>CM055275.1:3288159-4698171 GCA_029237695.1 Conchocele bisecta | reverse complement strand
ATTTCTCCATGCAAGTATAATCGTGACAAGTTGTATTTCTCGATGAAAGTGCAAATGTGACCACTCATTTGAACCGTCTCTGTGCATTATTTCTCCACGCAAGTATAATCGTGACAAGTTCTATTTCTCGATGAAAGTGCAAATTTGACCACTCATTTGAACCGTCTCTGTGCGGTATTTCTCCACGCAAGTATAATCGTGACAAGCTGTATTTCTCGATGAAAGTGCAAATGTGACCACGCATTTGAACCGTCTCTGTGGTATTTCTCCGTGCAAGTATAATCGCGACAAGTTGTATTTTTCGATGAAAGTGCAAATGTGACCACTCATTTGAACCGTCTCTGTGCATTATTTCTCTAAGCAAGTATAATCGTGACAAGTTGTATTTCTCGATGAAAGTGCAAATGTGATCACTCATTTGAACCGTCTCTGTGCAGTATTTCTCCACGCAAGTATAATCGAGACAAGTTTTATTTCTCCATGAAAGTGCAAATATGACCGCTCATTTGAACCGTCTCTGTGCATTATTTCTCTACGCAAGTATAATCGTGACAAGTTTTATTTCTCCATGATAGTGCAAATGTGACCACTCATTTGAACCGTCTCTGTGAATTATTTCTCTGCACAAGTATAATCGAGACAAGTTTTATTTCTCCATGAAAGTGCAAATGTGACCACACATTTGAACCGTCTCTGCGGTATTTCTCCGTGCAAGTATAATCGCGACAAGTTGTATTTCTCGATGAAAGTGCAAATGTGACCACTCATTTGAACCGTCTCTGTGCATTATTTCTCCACGCAAGTATAATCGAGAAAACTTTTATTTCTCGATGAAAGTGCAAATGTGACCACCCATTTGAACCGTCTCTGTGCATTATTTCTCCACACAAGTATAATCGTGACAAGTTGTATTTCTCGATGAAAGTGCAAATGTGACCACCCATTTGAACCGTCTCTGTGGTATTTCTCCGTGCAAGTATAATCGCGACAAGTTGTATTTCTTGATGAAAGTGCAAATGTGATCACTCATTTCAACGGTCTCTGTGCATTATTTCTCCACGCAAGTATAATCGAGACAAGTTTTATGTCTCCATGAAAGTGCAAATGTGACCACTCATTTGAACCGTCTCTGTGAATTATTTCTCCATGCAAGTATAATCGTGACAAGTTTTATTTCTCCATGAAAGTGCAAATGTGACCACTCATTTGAACCGTCTCTTTGCATTATTTCTCCACGCAAGTATAATCGTGACAAGTTGTGTTTCTCGATGAAAGTGCAAATGTGACCACCCATTTGAACCGTCTCTGTGCATTATTTCTCTGCGCAAGTATAATCGAGACAAGTTTTATTTCTCCATGAAAGTGCAAATGTGATCACTCATTTGAACCCTCTCTGTGCGGTATTTCTCCACGCAAGTATAATCGTGACAAGTTGTATTTCTCCATGAAAGTGCAAATGTGACCACTCATTTGAACCGTCTCTGTGCGGTATTTCTCCACGCAATTATAATCGTGACAAGCTGTATTTCTCGATGAAAGTGTAAATGTGACCACCCATTTGAACCGTCTCTGCGGTATTTCTCCGTGCAAGTATAATCGCGACAAGTTGTATTTCGCCATGAAAGTTGTATTTCTTGATGAAAGTGCCAATGTGACCATCCATTTGAACCGTCTCTGCGGTATTTAACTTGATGCAGGTATAATAATCGCGACAAGTTGTATTTCTCCATGAAAGTGCCATTGTGACCACTCATTTGAACCGTCTCTGCGGTATTTCTCCGTGCAAGTATTTCGCCATGAAAGTGCAAATGTGACCACCCATTTGAACCATCTCTGCAGTATTACTCTGTGATAGTATAATGTGATCAGCTATTCTTATTGTCAGTGTGGTTTATTTCTCAATAAAAGTACAACTGTGACCACCCGTTTGAACCGTCTGTGTTTATTATGTATAAATGATCAATGTGCAAGTATGCGCGCCGCGACTGGTCTCTCTGGTCTCTCTGGCCTCTCGGCCACGGAATGGATCGTAATGGAGTGTGCCTCTCTCGGGTCTGTCGGCCACGGAATGGAGCTGTCTTGTCTCGTCGACCTTTCAGATTGCGATGACGTTAATTATCACGTCAAGTATGACGTCACAATGTCAGATAAACGTCATAAACCTAAGTGTGCTCTCGCGCCGACAACTTGGACCCTGTGGTGAAATGTGGAACATGATTCTGGCCAATGTAAAGCCGCAGTCAGTCACCCGCCGCCCCGTCTCATGTAAATGTGGCAACACGTTCTCCGGCGTGAATTCAGTCATATAATCATAATGTATACCTATGTATCTGAGTCAGTCCCGTTGATCACTGGCACAGTGTAGATCTATGTACTTATCAAAATGCTCGGGCGCGAATACGTGTCTATGGTATCATGGTAGGCACAGATTTTGTCAAGTACATTTTGTAACGTTGGTCTCTAGTGGACTAACAGTCCCACAATAATCCGATACGCAATGCGAATCGTCTCCCTCGTATAAAACAGCAGAACGAAACAGCGACTTTTTTATATTTTCAATAATTTTTGTTTTTAAAATATACCCTGTCCAAATGTCAGTTTCCCTGTAAATGACCAGTGTAACATTTCTGCTGCGTGTTTTTATAATTTTTATAATTTAAAACACAACACTAGAAGAGTAATGCGGCCATGCGTGAAGAGTAATGCGGCCATGCGTGAAGAGTAATGCGGCCATGCGTGAAGAGTAATGCGGCCATGCGTGAAGAGTAATGCGGCCACTTTGTAGAACATTCGGTGAAGGTTGAACAGAGCCTCGTGACGTGGATCCGCAAAAAGTCAGCGGCTGCACATTAAGCTTTTAATAGTTATATTTTCAATAATTATTGTTTTTCAAATATACCCTGTCCAAATGTCAGTTTCCTTGTAAATGACCAGTGTAACATTTCTCCTACGTGTTTTGTTATTTACCACATTTTTGCGAGGTCGCAATTGACTGTCCACCCAATCGCTGCCGTCCGGAGTGCAATCCCGGAGTTGCCAGTATTAATTCCACAACCCGTCTTGCAGCGTCCGCCCGCCATTTTGTCTCGCCGCCGCCGCCAACAACGTGTAGATCAACGTGCGTAAGTATGATATTGCACATCAAAAAATAAATACAAAGAATAAATAGTAATGCCCGTTATCATTTTAAGGAAACACGGTTATCACCCATGGTATCAGTGTGGACATTTATGTCTGATATAAAATGTATAATAATGCCAATCAATACGTGGGGTAATGGTGAATGAATGTTTATTTTGCCAGAAAATGTCTCTGATATACAGAACATTTTGTGCCTACTGAGTGGGCATTTGGTGGTCTCTGTACTGTGGCCCAAACTTCTGTCGTTTTGCGAAGAATCGATTTCCGTGAAAACGACAAATCTGTGCCGAACTTCATGGACGACCAAATGCAGCTCATGAAGACGCGTTTGCTGCGCCATATTTCATCAAAATCCTTCATATTAACGAAAATATAAAATAATACTTACTTTGGAGTGGGCAAGATTTCAACACTTTCAGCCACTGTTGTTGTTGTTGTAATCACGTGATCATGCACCTTGTTTATATACATGTACAGTGGATATTTAATGCAGGTTCACAAATTAGATAAGAAATGAAAGGTAAACAAACAAATATTTTGTTAAGTTAAACATGCACAATAATGCCATCATTGTTTGTTGGTTTACAGTATGAGACACCATGTCATTCTGTACCAAAGAATATGTGCGAGATCTGATGAAAAATAATGTCCAAATTTATGATATTTTCCGTAAATGACGAATTAACCAATTCTATTGTTTTGAACAAATGCAGGCAAAACCAAATTTAAACAATTTTTCTCTCGCCCGCTTGCATTGGCTACGTATGTATATACGGGTTAAAAGTTTTTGGTTAAAGTTTTTCGGTGTACTATTAAAGCCTTGGTGGGCGCGACTTGCGGGCCGCGGCCATCTAGTTTTAAAAACAATTGTTTTTGCATTTAAAACAGAAAATAATGGTTACACAATACGCAATTATCGTTTGTGGAATCTGCGTTAGATGTATGCTGTTCATGCCTTTGATATGTTGCTGTGTCGGGAGTAATGGGGCTTATAGGTTTTGTGATCAGTGTAGCTCCTGATCTAATAGCACATTCCTGTAGCCTGACAAAGATCTACAAGCAATAGTCATAGTTCACATATTGAATTTTTAATAAATTAGTTTATTAAAAAATTCAATATGTGAACTATAACGTACGTATTGTTTACCCAGCCCAATAGTGAAGCTCCACCCCTAAAATTGATTTCGAATCGCTATACTAGTATGTGATTGGCGGTGCGACACGAAATTTCAATTGATGGATTCACATTTATTGAGCAATTCACATTTATTGCTCAATAAATGTAAATCCAGTTATTGTTTACAAGTGTGTGGGCGGTTAATATGCTTTGCGTCTCCTGAACTGATGACAAGGCGTAAAATCAATTCTAGAGAATTTAATGAATAATTTAATAGATACTTGCGAAAGCGTCGCAATATGCGATGAATTCATGCAAAATGTTGTTCTTTCATTGGTCGAGAAACTAGGGTAAACATTAATGTTAGTTAGAAGCATGGCGACTGTTTTCTTGATGGAATGATGAACAGCGCATATCCTTACTTCTGGATGTAAATATTGTTCTCATTTTGGGATATTACCCCCAATGCAGCAGGTTAAAATGGGATTGAACCCGTTTGCCCTGCATTACATGACCTCAGCTGTTGATAGGCCGTTAAACACCAATAAACAAACCTTACGGGTGTTTCATTGATATAATGGCGAACATTGCCGATCCTGATCAGACTGTGCGATCTGCACCGATCGGAAAGCGTGTAAGCCCCATTTCTCCAGTGACAGACACATTTATGAAAGTACATTGCTTGATAGTCTATTTATTTTGTTAGTTGCGGAATTTTACTCTTTTTTAGTGGTATATTTTACAGTCAATGCATTGCGCTATTGAAATAATTTTTGTGTGAACTTGGTAAAGACATATTTATGATTTTATTTAACCTTGGGCATGGTTGTAAATTGTTTAGATTATATCAGAGAATACACAAAAATGCAGCATGCATGAGGTTGTTTGTTGTTTATATGTAATACAGTCGAGCCTCCCCGAACAGTCGGCCACCTCTCTACAACAACACCCTCTCTGTAACAGCCGCTATTTTATGTCCCAAATGGATGATTTCATGTAACCTTTAGACTGCTGAGCACTAGTTCTAGTTCACATAATGTGGGTGGCAGGTGGGAGCATGCGATGGGTAATTTAATGATCGGGGTTCATCCTTAATGGAATTCCGACTGGACACCTGGTTTGGCCCTCACATACGTCTTTGGAATTTCGTATGTGACCGTTGAATCTTGTTATATCCCTTATGTGTGTATTACGATTATTCGTAATCCTATTTCAGGGGAAGGGGCCAATTGACTTGATGTGGTATGGACCTGGCACCAGGTCAGGTTATTCTAATTTCAGGGCTGAATATATTTTTTCTCGATGTAAATATTCCGTTCTGATTTTGGAATTTTTCCCTCCCCAAATGCAGCAGCTTAAAACGGGATTGAACCCGTTTGCCCGGCCTTACATGACCTTAGCTGTTGATAGACCGTTAAACACTAATAAACAAACAAACAAACAAACACAGTTATACTCGTATTTAATTCCTATATATAATAGTTTGTGGCTACTGAGTGGGCATGTACCTTTAATTTACATCTCTGTATAACCAAGGTGTATGATCACGTGGTACTAACAACAACAACACGTACTGAAATTCCAGAATCCATCTGATTCACAGTAAGTATTCTTTTATAGTGTTCTTATTATGTAACGGATTTTGATGAAATATGGCTCATCAAAAGCGTCTTGTTAAGCTGCATTTGGTGGTCTCTGTATATTCATCCAAACTTCTGTCGTTTTTGCGAAGAATCGATTTCCATGTCTACCGACACCGAAATAGATACTTCGCAAAAACGACATAAGTCTGTGCCAAACTCCCTGGACCACCAAATGCAGCTCACGAAGACGCGTTTGCTGCGCCATATTTCATCAAAATCCGTTGCATATTAAGGAAAATATCAAATAATACTTACTTTGGAGTGGGCGACGTTGTTGTCGTTGTAACCACGTGATCATGCACATTGGTGTCCATCCGTGGGTGCACTGGGACGTTAAATTCAATCCTCAATAAACAGTATAGTACATATTTTTATTGAGAAACAAAACAATTTTGAAATAAAATAAAACGTGTGTTTATCATTATCGGTTAACTCGTATCGCTGAACAGCAGAATGTGATTTTATTATATGAATGAATGAAGTTGAGGATGAGTTTCACTATAGGAATGAATGGCCTTTTTGTGGAATTTATCGGGGTATAAACTTGGAAAAGTCGCGGGAATACTGGACGAAGGCCGGAAGGCCTCGTCCAGTATTCCCGCGACTTTTCCAAGTTTATATCCCCGATAAATTCCACAAAAAGGCCATTCATTCCTTATAATTGCAGCATTTGAAATAAATTCATCAAGAAAATGTGTTTATTTTCCGTTTTATTAAGAATTATTTTAACTGCACCTGACGGTTACGGAAAGTAGTTCGGCATGGAGTTTACTGGGATATAAATTTGGACGGAGACTTGTAACGCACCAATCAAATTATTAAGCAATAAAACAATTTTGAAAACAATCATATGAAAGATATTGGATTTTTAAGGAATTAAATGCGAGGGAGCGCCAGCGACCGTAGCATTTAGTTCCTTAAACATACATAAACAATAACATACTTATAATTAGCCAGGTTTATAATGCAGTCTCCCATCCGAGTATTGATTTTCCCTTTCCTGTGGAACAGTTGGTCATTACGTCTGGTAATATGTAACTTTCCTGTGGAACAGTCAGTCATTACGTCTGGTAATATGTAACTTTCCTGTGGAACAGGCAGTCATTACGTCTGGTAATATGTAATATGTAACTTTCCTGTGGAACAGTCAGTCATTGCGTCTGGTAATATGTAACTTCACAGTCAGTCATTACGTCTGGTAATATGTAACTTTCCTGTGGAACAGTCAGTCATTACGTCTGGTAATATGTAACTTTCCTGTGGAACAGGCAGTCATTACGTCTGGTAATATGTAACTTTCCTGTATTTCCTGTGGAACAGTCAGTCATTACGTCTGGTAATATGTAACTTTCCTGTGGAACAGGCAGTCATTACGTCTGGTAATATGTAACTTTCCTGTGGAACAGTCAGTCATGTGGAACAGGCAGTCATTACGTCTGGTAATATGTAACTTCTCGGGGTTAAATTCTGAAATATATGAAATAAGTGGAGCGCGAAGCTGGCCGGCGATTGACTTAGAAAGTAGGGCGAATTATAAAATATGTTATAATTTCAGTTAATTCATATCTTTGTATAGCGCGTCCGTATGTGGGCGCACCGGCACGTTACATTCGTCTTTGATACAGCAGAATGTGCATTCAAACTCGACGGTGACCACGGAGTGTTCGTCAAATCGCCGACACTTGTCGTCGTCGGAACTCGCGAGGTACCAGTCGTTATAGCACGTGTCGAAGTTCCCGCATCTGAAGTGTATATATATTTGATAGGAGTCCGTTGTCCTGGCTGTTCTATGTATGATTAACTACATTATACACAGCACAATGTGACAAATATGCAATTCATGTGGAAATAAAATGCATATGCTGATGACATGTAAAACATATGAATAACATACGAATAGCATATACAATTTGTACGAAAAGAGTACATATGAAATTGATATGCTGCACATTTTGTAGTGATAATATGTTCTACTTCGAATTTTCCGGTAATTATCAAACGCCAAAAGAGGTGAAACTGTCTGATGGCTAGAACACACAAGATGGCCGACTTGGCCACTCCATTCGCCGTATAGGATACAGTAACACGGCAGTATTCACATATATGTTATACATATATATGTTATCACATTTACGAAGAAATTATATTTGAATCAAACGATGATCATGTATAGAACGAGTCCTTAACATGATAATTATTCACCCATTACATAAATTGGCAAAACGTTTTACTGAGGAAAAATAGCAAGTTTATTATCTATCCAAATAATCCGGGATCGGTTACAAGCTAACATGTTACGAGATATATGGAGGTTATTTGAATCATTTGAATATTGTAGACACTGATCGCGCAGCACAGGTCATATTTTAATTTTCAAAACTGGGGAAAATACATTTACAAAGCAATTATCTTTGAATAAAATGATGATCAGGTATAAAACCACATGTTCTTTAAGAACAGTTCAGATTTCGGTGTTTTATGAATTATTTCGGTATCTCTGGTGGTTTGGTAGCTACAATAATTCGCCTCCGATGTGTTATCCACGGCTACAATTTGACCCATTCAAAATAATGTGAACAACCAAAGTGCTACCCAGACATGTTGGATGTAGGTCAAACTTTAGTAAACTGTATATTTTATACATGCAAACAAATAACCTTGATGTAGAACTAGTAAATTGCCAAAAATAATAGAACAGGTAAATAATTTTTCCATGGAATCCATCTTTTCCCTTGTTGTTCTACATTCAACATAACGAAATGAAGCTTTCAAATTTGCAAGATATACATGTAAATGTCAGATAAACACCTTGGCACGGTAAAATAGCCAATTTATGCATGTGTATGTTCTTTCTTAATAATGTTTTTATACATTTTTGACAGTTATATCACTAACATATAAAACACGCCGGATAACCGATTGCAAAAATCACTCTTCCATGTGTTACATTAATGAGACGGGGTTAAATTGCTACCCTCGCGAGAGGTATGAAGCGGGGTAGCAATTTTGTTTCTAGTGGTGTGGGTGCCTTGTTACCTGAATGAGTAGATACTTGACGATTTCTGTCGTGTGTAATGATTTAGCATTAGTAGTTGTACAAAACTATGTAAATTACCAAACAAGAAACGAGGCAAAGCCACAAAGGCCAATTTTTTTCCAAGCATAGACACTTGGATAACATAATTATACCCACTGTTTGTAGACTAGATGGCCGTGGCCTGCATGTCGCGCCTTGGGGCGAGGCATGGACACTAAACAAAAGGATATAGTAGATGAAAAACTTTAACCAACAAACTTTGACCGGACACGGACAGGCGGACGGACGGACGGACGGACGGACGGAGACGGACGGACGGACGGACGGACGGACGGACGTATGCCAAAATGCCGACGATATCGCACTTTCCGCAAGCGGGCGCGACAATGATGATAAACAACCATGTGAAGTATCAAGGTAATGGGTGAAGCAGTTGCAGAGATATAGTACACGAAAAAATTTTAACAAAAAAAATTCAAAGTAATTTGACCTTGACATTCGGCACAGGGGCCGCACGGTTGGGGGGTAGAATGAAAATATGGATGATGATAAACACCCATGTGAAGTTTCAAGGTAATGCAGAGATATAATATAACGAGATATAATATAACTCTGCAGTTGCAGAGATATAATATAAGGAAAAACTTTTAACCAAAAAACTTTAACCAGACGTACGTTAAAAAGTTAACGTTGAAAATGGCTAAGTCAATTACGTAGAAATAATAGGTGAAGGTAAAACAAATGGTCACATTTTGGATAGTTGTATGTGGTTGGCACCCCTTGGTTATGAAGCTGTGAAATGTTGGTGGTCCTAGGTGGTACAGTAACAAAGAAATGGACTCAAACACGGAAACCTAACATTGCAAACGCGAAAAGTTAACATTGAAAATGGTTAAGTCGACTGCGCGGAAAAAATGGGTCAAGTTCAAAAAAGATAACATGTTGGATAGTGATATGTGGTGGGAACCCCTTGATTATGAAGCTGTGAAAGTTTGGTGGTCCTAGGTGGTACAGTAACAAAGAAATGGACTCAAACACGAAAACTTAACATTGATTGTGGACGCCGCCCGCCGCCCGCCCGGCTTTCGCCAATCTAATAGCCTGGATTTAAAAAAAAAAAAAAACCTGGCTAAAAACCAACGAAATCCACACAAAATCCACCCAAAATGCCCACAAAACACCAAAGTAATGAGCATCGGTTCAAACACCTGTGATATAACTGATTCTTACTGGTAAAACACTTGTTAAGGATTCATATCTGTAGCAGATTTCACCAAAATTGCAAAGGTTACTTTCTTGCTAAGTACACTTTGAGGGAGAAATTTTAAATTTAAGGATAAATTTATTATTTTTTATTATACTGAATTTATTACATTATCACAGCCATTTTGGCTGTGATAATGTAATACATTCCGTATAATAATTCTGCACATTTTTAATCATCAAATATATGCAGTTGTTAGTTTTATATGAAATAATGCATTTCGGGGAAAGTAAATGATTACTCCCTCAAAGTATACTTTGCTAGAAAAGTTTACTTTGAAATGTTGGTGAAATAGGCTACTGAACTGTGGATCTTACTGGAATTCACACCTACGGTCAAGTCCCCCGATGCAGTGAATGTGCCTGGCACATGATCAGGACACTGTAGTTCCGTGTTGAAAGGTGTTGGTGTAAATTCAGTACTGATCGTATAATGCACCCGCATGCAAGTGTATGTATGTTATTGTTCTCATATTGGTTTTTAAGGAATTAAATGAGAGGGAGCGCCAGCGACCGCAGCATTTAGTTCCTGAAAAATCCCATATGTGACCAAAAACATATTTATAGTTCAGCCAAGTGTAGAATGCAAGTATACGTTATTGTTCACATATTGTTTTGTTTAAGGAATTAAATGCGAGGGAGCACTAGCGACGGGATAGATATACGGGATCGAACCCGTTTGTCCGACCTTAAATTACCTTAGCTGTTGATAGGTCGTTAAACACCAATCAATCAAATTAATCCTATGACCGAACTTGATTTACAGACATCACGTTCACACAACGTCATTGTTGATAACAAAACTGATAGTACGGTATACCGTTAAAGGTACATGCCCACGTAGTAGGCACAAACTGTTCTTTATATCAGATCCTTTCTGGCAAAATAAACATTCATTCATTCATTCACCATTACCCCACGTATTGATTGGCATTATTATACTTTTCATATCAGACTTAAATTTCCACACGGATATCAGGGGAGATAACCGTGTTTCCTTAAAATGCTAAGGGACATTACTATTTATTCTCTGTATTTAATATTTTTGATGTGCAGTGATCATACTTTATAATATGTCGAAAATATTATTTTTTCAGTATAAATAATTAAAAATATCATGCCTCATTTGCATATGAAAATAGCCTGATACCTCCGCGAGTCACTATCAGTAAAATAAATATTACTAAATGCTTATATCTGTATACAGCGGGCACTCGTAATTTGTAGAACTGGTGGAATAGTGTCAGACAGAAGTATACACTTACTTAATTACTATAAAGAACAGGTTGTGCCTACTGAGTGGGCGTGTACCTTTAAGGCCATCGTAATATCGCAATCGGCTTGATAATACGACATCACGATAGTACGATAATACGATGGTGATATTACAATGACGATAGTACGATACTAGGATGATCATGTTGCGATGCCACGATGGCGATATTACTATATCAGGAATACGATATTGCGAATCTACGATGATGAAAGTACAATCCTATGATGGCTATATTACGATACTTCTACAACGATACTATGATAATACGATGACGATAGTACGATATCACCACAGTACGATGAAAGTAGAACGCTACTGCAATATCACGATACTACGATGATACAACGATATAATATCGCAGTATCGTCATTGTTATATCGCGTTATCGTCCTATTATATGGTCATCGTGGTTTCGGGTTATCGACGTCGTGCTCGCGTTGTCGTGTTATCGTGTTTCTCTATTTGTCGCTCGATTTAAGGATGGGACTTGGCTCTTAGACCTTGAATACCCGCGGCTGAAGCCGCTATATGGCACACCTGTGTATAGAAACAAAATTGCTACCTCACTGCGATATTCTCCCCTAGATGGCTATCGTAGGCGAAATATGGTAGCTAACCTGTGGCTATATGGCACACCTGTGTAGAGCCAGCTGGTAGAGTGGGAAATACAATTGTATTTCATAAACGGCGAACAGTGCAGATCCTGATCAGCCTGTGCGGAAGCACAGGCTGATCTGAATCTACACTGATCGCAAAAACCTATAAAGCCCTATTTCTCCAATCACAGGCACATATTAGGATAGCCTTGAAAATACTGTAAGGATATGCCAATGATAAAATAAATGTCATAATAGTAAGTACGTGACAACAGCTGTATGAGGTCAGTTCGTACAGCTGCGATTTCAAAACGAAGTTGCAAAATGTGAACTGGCCCATGCATATCCACTATTAGCATATTGTTTTTAAATGACAGAATTTGATAATATGAAATGAATGCTGAAAACCGCATGCAAACATACCAAATACTTCAAAAGTTACAAAGTTTTGAAATTGTTAATTAGCTGGAATATGCCGTTCCACTATGACGTCATCAATGATCAATTATTTTTAAAATTATTTATATTAACTCTAATAAAAAATATTCTGATTATTTTATTAAACGGAATTAATACTGTATTATCAAATAAAAGATATAAATGTGAAGAGCTATTTTTATTTTCATTAATTCTTTTTATTTTTAGAATAGGGTTGGAAAACATTTAAACAAATTTGCATAAAATGTACAAATATGGAAATTTGCATCACCTTTGATCAGATTAAACATTTTGGATGGAATTTTCTGCATGTGGTTTGAATCGCCATTATCTACCAGTTTACAAAACATATTTAAAAAAAATAATTTCTATGTACTTCCCCTTAACGAACTAACTGACTATATAATTCCAGCACAAAAATATTTACACAATTACCTAACATTTGATTGGTCCGTTGCAAGTCTCCGTCCAAAATTTATATCCCAATAATTCCAGCACACAAATATTTACACTATTCCCTAACATTTGATTGGCCCGTAGCAAGTCTCTGTCCAAAATTTATATCCCAGTAAACTCCCACGCCGAACTACTTTCTACAGGTGCGCTGTCAGTGCTGTCAATGTAAACAAATGGCTTCCGTCTGTCAAAATAAACGCATTTTCTTGATGAATTTATTTCAAATGCTGGAATTATAAGGAATGAATGCCCTTTTTGTGGAATTTATCGGGGATATAAACTTGGAAAAGTCGCGAGAATACTGGACGAGGCCTTCCGGCCTTCGTCCAGTATTCCCGCGACTTTTCCAAGTTTATACCCCGATAAATTCCACAAAAAGGCCATTCATTCCTATATTAACTGTTCGACAGGAAATGGAACATCAATACTTGGATAGGACGGTGCAATGATTGCAACTGATTGTTCAGGAACTCAATGCTGCAATCGTTAGCGTTCCCTTGCATTTAATTCCTTAAATATCCAATATGTGAAAAATAATTTACACTATAGGAATGAATGGCCTTTTTGTGGAATTTATCGGGGTATAAACTTGGAAAAGTCGCGGGAATACTGGACGAAGGCCGGAAAGTCTCGTCCAGTATTCCCGCGACTTTTCCAAGTTTATATCCCCGATAAATTCCACAAAAAGGCCATTCATTCCTTATAATTCCAGCATTTCAAATAAATTCATCAAGAAAATGTGTTTATTTTCCGTTTTCTTAAGAATTATTTTAACTGCGCCTGACGGTTACAAAAAGTAGTTCGGCATGGAGTTTACTGGGATATAAATTCTGGGCAGAGACTTGCTACGGACCAATCAAATGTTAGGGAATTGTGTAAATATTTTTGTGCTGGAATTATTGCTGCAATCGTTAGCGTTCCCTTGCATTTAATTCCTTAAATATCCAATATGTGAAAAATAATTTACTCTAATGGATGCAAGATGGCCACCACCCACCATCTTATAGAGAATAGTAATTTACTCTAATAGATGCAAGATGGCCACCACCCACCATCTTATAGAGAATAGTAGGTTAATGGATGCAAGATGGCCACCACCCACCATCTTATAGAGAATAGTAGGTTAATGGATGCAAGATGGCCACCACCCACCATCTTATAGAGAATAGTAATTTACACTAATGGATGCAAGATGGCCACCACCCACCATCTTATAGAGAATAGTAGGTTAATGGATGCAAGATGGCCACCACCCACCATCTTATAGAGAATAGTAATTTACACTAATGGATGCAAGATGGCCACCACCCACCATCTTATAGAGAATAGTAGGTTAGTGGATGCAAGATGGCCACCACCCACCATCTTATAGAGAATAGTAGGTTAGTGGATGCAAGATGGCCACCACCCACCATCTTATAGAGAATAGTAGGTTAGTGGATGCAAGATGGCCACCACCCACCATCTTATAGAGAATAGTAGGTTAGTGGATGCAAGATGGCCACCACCCACCATCTTAAAACACATACTACTCCTTATTGTTAGTGGGAGCTAAACTAAAAGTAAAACTAATGTATATATATTCACTAATTTTAGCATTCCTGCTGGAGGGCTATGTGTTGGTTTGAAAGTCACAAAGCCCTTGATATCCAAGACGGCCGCCGTCGGCGATCTTGAACATAAAACACTTTATTTATGTGGGGAAAATTAAGCTAAAGGTACATGCTTCAAGTTGTCAACATTAAATAATAAAAAGGTGGGAACAATGTAGACGCTGAAATGACCCTACATGTACCGAATACGTACCCACGTACGACTGTCCTGGAGCCCGTGTAGGTGTTTATGACGCGGTTTATGCAGTAGTGATTTGGCGGCTGACACGTGACTTCTTCGTACAAATCCTCGCAGATCTCCAACGGACCGTTACACGACGCACAAACTCCTGTCAGACACAAATGTATACACTAAACATTTTCAACCCTAAATAACTTGAATGAACTGTGAAATGTTAATTTACGGACAAACCCAATCGCCACAAAATGATTTTCAGACTAGTCCATTCATAAGAAGGAAGTGTGTTTCTAAAACAATATGAAACTTACGTGCAAAAAGAGCAGATCCTGGTGATACGGCTCGTTATGAGCCGGCTCATCTGGTATGTAGTGTTGAAAGGGTTAATCTTTAATTTGCGGGAACCTTAAACTGCTGTTGTTTCACATTTTATCTCCTTTCTCAATACAAAATGGAAATTACATTGGAAATGATTCTAACGTGTTTGTCAAAGAATATTTTGGTGAAAAAATAAATGGAAAATAAAGAATAAACATAAGATGACAAAAACATGGTTTGACAGCACTTTAGAATCGCTTCCAATCATTTCAAACCTCACTATCCGAGTGACAGAATTAAAATATGTACATGTTTTAGCATACTGCTGGATACTTCATTCTATTCTCCATTTATATAAAAAAAGTCTTGAAATTACTAGATTAACATATTAACGTGTCATTGGCTATACAATACTGTCTGGTTTGTATAAAGTATATGGGAGTGGGAAAATTACTACATATACATTGTATATGGAATGCGGTGTGGATGTTATGCCAGTACCTTTTGTGAGTCTCACAACTGTATTAAGTGTAATACTTACTAGGTTCGGGTTTCTGTGTGTAGTGTGACAGAGGTCCTGAACTCGTAGACTTTCTAGAAGCGGTCTGAATGGATGTCGAGACAGCAGCTGATATCGTGGCAGTAGAACTATACACATATGTCGTTGGTGATTGTGCAGTGGGGACGTCAGAGGCGAGAGTAGTCGATATTGCGACCAGGGGTCGTGTCGTGGCTGTAGAAATATGCCCAGATGTCGTTGTTGATTGTGTAGTGGATGTGTCAGAGGCGGGATTAGTGGATAACGAGGCCATTGGTAATGTACTAGTATAGCTATACCCCGATGTCGGTGTTGATTGTGCAGTGGGGACGTCAGAGGCGAGGGTAGTCGATATTGAGACCAGGGGTCGTGTCGTGGTTGTAGAACGATACTCAGATGTCGTTGTTGATTGTGTAGTGGATGTGTCAGAGGCGGGATTAGTGGATAACGAGGCCATTTGTAATGTGCTAGTAGAGCTATACCCAGATGTCGGTGTTGATTGTGCAGTGGAGGCGTCAGATGCGAGAGGAGTCGATATTGAGACCAGGGGTCGTGTCGTGGCTGTAGAACGATACTCAGATGTCGTTGTTGATTGTGTAGTGGATGTTTCAGAGGCGGGATTAGTGGATAACGAAGCCATTGATAATGTGCTAGTAGAGCTATACCCATATGTCGGTGTTGATTGTGCAGTGGAGGTGTCAGATGCGAGAGGAGTCGATATTGCGACCAGGGGTCGTGTCGTGGCTGTAGAACGATACTCAGATGTCGTTGTTGATTGTGTAGTGGATGTTTCAGAGGCGGGATTAGTGGGTAACGAAGCCATTGATAATGTGCTAGTAGAGCTATACCCATATGTCGGTGTTGATTGTGCAGTGGAGGTGTCAGAGGCGAGAGGAATCGATGTTGAGACCAGGGGTCGTGTCGTGGCTGTAGAACTATACCCAGGTGTCGTTGTTGGTTGTGTAGTGAAGACATCAGAGGCGGGAATAGTAGTTTTTGATTGTGTAGTGGATGTGTCAGAGGCGGGATTAGTGGATAACGTGGCCACTGGCAATGTACTGGTAGCCTGTATTCAGATGTAGCTGTTGACATCGCAGTATAAATGCGAGAAGTTGGATATTTGGAAGATAGCGACGTCAGTGCTAATGTAGTGCTAGAGGAACCATACCTAGCAGTCGTATTTGCATATGCAGTAGATGAGTTAGAGGTGGAATGAGTCGATATCGAGATCGCTGGTATTGTGTTGGTAGAACTGTATCCAGATGTCGCTGTTGACGTCGCAGTATAAATGTGAAAAGTTGGATCTTTGGAAGATAACGACGTCGATGCTAATGTTGTGCTAGAGGAACCATACCTAGCAGTCGTATTTGCATCTGCAGTAGATGAGTTAGAGGTGGAATGAGTCGATATCGAGATCGCTGGTATTGTGCTGGTAGAACTGTATCCAGATGTCGCTGTTGACGTCGCAGTAGAAATGTGAGAAGTTGGATCTTTGGAAGATAACGACGTCGATGCTAATGTTGTGCCAGAGGAACCATACACAGCAGTCGTATTTGCATATGCAGTAGATGTGTTAGAGGTGGAATGAGTCGATATCGAGATCGCTGGTATTGTGCTGGTAGAACTGTATCCAGATGTCGCTGTTGACGTCGCAGTAGAAATGCGAGAAGTTGGATGTCTGGAAGATGACAACGACGATGTAGTGCTAGAGGTGCCATACCCAGCTGTGCCAGTTAACTTTGCATTAGAGGTGTCAGTGGTGGGATCTAGTATCGTGGCTTTAGAACTATGCCCGGCTGTGGTATCTAGCTTTGCATTGGAGGTGTTCGTGGTGAGATCAGTAGATAGCGAGGCCGCAGCTGAAGTCGAGCCATCTGAGCTATACGCAGATGAGGCGATTAACTTTGCAGTTGTTATGTCAGATGTGGGATGAGTGGATAGCGCGGTCACATGTAGTGTCGTTCCCTTCGAATTATACGCGGCTGTGACAATTGGCTTTGCAGTGGAGATGAGAGAAGTCGGTGGATGAGTTGATACTGACGTCGATGATTGTGCAATAGCACTAGAGTGATAATCAGATGTGGCATTTGTCTTTGTAGTTGTGGTATCCGAGGTAGGATAAGTGGATGTCCTTGTATATGTTGATGTCGAAGATAACGTCGATACTGACATTGTGTGGAATGAAGTACGATTAATGGTAGGTTTATGAGACGTTGATGTACTGATGTCAATATAACTTGTCAAATGTGATATAGGTGTTGTCGATACAGTGTCACTAAGCGAAGTCACATTATAACGTGTCGATGGTAATACGCTAGTACGAAGAACAGTTGCAGAGTGTGGTATTGGGGTTGTCGGTATTGTGGTACTAATAGAGGTACGATTATTACTGCTGGCATCTGTTAATAAACTAGTACGAAGAAGACGACGTGTAGAATGTGAATCTGGGGTTGTCAGTGGCGTGGTAGTAGTAGAAGTACCATTATAACTGGTAGTTGTTAATAAACTAGTTCCAATAGATGTTGCATATGGTGACATGGTCGATATTGATAATGCACTCGTAACAAAGCTGCTTGAATGTGTTGCTGATCTAGTTGTAGTAAATGGACGAGAAGAAGCATTGCTGATGGAATTATTCTGACTTGGTGAGGTAGTTCTAGATGATGTAGAAGTGGTGGAAATGGATTTTAACGTATGCACTGTCGATGCCGATTGAGTGGTATCTGTAGCACTTGCACCAATTGTGGTCCCAGTTGTA
The DNA here is from genome assembly GCA_029237695.1 of Conchocele bisecta. Lineage (NCBI taxonomy): Eukaryota > Metazoa > Mollusca > Bivalvia > Lucinida > Thyasiridae > Conchocele > Conchocele bisecta. The sequence continues at coordinate 4,679,799 of CM055275.1, read as the reverse complement.
TTGTTTGATCCAATTGTGGGTTTTGTGGTTGCCGTAATTGTATTGATTATTGGTATTGTTGTACTTGCTGACGTTCTGGTCTGGGTTGCATTGTTTGTTCCAATTGCGGGTTTTGAGGTTGCCGCAGTAGCATTGGTTATTGGTATTATTGTACCTGCTGACGTTGTAATGTCTACATTAGCTGAATGTGTGGTTGATGATGGGACCCTGGATGCTGAAATAATAATAAATATGTTATTTATTATGATAATTATTATTAATCTTTATTTATTTTACGATACATGTACATGTAGTTACAAACAAGCACCAGCGCATTTAATATATACATGTAAATGATTTAATTGCCACAGATATGGGCTTAGGGGTGGGTTTTAATGTGGGAGGAAACCGACAAACCTGGAGACAACCCACTTGTACGATCTGGCGACCAAAATAATAATAATAATAATAATATTTGGTGACGGACTGAAAAAAACAACAGATCTGAAGACGGTTTGCGACCATCGTAGTCCCAGATCAGCATGTGCATCCAGACAGTCTGATCTGGGCCTACACTCTTCGCTATTCCGTCACTGAAGTAACCATAGTGACATTAACACAAGGATTACACCTTGACCGATTTATTCATGTCGAGCTGATAAGGTCGAGACCTTAATATATGTCCGTTGAACTTGTGATGCAGGTGTCATGATGAATAGGCGGTTTGCCTTGATATCTTAAAGTTACTATAGCTGTATGTCTGCTTATATCATTATGTGTATGTGCCTCGGGAAATGGGGCTTATCGGATTGTGACCAGTGTACGTATCTCCTGATAAAATAACACACTCTTGAAGCCTGACAAGGATCTATGTTGCTGGGTGGAAGCATGGCGGATGTTTCATTGATGGAATGGCGAACAGTGCAGATCCTGAACAGACGGTGCGGATGCACAGGCTGATCTGGATTACACTGGTCGGAAAACCATTAATCCCCATTCATCCAGTCGTAGCCACATATGAGACAAACCATGTGATTTTGTACCTGTGTGATTTTTCATAAAAATATATGACATTTTCTGTACATGACGTCGAAAACTGTAGACGTCATTTACGGAAAATATCACAAACTTGGGTAAATATTTTTTCATGAGATATCGCTTGTCTTATTAGGTAATAATTCCAGCACAAAAATATTTACACAATTCCCTAACATTTGATTGGTCCGTAGCAAGTCTCTGTCCGAAATTTATATCCCAGTAAACTCCAATGCCGAACTACTTTCCTTAACCGTCAGGCGAAGTTAAAATAATTCTTAAGAAAACGGAAAATAAACACATTTTCTTGATGAATTTATTTAAAATCCTGGAATTATAAGGAATGAATGGCCTTTTTGTGGAATTTATCGGGGATATAAACTTGGAAAAGTCGCGGGAATACTGGACGAGGCCTTCCGGCCTTCGTCCCGTATTCCCGCGACTTTTCCAAGTTTATACCCCGATAAATTCCACAAAAAAGCCATTCATTCCTATACAAAACCGCATGACTCAGTCATTTATTTAAACATTACCACGCACACCCAATTCGAAACATGTGTTATATTATCACATGTATAAAAATAGGTTAATAGGGTAATTGAACTATTTTCTGAGTCATGGTCAGAACCGTTGACATTATAGGAATGAATGGCCTTTTTGTGGAATTTATCGGGGTATAAACTTGGAAAAGTCGCGGAAATACTGGACGAAGGCCGGAAGGCCTCGTCCAGTATTCCCGCGACTTTTCCAAGTTTATATCCCCGATAAATTCCACAAAAAGGCCATTCATTCCTTATAATTCCAGCATTTGAAATAAATTCATGAAGAAAATGTGTTTATTTTCCGTTTTCTTAAGAATTATTTTAACTGCGCCTCACGGTTACGGAAAGTAGTTCGGCGTTGGAGTTTACTGGGATATAAATTTTGGACAGAGACTTGCTACGAGCCAATCAAATGTTAGGGAATTGTGTAAATATTTTTGTGCTGGAATTATACGGAGGTGCCACTGTACGGAGCCCCACAGGGGACATGGATTTTTTTTTATTAATTCGTTCCCACGAAATACCAATTCATTCCCTCAATTTAACAATTCGTTCCCTCGAATTAATAATTCGTTCCCACGATATAACAATTCGTTCCCACGAATTAACAATTCGTTCCCGTGAGAACGAAATTGTTATTTCGTGGGAACGAATTGTTAAATTGAGGGAACGAAAAACAACAAACAACAAAACAAGAAACAACACAACACGAACACGATCTATTTAGCAGGCCAATAGTGTCTATCTCTATAAATGGTATTCCTGCCCGTCGTCGTCAAAGTCGAACACGATATATTTACCAGGTCAATATCATCCATCCATCTTTGTAACTTTGTCAATGACGAACACGATATATGTATCGGGACGATATCATCTCTCTGTATAAATGGTAACCCTAACTGTCGCTGTCAATGACGACACGATCTCTGTTTATCAGGCCAATATCACCTATCTCTATAATTGGTATTTCTGCCCGTCGTCGTCAAAGACAAACACGATCTATTTATCAGGTCGATGTCGTCTATCTGTATAAATGGAATACATACATGTCGTCGTCAAAGTCGAACACGATCTATTTATCAGATCGATGTCGTCTATCTGTATAAATTGCATACATAAACCTTCGTCGTTCAAAGGACGAAACACGATCTATTTTCAAGTCGATGTCGTCTTATCTGTATAAAATGGATACATACCTGTCGTTGTCAAAGAAGAACACGGATTATTTATCAAGGTCGATGTGTCTATCTGTATAAAATTGGCATAATACCTGTCGTTGTCAAAGCCGAACACGATCTATTTATCAGGTCGATGTGTTATCTGTATAAATGGCATACATACCTGTCGTCGTCAAAGACGAACACGATCTATTTATCAGGTCGATGTCGTCTATCTGTATAAATGGCATACATACCTGTCGTCGTCAAAGACGAACACGATCTATTTATCAGGTCGATGTCGTCTATCTGTATAAATGGCCTAACATACCTGTCGTGTCCAAAGAAGAACCCGATCTTTTATCAAGTCGATGTCTTATCGGTTATAAATGGCATACATACCTGTCGTTGTCAAAGACGAACACGACAGTCACCTATGTATTATGTCGATGTCGTTTATCTGTATAAATGGCCATACATACCGTCGTTGTCAATTGGACGAAACACGATTATTTTAGGTCGATGTCGTCTATCTGTATAAATGGCATACATACCTGTCGTTGTCAAAGACAAACACGATCTATTTATCAGGTCAATGTCGTCTATTGCTATATCGCCCCTGAATCCCGGGCCACGGATTCCCTCAAATATCACATGCAGGGTTATGTCCCCTGGTAGTGGTAATTCTTGGCGGTGCCATGTATCATTCTGTGAGCCTGGAATTGTGGATGAGCGGTTGAGAAAATGGACTTTACGGCGTTGAATCAAATATATGTGTGAGCTTATTTAATAAGGGCGTCACAGTTTGTTTGTTTGTTTGTTTGGTTATTGGTGTTTAACGGCCTATCAACAGCTAAGTTCATGTAAGCCCGGGAAAAGAGGTTCGATCTCGTTTTAACCTGGCTGCATTGGGATCCCATCAAAATCGAACGGAATATTTACATCAGAAAAAATATATTCAGCCCTGAAATTAGAATAACCTGACGTGGTGCCAATGTTATATAAATGTACCATGTAACGAATGTTATATAAATGTACCATATGTACCATCTGACGAATCTTATATAAATGTATCATGTAACGAATGTTATATAAATAAACGAATGTTATATAAATGTACCATGTAACGAATGTTATATAAATGTACCATGTAACGAATATACCACTGACTGCGTTTGATTGGCCATCTTGTAGTAAATGTTTAAAGTCCCGATGTGCGCGCCGTACATGTGGTACCAGAACGTCAGGCATTGCGGTGTGTCCTGGGTTCGATACCACCTGGATTGGAGCCTCGCTCGGTCACGTGACTTCACTGGGGATGACGCCTCCGTGTATATGTAGTGACCTGTAACACGGAAAGTTTATTAGCATTAAGCCAACAGGCCCATGGACATGAACAACACACATTTACAATACAGTGTGACTATTGACATAGTGACAATGCAGTATAAAGTCTACAATGTACATGCACACACATTTATCTACTATACGTTTACAATTGACTTACATGAGTGATCATTTATAGAGGATATTCATATTTTTGCAACGAATATGACATATATGTTCATCGAGTGGTGTGGAATGTCCATATTTCACGAGTGAAATATGGACAATTTCACACCACTCGATGAACATATATGTGAAATATGGACATTCCACACCACTCGATGAACATATGTCATATTCGTTGCAAAAATATGAATATTCTATTTATTATATACCGCTCCATGGAAATTAGCAGTTTTTAGACTGTATACGGTAATGAATGTGTATTTGCGGCCTATTTGCAGTCCGGCACTGCAGGTGCGCGTTATGAATATAGATAGCGGAAGTAGTCGTATTTTCACCGGAAGTTGTTTATTTCATCGATGAGAACATATGACTTTTATTTACATCGTATAACTATGTATTTCACGGGTAGGTATATAATAAAGGTGCATACCCACTCAGTAAGCACAAACTGTTTTGTATAGGAATTAAATAAGTGTATAATTGTGTCACTATTCCACCTGTTCTAAATATTACGAGTGCCTGCTATACAGATATACTCATTTAGTAATATTTATTTTACTGATAGTGACGCGCGGTGGTATCAGGCAATTTTCATATGCAAATGAGGCATGATATTTTTTAACTATTTATACTAGTTAAATGCGTCACCTGAAAAAAAAAAATTCTCGACAGAGCATAAAGTATGATCATTGCACATCATAAAATAAATACAGAGAATAAATAGTAATGTGCGGTAACATGTTAAGAAAACACTGTTATCGCCCCTGATATTAGTCTGACAATTTACGTCCGATATAAAATGTATAATATTGCCAATCAATACGTAGACTAATGGTGAGTGAATGTTTATTTTGCCAGAAAATGTCTCAGATGATGTATCTGATATAAAGAACATGTTGTGCCTACAGAGTGGGCATGTACCTTTAACAACTGGCCCATGAGAATGAACAACATACACAGAAACATTTACAATACATTGTGACTACTGTCTGTTTTACGAAAGCTGCCCACATTTTATGACTATATAAACAATGCGAAAACAATATTTATTTCGATAATATTAAATTAAAGCAAAATTTATGAATGAGCCTTCTCTTATTTCGTGAAATTTTGTCAAATATTGATTTTATTGATTTTATTGCGAAAATAAAAAGTTCCCCATTTCCGAAACTGATTTTCAAAATTTAAAATTCCAAAATTGTTCATTTTTTTACTCCTCCAAAAGCTCCTCAATCTCATTTTGCCCCATGTTAAATTTCCATAGACAAATCAATTTTTCGTAATAAAATAAATATTTGACCAAATTTCATGAAATAAAAAGAAGGCTCATTCTTAAATTCTGCTTTAATTTAATATTATCGAAAAAATAAAATAGTTTTTGTATTGTTTATAGTCGTAAAATTTAATATTATCAATGTTTTTTATTGTTTTTGCAATGTTTATATAGCCGTAAAATTTGAACAGGTTTCGTGAGACAGTAATGACATAGTGAACATGCAATACAAAGTGTGCAATGTACATGCACACACACATTATATATACGTTTACAATTGACTTAGAGGATCTTACACGAGTGTTAGTTTAATATGATATTTATTAAACTCGTTTACTGATTTCATAAGAAACTCGGCATAGCCTCGTTTCTTATGAAATCAGTCAACGAGTTTGTTACCATGTTGATTACCTAACATGTTTTCTGTAGCGAGTATCCCACCGCCTTATACCGTTCTTGTGATCACCACCCGAGTTTCACCTGTAGCCTATTTTATAGCAAAGTATACTTCGAGGGAGAAATTTTCAATTTAAAGATAAATTTATTAAATTTTTATTATACTGAATTTATTACGTTATCACAGCCATTTTGGCTGTGATAATGTAATAAATTCAGTATAATGAGTATGCATACTTTTAATCATCAAATATATGCACGCAGCAGTGATTAGTTCTATATGAACTAATGCATTTCCGGAAAAATAAATGATTACTCCCTCAAAGTATACTTTGCTAGAAAAGTATACTTTGCAATTTTGATGAAATCGGCTACTGGTCCCTGGAACCTCGCTAAGGCGAACACCGTAGTTTTGCAATCATACTTTATTGGCACGCAATTGGGGATCTTAGCTAGTTATCTCCCTTTGAAAATGTATTTATAGAGATCCGGCCCTATGCTGTATTTAAGCTTTTATTTCTTACTGAATGGCACAAAAATAATTTATTTTTTTTCACGAAAAATAGCACAAAAATAATTTTGCGAACAGAGTAGACTGCACATCTGTCACAGCCACATATGAATATAACGTTTTTATATTGTGTTCTTCTTCGCATATTTTAACAAGCAGCAACAAGCAGTTCTTCTTCAACAAGCAGCAACATGCCATGGTTACCAGATAAATCGCCCTACTTTCTAAGCCAATCGCTGGCCCGTATTGTGCTCCACTTATTTCACATTATTTAACCCCAATACCAGATTCAATGACTACCTGTTTCGACAGGAAATGGAAAATCAATACTCAGATGGGAGACTGCATTATAAACCTGGCAGAATATAAGTACGTTATTGTTTCACATATTGGATGTTTAAGGAACTAAATGCTGCGGTGGCTAGCGCTCTCACGCATTGAATTCCTTAACAATCCAATAAGTGAACACTAATGCGTATTTCAGTCTCACCTGTTTTGTTCATGAATGTGTGATCATGGCGTGGACCGGTTTTTGACGACGGCGTATGCCCTTTATGTCTCGTCCAATCAAATTCGTCGAACACACCGTGCGTAAAATCTTGCGTATACCCACATATGGACGACTCGAAATCGCAGGACAAGGTATCAGTATTTGCTGCAGAGATATATTTATAGGTTATTTAATTTGTAAGTGGATATATACACGAGTTCCGCAGCGTGCAATATCGGAACGAAAGGCATATATCGACACACAAATCAAATAACCTTTTTATTATATACGTACATGTATATGTATATCATTCGCAATTTATATGCTCTTCAAAAAGTATACAAAATATAAATAAAATATACAAATTAGTGGTGATTTAGAAGAAACTAGTTTGCGATGTGAAGCGTAGTTCCGGCACTGACCAATAGGAACGTGTGTTTCAATGGGAAACGAAAGTACGTATATAATGAATAGAGTTTATTCAACCACCATTTTGAAATACCGGATTTATTTCCCGAGACATCTGAAAATCCGACAAATAAACGAGTGCAGAGCACGAGTTTCTTTGTCGGATTTACAAATGTCAAGGGAAATAAATCCGGTATTTTAAAATCCGGTATTTCAAAATGGTAGTGGAATAAATTTGTATATTACATGCTTTTCGAAAAATGTGAAGTTTTGCTCTTAGACCAGCTTATAACGTTGTCAAACTTGAGTTTTGACATTAGCGTATGAATTATTTCTTCGCCGGAAATGACATCAAATAGTGACGTCAATTACGTCTCGCGAACGTCTAGGAGGAAATAAATCCCTCCAGAATCGCGGTGAATCACGGGGTAGCATGTAATATAACTTCATCTATAAGGACAGACGGGGGCTAGCAGTATTATCAGACATTTAGTTTTAAAATGTGAAAATAGCAGCTATAAATTACGAAAACAAGAACATTTGGTCTGTCGTCACACAAATGCTCACATATGTTGATTGGAGAAACTACGACAAACTACGAACTCATTGACACACTCACGGACAGACACTCAATCCAAACACTATACGTCCGAAACCGGGAGTATAAAATAGTGATGTCATTTAACAAAGCTGTTAAAGGTACATGCCCACTCAGAAGGCACATGTTCTTTATATCAGATACATCATCGGAGACATTTTCTGGCAAAATAAACATTAATTCACCATTGTCCCACGTATTGATTGACATTATTACGCATACATTTCCACACTGATATCAGGTGCGATAACCGTGTTTCTTTAAAATGTTAACGGACATTACTATTTATTCTCTGTAATTATTTTTGATGTGCAATGATCAATCATACTTTATAATCTGTCGAAAATAGTAGGTTTTCAGTTGACGCATTTAATTGCATGTAGTATAAATAAATAAAACAATATCATGCCTCATTTGCATATGGAAATAGCCTAATACCACAGCGAGTCACTATCAGTAAAATAAATATTACTATATGATTATATCTGTATAGCGGGCACTCATAATTTTTAGAACTGGTGGAATAGTGACACAAGTATACACTTATGTAATTCCTAGATAAAAAACATGTTGTGCCTACTGAGTGGGCATGTACTTTTAAACAGGACGTACCTTGGACGGCCCGAGGAACCATCTGGACAATTCCACCTGAAGTCGAAAGAAATGAAGAGCTTCAATCAAGTGTGCCGCGATCGATCGGACAAAACCGGAAGTAATAAGTAATGCATCGTTTAGTTTGTTATTCTAAATCTAGCAAATAAGTAGTATTTGCCCTAGTTTCTCGATTAATGAAAGCACAACATTTCGTCTGAATTAATCGCATAGTGCAACGCTTTCGCCAATATATATTTAAATTAATTATTAAATGTTGCAATATGTACAGCGCTATATTTATAACTGATGATACGTCTTGTTGTTGTCAATTCATGAGACACAAATCATGTTATCACCCATACCCGCGCTCACTTCCGTATCACATAATAGCATTGAAACAAATTTGCTACCCCGCTCCATACCTCTCGTGAGGGTAGCAATTTAACCCCATCACTTTAATGTAGCACACGGAAGAGTGATTTTTGCAACCGGTTATCCGGCGTGTTTGATATGTTAGCGATATAAAACTGTCAAAGCTGTATCAATAAATTATTCAGAAAGAACATATACATGCATAAATTGGTTATTTGACCGTGTCAATGTGTTTATCTGACATTTACATGTATATCTTGTACATTTTAAAGCTTCATTTCGTTATGTTGAATGTTGAACAACTACAAGAGAAAAGATGGCTTCCATGGGAACATGACTTTCCTTTTCTATTATATTTGGCAATTTACTAGTTATACATCAAAGATTATTTGTTTAACAGTATAAAATATACAGTTTAATAAAGTTTGACCTACATGCAACAGGTTTGGGTATGCACTTCGGTTGCTCACATTTTAAATGCGTCAAATTGTAGCCGTAGATAACATATCGGAGACGAATTATTGTAGCTAACAATATAAGAGCTCCATGTTTGCCATGTTTGACTTTTGAAACAGCAATTATACATATGTAATAGTAAAAATAAGGCCGACTTACATATTAGTAAACTGCACAAAATATAGATATGGTAGAGTTCTATTTTGTCTTATATGTTAGAACTATGGAAGCGTTCTGGTGCCAATGCTAAACTATTTGTATCTCCTAATTAGGAGATACTAACTCTTAATTAGGAGATACTAAGTCCTATTTAGGAGATACTACGTCCTGATTAGGAGATATTAACTTAGGACTGAATTCCATAGTTTTGGTACATTTTGGGCAGTATTTATCAGTCACGCAAGCGCGGATACAGGGGGGTGGGGGTCGGGGTGGGGGGGGGGCAGCGTCCCCCCCTCCCCCTGCTTCCGACAAAAAAAAAGAGAAGAAAATCTACAATACTCGAATAGTTCGACGACGTTTTTCGTGGCCTAGGTGTCAGGAAATCGCATCTGCGGCGATCTTGCATTTAAACATTTCCTGGTGGATGACCCCCAGACCCCCCAACTTTACGATTTCGCGCGCGCGCAGGTCGGCTATGCCGAATTTTAATTACAGATCCCCCCCCCCCATGCAATTATTTCTGTATCCGCGCCCGTCACGGTCCCCCAGTGGGCGCCAAATGTCACAATGCGCGATGGTACGTTAATCCAGAGGTCCCGGGTTCGGGCCTCGGTCAGATGTGCATCGTTCTCACCCTGCGACACACATCAGTTGATAATTAATCATAATACAAATAAATATTATCGAATGGCAGATATTTTAACATAATAAAATTAAAATCGACTTATCGAACGGCAAACACTGTTACTGTAATAGTGATCTGTGTGTTTCATGATATAAATGTAGTTATAAATTCATTGTTTATTTTTGTATAATAATGAAAATAAAAACGGTGGTGTCACAGTAGCAAATGATAAGCAGCGTAGTTTTCCATGTGTTTTTACTTGTTTTTCGGTGATAATTATAGTTATCACATGAAATCCTCAGGGTTCCAAATATAGAGAATAGTAGGTTAGTGCCGTGAATGGGAAAAAATATCCGGCAAGGCTCATGAATTTCTTTATTTCTCATCAGAAGTATATGTTGTGACCACTCATTTGAACCGTCTCGGTCACAACATATACTTTGGTTGAGAAATAAGGAAAATAGATAGAGAATAGTAGGTTAGTGCCGTGAATGGGAAAAATATCTGGCAAGGCTCAGGAAACGGGATGGGCGAGGCTCTGCCGAGCACATCCCGTTTCCGTGCCGCGCCAGATATGTTTTCCCATTCACGGCACTAACCTACTATTCTATTTGTCCCGTCAACACCTACAAATGGCTGTAAAATGCAAAAATTGTATTGACTGGATATCAAAAATGTTTCACGGCACCGTGTTTCACGGCACATACGCACTATGTTGACGGGATAAAAGCTACGTATTTGCTTAAACACCCAATTAAAATTGCCAAAAACCCAATTGAAATCAGAAGTAGCGGGTATCAAAAAGCAATATCAAATTTGTGGTACCTTTATTATGCTGCAGAAAACAATAAATATACCACACATATAGCATATTTTTCTTATTTTCTATGAAAACACATCTTGGTATTTCATTAGAATGGTCTCCAAGGATTTTGAAATACCCAATTGCTTCAGAAATGATGGAGTGACAATACTCAATTACTTATCTGGAGCCCTGAATCCTTGCTATGGCGTGTTTTAACCCATTTCATAAATGTTTGTTTGTTTGTTTCAAGGGTTTAACGGCCTATCAACATATAAGGTCATTTAAGGCCGGGTTAGTGGGTTTAGTACTAAATCCCATATATTACCTCTATCTACAAGTACATGTACACGTACATGTACATGTTCATTTCATAAATGTGTTATGACACACGTGTAATAACACCTGGAGCGCATTTTATTGGCTGGCTGCTTGACGTAATTAAATGAATAAAATAGAGACGTTCCAAATGACGTTCCTAATGGCGCGACAAAGTTTACAAAAAACAGGAACCTGTTATATGGCATATTTATAATACTTTTATTGATAGGATTAAAACTATTTTTCTTTGTGGAGATTTTGAAATACATGCGAAAATAGTCAATGGCGTCTGCTCACTGAAACATATTGGCTATCTCCAAGTTTTCTGCTCTTTGGAGGCTGAAGTCATATGATAAAAAGAATCTCTCAAACTCGTTTCCCGTTGAGATTTATGAAACTCGCTAGAGGCTCGGTGGATAAATTGTACGCGACTCACTTCATAAATCTCATATCAAATAGGAACTCGCTTGAGATCCTCTATCCAATCATATATTTACGATATGTTTTTTTCAATAAGACCATTTTGTCCCATTCGTTTTTCAGGCTGTCCATATCGTTGCACACTCTATCTAGCTAAATGTTCTTTTACCACCAATTATTGTCCGCCCTACTTTATAAGCCAATCGCTGGACAGTAGTGTGCTCCACGTGTTTAACATATTGCAACGTTTAACAATAATGTTTACTTGTTTTGCTCACGTTCCACCCACATCTCAGACCAACGGCCTTTAGATCGTCATTTATGCAAAGTCCTCTTCATTAATAAACACAACCGACTTACATATTAGGAAACTGCATGCGAGATAGAGGTCCATTGCGCGAGCTGAAAATCGTGAATATAATGTCTGACAGTCTATGATGATATGACGTTTCTCAGGCGTGTGTCTTATCGTACCCCCGTTTATAACCTCACTGAATGCGGAAATCACGTTTACCAAACACTGGAAGCGATTTCAGAATAAATCTGCACATTCACTCTTTTACGGAGCCCCGCAGGGGACATGTATTTTTTTTAAAATTAATTTCGTTCCCACGAAATAACAATTCGTTCCCTCAATTTAATTCGTTCCCTCAATTTAACAATTCGTTCCCTCGAATTAATAATTCGTTTCCACGATATAACAATTCGTTCACACGAAATGACAATTTTTATTTCGTGACAACGAATTGTTGTTAAATTGAACGAACGAATTGTGGATTCGTGGGAACGAATTGCTAAATTGAGGGAACGAATTGTTATTTAGTTGGAACGACCTAATAAAAAAAAGAAGTCTATGTCCCCGGAGCTCCGTACTCTTTTTATTAAATGTGTCGAACATTTACAGGTACATACCCACTCAGTGGGCATAAAATGGTCTTTATAGGAATTAAATACGAGTATAATTGTGGCTCTTTTCCACCAGTTCTAAAAATTACAAGTGCCCGCTTTACAGATATAATCATTTAGTAATATGTATTTTACTGATAGTGACTCGCGGTGGTATCAAGCTTTCGCCCCGACAACTTTATAAGGGCTCGCTAAAGCTCGCCCCAATAAAGCTGTCAAAGGCTCAACCGAAGATATTTTATATTCGACGGCACTAACAATGTGTTTACTATATAATCATTTAGTAATACATATTTATTTCACTGATAGTGGCTCGCGGTGGTATCAGGATATTTTCATCTGCAATGAGGCATGATGTTTTTTAATTATTTATACTAATTATCACCTGAAAACAATTATTTTCTACAGATTATAAAGTATGATCATTGCTCACCAAAACATAAATACAGAAAATAAATAGTAATGTCCGTTAACATTTTAAGGAAACACGGTTATCATCCCTGATATCATTGTGGAAATGTACGTCTGATATAAAATGTATAATAATGCCAATCAATACGTGGGGTATTGGTGAATGAATGTTTATTTTGCCAGAAAATGTCTCAGATCATCTGAGACATTTTCTGGCAAATAAACATTCATTCACCATTACCCCACGTATTGATTGACATTATTATGCATTTTATATCTCTGATATAAAGAACATTGTGTGCCTACTGAGTGGGCGTGTACCTTTAATCTCGCCTAGACTAGCATCAACGCTCACGAACATCTATCGACAATGCCAACTCGCAATCAAGCAATTTGATTGCATGAGCCTGAGCTGCAGCGCAGCTCAGGCTCATCCGATCAAGCTGCTTGATTTCAACCACGATATTCAAGTATTTTGAATTAAGGAAATTGACAAATAGGCGCAAGATTAGTGCCGGTGATAGTGTACATGTACATGTATATGCGCTTCATCGAACTAAAGTTGTTAAAGAACACTGATGAAATATTTGGAAAACTGTAAATCGAAACGGTGCTATATAGCAGGTGCGTGTGGCGTATATTACCCACCGTCCAATGAGATGTCCGCAGATTAAGCCAGTTACATGATGACTGTATACTACTAGTAAGGTTTCAATATTTGCCGAAATATTTGGGAAACTGTACATCGAAAAGGTGCTAAATAGCGCGTGTCTTTGACGTACACAATCCGCCGTGTGATAGAATGTCCGTGAAACAAGCCAACTGCATGTATAAGTCATTCCACTGCGGACGTGCCTTGTGGTAAGTGATTGCGGAACTATTGTGAAGGTCACTATGGGTCGTAACGGACATTATCGTGACGATATAATAATATGTAGGTGTTTACAACCTTACATTTCGTTCGTGTAGAGATGAAAATTACGAATTACGAAATTGTGTGGTAGCCACATAGCAATAACATGGTACAACAGTAGTAAAACGTGGCTACATCGTAGCAGAAACGTGACAGAACGTGGTAACCACATAGCAAGAACATGGTACAACGTCGCAACAACGTGGTACAACGTGGCTACAACGTAGCAAAAGCGTGACTGAACTTAAACATAACACGTCCCGTCGGTTGCTACGTTCTGTTGCGTTTGTTGACACGTTGTTTTGTGCTGCGGTATGCTACATTGTGGCCTCATTGCACCCACGTTCCCGCGCCACGTTATGTCACAGCTGTGTCATACTGATATACATGTTCTACGTTATGAGCTGCGTTATGCTACTTTGTACGACGTTGTACGACGCTGTGCTACGTTTCTTCCACGTTGTCGTACGCTATGATACGCTCTGCGGCAGCGACACATAACGAGGTACAACGTGGCGACAGCGAGGCTAGAGCGTGGCGGCAGCGAGGCATACACTGATTTTTATCTTCGGAAATTTGCAAATCGGCGGTGTCAGAAACGGGGCACAACGGCGCAGCCAGACCGTGACACGATGACTGGGGCATGAATCATGCTCGACAAAAACCTGCAATTTCGATCCTATGCTGCTACGCCGTGTACACGTAGAGACAATAAGATAGAGATACATGTATTACGAACGTTAAATTTCGTTCATTCGTTTCTGTCTCAGGCATACACAAAAATTAAAAGTTTCCTCTTTGCGCTTCGCAACGTAATTTATGATTATTAACTTCGTCTCTATGCTGCCAGAAGCAGAAACGAATTTTAAGATTCTTAATGTTCGTCTCCACACCACCGCCTGCGTTAATCTTGCCAAGATGTCAACGTTATTGGACATCCATTGACAATACCAACTCTCAATCAATCAGTTTGATTGGTTGTGCCTGAGCTGTAGCACAGCTCATGCTCAACCAATCAAGCTGCTTGCTTTCAAGCACAATATTCAAGTATTGTGTAATAGATACATTGACGCATATTGGCTTTTGCATATTGGCTTTTAGTCGGTGGTGTACATGACGCATAAACGACAAGAAGTTTTGTTTGTTTGTGTGTTGGGGTTTAACGGTCTATTAACAGCTAAGGTCATTTAAGGCCGGGTCAATGGGTTTAGTACTAATTCCCATATATCACCTGTACAAATGGGGGGGAAATCCCAAAGGCAGAACTGAATATTTACAATAAAAAAACTATATATTCAGCCCTGAAATCAGAATAATCCTTATCTGATGCCAGGTCCTCCCCACAACAGAATCACTTGGCCCCCTCCCAAAAGCAGTAGGATCAGTAATAATCTTACTACTTTTATAATGGGCAACAAAAGAGCCAAAGATAAAAACATTCCTGAGGGCCAACCAGAAAAGCAGTAGGATCAGTAATAATCCTACTACTTTTATAATGGGCAATAACCCAATTCAACTCCCAGGTAACAAAAGAGCCAAAGATAAAAACGTACCCCGAGGGCCAAACCAGGCAAATCGTGATTCCTATAAGGAGGAACCCGAGAAATGATCGCATGGTCCACCATAGTTGTGCCACCTTTTCAGTGCATAACATGTGGCTGTTACTGGAGAAATGGGGCTTATGGGTTTTGCGAACAGTGAAGTTCCAGATCAGCCTGTGCATCCTGCTTCTAACAAGCAATATGGATCGTTATCTGGCTACAGGAGTGTGCTATTTGATCAGGAGCTACACTGGTCACAAATCTCATAAACCCCATTTCTCCAGTCACATATCGATGGTCTAGTAACATAAGGTCGTAACTGCTATGCTAAAGCATAGCACTTACGACCTTATGTTACTAGACCATCGATATGTAGAGCTCATCTAATGAGTACTAAGCGAAAGCATGTAAAACCTCAGTGATAGCCACCAGTGTGTCACATTTTAAAGGTACATGCCCACTCAGTAGGAACAAAATGTTCTTTATATCAGATACATTATCTGGGACATTTTCTGGCAACAGAAACATTCATTCACCATTACCCCACGTAATGATTGGCATTATTCTACATTTTATATCAGACGTGAATGTCCACACTGATATCAGGGGTGATAACCGTATTTCCTTAAAATGTTAACGGACATTACTATTCATTCTCTGTATTTATTGTTTGGTGTGCAATGATCATACATGTACTTTATAATCTGTCAAAAAAAATTATTTATTCAGGCGACACATTTAAATAGTATAAATAATTAAAAAATAGTATGCCTGATGTGCATATGAAAATAGTCTGATACCACAGCAAGTCACTATCAGTAAAATAAATATTACTAAATTATTATATCTGTATAGCAGGCACTCGTAATTTTTAGAACTGGTGGAATAGTGACACAATAATACACTTATTTAATTCCTATAAAGAACATTTTGCTGAGTGGGCATGTAACTTTTAAGGCATCCTATGCAAACAGATACTAGAACACGAATAATCGTATTTCTAAGGTCGGATTGCATATGTTTTACTTCTTTTCGCCCGTCCCTATGCGTATTCGAAGGACGGGTGAAAAGAAGTAAAACACTAACCAATCAATCGCGCAATAAAGCACTTTATCCCGTCAAGTTGAGCGCGTAGCCGAGTGGTTTAAAGCGTTGGACTGCTGATCATACGGTCGTGGGTTCGAGCCTTGTTAGTGGCAATGCGTTGTGTCCATGAGCAAGACACTTTATCCACACTGCTTCAGTCCACCCAGCTGTAAATGGGTACCGGTTACCGAGAAAAAGTAGATTGTATTCGTTTGTATGTATATGTATATATAAATAAAATATGATCCTGCACATAATCCCCGAAAGGGGGTGTTGCATTATAGAAAGAAAGAAAGAAAGAAAGAAAGAAAGAAAGATGAAAGAAAGAAAGAAAGAAAGAAAGAAAGAAAGAAAGAAAGAAAGAAAGAAAAAGAAAGAAAGAAAGAAAAAGAAAGACAGAAAAAGAAAGAAAGAACACAGTGCATTATGTGCCGTGAAACATTTTTGATATCCTGTCAATACGACCTAATCAATGCGTATGAATATGTGCGGTTGTCATAATACTTAATAATCGATTCTTCGATTTTGAGGATGCGGCTGGGGTTATATTTTTTGCATCTTAAAGCTATTTGTATTGTTGACGGGATAAATAGAATAGTAGGTTAGTGCCGTGAATGGGGAAAAATATCTGGCGCGGCACGGAAGCGGGATTCCGTTTCCTAAGCCTTGCCAGATAGTTTCCCCATTCATGGCACTAACCTACTATAACTCACTCAATCAAGCAATCAATCATAAATTCATTTAATAAATCCATCCATCAACCAATCAATTAATCTGTTTTCTCTGCTGATTATGATTTGATTGTGCTTTATCGGTGTTTAACGGCCTATCAGCAGCTAATGTCATTTAAGGCCGGGCCAACGCAGGTGACGCATTTAATTGCATGTAGTATAAATAATTAAAAAACATATCAGGCCTCATTTGCCTGATACCACCGCACGTCACTATCAGTAAAATAAATATTATTAAATGATTATATCTGTATAGCGGGCACTAGTAATTTTTACACTTAAATAATTCCTATAAAGAACATTTTGTGCCTACTGATGGGGCCCCATCAGTAGGCACAAAATGTTCTTTATAGGAATTAAAGGTGCCTTTCAGCGTGTCATTACTACAAGAACATTAGGCGGTGCAACAATATAAGAAGGGGTCAATATAAGGTCAATGCAAGAAGGGGGTTAACTCCATGACGCATTTAATTACATGTACTATAAGTAATTAAAAAAATTATCAGGCCTCATTTGCCTGATACCACCGCACGTCGGTATCAGTAAAATAAATATTATTAAATGATTTTATCTGTATAGAGGGCACTCGTAATTTTTATAACTGATGGAATAGGGAAACACTTATTTAATTCCTATAGATAAAGAACGTGATGTGGGAATGTACCTTTAACGTTAATTCCGAGTGGGAATGTACCTTTAACGTTAATTCCGAGTGGGAATGTACCTTTAACGTTAATGTGTTTAAGATCCGACAAATAGAACGTTAGTTTAATAGAACTCGGAGCATGAACAAGCTTGCATTTTAAAGCCATTAGTAGGTGTTGAGGTGACAAATATAATTATAGTAGGTTAGTGCCGTGAATGGGAAAAATATCTAGCGCGGCTCGGAAACGGGATGTGCTCGGCAGAGCCTCGCCCATCCCGTTTCCTAAGCCTTGCCAGATATGTTTTCCCATGCACAGCACTAATCTACTATTCTCTAGAACTCTGAGCATGAACAAGCTTGAATACATAATAATATTGTGTTTCTAAGGGGCGTATATAACACCAGCCTGGGTAGAGCATGGCGTTACAGAAGTGGACGTGAATGGGTTTAACGTTCCAGCAACAACTAAGGTCATATAGAGAACGGACCATAGTTTAAAGTTTCATCCAACAGTGGGATGGAAATACATGTAGTAAGTATTGTTTCGTCTAGTGTGAGGATTGAACTCACAAGCTTCATTTAGCACGGCACTAACCTACTATTCTCTATCTATTTTCCTTATTTCTCAACCAAAGTATATGTTGTGACCACTCATTTGAACCGTCTCGGCGAGACGGTTCAAATGAGTGGTCACAACATATACTTTGGTTGAGAAATAAAGAAATTCATGTAGTAAGTATTGTTTCGTCTAGTGTGAGGATTGAACTCATTTAGCTCAAGAGCAAGATAAAAACTCCTTCTGTATTGAAGTCCAATGTCAAATCTGCGACACCACGGCCCATCCTACTAGGATTCTGAAGTAATTCAAGTTAGTCCCCAATATGAACTATTAGCGTGAAAAAAAACCGGCAATACTGTTTTACACTTGATACAGTATTTGTAAAACATAGCCTATTTCGAAATAATTTCAGAAGTTTCCAGTAGCTAAAAATGGCCATTTTTTTAAGCATTCCTAGCTCGGTGGGCAGCTACTGACAGCCACGGTCGCCATTTCGCTATTAAATTACATGTAGCCATTTCGCTACTAAAATACTCGTGTATATACTAATATTTTGGAAATGTACATCTTGGCTACTGAATAATTCAGAAATTATTTGAAAACGTACTATGTTTTAACAAATATGGGAGCGATTTATTATGTAAATACAATGTAGTATGTACATATGTATTGTTTTTATGTGTATCAGTTCATTTTGGCTACTCATTTCACAATCCTCGCGCCATACTACAGTAGCCAAATAGCCATATTTGAAATATTAGTAGCCAAATTGCCATTTATGAAATATTAGTGGCCAAATGGACATTTGAATAGCCAACTCGCTATTGCAACTGTCCTGTTTATTTGCACACGGAAGCCTCTATGTCGCCTTGATTTTGTAGCTCCAGTGTGACTTCTGGGCCAGTTATTTTTGCTGGATCACCTAACTCCCTGTATCATCTAACTGTTCCCTCAATCATCTAACTTCTCTGGACCAGCAAACTGCCCTGGATCAGCTAACTGTCTGCATCACAAACGGTTCCCTCGATCAACTACCTGCTCTGGATCAGCTAACTGTCCTGTATCAGCAAACTGTTCCCTCGATCAACTACCTTCTCTGGATCAGCAAACTGCCCTGGATCAGCTAACTGCCCTGTATTAGCAAACTGTTCCCTCGATCAACTACCTTCTCTGGATCAGCAAACTGCCCTCGATCAGCTAACTTCCTTGGATTAGTTAGTTTTGTTGGGTCACATTTGTGAGCTGCATCATTTACTTTTGCTGGATCAGTTAATTGAAGCAGATCAGGTAAGTGTCAGCTAACTTTACTGGATCAGCTGATTTTATCTGCATCAGCCACGTCGACTGGACCACTTAATATTGAGGAAGTACTGCAAGCTGGATCAGTTAACTTTGCCGTAGCAGCTAGTAAGTGTACGGAATCATTTGTATTGGCTGGATCAGTTATTTGAGCTGGATCAGATAATTTTGCTGGATCAGCTAAGTCTATTGGATTATCTAACCCTACCAGATTCGATAAATCCATCGGGAGCCCGAGGAATGCCATATTTACTAGATCAGTCGGGTCTGCGAGTCTGTCCTTGTGAGTGCGCATGTGGCGAGTACAGCGACTCTGCTCCGCAAAAGTGCGGTCACACATTGTGCATTTATACGGCCGGACACCGGTATGAGTCCTTGAGTGTTTTGTCAGGTCGCTAGCTTGAGTGAAACATTTTCCACACTCAGTACAGCTGTACGGACGATGTCCAGTGTGGCTCCTCATGTGTATATTGAGTGTATTTTTCCGTGAGAAAGCCTTATCACAAACCAGGCATGTATATGACTTTTCGCCAGTATGGAAACGTAGATGCATCGTGAGACTTCCCTGCTGTGAGAAAGCGCGATCACAGACACTACATTTGAATGGTCTGTCACCAGTGTGTATTCGCGTGTGTCGGACCAGGTTGGATTTCTGTGTGAATGCCGAGTCACATAGCGGACACTGGTAGTTTCGTTCTTGACTGTGGGTTCGGGAATGTACAGTGAGGTCCCCGGTTTGTGAGAAGGATTTTTCGCACTGGGGACACGCGTACGGACGTTCACCAGTATGGACACGGGAGTGGCGGACAAGGCGAGATTTAATGGGGAACGTCATAGAGCAGACATTACACTTGAACTGCGTTTTGGCCGCTTCGTCTCCGGTGTGGATGCGGGAATGCTGGCGCAGCCGCGACTTGAGTGGAAATGTCATCGAGCAGATTTCACAGGTGAATGTCATGGCGGTAAAATACTTTCACTCTCTCTCTCAATGGTGTTGATATGCTCTCCAAAGTGAGCCACTCAAAATTCGCCAGTGTCATATGAATTTAGCTGTTCTACAGCCTTGATGTGTTTATTTTATTATGTAGCTAACCCGAATCTTCTGGCTTAGCTAACCCAAATTATATGACAGCCAGGGCCCGGTTGTTCAAAACACCAGTTAGCTTAACGGACTGTTAAATCCTTAACGGACTGTTAAATCCTTAACTGAATGGTTAAAATCTCTGTTAAAACAGAGATTTTAACCATTCAGTTAAGGATTTAACAGTCCGTTAAGCTAACGGATGTTTTGAGCAACCGGGCCCTGAAGATTCGGGTTAGTAAGTAGTGTCTTACATGTAAGTATGTTGAATGCCAGTAAGTTATGGGCAACTTACCACAGGATTTATATTTAATTTTGATGTACTTCACTATAATTTAATTCTTGACAACAACATCTGTTTCTGATTACAACGCACTTATTCATTATTTGAGGTGTGCATATGCTTGAAACATAGTGGTACCTAAGTATACCGGACGTCCTGTATTACGTTACTCTTATGTTAACGTGTTTATTAAAATTACATTTCCACCACTACATACAGGTATAAACTATATACGCAGAGAAAAGTATTTAAATGAATGTTTATGCATCCTGTACATGTATATTAATTAATCTTGTAGATAGAAAGTCACAATTAATTGATCTCCGAGCTCAGTTGCCAGTGACGGTTCACGAAATAAACTTCATACTATTTTTGACTGCTACACCAACTGGCAATTTTGTCTTATTCTGGATATGTTGCTGGCAGATCTAGCTGTACAATAGATGATCCCAGCTACCCAGGATATTTATTCTGTAGACAGAAAAATACAAGGTGGTAAAGTGTAGTCTATGAGAGATAAGTTTACTACGGGACGCAGGGATTCCGCTGGGGAAAATAAAAAAATCGCCACTTAAAAAAAACAAGAAATGCGTCTGTCGAACGCGGATGCCACCTGCAGCATATTTGAGAAACTGTGACAAAGTGGTTAACCGAAAAGTGTGACGGACGGACGGACGGACGGACGGCCCACCAATAGTGAATAAGGGGCCATTTCCATTGTTCTAGATCAAAGAGATGGCCCCTTGTATAATAGAATAAGGGGCCATACGGAATAAATCAAAGGATTATTTTGTGTTAGGCTCTGCCCCATGGCCCCTTGTACACCCTTGGTTGCTCGGACGGACGGACGGACGGACGGACAGACGGACGGACGTTCCAACATTTTGGGTTTATGGGGTATTTCCATTGTTTGAAGAACAATGAAAAAGCCCCTAAACAACAATAGAGTTTATGAGCTTACGGAATATTACAAAGGAATCTTTTGTTCCTAACCCCGCCCCTAAGCTCTCAAACCCCCGGACGTTGGCCCGGACGGTCCAAACACTATATGCCACCCGTTTCTTCGAAACCCGGTGGCATAAAAAAGATAAAAAAAAAGAAAGGAATAACCAATAGGATAACTAGAAAATGTGTTCATAGAACACGGATGCCCCACATATCGCTTTGATAATAAATGAGGCCAAATTCCAAGTCCAAATTTTTTTTTTACCCGAGCGTTAAAGTTTTTGAAGCACCAAGTATGTGACCTTGACCCTGGGCTTGGCGGGGCAGGACGAACGTGGATTTGGCACAGGGCAGTAGAGGATCATTAGAGCAATGTGTATATGAAGTATGAAGATGATCCGTGAAAAGGAACAGAAATAATAAGATATTTACCCGAGCGTTAAAGTTTTTGAAGCACCAAGTATGTGACCTTGACCCTGGGCTTGGCGGGGGCAGGACAAACGTGGATTTGGCACAAGGCGGTAAAGGACCATTAAAGCAATGCGTATATGAAGTATGAAGCTGATCCGTGAAAGAAAACAGAAATTATAAGATATTTACCCAAGCGTTAAAGTTTTTGAAGCACTAAGTCTGTGACCTTGACCCTGGGCTTGGCAGGGGCATGACGAACATGGATTTGACACAGGACAGTAGAGGACCATTAGAGCAATGCGTATATGAAGTATGAAGCTGATCCGTGAAAGAAAACAGAAATTATAAGATATTTACCTGAGCGTTAAAGTTGTTAAAGCATTAAGTATGTGATCTTGACCCTGGGCTTGGCGGGGGCAGGACGAACGTGGATTTGGCACAGGACAGTAGAGGACCATTAGAGCAATGTGTATATGAAGTATGAAGCTGATCCGTGGAAGGAAACAGAAATTATAAGATATTTACCTGAGCGTTAAAGTTTTTGAAGCACCAAGTATGTGACCTTGACCCTGGGCTTGGCGGGGGCAGGACGAATGTGGATTTGGCACAGGGCGGTAGAGGACCATTAGAGTAATGCGTATATGAAGTATGAAGCTGATCCGTGAAAGAAAACAGAAATTATAAGATATTTACCTGAGCGTTAAAGTTTTTGAAGCACTAAGTATGTGACCTTGCCCCTCGGCTTGGCGGGGGCAGGACGAACGTGGATTTGGCACAGGACAGTAGAGGACCATTAGAGAAATGCGTATATGAAGTATGAAACTGATCCGTGGAAGGAAACAGAAATTATAAGATATTTACCCGAACGTTAAAGTTTTTGAAGCACCAAGTATGTGACCTTGACCCTGGGCTTGGCGGGGGCAGGACGAATTTGGTACAGGGTGGTAGAGGACCATTAGAGCAATGTGTATATGAAATATGAAGCAGATCGGTCAAAGGATGAAGAAATTATGAGACATTTACCCAGCGTTAAAGTTTCGTGACGGACAGACGGACGGACGGGACGGACGGACGGACGGGCGGACAAGGGTAACACTAAATGCCCCCTCCACTATCGTGGTGGGGCATAAAAATAAACAATTGGCGATAAAAAATTACAATTTTCGAGAAAAAAAAATGTATATTTTTTTATATTTTTTTTCGAAAATTGTAATTTTTTATTGCCAATTGTCTATTTTTATCACCAATTGCGAAAGTGATGATCGCCAGCGGGGAATCCCTGGGGACGAGTTCAGCCAGGTGTAAGACCATAACCATGTATCTTAGCTAGTTGCGAACAGTAACTCTTGTAATTCACTACCGTACCGTACGGACGGTACAGGACAGGAGTAGATTTCAAAAGTTGCTGTTCACAATTAGTGTCATGTGCACTCTCACGAGACTTGAGTAAACAAGTTAGCCCACCGTACTCATACACGACAGTTCTACACACGAGGTTATCACAGTAACAACACCAGAAGAAACGGAGTACCTGGTAACCAGGGCCCGTTTCACTAAAGATGTCTATGAAATTGCTTCTCACATTAAAGTGTTTCTCTAATGCTACCATTTTGTACCTACGGTTTCATGTCTTAAATGTGCAACATCCACAAAGGATTTTCCAAACTCGGTTGTCGGAACAAATGTGTTTGTGGTTTTTCAATTTTGCACTTACGAACTTCTTAGTCGTACAAAGTTTAGTGAAACGGGCCCCATGCCCACAAAGCTTCTTGGAAGCCGAGTACACATGAACCTAGTTGCGAACAGTAACAATTGCAATACAGGGGCGGCGGAAGCAATTGATTATTGGGGGGGGGGCGAACTTTGTGAGGGCCCGAAGGGGCCGAATTCGCTAGGGGGGTCCGGGGGCATGCCCCCCCCTTAATTTTTTTGAAATCCAAGTGGTGTGAAACACAATTTCCTGCATTCTCAGCAATGTTTGAACAATGTTTGATTAAACTCCGTGGATGGACGGTTAGGCCGGATCGGCAGGTCCCAACTGCTCCTCCCTCTCTTAAATGAGTTGGCTCAGTCAGAGTCGGGTTCCCAGTAGTCATGATTACACAAATATATTACAGTAAAAAATAATTTTTTTACAGAATTATTGGGGGGGCTACGCCCCCCCCCCAACCAAATTATTGGGGGGGGGGCGACTGCCGCCCCTGCCCCCCCGCTTCCGCCGCCCCTGCAATATACTCCCGTACGTTCCTACAGATGGTACAGTAGTAGTTTTCAACTGTTCGCAACTAACCTGGAGCTAACAATATACAAGTAATCATCTATCGCATACAGTATCTCAGAGAGCTTATGAAATCAGAATATGTACATAGACACCAGAGCAAATGGTACCAACGCTTTCAACCATAAATAACTGGAATGGACTGTGAAATGGTAATGTAGTTTGTTTTATGGCAGTGTTATCAAATTATCAACGTGATGACACAAAATCTATTATTAGATAATGCAGTGAAGCATATAACCATGGCGTGGGACCACACATGGCTGCACACTGAAAATTGATTTACAGTCAAAATGCCCCCAAGTCAAATCGACCCCAAGTCAAAACGCCCCCGAATTGGTCAAAACACCCCCATCAATTAGTCAAAACACCCCCATTTTGGTCAAAACACCCCCTATTTGGTCAAAACGCCCCCATCTTCAAATGTTTATTGTCAAATAATTAACTTATTCTGGTGGCTTTTATGGGTGTTTTATACTATACTATTTTCATTTTAGGTACGCATTGTGTACGAAGAATGTCTGTACGGGAAGAATTATGGCGACGATATTATTGTATAATTTCTGAATTATTTCTTCATGTGTAAATTTGTGTTTTCTTCGCGTATGTGTATTTTTGAGTGTATTTTGAGCGTTCAATGTTAATTATTGCATAATACATCAGTTGATTTTGTTATTGTATTTCTTATTAGCATGATTAAAGGATGATTACATGATTAAATGATGTAATTATGTATTGGCGTGTGTGTGTTTGTGCGTGTTCTGTGTTATTATTATCCCGTAGATAGGCACCTGTGTTCACACTTATTTAACCACTTTTATCCCGTTATACATATATTCGCAGTCATGCATTCATTACTATAGACACGTGCATTAATTCACAATTAATTAATCAGTATTAAATATATCGATTAGTGGTATATACTTGTGGCATGGGATTTGCAAGTCTGGTCTGATTGAATATAGAAATTAAAAAAAACGCGTCACTGCTGCACCTGTTGATGACTGAGAAAACAAAATATGAATTGACTACATTATGACGATCTTCTTTTTATGAAAATATTGCTATACACACTTATTTTTTTTCTGTAACTATTGTGCTCAAACTAGAACTATAACATGTGTGCGGGTGCAAATATTTCAAAATAAAAACTTAATTTTTTTCTGTAACTATTGTGCTAAAACTATTGTGCTAAAACTATAACATGTGTGCGGGTGCGTGTGTGTGTTGCGCTTGGTGGGTGGTGTTGGCATAATACCACTGTGAGGTGGAAATAGGTACCATTGGTAAGACGGTTAATTGATTACTTTAGAAAAAATTAATCTCTCATTTTATATGGTACCTATTTCCACCACACACTGGCCTTATTCCACCACCGTCCTGCATTACATTTATCATGTATTATTATGTATTAAATTATATATATATTTGAATTATACTGAAATAAAAAGTACATGATGAACCAATTATGTTTTGTTGTCATTCACCAAAGTCAAAACGCCCCCTAGTCAAAACGCCCCCAATTTGACTAAACCACAATCAAACAGGTCATGTTTATTGAAAACAAGAGCGGAGCAAAATGTCCCGCCTCGCGCAGTTTGATAGCATATATGGAGCTTGTAATAACCTTGGGGTTAGTGATCAACATGGGCTTTCTGTAGAATGATGTGGGATGTTGTTACAAAGGCATGTATGGAATATTAAAGCATAAACCGAGCGTTAATTTGTAAGTCAGTGACCTTGACCTTTGGGGTTAGCGGGCACCATGGGCTTTCTGTAGAATGATGCGGGATATTGTTACAAATGCATATATGGAATATTAAAGCATAAACTGAGCGTTGACTTTTCCAAACATGGAAATTTCTAATTCAGTGACCTTGAGCTTTGAGGTTAGCGGGCACCATGGGCTTTCTGTAGAATGATGTGGGATGTTGTTACAAATGCATATATGGCATATTAAAACATAAACTGAGCGTTAACTTTTCCAAACACGGAAATTTATAAGTCAGCGACCTTGACCTTTGGGGTTTGCGGGCACAATGGGCTTTCTGTAGAATGATGCGGGATGTTGTTACAAAAGCATGTATGGAATATTAAAGCATAAACTGAGCATTAACTTTTGCAAACACGCAAATTTCTAATTCAGTGACCTTGACCTTTGGGGTTAGCAGCCACCATGGGATTTCTGTAGAATGATGCGGGATGTTGTTACAAATGCATGTATGGAATATTAAAGCATAAACTGAGCGTTAACCTTTCCAAACACGGAAATTTCTAAGTCAGCGACCTTGACCTTTGGGGTTTGCGGGCACCATGGGCTTTCTGTAGAATGATGCAGGATGTTGTTACAAATGCATGTATGGAATATTAAAGCATAAACTGAGCGTTAACTTTTCCAAACATGGAAATTTCTAAGTCAGTGACCTTGACCTTTGGGGTTAGCGGGCAACATGGGCTTTCTGTAGAATGATGCGGGATGTGGTTACAAATGTATGTATGGAATATTAAAGCATAAACTGAGCGTTAACTTTTGCAAACACAGAAATTTCTAAGTCAGCAACCTTGACCTTTGGGATTAGCGGGCACCATGGGCTTTCTGGAGAATGATGCGGGATGTTGTTACAAATGCTGTATGTAATATTAAAGCATTCCATTGAGGGAAACAGAAGTTACAATGAATTAACCTGAGCGTTAAGTTTTAGAAACAGAGCTAAACGCAAAAACTTAACGTTGAATGCATGTGAAAAGTAGGTCAATCAACCATGAAAACTAGGTCAAGGTCACATGGGCTCCCTCTGTGTGAGATGGTTACACCACAGTGTTGATGTATACCAAGTATGGAGGTCGTAGGTGTTATAGTTTTCTGGAAACTGACCTAAACGCAAAAACTTAACGTGAAATGTTGACGCCGCCGCCGACGACGACGACGCCGCCGACGGAAAAGCTATACCTATGTCCCGCTTCTGCTAAAGCAGGCGGGACAAAAACCAGGGTTGGCAATTTCCCGGGAAATAAGAGTATTTCCCAGGACGGCGGGAAATACCGGGAAATACCGGGAAATATGAATCTTGGTGGTCTTTTTCATTCCAAAATGTCAAGATGAGTCTCTATATTCCCCTATATCTACTATGGTTTATATCTGTGTAGATGTCATGGTTGCCAAATATTCCACCTGATGAGTACCCCTAGTTGGGAATGAAACAGATATATACATTGTAATTAACCCCTATATCTAATTATTAAGTTGTTGATTGTTTAATTAACTATTACTGAGCTTAAAACTTAATTTAAATAACTTTAATTATCAAATAATAACATCAAACTTCATATTTCCCGGTATTTCCCATTTTCCCGCTGGGAATTCCCGCCCCCGGTATTTCCCGGCCAACCCTAATGTCCACTGAATTACTGTACAAATACAAATACAATTAATAATGACAAAATAAAATCGTATTTAACAAAAATAAAATTATGGGGGTGTTTTTTGGGGGTGTTTTGACCAAAGATGGGGGTGTTTTGACCAAAGATGGGGGCGTTTTGACTTGGGGGCGATTTGACTTGGGGGCGTTTTGACCTGCTTCCCTGAAAATTGTAATGTAGTTTGTTGTATGTTATTGAATGTTATAAAAAAAAACACTTTGTACCTCATGATTATGTGACTGTTTATTATATAAACAGTTATACATTGAGAATACATATGATCATTTATATGATATTGTATTCAATAAATGATAGCAATTTCAATGACTATGTACGATGTATGACTCAGTATCACGCATCCCGGCCCGGGAGAGAGGGGTGGGCCGTCCCATGGCTATCCATTGTATTGTTGCTCATGCTGTAATTAGCAAGAGATATGGGTGTTCTTGGAAAGGGGGGCTGGTGTATTGCGTTATGGTTATCAATGTTGCGTTCAGCAATGGGATAAAATTTGTAATTCCTAATCCTACGGTTATGCCATGGTAAGTGTTTATCTGAATTGAATATTTTTTCTTTATTGACGTATTTTGTTTGAAATTTGCTGTTCCACTGAATGAAGGAAGCACACGTACGGTCGTTAAGTGTTCCGAAACTAATTGATCGAAACTACGTGCAAGAACACGCTGACAAAGTTGCAAATCCTGAAATTTAGCTACCTTTTAGACGACAACAAATGGAGAAAATGTTCAGTAAGGGAGGTGATGTACATAAATTGTTTGCTGTGTCCTTCTGACTATGCTGCTTTCGGACCATGACTGTTTCGCACCACAATTGGTAATTTCCGGCAGCACGATTTACCCAAATCTACCCAAATCTTCATTAAAACAACTTTTATGAGTATTTGTATACTATTTCTACCGTATATCGTTAGTATATCATATGATATGAATATTTTAGCAGAAAAGAAGAAGAATAAAGCACATATGTCGGCGGGAAAGCGACTGATATAGTATTATTATAAAGGGAGACTACCGTGATCGAGCCTCATTAAGTATGTCTCAGTTGTTTAACTTTCAAGGTATCATTGCGTATCGACTTTGACTGAAGAAATGGGGTTTATGTGTTTTGTGACCAGTGTAGATGAGGATTGGCTCGCAAATAGTAGGTTTATATCAGAGTAGAACCAGGCCGTGCATCCGCACAGTTTGATCTCGATCAAATAGGAGTTTGCTATTTGATCATTGTAGTGTAGATCCAGGCCGTGCATCCGCACAAAAATCCAAATTAAAGCTATTGAACAAACAAGGTTCTTAACATATTCTATATTTAAGAGAACGGTATAGTCCAGTTAGATGTTACTACATACTTATGCAAAGTGTACACGTGCATTTATTATGATGGTTTAGTACAATGCTCCCTGAACATTGTTCTGTTATTTATCACAATTTATCCCAGTATATGTTGCGAACATGTGGCTGGAGAAATGGGGCTTATGGGTTTTGCTACAACTGTAGATCCAGACCTGTCTTGAAACCACAGTCTGCTCAGGATCTGCACTGTTTAGAATTTCATCAATAAAACACCCCGTCAATCTCTTTCTCAAGTCACAATGTTTTGTCAACCGACCAGTTGCAACACAACACCTAGCGATTTTAATGGTGGCAACCAGCGACATCTTGAACGCCACTTAATTAGCTCGTATGTAAATAGAGTATACTAAACACAAAATGAAAGCCAATATCAATTGAAATAAATACACACATTGAATTTGTAACGCAGATTTAAACTTGTTAAAGCCATTGTGATTAGGCAGGGTATTGGCAGCCATCTTGAATGTCAATTTGTATTATAAGAAATATGTCTAACATCCACAGTGCATGCCTAACAGAAAAATATAATATATTAAAGAAGTATATTTTGGTTTCAGACACATCAGTAGTCGATTTCATAACAATTGCAAAGTAGCTAAGTAAATTTATCCCTAAATTGAAAATGTTGGTGAAATCGGCCCGGTGAAATAGGCTACTGGTTTGGCTGTTCGGGCACCTATTTTGGTCGCTATCTTGGTTTAGGGAAAATGCTCAAGTCTCAAGGGTGACAGAGTGTCATCCATCGGATTACAATAATCACAAAAAAATGTATTTACGCCAAGTCCGGGTCCCATCGTAGTTCGGCAGCACTACCAGTAGCAGATTTCATCAAAATTTCAAAGTATACTTTTCTGGCAAAGTATACTTTGAGGGAGAAATTTTCAATTTAAGGATAAATATATTAATTTTTATTATACTGAATTGATTACATTATCACTGCCAAAATGGCTGTGATAATGTAATAAATTCAGTATAATAATTCTGCATACTTTTAATCACCAATATGGTATTTACAAAACACTTTTCACTGAAATTATTTAATTTTGTCAACGTTGTGTGCCGCGTCGATCACACTTTCTGTTTACGATTTTTGATAGATATTTTTGGCGATCACTATGATGAGTGTAATAAAGACGACGCGTGTGATCTTCAAGATCAGGTAGACAACTATCATCACATGTAGATACGAGTTTGCGCATAAAGGTTGAATCTAGTAGTATTTGTATTTGAGCTGACGGTTCTAAGTCGTGCAGTTGCTATTTACATATCTTGTCCAATGTTTCGTTAATGTCCAGGGCTATATTTGCTCTAACTGTATCTAATATTGCACAGTTCAAAAGGAAGTGTTCAAGCGTTTCATCTGCAGATTCACAAAGTAAGCATGTTTTGTTCACTTGGTTGAATTTAGTCCTATTCTCTTGCAGTATATAGGTGCCACATGTTAGCTTAATTTTCACAGAGAGTATTCTGGTTTCTCTAACACATGCTTCCTGTGTAAGTACAGTAGGGTGTAATAGTCCAGGTTTATATGTATGAATGTTCAGATTTGTAAGCTGTGTATACAATTCAGCTTGCTGAAGAATACGATTTTGCCAGTATGAGTTAACAGCGTGATGTATCTTATGTTTCCATTTCGTTTTGTCAATTCTAGTATTCAAAATAGATGAACAGCTTGGTAACATATATTTGATGAGTATTTTGTTCATGACGGAGAACCAACTTGAGCTATTCCCTGCTTTCAGTGATACATTTCGTATTATAAGTTGTTTTTCGATACTGCGTGGAGTCATCCTGTAGACATATGCTATTAAGGAATGTCAATGCTCTTAGGTGGATTTGTCCTTCTAGTGGAATCAGTTCTGATAATATAAATATCACATGGTCCGGGGTGGTAGTAGAGAGTGACAAGATATGTTTGATAGTCTTACGTAGGTAGGTTTCTAGTAGTTGTAGATTACCCTTTTCTGGCAGTAAAATCTCCAATCCGTATATCAGTACAGGAATGACAGTTTTTAATAAATGTATACTTGTGTCAGGGTTTAATCCATTTTCACCATGCATCCCAGTTGTCATCAGACTGTATAATGTTCTTCGCGCTTTCTTTATGTTCTCATTTACTGTTTCTTTCACTGACTTTTCATGTGTATGTGTAGGTGTGTCATTTTGTCTACATTCGGTATACCGTTTATATAGAGTACATATCTGTGTTTGTTGCTATATTCTGCAGCAGTATTAAAGAGTATTTGGAGATTGTCAGCATTATTACTCAGGAAAGCCACATCATCAGCACAGCAGGGAGCACATACAGATATGTTTCCGATCTGGGCGCCATGTGTCGATAATCGGACTTGTTCTAATAGGTCATTGATATAAAGTTTGTATAGGTCTGCACTTAGTATGCCACCTTGTCTGACACCTTGATAGATATGGATGGGTTCGGATATTTCACTTTTCCATTTCACAGAAGATGTTGCTCTTTCATGGAGGTCATCTGTAAAATTCCATAATTCATCCTGTACTCCAATATTGTATCATTTTCTCATCAGGTGGGGGTGTGAGACAACATCAAATGCGGATTTTGAGTCTAGCATTGCGACATATGCGATTTGCTTCTGATCTCTCGATTCCCTGACGAATTCATCTACAATTAGTGCACAGTTGAGTGGTGACGATTTCTTTGTAAAGCCTCTCTGGAGGACACTTTGTGATTCTTAGATAAATGGTTCTAGTCTTTGTCTTAGTATGATCTCGATCAGTTTACATATGATGGGAAGAACAGTTATCCCTCTATAGTTGAAGGAGTCAATTGGATTTCCTTTTTTCTTGAAAACACATTATGTGTTCAGTCCCATAGAAAACGAACAGCCAAATGCCAAGCTACTGATTCTGACAGGCTAATGTTCCTGTTAATGATTTTGTATTGCACTATGGGGTCAGCTAATGAGATAACAAAGCATGCCGAACTACTTTCACAGCCCATTAGTCCGTCTGTGGCTGCAGCTGGAGTCTCCAGTAACTGCCAGACTCGGCCATAGTGCATGAGAATATGTACAGGTGAGTTTTATTACCACCAGCGACTATTATGGCCGTAATCTTTACAGCTTAGGTCCAGATCAGAATGAGCAGTCACATCAGGATCTAGACTATTACCGACTGGATTCATCATTGTCTAAATGGATTAGCAACCCTGATCTTGTTCCATGCTCTCTTGGTAACCTACAACATGTGTGTGCTGATTTTCACAATAATGCTGGGAGAATTGCTTATTCTAACAGCTATAAGCTGATGATACAAGAACACACTAGTCTTCTAACCAGTGTAGATATATCTGCGGGTTCAAACTGACCAGCACACTAGCAAGTTACAAATTAAAATGTGCTGTTGATACATAATTACATGTAGCATATGTTATGTTACATACACCTTGCAGAAATAAATATCTTCATTGCAAAACCTTACTTCAATCTCAAAGTCAGACTTGACACAAGGAATTTAGCTGAGTGTGAGTCCTGGCTGGGGAATGGACCTTACGACATATGCGACAGTGTAGCCCCAGATCAACCAGCGCATCCGTGCAGTCTGACCAGGGCCTATATTTGTCGTGTTTTGTTTTCATCGAAGTAGTAACAATAATGATACCAGCAAAACGCCTCGACTTGAATCGTACTTAGTGCGTGTGCAAAGGAAATATGTTTTGAGTCCAAGTTGGCGATTGGAAAAGTTTTATAAACTATCAACAGAGCTTCAGTCAAGGTGCGTAATTTGATAAATTTGAGGTAGGATTTTGTTATTTCTTCACCAAAAATGGCAAGTTGGGAGCTATGATAAGCTTATTATTTCTTACTGGAGCATAACATGATTCAGCTCTCAAGTACTGTCCACGTTGGTATGCACTCAAAAACATGCGCGGACACAAAATAGTTCTCACACGTCCAGTTTCATTTTCGCACATAAGGATTATGTTTGGCGATTTGGCTTCTTGTTAGTTTTCGTTTGTTTAGTGGAATGCATACATATATCGATTCACCTCGGTGTATATAAATATTGAATACGATTTTATATTGTAATGGTATCATAGATAGTATTTTGGCCCGCATATTCCTAAGCCGTATTGGAAACATTTTGGCGGGATTTGGAGAGGTCTTCGGAACACATATTTTGGTAAAATCTTACTTTTTTTCACAATATATTTGTCGTTGGTCAACCGATTTTGACGGGAGAAAAGGCATTTTTGCATCTCTGATAATGATGCAATTGATTATAGCATTATTTATAGATTTTATTTGTGTTATAACATATTTAGAATTTAACTGGGAATTTCAGAATCTTATCATATCGCATAATGAGCCATTTGACCCGGTGTTAGGAACATTAAATATTGTCGGTAGGAACATTAAATCTGGTTGGTATCGGGGATGCAGACAGGTTTATTCCAGTATCCAGCTGTGAAACTCGGGTTTCCTGACCCCACGTTTTCTTTGAAGTAGTAGGGTTTACAAATACCCGACTTTCTATGGGAGCGTACACCTAATGTGTGTAATTATTCCATGTTTAAGAGTATCCTGGATTGGTCGGTCTTTAAATATTTGATTGATGATTGTAACTATCAGTTCAGCTAGTGATTCAGATGAATATTTCAAATGCTCTGCAGACAGTCCATATTTATCCCGTCAACACAGTTCGTATGTGCCGTGAAACACGGTGCCGTGAAACATTTTTGATATCCAGTCAATACAATTTTTGCATTTTACAGCCATTTGTAGGTGTTGACGGGATAAATAGAATAGTAGGTTAGTGCCGTGAATGGGAAAAAATATCTGGCGCGGCACGGAAACGGGATGTGCTCGGCAGAGCCACGCCCATCCCGTTTCCTGAGCCTTGCCGGATATTTTTTCCCATTCACGGCACTAACCTACTATTCTCTATCTATTTTCCTTATTTCCCAACCAAAGTATATGTTGTGACCACTCATTTGAACCGTCTCGGCGAGACGGTTCAAATGAGTGGTCACAACATATACTTCTGATGAGAAATAAAGAAATTCATCAGCCTTGCGATATTTTTCCCATTCACGGCACTAACCTACTATTCTCTATATATCTGGTGCCTTTCCTATGTTTAATGATTGATAGCTTCTACGACTTCTTGCTTTGTTGTTTGCAACATATGGCCTGTCCTGACAAGGAATTTGATATGATCAATGTCCTCTGTAACATATTTATGAAAATGTTCATCAAAATTATCTGAATTTTGCGGTTCGGCTAAGGCACTAAAATGCTCTTTCCATCCGTGTATAATATTTTCTTCTTTATATGTAGAAGTTTTCACATTCAGGTCAGTGATGAATACATTTCCTGTAGCATGTTGCTTTTTTACAAGCTCGTAGAATAACTTATCGTAACATTTGGCATTCATAATATTTGTATGAGTCTCTATATTCTGCGTTTCGCATATCATGCTCTTTCCGAATTTCAGATCTCAATGTCATTTTGGTATGTTTTCTACTTGAATAGTATTCATTATTAATGTTCATAGATGAGCCATTCAATCGCCATTCACGATGGGCTTTCCGGTTGTAATGTCTTCATTGAAATCTCCACCGATTATGATATAATGAGTATTATGATACTTTTGTGTTATTTCATAAAGCTGGTCTAGACAGTCCTCAAAATCCGAGAAGTTGACAGTATTTCCCTTTATTGAAAGATATACAGGTATACTAAGTACGTGATTGTCAATATCAACTGCTACAGCTTGAATACGGCACGATCCGTCTTCGATGGGTCGTACTGCGTGAAGTATGTTCCGGTTCCATAGGATGGCCACACCTCCGAAGCCTCTAGACATTTGTATGGGGGCTATTGGATCGTCTTTATCCACTGCCTTGCCTTATCCACAGAAATCACTATGTATTTCATTCAATTGGTCGAGTTCACATGTAAAAAGCCAAGTTTCTTGTAAAAGAATAATATCCATGACTACCACTACCATGACTACTGTACAGAGGCCGTTTTGACCAGTTCTCCCGAAGAGACGGGTTGTGTTATGTCCGGTAGCGGGTCAAAAAGGCCCACTTACCAGGACGGCCCGGGTCAAAAAGTCCCAGTTTCAAAAGGTATACCAAAAAGGCCCAGTTTTAGGGGGGTCAGAACGGGGAGAATATACAATTTTGAAAGAACAAGATGGAAGAATATTTTGTTGATTGCGGGTATGGTTTCTTTCGTGCATTATTATTATGTGTTAAACATCCGACAGGCCTTCGAGACGCTGGCGGACCGAGCGACGACGCCGGAAACCGCGGGTCTGATCATCTACATGCGCCGCCAGTGGCTCCAGCATCCCATCTTCCATCTAGAGGATTGGTCCGTCTTCCGCCACACTATCAGGACCAACAATGAT
The DNA here is from genome assembly GCA_029237695.1 of Conchocele bisecta. Classification (NCBI taxonomy): domain Eukaryota; kingdom Metazoa; phylum Mollusca; class Bivalvia; order Lucinida; family Thyasiridae; genus Conchocele; species Conchocele bisecta. Next base: position 4,643,867 of record CM055275.1, on the reverse strand, counting down.
GTTGAAGGTAAATTAATTACTATCCAGTTTAAACATTATTATTAAACTATTCAAACCGTATTATCGTCTGTATTAATAAATCAATCACTCAATCATTCAAACGTCGGTAGAAACTACGGAACATATGTCTAATTTTATTTCGCATTAAAGGTATATGCCCACGCAGCAGATTACACTATACTACTACTTTTCATTTTCTGTCATGCCTTATATGAGTCATTTGTCTACCCACTAACGAATTATTTGTAATTAAGGCGCGTGTTAATTGGTGCTAAATCGCATTTTATATGCCGCGACCAGAAAGGGTATTTTCCGACCTCGTGCTATTTTTACCAACACGCGTCACATGACACGCTCAATCATATCACATCTTTGACATGCGCAGTGAAGTATCAGAAGTTGAGAAGAAAAATCTCTGTTCGAGTCCAAATCTAAATCTCCACGTAACTCTTTTCATTTGGTGATCTGGTCGCCAATATTAACTACTCTCTCTCTGTACTGCCTGTCCCTCAGACTTTTTTTTTGGCCGACGCCGTTTCATACAATTTCAGTCCTGGAAGTTTCGACATGTTGATATTCTTGTTTACATATTGGGAAGCCTACTGACGCACGTAGTATACTGCGCATGCGCACCGCAAGCCGTGATGTGAAAGTCGTCGTCCCCGCACATTATCAAAATAGACTGTTACCGCCGCACGTCGCTAACAGTAAATTGATAATTAATAAATGATTATATTTGTATAGCGGGCACTCGTAATTTTTAGAACTGATGGAATAGTGACATAATTATACACTTATTTAATTCCTATAAAGAACATTTTGTGCCTACTGCGTGGGCATGTACCTTTAAATTTGTTCCATAATGTTCTCCAACATTCGACATAATATACGGAAAATAACATATGTTTCATCTTTTCTAGGCTGGCATCACCGCATCAACAGCAAGGCCGGGAGTTCCTATCTGGGGTTCTACCGCATCGTACCCCTCCTACGACGCGAGGCAGAGTTGGTGCGGCTCGCAGTTGAGACAGGCGACCTCGAGAGGGGCACCAGCCGTCATTCGGACCGGATGGACAGGGCCATCGCCGCCTGCTGGGACCGCTACACCTCCGGAGAGTGGAAGACCTCGCGGTTTCTGCAGGGTGTCGGCGACCTGTACACCATGCGATGTTAGATATATGTTTATGATTATGACTTTGTTATGACTGATAATTGTTACCTTTATTTGTTTATGATTTTGTTTTGTTATTCGTTAAATATTTGTTATTGATTTTCGTTCATGACAATTTGTTAGTTATATGTTAATTATATGTTGTTATTGATTAAGAGGCGCGACATACCATAACTTACCTTACGACATGTAAAAGTTTCACTGTAAATCAGTTTAATTTATAGACGAAGATTTCAGAGTAAATGCAGAAATTAATTATATTTAATTACTCTTTACGCTGGAAGTTTCGTCAAATTCGGACATAAATTATGATCCTATCACTATTATTCTTAAAAATTGACGGCGAATTTTCTAAATATCATGTTCTAAAGTACGAAATCGCATGCCGCGTCTGATTTGTTAATGTTTACATGTGTATATATTCATTAAACAATAAAACAATAACATAATATATTCCTTCGACTTTCATTTCATAACGTCCTACTTAAAACTGGGCCTTTTTGACCCGGGACGTCCTGGTAAGTGTGCCTTTTTGACCCGGGCCGTCCTGGTCAGTGGGCCGTTCTGGTACTGGGCCGTTTTGGTTTTGGGCCGTTCTGACCCGGATTCTTCTTCTTCTTCTCTTCTTCTTCTTGATGATAACGACACTCCCTCAAATTTGAAGATTATGTGCCGGCGCCTAATTAAAAGTGAATATAAATATACAGTGATGTAGGGGGAGGTAGTGGGTCGTAAAACTATATACACATGCAATAGTTTACTGGTGGTAGATTGGAGTCTTATGTCCCTTGTATTTGTAAATGCGCCATTTGCTTTTTTTTTTGGAGAGAACAATTTGTCAGAATTGTGAGGTAATATCGATGTTTCTATTCACCTAGCGACTTCATTGATGGTGTACTTTGTGGCACGTTTACGGTACAAACCGAATACGTTGCGTTAATTTACGTGTAATAAACACCAAATGGCCCGATGTTGCTAGAAGGGTTGAGGGGAAAATTATGTAAGAGGAGTGAAACGCCATTTGCTGTATTCTCAGCCTCAGGCACAGGCAATGTTGAATATCCCCCACCCACTTGAATTCATGTAGTATAACATTGAATACAATGGAATTATTTTAGTAGCCCTGTGGCCTCAGGTACCAGTCTTGAGGACCCAAAGGGCCTGGATGTTGGTAGGGGGTCCGGGAAATGCTCCCCCGGATATTTTTAAAATCTAAGAAGAGTGAAACGCCATTTCCTGCATTCTCAGGAAGTTTGAAGATGATAATATGTGCTTTGTTACAGAATTATTGGGGGCCGCCCCCGCCCCGCATCCCCCACTTCCACCGCCCCTGGTTATAAGAGCATTAAATTAGTTTCAGACATTAAAATAGCTGCGGGAAGTAACTCTTCATAATACGGCCATTACGGGTGTGACGATTCACGGAATATTCAATGCATCACAATATACTGCAATAATTCCAGCACAAAAATATTTACACAATTTGATTGGACCGTAGCAATTCTCTGTCCAAAATTTATATACCAGTAAACTCCCATGCCGAACTACTTTCCGTAACCGTCAGGCGCAGTTAAAATAATTCTTAAGAAAACGGAAAATAAACACATTTTCTTGATGAATTTATTTCAAATGCTAGAATTATAAGGAATGAATGGCCTTTTTGTGGAATTTATCGAGGATATAAACTTGGAAAAGTCGCGGGAATACTGGACGAGGCCTTCCGGCCTTCGTCCAGTATTCCCGCGACTTTTCCAAGTTTATACCCCGATAAATTCCACAAAAAGGCCATTCATTCCTATAATGATTATATCAACAACGTGATTCACCGACAGTGATATTCCATTCCATACGTTTTTCACAATTCTATGCTTTGGAATCCCAAATTTTCGCTATATAGACGGGTTATTGTCGGGTTAATTTTACCAGAGACATAGTTGCGAACAGTAACTCTTGCAACCTACTCCCATAACTCCTGTACCGTTCAGCTATATGTACGGTACAGGAGTAAATTGCTGGTTACCGTTCGCAACTAACAGAGACATAGTTGCGAACATTAACTCTTACAATCTATTCCCGTACCACCTGTAGCCAGGGTTACGATTCCACCATCGCTCCAGATAAGCTGTGTATTTGCTTTAATACCCAATTAAAATTGCCATAAACCCAATTGAAATCAGAAGTAGCGAGTATCAAAAAGCAATATCTGTTTTGTGGTACCTTTATTATGCTGCATACAACAATAAACAGACAACAAATATAGCATATGTTTCTTATTTTCCATGAAAACACATCTTGGTATTTCATTAGAATTATCTCCAAGGAGACAATTCTAATGAAATGCCAAGACATGTTTTCATTTCGAAGCAAACTATTCAATAATTGCTGTCTGTTGATGTGTAAACTGTAGTGTGATTTTATTTTACCCAATTAAAATTTTGAAATACCCAATTGCTTCAGAAATGATGGAGTGAAAATACTCAATTACTAATTCCTTATCTGCAGCACTGATTCCACTCGTGAATAGGCTTCCTCTCAAGTTGAATAGTCTCTTCATATTTTCAGATGGAAACTGACGTCATTACACCGACTCAATTCACGCCACGACCTGTAACTACGACAAGAATGGCATTCCCATGTGACGGAGGCGAGAAAACGTTCGCAATTAAGACCCTTCTAGGCGCACATAGACGTTACGATACTGGGAAAAAACGTAGATACGAGTACCAGTGTACGGTTTGTGACAAGACAGTGACCGACCTTACCGGCCACATGAAAGTCCACACCGGGGAGAAACCCTATCAGTGTGATTTCTGTGAAAAGGCTTTTGCATTTAAACGGTCGCATGCGGATCATCGGCGCACCCACACTGGGGAACGTCCATATTCATGTGAAGAATGTGGTAAATCGTTTGCATCGGGCAATGGATTTCGTAGTCATAAGGCAGTTCACTCTGATGTAAAGAGGCAGAGGTCGAAACCCGTAAACTGTCCGGTATGTGGTAAGGTACTGGCGAGCAAAACCAGTCTCCAGTTTCATATGAATGTTCACTCTAATAATGAAAAGTTATTCAAGTGTGGTGTGTGTAATCAGGCATTTCGACGGAAGTTCAACCTTAACTTACACGCCAACATACATACAGATAGACAGTTGTTAACATGTGGTTTGTGTGATAAGACGTTTATCAGACCGAGCGGTCTTAAAGAACATTTACGAAAACACACAGGGGATCGTCCACATAAATGCAGTCTGTGTGATAAATCATTTACAGCGAAGGGATTGTTGACGATCCACACAAGGACACACAGCGGTGATCGGCCTTACGTATGTAGTGTGTGTGAGAAGCGCTTTTTTAACAGTTCCCAGCTCCGACGCCACATAAAAATACATACAGGGGAAGGCAGGGTTAGTTGTGAGTTTTGTGAAAAGACATTTTCCCAGAAGGTCACTATGGTGAATCACATTTCCAGCTGCCATAACAAGGAACGCCATAGTTGTAATTTGTGCACTAAGACATTTTCTAGTAAAAGCGGGCTTTCTGGTCACATGAGAACCCACACTGGTGATCATTTACATAGTTGCGATCAATGTTACAAGACTTTTACGCAAATGAGGTATTTAACTAACCATCTCGCGCGTGTACACCATTGCTCCAGATAAGTTTTGTATCTAAAGAGAATTACACCCCCAAATTTCAAATTCAATGCGTATTTTACTTTTACAAGTGTATTATTGATTTGCTTCCTTATTAAATATGGAACAAATGATAAAAAATAAAACAAATGTAAAAATTCACTTATTTGGCTTTTGCAGCTGAAATAAGTGAATTTTCAACTTTATTACCGTATTTTCACTACTCAATTTGAAAATTAATGCATATTTTCACATTGCTGTATTTTGTACTCCCACTTTTGATAATCAATGTATATTCTGCTAAAATAAGTGCGTAAAATACGCCAATACACAGCTTATCTGGAGCTCTGGTACACCCAAGTGTATAGTTCCGTCTGACGTTCACAATCAAAGAAACTTTTTTTTTTCGGATTGTCATAGGTAGCAAATTTTGTATTGGTGGCCACCAATACAAAATTTGCTACCTATGACAATCGGGAAAAAAAAAAAAGTACCAACTTAGGCGTAAAAATAAAATTGTTTGTTTCCACTATAAACCCGACCGAAACTATTTTTTCCCGCCGACCCTACACTTTTTTTCGTCATATCGGTAATTGTTTTGATAAAAACAGTATATTTTCACTAACCCATAGTGGGTTAACATATCCAGTACAAAAAGTGTGTCGTGAAAGGAAAAAAAATTCGAGAAAAAAAAATGTTTCGTCTACCTACCCTATTTTTTTTCCATGTGTTAGCGGAAACAATTTTTTTTTTTTGGCCTTACTATTAACATTATGACGTATCAGGCATTGACCTGATACAAATATCTGGGTTTCAACTAATTGAAAAGTGACATTTTATTGGTCAAACGGCGTCACGACATTGCCGATTTACATCCGTGTAATTGCTATTTTACAATATTCGGCTATCGGTTAGCATAAAATGTTAACCTGATAAATAATGATAGACAGATCACCAGCATATTGTCTTGTGATATCGAGTAGTTGCAGCATGTAACTCTGTGACTCCCGTACCGTATGTACCTGGGGCCCATTTCACTAAATTTCGTACGACAAAAATGTTCGTAAGTGAAACTTTGAATCGTCTGGAAATTTCAATTATTGGATTTACATTTATTGAGCATAGGCTGCATATGCAAAAATATTTACAAGAAATTATTGTAAATGTGAAATTTACAGATAATTTTGCATTTACAAACTTTTTAGTCGTACAAAGTTTAGTGAAACGGCCCCAGAGTTACAGTTTCTCCCTTATGTGCTGTTGTATGCACTGTCTCATGTATGTACTGTAATCAATATTTACACATTCTATAAATAAATAATAATGCCCATTCAACGTATTGCGTTTATATCCCAATACATTAGCCGCAGGTGACCAGTAGCCGATTACAATAATCTGTAGCCTATTTCACCAACATTGCAAAGTATACTTTTCTAGCAAAGTATACTTTGAGGGAGAAATTTTTTGATAAATTTATTAATTTTTAGCCAGGTTTATTGAAAAAAAATCCAGGCTATTGGATTGGCGAAAGCCGGGCGGCGGGCGGGCGGCGTCCACAATCAATGTTAAGTTTTCATGTTTTAGTCCATTTCTTTGTTACTGTACCACCTAGGACCACCAAACTTTCACAGCTTCATAATCAAGGGGTGCCCATCACATATTACTATCCAACATGTTACTTTTTTTTTTAACTTGACCATTTTTTCCGCGCAGTCGACTTGGCCATTTTCAATGTTAAGTTTTCGCGTTTACAATGTTAAGTTTTCGTGTTCGAGTCCATTTCTTTGTTACTGTACCCGGACCTAGGACCACCAAACTTTCACAGCTTCATAATCAAGGGGTGCCCACCACATATTACTATCCAACATGTTACTTTTTTTTTTAACTTGACCCATTTTTTCCGCGCAGTTTAATGTTAAGTTTTCGCATTTACAATGTTAAGTTTGAGTCCATTTCTTTGTTACTGTACCACCTAGGACCACCAAACTTTCACAGCTTCACAATCAAGGGGTGCCCACCACATATTACTATCCAACATGTTACTTTTTTAGCCAGGTTTTTTGAAAAAAAATCCAGGCTATTGGATTGGCGAAAGCCGGGCGGGCGGGCGGGCGGCGGGCGGGCGGCAGGCGGCGTCCACAATCAATGTTAAGTTTTCGAATTTACAATGTTAAGTTTTCGTGTTTGAGTCCATTTCTTTATTACTGTACCACCTAGGACCACCAAACTTTCACAGCTTCATAATCAAGGGGTGCCCACCACATATTACTATCCAACATGTCACTTTTTTTTTTAACTTGACCCATTTTTTCCACGCAGTCGACTTAGCCATTTTCAATGTTAAGTTTTCGCGTTTACAATGTTAAGTTTTCGTGTTTGAGTCCATTTCTTTGTTACTGTACCACCTAGGACCACCAAAGTTTCACAGCTTCGTAATCAAGGGGTGCCCACCACATATCACTATCCAACATGTTACTTTTTTAGCTCGACTATTCGAAGAATAAGTAGAGCTTATGTTGTCACCCCGGCGTCGGCGTCGGCGTCACCGTCACGCCTTGGTTAAGGTTTTTAGTCAAGCTTGTATATGGAATACTACTGGCCCTACACCCACCATACTTGCACAACTTCATCTCCTAGTGATGTACATCAATAACCCCTGATCTATATTTGACCTTGACCTACATTTCCCCTTGAATTACTTGGTTAATTCCCCTTGGTTAAGGTTTTTAGTCAACCTTGGTTAAGGTTAAGGTTTTTAGTCAAGTTTGTATATGCAATACTACTGGCCCTACACCCACCATACTTGGACAACTTCATCTCCTAGTGATGCACATCAATAACCACTGATCTATATTTGACCTTGACTTACGTTTCCTCTTGAATTACTTGCTTAATTCCCCTTGGTTAAGGTTTTTAGTCAACCTTGATTAAGGTTTTTTTTCAAGCTTGTACATTGAATACTATTGTGCATCCAGACACCATACTTCGACAACCTTTTCTCATAGGTATGTACATCAATAACCCCTGATCTATATTTGACCTTGACCTACATTTCCTCTTCAATTACTTACTTAATTCCTTTTGGTTAAGGTTTTTAGTCAACCTTCTATATGGAATACTACTGGCCCTACACCCACCATACTTGCACAACTTCATCTCCTAGTGATGCACATCAACAACCCCTGATCTATATTTGACCTTGACCTACATTTCCTCTTGAATTACTTAATTCCCCTTGGTTAACCTTTTTAGTCAAGCTTGTAGATGGAATACTCCTGGTCCTACACCAACCATACTTGGACAACTTCATCTCCTGTGATGTACATGAACAACCCCTGACCTATATTTGACCTTGACCTACATTTAACCTTGAATTCCTTACTTAATTCCCCTTGGTTAAGGTTTTTACTCGACCTTGGTTAAGCTTTTTACTCAAGCTTGTACATGGAATACTATTGTGCATACAGACACCATAATTGGACAACCTTTTCTCATAGTGATGTACATCAATAACCCCTGATCTATATTTGACCTTGACCTACATTTCCTCTTGAATTACTTACTTAATTCTCTTTGGTTAAGGTTTTTAGTCAAGCTTGTAGATGGAATACTCATGGCCCTACACCAACCATACTTGGACAACTTATCTCCTAGTGATGTACATCAACAACCCCTGACCTATATTTGACCTTGACCTACATTTAACCTTGAATTACTTACTTAATTCCCCTTGGTTAAGGTTTTTTACTCGACCTTGGTTAAGCTTTTTACTCAAGCTTGTACATGGAATACTATTGTGCATACAGACACCATACTTGGACAACCTTTTCTCATAGTGATGTACATCAATAACCCCTGATCTATATTTGACCTTGACCTACATTTCCTCTTGAATTACTTACTTAATTCTCTTTGGTTAAGGTTTTTAGTCAAGCTTGTAGATGGAATACTCATGGCCCTACACCAACCATACTTGGACAACTTCATCTCCTAGTGATGTACATCAACAACCCCTGACCTATATTTGACCTTGACCTACATTTAACCTTAAATTACTTACTTAATTCCCCTTGGTTAAGGTTTTTACTCAACCTTGGTTAAGGTTTTTAGTCAAGCTTGTAGATGGAATACTATTGTGCATACAGACACCATACTTGGATAACTTTTTATCATAGGGATGTACATCAATAACCCCTGACCTTTATTTTACCTTCACCTACATTTAACCTTCAATTACTTGGTTAATGTTTATAGTCAAGCTTGTATATGGAATACTTCTGGGCCTACATCAACCATACTTGGACAACTTTATCTCCTAGTGATGTACATCAATAATCCCTGACCTATATTTGACCTTGACCTACTTTTATCCTTAGATTACTTAGTTATCTCCCCTTGGTTACGTTTTTTACTCAAGCTTGTATATGGAATACTCCTGGGCCTACAGCAACCATACTTGGAAAACCACGCACCTACGTCCAAGGTCAAGGTCACTGTTGAAGGTCAAAGGTCAAACCTATTGAAATTCCCTTCCGCTCTATATCTTCTACACCGATGCATGGATTATCAAATTGCTAACCACGCACCTACGTCCAAGGTCACAGTTGAAGGTCAAAGGTCAAACCTATTGAAATTCCCTTCCGCTCTATATCTTCTACACCGATGCATGGATTATCAAATGGCTTGGCACAAATGTTTCTCATGATGAGAAGGTGTGTCGCAATCAATAACCACGCACCTACGTCCAAGGTCAAGGTCACAGTTGAAGGTCAAACCTATTGAAATTCCCTTCCGCTCTATATCTTCTACACCGATGCATGGATTATCAAATGCCTTGGCACAAATGTTTCTCAGGATGAGAAGGTGTATCGCGATCAATAACCACGCACCTACATCCAAGGTCAAGGTCACAGTTGAAGGTCAAAGGTCAAAAATATTGAAATTCCCAAATGGCTTGGCACAAATGTTCTCACGATGAGAAGGTGTGTCGCGATCAATAACCACGCATTTATGTCCAAGGTCAAGGTCACTGTTGAAGGTCAAAGGTCAAACCTATTGAAATTCCCTTCCTCTCTATGTCTTCTACACCGATGCATGGATTATCAAATGGCTTGGCACAAATGTTTCTCATGATGAGAAGGTGTGTCGCGATCAATAACCACGCACCTACATCCAAGGTCAAGGTCACAGTTGAAGGTCAAAGGTCAAACCTATTGAAATTCCCTTCCGCTCTATATCTTCTACACTGATGCATGGATTATCAAATTGCTAACCACGCACCTACGTCCAAGGTCACAGTTGAAGGTCAAAGGTCAAACCTATTGAAATTCCCTTCCGCTCTATATCTTCTACACCGATGCATGGATTATCAAATTGCTAACCACGCACCTACGTCCAAGGTCACAGTTGAAGGTCAAATGTCAAACCTATTGAAATTCCCTTCCGCTCTATATCTTCTACACTGATGCATGGATTATCAAATTGCTAACCACGCACCTACGTCCAAGGTCACAGTCAAAGGTCAAACCTATTGAAATTCCCGTCCGCTCTATATCTTCTACACCGATGCATGGATTATCAAATGGCTTGGCACAAATGTTTCTCATGATGAGAAGGTGTGTCGCAATCAATAACCACGCACCTACGTCCAAGGTCAAGGTCACAGTTGAAGGTCAAAGGTCAAACCTATTGAAATTCCCTTCCGCTCTATATCTTCTACACCGATGCATGGATTATCAAATGCCTTGGCACAAATGTTTCTCAGGATGAGAAGGTGTGTCTCGATCAATAACCACGCACCTACGTCCAAGGTCAAGGTCATAGTTGAAGGTCACAGGTCAAACCTATTGAAATTCCCTTCCGCTCTATATCTTCTACACCGATGCATGGATTATCACACTATGCCCAGGGTCAAGGTCACAGACTTGATGCGTTTGAAACCTAAACGCTCGGCTAAATGGCTTATAATCAAAAATGCCTCGTTTTCTTTGGCTGCCAGTGGGGGTATTCGTGTGCCGACAGGCCACATTTCTAGTTTCCCTTGGTTAATGTTTTTAGTCAACCTTGGTTAAGGTTTTTATGTAGGCCGCAACCACCTTCTTTGTCAAGTTATGTGTACATCGACAACCCTCGTAGTCGAGCTATGCTGTTCTCCTACAGCTCTTGTTTTTTAACTTGACCCATTTTTTCAGCGCAGTCGACTTAGCCATTTTCAATGTTAAGTTTTCGCGTTTAGTATGTTAAGTTTTCGTGTTTAAGTCCATTTCTTTGGTACTGTACCACCTAGGACCATCAAACTTTCACAGCTTCATAATCAAGGGGTGCCCACCACATATCACTATCCAACATGTTACTTTTTTTTAACTTGACCCATTTTTTCCACGCAGTCGACTTAGCCATTTTCAATGTTAAGTTTTCGCGTTTACAATGTTAAATTTTCGTGTTTAAGTCCATTTCTTTGGTACTGTACCACCTAGGACCACCAAACTTTCACAGCTTCATAACCAAGGGGTGCCTACCACATACAACTATCCAACATGTGACCATTTTTTTTACCTTCACCTATTATTTCTACGTAATTGACTTATAGCCATTTTCAACGTTAACTTTTTAACGTACGTCTGGTTAATTTTTTTGGTTAAAAGTGTTTCGTTATACTATAGCTCTGCAACTGCTTCGCCCATTACCTTGAAACTTCACATGGGTGTTTATCATCATCCATATTTTCATTCTAACCCCCAACCGTGCGGCCCCTGTGCCCAATGTCAAGGTCAAATTACTTTGAATTTTTTTGTTAAAGTTTTTTCGTGTACTACAATGTACATCTCTGCAACTGCTTCACCCATTACCTTGATACTTCACATGGGTGTTTATCATCATTGTCGCACCCGCTTGCGGAAAGCGCGATATCGTCGGCATTTTGGCATATGTCCGTCCGTACGTCCGTGTGTCCGGTTGAATTTTTTTTTGTTAAAGTTTTTATACCCCCCCCCCCCCCCCCCCCGCAACAAAGTTGTGGGGGGGGTATACTGGAGTCAGCTTGTCCGTCCGTGTTTCCGTCCGTCACAAAACTTAACAATTGTAAATTTCCTTTTAACTTCTTTTTCCCTTTGCGGAAATATTTCATATTTTACCCGCCCCTTCTCTGACACTCATACATCATTCTGCAACAAACCTACGACCCCCATTTATGCAAGGGGTCAAGGTCACGGACATAGAAACTTAGAAAAAAACGAAAACTTAACACTTGTAAATTTCCTTTTAACTTCTCTTTCCCTTTGCGGAAATCTTTCATATTTTACCCACCCCTTCTCTGACACTCATACATCATTCTGCAACAAACCTACGACCCCCATTTATGCCAGGGCTCAAGGTCACGGACTTATAAACTTAGAAAAAAACTAAAACTTAACAAATGTAAATTTCCTTAATATAACTTCTCTTTCCCTTTGCGGAATGCAGTGATATTTTACCCGGCCCGACACTCATACGTCATTCTGCAACAAACCTACGACCCCCATTTATGCCAGGGGTCAAGGTCACGGACTTAGAATGTCTAGTTTGCTTTTTTTCAACTGGAACCACCATCGCACTCTCCATATGTGCTGACATAGTCTTTTATCTGAAAATGATAGTATGCGAGCTGGAATTCATTCTAGGTCCGGGCTGACGCGGGGGGGTATTCCGTAAGCCCCCGCTTACTGACAAATCTAGTTCCATCTACTATATCTATTTTTTTAGTGTCCATGCCTCGCCCCAAGGCGCGACATGCAGGCCACGGCCATCTAGTCTACAAAAAGTGGGTATAATTATGTTATCCAAGTTTCTATGCTTGGAAAAAACCTGGCCTTCGTGGCTTTGCCTCGTTTCTTGTTTTTAACTTGACCCATTTTTTCCGCGCAGTCGACTTAGCCATTTTCAATGTTAAGTTTTCGCGTTTACAATGTTATTACCAAACTTTCACAGCTTCATAATCAAGGGGTGCCCACCACATATTACTATCCAACATGTTACTTTTTTTTTTAACTTGACCCATTTTTTCCGCACAGTCGACTTAGCCATTTTCAATGTTAAGTTTTCGCGTTTACAATGTTAAGTTTTCGTGTTTAAGTCCATTTCTTTGGTACTGTACCACCTAGGACCACCAAACTTTCACAGCTTCATAACCAAGGGGTGCCTACCACATAAAACTATCCAACTTGTGACCATTTTTTTTACCTTCACCTATTATTTCTACGTAATTGACTTAGCCATTTTTAACGTACGTCTGGTTAAAGTTTTTTGGTTAAAAGTTTTTTGTTATACTATATCTCTGCAACTGCTTCGCCCATTACCTTGAAACTTCACATGGGTGTTTATCATCATCTATATTTTCATTCTAACCCCCAACCGTGCGGCCCCTGTGCCCAATGTCAAGGTCAAATTACTTTGAATTTTTTTGTTAAAGTTTTTTCGTGTACTATATCTCTGCACCTTGATACTTCACATGGGTGTTTATCATCATTGTCGCACCCGCTTGCAGAAAGTGCGATATCGTCGGCATTTTGGCATACGTTGGAAAAAAACTGGCCTTCGTGGCTTTGCCTCGTTATTATACTGAATTGTTAAAAAATTCAGTATAATAATTCTGCATACTTTTAATCATCAAATATATGCAGTCATTAGTTCTATATGAAATAATGCATTGCAGGAAAAAGAAATGATTACTCCCTCAAAGTATACTTTACTTTATTGGTAAAATAGGCTACAGAGCTCACGATAATTTGTGTGTCTAAAGATTATTGTACCCCCCCCCCCCCCCCCCACCCCCCCCCACCCCCCCCCCCCCGATTTAAAATTAAATGCATATTTTTTTCACAAATGGATTATTGATTTTCTTCGTTATTAAATAGGGAACAAATGATAAAAACACATAAAACAAATTTAAACATATACTTATTTGAGTGTATTATTACTTATTTACTTATGTATACTGTAATAAAGTTGAAAAGCTACTTAGTTGAGCTGCAAAACGGAGTGAATTTTCAACTTTATTACAGTATTTTCTCTACTCAATTTGAAAACCAATGCGTATTTTCACATTTCACATTTCACATTTTCACATTTCTGGGGGTATCCAGATAAAGATTTACCACGCTCCAGATAAGGTGCGTATTGGTGTATTTTACTCAATTATTTTAGCTGAATACGCATTGATTATCAAAAGTGGAAGTACACAATACGCACAACAATGTGAAAATACGCATTGATTTTCAAATTGAGTAGTGAACTTACCAAGTAGTGAAAATACTGTCATAAAGTGGAAATTTCACTTAGTTGAGATGCAAAAAGCAAACAGTGTTTGCTTTTTGCAGCTCAAATAAGTGAATGTTTAATTTTTTTATATTTTGTTATTATTTGTTATCTGTAGTTAGTATTGAAGAAAATCAATAATCCATTTGTAAAAGTAAAATACGCAATGATTTTGAAATCAGGGGGTGTAGTACGCTTTAGACACAAAGCTTATCTGGAGCGCTGTCAATGCGTATTCTGCTAAATTCAGTGCGTAAAATACGCCAATACGCATCTTATCTGGAGCGCTGAGTGGACTGTGACGTCGTGGAACGTTGCTGATTCGTTAAAGTTTGTTTGATGCAAGCTATTGATCAGCAACGTCGGTGTTCCATTGATTGCGACAAAATGACATATTTTTAGTTTAATTCAGTTTATTGCAAAAAAGGAATGTATTAAGTTTTCTCATTTATGTATGTCTTTGTTTAGCTCACCTGAGCGAAGCTCATGTGAGCTATTGTTACCGCAATGTGTCCGTCGTCCATCATCGTCCGTCGTCGTCGTCCGTGAACATTTTCAAACGTCTTCTCCTCGGTAACCATTGGGCCTATAGTCACTAAACTTTATGGTCATGGTCCTTAGGTAGTGGGATTACAAAATTGTTAAAATGACGTCATTACGTAATCCAAGATGGCCGCCGTCTAAAAATAGCACAAATTCTTCAAAAATCTTCTCAAGAACCGCCAACCGGATTTCAAAGTTGTTAAAATGGTGACCCCTGGGTCAAAAATGGGCGTGGCCAGTGGGGTCAAATTGGGGTCAAATTTTATTTTTGACTGAATATGGTCATGTCATATCAAATTGAAGGTATCAACGAGGCGATCACTGGTGTATTTTTTGTCGAAATCAAATGGTTATGTCATCCAAGATGGCCGCCCAAAGGTCAAAAGGTCGTTCTTTTATTAGAGATTTCAAAATTCTTCTTCACATGAACCGCTTGGCCCATGGTAGTCAAACTTAAAAGTTATGGTCCATGGGTGAAGCCTTTTCAGATTTGTTAAAATGGAGGTCATCGCTAATCCAAGATGGCCGCCGTCTAAAAATAGCATAAATTCTTAAAAAATCTTCTTCTCATGAACCGCTAGCCGGATTTCGACGAAACTTGGTAGGAATGATCGATGTACAATGCTCTTTCAAATTTGTTAAAATGGTGACCCCGGGGTCAAAAATGGGCGTAGCCCGTGGGTCAAATTTTATTTTTGACCGAATATGGTCACGTTATATATCAAATCGAAGGTATCAACGAGGCGATCACTCTGGTACATTTTTTGTCGAAATCGGATTGTTATGTTATCCAAGATGGCCGCCGAAATGTCAAACGGTCGTTCTTTTATTAGAGATTTCAAAATTATTCTTCACATGAACCGCTTGGCCCATGGTAGCCAAACATAAAAGTTATGGTCCATGGGTGAAGCCTTTTCAGGTTTGTTAAAATGGAGGTCATCGCTAATCCAAGATGGCCGCCGTCAAAAATAGCATAAATTCTTAAAAAATCTTCTTCTCATGAACCGCTGGCCGGATTTCGACTAAACTTGGTAGGAATGACCGATTTACAATGCTCTTTCAAAGTTGTGAAAATGGTGATCCCAGGGTCAAAAATGGGCGTGGCCCGTGGGGTCAAATTTTATTTTTGACCAAATATGCTCGTGTCGTATATCAAATTGAAGGTATCGATGAGGCGATTGCTCTGGTGCAATATTTGTCGGAATCGGATGATTATGTCATCCATGATGGCCACCAAAAGGTCAATTTATTCAAGATTTTGAACGTCTTCTTCTCAGGAACCACATGGCCGATGCTGGTCAAACTTCATAGGAAGTAAAGATCCTTGGGTGAAGCATTTTCAGATTTGGTAAAATGAGTCATCGCTTAATCCAAGATGACCGCCATCTAAAAATACCACAATTTTTTTAAAACACATGAACTCAATGTCACATTCTCCTCTGGTGTTCATGGAGTCAGGTGAGCGAATTAGGGCCATCATGGCCCTCTTGTTTTCGTTTTCAGGCGACGTAAAAAGCTGAAACTCAAAATGTCGAGTTTTAGCTTTTCGAAGGGTGTCTGAAAACGTAAAAAAAAATGAAAAATGCAAGAGCAAATATGCAACATTCTGCAAAACAGCAAACTCTGTAGACTTCCATCTTTTGCAATCAACTGAAATTTTTAACATATAGAATATAGAAAATAACTAATATAGTACAATGGATTCAATCTCATTGCAGCAACAATTTGAACATATATGCATCTACATGTTTTTATTTCAAGAGTAGTATATATAATTCAACTAGGTGACCCTCATTTACAATTCATTACTGATGCAATTCTCACTTACCTCCATTCCACATCCCTTGGTGTTCATATTTGATAGGCCTCCTGATCAATGGAGTTAAGTTGTAGAAATGTGCTCGATTAACTGGTTTAGACCAAAGGTATAATACATGTATAAGCATGCGACGGGTGCGTACGCACCCCCCTTAACCCATTCAACACCACAGGCCTGTATAGTGGTATTGGCAAAAAGTGTAGATCCAGATGAGCCGGCTCGTGACGAGCCGTCTCATCAGGATCTGCACTTTTTGCAAGTAATTTTCATAATTTTGAGAACAAAAACACCTCGTGTTCATAAATGGACTGGTCTCAAAATCATTTTGTGATGATTGGAATGGGTTGCAAAATTAACATATCAAAATCCATTCCTGTTATTTAGGGGTGAAATGGTTAATCTGCCGAGGTCTGTCCGTGAATGTGCCAAAAAACAATGTTTAGCCCTTCACGCCGTCGATAACGCACCCCCCTAAATTAATTCCTGCGTACGGGCATATGTATTTACAAATATGAAGCTTTACTGTTATGGGTATGGGGTCAAAAAGCAAACGTCTAGAACTATTTAAATGGATAAAGGATAATGACTACGGCATATGTTATAGCTACAAAAAGTGGGTGGCAGGTGGGAGCACGCGATGGGTAATTTAACGATCGGGGTTCATCCCTACAGGAATCCCGATTGGAGACCTGGTTTGGCCCTCACCTACGTCTTTGACATTTTGTATGCGACAGTTGAATCTGATCTGGTTATACCCCTAATGTGAGTATTACGATATTCGTAATCCTATTTTAGGGGAAGGGGCCAAGTGACTTTGGTGTGGTATGCACCAGGTCAGGTTATTCTAATTTCAGGGCTGAATATATTTGTTCTCGATGTAAGTATTCCGTTCTGATTTTGGGATTTTCCCCCCAATGCAGCAGGTTAAAATGGGATCGAACCGGTTTGCCCAGCCTTACATGACCTTAGCTTAGCTGTCGATAGGCCGTTAAACACTAATAAGCAAACAAACAAACATGATTGCAAAGCACGCCAATACATTTCAGAACGGTCGTATGTCTGATCGACAGTGGAACCTCCCTAAACCGGACACCACCCCAGGGTGTCTGGTTTAGAGAGGTTTCACTGTACTTCATCAAACTTTGGCTCTTGCAGTGCTGGAGAGTGACATTGCCACCTGCGTGTTTATTACACATGTATATGTTTGCTGTCGCTTTGCAAGGTTTGATAACATGTTCATCTGTCGTATAGCGACGATTCTATTCCAAAGTAAGAATTACTTGATATTTTCCTTAATATAATATGCAACGTACGTTGATGAAATATGGCGCAGCAAACGTGTCTTCATGAGCTGCATTTGGTGGTCCCGGGAGTTCGGCAATACTTATGTCGTGTTTGCGAATAATTTAAACCCGGAAATCGATTCTCCGCAAAAACGACAGAAGTTTGGGCCAAATTACCGAGATCACCAACTGCAACTTAACAACGCCATATTTCACCAAAATCCGTTACATAAAAGAAAAGAATACATAATTTGGAGTGGGTGGTGGTCGGGCGAACGAGACGGCGTAAATTAACGGTAGGGATTCCTCCTTATAGGAATCACGATTTGCCTGTTGATAGGCCGTTAAACCCTAACAAACAAACAAAAACCACCATACTTGCACAGCTTCATAACGAACGGATTCCCATCACATGCCACCATCGATCATCTGCCGTTTGCGTCCTTTACCTATTTTTTCCGCTTAATCGACTTAGCCATTTTCAATGTTAAATTGGACAACACTCAACAGGCAGCACAGATGTTCACTCGTATATTGTACTAATACATGTATGCCAGCCTGCAACAACTGCATGTAGGTTTTTTCATACACCGGCTTCTTTTGCAATCTTAAGCCACTGACAGTTGTCACTTTCAATCGTGGTCATACCAACATTAATAGCCAATTATCTGTGCCGTGTAGAAAATCCGGCCTTCGTGGCTTTGCCTGTAGCCTATTTCATCAACATTGCAAAGTATACTTTACTAGCAAAGTATACTTTGAGGGAGTAATCATTTATTTTTCCTGAAATGCATTATTTCATATAGAACTAACACATGCATATATTTCATGATTAAAAGTATGCAGAATTATTATACTGAATTTATTACATTATCACAGCCAAATTGGCTGTGATAATGTAATAAATTCAGTATAATAAAAATTAATAAATTTATCATAAAATTGAAAATTTCTCCCTCAAAGTATGCTTTGCTACTAAAGTATACTTTGCAATGTTGATGAAATGTGCTACTGGTCTCTCGTTCATTTTCACATTCTGTATTCTTGTCCAGCGATAACTCAAGTTTTGCTTGCTGGATCGTAAACAAAATATATACAGGGGGCAGCTGCACTAAACTTTGTACGACTAAAATGTTCGTAAGGGCAGATTTAAGATCGTCTGGAAATTTCAATTGATGGATTTACATTTATTGAGCATATGCTGCATATGCTCAATAACTGTAAATCCAATAATCGATTACAAGAAAACAGTGTTGATGTGAAATTTACAGACTATCATAATTTGGCACTTACAAACATTTTATTCGTACGAAGTATAGTGAAATGGTCCGCAGGTGTCACATTGCAAAATGAAGAACCCTGTTGATTTTCAAAATGTTATATCCCCATGTCGGCCATTTTTAGCGCACCTTCCCAAGGAATGAGTGCTTATGACATACCCCCGGCGTCGTAGTCAGCGTCTATCCGTCTGTCTTCAAATATTTGAAAACTTAACCTTGGGGGAAATTTGTAATGATTCCTTTCACCAAACATCTTGATATTTTGTGGAGCGCCGTGGTATGGTTAGTGTGTCGGACTACTGATCCAAGGGTCGTGGGTTCGAGCCTGACTAGCGGCGTGCGTTGTGTCCTTGAGCAAGACACTTTATCCACACTGCTCCAGTTCACCCAGCTGTAAATGGGTACCGATAATTCGTAGTTGCTCTGTAAATACGAATTACCGGCTTCTCTCAAAAGATCTCTACCTCCGTTCTTTCTCCCATTCTTGGGAGACGGCATGCAAGGTCATAAGAGCCAGTGCCGCCGTTAAATATAAGCTAAACAAAAAAAATCTTGATATTTCACACGTGCCATTCTCTAATGATTCACTATCATGCTGTGACAAATCCACCACCGTCATACCCCAGTTAACCCCAAAGGTTCATATTGGGGTAACTTTGTTATAATATCTTTTAATTTCTGTTTTCTTTCGCACAGCTTCTTGATATTTGTTTAAATAAAGCACCGCCGGGCGCGCTTCGTTGTCTTCTGACAACTCTTGTTAATTGCTGTGTTCCGTCTCTTTGTCCGCGCAATAACTAGACTTACATATATAATTGAGGGATCGTAACCAAATTATCTATGTATGTTTTTATCAGATAACCTGCCCTGTATTCCTGTATTGTGACCGAATACGTACTGACTGATAACATATTGTTGTGTCCGGCATTGACCTGATACAAACATCCGAGTTACAACGAAGTGAAAACTGATGCTCCATTGGTCGGATGATGTCACGTGACGTTACTGAATTACGTCGGTATAATAAACAATTCCGCGTTCTGTCCATATATAACGACGTCACATGTGCTCATTTTCGAGCATAAAACGTTACCGGATAAATAGAATAACAGGCTACTGTCTTTTGATATCAACTTTATCGGGATCGGCTCGGAAACGGTAGGAATTCCTCAACAAGCCTCGGAATTCTTACGCGTTTCCGAGCCTTGCCTGATAAACTTGATATCAAAAGACACTAGTCTGATATTAGTTGGCCCGGCCTTACATGACCTTGGCCTTTGATAGGCCGTTAAACACCAATAAATCAAAGCTATTTGGAGCTACACACCGCCCTGTGCTAATCTTGACAATATGTGTTAATTTTTTATTTCTAAATATCCGAATATTGTGGTTGAAATCAAGCAGTTTGATTGGCTGAGTTGTGCTATAGCTCAGACTCAGGCAATCAAATTGCTTGATTGCTAGGTGTCATTACCAATAGAACTATATAGCAGAGGCGGATCTGGGAGGGGGAGGGGTGTTCAGCCACGGAGCTCGAAAATATAACAACCCCCTAGTTGCGAACGGTAACCCTTGCAATTACTCCGTACTGTCCGTAGCTAGCTACGGACGGTACGGGAGTAGATTGCAAGTTACCTTCACAACTAGATAACCCCCTCGTTCCCCAAATGCTGGATCTGCCCCTGTATAGGGATGCGGGGGGGGGGGGGCGGGGTTCAGCCACGGAGCTCGAAAATAGGACAACCCCCTAGTTGCGAACGGTAACTCTTGCAATTACTCCCGTCTACTGTCCGTAGCTAGCTACGGACAGTACGGGAGTAGATTGCAAGAGTTACCTTTACAACTAGACAACCCCCCCCCCCCGTTCCCCAAATGCTGGATCCGCCCCTGTATAGGGATGCAAAAGTCGTTAGAACCAGTAAGTAGCATGATCACAATAGAACATTGCCTTTTGAGATAGTTCTATAGTAGTACTTCGGTTTTCCATCGGAAACTGTACGTCATGCCTTGTTTGCAAGCCAGTCCCGAGTTTGTTTGTTGGGGTTTAACAGCGCATCAACAGCTAAGGTCATTTAAGGCCGGGTCAATGGGTTTAGTACTAAATCCCATATATTACCTGTACAAGTACTTAAACATGTACAAAAGGGGGGAAAATCCCAAAATCAGAACTGAATATTTACAATAACAAAACTATATATTCAGCCCTGAAATCAGAATAATCCTGATCTGATGCCAGGTCCTCGCCACACCAGAATCACTTGGACCCATCCTAAAAGCAGTAGGATCAGTAATAATCTTACTACATTTATAATGTAGTCCCCGAGTAGGAATATGATGAATTATGCTGGTTTCGTACACTGGGGGCCGTTTCACTAAACTTCGTACGACTAAAATGTTCGTAAGTGAAACTTTAGGATCGTCTGAAAATGTCAATTGATGGGTTTACATTTATTGAGCATATGCAGCATATGCTCAATAAATGTAAATCCAATAATTGTTTACAAGAAAACATTGTTAATGTGAAATGCACAGACTATCATATTGTTGCACTTTAGTCGTACAAAGTTTAGTGAAACGGGCCCCTGGATAATTCTGATGGTTTCCTACACTGGTATTTTTGTCAACGAATTACGATTGGGAGTACGGGTTCATATCTCATTTTGATTCGATTTATTTGTGTTTAACAGCCTATCAGCAGCTAGGGTCATTTGAGGCCGGACCAACCGGTTCATTGGGTGAGAAATCCCAAATTCAGAACGGAATATTTACATAGAAATAAATATATTCAGCCTTGAAATTAGAATAACCCGACATGCTACCAGGTCATACCACACCAAAGTCACTTGGACCCTTCCCTAAAAGTAATATGTTTGTTTGTTTGTTGGGGTTTAATGGCCTATCAACAGCTAAGGTCATTTAAGGCCGGGTCAATGGGTTTAGTACTAAATCCCATATATTACCTGTACAAGTACATGTACATGTTCAAGTACATGTACAAAAGGGGGGGGGAATCCCAAAATCAGAACTGAATATTTACAAAAACAAAACTATATATTCAGCCCTGAAATCAGAATAATAAAAGTAATATTATTAGGAATAATCATATTACTCATACAAGGGGTACAACCCGATTAAACACTCGCATACAAGAATGCCAAAAGCAGTACATGAGGGCCAAACTAGGAGCCTATTTTATAAAAATTGCAAAGTATACTTATCTAGCAAAGTATACTTTGAGTGAGTATTCATTCATTTTCGCCAAAATGCGTTATTTCATATCGAACTCACCACTGCATATATTTGATGATTAAAAGTATGCAGAATTATTATACTGAATTTATTACATTATCACAGCCAAAATGGCTGTGATAATGTAATACATTCAGTATAATAAAAATTAATAAATTTATCCTTAAACTGAAAATTTCTCCCTCAAAGTATGCTTTGCTAGATAAGTATACATGTACTTTGCAATGTTGGTGAAATAGGCTACAGGTCTCCGGCCGAGATTCCTTCCTGTAAGGATGAGTGAGTGAATAGGGTTTAACGTCCGCTTTTCTGACATAGAGGTACAAGCCTCAGGGAGTCTACACGCAGACGGGTCAACGGGGTCGAGTCCCATATCCACCTGTCCAAGGGGGGTAAATCCCAACTTCAGAACTCAATATTTACAATCAAAATATATATTCAGTCCTGAAATTAGAACAACCTGATCTGGTGCCAGGCCCTCGCCACACCAGCATCATTTATCCCATCCCCTAAAAGTAATAGGATTAGCGCTAATCTTACTTTTATATATGGGGCATAGCCTGACTCAACTCTCACATACAAGAAAGCCAAAAATGTACATGAGGGCCAAATCCGGTATAGTGGGTTCCGGAAAGTATGAACCCAATCGTTAAGCCAGTTTAGTCGCCTTTTACGACAAGCAATGGCTACTGCAGCACTATTCTCAGGATCAGTTGATCCCGCCCCGGTGCCTGCACGGGGCCCTGTAAGGATGAATCCTGATCGTTAAATTACACATCGCATGCTCCCACCTGCCAACCACCGGGTTAATATGTGATCATATGTGGTAGTTTACTAACTACATGTAAATTGCTTAAAGGTACATACCCACACAGTAGGCACAAAATGTTCTTTATAGGAATTAAACATTAAGTGTATAATTGTGTCACTATTCCACCAGTTATAAAAATTACGAGTGGCCGCTATACAGATATATTTATTTTACTGATAGTTTGTTTGTTTGTTTATTGGTGTTTAACGGCCTATCAACAGCTAAGGTCATGTAAGGCCCGGCAAACAGGTTCGATCCCGTTTTAACCTGCTGCATTGGGGGGAATATCCCAAAATCAGAATTGAATATTTACATCGAGATACAACATAATCAGCCCTGAAATTAGAATAACCTGACCTGGTGCCAGGTCCATACCGCACCAAAGTCACTTGGCCCCTTCCCCTATTTAAAAGTAATACCGGTAGGATTATTCTTATAAGGGGTATAACCGGATTCGACTGTCACATACAAAATGCCAAAGATGTATGTGAGGGCCAAACCAGGTCTCCAGTCGGGATTCCGGTAAGGATGAACCCCGATCGTTAAATTACCCATCGCATTCTCCCACCTGCCACCCACTTTACTGATAGTGACTCATGTGGTATCATGCTATTTTCATATGGAAATGAGGAATTATATCTTTTCGACAGTTTATAAAGTATGATAAGTGCACATCAAAAAATAAATACAGAGTATAAATAGTAATTTGTCCGTTAATAATTTAAGGAAACACGGTTATCGTCCCTGATATCAGTGTGGAACTTTACGTCTGATATAGAAGGTACAGTAATGCCAATCAATATGTGGGGTAATGGTGAATGAATGTTTATTTTGCCAAAAAATGTCTCAGATGATGTCTCTGATATAACAAATATTTTGTGCCTACTGAGTGGGCATGCACCTTTACATAAAGACTGCCAACACATAGAGAATAGTAGGTTAGTGCCGTGAATGGGAAAAAATATCCGGCAAGGCTCATGAATTTCTTTATTTCTCATCAGAAGTATATGTTGTGACCACTCATTTGAACCGTCTCGCCGAGACGGTTCAAATGAGTGGTCACAACATATACTTTGGTTCAGAAATAAGGAAAATAGATAGAGAATAGTAGGTTAGTGCCGTGAATGGGAAAAAATATCTGGCAAGGCTCAGGAAACGGGATGGGCGAGGCTATGCCGAGCACATCCCGTTTCCGTGCCGCGCCAGATATTTTTTCCCATTCACGGCACTAACCTACTATTATATTTATCCCATCAACACCTACAAATGGATGTAAAATGCAAAAATTGTATTGACTGGATATCAAAAATGTTTCACGGCACAAACGCACTGTGTTGACGGGATAAACATCGCTTTAATGTCGCATATGATCAGGACTACCCTTATTTAAATCAGGGGCGATAACAGTCTTAAACCCTTACAGAGCTGAATTAAAATTGTCATCTGCTGTTTATTTCATTTTTCTTCTAAAAACATGCTTTGACGATACTTTAGAATCATTTCCAATGGAAATGATTCTAAAATACTGTCAAACCATGTTTTTATTTAGAGAACGTACAAAATGAGAAACAACAGCAGACGACAAATGTTCGGTTCCCGCCTTCTAATGGTTAAACCCTTAGTATGCTACTGTTGGAGTATGCTAGTAGGCCAGCAGCCAGCCACACATACGGATGGACAAACACCTGCATTTGAGTGCATGGAAGATATATGTTGTCTTTATGTATTTCCTCTAATAATCCCCTCGCTGGCAGCCTTGATAATACTGGATGGCCGCGGCCTGCATGTCGCGCCTTGTGGCGAGGCATGGACACTAAAAAAAAAGATATAGTATAACGAAAAACTTAACCAAAAAACTAAACCAAAAACGTTAACCAAAAGACTTAACCAAAAAACTTAACCAAAAACTTCAAAGTAATTTGACCTTGACATTGGGCACAGGGGTCGCACGGGAGGGAGGTAGAATGAAAATATAGATGATGATAAACACCCATGTGAAGTTTCAAGGTAATGGGCAAAGCAGTTGCAGAGATATAGTATGTATAACAAAAAACTTTAACCAGAAAACTTAACCAAAAACTTTAACCACAAAACTTAACCAAAAAACTTAACCAAATAACTTAACCAAAAACTTCAAAGTAATTTGACCTTGACATTGGGCACAGGGGCCGCACGGGAGGGGGGTAGAATGAAAATATAGATGATGATAAACACCCATATGAAGTTTCAAGGTAATGGGCAAATAAGTTGCAGAGATATAGTATAACAAAAAACTTTAACCAAAAAACTTAACCAAAAACTTCAAAGTAATTTGACCTTGACATTGGGCACAGGAGCCGCACGGAGGGGGGTAGAATGAAAATATAGATGATGATAAACACCCATGTGAAGTTTCAAGGTAATGGGCAAAGCAGTTGCAGAGATATAGTATAACGAAAAACTTTAACCAAAAACTTTAACCAAAAAACTTAACCAAAAAACTTAACCAAAAACGTTAACCAAAGAACTTAACCAAAAACTTTAACCAAACAACTTAACCAAAAACTTTAACTGGACACACGTACGTACGTACGTACGTACATACGTACGTACGTACGTACGTACGCCAAAGTGCCGACTATATCGCGCTTTCCGCAAGCGGGCGCGACAAAAACCAGATGGTCGCGGCCCATATATCGAGCCCGCCGAGACATTTGATGGTCTCAGAGAATATGTATTTGAAGTTTGAATTAAGGTATATGTATGTAAAAGCTTTAACGAAAATTTGAAAGTCATTTGACATTGACCTTGGGGCACAGGGGGCCGCACGAGTGCGACACAGAATGAATATATGGATGATGACTAATAAGCATTTGACGTTTCAAGTCAATGTGACTTAGGACTGCAGAGATATAAGATATTTAAAAACGTTAACGCATATTTTAGACGGACGGACTGACGCACGCATGGACACCCGGACGTCATTGTGATCACTATGTCTCGCTTTCCGCAAGCGGGCTCGAAAAAAACAACAACAACAAGAAATGCGTCTGTCGAACGCGGATGCCACCTGCAGCATATTTGAGAAACTGTGACAAAATTGTTAACCGAAAAGTGTGACTGACGGACAGATGGACGGACGGACGACCAATAGTGAACAAGGGGCCATTTCCATTGTTCTAGATCAAAGAGATGGCCCCTTGTAAACAATAGAACAAGGGGCCATACGGAATAAATCAAAGGATTCTTTTGTGTTATACTCCGCTCCATGGCCCCTTGTACACCCTTGGTTGCTCGGACAGACGGACGGACAGATGGACGGTCCAAACACTATATGCCACCCGTTTCTTCGAAACCTGGTGGCATAAAAACAATTTTAACACATATGCCTTATACAGTGGGGTCAGCATGTAAGTGCACACACGAACGAACACGACAGGTTGGTTCGCTACCCGCTCAAAGTGTATGTTGTTACCACTCAGTTGAACCGTCTCGCCGAGACGGTTCAACTGAGTGGTAACAACATACACTTTTGATGCGAAATGAGAAAAAATGCAGAAAAATATTTACATTTTTTTATACATGAATTACATAAAGCCTTACAAACAGTCCTCAGTGGCCTTGCTCTTTGGTGGTCGGACGTGGGTCGTATGCAAAACAAAGCACCATTCCCAGACACACATTGTGGTAAACTATTGTCAAAATCTGTGAATTGCTTCATAAGTTATTGAAAACTGAAAACGTACGTACATGGGCTAACGCTATATTGCCTCTAGCCTATCGGCGAGGGGATAATGAAGAGCATGTGAACATGTTACAAAATAACATGGAATATAAACTATATCACCATGTAGCATATATGAAGAACACCAGGAAATATATATATATATTACATGCTGCCCAGTGATTTACCGTGATTCTGGTAGGATTTATTTCCTTGAAAGAAATATTTCCTCCTAGACGTTCGTGAAACGTAATTGGCGTAATGTTTTGCTGTCATTTCCGGCGAAGAAACAATTCATGTGCTAACGTCAAACTTGACAACGTTATAAGCTCAAGTTCAAAGCTCAAATTTCACATTTTTCGAACAGCATGTAATATACAATTTCTTCCACTACCATTTTGAAATACCGGATTTATTTCCCTTGACATCTGTAAATCCGACAAAGGAACGAGTGCTCTGGGAAATAAATCCGGTATTTCAAATTGGCAGTTTAATAAACTCTGTACACTCCATCATACGTATCATTATCTACAATATATAAGAGTTACAACAACAACAACAACAAGTACTGAAACTTCCAGAAGCCCTCCGATTCAAAGAACATATTCTTTTATTTTGTCCTTATTATGTAACGGATTGTTATGAAATCTGGCGCATCAAACGCTTCTTGTTAACCTGCATTTGGTGGTCTCTGTACTTTGGCCCAAACTTCTGTCGTTTTTGCGAAGAATCGATTTCCGTGTCAGTCCGACACGGAAATCGATTCTTCACAAAAACGACATAAGTATGTGCCGAACTCATGGGACGGCCAAATGCAGCTCGCTAAGGCGCGTTTGCTGCGCCATATTTCATCAAAATCCGTTGCATATTAAGGAAACAACACTTTCAGCCATTATTGTTGTTGTTGTGACCCCGTGATCATACACCTTGATATATACACAACTTCTGTACAAACAATCACCCTCAGATATCGATATTCAATTGCTCTCAATGGAGGCGATACTACTTCAGACTACTAGTACAAGGTGCATGATCACGTGGTTACAACAACAACAACAACGCCGCCCATTCCAAACGGACTTTGATGAAATATGGCGCAGCAAACGCGTCTTCATGAGCTGCATTTGGTGGTCTAGGGAGTTTGGCACAGACTCGTGTCGTTTTTGCAAAGAATGGATAATTTATAATTAAACTATGCAAGCACATTTTTTTTCTCGATAATATTAAATTTAAGAATGAGCCTTTTTTTATTTTGTGAAATTTTATTGCGAGAAACTGATTTGTATATGGCACTTTACCATGGGGCGGAAGAAGGTGAAGAAGCTGTGGGAGGAGTACAAAACAAAAAAATATTGGAAATTGAAACTGAAGTCTGAAACGTGGCTAGGTAGCTTGAAAATAAGTTTTGAAAATCGGTCCACTATTTCTTGAAATTTAAAAAAATATCCCCCTGTTACATCTTCATAGACATCTTCACTCGCAATAAAATCAATAATGGACCAAATTTCGGAAGGTAAAAGGAAGGCTCATTCTTAAATTTTGATAAAATCTTAATCAGTCGAACCAGTCGACGAGACGGTTCAAATGGTGGTCAGACATATATTTCTGAGCTCATATAAAGGAAATACAATGTATTTAGGATTTTCCACAAACAAAAAAGGCGTATCCTCAGCATGAAATGGCTTAAAGGCATTGGCCTGCAAATAATACTATGTGTTTAACTGCATTTGTGTGTTAAATATGCATATCGTCTACGATTATGAATATTAATAATACCTGCCAGAAACATGGTCTTATATCATGTTTCCTGGGGCGTTGCACCAACGAGCTACGTAGCCCATTCAAGGTTTCTTGAATTTCTGAATCGCGTGTCACGTGATATTTATGTTGATACATTGAGCATGCACGATTGAACCAAAGATGGTGCACATAACAAATCTCTTTCTTTAAGTTGAACGAGCTTCTGCCGGTCGATTTGACTCTTCGCGTAAGAGGGAATATCCCGATCACGTGATTCATAATGTAGAACTTGTGATTTTCCAGCTGTCTACTTTCGGTTTCGTAATACCTATATTACACCTATTAAAACACATTTTTTCCAAGACTGGTGATTTCTATGGCCATTTTATGTGTCATGAACAAAAACGGTGATATTTTGGATGAAAAATCGATTTTTTTTCAAAAATGGCCACCAAAAATGATGTCTTATTTCCTACAAGCATACCCAATTCATACAATCATGCTTGTAATTATTATTTCCTATGTGTTTCAGGAGGCTAAACATGAATGTGGAAATGTTTTGTTTGCTACATGTAAGTGTCATATTCATGGTTGTAATGCCAAAAAAAAGCAATAAATGGTGACGAAATATGTGAAAATTTATATAAATATGTAAATACAGGAAATAAAGGTAACTTATATTCAATTTATTTATATTATAGGAATGAATGGCCTTTTTGTGGAATTTATCGGGGTATAAACTTGGAAAAGTCGCGGGAATACTGGACGAAGCGATAAAAAATTACAATTTTCGAAAAAAAAATCAAAAAAAAAAAAGATTTTTTTTTTTGTTTTTTTTTTTTTGATTTTTTTTCGAAAATTGTAATTTTTGGAAGGCCTCGTCCAGTATTCCCGCGACTTTTCCAAGTTTATATCCCCGATAAATTCAACAAAAATGCCATTCATTCCTTATAATTCCAGCATTTTAAATAAATTCATCAAGAAAATGTGTTTATTTTCCGTTTTCTTAAGAATTATTTTAACTGCGCCTGACGGTTACGGAAAGTAGTTCGGCGTGGGAGTTTACTGGGATATAAATTTTGGACAGAGAATTGCTACGGACCAATCAAATGTTAGGGAATTGTGTAAATATTTTTGTGCTGGAATTATTGGCATATATAACATAAGCTATCGCGACAGTAAGTATCTAGAACTGTTATAAATTTCAGATCTGACTGAATGATGACAGAAAACATGTCAAGTCGACTCTGTGAGCAATATGGTGTCTGATGTGACATTAACCCTTTGACCCCTAAGTAATTGAATGGGCTGCGATATGTTCGTTTTGCAAGCAATCCAATCATCGCAAAATGATTTTCAGACTATTCCATTTATACTAGATGGCCGCGGCCTGCATGTCGCGCCTTGTGGCGAGGCATGGACACTAAAAAAAAGATATAGTATAAAGAAAAACTTAAACCAAAAACTTTAACCAAAAACTTCAAAGTAATCTGACCTTGACATTGGGCACAGGGGCCGCACGGGAGGGGGGTAGAATGAAAATATAGATGATGATAAACACCCATGTGAAGTTTCAAGGTAATGGACAAAGTAGTTGCAGAGATATAGTATAACGAAAAACTTTAACCAAAAAACTTAACCAAAAAACTTAACCAAAAAACTTTAACCAAAAAACTTTAACAAAGAACTTAACCAAAAACTTTAACCAAAGAACTTAACCAAAAACTTTAACCAAACAACTTAACCAAACAACTTAACCAAACAACTTAACCAAAAACTTTAACCGGACACACGCCAAACGGCCGACTATATCGCACTTTCCGCAAGCGGGCGTGACAAAAAAGGGGGTATTTGTTTTTCTCAAAAATATGAAAAATACTTTCAAACATTGCAGATCCTGATGAGACGGCTCGTAGACGGCTCGTTACGAGCCGGCTCATCTGGATCTGCACTGTTTGCTATAACCGATATAGCGGGCTTTCGGGTTCAAAGGTTTAAATCATTCAATAAGTTCACTTTTAAATGTAAATTACCTTCTGGAATGTTTGTTTGTTTGTTTAACCAGTCACTTGGCCCCTTCCCCTAAAATTGGATTACGAATAATCGTAATACTCACATAAGGGGTATAACCAGATTCAACTGTCACATACAAAATGCCAAAGACGTATGTGAGGGCCAAACCAGGTCTCCAAATGGAATTCCGTAAGGATGAACCCCGATCGCTAAATTACCCATCGCTTGCACCCACCTTCTACCCACTGGAATGTTTTGTCATTGACATAATAATTCCAGCACAAAAATATTTACACAATTCCCTAACATTTGATTGGTCCGTTGCAAGTCTCCGTCCAAAATTTATATCCCAGTAAACTCCATGCCGAAGTACTTTCCGTAACCGTGAGGCGCAGTTAAAATAATTCTTAAGAAAACGGAAAATAAACACATTTTCTTGATGAATTTATTTCAAATGCTGGAATTATAAGGAATGAATGGCCTTTTTGTTGAATTTATCGGGGATATAAACATGAAAAAGTCGCGGGAAATGTGTTTATTTTCCGTTTTCTTAAGAATTATTTTAACTGCGCCTGACGGTTATGGAAAGTAGTTCGGCATGGAGTGAGTGAGTGAGTGAATAGGGTTTAACGTCCGCTTTTCTGACATAGAGGTACAAGCCTCGGGGAGTCTACACGCAGACGGGTCAACGGGGTCGAGTCCCGTATCCACCTGTATCGGCATGGAGTTTACTGGGATATAAATTTTGGACGGAGACTTGCAACGGACCAATCATATGTTAGGGAATTGTGTAAATATTTTTGTGCTGGAATTATATACATGTATATGAAATCACTAACAAACCTAATTAGTATATGACCGATAAGTTCAACCTATGAGATTGTCCAATAGAATGATAGATTTTGTTTGTTTATTGGTGTTTAACGGCCTATCAACAGCTAAGGTCATGTAAGGCCGGGCAAACGGGTTCGATCCCATTTTAACCTGCTGCATTGTGGGGGAAATTCCAAAATCAGAACTGAATATTTACATCGAGAAACAATATATTCAGCCCTGAAATTAGAATAACCTGACCTGGTGGCAGGTCCATACCACACCAAAGTCACTTGGCCCCTTCCCCTAAATTAGGATTACGAATAATCGTAATACTCACATACGGGGTATAACCAGATTCAACTGTCACATACAAAATGCCCAAGACGTATGTGAGGGCCAAACCAGGTCTCCAGTCGGAATTCCGGTAAGGATGAGCCCCGATCGTTAAATTACCCATCGCTTGCACCCACCTTCCACCCACTAAAATGATAGAGGGTCACATGATTGCGGAAATATATGATATTCTGAATATCAGTCTCGGACTCGTCTCACACTGAGAGTGGTATTCTAAATATGATATCGACCTTTATTCGCGAGTCACTGATCGGAAACATGACATGATGCAACGACGAGCTAATTTAACAAAACAACTAAAATAGTAGCATCCAATCAGCAACAACAGGTGCGGATACAGAAATAATTGCAGGGGGGGTCTGTAATTAAAATTTGGCATAGCCGACCTCCGCAAATCGTAAAGTAGGGGGGTGTGGGGGTCCTCCCCCAGAAAATATTTAGATGCCAGATCGCCGCAGATGCGATTTCCTAACACCTAGGCCACGAAAAAAGTCATCCAACTATTCGTGTATTGTAGATTTTCGTCTTTTTTTTTTTTGCCGGGAGCAGGGGGGGTTCCGGACCCCCTGGACCCCACCCGCTGTATCCGCGCCTGAACAAGCTTACACATGTACTTCACACTTCGATGGGACTAGTAACATAAGGTTGTAAGTGCTATGCTTTAGCATAGCAGTTACAACCTTATGTTACTAGACCATCGACTTGTTGCAAAACAACAACAATGGATGCAACCTGAAGCTATCGGCCTCGGTGAATATGACTTTTCTCAGGTCCGTAAATCTCGTGTACACCTCATCAAATGTCAATAATTGTATAATATATTATGCAAAAATTTCATAATAGAACACAGATGTCAGCAAAGCGAAAAAAATCAGTGAAAGAAAATAAAGAAGAAAGCAATTTACAGAGATTTTGAAAACTGAGATAATTAATGTAGAAATGGACGCAAATTGAAGCAAAATGACTACATTAACTCACATGCCACGTTAAGCCAATCAATGACAATGTCAACCCGAAAACTATCACCAATCACAACTCTAATGATTGATCATTCGTCATATTGCAAATAGTATATGTGGACATAACTGAAACACAGGTTGAAGTAATGGACCGAGGTCTATAAATACATTAAATATGCCTAAAAGCATCAATAAATGAAGAAAAAAATTTTTTTACCCCCTCCATCTAATCATATCATATATGATTAGATGGAGAGGGTAATTTTTTTTTTTTCTTCATTTACCGGTATTGATGCTTTTAGGCATATTTAATGTATTTATAGACCTCGGTCCGTTACTTCAACCTGTGAACTGAAAGGCAGCTAGCTATACTGAGACTTGGAAGAAAGAGGAGAAAAGGAAATCAGAACAGACATATTTACAGACAATATACTGGATAAAGATGAGTTGGTTGTATTTGTATGTGTTGACAGTGATTCCGCTGGAGAAAATAAAAAAATCGCAACTTCAAAAAGAAAAAAATGGTTTTCGTGTATGTTTTTATCGCCAATTGTTTATTTTTATCGCCAATTGTGAAAGCGGCGATCGCAGCGGAATCCCTGTGTTGACAAGCGGAGCATAAACTTTATTATTTTTGTTACGCAGATTCCATTCTCACATTTTAATCGTTGTAGTGGATGCAAATGCCAATCGTCATCTTGTACTATTGTTGCTTAATATTCTGTTCAGATGTATATTCTATTGATATTCGCTGTACTGACATTACTTGGAAATGATGAAATTTGTAGATATTGAATTATCCAAAAAAGTATACATGTAGATTGGCATTGACCTGATACAAACATCCGGGTTACAAGTGAAAACTGACGTTCCATTGGTCGGATGAAGTCACGAGGCGTTACTGAATGACGTCAGTCTAATGACGCAAAGTAAACAAGTTCCGTGTTCTGTCCATAGATAACGACGTCATCTGTGGTCATTTGCATGTGGTCATTTTCGAGCATAAAACATTGCCTGATAAAGAGAATGTCTTTTTATATCAAGTTTATCAGGCTCAGCTTTGAAATAGTAGGAATGCCTCCAATTCTTACGCGTTTCCTAGCCGTGCCTGATAAACTTGATATCAAAAGACACTAGCCAGTAGCCTATTTGACCAACATTGCAAAGTATACTTTTCTAGCAAAGTATACTTTGAGGGAGAAATTTTCAATTTTATAAATTTATTAATTTTTATTATTCTGAATTTATTACATTATCTTAATGAAAATGCAATAAATTCAGTATACGGTAATAATAATTCTGCAAACTTTTAATCATCAAATATATGGAGTCGTTAGTTCTATATGAAATAATGCATTTCGGGAAAAATAAGTGATTACTCCCTCAAAGTACTACCGGTAGTATACTTTGCAATGTTGGTGAAATAGGCTACTGGTATTCTCTATCAGTCAGCAGCTTCATTGGCTAGGTCTGTGATGTCCTGCAGCTCAGACAATCAAATGTGTTGAATGAGAGATGGCATTGCCGATATATGTGCTAACCTTCATAATCTGATGTGTATTAAACTATGCGGTTGGACTTTGTTTGTTTGTTTGTTGTGGTTGAACGGCCTATCAACAGCTAAGGTCATTTAAGGCCAGGTCAATGGGTTTTGTACTAAATCCAATATATTACCTGTACAAATGGCGGGAAATCCGGAAATCAGAACTGAATATTTACAATAAAAAAATCTATATATTCTGTCCTGAAATCAGAATAAACCTGATCTGATGCCAGGTCCTCGCCACAACAGAATCACTTTGGCCCCTCACATATCAGTAGGATCAATAATAACTACTTTTATAATGGGCAATAACCCAATTCAACTGCCAGGTAACAACAGAGCCAGTGATAAAAACGTACCTAAAAGCCAAACCAGTTTAATCATGATACCTGTAAGGAGGAACCCCTACCGTTAATTTACGCGTCACGTTCTCCCGACCAACAACCCACTATGCGGTTGGGTGGACACGCATGATATGCTTAGTTAAATACGGCATTAGTGTAAAAGTCTTATGGCAGTGATGGCAGCTATGATACTGATCACCAGTATGAGTTTTCATATGACCAGAAAGGATGCTTTTACGAGCAAATGTTTTGTTACAAAAGTTACAACGGTGGCGTTCCTTATTATGGCAACTAGCAATGTGATTCACCATAGTGACCTTCTGGGAAAATGTCTTCTCACAAAACTCACAACTAACCCTACCTTCCCCTGTATGTATTTTTATGTGACGTCGGAGCTGGGAACTGTTAAAAAAGCGCTTCTCACACACACTACATACGTAAGGCCGATCACCGCTGTGTGTCCTTGTGTGGATTGTCAACAATCCCTTCGCTGTAAATGATTTATCACACAGACTGCATTTATGCGGACGATCCCCTGTGTGTATTCGTAAATGTTCTTTAAGACCACTCTGTCTGATAAAGGTCTTATCACACAAACCACATGTTAATAACGGTCGTTCTTTATGTATCTTGGCGTGTAAGTTGAGGCTGTTTTGGCGCCGAAATGCCTGATTACACACACCACATGTGAATGGCAATTCACCTGTATGCAAACGCATATGACACTGAAGATAATACTTGTTGTACAGCTCCTTACCACACACCTCACAACTTACAGTATTCCACCTCTTTACACCAGAGTGAATTGTCTTATGGACACGAAGTCCGCAGCTCGATGAAAACGATTTACCACATTCTCCGCATGAATATGGACGTTCCCCTGTGTGGGTACGTCGATGATCCGCATGCGACTGTTTAACAGCGAAAGCCTTTTCACAGAAATCACACTGATAGGGTTTCTCCCCGGTGTGGACTTTCATATGGCCGGGAAGGTCGGTGACCGTCTTGTCACAAACCGTACACTGGTACTTGTATCTACGTTTTTTTCCAGTATGGTAACGTCTATGTGCGCCTAGAAGCGTCTTGTTTGCGAACGTCTTCTCGCCTCCGTCACATGGGAATTCCATTGTTGTTGTAGTTACAGGTCGTGGCGTGAATTGAGTCGGTGTAATGACGTCAGTTTCTGTGTGAAAATATGTAGAGACTATACAACTATAATTCCAACTAAAGTATGCAGAGCTCCAGATAAGGTGCGTATTTGTTTAAATACCCAATTAAAATTGCCAAGAACCCAATTGAAATCAGAAGTATTGAGAATCAAAAAGCAGTGAAAAATTTGTGGTACCTTTATCATGCTACAGAAAACAATAAACAATCACAAATATAGTATATTTTCTTATTTTTCCATGAAAAAACATCTTGGTATTTCGTTGGAGACAATTGTAATGTAATGAAATGCCAAGACATGTTTTCATTTAGAAGCAAACTATATATTCAATAAGTGCAGTCTGCTGATGTGTAAACACTAGTGTGATTTTATTTTACCCAATTAAAAT
Source organism: Conchocele bisecta (assembly GCA_029237695.1). Taxonomy (NCBI): domain Eukaryota; kingdom Metazoa; phylum Mollusca; class Bivalvia; order Lucinida; family Thyasiridae; genus Conchocele; species Conchocele bisecta. The sequence goes on along the minus strand of CM055275.1, from coordinate 4,607,762 downwards.
TTTGAAATACCCAATTGCTTCAGAAATGATGGAGTGAAAATACTCAATTACTAATTCCTTACCTGGAACCCTACAGTATGTACACGATACTGAGCATTTTCATTGACCGCGAGTATCAAATTTCCACCAAACATAACGGCTCACATGACTAGTGATTCTGGAAGTCGGCGTGATGCATCACTAGTCACGTGACCCGATATGTTTGGGGGTAAATCATTTTTTTTAGCAGAATATTTCACATTTACTGGTAGGCAACCCCTTTTTCGTCCGTACCCATTTTCCCAGACACCCTCATATTAAACGCTTAACACTGCATTTTCATACAAGATTTTTGTTCCTGGTCATAATTTTATGTTATTCTATGGCGAGCCAATATCACGGTTAGATGTAAACGTTTAAAATTATTACGAAAAAAACACGCTTTTTGGCCAGAAATGGGTCGTCTACCAGTAGAACTACGAAAATACTAAATGCCAAAATGGTGATATTTTCTAATGACCATTTAACATTATAAATCTGCATTCAAATTGGATTCAGCGATTGAAATTTAGTAGTTTGAAGCGTTCAAAAATGATTAAATTATATCATGTATATAGCAAAACGAGTCATATTTCCCAAGCCCTCCTCGACAAGGGAGAAAATTATAACCTGCAGGTGCGCGAAATGGACAGTCGGATTTCCTGAATTACACTAGCGCCCGAAACTAGTTGGCCTCCTTACAAATTAACACCACTTACTCGGTTTGTTCCGTAATTTTCCCCCAACCGAGACTGTCACCAAATGAGCTAGGTCTGGTATCAGTAGAAAACTCGTTATTAGGCCTACTTCAGAAGTCGAAAACAATTCGTTCACTCCAAAAACAATAAAAAGCAAATGGCGCTTTCACAACAACAAGGGAAATAACAACCCGTTTCCGTGACTAGACGCCACCCGCCTCTTCGTCCCTTATAAGGAAGCATGTTTTCGTAGTTAATTGAAAGAGCTATTGTCACCAGTTGCCAAACAGCGATTTTACCATGAACCCAACACTGTCGTCCACACGAAATGTGTTGGTGGTTTTGATAACTTGAATGTCTACTGGTTATGAAACTGCATGATGCCACTTTGGCAAATTAAAAAATTCAAGATGGCCGCCACCTATATTCCAAAATCATAATACTTCCAATATATTATATCTCCTACACAGTAGACACACTGTTGGCGCCTATGATCAGGTCTCTTTCCTGAATGGATCTATTTACATCTGTTTATTTGTTTCTCGGTGTTTAACGGCCAACGTCATTTAAGGCCAAGCCAACTGGTCTCCGGTGGGGATTCCGGTAAGGATGAATCCCGATCGTCAAATTACTCATCACAGCACTCGAGATAAGGTACGTATTTGCGTAAATACCCAATTAAAATTGCCAAAAACCCAATTGAAATCAGAAGTAGTGAGTATCATAAAGCAATGAAAAATGTGTTGTATCTTTATCATGCTACAGAAAACAATAAACAGACAACAAATATAGCATATTTTCTTCTTTTTCCATGAAAACGCATCTTGGTATTTCATTAGAATTGTCTCCAAGGAGACAATTCTAATGAAATAGCAAGATGTGTTTTCATTTAGAAGCAAACTATTCAATAAGTGCGATCTGCTGATGTGTAAACAGTAGTGTGACTATTTTACACAATTACAATTTTGAAATACCCAATTGCTTCAGAAATGATGGAGTGACAATATTCAATTACTAATTCCTTATCTGGAGCACTGCCAACCACCGGGTTGATATGTGAACGACGTAGACTGTAATGTGATTATATGTGGTAGTTTACTAAATATGGGATATACATGTCCATGCCACGTGAATATGTTAGTATACACTTACAGTGGAACCTCTCTAAACCGGACACCCCTGGAGATCTCCAGGGTGTCCGGTCTAGGGAGGTTTCATTGTAACTCAGGCATATGACCACTCCAATACACGTTGTCATGCTTTGGGATCACGAACAGACATTATCATCGGAGATAAATGACAAATAAATCCGTAAAATTAACAATAAATCAATTTACTGGGTCCTCGGTTTAGAGAGGCTTCACTGAAGTAGGTCTAAATTATTGTGAGATATGCGTATGGGAGGCTTAAAGTTACATGCCCAATCAGTCGGCACAAAATGTTCTTTATAGGAATTAAATAAGTGTATAATTGTGTCACTATTCCAGCAGTTCTAAGAATTACGAGTGCCCGCTTTTCAGATATAATCATTTACGTTTCATATAAAATGTATAATAATGCCAATCAATATGTGCGGTAATGGTGAATGAATGTTTATTTTGCCAGAAAATGGCTCAGATGATGTCGCTGATATAAAAAAAACAATTCGTGTGCACTGATTGGGCATGTACCTTTAAGGCTACCATTTTCCACCTGCATGAAGGCGTGACGTTTTGCACTTATTTTCCAAAATTGGCTGCTAATGCGAACTTTGTTCTACATTTTATGCATGCACTTACAAACTTCTTAGTGGCACTAAGTTTAGTGAAATGGGGGCCCTAGGTCACACAAGTCGATTCCCAGATTGTTCATTCACTGGCTGCGTGCTGTATACGTATTGCTGATCATTTCGGTGACCAAATTTCAGACGAGCGTTTGCACCGTTTTGTCACGCAGAGTTCCAGATCAGGTGCGTATTGGCGTATATTACGCAGTTATTTTAGCTGAATACGCATTGATTATCAAAAGTGTGAGTACAAGAATTTCTTTATTTCTCATCAGAAGTATATGTTGTGACCACTCATTTGAACCGTCTCGCCGAGACGGTTCAAATGAGTGGTCACAACATATACTTTGGTTCAGAAATAAGGAAAATAGATAGAGAATAGTAGGTTAGTGCCGTGAATGGGAAAAAATATCTGGCAAGGCTCAGGAAACGGGATGGGCGAGGCTCTGCCGAGCACATCCCGTTTCCGTGCCGCGCCAGATATTTTTTCCCATTCACGGCACTAACCTACTATTCTATTTATCCCGCCAACAGCTACAAATGGCTGTAAAATGCAAAAATAGTATTGACTGGATATCAAAAATGTTTCACGGCACCGTGTTTCACGGCACATACGCACTGTGTTGACGGGATAAAATACGCACAGCAATGTGAAAATACGCATTGGATTTCAAATTGAGTAGTGACAATACTGTCATAAAGTTGAAAATTCACTTAGTTGAGCTGCAAAAATCAAAAAATGTTTGCTTTTTGCAGCTGAATTAAGTGAATGTTTAAATTTGTTATATTTTTGTATCATTTGTTCCCTATTTAGTCATGAGAAAAATCAATAATCCATTTGTAAAAGTAAAATACGCAATGATTTTGAAATCAGGGGGTTTAGTACGTTTTAGACACAAAGCTTATCTGGAACTCTGTGGTGCTCTTGTTGACAATCTCGCCTGTAATTGAAGGAGGGATCGCAGAGACGACCAAAATAGGAATCTCCGCTATTTATTTCCTCTAACGAGCTTATATATGACATGATAATTTGATAGTAAATGTAGATGATGATAATATATATTGAGAGGATTTGGTTTCCCGGTAAAACGAACACCATAGCTCCAGATAAGCTGCGTATTTGCTTAAATACACAATTAAAATTGCCAAAAACCCAATTGAAATCAGAAGTAGCGAGTATCAAAATGCAATAAAAAAATTGTGGTACCTTTATCATGCTGCAGAAAACAATAAACAGACCACAAATATAGCATATTTTTCTTATATTCCATGAAAACACATCTTGGTATTTCATTAGAATTAGAACATTCTAATGAAATGCCAAGACATGTTTTCGTTTTGAAGCAAAGCATTCAATAAGTGCTGTCTGTTGACGTGTAGACAGTGTACTAGTGTGAATTTACTTTACCCAATTAAAATTGTGAAACACCCAATTGCTTCAAAAAACTAGAAATGGACGCTTGTCGACAAGCGCATGTGTATCCCCCTCCCCAGATACACACGTAGTTTGAAAAAAGGGTGTTCGAGTTATGTTCCGGAGACAAAATCAGTGCGCAGAAAAACAAAGGGAGATAACTAAAACATTAGCGATGCAAGAGTTGTCATTCTTGCGTGACACACTTTTAGGGTCATGGTCTATGCATGTGTGAAGTTTCATGAAAATATTCCAAAGGGTGTTCGAATAATGCTCAGGACACGAAATCAGTGCACGAAACAACAAAGGGAGATAACTAAGCAATTAACGACGAGGTTTAATGAAAATATTCCAAAGGGTGTTCGAGTTATACTCCGGACACGAAATCAGTGCATGAAACAACAAAGGGAGATAAGTAAACAAGAGTTCCGCGGAATCAAATGCCTCGCCTGGTCCCGCCTTGACCTCGAGCATATTATACAATTATTGACTAGTGAGCCATAGAATATCGGATTATGTTCTATGGCTCACTAGTCAATAATTGTTTTATGATAATAGTCTGTATATAGCACTTACGACATTATGCTACTAGACAACAAGAAACGAGGCAAAGCCACGAAGGCCAGGTTTTTTCCAAGCATAGACACTTGGATAACATAATTATACCCACTTTTTGTAGACTAGATGGCCGTGGCCTGCATGTCGCGCCTTGGGGCGAGGCATGGACACTAAAAAAATAGATATAGTAAATGGAAAAACTTTAACCAAAAAACTTTAACCGGACACACGGACGAGTGAGTGAGTGAGTGAATAGGGTTTAACGTCCGCTTTTCTGACATAGAGGTACAAGCCTCAGGGAGTCTACACGCAGACGGGTCAACGGGGTCGTGTCCCGTATCCACCTGTCCGAGGGGGGTAAATCCCAACTTCAGAACTCAATATTTACAATCAAAATATATATTCAGTCCTGAAATTAGAACAACCTGATCTGGTGCCAGGCCCTCGCCACACCAGCATCATTTATCCCATCCCTAAAAGTAATAGGATTAGCGCTAATCTTACTTTTATATATGGGGCATAGCCCGACTCAACTCTCACATACAAGAAAGCCAAAAATGTACATGAGGGCCAAATCCGGTATAGTGGGTTCCGGAAAGTATGAACCCAATCGTTAAGCCAGTTTAGTCGCCTTTTACGACAAGCAATGGCTACTGCAGCACTATTCTCAGGATCAGTTGATCGCGCCCCGGTGCCTGCACGGGGCGACACACGGACGAACGGACGAACGGACGGACGTATGCTGACGATATCGCGCTTTCCACAAACAGGTGTGACAATGATGATAAACACCCATGTGAAGTATCAAGGTATTGGGTGAAGCAGTTGCAGAGATATAGTACACGAAAAAACTTTAACAAAAAAATTCAAAGTAATTTGAACTTGACATAGGGCACAGAATCGCGCTTTCCGCAAGCAGGTGCGACAATGATGATAAGCACCCATGTGAAGTATCAAGGTATTGGGTGAAGCAGTTGCAGAGATATAGTACACGAAAAAACTTTAACAAAAAAAATTCAAAGTAATTTGACCTTGACATTGGGCACAGGATCGCGCTTTCCGCAAGCAGGTGCGACAATGATGATAAACACCCATGTGAAGTATCAAGGTATTGGGTGAAGCAGTTGCAGAGATATAGTACACGAAAAAACTTTAACAAAAAAATTCAAAGTAATTTGACCTTGACATTGGGCACAGGATCGCGCTTTCCGCAAGCAGGTGCGACAATGATGATAAACACCCATGTGAAGTATCAAGGTATTGGGTGAAGCAGTTGCAGAGTATAGTACACGAAAAAACTTTAACAAAAAAAATTCAAAGTAATTTGACCTTGACAATTGGGCACAGGATCGCGCTTTCCGCAAGCAGGTGCGACAATGATGATAAACACCCATGTGAAGTATCAAGGTATTGGGTGAAGCAGTTGCAGAGATATAGTACACGAAAAAACTTTAACAAAAAAATTCAAAGTAATTTGAACTTGACATAGGGCACAGAATCGCGCTTTCCGCAAGCAGGTGCGACAATGATGATAAGCACCCATGTGAAGTATCAAGGTATTGGGTGAAGCAGTTGCAGAGATATAGTACACGAAAAAACTTTAACAAAAAAAATTCAAAGTAATTTGACCTTGACATTGGGCACAGGATCGCGCTTTCGCAAGCAGTGCGACAATGATGATAAACACCATGTGAAGTATCAAGGTATTGGGTGAAGCAGTTGCAGAGATATAGTACACGAAAAAACTTTAACAAAAAAATTCAAAGAATAATTTGACCTTGACATTGGGCACAGGATCGCGCTTTCCGCAAGCAGGTGCGACAATGATGATAAACACCCATGTGAAGTATCAAGGTATTGGGTGAAGCAGTTGCAGAGATATAGTACACGAAAAAAAAAATTAACAAAAAAATTAAAAGTAATTTGACCTTGACATTGGGCACAGGATCGCGCTTTCCGCAAGCAGGTGCGACAATGATGATAAGACCCATGTGAAGTATGAAGGTATTGGGTGAAGCAGTTGCAGATATATAGTACACGAAAAAACTTTAACAAAAAAATTCAAAGTAATTTGACCTTGACATTGGGCACAGGATCGCGCTTTCCGCAAGCAGGTGCGACAATGATGATAAACACCCATGTGAAGTATCAAGGTATTGGGTGAAGCAGTTGCAGAGATATAGTACACGAAAAAACTTTAACAAAAAAATTCAAAGTAATTTGACCTTGACATTGGGCACAGGATCGCGCTTTCCGCAAGCAGGTGCGACAATGATGATAAACACCCATGTGTAGTATCAAGGTATTGGGTGAAGCAGTTGCAGAGATATAGTACACGAAAACAAATTAACAAAAAAATTCAAAGTAATTTGACCTTGACATTGGGCACAGGGGCCGCACGGTTGGGGTTAGAATGAAAAATATGGATGATGATAAACACCCATGTGAAGTTTCAAGGTAATGGGCGAAGCAGTTGCAGAGATATAGTATAACGAAAAAGTTTTAACCAAAAAACTCTAACCAGACGTACGTTAAAAAGTTAACGTTGAAAATGGCTAAGTCAATTACGTAGAAATAATAGGTGAAGGTAAAAAAATGGTCACATGTTGGATAGTTGTATCTGGTAGGCACCCCTTGGTTATGAAGCTGTGAAAGTTTGTGGTCCTAGGTGGTACAGTACCAAAGAAATGGACTTAAACACGAAAAACTTAACATTGTAAACGCGAAAACTTAACATTGAAAATGGCTAAGTCGACTGCACGGAAAAAATGGGTGAAGTTAAAAAAAAAAGTAACATGTTGGATAGTGATATGTGGTGGGTACCCCTTGATTATGAAGCTGTGAAAGTTTGGTGGTCCTAGGTGGTACAGTACGAAAGAAATGGACTTAAACACGAAAACTTAACATTGTAAACGCGAAAACTTAACATTGAAAATGGCTAAGTCGATTACGCGGAAAAAATGGGTGAAGTTAAAAAAAAAGTAACATGTTGGATAGTGATATGTGGTGGGCACCCCTTGATTATGAAGCTGTGAAAGTTTGGTGGTCCTAGGTGGTACAGTAACAAAGAAATGGACTCAAACACGAAAACTTAACATTGATTGTGGACGCCGCCCGCCGCCCGCCGCCCGCCCACCCCCCCCCGCCCGCCCGCCGCCCGCCGCCCGCCCGCCCGGCTTTCGCCAATCCAATAGCCTGGATTTTTTTTCAAAAAACCTGGCTAAAAATTGAAAAAGAATTTGAAGAAAAAAAATGGAAAAAAAAAAGAGTTTAAAAATTAACAAGAAACGAGGCAAAGCCACGAAGGCCAGGTTTTTTCCAATCATGGACACTTGGATAACATAATTATACCCACTTTTTGTAGACTAGATGGCCGTGGCCTGCATGTCGCACATTGGGGCGAGGCATGGACAGTAAAAAAATAGATATAGTAGATGGAAAAACTTTAACGAAAAAACCGGACACACGGACGTACGGACGGACGGACGTATGCCAACATGCCGACGATATCGCGCTTTCCGCAAACGGGTGCGACAATGATGATAAACACCCATGTGAAGTATCAAGGTAATGGGTGAAGCAGTTGCAGAGATATAGTACACGAACAAACTTTAACAAATAAATTCAAAGTAATTTGACCTTGACATTGCGCACAGGGGCTAGAATGAAAATATGGATGATGATAAACACCCATGTGAAGTTTCAAGGTAATGGGCGAAGCAGTTGCAGAGATATAGTATAACGAAAAAAATGTTTTAACCAAAAAATTTAACCAGACGTACAAAAAGTTAACGTTGAAAATGGCTAAGTCAATTACGTAGAAATAATAGGTGAAGGTAAAGAAATGGTCACATGTTGGATAGTTGTATGTGGTAGGCACCCCTTGGTTATGAAGCTGTGAAAGTTTGGTGGTCCTAGGTGGTACAGTACCAAAGAAATGGACTTAAACACGAAAACTTAACATTGAAAACGCGAAAACTTAACATTGAAAATGGCTAAGTCGACTGCGCGGAAAAAATGGGTCAAGTTCAACAAAAAGTAACATGTTGGATAGTGATATGTGGTGGGCACCCCTTGATTATGAAGCTGTGAAAGTTTGGTGGTCCTAGGTGGTACAGTACCAAAGAAATGGACTTAAACACGAAAACTTAACATTGAAAACGCGAAAACTTAACATTGAAAATGGCTAAGTCGATTGCGCGGAAAAAATGGGTCCAGTTAAAAATAAAAGTAACATGTTGTATAGTGATATGTGGTGGGCACCCCTTGATTATGAAGCTGTGAAAGTTTGATGGTCCTAGGTGGTACAGTAACAAAGATATGGACTGAAACACGAAAACGTAACATTGATTGTGGACGCCACCCGTCGCCCGCCCGCCCGCCCGGCTTTCGCCAATCCAATAGCCTGGATTTTTTTTTAAAAACCCTGGCTAAAAATAATAATGCTCGCTACTGGAGCCCAGAATTTGGTTTAATAGTCCTATATTTATATACATATCATATCTGCACAGGTCCACATATTGCCACAATATTGTCAACACAGTTTACGGAAATGTAATACATGTATAATAATTTACCTGTATAAATTATCTGTAATAAGTTAGTGGTCAGTTAGTGGTCAGTCTGGACATTTGCACATGCTAGCACATGCACAGGTGAATGGTTCTCCCAGTCACTATTGTTCAACCGGAGAAGGCTATTGTTCTCTCTACAGGTAAGGTGTACAGAGCACACGGGTCTTGAGAAAACGGGTCTTCATGCATTATTGTCCAGTTTGTAGAGTGCTCAAAACAAACAAGAGCTGTAGGAGAACAGCATAGCTCGACTACGAGGATTGTCGATGTACACATAGCTTGACAAAGAAGGTGGCTGCGGCCTGCATAAAAACCAAGGTCGACTAAAAACATTAACCAAGGGAAATTAAGTAAGTAATTCAAGGTTAAATGCAGGACAATGTCAGATATAGGTCAGGGGTTATTGATGTACATCACTAGGAGATAAAGTTTTCCAAGTATGATTGCTGTATGCCCAGGAGTATTCCATATACAAGCTGGAGTAAAAACCGTAACCAAGGGGAGATAACTAAGTAATCCAAGGATAAAAGTAGGTCAAGGTCAAATATAGGTCAGGGATTATTGATGTACATCACTAGGAGATGAAGTTGTCCAAGTATGGTTGATGTAGGCCCAGAAGTATTCCATATACAAGCTTGACTATAAACATTAAGCAAGTAATTCAAGGTTAAATGTAGGTGAAGGTAAAATAAAGGTCAGGGGTTATTGATGTGCATCCCTATGAGAAAAGTTATCCAAGTATGGTGTCTGTATGCACAATAGTATTCCATCTACAAGCTTGACTAAAAACCTTAACCAAGGTTGAGTAAAAACCTTAACCAAGGGGAATTAAGTAAGTAATTTAAGGTTAAGGTAAAATGTAGGTCAAGGTGAAATATAGGTCAGGGGTTGTTGATGTACATCACTAGGAGATGAAGTTGTCCAAGTATGGTTGGTGTAGGGCCATGAGTATTCCATCTACAAGCTTGACTAAAAACCTTAACCAAAGAGAATTAAGCAAGTAATTCAAGAGGAAATGTAGGTCAAGGTCAAATATAGATCAGGGGTTATTGATGTACATCACTATGAGAAAAGGTTGTCCAAGTATGGTGTCTGTATGCACAATAGTATTCCATGTACAAGCTTGAGTAAAAAGCTTAACCAAGGTCGAGTAAAAAACCTTAACCAAGGGGAATTAAGTAAGTAATTCAAGGTTAAATGTAGGTCAAGGTCAAATATACGTCAGGGGTTGTTGATGTACATCACTAGGAGATGAAGTTGTCCAAGTATGGTTGGTGTAGGGCCAGGAGTATTCCATCTACAAGCTTGACTAAAAACGTTAACCAAGGGGAATTAAGTAAGTAATTCAAGAGGAAATGTAGGTCAAGGTCAAATATAAATCAGGGGTTGTTGGTGTACATCAATAGGAGATGAAGTTGTCCAAGTATGGTGGGTGTAGGGCCAGTTGTATTCCATATAGAAGGTTGACTAAAAACCTTAACCAAAAGGAATTAAGTAAGTAATTGAAGAGGAAATGTAGGTCAAGGTCAAATACAGATCAGGGGTTATTGATGTACATACCTATGAGAAAAGGTTGTCGAAGTATGGTGTCTGGATGCACAATAGTATTCAATGTACAAGCATGAAAAAAAAACTTAACCAAGGTTGACTAAAAACCTTAACCAAGGGGAATTATAAGTAAGTAATTCAAGAGGAAATGTAGGTCAAGGTCAAATATAAATCAGGGGTTGTTGGTGTACATCAATAGGAGATGAAGTTGTCCAAGTATGGTGGGTGTAGGGCCAGTTGTATTCCATATAGAAGGTTGACTAAAAACCTTAACCAAAAGGAATTAAGTAAGTAATTGAAGAGGAAATGTAGGTCAAGGTCAAATACAGATCAGGGGTTATTGATGTACATACCTATGAGAAAAGGTTGTCGAAGTATGGTGTCTGGATGCACAATAGTATTCAATGTACAAGCATGAAAAAAAACCTTAACCAAGGTTGACTAAAAACCTTAACCAAGGGGAATTATAAGTAAGTAATTCAAGAGGAAATGTAGGTCAAGGTCAAATATAGATGAGGGGTTATTGATGTGCATCACTAGATGAAGTTGTCCAAGTATGGTGGGTGTAGGGCCAGTAGTATTGCATATACAAGCTTGACTAAAAACCTTAACCAAAGTGAATTAACCAAGTAATTCAAGAGGAAATGTAGGTCAAGGTCAAATATAGATCAGGGGTTATTGATGTACATCACTAGGAGATGAAGTTGTGCAAGTATGGTGGGTGTAGGGCCAGTAGTATTCCATATACAAACTTGACTAAAAACCTTAACCAAGGCGTGACGGTGACGCCGACGCCGGGGTGACAACATAAGCTCTACTTATTCTTCGAATAGTCAAGATAAAAAGGGAGATAACTAAAGAATTAGCTAGGCAAGAGTTGTAATTCTTGTGCGCGACACACCTTCGGGTCGTGGTCTATGCATGTGTGAAGTTTCATGAAAATATTTCAAAGGGTGGTCGAGTTATGCTCAATCAGTGCGCAAAACAAAAAAGGGAGATAACTAAACAATTAGCTATGCAAGAGTTGTTATTCTTGTGCGCGACACACCTTCGGGTCGCGGTCTATGCATATGTGAAGTTTCATGAAAATATTCCAAAGGGTGTTCGAGTTATCCTCCGGACAAGAAGTGTCTGCGGCGGACGCCGACGCGGACGATGTTCGGTGTCAAATCCATAGTATCCCCCGACTTTCGTCCGGGAGATACAATGATGGAGTGACAATACTCAATTACAAATTCCTTATCTGGAACACTAAAACACTGATCCTGAAATATGTTCCTGTGCCCAGGGAAACCCTTTTTATGATCCTCAAACGTGTTGCAAAGTTTCATTGTTCCTGTGACACGTTAGCACAATGATCCTCGACAACGTTTAAAACATGCCACTCCATGGATTACTTAACCTGCAATCAAAGACGAGTTTATACACCTTCTCAGGGCTCCAGATAAGCTGTGTGTCTAAAGGGTACTATACATCCAGATTCTTCAGCATTATATGTAGCCGTGACTGGGGAAATGGGGCCCATGTGGTTTGTGACCAGTGTGGCTCCTGATCAAATAGCACACTCATGTCGTCTGATAACCATCTGTATTGGGTGTTAAAAGCACGACGCGTGTTTCATTGATGGAATGACGAACAGTGCCAATCCTGATCAGGCTGCGGATGAACAGGCTGATCTGGATCTGCACTGTTTGCAAAACCCATAAGCCTCATTTCTCCAGTCACGGACACATATATGGACAGGGGGCTAATGTGATTTGTGACGAGATTTGTGACGAGATTATACACCTTCTCAGAGCTCCAGATAAGCTAAAATTTATATCCCAGTAAACTCCCATGCCGAACTACTTTCCGTAACCGTCAGGCGCAGTTAAAATAATTCTTAAGAAAACGGAAAATAAACACATTTTCTTGATGAATTTATTTCAAATGCTAGAATTATAAGGACTTTTCCAAGTTTATACCCCGATAAATTCCACAAAAAGGCCATTCATTCCTATACTATACCCCCTGATTTCAAAATCATTGAATATTTTACTTTTACAAATTAGTTATTGATTTTCTTCATTACTAAATAGGGAACAAATGATAAAAAATATAACAAATTTAATAGTCACTTATTTCAGTTGCAAAAAGCACTATTATGCTTTTGCAGCTCAACTAAGTGAATTTTCAACTTTATGACAGTATTTTCACTACTCAATTTGAAAATCAATGCGTATTTTGAATATTTTGAATTTTCACATTGCTGTGCGTAGTTTGTACTCCCACTTTTGATAATCAATGCGTATTCAGCTAAAATAATTGCTCAAAATATGTCAATACGGACCTTATCTGGAGCTCAGCATAGAACAAGTCTACTTGTACATGTACCAGCATTCATTTGTCCATAAGCCAACAAGTTTCGTTGTACCTTAAATGGGCAGTATATCAGGATTTGTTTAAGAAAAAAAAATACTACAGTGAAACCTCTCCCCAGGTTGTCTGGTTTGGAGATGTTCCACTGTAAATCGGACATGTGGGCAATTCATGACACATCCTAGTGTTTTGCAATCATGGAAAGTCATTGTAATCAGAGATACATAATAGCGAAGCACATATAAGGTAAACATCTATAATTCCCCGAGTGTCTGGTTTAGCGGCGTTCCACTGTATAAAAAACATTTTGATTTTTGAAGAAAAAAATGCAAACAAATAAAATGTGTTTTCATCATGCCTCTGTGTAAAGTGGTTTAATTGTTCATTGAAGATATATGATGACACTAGGACTGCTGGGTTGTTTTCACCCATATACATGCTGGGTTGTTTTCACCCATATACATGCTGGGTTGTTGGGTTGTTTTCATCCATATACATGCTGGGTTGTTGGGTTGTTTTCATCCATATACATGCTGGGTTGTTGGGTTGTTTTCACCCATATACATGCTGGGTTGTTTTCACCCATATACATGCTGCGTTGTTTGTAGGGGGTTGGGTTGTTTTTCACACAAATACATGCTGGGTTGTTTTCATCCATATACATGCTGGGTTGTTTTCACTCATATATATGCTGGGTTGTTGGGTTGTTTTCACCCACATACATGCTGGGTTGTTTTCATCCATATACATGCTGGGTTGTTTTCACCCATATACATGCTGGGTTGTTTTCACCCATATACATGCTGGGTTGTTTTCATCCATATACATGCTGGGTTGTTGGGTTGTTTTCATCCATATACATGCTGGGTTGTTGGGTTGTTTTCACCTATATACATGCTGGGTTGTTTTCACCCATATATATGCTGGGTTGTTTTCACCCATATATAGCTGGGTTGTTTTCACCCATATATATGCTGGGTTGTTTTCACCCCTATACATGCTGGGTTGTTTTCATCCATATACATGCTGGGTTGTTGGGTTGTTTTCATCCATATACATGCTGGGTTGTTGGGTTGTTTTCACCTATATACATGCTGGGTTGTTTTCACCCATATATATGCTGGGTTGTTTTCACCCATATATATGCTGGGTTGTTTTCACCCATATACATGCTGGGTTGTTTTCATCCATATACATGCTGGGTTGTTGGGTTGTTTTCACCTATATACATGCTGGGTTGTTTTCACCCATATATATGCTGGGTTGTTTTCACCCATATATATGCTGGGTTGTTTTCACCCATATACATGCTGGGTTGTTTTCATCCATATACATGCTGGGTTGTTGGGTTGTTTTCATCCATATACATGCTGGGTTGTTGGGTTGTTTTCACCTATATACATGCTGGGTTGTTTTCACCCATATATATGCTGGGTTGTTTTCACCCATATACATGCTGGGTTGTTTTCACCTATATACATGCTGGGTTGTTTTCACCTATATACATGCTGGGTTGTTTTCACCCATATACATGCTGGGTTGTTTTCACCCATATACATGCTGGGTTGTTTTCACCTATATACATGCTGGGTTGTTTTCACCCATATACATGCTGGGTTGTTTTCACCCATATACATGCTGGGTTGTTTTCATCCATATAAATGCTGGGTTGTTTTCACCCATATAAATGCTGGGTTGTTTTCACCCATATAAATGCTGGGTTGTTTTCACCCATATACATGCTGGGTTGTTTTCACCCATATACATGCTGGGTTGTTTTCACCCATATACGTACATATCTGATTTCCTATCTTATTGTGTTTAGAATATGTACCTATATGTGAAAAGCAGTCCCAGTATCATCATATATTTTTTGAATTAACCCTTTCCCTGTTTTGCGATATTTCGACTCTTCCAAATCAAAAACATCTGAATAAAAGAATCAAATGCTGGGTCAGATGATGGTTAAATTATCTGATAGAGTAGAAAACATTGTGGGAAAAGGAGAAATTGCTTGTTTAATACAAGCAATTTCTCCTTTTCCCACAATGTTTTCTAAAGACATCTTCTGCAGAGGCGTGAAAAGTCGTCTTTATCAGGGAAAGGGTTAAACCATTTTACACAGGGCCATGATGAAAACACATTTTATTTCTTTGCATTTTTTTCTTCAAAAATCAAAATCCTCAGATAAGTCGGCGGTCCTAGTATCGTCATATATCTTCAAGTAAACCACTTTACACAGGGCCATGATGAAAATATGATTTTATTTTTATAGCATATTTTTTTCATCCTGATATGCCCCTTTAAACATAATTAATATATATATTAATATATAGTCTGAATTATAATTTCTGTCAACATGTGACTTATAACTTATTAAACAAGTAAAAACAAACTATAAGGTCGGGTGGACACGCCGGAGATGCGCAGTTAAATACACCATTTGTGCAAATGTCTTATGGCAGTGATGGCAACTATGTAAGCGATCACCAGTATGTGTCCTCATATGACTTGAAAGGATGCTTTTACGTGCAAAAGTCTTGTTACACAAATTACAACTGTGGCGCTCTTTGTTATGGCAACTGGCTATGTGATGCACCATCGTTATCTTTTGGGAAAATGTCTTTTCACAAAACTCACAACTAACCCTGCCTTCTCCTGTGTGGATTTTTAAGTGGCGTCGGAGATGGGTACCATTGATAAATCGCTTCTCACACACGCTGCATACATAAGGCCGGTCGCCACTGTGCCTACGTACGTGGTAGGTCAACAATGCCTTTGTTATAAAACATTTATCACACAGACTGCATTTATGTGGACGATCCCCTGTGTGTATTCGTAAATGCTCTTTAAGGCCGCTCTGTCTGATAAAGGTCTTATTACAGAATTCACACGCAAGTAACTTTCTGTCTCCGTGTACCTTGGAGTGTAAATTAAGGCTGGTTTTGCGTCGAAATGCCTGATTACACACATCACACTTGAAAGGCAGTTCATCAGTGTGAACGTACATATGAAACTGGAGACTGGTTTTGCCCGCCAACACCTTACCACATACTTCACAGTCCACGGGATCTTCGCGCTTTACACCAGAATGAGTTAATTTGTGATAATGAAGACCAGCCTGTGATGAAAACGATTTGTCACATTCTCCGCATGAATATGGGCGTTCCCCGGTGTGAATACGCAAATGGTCTGTAAGACTATGTTGCTGGGAGAATGCCTTTTCACAGAAATAACACGTGTATGGTTTTTCTCTGGTGTGCACTTTCATATGGCTCTTCAGATTGGTGAATGACTTTTCACAAACAGAGCACAAGTATTTCCGTGTTTCTCCAGTATGTAAACGTCTATGCACTTCGAGCAGTCTCTTATTTGTGCATTTCTTCTTGCATACGTCACACTGAAAGGCCATTTCCTCTTCCTTGTTGCTACAGTCTATGACGTTAGTGTCCATCTGAAACAAGTGGTAATAAAAAGTGGTTACCAATTTAACAATCGTGTTGAAATACTATGGAGCCCCGCAGTGGACGTAGAATATTTTTTGTTATTAATTCGTTCCCACGAAATAACAATTAATTCCCTCAATTTAACAATTCGTTCCCTCAATTTAACAATTTGTTATCTCGAATTAACAATTAGTTCCCACGATAAACAATTTGTTCCCTCGAATTAACAAATCGTTCCCTCGAATTAACAATTTGTTCCCATGAAATAACTATTTGTTCCCTCAAATTAACAATTTGTTCCCACAAACTGACAATTAGTTCCCTCAATTTAACAATTTGTTCCCTCGAATTAACAATTTGTTCCCACGATATAACAATTAGTTCCTTCGAATTAACAATTTGTTCCCATGAAATGACAATTCCTTCCCTCAATTGAACAATTTGTCCCCTCGAATTAACAATTCGTTCCCATGAAATACAATTTGTTCCCTCAATTTATCAATTTGTTCCCTCAAATTAACCATTTGTTCCCACGGTATAACAATTTGTTCCCTCGAATTAACAATTCGTTCCCAGGATATAACAATTGGTTCCCATGGAATTAACAATTGGTTCCCATGGGAACGAATTGTTATTTTGTGGGAACGAATTGTTAAATTGAGGGAACAAAAAATTGTTAATTCATGGGAACGAATTGTTAAATTGAGGGAATAAATTGTTATTTCGTGGGTACGAATTGTTATTTCGTCGGAACAAATTAATAAAAAAAAAGAATTCTACGTCCCCTGCGGGGATCTTACCTATCCACTGGCTAGATCATGTGAAAGCAGGCATGGACAGAGGTGTCATAGAGAATAGTAGGTTAGTGCCGTGAATGGGAAAATATATCTGGCAAAGCTTAGGAAACGGGATGGGCGAGGCTCTGCCGAGCACATCCCGTTTCCGTGCCACACCAGACATGTTTTTCCATTCACAGCACTAACTTACTATTCAATTTATCCCGTCAACACCTACAAATACATGTAGCTTTAAAATATAAAAAAAATAACCCCAGCCACCGCACATATTCATACGCAGTGATCAGGTCGTATTGACAGGATATCAAAAATGTTTCACGGCTCCGTGTTTCACGGCACATACGCACTGTGTTGACAGGATAAAAGAGTAGGTTGAGCTAGCTACAATAATTCACCTCCGATATGTTATCTACGGCTACAATTTGACCCATTCAAAAAATGTGAGCAACAGATCTGCATACCCAAACCTGTTGCATGTATGTCAACATTTAGGAAACTGTATATTGTATACCTTTAAACAAATAACCTTTGATGTAGAAATAGTAAATTGCCAAAAATAATAGAACAGGGAAATAATTTTCCCATGGAAGCCATCTTTTCTCTAGTTGTTGTTCAACATTCAACATAACGAAATGAAGCTTTCAAATTTACAAGATACATGTATACATGTAAATGACAGATAAACACCTTTTTCTGCATGTGTATGTTCTTTATTAATAATGTATTGATTTACATTAAAGAGATGGGGTTAAATTGCTATCCTCACGAGAGGTATGGAGCTGCAACCACTGAATACATATGCTGACTAAGAAATTCACCACACAGTCACCAGTTCACCAGGCGAGATCAATGCCACATGGACCCATAATAATTGTATCTGATGAATGGAATGACTATCATAGTGTTCCACTTCGAGAAGAAGATACGCATCTAGCAACGTTTATCACAACATGGGGAAGATACTGATACCGCATAGTAGGCTACCACAGGGCTACCAGGAGATGGTTACTCAAGAAGATTAGATGAGCTTGTGTCAGGTGTACCACAGAAGACCAAGTGCATTGACGACACACTCCTCTGGACCGACAACCTGGATTTACAGAGCTCTAGATAAGCTGTGTATTTGCTTAAATACCCAATTAAAATTGCCAAAAACCCAATTGAAATCAGAAGTAGCGAGTAAAAAGCAATACAAATTGTGTGGTACCTTTATCATGCTGCAGAAAACAATAAACAGACCACAAATATGTGACATCACTTCTGTTGATTGAAAAAGCATAAACATGAGGGTGGCACGATTTACCCAAATCTACCCAAATCTTCCCAAATCTTCATATAATTACTATATGTGCTAATAAATAAAGCTATACACCTCATAATAACGATGTTTGGACTGTACTTACATAATGTATGTCATCAATTTGCTCATACAAGGGCCCATTTTAATTTTATTTATGCAAAATGGAAATATTTGCATACGAAATAAAGGGAGAGTACCGCAATAAACTTAATACTAGGAAGCCAAGGAAGATAATCCACTTTATAATGGCTGAACATGCTAAATGGGAATTATGATTTTTAATTTAAATACAAATAAAAAACTGTAGAACCTCTCTAATGTTGACATACAAGGAGACAGTGTGAAGGTGTCGACCGTATACAGGCCGTTTTCGCCCGCCAGGACATGTAGCCATCTTGTACATAATCACTTGTTGAGGCTATACCTCTAGGGAAATTTGCAATCACAGTCTGATCAGGGTCTACACTGTTTTCCATCTTGTACATACTCACTGTATATTGTGTACAGTGGAACGTGTCTAAACCGGACACCAAGACAACACCTGTCATCTTATTTTTTATGAGTTTCTTGGTCATTTATCTCAGGTGATAATGTCCATTCATTGTCGCATAGCACATAACTATGGCTCAGAATGATCAAATGCCTGATTTACAGTGAAACCTCTCTAAGCCGGACACCCTGGGGGCCTCACAGGGTGTCCGCTCTAGAGAGGTTTCACTGTACAAGCAAGCTGTTTGTCGCCCGCCAGGACGTGTAGCCATCTTATAACAATCACTTGTTGAGGCAGTGGGTGGCAGGTGGGAGCACGTGATGGGTAATTTAACGATCAGGGTTCATCCTTACCAAAATCCTGACTGGAGACTTGGTTTGGCCGTCACATACGTCTTTGGCATTTTGTATGTGACAGTTGAATCTGGTTATACCCCTTATGTGAGTATTGCGATTATTCATTATCCTATTTTAGGGGAAGGGGCCAAGTGACTTGGTGCGGTAGGGACCTGGCACCAGGTCAGGTTATTCTAATTTCAGGGCTGAATATATGTTTCTCGATGTAAATATTCTGTTCTGATTTTGGGATTTTCCCCCCAATGCAGCAGGTTAAAACGGGATTGAACCCGTTTGCCCAGCCTTACATGACCTTAGCTGTTGATAGTCCGTTAAACACCAATAAACAAACAAACAAACACTTGTTGAGGCTATACCTTCTAGGGGAAATTTGCAATCCCAGTCTGATCAGGGTCTACCCGATTCCCCATTTTGTGCATAACCACTTATTGAGGCTATAGCTGTAGGGGAAATATGCATTCACAATCTAATCAGGATCTACACAGTTTCCCATATTGTACATAATCGACTATATATAACAAGCTACCCCACTAAAATACACTGTGTTCTGGTCAATACAATATAATATTGGGCTTTGTCCACACAGATGTGTGAAAAACATTCAAGCTATTTGACAAGATTTACAAACCATACACAAATTAAACAAGAAATGCGTCTGTCGAACGCGGATATATTTGAGAAACTGTGACAAAGTGGTTAACCGAAAAGTGTGACGGACGGACAGACGGACGGACGGACGGACAGACGGACGGACGGACAGTCCAAACACTATATGCCACCCGTTTCTTCGCAAACCGGTGGCATAAAAATATATATATTGCATGCATATTAAGGTTCATTTTCATCAATGTTCTTAATACAAGATCGTTTATTATTGTTATTGTATTTACCTGTATTTACCTGTACCCGCAGCTGGTACCCTCAGGTTGTTCCCGGCCGCGGAAATAAATGGGGTAAGCGGTATGGCATCCATTACAACCCCATAGTTCTCTTGATGTGTTTGTCAATTCGGTTTTTAAAACATGTTTATGCTAGTGGCACTTACTCACTGAGTGGCAAATTGTTCCAGGCCAAGATTGTTCTCTGTGAGAAGAAACTTTTACGTAGGTTTAGCCTGCTGTAGTTCATATAGAGCTTGTGAATATGTCCCCGTGTAGATTCGGTTAGATTTCTTTCGAATAGGTGATGTTCCACGGATACATTCTCGGCCGGTTAAAATCTTGAAGACCTCGATCATGTCACCGCGATGCCTTCTAAGTTGAAGAGATGAAAGATGTAAAATTCTCAGCCTTTCAGGATATGGTTTTTCTCTTATTTCAGGAATCATCCTTGTTGCGCGACGCTGGACTTTTTCCAGAAGCTGAATATCTTTCATTAAGCAAGGGCTCCAGGCCTGAATTGAATATTCTAGATGGGGCCGTACTAGCTGCTTATAAAGCCTGACGATGATGTCTTTCCGCTTGTACACTATATTCCGATTGATGCAACCTAGCATTCGATTAGCACGCTTAGCAGATTCAGCACATTGAAGAGATGGTTTAAGATCATTTGATATTAAGACACCCAAATCTCTTTCTGTTGAAACAGACTCAAGAACAGTACCGTTCATTATGTATTTGGCATTGTGATTATTATAACCAAAATGAATAACACTACACTTTGACTCATTGAAGACCATCTGCCAATCCTCTGACCACTTACATAGACTATCAAGATCCTTTTGTAATATGTCTATATTTGTTTGACTTTTTACCTTACGATAAACTTTGCAGTCATCCGCAAATTTCTTCATGTAACTGAATATACTTTCATCAATAATGTCATTGACAAATATAATAAATAGTAATGGCCCAATACCGAACCTTGGGGAACACCACTAGTAACGTCTGACCACACCGAAGCCGCTCCGTTAATCACAACGCGCTGTTTCCTGTTTGTTGAGAGCCAGTTCTCTATCCAGTTAACTATCCCAGATATGCCGTGTGCCCGCAGCTTTACGAGTAGTCTATGTCGAGGTACCTTATCAAAGGCTTTTGAAAAGTCCAGGTATATTGCATCTACAGGTTCACCATTGTCTAACGCTGCTGTTACATCCTCCAGAAATTCTAACAAATTGGACAGACATTTCCCTTTCCCTTTGGTAAAGCCATGTTGGGATGAATTAATCAAGTTATGTTTATCAAGATGAAGATATAATGTATCTTTCACAAGAGATTCAAACACCTTACATACTTGCGATGTTAAACTGACTGGGCGATAGTTACCACACGTCGATCTCGACCCCTTTTTCTATAGATGGGTGAAACATTAGCTACCTTCCATTCAGCTGGTACAAATTCTTCTTGTAGACATTTGTTGAATAGAATCGATAACGGTAGACTCAAGTTAGATGCCAGATTCTTCAATAATGTTGAACTAATCTTGTCTGGACCGGGAGCTTTGAAGGAGTTCAATGAATTAAGCTTCTTAAAAACTAGCGACTCAGTGAAGGTGAATGACTGCAAGTTATCATTGTCAGTACAACGTGATTCAATATCGGGAATGTTCCTTGTATCTTCATTGGTGAATACCGAAGTGAAAAAGCATTCAGTTCCTCAGCCATACACTTATTATCAGAAATCACTGACCCTTCCTGGTCTTTGAGCGGCCCAATACTGTCTTTCACTTTCTGATTCTGTCTCATATACTTGAAGAAACTTTTACTGTCTTGCTTTATATTATCGGCTAACTTAGCTTCAAAGTTCTTCTTGGCATTGTTCAATTCAAACTTTGCGGTATGTAATTGACTTTGATAACGCAACAAATCCTGCTCATTCTGTGAATGTTTATATCCCACAATTTATGTTTCTTACGAACAGCCCTTAAAGCTTTCCTTGTAAGCCAAACTGGTTTAGTGTTTAGTTTCATAGTGCGTTTTGGGTACATATTTATCAGTAATATTGTTTATAATATCTGACATTGAGGTCCAACATTCAGCAGCATCTTTCTCTTGTAGGTATTCTTCCCAATTGTAAGTCGATAGTTCATTGCGCATACCATCAAAGTCTGCTTTCTTAAAATCTGGTGCAAATTGCGTATTGTTTACCACATATGAATATTGTCGCATGTACATTACACAATATAGCTTCATGATCACTAGAACCTAGAGCGCCCATAGACTGTATGCTAGAAACCATTGAAGGTTCACTTGTAAAAATAAGATCCAACGTATTTTGCTCTCTGGTCGGAAATGATACATGTTGACACAAATACAAATCGTTAAATAAGTCTAGAAAGATCATATCTGTTCCATTTGCCGTCTGAAGTGTCCAGTTGATTGACGGAAAATTAAAATCACCCATTAACAGCACGTGCTTACCCGCCAGTTGACCTAGAATGTCACAAAGTTTCTCATCATTTTCCACGCTACTATTTGGGGACCTATACACACAGCCAACCAGAAGTTTTGATGTAGAATCTATGTCAATTTCACAGAATATACTGTTTGTAAAATCCTTGGCCGCAGCCAGATTCACCTCAGCACATGTAAAATAGTCTTTGATATATAAAAGGACACCGCCACCACGACCGTTTAGGGTATCTTCTCTATCTTGTCGATACAATTTGTACGAGGGGATATGCAACTCTGAGTCTGAGAATGTCACTGATGCGCCCAAGATTCTGTATTTGCTATAATATCAGGTTCATGTATTTTCAATACAAGCCAATAATTTTCACAACGTTTATTTATAATTACTTTGAGCATTGATGCTTAAACATGTTAAATCCTCTAACTTCCCATGTCTATTACGCTTGTTTACTTTCCCACTCGCGATACTAAAGTTTGGATTACCTAGCAAACTGTCTGTTTCTGAATCGCTTTCACTATCCGTGGACTAGAACCATCAAAAATTGCTGTTCACTATTAAGATGTCTGTATCATCCGAACTGACACTACCTGTATGATGCTCATGATTGTGCGATTCCACAAATTTAGATTCCTCAATCAAAGGCGAAGATTTAACAAACACACTGTCATGTATATCGCTACGCGTTATCACAGAATTATTAATACTGTCACCATGGTTACTAAACTGACTAGAAATGAGATCATTAACAGTTGATAGATCCAAAATGTTGGCTCGATCCATAAAAGCATAATTGCTAACTGAACAATTTGAACGTGAACAACTTAACAATAACTTATTTACATGAGTGCTACATGCACACTCTAGTCTATCTTTACACACACGACCCTCCTGTTCCATGGAGGCCCCCTCACGATGTACTTGTAAGGGTTTTTTCCCGCCAGTTCTTTAGCGTTCCGCACCTGTGCTTCCTGGACGAGCTCCCTGTTTCTTGCGCGCTCTGCTTTGGTCATGTCGTGTGACATACTAACATTCCTAAACTGCTCATCTATGGCAGGGTTCTTCAGCTCCTTCAAGCTCCCCATGAATTTCATTTTCATTTGTAGAGTCGTGAAATCGATGCGGACCGGTCTTGGTTTAACATTGCCATCCTTGTCGCGAGAGTTATTTTTGAAGCGATAAGTAGCTAAAACACTAATCTCTTCCTGACTTATGGCAGCACACATCTGTTTCATGAAATAACGCGTCGCGTTTGTTCTGCTCCTCTTCGAGTAAGGCGAAAAATCTCTGGAATGTTGTACGCGATGGCACTATTTGCGCGTAATAAACTATCGCGTTCCTCCGCACGCACCGTCTGCCTCTGAGAGCTAGGTTCATTCTGCATTTTCTCGCGCACAATGCTGATCTTCTCCTGAACAATCTTCTCTACCTTGCCGTCGTCGACACTACTCAAATTGAAATGGTTTAGTTTTTCATCAATCAGTTTTTCTTTTAACTTTAACCATAGTTCTGGTCCGAGGCGAAACTAACTTGACTCATCAACAATACTGCCTACTGCTTCTTCAGTTAATGCTGCGCCGACTTGAATTTAACAACCACACAGCCTTTCGTTCATGCTCTTGGAGTTGCTTTCGAGTACCATCATCTTGGAGAACATGTTCTTGGCATTGGGTAGTGCTATCAAGCAGTGGGGACAGAACCATAATATTGAATCTGGGCTGACAAGTAATGTTTTATACATTGGGGCCTCTAGCTGCGAACAATCAAAACAGTAACGGTTTGTGCAAAATCCACACTGAATGGCCACAACTTTTTTATTTCTAAACACCTTTTCACAATCTTTGCAATTCCATGAGTCTTCACAATTTGTATCTGCTTTCTGCTTCTTACTACTACTACGCTGGTTTGTTAATTGTTATTGATCTATTGACAGGAATTTTGACAACTTCAGGAAGTTTCTTTGCGTCTTTTGTTTGACCCATTGTGAAGGAGTGGGTGGGGTATAAAGGTCAAATGTTCTTACCCGAATTACCGTGCTCAGAGCGTTGCTACACTAGTGTTACCTGCGCCACTAAAATGTATATATATGAAGGTTAAGTCATTTAAACCGATGTGCCACTAGCTATGTCATTTTACATAGGGGATTTATTCGTTGAAACACAAATTACTTTGACCCACAAATTTTAGCGACCATGCTTTTTGGACGGACTTGATTAGTTGTAGATGAATATTCAGAATATTTATATATATATATATGTATATAGCCTTCCTGTGTGAGTTTTGAAATGTATCTCCGTAAATTAAATTGCAATAACTAAACTATATACATGTATGTCCAGAAGTCATTTGTGCTAATAAAAACATTCATTCAATGCTTTATACTTTGTTTTGAACTATTTCAAAAAGAATTATTTTAACTGCGCCGGACGGTTACGGAAAGTAGTTCGGCATGGAGTTTACTGGGATATAAATTCTGGACAGAGACTTGCTATGGACCAATCAAATTTTAGGGAATTGTGTAAATATTTTTGTGCTGGAATTATTTTACAATTGTGAAAAACAAAAGGCGGATACAGAAATAATTACAGGGGGGGGGGGTCTGTAATTACAAGTCGTCATAGCCGACCAGCCCTTCCAGCACAGTGAAAAAAAAATATAGGATTTTTTTCAAAAAAATATAGGACACTATATCTGGCCTCCCAACACCCCTTCTAGCCAGCCGCGTTCCACCACAAATCATTTATTTGTGCAAATAAGTCATTTACCACAAGAAAATTGGTTCATTGGGTTTTGGACTAATGTAGTTCCCTATCGGCTTGCACATATGTGATCACAATTAGTTGCAGACACATTTATGACGCTTCTAATGAAAAATGTAGAGCATTATGATGTCAACATCACATTAATAAATACTTATGGATGTCCTTTAAATTGCATGATGAATTTAGTGCAACAAATTTAAAAAAAAAAATCTATTTTAATAAAAAAAAGCAACCTTTTGCTTACCCAAAAAATATATAGGAATTATAGGAATTTTGCCAAAAATATAGGATATTATAGGACATTTTGAAAAAGTCTGAAAAATATAGAAATTATAGGACCGCTGGAAGGGCTGAGCCGACCTCCGCGAGCGCGAAATCGTAATGTAGGGGGGGGGGGGCGTGGGGGTCCTCCCCCAGGAAATTTTTAGATGGCAGATAACCGCAGATGCGATTTCCTGACACCTAGGCCACGAAAAAAGTCATTCGAGTATAGTAGATTTTGGTCTTTTTTGTTTTGCCGGGAGAAGGGGGGGGGGGGCAGTCCGGACCCCCTGGACCCTCCCCCTGTATCCGCGCCTAAGCCTATGGTTGTCCTGGAGGCATGTTAGTTTAATCCCTGCGTTATTACCTCAGAATCGTGTAGCAAATTTCAATATACGGCCAATAAAAAGCAAATGGCGTATTCTCAGCTATAAGGGATATAACTACACGTATACTACACGTATACTATACGCCACCCGCCTGTTCGTCCGATGAAACGGTACCGGGCATGTTCGTTACAATGGTTGTTCGTACAGAGACTGCTGTCTCTATATTGTTCAACACGTTGTTCAAGGTCATGTGAGGAACATCCCGTGTGTATTTAAATAATATGTACACCTTCCATAAATTCATAATGCAAACGCCCATTCGACGTATTACGATTACATCCTAATATAATACATTAGACTCACGTGACGTCGCGCCATGTTGTTCGTTTGACGTCCATAAATTCCACAAGGTTGTCAATAACGGCACTCTATTGACCGGCAACGTCGCTGTTCCAGGAAATGCGACAAATTGACGTAAAACAATATTATTCTTAATTTTAATGGCATATATGGTAATTTACATTTTTGAAACTATCAGAAAATGCAATGTAAATAAAAGTAATACAACCATGGGCTATTCTTTTTACTGGTGTGTCCTTCGGTCTCCACGCAGTTTAAACAGACCAAATATAATGTCCATCCCAGTAATGTTAGCCGGGTACTCCGGTTTCTGCAACCACAAAACTTATTCAGCAACAACTGTTTATGCCAAGAATTGGATGCCCCCGTTACTATGTATACACTATTAAACCTCGTCGACTATATTATATGAAGTACTTTTAATTAATGGGCCATGAACGGCAGTATGGCACGTGAGCCTTTTACAATCAAGTCTAGTACTATAAATTGATATTTATAAGTCAGTTTTAGGATGTCGCGTAGAAGTCTAAGCCTCGGACAGGCTTAGACTTCTACGCGACATCCAAAAACTGACTTAAAAGCGTCACTCACATAATCACGGATGGGAATCAACATGTGCGCAGGTGTTCATTTTGGGGTATGTGTAGATATGGGTATGTGGACAGCAAAATCTTGTTTTCCCCTCGACTCGAGCCACAGACACAATTATGTTACGTCATTGACCGACTATAAACTGATTTGTATTTCTTTAAGTTTGAATTGTCTAATATTAGTTTTGTCATAACTTGGTCCGTGCAATGAGATCGCCGAAAGTGGAGTCTTGCTAACCTGTATATTTCTGCTCGGAATATAGTATTTGCGAATGCCATATAAACTATATAGGCCAGGGTATTTACGCGAAAAATTCAGCCGACCCGCAAGTCTCTGCAACACAACCACCATTATTGCCAATAATTCGAGAAAAATATGCTGATCAGCAAAAACAAAATCGCCAACAATCGGATGCTAGAAGACTTGTCACTTTTTAAAATAAAAAAAAGTGGCAATAAAATTGGATAACAAATTTTGAAAAAAAAGCACTGTTGAATGATATTTTATATAAAACCTTTGATAATATATTGCTAAATACACTGTATGTCTTTTCAAATAAAAAAAATAATCCGGATCTCCCAGATGATATTTTTTGAGACAAAAGTACAAATTTAATAATACAGAAACCGCTAAAAACTGCAAATAATTTTTTAAATACCAACTGACCAAAGATAAACGTACAAAACAAACGACTTTTTCTCATGAAATGATGGGCAGAATTTGACAAAACCCGATGGAAATTATCAATACCTTGAAATCGCACATATGTGCGTACATTTACAGACTTATAGCCTCTCATACCTCCCATATCTTACGACTGAACATGTGCAGGACACCTCCTTGATTGATAATAATTTCTAACGTTTGATTTTTATTTTGCTCTTCAGAGGATTGTATTTTTGAAATATCAAACCTAGTATGATGTCCACCTAGTTCTATGCATTTCCTAAATATATAACTTTAATGCTATCTACCGTATTGAAATTCTTATCTATGAACATGTCAGGCTATATACAATATAGACGGCAAACCAGTCCTGGTACAGCATATCAACAAGGAGTAAATTCTCAAAACAACGGCATTGGCTGTTATTATTATGACGGAGAGATAAATATATTTGCATGGTGCAAATGTTGGTGATTTTTGGAAGAAACTGACCGTCCACAAGTGAAAGTAGACGGTACCGCCAAATATGGGGAAAATACTCGTACAAATCATGAAGTATGACCCCGTATTTGAGATGCGGGGGGGGGGGGGGTGATAGGGGGGGGGGGTGGGGGGGGGTGATAGGGGGAGTGGAGGAGGTACTTTTTTCAACTTTTGAAATATAGATGTCCAGAAATGCACTTTCCTGTGTTTTACGGCATTTAAATTCAGACTCCAATTGGTGGTAAACTGTGATCTATGTAAACTCAGTGGCTGAACGGGAGGAGGGTGCAACTCCGGACCCCCCCCTCCAGATCCGCCCCTGATTCCATATACGTTTCCTTATTGAAAACACACCACGGACTTGTATGTAGTAGAGTGCACATTATGCTAAAATCCAGCGAAACCTCTCAAACTCAGACGCAATGGGGTCCTCGTACGGTATCCATGTAATGGAGGTTTCATGCGTTTCCTAAATATCAAAGTTTCATGTAACCTTCGAGGTTGAATTTTGTATATGGATACATAATAATACAATGTTCAATACATTTCGAAATGTTATTTTATTGTGAATAGTGTCTCCCATACGTAATTGGATGTGTAGATAAAATCAAACAGTCTTGATGTGCATATGATCTTACGCTACGTTGGTCGCCAAATAAAAATGAATATTTTAATTAACCCTTTGAACCCGAAAGCCCACTATATCGGTTTATGCAAACAGTGCAGATCCAGATGAGCAGGCTCGTAACGAGCCGTCTAATCAGGATCTGCACTGTTTGAAAGTAATTTTCATATTTTTGAGAACAACAAATACCCCCTTTTTATAAATGGAATAGTCTGAAAATCATTTTGCGATGATTGGATTGGTTGCAAAATTAACATATCGCAGCCCATTCAGTTACTTAGGGTGAAAGGGTTAATAAGTAAAACAAATATGTGGAGGGATTCCAACTCATACGTGTAGAGGCCAATGATGGTCACATGTACACATTACCTGCACGGACCCATTGCACCACGGTGTCGAATACACTTACAAGTACACTTACAAGTGGCGAACGTATACGGCTACGAATCCGTTTTGATCACATGTCCTGGTTTCAAGCCAAAATTGACATGTTTCATAACACGTTTGTAGTGAATAACCATTATATATATATATATATATATATATATATATATGTATATATATAATAATATATATATATATATATAATGGTTATTCACTACAAACGTGTTATGAAACATGTCAATTTTGGCTTGAAACCAGGACATGTGATCAAAACGGATTCGTAGCCGTATACGTTCGCCACTTTCCCGATTTGTTCCCAGACTGTTTGTTAGCAATTTCAAGCTATAAAATGCCATTCATTTTTGACCGAAAACTACGCACTGGATGACACACAAGTTGGAAACACGTTGTTTTGGACACTTTTGTGATATCCACGTGTATCATATGTTCATCTAACTACCGTCATTGCTCACAGCAACAATTGGGCGGTAAATCCCGCAGCAAACGCATTTAAAAAATAGCCAGTTGTAAATCGTCAGTCGTACGTTATGACGTAGACACGAATTGTCTGGATACATTCGTCGATGGTGCCCGGCCTCATGGACGGGCATATATGCTTTAGTTGAATATTTTCACCAATTTACTTCATTCATGACTCACTAGCGCAGTGGTGTACAACGTTGTGTACCAAGTTAAACATATGCGGTCCAGAAATGCACTTTCCTGTGTTTCGTCGTAGCTCGAATAAGAATACTTTGTTTTACCTATATATTATTTTTATATATTTTGTGTGAATAGCACCGAATATTGTCGACATTTTCAGAGTTAAAATGAGAAACGATTTGATCTGAATAGCCTCGCCAAAGTCTATATATCATATACCAATTTCCTTTCGGCGCATCGCATGTCGTAGAACCTGATTAACTTGGACATGGATATGCTGATCGTAGGCTGGGTCCTTCTGTATTAATAATCAATATCAATGTAATTTTCTTTATTGAAAAACCACACGGATGTGCTCATAATGCGAAAATTCAGACTGAGTGAAACCATTCAGAATTGGACAAAATGTGGACCTCGTATGATTTCCACCTAATGGAGGTTCTATGAATTTCCCTGTATGCATGGTGTCCCTGTAGCTGCTATTTCTTTAGGTTTATACATACAGTGTATTCCAGCAGGGTCACCTATTCCGGCCTTACACCGAATTATACATATCCGTGCTTTAGATGCTTAGTATATAAAACTATAATCAAGAATAGTCGTTTTGTGTCTATTCCTACTCATACATTAAACACGTAGCATGTGCCTTATTTAATGTTAGTGCAATAGTGTTGTTGTTGTTGTTATTCGTGCATAATACTATTTCCGCATGGTCGAACTTGTCCGGTTGTATTACCTACAGATAAAATCGAGGTTTCATAATCAATTTATTCTATCTGATTTCACACATCAACCATCTAGCCTGCTTATCAGCATTTTCTAACAGCCGTATTAATTACCACCACCACCATCGGCACCCATTACGGTTACCGTTGCTACCGGATGGTACCGGTCCCGGTTGGTGTACCGGTTCCGGCTTATATGGATCGCCTTGACTAAATGCGCATCAGGGTCGTTGCGCGGCTTGTATTTCCGAAGTAAATGTAAACTTTTTACTGGGAAACGCAACTAAAATCGATGTTATGTACACGTTTACGAGACGTGTCACTCTCTTTTGTCGTTCTTTACTTATTCCACATAATACCATGCTTCGAATATTGTTTTTGAAACCATGATTAACCCATTTTATGCTGTTTGATTCAAGTTGACAGTCGTCCACCCTTCGTTCCTAAACCACTTCGGCCCTGGCTCAATATCGCTCTGAAAAAGGTCGTCCGGATAAAAGATTTTAACCTGTTGAATTTTTAAAATTACTACTAAGAGTGTAAACATGTACCGGTATGTCGTTATACAAGTGAAAGAGATATTTGTTCACATTTGTTCATCTGGTGCATAGGTAAAAAAGTCACAGTTGCAGCGTGTAACTGTGACCCTCCGTTACCGTACGTACCGGTACCAGAGTTACAGTTCCTCCCATAGCATTCCCCTGCAGTGTAGCGAATCAGATCTGATCTGCACATCAAATGTTAATTACATGTATGAGCAATTTTGTGCATTTTTTGTATATGAAGTAAATGTCAGTAAGTAAATAATTTGTTTTATTATGAAACTAGCATGTTACATTAATTATTTCATAAATTTACCAATGCACAATACCTACTAAATAAATTTAAGCTAGAATCTACTAGAGACCCAATCAGTACCAGCCAAAACTCACATGAAATATTTTTGTTGGACCCTAGTTTCTAAGTAGACAAACTTTTATTCCCTGGATATTCTGCAAGGATAAAAACTACTTTAGAAGTATTAGTTTATATCAGTTTCCTAATTTTAACACAGATTTCAATTGAAAGATATTTTAAAAATGTCAATTACTATCTAAAGTGTTCACCCTTACTAGGCTGAATTAAATGTCTGCTGGAGATGTTTTATTTTCAATATTTCTCGACAAAAAACTGGTTTTGACAGCACATGAGAATCGTCTCCAGTGGAGACGATTCTCATGTGCTGTCAAAACCAGTTTTTTGTTAAGAATTAAAGCAAAAATGAAAAACAGCAAACGGCAATTTCCGTCAACAGCGTAGGAATGTTTAATCATATCTGATTCGCCATTCTGCAGGGGAATGCTATGGGAGGAACTGTAACTCTGGTAGGCTGCACCTAAGGGAGAGAAAAATACGTACCCGGCCCAGGACTCGAACACGGGACCTCTAGCCGATTTCACCAAAATTGCAAAGTATACTTTGAGGGAGAAATTTTAACTTCAAGGTTAAATTTATTAATTTTTATTATACTGAAATTATTACATCATCACAAAAATCAGCCATTTTGGCTGTGATAATGTAATAAATTGAGTATATTAATTCTGCATACTTTTAATCATCAAATATATGCAGTCGTAGAAAAATAAATAATTACTCTCTCTAAGTACACTTCGCTAGATAAGTATGCTTAGCAATTTTGGTGAAATCGGCTACAGGTTTACTGTACCATCACTCTACTGACTGAGCTAACTATGCACAAATACACACTTCCTCCATAGTGAGGTGGAACTGTGACATACTCCCTCGTCCTTCGTCCTCAAATTCCTGATTTTATGGGAGATCTACATTGTGGTTGGTTCTGAGTACATAACTCTAATTACATTTCATTACACTGCATTACATAACCGTTAATAACTTACGACAGAGTAGTCTGTGTTTGAAGCGTTCTTTGTTTACTTTCTACTTCGTGGAGAGTGACCTAAGAATTTTGCTAATACACACTAGGTAAGTTTATGGTAAAATGTTTGTGTCATATTGTAGGATTGTCTCCTGATAACAATATAGCGAAGCTTGAACGTCAACACCCTGTAGGTTTTTTTCTATTTTAGTCCGCAAAATGTAAATGCTATTACGCATATTTATACCGTTGACTGGTGTAGCGATATAGTGCAACCTGTTGCCTTTAAAAAAGAAAATGTACAGCTACATTGTGATTGATCTCTGCGTAAATATCAGTCACGGCCCCTCGTTGAGCGCCAAATGTCAAACAGACCAGCAGCTCTCTATATAAGACTAACTACTAGAAAAGTTGGTGTGCACCAAAATACGCATATAACTAATACTCCTTGGATTATTTCAATTATAAAACCATAAGATTTAGAAAAGTATATATTAAGCTTACTGAAACTTATAACAATTGTATGTAATGAACATATGAATACTTCTTCTGATATTTGCAGTAGATATGTACTACTATTCTACAGCGTGATACAATATTGCAACCTCTGATTCGTCATCACAAAATAATTGTTGTATGTGAAATTAATTGTTGTATGTGAAATTTTGCAGCGAAGTGCATATGTGCAATAATTTTCATCACATCTAAATGGAATTATCAGGAATTAGCAATATATTTTGAGGATTTATCTGGAATATAAACTTTTTATTACCGTATTGTCTATCTGAAGAATAGTTTGATTGAAAAGTTTCTAGCACAATTCATTCTAAAATGTAGTAATTGTCTCATGACAGTGGAACCATTCTAATGTGAACCCCCTATAAACTGGAATTCTCGCTAAACAGAACAGTTTGTTTTTGTTTGTTTGTTTGTTTGTTTGTTTGTAATGGCCTATCAACAGCTAAGTTGTTTGTTTGTTAGTTAGTGTTTAATGGCCTATCAACAGCTAAGGTCATGTAAGGCCGGGCAAACGGGTTCGATCCCATTTTAACCTGCTGCATTGGGGGGAAAATCATAAAAATCAGAACGGAATATTTACATCAAGAACAAATATATTCAGCCCTGAAATTAGAATAACCCGACCTGGTGCCAGGTCCATACCACACCAAGTCACTTGGCCCCTTCCCGTAAAATAGGATTACGAATATCGTAATACTCACATAAGGGGTATAACCAGATTCAACTGTCACATACAACTTGCCAAAGACGTATGTGAGGGCCAAACCAGGTCTCCAGTCTGGATTCCAGTAAGGATGAACCCCGATCGTTACAAATGGAACAGACGATCAAGTCACAAATATTACTCGCCCCAGATAAGTTTTGTATCTAAAGAGTAGTATACCCCCATATTTCAAATTCAATGCATCTTTTACAAATGTATTATTGATTTTCATCCTTATTAAAAATAAAAATTCACTTATTTAAGCACTTTACGAGCTCAACTAAGTAAATTTTAACTTTATTACAGTATTTTCACATTTCTGAGTGTATTTTGTACTCAAACTTTGAATAATCAATGCATATTCTTGATGAATTTATTTCAAATGCTGGAATTATAAGGAATGAATGGCCTTTTTGTTGAATTTATCGGTGATATAAACTTGGAAAAGTCGCGGGAATACTGGACGAGGCCTTCCGGCCTTCGTCCAGTATTCCCGCGACTTTTCCAAGTTTATACCCCGATAAATTCCACAAAAAGGCCATTCATTCCTATAATGGGTATTCTGCTGAAATAAGTGCTGAAAACACGCCAATACACACCTTATCTGGAGATCTGTTCTTGTATTTCAGAAGAATGTTAGCTGCTGCATTAAAGATATTTGTCCTGGAAGCATGTCTCCTTCTGAGCTGTCTCCTTGGTGACTTTCTGATGACCTTACCTGTTGCTAAGCAACATATGACGGGTGCATTGATGGATAATATAATACATGGAATAATAGGTACATTCTGTAATTAAATAATATTCCAAATAGAGAGGTGGTCATCATTATCGCAACAGTTGCCTATCAAATTTGAAAATAATGTTCATCCTATGGCTTGTGTCACCAAGATCGGGAGTTCAGGTTGGTACACATGTCATATTAATGATGAATGCACCCGCAAGGATTCATATCTTACGTAGCTTTACTGAATATCATCCCCATCGACACATCTCTATATGATCTTTGTGTTGAATGGATGAGTGAGTGAGTGAATAGGGTTTAACGTCCGCTTTTCTGACATAGAGGTACAAGCCTCAGGGAGTCTACACGCAGACGGGTCAACGGGGTCGAGTCCCATATCCACCTGTCCAAGGGGGGTAAATCCCAACTTCAGAACTCAATATTTACAATCAAAATATATATTCAGTCCTGAAATTAGAACAACCTGATCTGGTGCCAGGCCCTCCCTGCCACACCAGCATCATTTATCCCATCCCCTAAAAGTAATAGGATTAGCGCTAATCTTACTTTTATATATGGGGCATAGCCTGACTCAACTCTCACATACAAGAAAGCCAAAAATGTACATGAGGGCCAAATCCGGTATAGTGGGTTCCGGAAAGTATGAACCCAATCGTAATGTAAAACTGCAACCAATCAATCAGCAAGGATGCAAAATTGATATTCCTATTTTCTTACTTTCTGACAAATGCACATATTGAAGTAACAGAGAAAGTCTATGAATATGTTAAATATAGCCGAGAGTATCAGTAAGTGAAAACAAAAGAAGTGAAGGAATGTTTAATTTTTGTCCCGCCTGCTTTAGCAGAAGCGAGACATACGCATAGCTTTTCCGTCGGCATCGGCGTCGGAGGCGGCGTCAACATTTCATGTTAAGTTTTTGCATTTAGCTCAGTTTACAGAAAACTATAACTCCTACGACCTACATACTTAGTATACATAAACACTGTGGTGTAACCATCTCGCACAGAGGGAGCCCATGTGACCTTGACCTACTTTTCATGGTTCATTGACCTACTTTTCACATGCATTCAATGTTAAGTTTTTGCGTTTAGCTCTGTTTCTAAAACTTAATGCTCAGGTTAATTCATTGTAACTTCTGTTTCCATGGAATGCTTTAATATTCCATACATGCATTTGTAACAACATCTTGCATCATTCTACATAAATCCCATGGTGCCCGCTAACCCCAAAGGCCAAGGTCACCGACTTAGAAATTTCCGTGTTTGGAAAAGTTAACGCTCAGTTTAATGTATTACAACTTCTGTTTCCCTTGATGGAATGCTTCGGTATACATCAACACTGTGGTGTAACCATCTCACACAGAGGGAGCCCATGTGACCTTGACCTAGTTTTCATGGTTCATTGACCTACTTTTCACATGCATTCAACGTTAAGTTTTTGCGTTTAGGTCTGTTGAACTCTCCGGTTAATTCATTGTAACTTCTGTTTCCCTCAATGGAATGCTTTAATATTCCATACATGCATTTGTAACAACAATCCGCATCATTCTACAGAAAGCCCATGGTGCCCGCTAACCCCAAAGGTCAAGGTCACTGACCTTTCCGTGTTTGCAAAAGTTAACGCTCAGTTTATGCTTTAATATTCCATACGTGCATTTGTAACAACATCCCGCATCATTCTACAGAAAGGCCATGGTGCCTGCAAACCTGAAAGGTCAAGGTCAATGAATTAGAAATTTCCGTGTTTGGAAAAGTTAACCCTCAGTTTATGCTTTAATATTCCATACATGCATTTGTAACAACTTCCCGCATCATTCTACAGAAAGCCCATGGTGCCCGCTAACCCCAAAGGTCAAGGTCACTGACTTAGAAATGTCCGTGTTTGGAAAAGTTAACGCTCAGTTTATGCTTTAATATTCCATACATGCATTTGTAACAACATCCCACATCATTCTACAGAAAGCCCATGGTGCCCGCAAACCCCAAAGGTCAAGGTCGCTGACTTAGAAATGTCCGTGTTTGGAAAAGTTAATGCTCAGTTTATGCTTTAATATTGCATATGCATTTGTAACAACATCCCGCATCATTCTACAGAAAGCCCATGGTGCCCGCTAACCCCAAAGGTCAAGGTCACTGACCTTTCCGTGTTTGCAAAAGTTAACGCTCAGTTTATGCTTTAATATTCCATACGTGCATTTGTAACAACATCCCGCATCATTCTACAGAAAGCCCATGGTGCCCGCAAACCTGAAAGGTCAATGAATTAGAAATTTCCGTGTTTGGAAAAGTTAACGCTCAGTTTATGCTTTAATATTGCATACATGCATTTGTAACAACATCCCGCATCATTCTACAGAAAGCCCATGGTGCTCATTAACCCCAAGGTTATTACAAGCTCCTTATGTACTATCAAGCTGCGCCAGGCGGGACATCTTGCTCCGCGGAGCTCTTGTACTCTATTAGTCTTATACTGTTGAGGTATATTTATTGCGTTTATAGACATTGCTCCGTTACTTCAACCCGCGTTCAAATGGTGGTAACAATAGGCATGTTTGAGTAGAAATAAGACAATTACATGTATTTAGAATGTAAATACTGTTAACACAAAGTGGTGTAAATATATATTTACTGTTACATGGGTTGCAGTGGCAAATCAACGAGAGTTTATTTTTATTACTTCTCAATTTCAATATATCTTCAAGTATATCAGCTCATTTGAGTTGTCTTAATGAGACAGTTCAAATGATGGCCATTCACATAGTTAAAAGGAATGATCACAATATTTACTTTTGAATGCATCGAGACATTTCGTTTTTTTCTTTTCAATAAAATGTTCTTATTATCACTCATTTGAACTGTCTAGGAGAAACAGAGAAATATTGATCACTATATTTACTACAGAAGCTGATAAATGTCACCTAGAAAGATAAATGTCACCTATAATTATTTTACCGGGTATATGTCGAAATAACGACATTGCTACATCGTTATTTCGAAATATAAAACAAATTTAGGTGGCATGTATCGGCTTCTATAATGTTCCTTGTGTAGAACAAAAAACAATATTTTCCATCTCCTCGTCTCTTCCCTTCCAGGCGGTGTTTCGTGGGCTGTAGTGGTCAGTCATGAGATTGGAAGTGTCCGCAGCTTGACCGAATGCGCTGTATGTATGGTATTGTCCATGTCAGTGGACATTGACCATTTCCTTGCTGCCCGATCGATTCAGTTAAAGGTGAGAAACCGCCATTCATTTGAACACCGTTCAGTTAAAGGTATTAAAGAAACAACCGTTCATTTGAACACAATTTAGTTAAAGGTAAGAAACCACCGTTCATTTGAACACAATTCAGTTAAAGGTAAGAAACCACCGTTCATTTGAACGCCATTCAGTTAAAGGTAAGAAACCACCAATCATTTGAACAGCATTCAGTTAAAGGCGAGAAGCAATGATGTTTGTGAATATTGTAGAGTACAAGTACCAGAATGGTGAAACAACCCTTTATAGCAATATATTGTCTATCACACTGTATTATCCCAGGGCCCAGTGAATTAAAACCACACTTCATTTATTGTTATAACACAGCAAACGACTAATCTAGACATGTGTTTCGTTCTCGAGCTTTTATTGCACTTGCTCATTTGTATCAAGGAAAACTGTGCACAATTGTTGAATTGATAGGCGAGCTCAATGTTTGTTCTTAACCTGTTCACCCATAAGTAACTGGAATGGATTTTGATATGTTAATTTTGCAACCAATCCAAATGTCACAAAATGATTTTCAGACTAGTCCATTTATGAAAGGGGTGGTGGGTTCATCTGAATATACACTGCCAATACCACTATACAGGTATGTAGTGTTGAAAGGGTTAATATTTTAATTCCTTTTAGAATTCCTTTTAATTCTCTTCTCTCTTTCACAGGAAAAAATATCCGGCAAGGCTCATGAATTTCTTTATTTCTCATCAGAAGTATATGTTGTGACCAATCATTTGAACCGTCTCGTCGAGACGGTTCAAATGAGTGGTCACAACATATACTTTGGTTGAGAAATAAGGAAAATAGATAGAGAATAGTAGGTTAGTGCCGTGAATGGGAAAAAATATCTGGCAAGGCTCAGGAAACGGGATGGGCGTGGCTCTGCCGGGCACATCCTGTTTCCGTGCCGCGCCAGATATTTTTTCCCATTCACGGCACTAACCTACTATTCTATTTATCCCGTCGACACCTACAAATGGCTGTAAAATGCAAAAATTATACTGGATATCAAAAATGTTTCACGGCGCCATGTTTCACGGCACATACGCACTGTGTTGACGGGATAATTCCTTATTCTCTTCTCTCTTTCACAGGATGCGCTATCGCTTAAGAATCGCCCTCCATTCCACAGCTCGACCTTGGCCATCGCTGTCATTACACTCCTCGTTATATATTCCGTGATCTCAAAAACACGACACGTTCAAACGCTGACAATGCTACTCACGGTTGCCGTGTTTTCCCATCATGTAAGGGACGCAACTAGGCGGGGCTTGTGGTTACCTCCCATTGGTAGCACAAGCCCTATACCGAAGGCAGGTTATATAGCAGTAATAATGGTGCTACCGGTTATATTGAATATCGTTGATATTATGTGGAGAGATAGAACGTTGAAGTCAACTATCACATATTCTCTAGTGTAGATCTGATGACTGATTTCTCTTATCACTAATTAAGCAGAGTAATAATGGTTTTACCTGTTTTACCAAAATGTGTTGAGATTATATGGAGAGACGGAATAATATAATATAATCACATAATTATACAGAGGATCTCAAACGAGTTTCCCTTTGATACAAGATTTATGAAACGAGTCGGCACAATTTATGTACCTAGCCTCTGGCGATGTGCAGACAATTGCTGACGAGTTTCATGAATCTCGTATCAAATACATACAAGTTTGAGATTCTGTTTATCACACGACTTCACACTTCTAATAACAGAAAGCAGGAATATGAAGTTTCATGTCAAGTAATTTGATGACTGAACGGACACAATTGTGGCTGTGAATGGAGAAATGGGGCTTATGGTAATTTTGACCAGCGTCGCTCCTGTAGCCGATTTCACCAACATTGCAAAGTATACTTTCCTAGCAAAGTATACTTTTGAGGGAGAAATTTTCAATTTTAGGACAAATTTATTAATTTTTATTATACTGAATTTATTACATTATCACAGCCAAAATGGCTGTGATAATGTAATACATTCAGTATAATAAAAATACATTCAGTATGATAATTCTGCATAGCTTTAATCATCAAATATATGCAACCATTAGTTCTGTATGAAATAATGCATTTCGGAAAAATCAATGATTACTCGCTCAAAGTATACTTTGCTAGATAAGCAGTACTTTGCAATTTTTATGAAATCGGCTAATGATCAAATAGCACACTCCTGTGGAGTGATAACGATCTGTATTGCTTGTTAAAAGAAGCATGACTGACGGGCGTTTCATTGGTGGAACTACAGGCTGGTCTGAATCTACATTGGTCACAAAACCCATAAGCCCCATTTGCCCAGTCACAGCCACAATTGTCTTGCTTTCATGATGGTGGGCTCAAGAACAAAGCCATAATGCTACACACTACAGGTACCAACATTGAGAATACATTTGTGATCAGTAATAAGTTTTATTTAGCTAAAAAGCTTCAAAACATGTCAGCATGCAAACATGAGTGAACAAAAATCACAACAACAATACTAAATACAACAAGGGCATCATTATTACGAGGCTAATCATCACACGAGGCTAATCATCACACGGGCAGCCGTGATAATAAAAAATAAAATATAAACGCATTTGCCATACAAACAAGGTGAACATATGTGCTTGTGCAGTGACCTTGGGCGGCCCGACGTGGGTCGTATGCAAAACAAAGCATCATCTCCAGACACGCATTGTGGCCAAATATTATCATGCATGTACTTACATGCCGGTACATGGAATAACGCAACATCCCCTAACATTGAGGGGTTAATAAAGCCTGATTTGTCCCACAGATAATGGTCCAGATATTACGAGTATTACTTGGTTCTGAAAATGCTGAAATATAATGAGTGTTTATTGGTGTTTAAACAGCTACGGCCGGGCCAACATACAAGAATGCCAAAGCCGTACCTGAGGGCCAAACCAGGTCTCCGTTCGAGATTCCGGTAAGGATGGGTCCTGATCGTTAAATTACCCATCGCATGCTCCCACCTGCCACCCACATGAAATGGTTGAACTTTTATATCGACAAAAAACAATCATGTTGACTAGAGGATTGATTAGGGTTTAACATCCGTTCAACAGCAAAGTCTTAACAGACGGCTGACTAGACAATATACCCTAGCTCCCATCATTATACTGGCATTCAAAATGCATAAGCACTTCAGCTTTAAATAAATTGCATTGATTCCGCAAATCTTCTATCTATTACAATATTTACATGCACACGTACCGGTATATTGATGTCACAAATCTCCCTTTACAATACATGTAAACTGATGTCACACATTTTCTGTTATAATAGGTTAAATATGTACATGTATATTAATGTCACAAATGTTCCTTTACAATACATTGCATGTATATATTGATGTCACAAATGTTCCCTTACAATACATTGCATGTATATATTGATGTCACAAATGTTCCTTTACAATACATTGCATGTATATATTGATCTCCCATTACAAAGCGTTACATGTGTATTGATGTTATATTGATGTTACAAAACTTTGGTTATAATGCGTTACATGTATATTGATGTCACAAATCTTTATTTATAATGCATATTGATATTCCATTATAATATGTCACAAATATTACCATTATATGCTATACAATACATTTCACATATACTGATGTCACAAACCTTCTATTCTAACATACTGCATTGTTTTCGCAAAACCTTGAATTACCAGGAATCAACTTCTGCATTGACGATAATGAAACCTGCATTACATGTATATATACTTGGCAAATTCAACTTTACAAACTAAAACACATTGTGCAAATATGTGTTACACCACATTGCATTGATTCCACAAAATCTGCTGTTTTCATTCACATTGCAAGAATTCCCAATAGAGCCTTTTACACTCCAACATAGAGATAGCACTTAATTGTACATGTTATTTTGCTCTTAACCCTTAAAATGAGGAAAACAAAAATTGTCGTCTGCTGTAATTTCATAGTTTTATCTTTATTTCTCAACAAAATCATGGTTTGGCAATATTTTAGAATCAATCAAAATGCTGTCAAACCATGATTTTATCAAGAAAAATGGAAGTTAAAAACAAACAGCAAGCGACAAAATTTAATTCAGCATTTTAAAGGTTAAACACATTGCATTGATTCCACAACTCTGCTGTTAAATATGTTGCATTGATTTAATAACATGTTCAAATTCAACAATTGCATTGCTGTTTCTACAGCCTGAAAATTACCTTTGCAGTTAATAACATTTGCATTGAATACACAAAAACATGCTGGACATGGAAAAATGCATGATGGCCATAGAATTTGGAAAAACAATGTTGATAGTTCACCAAATTGTCAGCGCATAATTTTGCGTGTCCTTTAGTGCATTTGACAACGAGCACATTTCTCACAGATTTATTGATTTAGTTGTGTTTCACAGCCTGTCAACAGACCGTAACGGCCATTTTCGGCCGCGTTTCTGGGGTCGAATCCCATATTTAACCTGTTGTAATGGGGTTTCCCCCGCAGTAAGAAGGAGTGATGGGGTAAGAATGAGTCTTGTGCCTCCATCTGTGTCTACGGAAGCATTTATATATAAAGTGCTCTCGTGCTTGTTTGCAATTGTTGGAAAATAAAAATATACACATTCCACGTGTGCTATAAAAATTTATCAGCTTTCAACACTAGATGGCCGCGGCCCACATGTCATGCCCGCCGAGGCTTTCATATTATACTGAAAAACTTTAACCAAACACTTTAATTCCGGATGCATGCATCGCATGTACGTATGTAAGGACACCAATGTGCTGACTATATTGCGCTGTCCGCAAGCGGGTGCGACAATAAAATTATATGATTCTTATTTCATTATCGGTGAATTACGAACATGTGACACGGTTAGAAAATATACACTGGCCCATATATAGTGTATTAACCCTTACAATGCGGAACTAACTTTTGACGTCTGCTGGTTATAATTTTTATTTCCATTTATATATACAAATCTCAAGACATGGTCTGCAGGAAATGATTCTAAAGTGTTGCCAAACCATGTTTTTATTGAGAAAAAGACAAATAGGAAACAACGGCAGACAACAATTTTTGTCTTCCCGTATTCTAAGGGTTAATCTGTGGCCAATCCGCAAACACTGCCAACAAGCCAACAATAACATAAAATAATAAAATCACATACAATAACATTATAGGAATGAATGGCCTTTTTGTGGAATTTATCGGGGTCTAAACTTGGAAAAGTCGGGGGGGGGGTGGGGGGGGTGGGGGGGAGAATACTGGACGAAGGCCGGAAGGCCTCGTCCAGTATTTCCGCGACTTTTCCAAGTTTATATCCCCGATAAATTCAACAAAAACGGCCATTCTTTCCTTATAATTCCAGCATTTGAAATAAATTCATCAAGAAAATGTGTTTATTTTGACAGACGGCAGCCATTTGTTTACATTGACAGCACTGACAGCGCACCTGTAGAAAGTAGTTTGGCGTGGGACTTTACTGGGATATAAATTTTGGACAGAGACTTGCTACGGGCCAATCAAATGTTAGGGAATTGTGTAAATATTTTTGTGCTGGAATTATAAAATAATAAAATCACATAAAATAATAA
The DNA here is from genome assembly GCA_029237695.1 of Conchocele bisecta. NCBI lineage: Eukaryota > Metazoa > Mollusca > Bivalvia > Lucinida > Thyasiridae > Conchocele > Conchocele bisecta. Next base: position 4,564,560 of record CM055275.1, on the reverse strand, counting down.
CACCAATTGACACCAACAACTAGAAAATATGTTCATAGAACACGGATGCACCACATATCGCTTTGATAGTAAACGAGGCAAAATTCCAAGTCAAAAAGGGGGAGATAACCAATGGCTCCGTGTCATTGCAAAAATATAAATTCACTTTGTGCAGCTACACACCATAAAGAAGCGTTTTACGAGTTACAAGGTCAGTGACGGACGGCACGGGGCGGGAGGGACATACGGACAATGGTAACACTAAATGCCCCATCTACTATTGTGCTGGGGCATAATAAAATAAAGATCGTAACACTAAATGCCCCATCTACTATTGTGCTGGGGCATAATAAAATAAAGATCAGTTGATTAAACATCTACCATATGTAAAATAACTACATGGATGCATGAACACATTCATCACTTGATAAAAATGTCTAGATTTGGTTATTAAATAAATTCATCAATTTTATTAAAATGTCTAATTTTGCTGTTAAATAACGTTTCATACATACATACATGTACAAACCATTAATTGTATTAAAATGATTTTCCCATGAATACATAACATAACCCTCTCATATGCAAACTTGCTACACCTTTTTATGCTAAATTCATGAACTACATTGCAAATATTAAGCCATTAAATGGCCATTTAAAGTTGACAATAAAATAATACTTTTCACAAACATTTTTACCACTTCTCACCCACATGCAAATTCTTACAACAATGTAGTCTTGAACACTTACCGTTAAACGGAACACTTCGGAACACTTACCGTTAAACGGAACACTTACCGTTAAACGGACTTCAAAGAAACATAATGTTCTTAACTGCACGTATTTTCCTCTACCTATATTGCTTTAACTTTTGCCATCAACGAGTGCTTTACCAATCTACATGTGCATGCATTAACTGTCGCCATCAAATATTTGCCGCCACATACTGGAACATACATACTCAACTAACCAATCAAATAAAGTGTTTGATTGAAAATGATAATGTATGCAAATATAGTACATATCATTACTTATCTAAGTGTGAATGATTTCAGTTTAGCCATCATACATACCAACACATGTTAATTAGCATTCATAGAAGCACAAATTCAAATGTGCCTAACTTTGTCAAAACTTCTAAATATCAGAAAACAAATATTTGCTTGCAGACTTGGATGGGAAAATTTAATGCATAATGCATTAAGTTTTGCCATCTAAGTCTGCAAGCAAATATTTGGTAATGCCTGCACAAATAGTACATCTCTAGTACATACTGCTGTATGTCGATGAGTATTCAATCAATAATATGTGCATGAGTATTCATTATAGGAATGAATGGCTTGGAAAAGTCGCGGGAATACTGGACGAAGGCCGGAAGGCCTCGTCCAGTATTCCCGCGACTTTTCCAAGTTTATATCCCCGATAAATTCCACAAAAAGGCCATTCATTCCTTATAATTCCAGCATTTGAAATAAATTCATCAAGAAAATGAGTTTATTTTCCCTTTTCTTAAGAATTATTTTAACTGCGCCTCACGTGTTACGGAAAGTAGTTCGGCGTGGGAGTTTACTGGGATATAAATTTTGGACAGAGACTTGCTACGGGCCAATCAAATGTTAGGGAATTGTGTAAATGTTTTTGTGCTGGAATTATTCAATAATATGTGCATGCATATCTTTTGCCACCAAACTTGGTACATATCTAAGTGCAAGAACTTTAGTCATCAAACATTTGTTAACTAATCATGCATTAACTTTTGCCATCAAACATAGACATATCAAAGTGTATATACCTTAACCTCTGCCATCAAACAATTGCCATGGTACATGTGCCCATTACGAGTGCCCACTATACAGATATAATCATTTAGTAACATTTACTTTACTCATAGTGACTTGCGGTGGTATCGGGCTATTTTCATATGCAAAGTAGGCATGATATTTTTTAATTATTTATACTAATTAAATGTGTCACCTGAAAAAAAACCCACTATTATAACAGATTATGAAGTATGATCAAAACATAAATATAGAGAATAAATAGTAATGTCCGTTAACATTTTAAGGCAACACGGTTATCGCCCCTGATATCAGTGTGGAAATTTACGTCTGATATAAAATGTATAATAATGCCAAGCAATGTGGTGGGGTAGTGGTGAATGAATGTTTACTTTGCCAGAAAATGTCTCCGATGACGTCTCTGAATAAAAGAACAGTTTGTGGCTACAAAGTGGGCATGTACCTTTAAAGCTGTCCAAATGTGTGATGGAAAATGCTAAAACATCCGCCATGAAACATTGGTGCAAATGTACATTTACAAGCATTAACTTTCAACATATATCATATCAAAATGCAAAAACGTTCGCCATCAAACTTGGTACTATTCTTACATTTCGTCATCAAACTTGGTACATATCTAAGTATACAAGCATTACCTTTCGTAGTCAAACTTGGTACATACCTGTCTCTTTACATTTTGTCATCAAACATAGTACATATCTATGTAATACAAGCATTAAGTTTTGTCGTAAAGGTACGTATCTCACATTTCGTCATCAAACTTAGAAAATATCTAAGTATATAAGCATTAACTTTCGCCGTTGAACAACACCTTCAGCTCATCAAGCGTGCTAAACAGCTGATTGATGAACAGTGTCGAGTCGGTACACTTGGACGATTTCTTGGACGAGACATGGAAGTAGAACCGGTAGTTGCCGGCAATCATGTATGCTACGCCATACCCGTCGTCCGACACCGGCCCGAATCCCCCTCCCGGGCTGATCTGGTAAAGGATAAAGTAATGTTTGTTCAGTAAAGATATGGAGCATACCCGGATATTGTCTGTTAGTATCAAGTTTGCCATTTCCCAGATGAGCCAGATAAACTTGATGTCAAAAGACACTCAGTCAGCCTGGTATTCTATTCATCAGGAACTTGGAAAAGTCGCGAGAATACTGGACGAGGCCTTTCGGCCTCCGTCCAGTATTCCCGCGACTTTTCCAAGTTTATAGTGTTCGCGGGAATACTGGACGAGGCCTTTCGGCCTTCGTCCAGTATTCCCGCGACTTTTCCAAGTTAATAGTGTTTTCCACTACATGGTACCTTGAAATAAATGCAAATAGGCAAATAACGGCCAGAAATAGTCAAAATTTGATATCTAAGTAATAACAACTTGTAACATGCTGCATTTACTAGACGCTCATATCCAGGTCACAACTATTTTTGCTGATGTTCTGTTGGTCGAACGGTGTCACATGATGTTAGCAAATAAAGTCAGGGTCATGATGTAATGTAATAAAGTTGCGTTCTGTTCAACGAAAACCATGTTGTGCTTACCTATCCTCTAGCATTAAATTGCTATTTGATAAATAGAATACCATGTTAGGGTCAATGTGCCGACGATATCGCGCTGTCAGCGAGAGGGCGCGACAAAAATGATCGTATCCTTCGCAGACTGACGGGTTTTATGTCCGTGCAATGTTGTATGTGCTGGAACCACATCATCAGTCCTTGGCCACTTCAACATTAGCCACGAGTCTCACCTGGTCCTTGAACTGTTCAAGGTCACAATTGGGTGACGCGACGATCTGTTGTTGGGGGGCCTGGCTCGTAGATAACACCCACGGCATGCTAAGACACTTCTTCAAAAACTCACAATCCTGAAATTATAATCACCAGCGATTGGAAACCAATGACCAACCAATGACCTTCACCAATTTCCCAAGGGTCAGTCTTGGGTGAATTTCACAACGTGCTAGAACGGCCACATATAACCACACAGGCAATTTACATGTTTTCTGTTAGTAGCGTTTGTCGAATATCATGGATCTATTTAATACTTTGGGTGGGGCCTAATATTCATGAGCTAAGAGCCAGTCTCGCTATGAGCCTGTCAGCTGCAGACACAGTGTAGCCCAATTAATTACAACTTCTTGCCAGAAAAGTGTATATTTTGGGAGTGTGAACTGCCATTGGGCGAGTAGAACTTATTTTTACAAGTTGGGAATTTACCCCATTATAGGCCAGATACAGTACCGGTAGTATGAAAATTTGGATATTTTTATCGCTATTTTCTTTATTTCTTATCGTAAGTATATGTTGTTACCATTAAACATGGAGAAACAAACAAAATAATCAGCTTTTTCAGCACAAAGTAATGTATCCATAGAGATGGATACATTACTTTGTGCTGAAAAAGCTGATTATTTTGTTTGTTTCTCCACAAGTATGTTTGGCACCGAGAGGGAAAACTTACGTAATCTAATCCTTTACTGATCACATAGAGAGCGAACAGATGTCTATCTATGCCCTTGCCATTCATGCAGTCCTTGTATGTTTTCGCGTGAACGTCGCACGCTTCACGTAACAGTCTAATCTTCTCTGCTCGCTCGACAGACTTGTCAACGAAAGCCCTGGAAGTAGAGAATAACGGGCTAGTGTGTGACATTTTCTTGTTAAAGGTACATGCCCACTCAGTAGGCACAAAATGTTATTTATATTAGACATCATCCCACGTAGTGATTGGCATTATTATACATTTTATACCATACATAAATTTCCACACTGATATCAGCGGCGATAACGTTTCCTTAAAACGTTAAGGGATATTAATATTTATTTTCTGTATTTAGATTTTGATGTGCAATGATCATACTTTATAATCTGTCGAAAATATTATTTTTTCAAACGACACATTTAATTAGTATAAATAAGTAAAAAATATCATGCCTCATTTGCATATGAAATAGCCTGATACCACTGCGCGTCACTATCAGTAAAATAAATATTACTAAATGACTATATCTGTATAGCGGGCACTCGTAATCTTTAGAACTGGTGGAATAGTGACACAAATATACATTATGTACACTAATTTAATTTATATAAAGAACAGTCTGTGCCTACCAAGTGGGCACAAAAAATCCCCTATCATTCATTTTTGTTCACACCTTCATTACATACTATTTCCAATCATATTGCTTGGTTTTAGTACACTATTTTCATTTAAAATAAACATGAAAGCAAAAAAAGCACTTCACTGAAAACAAATGTTATAATTCGCGCTACTTTCTTTAAAGCCAATCGCTGGCCAGTAGAGCACTCCAACTTTTTCCACATATGGCAAGATTTTACAGTAAATTATACTTTACCACACTTAATGAGATCGACTGAAAATGGAAAATCAATACTCGGATGGAAGACTGCATTATAAACCTGGCTAACTACAAGTGTGTTATTGTTCACATATTGGGTTTTTAAAGAACTAATGCTGCGGTAATGCTACCTCACATTTCATTCCTAAACGATAAAAATATGAACAATAACTAAAACATATTTGCATACCATATTCCACAATATAGACATGGCACTATGGCTTTACTACCGATACCTATAGCAAAGTAACTAATAAATTATAAAAATGAAGAATAAACATGATATAGAGACATGGCATATTAGTCTAGCCACAATACAGCCAAGGAAAATTACCTGACAAAGTGGACAGCCTCGAGAGTGAGAGACCTCACCGTCTCTGTGCGTCCCATGAGGTAGAGTCGCGTCATCGACGACTCGTAAGTCAGCGGGTGTTTGCCCGCGATCTTGTAATACGTGATCTGTAGTGCCATCTGGAGGTACGCGTCCGGGCTCACCTGGGGGAAAGAGTTTAACGTCCCAACAACAGCTAAGATCACATGTGGTTGTGATTGGAGAAATGGGGCTCATGGGTTTTGCGACCAGCGTAGCTCGTGATCAAATATCACACCCATGTAGCCCGATAACCATCTATATAGCTTAATACACACACGACAGGTATTTCATTGATGAAATGTTCAACAGTGTAGAACCTGATCAGACTGTGCAGATGCACAGGCTGATCTGGCCCTACACTAGTCGCAAACCGCAAGAAGATGCAAGATTTTTAATGAAACTGCGATATAATCAATGCATATTCTACTAAAATAATTGCGTAAATACGGCAATACGAACCTTATCTGGAGCTCTGCAGGCAGACAAAATTAGAGAAAACTGCTTACCTTGCATGTTTTCACAAAGCCTTTTCCATAATGCGGATACTCTGCTATATGTAGGTCGACGTCGTCGATCGCCTGAAACGGAGAAATCATGTTATTTTTTGTCCCGCAGGTCTGCTGATTGCTGCAACGAACATTAGAAATACAATAATCGATATTAGAGTAAGAGCTATGTATATCATGAAACAGTACAATTGTGTGACATTGGTACTTTTGTCTTGCAGGTTTGACTGCAACCAATTCTAAGAATACAAGTATCGATATTATATTTTATAATTCGCCCTACATTCTAAGCCAATGGCTCGCCAGCATCGCAGTCCATTATTTCACAAGATTTACCCCAATAAGTTACATTATTGTTTACCCTAGTTTCTCGACCAATGAAAGAACAGCATTTCATCTCAATTAATCGCATATTGCAACGCTTTCGCCAACATCTATTAAATTAATCATTAAATGTTCAGCGCTATATTTAGAAATGATTTTACGGCGTGTTGCCATCAGTTCACAAGACACAAAGCATATTACCGCCCACAAATTATTGACCATACCGGTATATTTTGTTTATATGTAATAGTTATAGTTCACATATTGAACTTTTAATTAGAATGTGAAATTAGTTGAGTGCGATACTGGCCAGCGATTGGCTTAGAAAGTAGGGCAAATTATAAATGCTATGTGTTACACTAATATACATGTGATAATGTAAAGATGTGTCGTTCATGTTTGAAGTGAAATATGTGTTTAAATGAGTTGCATTTCATGTTTGATAGATGACCATATATTGTTAAGCAATCAAATAATTTGAATATTACATTGTAGGCATAAAATATAGTGTGTATAGTTAAGAGAAATGTATTTAAATAATCTAAAACAATGTATTTACATGCTATAAGTAATCATTGTACACCAAAGGTATTATTTACGTTTGATATGACCATATAAGGTGCATCCACAAAATATTGTAATATTTATTTAATAATCAAATGCAACTATGTGATAATCAAATGAAATATGCTGTTAACATCCACAAATCTACTGACATAAACCACAGTACTCATGGTCATAATAATTCTACACTACAGATGGACACAAGGGTGACCGCTATGATCACCTCAGATAAAAGTAACACTAGCATATATATGTAGATACGTCTACATACAAACCTGTCCGACATTGCGTAAATACCCAATTAAAATTGCCAAAAACCCAATTGAAATCAGAAGTAGCGAGTATCAAAAAGCATTAACAATCTTGTGGTACCTTCACCATGCTACATAAAACAATAAACAGACCACAAATGTAGCATATTTTTCTTAGTTTCCATGAAAACACATCTTGGTATTAAGGAGACAATTTTAATGAAATGCCAAGATACTCACTGAAAACCAATAGGGTCCTTCCTCTTGCCATGATAAAAGTGTGTACCAAATTTGGTTATGATCCGTCCAAGTAGAACTGATGGATTTACATTTATTGAGCATAAGGCTGCGTATGCAGCCTATGAGCTATAAGGTAAAATCCATCCCATTATTGTGGAACAAGGATATAGAATGTGAAAAAAAAAAAATGACCACCAAGGGGAGATAATTTTCCGACAATTTTGAAATAAATAGGATTCCTGAAGTCTTGTCGTAATAAACATGAAACCGAATTTGTAGAACTTTGAGTTTTTGCGTGACAGTAAGAAGTGCGCAAATTAAAAATGGCCGCCACGGTGGAGATCTAGCTGTCAAGTACAACTCTAGTTTTGCATGAAAGCATGCCCCCCACCCCACACATACATACGAACACGTTACGTTTTTTTCAAATGGGCATACAACATTAGTAAATAATTCCTAACAAGAGCAATCGTTTGTTTTTTTTTTTTTTTTTTTTTTTTTTTTTATTTTTTTTTTATTTTGTTTTTTTTTTTATTTAGCACAACCTAATCCCCTCGCTGGCATCCTTGATATTAAATTAAAAAAATTAACGTTTTTGCCAAACAAGGTGAACATAAGTCGTCAGTGACCTTGGGTTGTATGCAAAAGAAAGCACCATCCCTCGACACACATTGTGGCCAAATATTATCAAAATTGGTGATAATGTAAAGAAGTGTGTTAGAGTGTAGAGAAGTTGTTATTATGAGGGGTGATCAAACGTGCATGGCCCTCATATACTGAATGATGCCAGCTGCAGATCAAACTTATTTGTGAAAATAGATGTGTATACACCACATATTTGCAAATTGATAACTTGAACTGGTTTGAGAGAATGACGGTTTTACGTCCATTCAACAGCAAGGTCATATACAGACGGGAATGCAGTGCTTTCATTAACCCATAGACCGCAATCTTATTTTTTTTGTCGTCTGCTGTTTATTTTCTATTTTCCAGTTTTATCATCAAAAACATGCTTCGACAGCACTTTAGAATAATTTAGAACATGCTTTGACAGCACTTCAGAATCATTTCCACTGTCAAACCATGTTTTTATCGAGAATTTAGGCAAGATATAAAAGCAACAGCAGACGACAATTGTTGTGAGTAGCGGTCTAAGGGTTAATATCGATTTTCAGAATTATTTTTTATTTACATGAAAATTGCAGAAACATTTATTAATTTTTATTATACTGAATTTATTACATTATCACAGCAATTTTGGCTGTGATAATGTAATGAATTCAGTATAATAATTCTGCATACTTTTAATCATCAAATATATGCAGTCATTAGTTCTATATTTCGGGAAAACTAAATGATTACTCCCTCAAAGTATACTTTGCTAGAAAAATATACTTTGCAATGTTGGAGAAATGGGCTACAGATCATTGAGCACAAGGCATATATCGCAGTAAGGTTCAACTTTTGAGAGATGAATCCTTCAGAATGAATTCATCGCCAAGAGCCTCCCATGTTTGTCAGAACTTAATTCAAACTGCAGCTGGCATTCAGTTCTATACAAGGGACCCCAAAACCTTTTGGTCTCGCCTCATATAGGCAAGGAGTGATAGAGAAAAGTGTGGTGAAATTGTAGTGAGAGATAGACGAGAGCAGATAGACGAGAGCAGATGTCTCCAATCTATAAACATTAGACTGATCCCTGCTTATAAACTTCCTGAGCATGTACTCATTTATCAAGCTCAAAATCAGGAAATTTGATTGGCCAAAGACCACAGGTGACTGAAAAAAATATCACAAAAGACATTGTCACCCTGCCCGTCCCACAAAATTCGTCAAAATCGACGGCCCCTGAAATTATTAATAATGTATGCAGATATGCAGGTACATGTATTTCGTGGTATTGTCAGTCTCCCGGAGCATTGTCCAGACTATATCTACATCAACTACGTAGATTAATCTATCTAGAATGAAGTGTGAACCATTCCAACTGGAATCGTTGTGCCTAATAATGTGAATAAATCTGCGAATTAGCCTGTAGATTCAAAAACAATTTGTTTGTCATTGTTACAGCGAAACTCGCGTGACACGACGTCATTTACAGAAATAGCCAAATCGGAACGTGTTTTGCTGTTCTAGGAGGCCGTCGATTTCAACAACATTTTGTCGGGAAACTACATGGATGTACATGTATATAATTCCAGCACAAAAATATTTACACAATTCCCTAACATTTGATTGGCCCGTAGCAAGTCTCTGTCCAAAATTTATATCCCAGTAAACTCCCACGCCAAACTACTTTCCGTAACTGTGAGGCGCAGGTAAAATAATTCTTAATAAAATGGAAAATGAACACATTTTCTTGATGAATTGATTTCAAATGATGGAATTATAATTTCAAATGCTGGAATTATAAGGAATGAATGGCCTTTTTGTGTTGAATTTATCGGGGATATAAACTTGGAAAAGTCGCGGGAATACTGGACGAGGCCTTCCGGCCTTCGTCCAGTATTCCCGCGACTTTTCCAACTTTATACCCCGATAAATTCCACAAAAAGGCCATTCATTCCTATAGTGAACAAAACGCTGCCGAATCATAGACGGTACATACTTTTCAACCTGCTGAATGGCACTTAGTTCTATGTGATAGAATGGCTGCAAATCTATTTTTGCAATCTGTTATTCTCTTTATCAGCAACAACAACAAACACAAAGTTGCTGAGATTTTGTCACACAGAACTAAATGGCACTGTGACACTGAACAATGTCTTTTTTTCAAATATTTAACCTCAAATGCTATGGTAAGGTAACGATTTTATCATTTTAATTAGTTTGAAAAAGGCGTGTTGTTCACCGCGTTGCTTACCTTATAATTTATATTAGAAACTTAATAATCAGGTAATATGTTCTGATACCTGTCGCCAAGACTGAGCTCTGGATTGACAAATCACACTACCTGATTTTGTGTATGAAGTTGCAAAACTTGCTCAGAAATCAAATATCAGAGAAAACATTTTTACAAACTAAAGAAAGTTCAGAAACGTAAGCAAGACGTTCAAATGGGCCCCGAGTCGCTCACCTGACAAACATTACACCAGAGCGACCGCCTCATCAATACCTTCAATTTGATATACTGCAATGATTCTAATAGATTCCTGACTGTTTATTACAATCACCACTGGCTCTGAAGTCCTGGATGGGCGTTTAATAGAGGCAAATATTATTCAGCGAAGGGAAAATGATAAAATATACAATTTTCAACGGTATTTCTACTTTCTAAACAAAACAAATCGGTAAAACGGTTAAAATACTGGTAACGTATGTATATATATATTAGGGATGTCACAATGCATCGATATCATCTATCGCAATAGTAGCCTTGGCAATAGTACTATCATGATAGTAAAATGTCAATCGTAATACATGCAGTTGCAATAGTTATCAAAAAACAGGATTTTTCCTTCAGGAATGAGCTGTATTCCTACAATGTGAACGTATTTTTATTCATAATGACCCTGGATGTACAGAACCACAGTTAATTGCTGCATACAGCAATTAACTGTGGTTCTGTACATCCAGGGTCAGTATCAATTTTTTTTACATATATTCTGCCTGTCTGCAAATATTTAAAAATATTTACATTCTGCCAAAAGTAGTATTTACGATACAAAATCTAAAGATAACAGTACCTCAATGCATTGCAATGCATCACAACAATATACCTGCAATTGTAATGCTATATGGACATTTAGCTCGGATTTTGTTCCAAGTACGCACTGGGCGTTTATTAGAGGCAATTATTCAGAGAAAATCGGCAAGACTGGGGGGTGGGTGTTTATTAGAATTAGAAAATGCACTTTGACCACTATTTAACCAATGGCCCTGCCCATTTTTAATCCTGGGGTCATTATTTAAACAAATCTGTAAAGGCATAGACTAACGATCATTCCTGCCAAGTTTCGTTGAAATCGGTCTGGCGGTTCGCGAGAAGATTTTTTTAAGACATTGACCTAGTTTTCTAAGGCGGCCATCTTGGATTATGCGATGACTTTCAAATCTGAAAAGGCCTCTCCTATAGATCATCCCTGTCAAATTTGACCAACATGAAACGGTGGATGGACGAAAAGCAGTAACAATAGGTCATTTGAGCCTTTGGCTCAGGTGAGCTAAAGAGAAATTAAAAATCAAACCTCAAAACAAAGGAAACCTTTGATAAAATATGGAATCATCAAACTGAAACAAAAACAAAATTACATGTAACGCCATGGAAAAGTGCTTTGGAACTTAGAAACTGCAGGGATTCCGCTGGGGAAAATAAAAAAATCGCCACTTCAAAAAAAAAAAAAAAAAAAAAAAAAAAATTCCCGAAAATTGTAATTTTTTATCGCCAATTGCGAAAGTGGCGATCGCCAGCGGAATCCCTGACACTGGATTTGCGGAATGTGATCTGGTAGCGTGAATTTTTAATATATTTCTTTTTGTATACGATCTTCATCTCAGATTTATTTTAAAGGAGATATAACAAGCTTCTGTTTTCGCGACACACTTATGTATTCATCATTTATATATCAAATAAAACAAATTTCACAGTAATCCGGCCAGTATGTGCCGTTCTTTTATGGATTTCATATTCCGGACAACCAGTTTTTCCAGCCATCACTGCATGACTAACTTCCCCTTATTTCGCTTACCACAGTTATTTCCCTTTGCGGTCACGTGGGTATATGACGTATCAGTAGTACTTCCGAAATGTAGGCATAATACGATTATTACACATATTAGTTCAACAGACTGTTTGACCGTGAATTACAACCGACGATTACAACCAACGTATAAATAATCCAAGTATAACTAGGCGGAGGAAAAAATAACGATTAACGTATATATTAAACGACAAAAGTATGCAACAAATAAATGATGTCCGTAACTCCAAACGATATTATAGAAGAAACCTTCATCCACCAATCAGGTAAGCTGTACTACTGCTACGTCATAGCGGTTATTTTTACAGCACCACCTCGCGCCAGTAGGTCGCAGTAACAGGAGAGATAAACGATGACCAATTCATTGCATGGCTGTATAGGTGTCAGATAAGGTGCGATATGAGAAATCTCAATATCACGAAAAATACAAATGAACCGGAAATCAGTTATTAGAATCGCCTTTGTTGTTTTTAGAGCATTTTGTAGAAAATAAGTGATATTTTGTAATGTGACCTTTAAGTCGACTTGTCAGATGCATTTCGCATGTCAAATAAACATGTGGTTCACATAATTCATATGGTTCACATATATGCTTAATAAAGTTACTATAACCTCTTTAGACATGAACAATCACCATAGTTTTGTTAGACATAGTTGGATTTAATTATATTTTTGCAGGGCAGTGTTTCCTCTCCATCATGTGGCGAATTTACAATATGTTTTTATTTCTCCATGAAGATAAAATGCACCGACGTTCAGGGATTTTTCTGACGCAGCGATATCTGAGAACCAAAGTACTTTTTTAATAGTCTAATTGTCATGAACAAATAATTAAATAAATATATATTTGCTGATCTACCTGTTGTGTTATTGAGATGGCCCGATTTACATGGGGGCAAAGGTCAGCGGATACGTCCCATTCCAGTCGCTGGGGTGGGTGGTGACAGGAGATCTGACCGTCGTCCGGGTGTGGTTTGCAGTTACCACTTGAATCCACAATGCCCACCAGTACCCTTGAAAACAGAGTTACACATGATGAAAATGTTTATTTTATCAAATTCAAAAATGGTTGCGTTAAATTCAGTAGCGGTATATACTACCAGAACTGTCATAAGCAGGAGAGACAGTTTGCTTATGCATTTTCACTATACATCTACATGTACTAGTAAGGAAAATTTGTGAAATACAATTACTTTTTGCAATGAAATTATCACACTATACCGTATATAGAAAGAAGTATCCATTAGAGACTTGTTAAATTTATTATTTAGAGAGATTTATTTGAATAAAATTAAATTAGTAACGATTGATCCATGAACAAGAGTGCCGAATGTCACAATATACGCCCGTCGAGGCAAGGCCAGTGACCAAGGGGAGATAACTCACTGAAAACTAATAGGGTTCTTCATCTTGCCGCGATAAACATGTATACCGAATGTGGTTACAATCTGCCAAGTAGAACTTGAGTTATTGCGTGGACAACGGTACAGAGTGCGAAAATTAAAAATCACTGCCAAGGGGAGATAAGTCATCAGAAATACATGTAGGCTTCTCTGTTTTGCCATCATGATAAACATGTATACCGAATTTGGTTACAATCCGTCAAATAGAACTCTAGTTATTGCATGGACAAGGTGTGTGCCCCCCCCCCCAGGCACACCGTCCGCCCGCCAAAGATGAATATATACTCACTGAAATATCATACTTCTTCTTATGTAGAAAATCATATGGCTCGTCCAAATTGTAGGTTCCTATTGTATGCCTGAACTCAATTGTACCAATGTGCAAACACAAAATTGTCTAAATTCCTGCTTGGAAAATGTTAAATTCACAACCCAGTGTTAATCGTTAGACCGCTACTCACAACAATTGTCGTCTGCTGTTGCTTTCATATCTTGCCTTATTTCTCAATAAAAACATGGTTTGACAGCACTTCAGAATCATTTCCAATGGAAATGATTCTGAAGTGCTGTCAAAGCATGTTCTAAATTATTCTAAAGTGCTGTCAAAGCATGTTTTTGATGATAAAAACAGAAAATAGAAAATAAACAGCAAACAACAAAAAAGATAAGATAGTTAATTGGCTGAAGCATGTGTAGAGGGTATTAGGTACATGTATATATAAATAGTGAGAAAACTCTATGCAGGTGTACACTTCGAAAGCAGAAATCCATAAATACACACTAAATACTACAAGGTGGGCAAGCATTGTCACACACCTGTTATTTTTGTCCGATCACGTGGTTATAACAACAACAACAGTGGCTGAAAGTGTTGAAATCTCGCCCACTTCAAAGCAAGTATTATTTGATATTTTCCTTAATATGAAACTGATATTGATGAAATATGGCGCAGCAAACGCGTCTTCATGAGCTGCATTTGGTCGTCCAGGGAGTTCGGCACAGACTTATGTCTACCGACACGGAAATCGAATCTTCGTAAAAAACGACAGAAGTTTGGGCCAAAGTTTCAGTACTTGTTATTGTTAGTACCACGTGATCATACACCTTGTACTTACATTTTTCTGAATATTTCGGCAACTACTGAAGCAATGTGATAAAGGTCGGGTAATTACATGACAACCCTTGCCATTTACACCGTCCTCATATAATAGCTATATCCGCTTTAAATTATTTTGAGAAAACTGGTATGAAACGGCATCATCGTCGGCTTATACCGGTGCTGTGCAATTTAATTACATACATATTTGCATAGACTTTCCGGCACATTCCATTTGAGACGCTGAGAACTATTGTGTAGATGGCATGCACTATTACTACAAGGTTGACAACATAGACGGAATGCAACTACATTAACCCTTACTGTGATGAATTAAAATTTGTCGTCTGCTGTTTATTTTTTATTTTCCATTTTTATTATCAAAAACATGGTTTGGCAGCACTTTAGAATCATTTCCAATGGAAATGATTCTAAAATGCTGCCAAATCATGTTTTTATTTAGAGAAAATACAAAATAAGTTACAACAGCAGACGAGAGTTTTCGCTTCCCGCCTTCTAAGGGTTAACTACTACAAAGCTGAATTAAATTTTGACACTCTTCTCTTTATTTTCCTTTTTACTCATGAACAACATGTTTTTACAGTACTTTCGCACCATTTCCAATGGAAATGTTCTCAAAAATATGAAAATTACTTGCAAAAAGTGCAGATCCTGATGAGACGGCTCATCACGAGCCGGCTCATCTGGATCTATACTGTTTGCCAATACCACAATACAGGTCTGTGATGTTGAAAGGGTTAAGGGAGATAAACCTCTAAGGGAGATAAGCCAACTTGATAGCAAGTCTTGCGCAATCCGCACAGGGGTAAAAATTTTCACGTCGAACTAGGTGCCGGATTCCTGACGAATTCCCATCCAGATATATGCGGAAGATACTGCAGAAACATGTTTTCATCCAGTAACCGGCGCAAGAAATTTGCGCCAGTTACTAGACGAAAAATGGGTACAGCTGAATGGCATTTCGTGGGGAACACGTTCATTTTTCAACTTGAAACATCTTACACCGGCAACAGTGTGAATGCAGGGAAGTAATTGTGATAAGCTAACTGGCTGAACATTGACGAAATACACACCAACAGATAACAACATGCTGTATAAGGTATTAGCGCTAATACACTGGACTACTTTCACTGACATTTCATTGGCTGATTGTCATCATGTGATCCACCAGATTTGATGTGATCCACATGATTGGATTTAAAGGTACACGACCACTCAGTAGGTTATAATATAGGAGACAGATAGTTTTGTATATTCTGTGGATATGACATTTTCTGGCAACATAAACATTCATTCACCATTACCCGACGTATTGATTGGCATTATTATACATTTTATATCAGACATAATTTCCACACTGATATCAGGGGCGATAACCGCGTTTCATTAAAATGTTAACAGGCATTACTATTTATTCTCTGTATTTATTTTTTGATGTACAATGATCATACTTTATAATCTGTCGAAAATATTATGTTTTTCAGGTGATGCATATAATTAGTACAAAGAATTAAAAAATATCATGATTCATTTGCATGATACCACCACGAGTCCGTATCAGTGAAATAAATATTACTAAATGATTATATCTGTATAGCGGGCACTCGTAACTTTTATAACTGGTGGAATAGTGACGCAATTATACACTTATTTAATTCCTATAAAGAACAGTTTGTGCATACTGAGTGGGCAGGTACCTTTAACATGTTGATCATGTGGTGAATTTACAGTACAATTTTATTTCTCCATGACGATAAATGCTTGGCATGCAGTGATTATTCTGACCCGGCGATATCTGAGAACCAAAGTACTTCTTTTTATGACCTTCTTAGCCCTTCGAACCGAAAATAGTCGTCTGTTGATAATTCATATTTTGTCTTTTCTCTCAGTAAAAACATGGTTTGGCAGCATTTTAGAATCATTTCCATTGGAAATGATTCTAAAGTGCTGCCAAACCAAGTTTGTGATGAGAAAAATGGAAAATATTCAGCAGACGACACAAATTCAGCATTGTACATGTTGTAAAGGTTAAGTATATCAGGAAATGTATAGCACGGTGCTCTATTATCAGACAACGTTTTATGCTTTATGCACGTATAATGCTATTTTCGGTGAAAAGAAAACAGACTTGTTAATGTTGTGTCATTACACCGACTCGATGATATGATTCGGTAAATCATCTACGACAAATTTGGCCAATGAAATGTCAACACACGTAGTTTTCAACTATGCATTCACCGTGTTAGATTGTATCAGCCTCAATTTGGTCATTGTTAGCAAATAGTTGAATGCAAGGGAAGCAATTTAGGTCAGTTTTGTGATTAAGGGGACAATCGGACACAAGCATGTTAATCTTGATATGATGTCGCCTGGCGCAGTGTGTGCAAGGCTATAGTGCTTGCCACCAGAGTTAACCTGAATTTTCTGGCTGTCACGAAAAACAAATTAAAGTCATGCTTTGTCAAATCATTGTAGCCCGTATCGGCTTTTAAACATCAATAAAATCCTCCGTATGACAGAATTATTCTCATACTGCATGGAAACCGGTAATAATGGCAACATGTGGCATGAAGGAAATTCTGCTCTAAAAGGTCAAATCAGATGGTTAAAACGAATCAAGAAGAATTGACAAAGAACAAATACATGTGTGACAAGTTGAGCTGCGTTCCAGCCAGAAAATTCAGGTTATGACTAGAATAAGCAGTTGATCACCTATTCAGATTTCTGAAACACAGCAAAGCACGTTTCTTAGTTATCGCAGACGATGGATAATTGCGGCTACTGTAGGCAGTCGCAAACTCAGTATAGTTCAGAGCTCCAGATAAGGTGCGTATGGCCGTATTTTACCCACTTATTTTACGCACTTATTTTAGCAGAATACGCACAGCAATGAGAAAATATGGATTGATTTTCAAATTGAGTAGTGAAAATACTGTAATAAAGTTGAAAATTCACTTATTTGAGCTGCAAAAAGCAAACACAACACTTTTATGTTTGCTTTTTGCAGCTCAAATAAGTGAATTTGAAATTTGTTTTATTTTTTTATCATGTGTTCCCTATTTAATAAGGAAGAAAATCAATAACACACTTGTAAAAGTAAAATATGCATCGAATTTGAAATATGGGGGTACAATACTCTTTAGCTACAAAACTTATCTGGAGCTCTGGACTAGAGAAATTAGGTTATGGGATTCGTGACCAGTGTACCTCTTAATAAAATAGCACACGCCGGTAGCCCGATAACAATCTATATTCTTTGTTAGAAGCATGACGGGTGTTTCACTGATGGAATGGCAAACAGTGCACAGTCTGATCTGGATCTACACTGGTCACAAAACCCTTAAGCCCCATTTCTCCAGTCACAACCACATAACCTTACAATATCTGTAATGAGCATTGTCTTTGTATAGATTGACTGACTCTGATCACACTGGATGACAAAGTCAAAACCAATTTGGAGAAAATCGGACAATGGAAACTGAAGTTAAACCTATTTCATGCTGAAAATATATAAATTTTTCACTGGAAAAAAATTATTTTATTACCACTCAGTTAACTGGAGACGGTTCAAATCAGTGGCAACAAAGTACAGGCATATTTTCAATGAGAAATGAAGAAAATATGAAAAACTGTTGGTTAATATTGACATAATATAATTACCATCCCACATGAACTGTGCTAGGATGGAAACAAACCTCACAGATGCACAAATGCCAAGTGATTTAGACCATATAGACCATATACTCGAATCTGAAAATTAATCAGGTTGATTGGTTGAGGCTGATAATAGCATAGCTGCGGCTCAACCAATCAAACGGTTTGATTGTGTGACTTTCAAGGACTTGCTCAGAATGTTTTGCAATCAGGTGCCAGACGGAGACGTTCGGAACACACCTACCTGTACAGGGAAGAATCTTTCTAAATATTTAATTTTTATTTCTCAATGTAAGGATATGTTGTTACCACTCATTTGAACCATCTCGACGAGACGGGTCAAAAGGGGGTCACAATATATACATCTGAGCACATATAAAGAAAATATTAAATATTAAATTTTTCCACAAACAGAATCGCGATCCTCAGAATGAAATGGGTTAACAAACATCGTAAGGTATTTTAAATACAAAGGTATACTATAAAACGTCAAGCACAAGTGAAACACGACATTAATTGACACGAAGCATGCGATTGGTGACAAGTCACCACAATCCAGAACTCCAGATAAGCTGCATATTGGAGTAAACTTGAACAAAATAACCAAAATACCACGGCTGGTTAACTGAACCATCAAGAACAAAACAGCCATCAAGCACCCGTAACCTCGACGGGATGATTTAGTTATGTGTTTAATGGCCTATCAACAGCTAAGGTCATTTAAGAACAAAACACCAAACAAGCACCAGTGACCTTGACCTTCATGGGATGATTTAATTTATTGGTGTTTAATGTCCTATCAACAGCTAAGGTCATTTAAGGCCGGGCCAACGGGTTCAATGCTGCATTTAACCCAAAAATCTGAATGGAATATTTACATTGAAATAAATATATATTCAGCCCTGAAATTAGAATAACCTGGTGCCAGGTCCATACTACACCAAAGTCACTTGGCCCCACTCCCCTAAAGTAATATGATTAGTACTAATATACAGAAACAAGAGGGCCATGATGGCCCTAATTCGCTCACCTGACTCCATGAACACCAGAGGAGAATGTGACATTGAGTTCATGTGTTTTAAAAAAAATGTGCTATTTTTAGATGGCGGTCATCTTGGATTAAGCGATGACTCTCATTTTACAAAATCTAAAAATGCTTCACCCAGCATCGGCCATGTGGTTCCTGAGAAAAAGACGTTAAAAATCTTGAATAAATGGACCTTTTGGTGGCCATCATGGATGACATAATCATCCGATTCCGACAAATATTGCACCAGAGTGATCGCCTCATTGATAACTTCAATTTGATATATGACATGACCATTATTCAGTCAAAAATAAAATTTGACCCCAATTTGACCCCACGGGGGGCCACGCCCATTTTTGACCCCGGGGTCACCATTTTAACAACTTTCAAAGAGCAATGTACATCGATCATTCCTACCAAGTTTCGTCGAAATCCGGCTAGCGGTTCATGAGAAGAAGTTTTTTAAGAATTTATGCTATTTTTAGACGGCGGCCATCTTGGATTAGCGATGACCTCCATTTTAACAAATCTGAAAAGGCTTCACCCATGGACCATAACTTTTAAGTTTGGCTACCATGGGCCAAGCGGTTCATGTGAAGAAGAATTTTGAAATCTCTAATAAAAGAACGACCTTTTGACATTTCGGCGGCCATCTTGGATGACATAACAATCCGATTTGGACAAAAAATGTACCAGAGTGATCGCCTCATTGATACCTTCGATTTGATATATAACATGACCATATTCGGTCAAAAATAAAATTTGACCCCACGGGCCACGCCCATTTTTGACACCGGGGTCACCATTTTAACAACTTTGAAAGAGCATTGTACATCGATCATTCCTACCAAGTTTCGTCGAAATCCGGCTAGCGGTTCATGAGAAGATTTTTTAAGAATTTATGCTATTTTTAGACGGCGGCCATCTTGGATTAGCGATGACCTCCATTTTAACAAATCTGAAAAGGCTTCACACATGGACCATAACTTTTAAGTTTGGCTACCATGGGCCAAGCGGTTCATGTGAAGAAGAATTTTGAAATCTCTAATAAAAGAACGACCTTTTGACCTTTCGGCAGCCATCTTGGATGACATAACAATCCGATTTCGACAGAAAATGCACCAGAGTGATCGCCTCATTGATACCTTCAATTTGATATATGACATGACCATATTCGGTCAAAAATAAAATTTGACCCCAATTTGACCCCAAAGGCCACGCCAATTTTTGACCCCGGGGTCACCATTTTAACAACTTTGAAAGAGCAATGTACATCGATCATTCCTACCAAGTTTCGTCGAAATCCGGCAAGCGGTTCATGAGAAGAAGATTTTTTAAGAATTTATGCTATTTTTAGACGGCGGCCATCTTGGATTAGCGATGACCTCCATTTTAACAAATCTGAAAAGGCTTCACCCATGGACCAAAACTTTTAAGTTTGGCTACCATGGGCCAAGCGGTTCATGTGAAGAAGAATTTTGAAATCTCTAATAAAAGAACGACCTTTTGACCTTTCGGCGGCCATCTTGGATAACATAACCATCCGATTTCGACAAAAAATGCACCAGAGTGATTGCCTTGTTGATACCTTCGATTTGATATATGATATGACCATATTGTCAAAAATAAAATTTGACCCCAATTTGACCCCACGGGCCACGCCCATTTTTGACCCTGGGGTCACCATTTTAACAACTTTGAAAGAGCATTGTACATTGATCATTCCTACCAAGTTTTGTCGAAATCCGGTTGGCGGTTCTTGAGAAGAAGATTTTTGAAGAATTTGTGCTATTTTTAGACGGCGGCCATCTTGGATTACGTAATGACGTCATTTTAACAATTTTGTAATCCCCCTATCTAAGGACCATGACCATGAAGTTTGGTGACCATAGGCCCAATGGTTACCGAGGAGAAGACGTTTGAAAATGTTCAAGGACGACGACGACGGACGACGACGGACGACGGACACATTGCGGTAACAATAGCTCACATGAGCTTCGCTCAGGTGAGCTAAAAACAAGAAATGCGTCTGTCGAACGCGGATGCCACCTGCAGCATATTTGAGAAACTGTGGTTAAGTGGTTAACCGAAAAGTGTGACAGACGGACGGACGGACGGACGGACGGACGTTCTTACATTAGGGTACTTATGTGGCTTATCACATGTTAAATATTAGCCACATAAAACGATTTTTAGCCACATAAAACGATTTTTTAGGTGGCTAATTGTAACCAACCCTATCCTTTAACAAGTCCATAACCCTGTGGGGCTAGCCACATAAGTACCCTAATGTGTGCCTGGACGGACGGACAGACGGACGTTCTTACGGTACTATACTTATGTGGCTTATCACATGTTAAATATTAGCCACATAAAAGGATTTTTAGCCACATAAAAGGAATTTTTAGGTGGCTAATTGTAACCAACCCTAATACCTTTACTAAGTCTTCGAAACCCGGTGGCATAAAAACTATTTTTAGAAGCCATGACCTTGAAGAGATGAAACACACATTCAATAGGGTGTTTCCCATTGTTGATATGAATGTGTGTGGTGTATTGTGAAGATTCGATAGATGGTAGTCGAGTTGTCACACGGAAACAAACGAAATGTGCAATAAACAATCTATTTTTAGCACCCGCGACCTTGACCGTAAGAGACAAAACCCACATTCAATAGTGTTCTTCCCATGTTTGATATGAATATATGTGTGAAGTATCGCGAACATAGGAAATATGGGAGTCGAGTTATCACATGGAAGAACATTGTCTATTGACAGTCGGACAGCCACGGCAAACACTATATCCACCGCCAACCACCCCCAGTAATTGATTCATTCAAAGTATGGAATAACAGTGGTACTCAACGCCCATTTTCTTATCTGGAGTTCTGAGTCAGTTGTTTTATATACATACAATGTATATCACACACTCGGACTTTTGAGTAAACCTTGTATTTCAACATCATTTTTTTATACTTTTGATGCCTTTCATGCAAAGAATATTTTAGAAGAACATATGTGTTTAATATACACATTGTAATTTACTAACGTAAGGTCCGTAACCAGCCTTTTTGAAGCCGGAATGGCAAACAGTGCAGATCCTGATCAGATTGTGCAGATGCACAGGCTGATCTAGATCTACACTGGTCGCAAAGCATGTAAGTCGGTCACATATACTTTTGTCCAAATGTATAGATTGTTTTTCACAATTTCTCTAAATTCTTTTAAAAAATAAATATTTACAAATAGAGAGAACAAATCTTGCATATATGAAAAGGTCATCACATGACCAGCAGACAGCAGGATTGGGAACAATGGCAAATCCTGAAAATCGCTAAGCAAAAATCTCTCTGCACCCACAAATGCATATCGTGTGCCTCCCATCTGGAAACATTGCCATGTTTCTGCAATTATATCCTGATAATTGCAGAAAAATGCCAATGTTTCCATGTGGGAGATACACTATTATGCATTTGGGGGTGCAGAAATATGTTTGCTTAGCCAGTTTCAGGATTTGCATGTTTCTGCAATTATCAGGAACCTCAAATCCTGATTTCAGGATATATCCTGAAAATTGCCAACCCCGATGATATAGGTAAAGGATTATGAGAAAGGAGTCGCACAAGACTTACCCTTCAGTCAGAGTGTACTCCATACCGTGTGCTACAATGGGCCATTATGATGGTATACAAATTGGTGGATAATTATCAATTCAAAAATACATGTGGCCCAACAGAGTGAATTTTTAAATATAGGAAAAGGACTACAACAAAAAAAAAACAACAACACATATTCATCGACAGAGAAGATTTGACAGAAGCCGATTTCATCAAAATTGCAAAGTATGCTTTGGTACCAAAGTATACTTTGAGGGAGTAATCATTTATTTTTCCCGAAATGCATTATTTCATATAGAACTAACAACTGCATATATTTGATGATTAAAAGTATGCAGAATTATTATACTGAATTTATTACATTATCACAGCCAAAATGGCTGTGATAATGTAATAAATTCAGTATAAAAAAAATTAATAAATTTATCCTTAATTTGAAAATTTCTCCCTCAAAGTATACTTTGCTAGATAAGTACACTTTGCAATGTTGGTGATGAAATAGGCTACAGGTCAGACAGACAAGAACTGCGAGGAAAATGAACACAGTACACTTACTCTTCGGTGAGGTTATACTCCATAATGTGCGCTATGACGGGCGCGTCAGCGAACGAGTGTTCACAGTGAAGCCCCATCCTGCCGTCGGCGGCCACAACTATCGTCATGGACTTGTCGAACCAGATCGACTTGCCGTCCGCGTGCATGATGTAGCGGCCACGCGACGAGAAGTCCGTGTTGACCTTCGTGCCCAACACCACCTGCAATACAGGCAGCGATTGCAGCGACGATACGAGTGATGAATTAACCCTTAGAATGCTGGTAATGATTATTGCTGTTTGTTGTTGTTTTATGTTTTGCATTATCACATGAAATCCTTGTAATGCCGTGTTTCATAAATTTCATAAATGTGTTCGGACACACGTGTAATAACACCTGGAGCGCATTTGAATGGCTGGCAACATCACCCTAATTACATATTCATATTATGCGCCAACGTCATGTCAAATGAATAACATAGAGACATTGACGTCTTGTTTTAAACGTCATTAAAACTAGAATTGGACGCTTGTCGACAAGCGCATGTGTATCCCCCTCCCCAGATACACAAGTAGTTTGAAAAAAGGGTGTTCGAGTTGTGCTCCGGAGACAAAATCAGTGACGGAAAAACAAAGGGAGATAACTAAAACATTAGTGATGCAAGAGTTCTCATTCTTGCGTGACACACCTTTAGGGTCGTGGTCTATGCATGTGTGAAGTTTCAGGAAAATATTCCAAAGGGTGTTCGAGTTATGCTCCGGACACGAAATCAGTGCATGAAACAACAAAGGGAGATAACTAAGAAATTAATGACGCAAGAGTTGTCATTCTTATGTGACACACACCTTTGGGTCGTCTTCTATGCATGTGTGAAGTTTAATAAACTAGAAAATGTGTTCATAGAACACGGATGTCCCACATATCGCTTTGATAATAAATGAGGCCAAATTCCAAGTCAAAATTTTCTTTTACCTGAGCGTTAAAGTTTTTGAAGCACCAAGTATGTGACCTTGACCCTGGGCTTGGCGGGGGCAGGACGAACGTGGATTTTGCACAGGGCAGTAGAGGACCATTAGAGCAATGCATATATGAAATATGAAGCTGATCCGTGAAAGAAAACAGAAATTATAAGATATTTACCTGAGCGTTAAAGTTTTTGAAGCACTAAGTATGTGATCTTAACCCTGGGCTTGGCGGGGGCAGGACGAACAGGGCGGTAGAGGACCATTAGAGCAATGTGTATATGAAATATGAAGGAGATCGGTCGAAGGATGAAGAAATTATGAGACATTTACCCGAGTGTTAAAGTTTTGTGACGGACGGACGGACGGGAGGACGGGACGCACGTTCCTACAAATGAATACTTGTTGGGTTTTTACTCTATAAAAATACCCAACAAGAGTACCCAACACTATCCTAACCCTACCCAATAAGATCCCCGTACGCTTACAACAAGTACCCATTCGTGTGTGCGGACGGACGGACGGACGGACGGACGGAGACGGACGGACGGACGGACGGACAAGGGTAACACTAAATGCCCCCTCCACTATCGTGGTGGGGCGTAAAAATATTCCAAAGGGTGTTCGAGTTATGCTCTGGATACAAAATCAGAGCAAGAAACAACAAAGGGAGATAAGTAAACAAGAATTCCGCGGAATCAAATGCCTCGCCTTGTCCCGCCTTGACCTCGAGCCTGGGCCCGAAAGCAATCTTCACTGGCCCGAACATATTATACAATTATTGACTAGTGAGCCATAGAATATCAGATTATATTCTATGGCTCACTAGTCAATAATTGTTTTATTATATGATAATAGTCTGTATATAGCACTTACGACCTTATGCTACTAGACAAAAATTGAAAAAGAATTTGAAAAAAAAAAATTAAAAAAAAAAAATTGATAAAAAAAGTTTAAAAATTAAAAATAATAGTGCTTGCTACTGGAGCCCAGATTTTTTTTTAATAGTCCTACATTTATCTACATATATCTGCACAGGTCCACCTAATGCCACAGTTTACGGAAATGTAATATCCAATGTAGTAATTTACCTGTATAAATTACCTGTGGTCAGAGTGGTCAAGACTGGACATTTGCACATGCTAGCACATGCTAGCACATGCACAGGTGAATGGTTCTCCCAGTCTCTATTGTTCTCTCTACAGGTAAGGTGTACAGAGCACACGAGAAAACAGGTCTTCATGCATTATTGTCCAGTTTGTAGAGTGCGCAAAACAAAAAAGGGAGATAACTAAAAAATTAGCTACGCAAGAGTTGTCATTCTTGTACGCGACACACCTCCGGGTCGTGGTCTATGCATGTGTGAAGTTTCATGAAAATATTCCAAAGGGTGGTCGAGTTATGCTCCGGACAGGAAATTAGTGCGCAAAAACAAAAAAGGGAGATAACTAAAAAATTAGCTATGCAAGAGTTGTCATTCTTGTGCACGACACACCTTCGGTTCGTGGTCTAATTGAATGTGTGAAGTTTCATAAAAATATTCCAAAGGGTAGTCGAGTTATGGTTAATCAGTGCGCGAAACAAAAAAGGGAGATAACTCAAAAATTAGCTATGCAAGAGTTGTCATTCTTGTGCGCGACATACCTTCGGGTCGTGGTCTATGCATGTGTGAAGTTTCATGAAAATATTCCAAAGGGTGTTCGAGTTATGCTCCGGACAAGAAGTGTCTGCGGCGGAAGCGGACGCGTACGCAGACGAGAACACGGCCCGCTGTCAAATCCATAGTATCCCCCGACGGAGTCCGGGGGATACAATTACTCAATTAGACTCACTAAAATTACTGCAATTGTCAGAATGAACTACCGTTTGGTAGTATGCAGTGTTTACAAAGAACAGGAACCTGTGATCTGGCATATTTATAATAATTTTAATGCTACAATTATAACTATTTTTCTCCGTGTGTGAAGTTTCATAAAAATATTCAAAAGGGTGTTCGAGTTATGCTCCGGACAAGAAATCAGTGCATGAAAAACAAAGGGAGATAAATCGAAAATTAATCAGGCAAGAGGTGTCATTCTTTGGGTCGTGATCTAAGCATGTGTGAAGTTTTATGAAAATATTCCAAAAGGTATTCGAGTTATGCTCCGGACAAGAAGTGTCTGCGGCGGACAAAGCAGACGTGGACGATGTCAAATCCATAGTATTCTCCGACGTTCGTCCGGGGGATACAATTAGAGTCGGGGGAGATAAAAGGCACCAATCTAACATTAACGCAAATTTCTAAGTCACTTAACATTGGGCATGTACCGTATTTCGCTGTGTATTGCGCGCACTGGCGTAAAACGCGCATCGGGGAACAAATAGTTCGCGTCAATAGCGTGCAGCAAATTTTCACCACAAAAATCGGCGGAAATTCCGTCCCGAGTATAAATTGCTTTCCGAGTTCACATCCACAATGCTGAACGTGTGCTGTTATGCTCTCTCAATGCTGCTAATCGGTGACAAAAAGATCGCCAAAGGTCAGCTTTGCTAATCGAGGCATAAATTAGACTTTATATGGTCTAAAATTATGTTGTATTTATTGGTATTTACTGATTAATATGCTTTATATTAAAAATTCACGATGCATGTAATAAATTTATTGAACCTACTTACGAAGAAATTTGTTGTATATAATTGCACCATATTGAACATTCTTGTATAACATATTACCCGTAATCCGCCAGCCAACACACAGCAGCCATGTGTCAAACTGCTAGTGCTAGACCTGGACATGAGAAACGGGCCATAAACAATTCCCCCCAGCCAAATATGGACACTGGACACACCGTGGATATACGTAGGTACAGATAGTGTGTATTCACTGTTTATTGATTAGGTTGAAAAATAGACATAGCGGTCGCCGATAGTATACGGTACTACTACTACCTGAATACACGACAGTCCAGCATAGCCCCATATCAGTGTATGCGCAGGCGAATCAGGGGCTATGCTGGTCGCACATGTCATAAGGTCTTGATGCGTGAATACTTGTCAATACTTTCCAAAAATAGTAACACAGTCAGTCGGCAACCTAGCAACGACAATAACCATTACCGAGTGTATGTGCGCGACGCTCGATTTAGCATCTAAAATCTTACATCAAGCGCTTATGGGATTGAGATAATCGGTCCTCATTAATTATTCACAGAATGGCAGACGTGCGACGTCACTTCGAAAACCAAACCAAATGCCCAATGTGGATAAATGTGGCTTCAAGGATGGAGAAATGGGGCTTATGACATTTGCGGCTTGTGGATATCCAGATCATCTTGCTTATTATTCGGCACATTCGATGCGTATTTTTACTACGCTTAGTGTATCCTACTAG
Source organism: Conchocele bisecta (assembly GCA_029237695.1). Taxonomy (NCBI): domain Eukaryota; kingdom Metazoa; phylum Mollusca; class Bivalvia; order Lucinida; family Thyasiridae; genus Conchocele; species Conchocele bisecta. Next base: position 4,536,788 of record CM055275.1, on the reverse strand, counting down.
TGTATTTCAACGTCATAGCGGACACCTGTCAAACATTGATATTTCCGCTTCCGGGCTTGTTTTGTTTGATAAACAAGAGCTGTAGGAGAACAGCATAGCTCGACTACGACGGTTGTTGATGTACACATAGCTTGACAAAGAAGGTGGCTGCGGCCTGCATAAAAACCTTAACCAAGGTCGACTAAAAACATTAACCAAGGGAAACTAGAAATGTGGCCTGTCGGCACACGAATACCCCCACTGGCAGCCAAAGAAAACGAGGCATTTTTGATTATAAGCCATTTAGCCGAGCGTTAAGGTTTCAAACGCATCAAGTCTGTGACCTTGACCCTGGGCATAGTGTGATAATCCATGCATCGGTGTAGAAGATATAGAGCGGAAGGGAATTTCAATAGGTTTGACCTTTGACCTTCAACTATGACCTTGACCTTGGACGTAGGTGCGTGGTTATTGATCGAGACACACCTTCTCATCCTGAGAAACATTTGTGCCAAGGCATTTGATAATCCATGCATCGGTGTAGAAGATATAGAGCGGAAGGAAATTTCAATAGGTTTGACCTTTGACCTTCAACTGTGACCTTGACCTTGGACGTAGGTGCGTGGTTATTGATTGCGACACACCTTCTCATCATGAGAAACATTTGTGCCAAGCCATTTGATAATCCATGCATCGGTGTACAGGGCTCCAGATAAGGAATTTGACATTGGGTACTGTTACTCCATACTTTTGAAATCAATTGGGTATTCTCAATTTTCAATTGGGTATTTTAAAAACGTTACCCCATCAATTTTTTTCAATTGGGTATTTCCATATTTGGATTATAAAAACCGATTCGGAAACAAATCGTACTAATTTATGTATTAATGGTACTGTTTTGTTGTTCATATAATTAATTGAAGCATAAAATGATTAGTTCAAGTTTTCAAACAAAGTACATATAAGTAACTGTTACTAGAGTAATTGGGCTTATGGCATTTATGACCAGTGTAGTTCAAGATCTGCTAGCACACTTATAGTTATAAGTTATGTAACAAGCAGTATCATGTATTAAACAAATCATGCAAGTTGTTTCATTATCTGAATGACAAACAGTGCATACGCTGATCAAGAATGCTTTGATTGGCAGATTGATCTTTGCAATACGCGATCTATTTTTTTTTGGCTGACCACGTTTGACAGCAATTCATCAATAATGTCAATCACGATTAATTTGGGGTCTCCACACACCGAGCTCAACAAAATGACTGTATGATGCCTTGTGCAATGGATTGAGATTCCACCTTTGCATCGGTCGTAAAATAAATCGAAATAAGGTTAACATTGGTGCTGGACTTTTGCAATTTGTTTCTTCCACGTTTGTTTGTTGTGGCCGCCATTTTGTTGCGCCATGTGTCACCAATTTTCTACGACGAAAAAATCTGACATGATCCGATTGTGTTATGTATAGTGTCTATCGCTACTACGATTATATTAATTGGTGAATTTGGGCGCCGTTCAACTCGTCCTATTTTAACTTAGTTAATTCGACCGCCATGTTATTCAACGTGTGCGTTGGTCGAAATAGTAATAATGTTACCATATTTTCATTTATTACTTATGATACTGTCCCACATGTAAAATATAAACCTGACACATTCAAAATAATAAAATGTCTGCTGTGCCCCGCCCTCCCCCAGGACCAATTCCACTGTACCATTTGTTTTATCCGTGCGGATAGTCGTTTACGAATGTCTACGGATGTTTTTCGTTGCATCTCCTTGAGTAGACTCGGGGTCGTCGAAACAAGCAGTTTCACATCGATTTGAATCTCGGGTTCACAAAAGTTTCGCATCGCCGTTTTCCCCCACAATTATTGATTTGCCAATCAGTAATATTTTCCGTAAATGACGTGGATTGTGACAACAAATTCAGAGATAAATGGGAATTCAATTCCGGCTCGCGTGAGCTCTGAAGTTTGTGTTAACTTTCGCCATAATTGATAGGCCCCGTCTTATCCGATTTTTGTTCTCAAAATCAATATGGGCAAAAATGGCCGATGCGATAAGGGTGGACATTCTAGATTTGGGATCATTAACTTGAACGGTACTCTAAACAAATGCCATGTGGTGGATTACTAGAGTTTCGTATCGAGTTGGACCCATTTTCCCCCGCTGAGAGTCGGAATCGCTCCCGCTAAATCCTGGAGTTCAAATCGAGTACACCCAAATACTGGTTTCCAGCCGTTATCAGTGAAATACAGCGAGACATTGTCCGCAGCTAGAGCCGGGACTAGACGTTGTAAACATTGAATGGCCGACCGCACAGATCATCGGCGATGATTTTGTAGGATTGTATACAAATCTAGCAGTACGCGACAGACTGAAAATACATTTGAGGAGTACGCTACAGGATAAAAAATTATTGCGTACCGGAAATTTTAATTGCTTTTTGGTACGCATTGTCTCTGATTTTAATTGGGTTTTTGCATTTTTTAATTGCGTATTTACGCAAATACGCACCTTATCTGGACCTCTGGTGTAGAAGATATAGAGCGGAAGGGAATTTCAATAGGTTTGACCTTTGACCTTCAACTGTGACCTTGGACGTAGGTGCGTGGTTAGCAATTTGATAATCCATGCATCAGTGTAGAAGATATAGAGCAGAAGGGAATTTCAATAGGTTTGACCTTTGACCTTCAACTGTGACCTTGACCTTGGAGAGGTGCGTAGGTTGCTGGTTTATTGATCGTGACACACCTTCTCATCATGAGAAACATTTGTGCTAAGCCATTTGATAATCCATGCATCGGTGTAGAAGACATAAGAGCGGAAGGGAATTTCAATAGGTTTGACCTTTGACCTTCAACAGTGACCTTGCCCTCGGACGTAGGTGCGTGGTTATTGATCGCGACACACCTTCTCATCGTGAGAAACATTTGTGCCAAGCATTGGGAATTTCAATATTTTTTACCTTTGACCTTCAACTGTGACCTTGACATTGGATGTAGGTGCGTGGTTATTGATCGCGACACATTCTCATCCTGAGAAAACATTTGTGCCAAGGCATTTTTGATAATCCATCCGCATCGGTGTTAGAAGATATAGAGCGGAAGGGAATTTCAATAGGTTTGACCTTTGACTTTCAACTGTGACCTTGACCTTGGACGTAGGTGCATGGTTATTGATTGCGACACACCTTCTCATCATGAGAAACATTTGTGCCAAGCCATTTGATAATCCATGCATCGGTGTAGAAGATATAGAGCGGAAGGGAATTTCAATAGGTTTGACCTTTGACCTTCAACTGTGACCTTGGACGTAGATGCGTGGTTAGCAATTTGATAATCCATGCATCGGTGTAGAAGACATAGAGCGGAAGGGAATTTCAATAGGTTTGACCTTTGACCTTCAACTGTGACCTTGACCTTGGACGTAGGTGCGTGGTTATTGATCGCGACACACCTTCTCATCATGAGAAACATTTGTGCCAAGCCATTTGATAATCCATGCATCGGTGTAGAAGATATAGAGCGGAAGGGAATTTCAATAGGTTTGACCTTTGACCTTCAAGAGTGACCTTGACCTTGGACGTAGGTGCGTGGTTTTCCAAGTATGGTTGCTGTAGGTCCAGGAGTATTCCATATACAAGCTTGAGTAAAAACCGTAACCAAGGGGAGATAACTAAGTAATCCAAGGATAAAAGTAGGTCAAGGTCAAATATAGGTCAGGGATTATTGATGTACATCACTAGGAGATGAAGTTGTCCAAGTATGGTTGATGTAGGCCCAGAAGTATTCCATATACAAGCTTGACTATAAACATTAACCAAGTAATTCAAGGTTAAATGTAGGTGAAGGTAAAATAAAGGTCAGGGGTTATTGATGTACATCCCTATGAGAAAAAGTTATCCAAGTATGGTGTATGTATGCACAATAGTATTCCATCTACAAGCTTGACTAATAACCTTAACCAAGGTTGAGTAAAAACCTTAACCAAGGGGAATTAAGTAAGTAATTTAAGGTTAAATGTAGGTCAAGGTCAAATATAGGTCAGGGGTTGTTGATGTACATCACTAGGAGATGAAGTTGTCCAAGTATGGTTGGTGTAGGGCCATGAGTATTCCATCTACAAGCTTGAGTAAAAACCTTAACCAAAGAGAATTAAGTAAGTAATTCAAGAGGAAATGTAGGTCAAGGTCAAATATAGATCAGGGGTTATTTATGTACATCACTATGAGAAAAGGTTGTCCAATTATGGTGTCTGTATGCACAATAGTATTCCATGTACAAGCTTGAGTAAAAAGCTTAACCAAGGTCGAGTAAAAAGCTTAACCAAGGGGAATTAAGTAAGTAATTCAATGTTAAATGTAGGTCAAGGTCATATATAGGTCAGGGGTTGTTGATGTACATCACTAGGATATGAAGTTGTCCAAGTATGGTTGGTGTAGGGCCAGGAGTATTCCATGTACAAGCTTAATTAAAAATGTTAACCAAGGGGAATTAAGTAATTCAAGAGGAAATGTAGGTCAAGGTCAAATATAGATCAGGGGTTGTTGATGTACATCACTAGGAGATGAAGTTGTCCAAGTATGGTGGGTGTAGGGCCAGTAGTATTCCATATAGAAGGTTGACTAAAAACCTTAACCAAAAGGAATTAAGTAAGTAATTGAAGAGGAAATGCAGGTCAAGGTCAAATATAGATCAGGGGTTATTGATGTACATACCTATGAGAAAAGGTTGTCGAAGTATGGTGTGTGGATGCACAATAGTATTCAATGTACAAGCTTGAAAAAAAACCTTAACCAAGGTTGACTAAAAACCTTAACCAAGGGGAATTAAGTACGTAATTCAAGAGGAAATATAGGTCCAGGTCAAATATAGATCAGGGGTTATTGATGTGCATCACTAGGAGATGAAGTTGTCCAAGTATGGTGGGTGTAGGGCCAGTAGTATTACATATACAAACTTGACTAAAAACCTTAACCAAGGTTGACTAAAAACCGTAACCAAGGGGAATTAACCAAGTAATTCAAGAGGAAATGTAGGTGAAGGTCAAATATAGATCAGGGGTTATTGATGTCCATCACTAGGAGATGAAGTTGTCCAAGTATGGTGAGTGTAGGGCCAGTAGTATTCCATATACAAGCTTGACTAAAAACCTTAACCAAGGCGTGACGGTGACGCCGCCACCACCGACGCCGGGGTGACAACATAAGCTCTACTTATTCTTCGAATAGTCGAGCTAAAAATGCGCAAAACTGGCAGAAATCAGTTGGAAATTTTTTTGAAATTTATCTACCTACCAGGGTGACTTCTGGATTAAAAATGCGGGTGAAAAAGTGCGTGCACTACACAGCGAAATACGGTAAGCAGCATGTATATATAGTGTGTATTCAGCATGTATATATAGTGTGTATTCAGCATGTATATATAGTGTGTATTCAGCATGTATATATAGTGTGTATTCAGCATGTGTGGGATATATACTTATACTTATGTGTGGAACACTATTTCGTATTTTCAAATGAGTGAATAAAACGGACCTAGCCACTTACACAGAGGAGGGCCTTCTCTATAACGGTAATGGTCTCTCTGTTGATCCCAGAGGTGAAGTAACGTTCGCGCACCTGCGCCCACGATTTACGGTCCATTCCCGTTAAGGCCGGTAGCGATTTCTCCTCCTCGCTCACAGAATCTACAAAATATTACAGGAAAAATGAGGTTTTTGGTGAATTTATTGATGTACATTATATACTTGTACGAGTCCAACAAAACTGGTTGAAGGCCCTCACCAATGATTGTTGGACCCTAAAAGAATAACAAAAGAATTCCGCTAAGGAAGTGGTGTCGTGCCTGAGGAGGCACTTGACCATACCACGATCATGGGTATGTGCTAAGGTAAGCATCACAAAAACCATCAGAGAAGTGCATGCTTTAAACACGAAATATGTCAAGTTCATATTAATGGTGGTATTAGTGCTACAAATGCTCACATGAATTAAATGTTCAAATATTGAAGCAATTCATCAAGTAATATTAAACTTATATCATGACATGCTCCAGATAAGGAATTAGTAATTGAGTATTTTCACTCCATCATATCTGAACCAATTGGGTATTTCAATATTGTAATTGGGTAAAATAAAATCACACTACTGTTTACACATCAACAGACAGCAATTATTGAATAGTTTGCTCCGAAATGAAAACATGTCTTGGCATTTCATTAGAATTGTCTCCTTAATTCTAATGAAATACCAAGATGTGTTTTCATTGAAAATAAGAAAAATATGCTACATTTGTGGTCTGTTTATTGTTTTGTGTAGCATGATAAAGGTACCACAAATTTGTTATTGCTTTTTGATGCTCGCTACTTCTGATTTCAATTGGGTTTTTGGCAATTTAATTGGGTATTTACGCAAATACTCAGCTTATCTGGAGCTCTGCATGATGAAGAAACTTGTACAAACTTTTTGTCATGTGCATGGAAAAGGATATGCGCAATCAAGCACAATACTAAAAATATATTGGAGTAATAAAACAATGAATACTTTATTAGTTACTGGTTTGTGACTCATATTCAGTAAAAACTAGATTGGTCAGTAAGTGAGGCTTACGGAATAGCCCCCCCCCCCCCCGCCCCCCCCCCCCCCCCCCCCACGTGGCTCATGTACCCCTAAATATGTAAAAACAAAATTCCAAGTGTGTGGAATTGTGACCTTGACTCTGGGCACGAACGTGAATTTGTCACACGGTGGTAGAGCCATTGGAGCAATGCGTGTGTGAAATGTGAAGCAGATCCGAGCAAGGAAATAGAAGTTATAACCAATTTCTCTCATGTTAAGTTTCGTAAAGAGACTAAGTATGTGACCTTCACCTCGAGATCAGCGGGGATTTGTCACAGCATGATAGTAGAGCCTTAGAGGAATTCATGCATGAAATATTAAGAATTTTCGATGAACGAAATAGAAGTTATAACATATTTCTCTGATGTTAAATTTTGTAAAGAGACTAAGTATGTCACCTTGACCTTGGGATCAGCGGGGGTTGGATGGTCGTAGGTTTGTCACACCATGATAGTACAACCTTAGAGGAATGCACAAGTGAAATATTAAGAATTTTCAATGAAGGAAATAGCAGTTATAACTTATTTCTCTGATGTTAAGCTTAAGACAAAGTATTTGACCTTGACCTTGGGATCAGCGGGTGTTGGACGGTCGTGGATTTGGCACAGCATGGTAGTAGAACCTTACAGGATTGCATGTGTGAAATATTAAGCATTTTAGATGAAGGAAATAGTGGTTACAACATATTTCTCTGATGTTAAGTTTTGTAAAGAGACTAAGTATTTGACCTTGACCTTGGGATCAGTGGGGATTGGACGGCCGTGGATTTGGCACAGCATGGTAGTAGAACCTTACAGGAATGCATGTGTGAAATATTAAGCATTTTAGATGAAGGAAATAGAAGTTACAACATATTTCTCTGATGTTAAGTTTTGTAAAGAGACTAAGTATTTGACCTTGACCTTGGGATCAGTGGGGGTTGGACGGTCATGGATTTGGCACAGCCTGGTAGTAGAACCTTACAGGAATGCATGTGTGAAATATTAAGCATTTTAGATGAAGGAAATAGAAGTTACAACATATTTCTCTGATGTTAAGTTTTGAAAAGAGACTAAGTATTTGACCTTGACCTTGGGAGCAGCGGGGGTTGGACGGTCGTGGATTTGGCACAGCATGGTAGTAGAGCCTTACAGAAATGCATGTGTGATATATTAAGCATCTTAGATGAAGGAAGTTATAATAATATTATACTGATGTTAAGTTTAGTGACGGACGGACGCACGGACGGACAACCGGACTCCAGTATACCCCCACACAACTTGATGCGGGGGGGTATAAACAAACAATGACCGACGAACCTTGGTATTTCTCCGCGTCCTCCATGATCCAGTTGAGCTGTTTCTGGAGGTTGGTGGACGTCACCAGTTTACGGTTTTTGTCGTAGACGTCGAGACGGTAGAAGATTCCTTTCCTGTACACCACCACGTGCTGCAATGTCGGAATCATGCACATCAGTTATATAACAAGAAATCAGTAGTAACACTGATTGAGAATGTACCTCTCAAAAACATTAAATAGAGTTACAGACAAGGTGCGTATTGAGGAGTCGTAGTGGACCAGTTTGTCCATATTGGGGCGAGCTTTAACAAGTTACCTTGGACTCGGAGGAGTCGTACTCGTAGTGGACCAGTTTGTCCATATTGGGGCAAGCTTTAACAAGTTACCTTGGACTTGGAGGAGTCATAGTGGACCAGTTTGTCCATATTGGGGCGAGCTTTAACAAGTTACTTTGGACTCGGGCGAGCAATAACAGTTTACCTTGGACTCGGAGGAGTCGTATTGGACCAGTTTTTCCATATTGGGGAGAGCGTTAACAAGTTAAGTTACCTTGGACTCGGAGGAGTCGTAGTGGACGATTTTGTCCATATCTACCCCGGGCACCCGGACCGTGGAGAAACTCCGCGAGTACTGGCCCATACAGATGGGGATCACATTGCGGATCAGCAGGGGCTCGATTTGTTCCCGGTCCAGGCGCTGCTTCACCAGCATCATCTGGTAGATTATGCTCGCCGACCTGAAAACAATCATTTGGTCATGTTACTTTATATTTCTTTGACCTTGACCTCGGGTGTTCGGGCGTGGGTTGTATGCGAAACAAAGCACCATCCCTAGACCGACATTGTGGGCAAATATTGTTGAAGATTGAGAAAACATTAAAACCTTAGAACGCATTTGCCTTACAAACAAGGTGGGCAAATATTATTGAAATTGGTGAAGGAATTTATAAGAGATTAAAAACTTAAAATGCATTTGCCTTACTAACAAGGTGAATATAAGTCCCCAGTGACCGTGACCTTGTTTGTTCAGGCGTGGGTTGTACGCAAAACAAAGCACCATCCCTAGACAGACATTGTGGGCAAATATTATTGAAATTAGTGAAGGAATTAATTAGTTATTGAGAGAATATTAAAAGTTAAGGAGTTATTGAAAACTTAAATGCATTTGCCTTACGGACGCACGCACGGACTCACGCACGGACTCACGCACGGACTCACGCACGGACTCACGCACGGACTCACGCACGGACTCACGCACGGACTCACGCACGGACTCACGCACGGACTCACGCACGGACTCACGCACGGACTCACGCACGGACTCACGCACGGACTCACGCACGGACAGGGGTAAAACATACCCCCGCCCCCCACCCAATAAATTGGTGGGAGCATAATCAGCAATTTTCACTAAGTCAAGGGCCATAACTCCGCCCATACTCTATGAATCCGCATCAAAATCACCAGATGCACAACTCCACATGTTGATAGGTTTCATGCCTGTAACTCAAAATCTTTTGACACAAGTTAAAAATCAGCAATTTTCACTAAATCAAGGGCCATAACTCTGACAATACTCTATGAATCAGCATCAAAATCACCAGATGCACAACTAAGTCAAGGGCCATAACTCTGCAAATACTGGATGAATCTGCATCTAAAACCCCATGTGCACAACTTCACATGATAAAAAATATTCCTGTAAAATTTTGCGACACTAACTCAAATATTTTTGGAGAAACGGGTGACACAAATTTTGTGACGGACGGACAACCATGCCAAAAACATTATGTCTCCAATATACATAATAATCAACTAATGATAATTCCAGCACAAAAATATTTACACAATTCCTAACATTTCATTGGCCCATAGCAAGTCTCTGTCCAAAATTTATATCCCAGTAAACTCCCACGCCAAACTACTTTCCGTAACCGTGAGGCGCAGTTAAAATAAGTCTTAAGAAAACAGAAAATAAACACATTTTCTTGATGAATTTATTTCAAATGCTGGAATTATATATAAGGAGTGAATGGCCTTCGTCCAGTATTCCCGCGACTTTTCCAAGTTTATACCCCGATAAATTCCACAAAAAGGCGATTCATTCCTATAATAATGAGCATACCTTGCGACCTGGTTACTGGTGGGACATGCCACACCCTGGTCCATGATGTAGTAGTTGCTGTTGATGGGGAGGGGGCTCCGGTTCATCAGGTACACATACTTCTCCCTGCAATTATTGATTGGTTGATGTATTGATTGACTGATTGGTTGATTGATTGGTTGATTGATTGTAGTAGTTGCTGTTGATGGGGAGGGGGCTCCGGTTCATCAGTAGCCTATTTCATCAACATTGAAAAGTATACTTTTCTAGCAAAGTATACTTTGAGGGAGTAATCATTTATTTTTCGTGAAATGCATTAGTTCATATAGAACTAACAAATGCATATATCTCATGATTAATTATTCAGAATTATTCAGAATTATTATACTGAATTGATTACATTATCACAGCCAAATTGGCTGTGATAATGTAATAAATGCAGTATAATAAAAATTAATAAATTTATCCTAAAATTGGAAATTTCTCCCTCAAAGTATACTTTGCTAGAAAAGTATACTTTGCAATGTTGATGAAATGGGCTACTGGTACACATACTTCTCCCTGCAATTATTGATTGGTTGATGTATTGATTGGTTTGGTAATTGCTCGATTTATTGATTGATTGTAGTTACTTTTGATGGGGAGGGGCTGCGGTTCATCCGATAAACATACTGCTCCCTGACACGATTGATTGGTCGATATATGTGATTGATTGATTGATGGATGGATCAGTGACTTTACCAGAAATCTGTATTGTAGTTCTGTGACCACCATGACTTCAGGTATAGTATTCTCTGCAGTTTGGGCCCCAGTGTTCACACCAAACTAACGGTGTCACAATACAACAGAGTAACTACATTTCATTATCAGTGACTTTACCAGAAATCTGAGACGTAGTTCTGTGACCACCATGACTTCAGGTAGAGTATTCTCTGCAGTTTGGGCCCCAGTGTTCACAGCAAACTAACGGTGTCACAATACAACGGAGTAACTACATTTCATTATCAGTGACTTTACCAGAAATCTGTGACATAGTTCTGTGACCACCATGACTTCAGGTAGAGTATTCTCTGTAGTTTGGGCCCCAGTGTTCGCTGAAACGCCTTTGATTCCTTCTTGAGGTCCTGAATAATCTCTGAGTGCTCCCCGTAAATCGGCTTCAGTGAGTGAATCAGTCCCTTCAGGGTCTCCTTCAGGTTGGGCACCGGCAATCTGTACATTGAGTGATAGATTGATTTATTGGTTAATTTATTTATTTATTGATTGATTTGTTGGTTAATTGATTGATTTATTTATTTATTGATTTGCAGGTTGATTTTTTTATTTATTTGTTAATTGATTAATTGATTCATTTGCTGTTAATTGAGTTATTTATTGATTGATTAATTAGTTGAATGATACTACATTTATACATTATACGACGGTAAGAGAAGATCAGTCTAAGGTATATGATCATAATATGACCATGGACAAGTGCAAAATGCAGGCATGACAAGTGGGGCTCGGGAGGTCATGGATTTTACACAGAATGGAAGTGGACCATCAGAGAAATGCTTGTGTGAAATATGATGAAGATCCATAAAGGGAAAGATAAGTTACCTTATTACCTTAGTATTTTTCTTATTTCTCTCTGTAAATATGTCTTGGAATTTCATTAGAATCGAGTCCGGAGAAATCAAAGAAGCTATAATGAATTTATTTTTGAACTATTTATAGCCCACACATTTCCCAGCATGCAAAGAGTTAAACACCATTAAATCAAAACAAATCAAATCTCTACTCTGAACACTCTGAGGGTTTTTAAATTCTATGATTTCGACTGTCATGATTGCAAACCAGACTGTGCTATGATATTTATTGGGAGAAATCAAAGAAGCTATAATGAATTGTCGTCTGGTATTTTTTAACTATTTATAGCCCAGACATTTCCCAGCATGCAAATACTGTGCCAACCTTGGGAGACTGAGCTGACATCCATACAGGGACGGGTGACTCCCACTCACGAGTTTCACAGCCAGGCCCCATATCTTCGTGGAGAATCCCTGCGTTTTGGGCTGTTCATCTGTGAACAAACATACCTCATATTTATTGCATCTAATGGAATCTTAGGCCAGTCTAACTCATGATCTAAGGGAATCTGTGGCCAGTCTAACTCATGATCTAAGGGAATCTATGGCCAGTCTAACTCATGATCTAATGGAATATGTGGCCAGTCTAACTCATGATCTAATGGAATCTGTGGCCAGTCTAACTCATGATCTAAGGGAATCTGTGGCCAGTCTAACTCATGATCTAATGGAATCTGTGGCCAGTCTAACTCATGATCTAAGGGAATATGTGGCCAGTCTAACTCATGATCTAAGGGAATATGTGGCCAGTCTAACAGTTAACTCCTGATATAATGGAATCTGTGGCCAGTCTAACTCCTGAGTTTACGGAATCTGTGGCCAGTCTAACTCCTGATCTAATGGAATCTGTGGCCAGTCTAACTCCTGATCTAATGGAATCTGTGGCCAGTCTAACTCCTGAGTTTATGGAATCTGTGGCCAGTCTATCTCCTGAGCTCATGATAAGGATCTATAATGCTACAAACACGAGGTGTGTTTCATTGACCGAATGATGAACAGTACAGTCCCTGATCAGTCTGCGTCCCTAGGGGTGTATAGGTAAAATTTTACCAGTCACAGCCAATGACAGTCATTGACATAATGTGTTCAGTATAGCAGGAAATGGTTTAAATTTCATTAGCCACTTTACAAAGCAACAGGAAGAGTTACATAAATTGTATTGGTCTTTTTGTAAATAGTTTCCTGATATGGTTAAAGGCCGTCTGATACAAGGTGTAAATTTTATTCAACGCGAATAAATAAAAGAACAAAATAAGAATGAATTAATGATTGAACAAAAAAATGATGAATAAACGAACAAACGAACGAACGAACAAACAAATAAAATCAGACAAATAAAATCATCAGAAGTGTGTCCATAAGACATGGATGCCCCCACGCTACATCAAGTGCCATAACTCTGTCCTTATCGGGGACAAGTACAAACACCGGCCCGGTTGCTCAAAACACCAGTTAGCTTAACGGACTGTTAAATCCTTAACGGACCGGGCCCGGTTGTTCAAAACACCAGTTAGCTTAACGGACTGTTAAATCCTTAACGGACTGGGCCCGGTTGTTCAAAACACCAGTTAGCTTAATAGACTGTTAAATCCTTAACGGATTGTTAAATCCTTAACTGAATGGTTAAAATCTCTGTTAAAACAGAGATTTTAACCATTCAGTTAAGGATTTAACAGTCCGTTAAGCTAACTGATGTTTTGAGCAACCGGGCCCAGGTGCAGACTGATTAACATTTCTGTACAGTTTGAAGACACTTGGTAAAATACTTTTGGAGACTAAGTCAGGGGCCATAACTCGGCCTTTACAGGGCAAAAATAAAAGGAAACTTCACATTGTATGTAACATTTCTGTGAAGTTTAAAATCAAATACTTTTGGAGATATGTGTGACAAAACATTTGTGCAAATTGTCAAGGGTCATAGCTCCGCCTACTCCGGGTGAAAAATAAGAACAACAAGAAAATGTGACCTGTCGGCACACGAATGTCCCCGGTGGCAAATTGGAGAAACAGTGGCAAAGTTAATTACCGGTAACCAAAAGTGATAAGTAATCATAAGCACAGTTGTGAAGGTCAAAAGGTCAATGTCATATTATGGGCAGTATGGATGTGTGGCATTTGTCCACAGCTTTGATGTATTGAAATATTAAAGTAATCCATCAAGGGATATAGAAGTTATGACAGAATTGAGAAACTTTGGTGAACTTCTTCATGTGTGAAAAAGTTCAAACTTGTGATGGTCAAAAAGTCAAGGTCATATTACGGGCAACATGGATGTGTGGCATTTGTACATGTATGATGTACTATACTATTAAACTAATCCTTCAAGAGATGTAGAAGTTATGACATAATTGAGAAACTCTGGTGAACTTCTTAATGAGGGGAAACGTTCAAAGTTGTGAAGGTCAAAAGGTCAAGGTCATATTAAGGGCAGCATGGATGTGAGTCATTTGTCCACAGGTGTAGAAATATTTATCCTATATAAAAGTTATAACAGAATTTCGAAACTCCGGGGCCAAAAACAAAACTCCAGTGGCCTGTTTCACTAAACTTTGGACGACTAAAATGTTTGTTCCTAAGTGCAAATTTAGGATCGTCTGGAAATTTCAATTGATGGATTTACTGTACAATTATGGAGTACAGCCTATGCTCAATAAATGTAAATACAATAATTGTTTACAAAACAGTGTTAATGTGCAATTTACAGACTATCATAATTTTGCACTTATGAACATTTTAGTCGTACAAAGTTTAGTGAAACGGCCCCCAGGTACATAACTGCACATGGTAATTAAAGGTACATGCCCACTCAGTAGGCACACAATATTCTTTATAGGAATCAAATAAGTGTATAATTGTGTCGCTATTCCACCAGTTCTAAAAATTACGAGTGCCCGCTATACAGATAACATCATTTAATAATATTTATTTTACTGACAGTGACTCACTATTTTCATATATCGTAAAGATTCTAATAGACGCCCAGGCGTCTATTAGAATCACCACTGGCTCCGAAGTCCATTGTGGGCGTTTAATAGAGGCAAGTGTTATTCAGCAAAGGGAAAATTAAAAAAAAATATACGATGTTCTGCTATTTGAACAAAAACATAACTAAGGGACGTTACTCTCAAACGCCAGACTTGATTGTACTGTCCGTCAGTTTATAAACATTTGGGCCAAGACGTTTCAGCCCACTCTCGTCATTATGGTACAGTCGGTAGAAATGCTAAATTTAATGGTAATGTATATCAAGACAGAGTCAATCATTAATGCTGATCAGATTTACGCCTACGGACGTTTCGTCAGCGTCAGCGTCTCGGATCTGTCGGGTTTGAGATGCTTTGAAAATGGCGTCTCCGTAACTGTGTAAATAGCTACTGCTGATGAGGAATTTACTGACACCGGAAACAGTCGAATTTGAAAGTGAAAGTAGTAATTATGTTTTTTCCCCGATTTTAAAGGAAGTTGCTTTCGAAATAATGGAAAGAAAAAAAATCTAATTGGACAATTAGCTCCGATTTTGTTTCAAGTCGGTACTGGGTGTTTATTAGAGGCACTAATTTAGTGACAATCGGCCAAAAAATGTGTCATTTTCAACGTAAAAAGTGGGGGGTGGGCGTCTATTAGAGCATGGGTGTCTATTAGAATCTTTACGGTATATGCAAATGAGTCGTGATATTTTTTAATTATTTGTACTAATTAAATGCGTCACCTGAAAAAAATTCATATTTTCG
The DNA here is from genome assembly GCA_029237695.1 of Conchocele bisecta. NCBI lineage: Eukaryota > Metazoa > Mollusca > Bivalvia > Lucinida > Thyasiridae > Conchocele > Conchocele bisecta. Next base: position 4,521,442 of record CM055275.1, on the reverse strand, counting down.
ACAGATTATAAAGTATGATAATTGCGTATAAAAAATAAATACAAAAAATAAATAGTAATATCTGTTTACATTTTAAACCTTAGAATGCGGGAACCAAAAATAGTCGTCTGCTGATAATTCATATTTTGTCTTTTCTCTCAGTAAAAACATGGTTTGGCAGCATTTTAGAATCATGTCCATTGGAAATGATTCTAAAGTGCTGCCAAACCAAGTTTTTGATGAGAAAAATGGAAAAATACCAAAATATTCAGCAGACAACACAAATTAATTCAGCATTGTAAGGGTTAAGGAAACACGGTTATCACATTTTGTGTCTACTGAGTGGGCATGGACCTTTAACATTTATTTGCTCACAGGTGGAAGACACGGATCTGTGACATTTGTTTTGTGTCACAGGTCCGAGTTTTCCACCTGTGCATTTACTTACACATCCAGCCGCGGTAACTGAGCAGCGCACGAAGGAGGTAGCGACGAATGTGCAGCAGAATGAGGAAAAAGATGAAACCGGAAACCACGGAAACGATGAGGCTCCGAATGGGGTTTGGCCAATCTGCAATACATAATACAAATATGATGAGGTTCCATAAGGGGTTTGGCAAAGCTGCAATATCAAAATACGATGAGGCTCAGAATAGGGTTTGACCAATCTGTAATACCAAAATACTATGAGGTTCATAATGGGGTTTGGCCAATCTAAAATACTGAAAATATTGCAGAGGGGGGTTAGACCTACCTTTTGGTATAAACAGGACATCCTGTAGGATGTGTAGCCGGTCTGTAAGAGACTTGGCAAACTGCCAGTCACCCACCAGTAGTATAGAGAGGAGCAGCACCAGTACACCCAGGTTCCAGAGAGACGTCGGCCACATGCCATTCTTGATCAGGTTTCTACAAATAGACAATCACATTGACAGGTTTCTATAAATAGACAATTACTATGACAGGTTTCTGTAAATAGAAAATTACTAGGTACATATGACATGTTTGTGTAAAAATGACTAGGTATGACATGTTTGTGTACAAATTACTAGGTATGACATGTTTGTGTACAAATGACTAGGTATGACAGGTTTGTGTACAAATTACTAGGTATGACAGGTTTGTGTAAAAATTACTAATTACTAGGTATGACAGGTTTGTGTAAAAATTACTAGGTATGACAGGTTTGTGTAAAAATTACTAGGTATGACAGGTTTGTGTACAAATTACTATGTATGACAGGTTTGTGTACAAATTACTAGGTATGACAGGTTTGTGTACAAATTACTAGGTATGACAGGTTTGTGTAAAAATGACTAGGTATGACAGGTTTGTGTACAAATGACTAGGTATGACAGGTTTGTGTACAAATTACTAGGTAAGACAGGTTTGTGTAAAAATTACTAGGTATGACATGTTTGTGTACAAATGACTAGGTATGACAGGTTTGTGTAAAAATTACTAGGTATGACAGGTTTGTGTAAAAATTACTAGGTATGACAGGTTTGTGTACAAATCACTAGGTATGACAGGTTTCTGTAAACATGACTAGGTATGACAGGTTTGTGTACAAATCACTAGGTATGACAGGTTTGTGTAAAAATTACTAGGTATGACAGGTTTGTGTAAAAATTACTAGGTATGACAGGTTTGTGTACAAATGACTAGGTATGACAGGTTTGTGTACAAATTACTAGGTAAGACAGGTTTGTGTAAAAATTACTAGGTATGACAGGTTTGTGTACAAATCACTAGGTATGACAGGTTTGTGTACAAATGACTAGGTATGACATGTTTGTGTACAAATTACTAGGTATGACATGTTTGTGTACAAATGACTAGGTATGACAGGTTTGTGTAAAAATTACTAGGTATGACAGGTTTGTGTAAAAATTACTAGGTATGACAGGTTTCTGTAAACATGACTAGGTATGACAGGTTTGTGTAAAAATTACTAGGTATGACAGGTTTGTGTAAAAATTACTAGGTATGACATGTTTCTGTAAACATGACTAGGTATGACAGGTTTGTGTACAAATCACTAGGTATGGACATTTGTTGTGTAAAAATTACTAGGTATGACAGGTTTGTGTAAAAATTACTAGGTATGACAGGTTTGTGTACAAATCACTAGGTATGACAGGTTTCTGTAAACATGACTAGGTATGACAGGTTTGTGTAAAAATTACTAGGTATGACATGTTTCTGTAAACATGACTAGGTATGACAGGTTTGTGTACAAATTACTAGTATGAATGTTTGTGTACAAATTACTAGGTATGACAGGTTTCTGTAAACATGACTAGGTATGACAGGTTTGTGTACAAATTACTAGGTATGACATGTTTGTGTACAAATTACTAGGTATGACAGGTTTCTGTAAACATGACTAGGTATGACAGGTTTGTGTAAAAATTACTAGGTATGACAGGTTTTGTTGTTAAAAATTACTAGGTATGACAGGTTTTGTGTAAACATGACTAGGTATGACAGGTTTCTGTAAACATGACTAGGTATGACAGGTTTGTGTACAAATTACTAGGTATGACATGTTTGTGTAAAAATTACTAGGTATGACAGGTTTCTGTAAACATGACTAGGTATGACAGGTTTGTGTAAAAATTACTAGGTATGACAGGTTTTCTGAAACATGACTAGTATGACGGTTTGTGTAAAAATTACTAGGTATGACAGGTTTGTGTAAAAATTACTAGGTATGACAGGTTTCTGTAAACATGACTAGGTATGACAGGTTTGTGTAAAAATTACTAGGTATGACAGGTTTGTGTAAAAATTACTAGGTATGACATGTTTCTGTAAAAATGACTAGGTATGACAGGTTTCTGTAAACATGACTAGGTATGACAGGTTTTGTGTATACTAGGTATGACATGTTTCTGTAAAAATGACTAGGTATGACAGGTTTGTGTAAAAATTACTAGGTATGACATGTTTCTGTAAAAATTACTAGGTATGACATGTTTCTGTAAAAATTACTAGGTATGACATGTTTCTGTAAAAATTACTAGGTATGACAGGTTTGTGTAAACATGACTAGGTATGACAGGTTTCTGTAAACATGACTAGGTATGACAGGTTTCTGTAAAAATGACTAGGTATGACAGGTTTGTGTAAACATGACTAGATATGACAGGTTTGTGTAAACATGACTAGATATGACAGGTTTGTGTAAACATGACTAGGTATGACAGGTTTGTGTAAAAATTACTATGTATGACAGGTTTGTGTAAAAATTACTATGTATGACATGTTTGTGTAAAAATTACTAGTAAAAATGACTATGTATGACAGGTTTGTGAAAAATTAAACTAGGTATGACAGGTTTGTGTAAAAATTGTACTTAGTAAAAAGACAGGTTTAGTGTAAAAATTGCTTTTATGTATGACAGGTTTGTGTAAACAAGACTAAAGGTATGTTTCAGGTTTTGGTGTTTTAAAAACCTGGACTTTTAAAAAGGTATCGGAAAAAACATGTTATTGTGTAAATATAAAACTAGAGAAAGTGAGCAGATACCCCCGGCCACTGCCTGGACCGACAACTAAAAACTTTTAACACAAATATTTAAACTACCGGTAGATATAGAGAATAGTAGGTTAGTGCCGTGAATGGGAAAAAATATCCGGCAAGGCTCATGAATTTCTTTATTTCTCATCAGAAGTATATGTTGTGACCACTCATTTGAACCGTCTCGCCGAGACGGTTCAAATGAGTGGTCACAACATATACTTTGGTTCAGAAATAAGGAAAATAGATAGAGAATAGTAGGTTAGTGCCGTGAATGGGAAAAAATATCTAGCAAGGCTCAGGAAACGGGATGGGCGAGGCTCTGCCGAGCACATCCCGTTTCCGTGCCGCGCCAGATATTTTTTGCCATTCACGGCACTAACCTACTATTCTATTTATCCCGTCAACACCTACAAATGGCTGTAAAATGCAAAAATAGTATTGACTGGATATCAAAAATGTTTCACGGCACCGTGTTTCACGACACATATGCACTGTGTTGACGGGATAAAATGTGTTCATTAAACACGGATGCCCCACATATCGCTTTGATAATAAATGAGGCCAAATTCCAAGTAAAAATTTTTTTTTACCTGAGCGCTAAAGTTTTTGAAGCACCAAGTATGTGACCTTGACCCTGGGCTTGGCGGGGGCAGGACGAACATGGATTTGGCACAGGGCAGTAGAGGACCATTAGAGCAATGCGTATATGAAGTATGAAGCTGATCCGTGAAAGGGAACAGAAATTATAAGACATTTACCCGAGCGTTAAAGTTTTTGAAGCACCCAGTATGTGACCTTGACCCTGGGCTTGGCGGGGGCAAAACAAACGTGGATTTGGCACAGGGAGGTAGAGGACCATTAGAGCAATGCGTATATGAAGTATGAAGCTGATCCGTGAAAGAAAACAGAAATAATAAGATATTTACCTGAGCGTTAAAGTTTTTGAAGCACTAAGTATGTGACCTTGACCCTGGGCTTGGCATGGGGAAGAACGAACGTGGATTTGGCACAGGACAGTAGAGGACCATTAGAGCAATGCGTATATGAACTATGAAGCTGATCCGTGAAAGGGAACAGAAATTATAAGATATTTACTTGAGCGTTAAAGTTTTGTGACGGACGGACGGGACTAACGGACGGGACAGACGGACGTTCTTACAGTACTATACTTATGTGGCTTATCACATGTTAAATATTAGCCACATAAAACGATTTTTAGCCACATAAAAGGATTTTTTAGGTGGCTAATTGTAACCAACCCTATCCTTTACCAAGTCCATAACCCTGTGGGGCTAGCCACATAAGTACCCTAATGTGTGCCCGGACGGACGGACAAGGGAAACACTAAATGCCCCCTCCATTATCGTGGTCGGGCATAAAAAAATGGCCACCAAAGGGGAGATAAGTCATCGGACATTTTTTAAAATGAATAGACTTCTTCGTCTTGCCGTGATAAACATGTACATGTACATGTATACCAAATTTGGTTACGATCCGTAAAGTAGAACTGTACAAAGAGAATACATATGTCGTGTTTAAAAACTAGAAAATGATGACTTTAAACGGCTACAAAAAGTTTAAAAAACAAGAGGGCCATGATGGCCCTAATTCGCTCACCTGACTCAATGAACACCAGAGGAGAATGTGACATTGAGTTCATGTGTTTTAAAAAAATTGTGCTATTTTTAGATGGCGGTCATCTTGGATTAAGCGATGACTCTCATTTTACAAAATCTGAAAATGCTTCACCCAGCATCGGCCATGTGGTTCCTGAGAAAAAGACGTTAAAAATCTTGAATAAATGGACCTTTTGGTGGCCATCATGGACGACATAATCATCCGATTCCGACAAATATTGCACCAGAGTGATCGCCTCATTGATACCTTCAATTTGATATATGACATGACCATATTCAGTCAAAAATATAATTTGACCACAATTTGACCCCACGGGCCACGCCCATTTTTGACCCCAGGGTCACCATTTTAACAACTTTCAAAGAGCAATGTACATCGATCATTCCTACCAAGTTTCGTCGAAATCCGGCTAGCGGTTCATGAGAAGAAGATTTTTTAAGAATTTATGCTATTTTTAGACGGCGGCCATCTTGGATTAGCGATGACCTCCATTTTAACAAATCTGAAAAGGCTTCACCCATGGACCATAAATTTTAAGTTTGGCTACCATGGGCCAAGCGGTTCATGTGAAGAAGAATTTTGAAATCTCTAATAAAAGAACGACCTTTTGACATTTCGGCGGCCATCTTGGATTACATAACAATCCGATTTGGACAAAAAATGTACCAGAGTGATCGCCTCATTGATACCTTCGATTTGATATATAACATGACCATATTCGGTCAAAAATAAAATTTGACCCCAATTTGACCCCACGGGCCACGCCCATTTTTGACCCCGGGGTCACCATTTTCACAACTTTGAAAGAGCATTGTACATCGATCATTCCTACCAAGTTTCGTCGAAATCCGGCTAGCGGTTCATGAGAAGAAGATTTTTTAAGAATTTATGCTATTTTTAGACGGCGGCCATCTTGGATTAGCGATGACCTCCATTTTAACAAATCTGAAAAGGCTTCACCCATGGACCATAACTTTTCAGTTTGGCTACCATGGGCCAAGCGGTTCATGTGAAGAAGAATTTTGAAATCTCTAATAAAAGAACGACCTTTTGATCTTTCGGCGGCCATCTTGGATGACATAACAATCCGATTTCGACAAAAAATGCACCAGAGTGATCGCCTCATTGATACCTTCAATTTGATATATGAAATGACCATATTCAGTCAAAAATAAAATTTGACCCCAATTTGACCCAACGGGCCACGCCCATTTTTGACCCCAGGGTCACCATTTGAACAACTTTGAAAGAGCAATGTACATCAATCATTCCTACCAAGTTTTGTCGAAATCCGGTTGGCGGTTCTTGAGAAGAAGATTTTTTAAGAATTTGTGCTATTTTTACACGGCGGCCATCTTGGATTACGTAATGACGTCATTTTAACAATTTTGTAATCCCCCTACCTAAGGACCATGACCATGAAGTTTGGTGACTATAGACCCAATGGTTACCGAGGAGAAGACGTTTGAAAATGTTCACGGACGACGGACGACGGACGACGGACACATTGCGGTAACAATAGCTCACATGAGCTTCGCTCAGGTGAGCTAAAAACAGACAGACAGACAGGTTACCAATTTGCACCTTCATGCATATGTACACATCATTACATGTGAACACAGCCACTAAAGATTTTTCACCCGGGCAAAGGCAACCCATTATAACCCATTTACCCGAGTTTAGTGACGGATGGACAACCTAACTCCAGTATGCCACCCAACAACGGTCATCATTTCTCCCTTTCAAAATGAATACTGACCAGAATTGCCATAATTTGAATTTTTCCAGTCGATTCCGGATAGTTTGAAATATACATGTACCATATTTTTGTGTACAATTATACCGTTTAAGCTGCATTGTAATTCAAGTTTGACATCATTAATAGATTCAATTAAGCTTTGTACATGTTTTATTTTAAACAAATTTTATAGTGATTGGTCGTTTGGGAAAGCGGATTTACTTACTTTGAAGATGGCTTTCACCATTTTAACAGGGATAACTAGTTTAAAATATTTTGCAAATTTTGGTCTACGTGCTCGCATTCTTGATTAAGGTACATGTAGTTGTTATTCCCTTGTTGGGTCCTCGGTGGGGGTCGGGCGGGCGATAAGTTTTACCACGTCATAATTCTAGTCTTACATACTCGTTCCCTTTCTGGACAATACAAAATTTGTAGTCTTGTTTTTACATGAAGCATTTATATCGTTTTAGCTATTTTTAACTATGCATGCCATGTAACTATATTGTTTTCACATACTCCAACTCTTTGTGATAATGTAATAAATTCAGTATAATAAAAATAAATGTATCCTTAAATTTAAAATTTCTCCTTCAAAGTATACTTTGCTAGATAAGTATACTTTGCAATGTTGGTGAAATAGGCTACTGGACTGCTATTTTATGTAGAATACCTCCTATCAACATCCTAACTGGCATTATATCCTGTCAACGCCCATCTGTCAAACACATGGCTGTATTTACTTGTCCAATTGGTGACATTTGTTGAATTGGCATTCACTGCTCGTCACGTTGTTATAAGGTACATGTAAGTTATTTATGATTGTCCTGTAGCCGATTTCACCAAAATTGGTAAGCATACTTATCTAGCTAAGTAATGTGCTAGAAGATCAGTTTGTTGGTTTGTTGGTGTTTACAACGACCTATCAACAGCTAAGCAGGGATTCCGCTGGCAATCTTCACTTTCGCAATTGGCGATAAAAAATTACAATTTTCGAAAAAAAATCAAAAATTATTTTTATTATTTTTTTCGAAAATTTTAATTTTTTATCGGCAATTTTTTGAAGTGGCGATTTTTTTATTTTCCCAAGCGGAATCCCTGCTAAGGTCATTTAAGGCCCGGTCAATGGGTTTAGTACTAAATCCCATATATTACCTGTACAAATGGGGGGGGGGGGTTGAAATCACAAAATCAGAACTGAATATTTACAATAAAACAAGAATTCCGCCACGGAAGCGGTGTCGCGCCTGCCGAGGCATTTGACCGTGAACATTACAAGTAAATAAATTACCTTGACCTTCAGAATTTGGATGTGGGGGTGTGCATAATGAAGCATCATCCGTAGACAAACATTGATGTGAAATATTATCAATGTCTGGAAAGGGGTTAAAGAGATATTGTGAAAAAACAATAACTTTAACGCATTTCTGTTACAAATCCGGTGAACATTACAAGTAAATAAATGACCTTCACCTTCAAAATTTGGATGTTGGGGTGTGCGTAATGAAGCATCATTCCTAGACAAACATTGATGTCAAATATTATCAAAGTCTGGCAAGGGGTTAAAGAGATATTGTGAAAAAACAATAACTTTAATGCATTTCTGTTACAAAACCGGTGAACATTACAAGTAAATAAATGACCTTGACCTTCTTCAGACTTTGGATGTGGGGGTGTGCATAATGAAGCATCATCCCTAGACAAACATTGATATGAAATATTATCAATATCTGGCAAGGGGTTAAAGAGATATTGTGAAAAAACAATAACTTTAACGCATTTCTGTTACAAAACCGGTGAACATTACAAGTAAATAAATGACCTTGACCTTGAGAATTTGGATGTGGGGGTGTGCGTAATGAAGTATCATCCCTAGACAAACATTGATGTGAAATATTATCAATGTCTGGCAAGGGGTTAAAGAGATATTGTGAAAAAACAATAATTTAACGCATTTCTGTTACAAAACCGGTGAACATTACAAGGAAATAAATTACCTTGACCTTCAAAATTTGGATGTGCGGGTGTGCGTAATGAAGCATCATCCCTAGACAAACATTGATGTGAAATATTATCAATGTCTGGCAAGGGGTTAAAGAGATATTGTGAAAAAACAATAACTTTAACGCATTTGCCTTACAAAAAAAACAGGACGACGCAGACGACAATGACGACGCGGACAACGACGACAGAAAAAGCGCCGACTATAGTCGCGCCTCTGCTAAAGCAGGCGCGACAAAAACTATATATTCAGTCCTGAAATCAGAATAATCCTGATCTGATGCCAGGTCCTCACCACACCAGAATCACTTGGCCCCCTCCCAAAAGCAGTAGGATCAGTAATAATCTTACTACTTTTATAATGGGCAATAACCCAATAGAACACCCAGGTAAGAAAAGAGCCAAAGATAAAAAACGTACCCGAGGGCCAAACCAGGCAAATCGTGATTCCTATAAGGAGAAACCCCCACCGTTAATTTACACCGTCGCGTTCACCCGACCAATCAGCCATACTAGAAGATCATAATAGAGTAGACTGACCCATGACTCCAGTCACTGCCATGTTAACCCTTCCTACGCTGTTGACGGAAATTGCCGTCTGCTGTTTTTCATTTTTGCTTTAATTATTAACAAAAAACTGGTTTTGACAGCACATGAGAATCGTCTCCACTGGAGACGATTCTCATGTGCTGTCAAAACCAGGTTTTTGTCGAGAAATATTGAAAATAAAACATTTCCAGCAGACGACGGAATTTAATTCAGCATAGTAAGGGTTAAATGGACTACTCACTGGAGACGATTCTCATGTGCTGTCAAAACCAGGTTTTTGTCGAGAAATATTGATAATAAAACATTTCCAGCAGACGACAACATTTAATTCAGCGTAGTAAGGGTTAGCCCTTTCAACACCAAGGTGTATGATCACGTGGTACATGTACTAACAACAATAATAACAAGTACTGAAACTTCTAGAATCCATCCGATTCAAAGTACGTATTCTTTTATATTGTCCTTATTACGTAACAGATTTTGATGAAATATGGCGCATCAAACGCGTCTTGTTAGCTGCATTTGGTGGTCTCTGTACTTTGGTCCAAACTTCTGTCGTTTTTGCGAAGAATTGCTTTCCGTGTCGGTAGACAGAAGTCTGTGCCGAACTCCCTGGACGACCAAATGCAGCTCATGAAGACGCGTTTGCTGCGCCATATTTCATAAAAATCTGTTTCATATTAAAGAAAATATAAAATAATACTTACTTTGGAGTGGGCAAGATTTCAACACTTTCAGCCACTGTTGTTGTTGTTGTTATAACCATGTGATCATGCACCTTGAACACTAGACCTGTCTGGTCTCATCAGGATTGGCACTTTTTGCAAGCCTTAAACACATTATTTCATTTGTTATGATACGAGGTTGTGTACGACCTAGGAAAAGTAGCTGTAATTCGATATTCTTTGCATAATTATGTTCTAACTATGCAATTTTAGCAAGATAACAATAATTCTCAAACGAACATGTGCTGTAAAATATTCACATTAGCGTAAATAAAATCACGGAATTTGTTATGATACGAGGTCATGTCCGACCACAGTTAGAAGCCTTGTTCATATATATATATATATAGTTATAGTTATACCGATGAAAGCCAAAACACGCTGAATGCGTGTGACATATGACAGTCCATTCCAGTTATTTAGCATTGCAAGGGTTAATTAACTCATTTGCCTCTCTATACGGTCTGTATTCTCAGTGGACGGCCAAGAAAATAATCCCAATGAGAAGCAGTATCCCACGGTTTGATACAACCAGAGGCGGATTTACAAAATCTACCTACAGACCAAAACCAACCACTCTCCCATAGAAACCGGATTCTTTTTCACTGCTGAATCGTTATTTGCCGTCTGCTGTTTATTTTTAAATTTCCATTTTTCTCACTAAAAACATGGTTTGGTAGCACTTGGAAATGATTCTGAAGTGCTGGCAAAGCCATGTTTTGTTAAGAAAAAAGACAGAAAATGAAATAACTGCAGAAGACAAGTTTTGTTTCCTGCGTTCTAATTGTTAAATGATTGCCAACAAGAGTGTGTGTTCTGAAAGCATGTAAGGTGTATCCAATTATAGTCAGGTACGTGTAGTTTGATAGATGTACATGGGGTCGGGAAATGGCAAACAGTGTAGACGCTGACAAAACTATGAAGACATCCTGTGTTTTCAAACAGGATGTCTTCAATGGTCCACATAGAATGGTGGCATTAATGTACATCAGAAATGAAACATCCGACATTTGTTTCAACACCTTCTAGACGGTTTTGTTTGTTTGTTGGGGTTTAACAGCCTATCAACAGCTAAGGTCACTTAAGGACGGGTCAATGGTACTACAATGTACATGTAAATCCCATATATTACCTGTACAAGTACATGTACCTTCTAGCCGGTATTGAAGTTACTCCTATTTAACCCTTACAATGATGAATTAATTTGTGTCTTCCGCTGAATATTTTTTATTTTTCCATTTTTCTCATCAAAAACATGGGTTGGAAGCACTTTAGATTCTAAAATGCTGCTAAACCATGATTTACTTAGAGAAAAGACAAATTATGAAACAACACCAGACAACAGTATTCGGTTTCCTGCATTCTACTGGTAGCCGCAGTAGTCATTTGGATATTAAAGGTACATGCCCACGCAGTGGGCACAAAATGTTCTTTATAGGAATTAAATAAGTGTGTAATTGTGTCACTATTCCACCAGTTCTACAAATTACAAGACATTGCCCGTTGTACAGCTATAATCATTAAAGTAATATATATTTTACTGATAGTGACTCGCGGTGGTATCGGGCTATTTTCATATGCAAATGAGGCATGATATTTTTTAATCATTTAATGAAACATGGTTATCGCCCGTGATATCAGTGAGGAAATTTACGTCTGATATAAAATGTATAATAATGCCAATCAATACGTGGGGTAATGGTGAAAGAATGTTTATTTTGCAAGAAACCGTCTCAGATGATGTCTGTGATATAAAGTACATTTTGTGCCTACTGAGTGGTCATGTACCTTTAACCCTTACAATGCTGAATTAAATTTCGTTGTCTGCTGTTTATGTTTTATTTTCGATTTTTCTAATCAAAATCATGCTTTGACAGCATTTTAGAATATTTTCCAATGGATGGAAATTATTCTAAAGTGCCGTCAACCCATGTTTTTATTGAGAAACAAGGCAAACAAGGCGGCACGAATGTGAATTTGTCACAGGGTGGTAGAGGTCCGTCCATTGGAGCGATGCGTGTGTGAAATATGAAGCAGATCCGAGCAAGATAATAGAAGTTATAACCGATTTCTCTGATGTTAACTTTTGTAAATTATGTGACCTTGACCTCGAGATCAGCGGGGATTTGTCACAGCATGATAGTAGAGCCTTAGAAGAATGCATGTGTGAAATATTAAGAATTTTCGATGTAAGAAATAGAAGTTATAACATTTTTCTCTGATGTTAAGTTTTGTAAAGAGACCAAGTATTTGACCTTGACCTTGGGATCAGCTAGGGTTGGACGGTCGTGGATTTGGCACAGCATGGTAGTAGAGCCTTACAGGAATGCATGTGTGAAATATTAAGAATTTTAGATGAAGGAAATAGAAGTTATAACATATTTCTCTGATGTTAAGTTTTCTAAAGAGACTAAGTATTTGACCTTGACCTTGGGATCAGCTAGGGTTGGACGGTCGTGGATTTGGCACAGCATGGTAGTAGAGCCTTACAAGAATGCATGTGTGAAATATTAAGCATTTTAGATGTAGGAAATAGAAGTTATAACATATTTCTCTGATGTTAAGTTTTGTAGAGACTAAGTATTTTACCTTGACCTTGGGATAAGCGGGGGGTTGGACGGTCATGGATTTGGCACAGCATGGTAGTAGAGCCTTACAGGAATGCATGTGTGAAATATTAAGCATTTTAGATGAAGGAAATAGAAGTTATAACATATTTCTCTGATGTTAAGTTTAGTGACGGACGGAGGCACAACCTGACTCCAGTATAAAAAGCAACAGCAGATGACGGTTTTCGTGCCCAGCGCCTGGGTTAACCCTTAGACTGCTACACAGAACAATTGTCGCCTGCTGTTGCTTTTATATCTTGCCTTATTTCGCAATAAAAACATGGTTTAACAGCACTTCAGAAGTGCTGTCAAGCATGTTGTAAATTATTCTAAAGTGCTGTCAAAGCATGTTTTTGATGATAAAAATGGAAAATACAAAACAAACAGCAGCTGACAAAAAAAATTTAAGATAGCAGTGTAAGGATTAAAGGTACATGCCCACTCAGCAGGCACAAAATGTTCTTTATAGGAATTAAATAAGTGTATAAATGTGTCACTATTCCACCAGTACTACAAATTACGAGTCGCCGCTTATATAGATATAATCATTTAGTAATATTTATTTTACTGATAGTGACGCGCGTTGGTATCAGACTATTTTCATATGTAAATGAGGTATGGTATTTATACTAATTAAATACGTCACATAAAAAAATAATATTTTCGTCAGATTTTGAAGTATGATAATTGCACATCAAAAAATAAATAGTAATGTACGTTAACCGTGTTAACAAGAAAACACGGTTATCGCCCCTGATATCAGAATGGAAAGTTACGTCTGATATAAAATGTATAATAATGCCAATCAATACGTGTGGTAATGGTGAATGGTGAATGGTGAATGGATGTTTATTTTGCCAGAAAATCTCTCAGATGATGTCTCTGATATAAAGAACAGTTTGTGCCTACTGAGTGGGCATGTACCTTTAAGAAGTGACAATCTACTCAGTCAGACAGTTCAGATTGTGGGCATATATCCCCAGAAGGTTCAAATTGTGGGACTACTTTTCAGGCAGCTCAATCAAAGTTCACCAGACCAGTCAAGTAAGTGTAACACTGTCAGGACAAAGACTATGTAATACTATCTAAACAATGACACTATTTATAAAGCAGACAGGTAATGTTATCTCCACAGCTATTTTAGAAGGATAATTTTCTGTGATCAGATGTTAACCTAATAAACACACACACCTCAAAGTATACTTTGCAATTTTCGTGAAATCGGCTACTGATCACCCCATGCAATTTTTGTGAAATCGGCTACTGATCACCCCATGGGGTGATCAGTAGCCGATTTCACAAAAATTGCAAAGTATACTTATCTAGCAAAGTATACTTTGAGGGAGTAATCATTTATTTTTCACGAAATACATTATTTCATATAGAACTAACGACTGCATATATTTGATGGGCCAAATGACATTTGTGACCAGTCTAGCTCCTGATCTGTGACAAGAGAAGGCTGTGTGTGTTTTTTGCAGCTCAAATAAGTGAATTTAAAAAAAATATATAATTTTTTCCCTATTTAATAATGAAGAAAATCACTAATACATTTTAAAAGTAAAATATGCATTGCATTTGAAACCTGAGGGTACATGTATAATACTCTTTAGATACAAAACTTATCTGGAGCTCTGTGTTAGGTACCTTTTCCGGTAGCCCATGTAAGTACATGTAAACAGAATGTGGACTTCGGACTGACAGCCTATTACCGAAATTATGAAATAGTAAACTGCAAAACCGGTCAAAACCATCGTTAACCCGTAGACCGCTACTCACAATAATTGTCATCTCAATAAAAACATGGTTTGACAGCACTTCAGAATCATTTCCAATGGAAATGATTCTGAAGTGCTGTCAAAGCATGTTGTAAATTATTCTAAAGTGCTTTCAAAGCATGTTTTTGATGATAAAAATGGTAAATAGAAAATAAACAGCAGACGACAAAAAAAATAAGATAAGAGGCCTAAGGGTTAAATTTACCCTTCAAATGCTCCCACCAACCTCCACAACAAACAAGGTGATCGTAAGTCCTGGATGTGGGTCGAATGTAAAACAAAGCACCATCCATCCCTAGACACACATTGTGGCCAAATATTATCAAAATCGGTGAAACGGTTCACCGATTTTGATAATATTTGGCCACAATGTATGCCAGGGATTCCGCTGGCGATCGCCACTTTCGCAATTGGCGATAAAAATAAACAATTGGCGATAAAAAATTACAATTTTCGGGGGAAAAAATCCAAAAAAATATATATATTTTTTTCTTTTGGATTTATCCCCCCGAAAATTGTAATTTTTTATCGCCAATTGTTTTATTTTCTTTGAAGTGGCGACTTTTTTATTTTCCCCAGCGGAATCCCTGGTATGCACATACCGGTACATGTATATGGACTAACGCTAGCTACATGTACAAATGTACATGTCTATCCCCTATCGGAGAGGGGACAATACATGAATTCCGCCACGGAAGCGGTGTCGCGCCTGCTGAGGCAATTGACCGTAACATGATCATCGGCATGTGCTAAAGTAAGCACCACAAAAAACGTCCGAGAACTGCATGTTTAAAACATGAAAAAGGTCAAGGTTGAAGAAACTTTTTGACATAAAAAAATGGCTAAATGTTTGCACAACCATGTGAAGGTCAAGGTCGTGTTAATGGTGGCATAAATGTGTTCCGAATGCTTACATGCATCAAGTTTCCAAATATTGAAGCAATCCATCAAGTAACATTAAAGAAACTTGTACAAGCTTTTTGACGCAAAAAATGGCACTATTATACATTTTATATCAGAAGTAAATTTCCACACCGATATCAGGGGCGATAACCGCGTTTCCTTAAAATGTTAACGGACATTACTATTTATTCTCTGCATTTATTTTTCGATGTGCAATGATCATACTTTATTTTTTTAGGTGACACATTTAATTAGTATAAATAATTAAAAAATATCATGCATCATTTGCATATGAAAATAGCCTGATATCACCGCGCGTCACTATCAGTAAAATAAATATTACTAAATGATTATACATTATCTGTATAGCGAGCACTCGTAAGTTTTACAACTTGTGGAATAGTGGCACAATTATACTTATTTAAATCATATAAAGAACATTCAGTGCCTACTAAGTGGGCATGTACCTTTAATGGCGGTATTAGTGTGTTTCAACAGCTCACATACATGTATATCAAGTGTTCAAATATTGAAACAATCCGTCAAGTAATGTTAGCGTTATACCATGCTGACGAAGCTGGAAAACCTTTTTGACATTTCAGACGACGCCGATGGAAAAAGCGGACAAGCCTGATACCAGGTATCAATTTTGGTAAGAAACAGCTGTGCTGATGTGCTCACCTGTCGGGGAGTTTGTCCAGGGCTCCAGTAGCCGATTTCATCAAAATTGCAAAGTATACTTTTCTAGCAAAGTATACTTTCAGGGAGTAATCATTTATTTTCCCGGAAATGCATTATTTCATATAGAACTAACCACTGCATATATTTGATGATTAAAAGTATGCAGAATTATTATACTGAATTTATTACATTATCACAGCCAAAATGGCTGTGATAATGCAATAAATTCAGTATAATAAAAAAACTTTTTGACATTTCAGACGACGACGCCGATGGAAGCGGCGACTACATGTACATGTATAATCGTGCCTTCTGCTGAAACGACAAAAATGCAAATGTGAAAGGCTTGGCCATGTGACAGCCATGAAATAACAGCTGATTGAAACCAGAAATTGTGGCATGTCGATGCACAAATGACAGCAGTGACAGATTGGAGATACTCCGACAAACTTCCAAACCCACGGTTCAAACATTACCGGTATCAGGGATTCCGCTGGGGGAAAATAAAAAAATCGCCACTTCAAAAAAAATAAAACAATTGGCGATAAAAAATTACAATTTTCGAAAATTGAATTTTTTTTATTGCCAATTGTTTATTTTTATCGCCAATTGCGAAAGTGGCGATCGCCAGCGGAATCTCTGACCGGTATATGCCTTCCCGCTCTATCGAAGTTGGGACATAACAAATCCCATTACCCCACCCACCTGTTGTCACAATACCCCAAAACATGTATCGAAGTTGCAGAGCTCCAGATAAGCTGCATATTTGCATAAATACCCAATTAAAATTGCCAAAAACCCAATTGAAATCAGAAGTAGCGAGTATCAAAAAGCAATAAAAAGTTTGTGGTACCTTTATCATGCTGCAGCATACAACAAATATAGCATATTTTTCTTAATTTTCCATGAAAACACATCTTGGTATTTCATTACAATTGTCTCCAAGGATGTGTTTTTATTTTGAAGCAAACTATTCAATAAGTGCGGTCTGCTGATGTGTAAACACTAGTGTGATTCTATTTTACACAATTACAAGAAACGAGGCAAAGCCACGGAGGCCAGGTTTTTTCCAAGCATAGACACTTGGATAACATAATTATACCAACTTTTTGTAGACTAGATGGCCGTGGCCTGCATGTCGCGCCTTGGGGCGAGGCATGGACACTAAAAAAATAGATATAGTAGATGGAAAAACTTTAACAAAAAAAATTTAACCGGACACGGACGTACGGACGGAAGGACGGACGTATGCCAAAATGCATAAAATGCGCTTTCCGCAAGCGGGTGCGACAATGATGATAAACACCCATGTGAAGTATCAAGGTAATGGGTGAAGCAGTTGCAGAGATATAGTACACTAAAAAACTTTAACAAAAAATTTCAAAGTAATTTGACCTTGACATTGTGCACAGGGGCCGCACGGTTGGGGATTAGAATGAAAATATGGATGATGATAAACACCCATGTGAAGTTTCAAGGTAATGGGCAAAGCAGTTGCAGAGATATAGTATAACGAAAAAGGTTTAACCAAAAAACTTGAACCAGACGTACGTTAAAAAGTTAACGTTGAAAATGGCGAAGTCAACTACGTAGAAATAATAGGTGAAGGTAAAAAAATGGTCACATGTTGGATAGTTGTATGTGGTAGGCACCCCTTGGTTATGAAGCTGTGAAAGTTTGGTAGTCCTAGGTGGTACAGTACCAAAGAAATGGACTTAAACACGAAAACTTAACATTGTAAACGCGAAAACTTAACATTGAAAATGGCTAAGTCGACTGCGCGGAAAAAATGGGTCAAGTTAAAAAAAAAGTAACATGTTGGATAGTGATATGTGGTGGGCACCCCTTGATTATGAAGCTGTGAAAGTTTGGTAGTCCTAGGTGGTACAGTACCAAAGAAATGGACTTAAACACGAAAACTTAACATTGTAAACGCGAAAACTTAACATTGAAAATGGCTAAGTCGACTGCGCGGAAAAAATGGGTCAAGTTAAAAAAAAAACCTGGCTAAAAAAGTAACATGTTGGATAGTGATATGTGGTGGGCACCCCTTAATTATGAAGCTGTGAAAGTTTGGTGGTCCTAGGTGGTACAATACCAACGAAATGGACTTAAACACAAAAACTTAACATTGTAAACGCGAAAACTTAACATTGAAAATGGCTAAGTCGACTGCGCGGAAAAAATGGGTCAAGTTAAAAAAAAAGTAACATGTTGGATAGTGATATGTGGTGGGCACCCCTTAATTATGAAGCTGTGAAAGTTTGGTGGTCCTAGGTGGTACAATACCAAAGAAATGGACTTAAACACGAACACTTAACATTGTAAACGCGAAAACTTAACATTGAAAATGGCTAAGTCGACTACGCGGAAAAAATGGGTGAAGATAAAAAAAAGTAACATGTTGGATAGTGATATGTGGTGGGCACCCCTTGATTATGAAGCTGTGAAAGTTTGGTGGTCCTAGGTGGTACAGTAACAAAGAAATGGACTCGAACACGAAAACTTAACATTGATTGTGGACGCCGCCCGCCCACCCGCCTGCCCGGCTTTCGCCAATCCAATAGCCTGGATTTTTTTTCAAAAAACCTGGCTAAAAATGTTGAAATACCCAATTGCTTCAGAAATGATGGAGTGACAATACTCAATGACGAATGACCAGCCTTGAAGTTGGGTAATCAATGCCAGCAGGTCCCTTTTGCAGAACTAACTGTACTAACTGCAAGATTGCAACCTGAATGCACTTTTCTAAAACGTTGATCTATACACCATGTATGAAGCAATACTTCTGTTGTGGTGTAGATATATGCCAGACAAGCCTGATACCAGGTATCAATTTTGGTAAGAAACAGCTGTGCTGATGTGCTCACCTGTCGGGGAGTTTGTCCAGGGCTCCAGTAGCCGATTTCATTCAAAATTGCAAAGTATACTTTTCTAGCAAAGTATACTTTGGAGACAATTCTAATGGAATACCAAGATGTGTGAAAAATATGCAATTTTTTTTTTGTGGTCTGTTTGTTTTCTGCAGCATGATAAAGGTACAACAATTTTTTTTTTCGCAATAAAATCATTATTTGATGAAATTTTTTGGGGGAGGGTGACTTTTGTTATTGATGAAAAAGTACGTAAAATGTACAACATTTAAATATTTTTTTAAATTGAATGTGTTTAAACGAGATATAACAAGCTTCTGTTTTCGCGATACGCTTAATATGTATTTCATCATTTATATATCAAATAAAACAAACTTTACAGTAATCCGACCAGTATATGCCGTTCTTTTACGTTCTTTTAACATCTGCTGTACACTGCGACTGAGAAGGTGCAATAAGCCAAACACAACACGGGGCTTATAGGCCGTTTGCGACCAGTGTAGATCCAGTTCAGCCTTAACATTCGCACAGTCTGAACAGGATCTGCACTTTTCGGCATTCCTTCAATAAAACACACTAACATGCAATCTAGATCGTATTTAGACTACAGGAGTGTTATATTTGATTAGGACCTACACTAGTCACAATCACACAAACCCCAGTTCTCCAGTCACAGCCACATATAGGACCAAGCTTCGACGTAACCCCCATTTGACAAAACAACGATTTTCTTCTGGAAAACATCTTTAGTTTTTAACATCAAGTCCAAACATTTTCTATATATTTGAAACAAGTCAGTAGGAAAATAGATTAGAAATAGTAAAGAATTTAATGTACATGTGAAAATTGAATATATACTTTTAATTCTTTTTATCTGTCAACGAACAAAATATGTGATTTAGTTATATTTTAGTATTCGAAAACAGTATTTACGGAAAATAAGCGAGTGGGCATTCAAGTTACATGTACATAAGTTTAGTCCTGCAATATAACATTCATCCATGTATAAAAACAAACACATCATTCTACCACTTCTGTCAAATTGGACTCAACCAATCAGCTTGGCATAGGTGTGGCCTCGCGGATTCAATATACACCTGCCGCATTATTGTTGACATCCGTTTGAGCGTAGCTTAACACGTCTGTCACTGACTAGGACAGATAAACAAAATGAATTTAACCAATCAGCATAGAATAGGTGTGGCTTCATTGAATTCAGAATACACCTGTCCCAAGATCCACTTCCCTATTTGCCTGCAGTCAAATCATCGGATAAGTTGTTTGCTATTAATGACCTCCGGCGGAATCCGTTTGAACATAGCTACACACGCGTGTCACTGATTATTTCAACTCGAAATTGTCAAAGCACAAGTATGCTGAAGTAACATTCTGCAAAGCATTGCAGAATCAATTTACGAAATGTCGGAGATTATCATTTTGTAAAAATAAAATAGAAATATAACATTTAATTTCAATTTTTTTTCTGATTCTGGCTCTGCTGCCTGTTTGACCGTGAATTACAACCGACTTCCGCAGATAGTCGTCGCCGATGATTGCAACCAACGTATAAATAATCCAAGTATAACTAGGCGAAGGAAAAAATAACGATTAACGTATATATTAAACGGCAAAAACAAATAAATTATGCAACAAATACATGATGTCTGTAAATCCAAACGATATTATATAAGAAACCTTCATCCACCAATCAGGTAAGCTGTTCTACTGCTACGTCATAGCGGTTATTTTTACAGCGCCACCTCGAGCCAGTAGGTCGCAGTAACAAGAGAGATAAACGATGACCAATTCATTGCATGGCTCTGTATAGGTGTCAGATAAGGTGTGATATGAGAAATCTCAATATCACGAAAAATACAAACGAACCGGAAATCGATTATTAGGGTCGCCGTTGTTGGTTTTAGCGCGTTTTGAAGAAAATAAGTGATAGTTTGTCAGGGCTTAACAATTCACTCGCCCCGCTCGCCATGGCGAGTCAATTTTCATGTTGGCGAGAGGATTTTGTTGTCACTGGTCAGATTTGGCGAGTGACACATCGTACCACATCGGGAAAGGCCATTCTGTATTTTCAGAAAACAAAGAAAATTTTATTAATTTCCAGTTATTTTCTTTAATTCACCGGTTTTAAGCTGTTTATAAAGTATTTCTGTAACTTTCATACACCCTATATAGATTTCTGTTATGAACCTTCATGTGTCCCCATTCGCGTTGACAGCATGACTTTGCATTCAAAAAAACATATCGCCGGTTTAACATTAGCCCAGCACAGATTACTGTCTTATATTCTGTGTCATTCCTATAAATTGTTTGATTTTGTCTTCCTCTGGTGCTACACACCAAACAAGGAGTTCGAAGTTATAAAAATGTGCACTAAAAACGAACTTTCTAACCCAAAATGTACTATGTGACAGTAGTCTTGTTCTGACTTAGGGGAGATAACTCTTGTTTACTAATTGACTTGTTCTAGTGGAACATTTATTTTTGAAAATAACTTTATAATAAACGGATAAAGAAGAAATAATACTATATAATCTTAATAGTATGTACATTAGTACTCGTTTAAAAAGCTGTAGCAATATAATTGTTAACAAATTTAAATGATTTTGTGTTTATATTAATACTCCTTTTTAGGCACCATCTCGTTATTACATTCATACACAGGACTCCATTTTCTTGTCCAACATGAAAACGCCAGTAGCAAAATAATTCAGAACAAATTGGTGTCCCAGTGAAGGAAAGTTTGTACTTTAATTGTTAAATATGCAAGAGAGCCCTCACCCACCCCACACATTTTGCTGTTGAACATACATGTAACACCATTGGCAATCCATCAGTCATTATTATGTTCTCATGCTTCATTGTTCATATTTCGAACAAGTATAATACCAATCTAAGGGACTGGTCGTGTTCGTTCGTGTGTGCACAAGGGGGTTGGGGTTGGAAATGGGGCTGTTAACTCACCTTAGAAAAGTATAAGCCCCCACCCCTTCCCACAGTTTTTCATTCAAACGAGACGGTTCAAATGAGTGGTAAAAACACCCCACCCCCCCCCCCTCACCCCCATTGAGTGAGTGAGTGAGTGAGTGAATAGGTTTTAACGTCCGCTTTTCTGACATAGAGGTACAAGCCTCAGGGAGTCTACACGCAGACGGGTCAACGGGGTCGTGTCCCGTATCCACCTGTTCGAGGGGGGTAAATCCCAACTTCAGAACTCAATATTTACAATCAAAATATATATTCAGTCTTGAAATTAGAACAACCTGATCTGGTGCCAGGCCCTCGCCACACCAGCATCATTTAACCCATCCCCTAAAAGTAATAGGATTAGCGCTAATCTTACTTTTATATATGGGGCATAGCCTGACTCAACTCTCACATACAAGAAAGCCAAAAATGTACATGAGGGCCAAATCCGGTATAGTGGGTTCCGGAAAGTATGAACCCAATCGTTAAGCCAGTTTAGTCGCCTTTTACGACAAGCAATGGCTACTGCAGCACTATTCTCAGGATCAGTTGATCCCGCCCCGGTGCCTGCACGGGGCGGCCCCCCCCCATTGAACAATTAATAATGTTCAAGCCCAAAACGAAACGGTTCAAATGAGTGATATCATTTTGTTTAATACATATATTGCATCTACTGATTGCCTAGGTTAATCACGCCCCTATGCGATATTGCCTTGCTCTTCAGGTTCCGTATGTCCGTCCGTCTGTGTACATTTACATCAACAAGTTTGCAAAAGTTTCTCCAGTTAGAGTCCAGTATTCCAGAGGGGCACATCCATGTTTTACAAACATAATGTCACGTATTAATGTTGGTACAAAAGCTAATTTATTAAAGGTATTAAAGTAGCTTTTTTGTCTGGGCGAGTAGATTATAATTGTACTTGCCCGGCCGGGCAAGTGTGAAAAGTGAATATTTTTAAGCCTGTTTGTAATGTGACCTTTAATAGCCAAAAGTTTGTCGGCAGCAAAACGTGGAACAGACAGTAGGCAAGTACGAGCAGTGCACATACAACATAGTATTACAAACAGGGCCTGGTTGCTCAAAACATAAATTGTTAGCTTAACCAACTGCTAAATCCTTAACAATGTTAAGGATTTAACAGTCTGTTAAGCTAACAGATATTTTGAGCAACCGGGTCCAGGTGTTTTTTCAGCGGGCATTGTTTATGTCACAAGTCTGAGTCTGTCACCTGTGGTTAAATGTAGACGCAATGGGGTGGGCAATCATGCATAATGTGACTGATCAAAGGTTTGTTTATATTTATCTCCAGAAAAACTGTAAATACATGACCTTGTAATATAACTACGACATGTGACAGTGACCGACATTTCACTAATATGTACATGGTGGCTAATGTAAGTAACGCACACATGCAACTAAGTGAATTAACTCATTCCTTGCTGAGGATACACCATTTTGTTTGTGGAAAATCGTAAATATTTTCTTTGTATGTGCTTAGAAGTGTGTGTCGTGACCACCATTTGAACCGTCTTGTCGAGACGATACAAATGAGTGGTCACAACATACACTTCCATTGAGAAATAACAAAAATAAAACATCTCATGCCTTTAAAGGTACATGCCCACCCATTCCCCCATGTATTGATTGGCATTATTATACATTTTATATCGGACGTAAATATCCACACTGATATCAGGGGCGATAACCGTGTTTCCTCAAAATGTTAACGGACATTACTATTTATTCTCTGTATTTATTTGTTGATGTGCAATGATCATACTCTTCAACCTGTCGAAAATATTATTTTTTCAGGTGACCCATTTACGAAATAAAAAGAAGGCTCATTCTTAAATTTTGATGAAAATTTAATTTTATCGAAAGAATATTGTTTTTTTGCATTGTCTATATGGCCGTAAAATTTGGGCATGTTTCGTGAAACAGACAGTAAATGCCACCCCCCCCCCCCCCCCCCCCCCCCCCCATTATTGTGGTAAGGCATATAAACTCTGGGCACACTCGAGGCAAAACGAGTGGCTCTTTTTATCGTGAAGACTGAAATACCTGTAACATGTGTTATAGTGTACCAATTTGATGGACTGCATGGCAAACAGTATAAACATAAACCCTGCATTGACCAATCTGGGACTAGACTGGTTGCAAAGGTAGTTGATTTGTTTATGCATTGAGGGTTATGAACTCTGAAACCTCCAGTTGGCAGGAACCAGACACCCTTAACCCTTTGAACCCGAAAGCCCGCTATAGCGTGTTATGCAAAAAGTGCAGATCCAGATAATCCGGCTCTAACGAGCCGTCTCATCAGGATCTGCGCTTTTGAAAGTAATTTTCATATTTTTGAGAACTAAAAATACATCTTTTTCATAAATGTACTAGTCAGAAAACTATTTTGTGACAGATTGATTGGTTGGAAATTTAACATACATGTACATGTATCAAAATTCAATCCAGTTATTTAGGGTTGAAAGGGTTAATGGGCTAGATGCCCTGGTCATATACATGTAGCTTGGGGTCACAGACAATGAATGCAGGATAACTGTTGCAATGCTGAATTGTTGTCTGCAAGTTATTGTGCAATTTAATAAATCATGTAATAACTCTTTTGAGACTGTACATTGATGACTAGTATTTGAGCTACACTGAGTCAAAACATAATACTATAACATGTAGTTGTTTACAGTCATTTGCATATTACAAACGGTTCCAAATATGACTCAGAAGACAGTCCGATGTCTAAATTGACTTTGATATTCATATTAAAAGCCAATTTAGACATAGTTCTAATGTCATGTTGTCATTGATATTTGCTGTGTGAATGTAGATGAATGGATGAAATGTGCATGTAAAATATCTAAGGTTTGCATTCACTTGGTAATTAAGTATAGCAATTTGAACTGTGTTGAACAAACACAGTTCTCAGAAAAAGTCTGCATTGTGTGCATTTGATGCAGTGGTCAGAGATGCTTTCTATAGCGTCCGCATTGCTGAGTATAAATGGCATTGTTTGGGTTGCCAGGGAGCTCTTGGGAATATTACATTATAGAATCAGCATGTGTCTTTGTCTTTTAATCTTTCGATCAAATTGAGCCTAATTCCCCAAGTCTAAAATAAGTAAAAGTAAATTAAGAAATAATAGTAACATATACAAACACCAGCTAGCTATAACACATGTGACTCTGATATACATTACCCACAAGCACTTATGCAACTATGTGGTATCATAGAGAAATGGGTTATCAAGGTTATCAATGATAAACATTGACAAGACCTTAATTGTGTGTTGCATAATTTTACACTGCGGCGAGAAAACGTGGAATCTCGCATTTTCAACCAGTGAAGACAAATTGCAGCAGTCGTTGAACATACATGTAGCTGGATCATGGTGTAAATTGTTCAATGTTGAACATACATGTAGCTGGATCATGGTGTAAATTGTTCAATGTTCAGTCATTAACAGAATTCCAGTTAGTGTCTAAAGAGTATTACCGTATATTCCGATATTTCAAATTCAATGCATAGTTTCTTCCTTATTAAATAAGGAACGAATGATAAAAAATAAAACAAATTTAAAAATTCACACTGCTTTTTGCAGCTTAACTAAGTAAATTTCAAATTTATTTTCACTACTCCATTTGAAAATAAATGCGTATTTTCACATCGCTGTGAGTATTTTGTACTCCCACTTTTGATAATCAATGCGTATTCTGCTAAAATATGTGCGCAAAATATGCACATACAGTCTCAGGGAAAGTCGTCGGTCCGTTGGACATATCTGTTAAAGTTGCCACATGTCCGACGGTAAACCGGAAGTCGCAGGACCGAATGTCCGACTATAACCCTTAAATATCACACAAAATCAATTATATTTTTTATAAAAAAAATTGTTTTCAGTGGTAAATTTTTGTCCGGTCTAGCAAAATTTTTAAGTTTACCAGACCGGGGGGCAGTGTTGCGGTGAGAATTGTGAATTGACTTTGGAAAGGGGTGTGGAAATACTGTCACTTCGGCTAAATATGCGCATCAGCTAATGAGCAATTCACAACAAATTTTGCTTCGCGTCGTAATAAGCTTCAGCAAGTGATCAGAGGCTCACGGATATGCTGACCGCCTCTTGGACCGACAAATAAAAACTTTAACGCAAATCTTACGTACAGACATGTACGTCATACATCACACAATTTTCGTCATTAACCGACTTATTTAGTGCGTTCCGACATTTAACATGTACAGACTACTTTGCACTGCCTTCAATGTTCAGGAAATGTTTATTAATTATGGGCATAGTACTGACATTTAACTTTGTTTGGAAACCCTTAGGTGCGCAACATTAGCCGACACCATTGTATATCATTCCTGGAAAAAAAATATACTGATTTTTACATTAAATTTTCCAATTTTTAATCAATATCATCATTATAGTGATTTTAAAGATATAATTTTCACATATAATATAGCAGGGGCGGCGGAAGTGGGGGGTAGGCCCCCCCCCCATAATTTTGTTGGGGGGGGGGGGGTGGTGCCTGGCCCCCTCAATAATTCTGTAATAAAGCACATCTTCTCATCCTCAAACTTGCTGAGAATGCAGGAAATGGCATTTCACACCTCTTAAATTTCAAAACATTTCGCTAGAGAGGTTTCACTGTAAATCAGGCATTTGGTCATTCTGTGCGACAGGTGTGTGCTATGCGTTCACAAACAGGTATTATCACCTAAGATAAATGACTAAGAAACCCCTAAAAAATAAGATCACATATATTTTCTTGATGTCCAGTTTGGAGAGGTTCCACTGTACGTGAGAAATCAGCAGAAATAATTATGTAACTGGCCACATAACAAATGATGGATTAACTTCTGTAATTCACTTACAAAGCATACTAATTGTCTACTAATTATGCGCACCCAAGGCTTCCAAACAAATTTAAATGGCATTACCATACCCATATTTAGTTCAAATTTCCTGAGCATCCAAGGTAGTTCAAAGAAGTCTGTACAGGTTAAAATGTCATAACATTATGACGTAAAGTGTGTGATGTATGACGCCACCTCTGTGTTGTCAACGTCACATTTTTTCAGATAATGCTGCGCATTAATTAGAGTTTACAAAAATGGCGAACAGCATACTGGATCAGCGTAGCAAAATTGGTACGAAACTTGAAGCAACACTATCCAGTGACATAACGACAGGTTAGTTTCTTTGTTGAACTATTAATTTAGTAAGCAAGACAGCTATTTTATCAACAGTGTCTAACGATTTTACACATTTTGACCTAGCTACACCGTTTTCCGCTTATAGGCAACAGGTTGCATTATATCACTACACTGCGCTCAACGGTAAAACATAGAAAAAAATGCCGGGCGTTGACGTTCATACTTCGCTATTTTCTTACTGAGAGACAATTCCACAATATGAGACAAAACTTCACTATGTTGTTATTGAGAGACAATTCTACAATAAACTTGGAAAAGTCGCGGGAATACTGGACGAGGCCTTCGTCCAGTATTCCCGCGACTTTACCAATATGAGACAAAACTACATGTATTACCATAAACTTACATAATCAATTGCGTATTAGCAAAATTCTTAAGTTAGTCTCCACAAAGTAGAAAGTAAACAAAGAACGCTTCAAACGCACATACGGAAAGACTACTCTGTCATAACGCTTATGTAATGAAATGTACATGTAATTACCGGACTTTTGGCTATTAAACATACCGGTATTAAATCTAAAAAATATTTAAATGTAAGTACTTTTTCAATAACATAAATGTGACCCTCCCTAAAAAAATTCATGAAATTCCATAAAATATGGTTTTTATTGCGAAAATAAGATTTTCCTATGGCAATTTAACATCGGGCAAAAAGGACGAGGCTCGAAAAACTAAAACATTTGGAAATGGACTCCGAAACATGGCGAGATAGCCTGGAAATGATGTAACTAAGAAAACTAAAGGCATATGAATTTGTGACCCCATATAACAATGTTCAAGGGAATTAATTCAACTCATTTCGTAAATTGCTACATACTCTATACATATTTGAGGCACCATTTCTTAAAATTCTTTAATAATTTAAGAATATACACATATATACTAAAGATAAGTGTCTATGGGTGGCACGAAGAGCAGACAGTGCTGGCGACCTGGGTTCGATTCAGGGTTCAGTTCCCGGGCGTCAGTATTTCTGAGATACTTTGTATTTCCTGCTCTACTAGTCCTTTCGGATGGGGACTTTAATGTATCCACCTCCTTCCTTTCTCCCCTTCTTGGGAGATGACATGGAAGGTCATCGAGGCATCGTCGTTGAATCCAAGCATTTACATGTATGGGTGGCACGTGGGAAATACAAAGTATTTGTAACTGTATTTACGGAACAAGCCTAGTGTACTAAGTTGCATATGGGGTTATGCCAAACAAAAGTTAGATTTTGAAAATCGGTCAACAAATATTTTTAGCCTCCCCCCCCCCCCCCACCACCCCACCCAAAGTTCACTTCCCGTAGGAAAATAGTTTTTTCGCAATAAAATCAATATTTGACGGAATATTTTTGGGGGGCGCGTGTGGGGGGGTGGGGGACACTTTTGTTACTGATGAAAAAGTAGTTAAATTAAATAGTTTTTAGATTTAATAGGTTTAATAGCCAAAAGTTTGTTGGCAGAAAAACGTGGAACAGACAGTAGAGTTATGTTAGTCTGCTCAAACCCTAATGTTAATGTTAGTTCAGTTCAGAAACGTAGTGGACCAATTCTGCAGTCTAGCCAAATAATTGGCAAATTATGTAATTTTAAGTTTAAAAGGACAAAAGGTCAGAACTCTCACAGATGCCGAGATGGCTATAGTCTAGAATATCAGAAGCATTGATTCACTTACATAGTAGGCAATGCATCACTTAAATAGTAGACAATGCATCTACCAAACAACTATATTAAAGATAAAAAAAATGTGTATAAAATAAAAATATAAGATGCAAATAAACTTGACAGGCAAATGGAAAAACACACCAACCTTGTTCGAAAAAATCGGCGAATCAGTGACGCGCGCAGAGCAATAAGAAAGTCATATTTTGGGCTTCTCCCCTCCTCTAATCGGTCAACTCTCAATTCAGACACTGCACTCCTCGCTTCCGCCATTGTTGTACGTCTAGAATCGAATAATGCAACTTAAATTAGGTCAAAACATCACAGCTAATTTCTAATACAAGTATAGCTCCTCTCGATCAAAACATGTGGATGTCAACAAATAACGGGAAAACATGTAAAATACAAATTTTATAGTTTAACGACACGAATAACATGGATTATATTTGCCTGGGTTTGGATTCGATGTAGAAATGACAACTCTAAATAAAAGTATAGCTACATCGATAGCCTGGGGTAATATGTGGCTGTGACTTGATAAACAGGGTTTTGCGTCCAATTTTACATCCGCACAGTCTTATCAGGATCTGCACTGTTAGCCATTCCATCAACCAACCCGTCTTGCTTGTAACAAACAGTATCATCCAGACATCTATACTCGTGGTACGTCAGTTGTAATGCCCACGTGATACTCGTGAATGAGGTCTAACGCGCAGCGATATGTCACAATAAAACAATTTATAAAAAAACGTCAGTCATGACTCAACGTTGATCATTGTAGATTTTGGAAATGACAGAATAATAAGTTAACCCATGTATCAAACATGTGGTTTACTTTGGCATGAGACAATTGATAGCACCTTTTAAATAATTATCTTTGGAACATGTTATACCAATTTTTTATCGAGCCCGCTTGCGGAAAGCGAGACATATAGTGATCACAATGACGTTCGGGTGTCCGTGCGTCCGTCCGTGCGTCCGTCCGCCCGTGCAGACGTCCTTCCGTCCGTCCGTCCGTCCGTCCGTCCGTCCGAAATCTGCGTTATAGTTTTTAAATACATTATATCTCTGGGCAGTCCTAAGTCACATTGACTCCCCTGTGCCCCAAGGTCAAGGTCAAATGACTTAGAAGTCTGGGTTAATTTGTTATCCAAATTTGCGTTAAAGTATTCAGATTCCTATTATCTCTGTAACTGTAAGTCAGAATTGCTTAAAACTTTGTATGCTTATTGATCATCATCCATATATTCATTCTGTGTCCCAGTCATCCGGCCCCTGTGCCCAAGGTCAAGGGTAAAGGACTTATACGTTTGCATTGAAGTTTTTGTCAAAATTTGCTTTAACGTAACCGTAAGTAGGATTGGCTTGAAGCATTATATGCTTATTAGTCATCATCTATATATTCATTCTCTGTCCCATGCATGCAACCACTGTGCCAAAGGTCACCAGTTGTCTCGGCGGACCCGACATGCAGACCACAGCCATCTGGTTTAGTTTACCTGTCATATTTGTATTATCTGTGTCGAAACGCTACAGGAGACGAAACTAATCGATGCCTTGTATATAGTAAGATGGCCGAAATGGCAACGCCATCCGCAATATAGGATTCCGTAGCAAAACAAAAGTCACATATGAATATATATATCCCAGCACATTTACGAAGCAACCATCTTTGAATCAAATGATGATCAGGGGTAGAATGGGTTCTTAATGATATTACAGATAGATACATGACAATAGTAACGTTACTGTTTCTAGTTCAGAAATAAATATACTAACTGGTTTAGCATTCAACAGTATTGTAGCCTAGTAAGCCTACACAATATATCGTCTATGGCAGCCACTGATGCTGCACTCCGCGCTGGCTTAAACTGATTCATGTAAAAAAGAAAATGCACCGGTTTCCTGATGATACACCACTCAGTTCTACTTAGAGCTATCGAATGAACGCATTTTCGACTAGTAACCGGCGCTAATTTCACGTATGTCTATTAGACAAACAATGTGTTTATGCAGTATCTTCTGCGTGCAGCTGAATGGGAGAATTATTCAAGAATCCGGCGCTATTCGTTCCATTGTTGCTTCAAATGCAAATATGTTTTCTTGCATGTAGGAGAAATATAGAGAATAGTAGGTTAGTGCCGTGAATAGGAAAAAATATCCGGCAAGGCTCATAAATTTCTTTATTTCTCATCAGAAGTATATGTTGTGACCACTCATTTGAACCGTCTCGCCGATACGGTTCAAATGAGTGGTCACAGCATATACTTTGGTTCAGAAATAAGAAAAATATATAGAGAATAGTAGGTTAGTGCCGTGAATGGGAAAAATATCTGACACGGCTCAGGAACCGGGATGGGCGAGGCTCTGCCGAGCACATCCCGTTTCCGTGCCGCGCCAGATATTTTTTCCCATTCACGGCACTAACCTACTATTCTATTTATCCCGTCAACACCTACAAATGGCTGTAAAATGCAAAAATAGTATTGACTGGATATCTAAAATGTTTCACGGCACCGTGTTTCACGGCACATACGCACTGTGTTGACGGGATAATATGTAAGAATATGCTTCATATACTTCCGAAAATTTAAAACTACTTTTAAAACACGAAACAATCGTGTATTTCTACTACTACTTTTAGGGTGATTAAAGTTCAAATATAGTTTGATTGTTTCAGTTTAAAGTTTTCACTCGAAATGAGCACCAACTTTAGAGTTGTCGCACATGCCATTCAGAAGCAAAAACATAAAATAAGCAACCCATTATTATTTTTTTGTTTGGCAATACACGGTGAACAAAAAAAATGTAAATAATATTCAAAACTCTAAAACTTTGTTAAATAATAAATGAATGGCCATTATTATACGCTGTAATAGAAAACATGGGGTGTTTTGATTTTTTTTTCAGGAAAAATATTGAAACACATTGTTATGTCGTTATTTGAGGTATTGTGAAATTATTTGCTACATTGCTTGAACCAAGGTTTTTTTTCATCAATAGACCACATAAAGCAAAAATGGGGTTAGTTCCATTTTTTCTATCAGCAGTATGGCAGCCATATTTAAATTAAAAATGGCCACCATTGGCATTTATGTTTTCACGTCAAAGTCATAGCTAGTGTGCGGTGTTTTTGCAGCCAAAACGCATTATTATGGACAAGTAGTAATGGCAGAATGAGTTGAATATGTTTGAGATGGTGGCCATTTTGATTTTTAAACTGGCCGCCATTTCAAACCTGGATATCAAGTATTTATAGTACATTGTTTAACGCCATGGTGAAATTTTGTATATTACTGCTAGTTATACTCATACTTATTTGAACACAAACTGCTGGAATTATTGCTAACAAGTACTGTGGTACCAGCAATCTTTATCTTCATAATGGCCACCGAAAAAGGTGTCTTATACACTGCCACTTCAAAGTATTGTTGTAGGTTTAGTTACGGTCTCTCTTTGTGCTATTTTTAATTGGTGCATGTGATTTTACTTGAAGACATATCATCATCTGTAGACGACACAAACTAAAACTGGAGTCGGTTCTAACTGCTGAATTTCAGTGTTTGTTGTGGTTTCTCTTTCTGGAGTCTAATATTGTCTCTAGTGATTAGCTATTTTAAGTTACTGCGTTTTTATCATGAAGTTTGTTGCTCTGTTGGTGACTGGGTCTAATTTTGTCACGAACAAAACTGTTGTCAGCATTAGCTGCTCAAAAGTGGTCGGTAAATTGAATTGAAGCCGCCGTCCCATCAATATCTGTGCTGGTGACTACTATATACCCGTTATGTGAGTATACCCAACTTTTGTTTTTCGAAAAATGCCTAACGTTCGTTCACCTAAACAAAAAAGTAATGGCTGTAATAGTTAGTCATTTCCTGTGAAATTGTCTGTAGCAACTGTTTACCATGGGAGGCATTTGCAACTGTTTTCAAGTGATATCAGTCTCTTTAGCCTTTGGATTTCCATGTTCAATTGAACACATTTCTAGCATTTTAATGATATCTGCCGATATGTTTGGCCAGAATATATTAGCTCGCGCTCGTCTAAATCTGCGACATTTCTGAATGCGCAGATGGCCAATGTGCATGGCTTGCAACATCTTGGACTGGAGTGCAGTTGGAATTATGGGCTTGGATCATTTCAGGATCCGAAAATCTGATTTTGTCAGCACATCTCGGTAATTCCAAAAGGCCTCCAACCCTAGCCCTTTAGGATCGTTTGTTTGAACATAATCAATTTTAATATTGCTTCAGTTAAGTTTGTAAATTCTTGCAACTTGTGATTACTGACAGGTAAGCTCGCCAATACGGCATGTAACTGTGAATTGATACATTTAATACCGTTCAAATATGTGTCAAATACAGACTTGCTGGATAGCTTATCAGCCACTAGTATGTTTTTAGCAGAAACACGTTTCACTAACAGGTCATATTGCTTCAGTTGCAGTGAACGCTGTAATCTGGGATTCTTTTTTGGTCTGGCATAAGACATTGTGCTGTCACGATATGTCTAACACATGGAACTTCGGTGACACCGTCATTTAACTGGTTTTCATTGTGTTTGATGCCTTGATCAGACATGCGTCGTGAAGATTTCGGTCATGTTCTTTGCGTGTTTCCCCATCAACAATAACGGCTTCAACAATTGAGACAACGCCATTTGGACCTTCAAGGCACTGATCAATATCATGTTGAAAACTGTTTTGTGACTTCTTAAGAGTATATGGTAGTATTTGTATGTACATGATATAACATGTGTGTAATTAACTATTTTGACAGCTTTGTGATTGTACCAACACTGCATTTCAACTGTATGAACAGATGGAGAATTCAGTATCCCTAATTAAGACATTACCTGCATACACACAGCGGCCATTTAGAAATCCAACATTTCAGACATAAAACAGTGCTTTGAAATTGACATACTCCTATAAATCCCTTCATATACAGTATGATTATAGCTGGAGGGGCGGCTTCCGGGGTTGCAACCTCCCCGGAGTTCTAGATTTCATTTTTTCCCGGGGGGGGGGGGATGCTCCCTGACCCCCTAGCATACAACGTGGAGCTCGAAAACAGGACACCCCCAAACCCCGTTTCCCTATTTGCTGGATCCGCCCCTGTATAGTCAGGAAGAAACAACAGTCTAAATGATTTAGCCATGGTTATATAAAAATGTACGATTATCACGGCAGCCATTTTGAAATTCAGTAAAAAATTGAATCAACCCATGCTTTATTTACTTGACTTCTGTAGATAAAATAAATAACACTTGTTCCAAAAATGTAACCTAGCGTTTTCAGCAACAATTAGTAGTGGACACACACACAATAATATTGACATAGCGGCCATTTTGAAAACCAAATGTCCGCCATACCAGTTATTGGAAAAATAAGAACCATTATTATATGAAGTATGGAGATGGCATAGCCGCTAAAAACCAACAGTCTAACTGCATTAGAAATGTGGATATGATTAACACAATAGTGTGTATAGGATTTCCGAGCGGACATTTTTAAATAAAATATGGCCTCCATGGGGGTTATTAAAAAGTAATTTGACACCCACTGTGTTGTGTATGTTCAAAAGACGAATATGGCCACACACAAAAAGCAACATTTTACCTGTATTAGAAGAGTATAGGGAATGAGTATAGCATTTCAGGGCGGTCATTTTGAAATTCAAAATGGCGGTCATAGGAATTGTCAAAGAAAATGGAACCGACCCCAGTTTTGTTCTATGTGGTCTAAAGATCATAAAAAAAATATTGGTTACAAGAATGTACCACAAAAAAGCAAGACTACATAACATCATACACGAATATGTCGTGTATCATGTAATGTATAGCAAATTATCTCTATCAATAAATGAATACACGCACCATAAGATTGCAATATTTCGTTCCAATCTTCTTTACACTGCTTGTATACCGAAAATGATTTAATTATTATTTAATAAAATATGTTTATACCAATACACGCACCAGTAAAGAAAAGGTATGAAATACAAGTAGTGTGTGTTGTGAAATGATCATACAATACTTGCACCACATTTAGAAAGACGTTTCAATTAGAGACACTAGTTGAAATAATATAGCTTGAATTAGTAACCATCGATTGCAGAAAAAAGAGCTAAGTATTGTACTATCATGTAAATATATGTTTTACTTATTTGTTCACCCCAGGCTACTTGTATGCAATTGGGTTCAGAAATACGATACAAATCCATAATTAAAGTATAATTAAACATAGTTTATAGGCATTGTATCTCAGATGATGTCTCAGATATTCAATATGTGTGATGTTGCTTTATACACTGCAAACATCAACCAATCGCACAATTTCGTTTAATTGAATTCCAAAACATTTGTATTATATTAAGTACATCATGTATATACTGTGTTGTGAAATTATCATACAATATTTGCACCACATTTAGAAAGACGTTTCAATTAGAGACACTAGTTGAAATAATATAGCTTGAATTAGTAACCATCGATTGCAGAAAAAAGAGCTAAGTATTGTACTATCATGCAAAAACAGGGGAGATAGTTCGGATATGGTATGCACGTAACAGTAAGGAAAAATAATAAAGCAAAACTATATATATTGTCTAAGCTTTCTGCAATAATACGATATGTTGAACAATTCTGCAAACATAAACATTGTTAAATCTAAAATGGATGCCACTTAGCGTTTAGTAGAAACTAAATTTCTTGATAAAGGCCTTGTGCCGAAACGTTGGAAAAGTGGGTTCCTGTTTTTATTTTTTGCAGAATTGTTCAATATATTTGTTTTTGTTGTAAAATGATCATGCAATCCACATATTGAAAGTATTTGCTATTAGAAGCACTAATTTAATCCTTCACCCCTAACTATCCAGCATTGACTTCCAATCTCATTTACATTGGAATAAATATGTGTATTTTCTCTCAATAATTTGAATTATATTGGCAAACACTACAGATCAAGATAAGACGACATGTGGTGCTGAATGACTTAAGTAATATAAATAATATAGATAACATTAAATTACTAAACATCGATTGCAGAAAAACTAGCTTTTGCAACGGTACTTTTTTCAGTATCATAAACATTTTTAAGCGCAGCTCTGACTTTTGTAAAATAAATTAAATATTTCGTCAAACATTGTATTTTGTATATTAGATTCAACCATGTAAAATATAGTCTATAACACAAAATGTATTTGTGCAACAAATAAATAGATATAGATAAATAAATTACTTTTAGAAATAAACTAATTCAAACATGTTTAATCGTCATATATGTGCATATCTGTTTTTTTAAATAAATTAAATCCAGCCGTTTTTAAACCTGACTCTTTCGCGCACTTAGATATCACGTGACCTGCAAATTAATGGATCTCAAATGATTTCTGGATTTTCGGGCACAAATTTACGTCCCGAAATCCATATTGGCAGTTGCCTTACAGTAGTATTTTTTATGGCATAGGATAGATTAAATATCAGGTAACATTTGTGCAAGAGATCCATATTTCCTTCTAACGAGCATTCATGCAATTAACGTTTTCGTGGAGGTCTCCCAATCTGGCAGCCATTGTAAATTTTCCGCCGCGTTGCCACATAATGAGGTGCATGGCAGTTGTCACGTACGATGTCGACATCAGTTTATGGACGATGACGGTCGATCCTGATTTGCGAAATTATTATTGCATACGGGAATAAATAGTTTTAATGCAAAATAATTGTTTTGTATTTGTGTATGTGCAAATGCTGCCCCTTGTTTTAATGTTTATGAATTTTGTTTTTGTTGACAAAAATCAGAAATTCTCGGTGATTGGTATTAATGTGATTGAAAATGTCAATATTTGTCCATATAATACACACAATAGTTAAAAAATATAATGTAAAACTGTATTATCAGGCGCGTAGCTGCATTAAGGCACTGCAGGCCCGGGCCTGCAGAATTTTCGAGAAAATGGAACAAAATAAATGTGCCAGAGTGCATCATTTACCTTCTAGTTTCGATTTTTTCCCTAGCATACTCGCACCAACGGTGCTCGAAGTCGTCAACCGGGCCTGCAGATTCAAAATGGCTAGCTACGCCCCTGATTATACATTGAATTCATTGGCAGATGTGCATTCCATATCAATTACAACACCTATATTTCGGCACAGAGATCATTGTCAGATGTCCAAATAAGCTAATGCCATTTTAGCAGACTAAATGAGCAATATTGTTTAGCATTTTTTGATATTTAACTGTTTAATATGCCCTTAAAACGGAATGTAATTTTTCAAGATGGCCGCCATCAACCAATCAAAATCCAAGACCCTTTGTGACCCTAGGAACAGTCAGATAACTGATTTCCCTGCATTTACACAAGCTTGACGGACACAAATTAACCACTAATGTCAATACTTTTTGCTTGCATGGATACTGACCTAATCCGGTTCTACAGTCATGCCAAACAAGTAGCTGCACGTTTTCCGCTTTATAGGCAACTGGTTGCACTATATCACCACGCTACACAGTAAAAATGTGCGTAATAGCATCTGCACTTTGCTCACTAAAATATAGAAACAACTGCAGGACATTGACGTTCATACATTGCTATATTGTTATTGCGAGACGATTAATAAAGTGTGCATTTACTATTAGCAAAATTCTTGGGTCACTCTCTACGAAGTAGAAAGTAAACAAAGAACACTTCAAACGCACATTTGGAAAGACTACTCCGTCATAACTCTTATGTAATGCAGTGTAATGAAATGTTATTAGTTACATACTCAGAATTTTGGATCAAGCACATTCATTTGTACGAGTTAAATGTTTTCCCATTTTTTGTCGGAATCGGATACTTTCACTTTTGAAATCTAGGTCTCGCCCCCACATTCCCGCCAAGAAAATTTAACCTACATGTGTTGAACATGCAAATAATTGGATAATATTAATAAATGTTTGGCACAGACATATCTTTCCTGTAGCATCTATTTTATGTATCTATCTGGCATAAATACTAAGTAACAATGGCTGCCATTTTAATATAGTTTACTCCTTACTCATAAGCTGTACCAGGACTGGTTTATGGTCACATTATTCATTGGCCTACTTGTTCATATCTAAGAGTATCGTAATGGTTGCGCTCATTAATTTACACCACTGTCCAGTAATGTAGTTGCAGGCATGTAACTCTGAAAATCCTTCTGCATCGTCCGTAACAGTTATGTTGCCGTCCATGCGGAGTAGTGAATATAATTTGATTCACACTTTGACACATATTTTCACTTTACAAAGGAAATTTGCATAATGGTACATACCCACGCAGTAGGTTATAATATAGTGATACAGATACTTTTGTATATTCTGTACGTATGACATTTCCTGGCAAAGTAAACATTCATTCATCATTACCCCATGTATTGATTGGCATTATACATTTTATTTTGGATGAAAATTTTCACACTGATATCAGGGGCGATAACCGTGTTTCCTTAAAAGGTTAACGGACATTACTATTTATTCTCTGTATTTATTTTTTGATGTGCAATGATCATACTTTATAATTTGTCTAAAATATTATTTTTTCAGGCGACGCATTTCATTAGTATAAATAAGTAAAAAATATCATTCCTCATTTGCATATGAAAATAGCCTGATACCAACGCGCGTCACTATCAGTAAAATAAATATTACTAAATGATTATATCTGTTTTCCGGGCACTTGTAATTTTGAGAACTGGTGGAATAGTGACACAATTATACACTTATTTAATTCCTATAAAGAACATTTTGTGCTTACTGAGTGGGCATGGCATGTACCTTTACTTATGTTATCTGTCTTGCCACAGCAGATGTAGGGCCACGAAACTAGGGTGGGGGTCATAAAGCTAGCTGAATCGGGATCACATGCGATGGGATGGGGAAATCACGTAGAAGGGGTGGGAGCTCTAAACTGAGGTAGAGAGTCCCAGCTGGGGTGGGGGCACAAAATGTATGGTGGGATCACACAGCAGGGGATGGGTACGATGCTAGGGTTGGGGTGTGAAGTCGGACATCAGGGGTAGGTCCACAAAGTTTGGTTTGGGAGTCACAGTAGGGGTGCGGGCACGAATCTAGGATGGGGAGTCTCACAGTTGGGATGGGAGCATAAATCTAGTGTGGTATGGGTTGTGGACAAAGCTAGGATGGGGAGTCACCCAGCACATGTGGTGTCCTGAAGCTCGGGTGGGGGCACATGTCTAGGGTGGTGTGTCGCACAGCAGGGGTGGGGGCACAAATCTAGGGTGGTGAGTCACACAGCTAGGGCGGGGCACACATATAGTGTAGTGAGTCACACAGCAGGGGTGGTGGCACAACTCTAGGGTGGTGAGTTACACAGCTGGGATCACACAGCAGGGGTGAAGGCATAAAGCTAGAGTGGGGAGTCACACATGAGGGGTGGGAGCACAAATCTAGGGGTAGGGAGTCCCACAGCTGGGTTGGGGGCACATATTTCAGGTAGTGAGTCGCACAGCTGGGGTGGGGGCACAACTCTAGGGTGGTGAGTCACACAGCAGGGGTGGGGGCACAAAGCTAGGGTGGTGAGTCGCACAGCTGGGTGGGTGGGGGCACACATCTAGGGTGGTCAGTCACACAGCAGGGGTGGGGTGGGGCACACATCTAGGGTAGTGAGTCACACAGCTGGGGTGGGGGCACAAATATAGGGTGGTGAGTCACACAGCAGGGTGGGGGCACACATCTAGGGTAGTGAGTCACACAGCTGTGATGGGTGCACAAATATCTAGGGTAGTGAGTCACACAACTGGGATGAGGGCACAACACTAGGGTGGGGAGTCACACAGCAGGGGTGGGGGCACACATCTAGAGTGGGGAGTCACACAGCTGAGGTGGGGGCACACATCTAGGGTGGGGAGTCGCACATCTGGGGTGGGGGCACACATCTAGGGTAGTGAGTCTCACAGCTGGGGTGGGGGCACAAATCTAGGGTGGGGAGTCGCACAGCTGGGGTGGAGGCACACAGCAGGGGTGGGGCACAACTCTATGTCACATGTATAAGGTGGTGTGTCACACAGCAGGGGTGGGGGCACAAATCTAGGGTGGTGAGTCACACAGCTGGGGCGGGGCACAAATCTAGGGTAGTGAGTCACACAGCAGGGGTGGTGGCACAACTCTAGGGTGGTGAGTTACACAGCTGGGATCACACAGCAGGGGTGAAGGCATAAAGGTAGAGTGGGGAGTCACACATCAGGGGTGGGAGCACAAATCTAGGGTAGGGAGTCCCACAGCTGGGGTGGGGGCACACATTTCAGGTAGTGAGTCCCACAGCTGGGGTGGGGGCACAAATCTAGGGTGATGAGTCACACAGCAGGGGTGGGGGCACAAAGCTAGGGTGTCAGTCACACAGCAGGGTGGGTGGGGGCACATCTAGGGTAGTGTGTCATACAGCTGGGGTGGGGACACAAATATAGGGTGTGAGTCACACAGCAGTGGTGGGGGCACAGATCTAGGGTATGAGTAGCACACAGCTGGGATGGTGCACATATATCTAGGGTAAGTGAGCCACAGCTGGGATGAGGGCACAAAACTAGGGTGGTGAGTCACACAGCATGGGGTGGGGGCACACATCTAGGGTGGCGAGTCACACAGTGGGGTGGGGACACACATCTAGGGTAGTGAGTCTCACAGCTGGGGTGGGGGCACAATCTAGGGTGGGGAGTCGCACTCTGGGGTGGGGCACACAGGTGTGGGCACACTAGGGTAGTGAGTCACACAGCTGGGTGGGGGCACATATAGGGTAGTGAGCACAAAGCAGGGTGGGGCATACATCTAGGGTAGTGAGTACACAGCTGGGTGGGGCACACATAGTAGTGGTGAGTGGCACAGCATGTGGCACAAAGATCTAGGGTGGTCATCACACAGCAGGGGTGGGATGGGTGCAAATCAGGGTGGTGAGTATCAAGGGTAGGGTGACACCTATGGGTGGTGATGCACAAAATGGGTGGGGGCACATTATGTGGTGAGTGCACAGCATGGTTGGCAGCACAAATCTAGGTGGTCAGTCACACAGCAGGGTGGAGTCAAATCGAGGGTGGTGATCGCACATCTAGGGTGGGGACAAATCTAGGGTGGTGAGTCGCACTCTGGGGTGGACAAGTCTAAGGTGTGAGTCACAAATGGGTGGGGGGACAAATCTAGGGTGGTGAGTCGCACATCTGGGGTGGGGGGGGGGGCAAATCTAGGGTGGTGAGTCGCACATGGGGTGGGGGGGACAAATCTAGGGTGGTGAGTCACAGTGGGGTGGGGGAACAAATCAGCTGGTGATCGCACAGCTGGGGTGGGGACAAATCTAGGGTGGAGAGTCACAACTGGGTGGGGGCACAAATCTAGGGTGGTGAGTCACACATCTGGGGTGGGGGCACACATCTGGGGTGGGGGCACACATCTAGGGTGGTGAGTCACACAGCTGGGGCGGGGGCACACATCTAGGGTAATGAGTTACACTGCTGGGTGGGGGGTTCACATCTAGGGTGTGCGAGTCACACAGCTGGGGTGGGGACACACATTTAGGGTAGTGAGTCACACAGCTGGGGTGGGGGGACAAATCTAGGGTGGTGAGTCGCACAGCTTGGGTGGGAGGACAAATCTAGGGTGTGAGTCACAACTGGGTGGGGGCACAAATCTAGGGTGGTGAGTCACACATCTGGGGTGGGGGCACAAATCTGGGGGTGAGTCACACATCTGGGGTGGGGGGACAAATCTAGGGTGGTGAGTCGCACAGCTGGGGTAGGGGGACACATCTAGGGTGGCGAGTCACACATCTGGGGTGGGGGGGACAAATCTAGGGTGGCGAGTCACACATCTGGGGTGGGGGGGACAAATCTAGGGTGGCGAGTCACACATCTGTGTGGGGGGGACACATCTAGGGTGGTGAGTCGCACAGCTGGGGTGGGGGGACAAATCTAGGGTGGTGAGTCTCACAGCTGGGGTGGGGGCACACATCTAGGGTGGTGAGTCGCACAGCTGGGGTGGGGGCACACATCTAGGGTGGTGAGTCGCACAGCTGGGGTGGGGGCACACATCTAGGGTGGCGAGTCACACATCTGGGGTGGGGGGACAAATCTAGGGTGGTGAGTCGCACAGCTGGGGTGGGGGCACACATCTAGGGTGGTGAGTCACAACTGGGTGGGGGCACAAATCTAGGGTGGTGAGTCACACATCTGGGGTGGGGGCACACATCTAGGGTGGTGAGTCGCACAGCTGGGGTGGGGGCACACATCTAGGGTGGTGAGTCACACAGCTGGGGTGGGGGCACACATCTAGGGTGGTGAGTCACACAGCTGTGATGGGTGCACAAATATCTAGGGTAGTGAGTCACACAACTGGGATGAGGGCACAACACTAGGGTGGGGAGTCACACAGCAGGGGTGGGGGCACACATCTAGAGTGGGGAGTCACACAGCTGAGGTGGGGCACACATCTAGGGTGGGGAGTCGCACATCTGGGGGTGGGGGCACACATCTAGGGTAGGGTGAGTCTCACAGCTGGGGTGGGGGGCACAAATCTAGGGTGGGGAGTCGCACAGCTGGGTGGAGGCACACAGCAGGGGTGGGGCACAACTCTATGTCACATGTATAAGGTGGTGTGTCACACAGCAGGGGTGGGGGCACAAATCTAGGGTGGTGAGTCACACAGCTGGGGCGGGGCACAAATCTAGGGTAGTGAGTCACACAGCAGGGGTGGTGGCACAACTCTAGGGTGGTGAGTTACACAGCTGGGATCACACAGCAGGGGTGAAGGCATAAAGGTAGAGTGGGGAGTCACACATCAGGGGTGGGAGCACAAATCTAGGGTAGGGAGTCCCACAGCTGGGGTGGGGGCACACATTTCAGGTAGTGAGTCCCACAGCTGGGGTGGGGGCACAAATCTAGGGTGATGAGTCACACAGCAGGGGTGGGGGCACAAAGCTAGGGTGGTCAGTCACACAGCAGGGGTGGGGGCATACATCTAGGGTAGTGTGTCATACAGCTGGGGTGGGGACACAAATATAGGGTGGTGAGTCACACAGCAGTGGTGGGGGCACAGATCTAGGGTAGTGAGTCACACAGCTGGGATGGGTGCACATATATCTAGGGTAGTGAGCCACACAGCTGGGATGAGGGCACAAAACTAGGGTGGTGAGTCACACAGCAGGGGTGGGGGCACACATCTAGGGTGGCGAGTCACACAGCTGGGGTGGGGACACACATCTAGGGTAGTGAGTCTCACAGCTGGGGTGGGGGCACAAATCTAGGGTGGGGAGTCGCACATCTGGGGTGGGGCACACAGCAGGGGTGTGGGCACACATCTAGGGTAGTGAGTCACACAGCTGGGGTGGGGGCACATATATAGGGTAGTGAGTCACAAAGCAGGGGTGGGGTACACATCTAGGGTAGTGAGTGACACAGTTGGGGTGGGGGCACACATTTAGTGTGGTGAGTGGCACAGCATGGTTGGCAGCACAAATCTAGGGTGGTCAGTCACACAGCAGGGGTGGGAGTGCAAATCGAGGGTGGTGAGTCGCAAACTCAGTGGGGGGACAAATCTAGGGTGGTGATCGCACATCTAGGGTGGGGGGACAAATCTTAGGGTGGTGAGATCTGCACATCTGGGGTGGGGGGTGGGACAATCTAAGGTGGTTGATCACACTGGGTGGGGGGAGGGACAAATCTATGGTGGGGTGGGATCGGCACATCAGGTGGGGGGGGCATCTAGGTGTGAGTCGCACACTGGGTGGGGGGGACAAATCTAGGGTGTGAGTCGCACAGGCTGGGTGGGAACAAACAGGGTGGGGTGAGTCCGGCACAAACTGTGGTGGGGGACAAATCTAGGGTAGAGAGTCAACTGGGTTGGTGGGCACATCTAGGTGGTTTGAGGGTCACACATCTGGGGGTGGGGGGGCACATCAATCTGGGTGGGGCCCACATCTAGGGTGGTGAGTCCCACACAGCTGGTGGGCGCACACTTCTAAGGGTAATGGGAAGGGTTACAGGGCTGGGTGGGGGGTTCACATCTAAGGGTGGGTGCGGGAGTCACACAGCTTGGGGTGGGGGACACACATAGGGGTATGGGGGAGTCACACAGGGCCTGGGGTGGGGGGAACAAATCTAGGGTGGTGATTCGCACAGCTGGGTGGGGGAGGGACATCTAGGGTGGGTTGGGAGGGTCACAACTGGTGTGGGGGCACATATAGGGTAGTGAGTCACACAACTGGGGTGGGGGCATAAATCTAGGGTGGCGAGTCACACAGCTGGGGTGGGGACACAAATCTAGGGTGGTGAAGCACACAGCTGGGGTGGGGGCACAAATCTAGGGTAGTGAGTCACACAGCTGGGGTGGGGGCACACATCTAGGGTGGTGAGTCACACAGCTGGGGTGGGGGCACAAATCTAGGGTGGTGAGTCACACAGCTACCCAATATAAATGTTGAAATACCTAATTGCTTCAGAAATGATGGAGTGACAATACTCAATTACTAATTCCTTATCTGGAGCCCTGCCATATGCTTCGGACGCAATGGCCTTATTCAAGGGGCAGGGATTCGACTGGCGATCGCCACTTTTGCAATTGGCGATAAAAATAAACAATTGGCGATAAATAATTACAATTTTCGAAAAAAAAAATATTTTATTTTTTTCGAAAATTGTAATTTTTTATCGCCAATTGTTTATTTTTTATCCTATTTGTTATTCCTTTTTTTTTTTTTTTTGAAGTGGCAATTTTTTTTTTCCCCAGCGGAATCACTGAAGGGGAGGTACTCTATAAAAAGGATATGAATTCTCTTATACAGCTTGTATGCTCAACATTGATTTAAATTATAATTTAAAATAAAATGTGTTTATATGTTATTCATTCGAATGATACTTGAAGACAAGGTCCCATCTCTATGACTGGCTGTAGCTTTTGCTGTGACGTTTAATCCTTCTAC
This sequence comes from Conchocele bisecta, assembly GCA_029237695.1. Taxonomy (NCBI): domain Eukaryota; kingdom Metazoa; phylum Mollusca; class Bivalvia; order Lucinida; family Thyasiridae; genus Conchocele; species Conchocele bisecta. Next base: position 4,476,644 of record CM055275.1, on the reverse strand, counting down.
CGTTGGCGAAAAAGACTGCAGGTTAACAGTATCACCTTTCATTTGACTTGCTATGAAACGTTACTAGCCTAGAGCCTCCAAATTCCTGTGTGTTTCCTAGCCTTGCCTGATGAATGTTTCACCTTTCAGAAGCAATGGCGAAGAAGACACCAAAGAGAAAGTCCAGCCGCCTGAAGACGACTGCGAAGACCCCAACTGCCCCAGTGCCAGTTACGACGGGCAGTAAGAAGGGCGTTGGCAAGGTGAAAACGTCCGGCGTGCAGGTGTATGGGCCGCGCCATCAGCTGGCCAATGAGCTCGAGTTGATGATGGAGTGTGAGGACGAGGAATTATCTCCCGCGCAACTCGCTGCCATCAAGAAGGCCCAGGAGGAACACGAAAAGGCGAATGATGTTATAAAGGCGGCCCGCGCGGGCAATACGCTGGTACCGTCGTCGCAACCGAACACGTTTAATATCGTCGCGCCGGCCCCGAAACCACAGCCAGTACAGATGCCCCAGCCGAAGCAGGTGGTGGCTCCTCAGCAACAAGTGGCACCACCAAAACAAGTAGCGGCGCCACAGCAGTTCGTGACGATGACCATGCCGCAAGTTGGAGTACCGGCGCAGTATAAAACGTCACCTGTACATGCACCTGCTCCACGCAGCCAAGGTTAGTATAGACACAATATACCGGTGTGACGGGTGTCTTAACTCTTTGCATGCTGGGAAATTTGTGGGCTATAAATAGTTAAAAAATAGCAGATGACAATTCAATATATTTTCTTTTATTTCTCCTTATAAATGTCATGAATATGTCTTGGAATTTCATTTCAAGACATATTTACAGAGAGAAACATATACTCCTAATTCGTTTGGGGGATATTTTCGCCGCTAGCATGCAAAGAGTTAAGCATTTACAAATCTCATTTGTGACTGTGGTTAGAATGGGTGGAGTACTGGCGTTATATATAAGCAAACTGACTACTCTGATCATGTTGAACCTTTATCCTATTCTATTGTGATGTCCGGACAACTCGCAGCCCACATGCCCACCTTGGCTGTGTGGAGCAGGTGCATGGATAGGTTGACATGTACAAATGTATTGGTGTGTATTCATTGAGCTCAAACAAGTACGCATCAATACATTTGGACATGCAACGTTTCTCCATTAGGGCTCCAGATAAGGAATTCGTAATTGAGTATTGTCACTCCAATCATTTCTGAAGCAATTGGGTATTTCAAAATTTTAATTGGATAAACTAACATCACACTACTGTTTACACATCAGCAGACTGCAATTATTGAATAGTTTGCTTCTAAATGAAAACATGTCTTGGCATTTCATTAGAATTGTCTCCTTGGAGACAATTCTAATGAAATACCAATATGTGTTTTCATGGAAAAATAAGAAAAATATGCTATATTTGTGGTCTGTTTATTGTTTTCTGTAGCATGATAAAGGTGCCACAAATTTTTCATTGCTTTTTGATACTCACTACTTCTGATTTCAATTGGGTTTTTTGGCAATTTTAATTGGGTATTTAAGCAAATACGCACCTTATCTGGAGCTCTGCTACATTCCACAACCAATCTTTGTATTCCCCAGCATACTTAGAATTATTATACTGAATTTATTACGTTATCACAGCCAAAATGGCTGTGATAATTTAATAAATTCAGTATAATAAAAATTAATAAATTCATCCTAAAATTGAAAATTTCTCCCTCAAAGTATACTTTGCTAGAAAAGTATACTTTGCAATGTTGGTGAAATGGGCTACTGGTATGTCGGACGTTGTAATCGTGATTGACGACTCACAGCCCCACGCGTCAACTGATGGTTCAATCTGGCAAGCCCCGACCAATACATTTGTACATGTCAAAGTGTCTACATTCCACAACCAATCAATCTATTCCTCAGTTCCCGGTCTGTCGGACAATGTAATTGTGATTCACAATTCACATGCCAATTGGATGGCTCAACCTGGCACGCCCCAGCATGTGTATTTTATATACATGCCAAAATGTCTCAATTCCACAACTAATCTGCTTTAATCCCCAGTACGTACGTGGTCTGACGGACTGACAATGTGACCGACAACTCGAGGCTGGCACGCCAGCTGATGGCTCGAGCGAGTACGCCACAACAAATACATTTCTATATGAAACAAGTCATATGATTTTTTACCCAAGAAGATGTGCATTTTTTCCTGAAAAATATTCACAAAAACTGATAAAATTGAAAGCTGATGAAATTTTCATAGCAAATACGGAATTGTTTGGAAATTTAGTCAACTTTCTACATCATTTACGGAATATATTGTATATTTTCTTCATGAGATATCGCACATGTTCTTAGGTACAAAATCCAATGCCTTGTCTCGATTCCCCAACCAATCCATCTATTTCCCAGTGCCCGCCAGTCTGTCTAACGATATAATCGTGATCGAAGACTCTCAGCCCGCACGTCAACTGATGGCGCCGGCTGCGATGCCTCAGATGGTACCCGGCACGGCCACACCACAGCAGGTGTACAAGTTTGTCAGCATGTCCGGGAACCAGCCTCCCGTCGTACCGCCTGCGCAGTGGCTCATCCGGCCAATGGTCACCGTCACGGTATGTACATGTATGTAACGTGGTCTTTCACTTCAATGGTCACCGTCACAGTATGTATGTAAACTATGTGGTCTTTCACTTCAATGGTCACAGTATGTATGTAAAATATGTGGTCTTTCACTTTCACTAGGACATCACAAAAATGCCAAGCTAAATCATCTCCCCTGCTCAGGGGCTGATCCCCCCCCCACATTCAGCCAGAGTTTACATAGATCACGGTTTACCACCAGTTGTAGTCTGAATTTAAATGCCGAAAAACACAGGAAAGTGCATTTCGAAGAGCTTGAAAATAGGACAACCACCTAGTTGCGAACGGTAACTTGCAATTACTCCCGTACCATATCCCCTCGCGTAGCGAAAAGGGGATATAGGGATGCAAAAGTTGTCTGTCCGTCTGTCCATCACAAAAATTAACATTGGGGTTAACCTGCAATAACTTTTGTTTCCATTGATGGAATGCTTTAATATTTCATAGGTGCATTTGTAACATCATCCTGCATCATTCTACAGAAAGGGTATGGTGCCCGCTAACCCCAAGGTCAAGGACTTAGAAAATGTTTTGTTTCAAAATCTTTACACTTCGGTATAACTTCTCTTTCCCTCAATGGAATGCTTTAATATTTCATAGGTGTATTTTTAACAACATCTCACATCATTCTACAGAAAGCCATGGTGCTAACTAACCCCAAGGTTATTACAAGCTCCTTATGTACTATCAAACTGCGCAAGGCGGGACATCTTGCTCCGCGGAGCTCTTGTTATAATATATGAATTATATTTTTTATCATGTTAAATAGTCTGCATACATCTTACAATCGATATGTGACTGTGACTGGAGAAATGGGGCTTAAAGGTTTTGCGACCTGTGTTTATCTAGATCAGGATTTGCAATGTTTGCCATTCCATCAAGGAAACACCTGGCACGCTTCTAACAATCAATATAGATCGCTATCAGTCTACAGGAGTGTGCTATTTGATTAAGATAAGTCCCGTATACATCAATCAGGGATTCCACTGGAGAAAATAAAAGTCGAAAAAATAAATAAATATATAAATGTTTTCTTTATTTTCATTATATAAAGCACATGGAGTGGATGGAAATAAACAGCAGTATACAATAGTTACAATGTGGTCATTAGGGCAATCTTGAATCATTCATACATGTTTTGTTATTTGCTGTATACTATTGATTATTGACAGAAGTAATGTTCACACATAAAACAATCATGTATATGTACACAATGTAATAAATTATATTTCACTTTGGTTTGTTGTTATCCATCAGTTAACTAAATACTGTCATGGAAATGGAGTTCCTTATGTTATCCACCAGTTAACTAAATACTATCATGGAAATACAGTTCCTTATCTGCTCACTATCTATATTTATCCCATCAACACAGTGCGTATGTGCCGTGAAACACGGTGCCGTGAAACATTTTTGATATCCAGTCAATACTAGTTTTGCATTTTACAGCCATTTGTAGGTGTTGACGGGATAAATAGAATAGTAGGTTAGTGCCGTGAATGGGAAAAAATATCTGGCAAGGCTCAGGAAACGGGATGGGCGAGGGTATGCCGAGCACATCCCGTTTCCGTGCCGCGCCAGATATTTTTTCCCATTCACGGCACTAACCCACTATTCTCTATATCTACTTCCAGACTGTACATATTCTCCTCTGCCCACTTATCAAACTCTCTCTTGAAATCAAACTGATCGGCACTAGGACCATCTAAACTATACTATTATTTAGAGGTGGGTATCGCGGAAAAAACGTATCGTGATAGTCGGGACGTATCACGATACGTATCACGATAGTATCGCGGATTACTCTGATAACCAGTTACACTGCTTTTGTACTGTGCAGCCAAAGTTGTGTACATAGTTGTTGTGTGGTGTTTAACACTGTTTATAATTAGTTGTATGCATGTTCTACTCATTTTTCTTTAATAGAAAATAGATTAATAAGTTATATTGCATTATGTTAATAATTACAATGTAGCTATCGTCAACTATCGATAGTTGGCAGTGTATCGCGATACATGTATCGTGAAGATATGTACCTCGATATATTGACACTATCGGTCCACCTCTACTATTATTTGTATCGCCAATTGCGAAAGTGGCAATCGTCAGCGGAAACCCTGATCAATGTATCGTCAATATTTTAGTGTCGATATGACAGTTTAAGTCAATAACCTAGGGCTCCTGATAAGCTGCGTATTTGTTTAAATATCCAATTAAAATTGCCAAAAACCCAATTGAAATCAGAAGTAGCGAGTATCAAAAAGCACTGAAAAATTTGTGATACCTTTATCATGATGCAGAAAACAATAAACAGACCACAAATATAGCATAATTTTCTTATTTTCCAGGAAAACACATCTTGGTATTTCATTAGAATTGTCTCAAGGAGACAATTCTAATGAAATGCCAAGACATGTTATCATTTCGAAGCAAACTATTCAATAATTGCTGTCTGTTGATGTGTAAACAGTAGTGTGATTTTATTTTACCCAATTAAAATGTTGAAAGTGGCGATTTTTTTATTTTCACCAGCGGATTTCCCTGAAGGGGAGGTACTCTATAAAAAGGATATGATATGCATTCCAATTCTCTTATACAGCTTGTATGCTCAACATTGATTTAAATTATAAGTATAATCGATCCATGGCCTACAATCAATCAATTATTGCAGCCGCAGCAACAGAGCCAGCTGCCTCCACAGTTTGTCTCGCCTCAACATCAGACGTCCACACGTGTAGTCCCCGCCCAGAAGTTGTCCATACAGAAAGCCCCGCCCCCAGTCTCCGTCCCGAAAGTCCCCCCGCCGAGAACGGCCGCCCAGAAACTGACGGCACAGAAACTTGCCCAGAAACTGACGGCACAGAAACCTGCCCAGAAACCTGTGGGCCCGAAGGTGACGCCACAGGTGGTGAAGCTGTCCTTGCCGAACAAAACCGTCACCCGACATTTGGCTTCCGCGAATGGTAAGTCGAGGCAGGTATAGGTGAGATTAGGTTGTTCACTTGAGCCGAGTGGCGGGCAGCAGGGGCCCGTTTCACTAAACTTCGTACAGTGCAATCTCCGTTTTTGTTTGCGAACGCAACTGTTTGCTGTAGCGTTGTATACGTTGTTTAAACCTATAATACGGTTCGTACACGTGTAATACACATTGTCAAACCGTTTAGTTTAAAAGCGTTGTATACATTGTTTAAACGTATAATACGGTTCGTACACGTGTAATACACATTGTCAAACCGTTTAGTTGTAAAGCGTGTAATACGTTTAGCTTCAAGGCGTATAACACGCTTTGGCGTGTACATATGTAGCGAGGTGAAAGAGTTGAAACGTGTACAACGCTTTACCTGGAAGCGTGTAGCTATATGAAAGCGTTGAAACGTGTACAACGGTTACACGTTTTAACGCGAATACCTGTTCGGCCCCGATCGCTTCGAGGCGTCCTTGTTTCATCCCTTTTAAAATATCGCGAATACATACCCTCAGATCGAGTTCAAAGTACCGGCGGTGTGATTTAGCACTTCAATTGATCCCTGATGCCTAATGAGTCACGCTTTTAACACGACAGATGTACCTTGTCGTTTATCAAAATGTTTGCGAATTGTAGATCACGTGAGCCGGCTCATCAGGATCTGCGGCATTCCTACGTTCATGTACATTTTATATACACAAAAATGACCCCTAATACAGTGTAATGTTACAGTTCCTCACTTAATATGGAATAGCCCGGGCCGATAGTCCGTGTCAGTTACTTGGGGGTTAAATATTACGAACACATAAACACAGTTTTTATTTTAACATCATCAGAAATGGCGAGTCTAGGAACTCTCGTATCTTTACGCTGAAGCCAGTCTATTTCAGTCACTAATCCGCTATACACCTGTCCCACGCGTGTGTTAAGAAAAATCGATATTTGGAGAAACTGAATACACAGCGAGCTGCACACTGGTTTAACACGGATATGGCCCGCGGATATGTGTCATAAATTACTTGGTGGTCAAAACCGGTAAATTTACAAGGTTTATAGCGAAATAGCAGCCGACTGGCAATTTTTCTCGGACCGATTTTTAAGACTAGTTTTCAAATCTCAATCGGTCTGAGAGTTCAAAAATCGGTCCAGAACTGGAAAACTGAAAATTTTAGCAGCCCTGCTGAGTCTAGAAGTATATATACACACACGAAGAACGATCTGAGCATGCGCATTCTACGCGATACACGGTTGGCATACCAAAACGTGTAATGTGTTAAAACCCGTGGAAACATGTTATACGTATAACACGGTTTCATCTGTACGGTGCTGTGTACATGTAGAAGCGTGTAACCGTTCGTCAAAGAAAGCGTTAAATCGTGTAAACGGTTTACCTTAGCGTTGTATACGTTTACAACCGTTGTATACGTTTACAACCGTTGTACACGGATTACACGCTTTTGAAACTCAATGTGTTGAACACGGTTTGTTCGACTTTCGCGCATGCGCAAGAGTGAGGAAACGCAACGCATGGCCGAAAACGTATTACACGTAGACGACACACGGTTTGAAACGCAACTAACGGAAACTCCACGGATACGCAACGCACAACACTTTGTACACGTTTAAACCCGGAACATTTTGACAGAAACGACTGTACGACTGAAATGTTCGTAAGTGCAAATTTAGGATTGTCTGTAAATTTGATGGATTTACATTTATTGAGCATATGCTCCCTATGCTCAATAAATGTATACCAATAATTGTTTACAAGAAAACATTGTTCATGTGCAATTTACAGACTATCATAATTTGGACTTGCGAACACTTTAGTCGTACGAAGTTTAGTGAAACTGGAATTCCAAGATCAAAATTATAAACCAAGATTTTCCATCTCTGGCCTAAATTAACCCTTTCTACACTACAGACCTCTATAGTGGTGTTTGCAAACAGTGTAGATCCAGATGAGACGGCTCGTGACGAGCCGTCTCATCAGGATCTGCACTTTTTGCAAGTAATTTTCTTTTTTATACACCCCCCCCCCCCCCCCCCCCAGCACAGCGAAGTTGTGGGGGGTGGGGGGGGTATACTGGAGTCAGCTCGTCCGTCCGTCCGTCCGTCCGTCTTTCCATCCGTCACAAAACTTAACAATTGTAAATTTCCTTTTAACTTCTCTTTCCCTATGCGGAAATCTTTCATATTTTACCCGCCCCTTCTCTGACACTCATACATCATTCTGCAACAAACCTACGACCCCCATTTATGCCAGGGGTCAAAGTCACGGACTTAGAAACTTAGAAAAAAACGAAAACTTAACAATTGTAAATTTCCTTTTAACTTCTCTTTCCCTTTGCGGAAATCTTTCATATTTTACCCATTCTTCTCTGACACTCATACATCATTCTACAACAAACCTACGACCCCCATTTATACCAGGGGTCACGGTCACGGACTTATAAACTTAGAAAAAACTAAAACTTAACAAATGTAAATTTCCTTATAACTTCTCTTTCCCTTTGCGGAATGCAGTGATATTTTACCCGGCCCTTCTCTGACACTCATACATCATTCTGCAACAAACCTACGACCCCCATTTATGCCAGGGGTCAATGTCACAGACTTAGAATGTCTAGTTTGCTTTTTTCAACTGGAACCACCATCGCACTCTCCATATGTGCTGACATAGTCTTTTATCTGAACCTATCATCTATCACTAGAATGAACCAATGAAATCATTTTAGGTCAGGGCTGACGCGGGGGGGGGGGGGTATTCCGTAAGCCCCTGCTTAATGACAAATCTAGTTCATTCTAGGTCAGGGCTGACGCGGTGGGGTATTCCGTAAGCCCCCGCTTACTGACAAATCTAGTTCATTCTAGGTCAGGGCTGACACGGTGGGGTATTCCGTAAGCCCCCGCTTACTGACAAATCTAGTTTTTCCCACATTGGGAGCATGCAAAGGGTTACCGGAATCAAAATATTTGAGTGTTTGGCCCTCATGTACACATTTATATTGGGATCTGGGTTGGGGGGAGCTTGAGCTTATTGCTTGAGACTTGATTCAGTATAAGATTATTATAAGAGTAGTAAAACTGTACTAATCCTATTACTTTTAGGGAGTGACTGTGGTTTGGTGAGGACCAGTAGCCGATTTCACCAACATTGCAAAGTATACTTTTCTAGCAAAGTATACTTTGAGGGAGAAATTTTCAATTTAAGAATAAATTTATTAATTTTTAACCAGGTTTTTTAAAAATAAATCCAGGCTATTGGATTGGCGAAAGCCGGGCGGGTGGGCGGCGGGCGGCGGGCGGCGTCCACAATCAATGTTAAGTTTTCGTGTTTGAGTCCATTTCTTTGTTACTGTACCACCTAGGACCACCAAACTTTCACAGCTTCATAATCAAGGGGTGCCCACCACATATCACTATCCAACATGTTACTTTTTTTTTTAACTTGACCCATTTATTCCGCGCAGTGGACTTAGCCATTTTCAATGTTAGGTTTTCGTGTTTGAGTCCATTTCTTTGTTACTGTACCACCTAGACCACCAAACTTTCACAGCTTCATAATCAAGGGTGCCCACCACATATCACTATCCAACATGTTACATTTTTTTTTAACTTGACCCATTTTTTCCGCGCAGTCGACTTAGCCATTTTCAATGTTAAGTTTTCGCGTTTACAATGTTAATTAAGTTTTCGTGTTTAAGTCCATTTCTTTGGTACTGTACCACCTAGGACCACCAAACTTTCACAGCTTCAATAATCAGGGGGTGCCCATCACATATCACTATCCAACATGTTACTTTTTTTTTAACTTGACCCATTTTTTCCGCGCAGTCGACTTAGCCATTTTCAATGTTAAGTTTTCGCGTTTACAATGTTAAGTTTTCGTGTTTAAGTCCATTTCTTTGTTACTGTACCACCTAGGACCACCAAACTTTCACAGCTTCATAACCAAGGGGTGCCTACCACATACAACTATCCAACATGTGACCATTTTTTTACCTTCACCTATTGTTTCTACGTAATTGACTTTTTCCACGTTAACTTTTTAACGTACGTCTGGTTAAAGTTTTTTGCTTAAAACTTTTTCCTTATACTATATCTCTGCAACTGCTTCGCCCATACCTTGAAACTTCACATGGGTGTTTATCATCATCCATATTTTCATTCTACCCCCCAACCGTGCTGCCCCTGTGCCCAATGTCAAGGTCAAATTACTTTGAATTCTTTTGTTAAAGTTTTTTCGTGTACTATATCTCTGCAACTGCTTCACCCAATCAATACCTTGAGACTTCACATGGGTGTTTATCATCATTGTCGCACCCGCTTGCGGAAAGCGCGATATCGTCGGCATTTTGGCATACGTCCGTCCGTACGTCTGTGTCCGGTTAAAGTGTTTTCCTTAAAGTTTTTCCATCTACTATATCTATTTTTTTAGTGTCCATGCCTCGCCCCAAGGCGCGACATGCAGGCCACGGCCATCTAGTCTACAAAAAGTGGGTATAATTATGTTATCCAAGTGTCTATGCTTGGAAAAAACCTGGCCTTCGTGGCTTTGCCTCGTTTCTTGTTATTATACTGAATTTATTACATTATCACAGCCATTTTGGCTGTGATAATGTAATAAATTCAGTATAATAATTCTGCATGCTTTTAATCATCAAATATATGCAGTTGTTAGTTCTGTATGAAATAATGCATTTCAGGAAAAATAAATGATTACTCCCTCAAAGTATACTTTGCTAGTAAAGTATACTTTGCAATGTTGATGAAATAGGCTACTGGCTCCAGGCCAGGTTATTCTACTTTCTTTGCTGAATAAATGATTTTTAGCTTATGGCATACCCCCGGCGTCGTCGGCGTCCACAAACTAAACGTTGGGGTAAATGTCTTGTAACTTCTGTTTCCTTTCATGGAACACCTTGTTATTTCTTACATGCATTCCTTAGATGACCCTCTATCATACTGTAGCAAATCCATGACCCACCACCCAGCCCTTACCCCAAGGTCAAGGTCACAAACTTAGCACATTCATAAACTTAACGTTGGGGTAAATGTCTTATAACTTCTGTTTCCTTTCATGGAACACCTTGTTATTTCCTACATGCATTCCTCAGATGACCCTCTATCATGCTATAGCAAATTCATGACCCACCACCCATCCCTTACCTCAAGGTCAAAAAATTAGCACATTCATAAACTTAACGTTGGGGTAAATGTCTTATAACATCTGTTTCCTTTCATGGAATGCCTTGATATTTCATACATGCATTCCTCAGACGACCCTCTATCATGCTGTAGCAAATCCACAACCCACCTTTACCCCAAGGTCAAGGTCACAAACTTAGCATGTTCATAAACTTAACGTTGGGGTAAATGTTGTGTAACTTCTGTTTATTGACAGGGAACGCCTTCATATTTCATACATGCATTCATCTGATGATACTCTATCGTGCTATAGCAAATACATGACACTCCACCCCTTTCCCCAAGGTCAAGGTCACAAACTTAGCACATTCATAAACTTAACGTTGGTGTAAATGTAACATCTGTTTCCTTTCATGGAACGTCTTGATATTTCATACATGCATGCATCTGATGATACCCTATCATGCTATAGTAAATCCATGACCCACCGCCCACCCCTTACCCCAAGGTCAAGGTCACAAACTTAGCACATTCATAAACTTAACGTTGGGGTAAATGTTTTATAACATCTGTTTCCTTTCATGGAACGCCTTGCTATTTCATACATGCATTCCTCAGATGACCCTCTATCATGATGTAGCAAATCCACAACCCACTACCCAACCCTTACCCCAAGGTCAAGGTCACAATCTTAGCATGTTTATAAACTTAACATTGGGGTAAATTTTGGGTAACTTCTGTTTCTTTACAGGGAATGCTTTGATATTTCATACATTCATCTGATGATCCTCTATTGTGCTACAGCAAATCCATGACCCACCCCTTTCCCCAAGGTCAAGGTCACAAACTTAGCACATTGATAAACTTAACGTTGGGGTAAATGTCTTATTATGCCCCCGCCACCGAATTTCTGTTTCCTTGCTCGATCTGCTTGACATTTCACACACGCATTGCTCCAATGGTCCTCTACCGCCCTGTGACAAATCCACATTCGTCCCGCCCCCGCTAAGCCCAGGGTCAAGGTCACAGACTTGGTGCGTTCGAAACCTTAACGCTTGGGTAAATGGCTTATAATTTCTGTTTCCTTGCTCGGATCTGCTTCACATTTCACACACTCATTGCTCCAATGGTCCTCTGCCACCCTGTGACAAATCCACATTCGTCCCGCCCCCGCTAAACCCATGGTCAAGGTCACAGACTTGGTGCGTTCGAAACCTTAACGCTAGGGTAAATGCCTTATAATTTCTGTTTCCTTGCTCGGATCTGCTTCACATTTCACACACGCATTGCTCCAATGGTCCTCTGCTACCCTGTGACAAATCCACATTCGTCCCCGCCCCCGCTAAGCCCCAGGGTCAAGGTCACAGACTTGGATGCGTTCGAAACCTTAACCTTAACTCTCGGGTAAATGGCTTATAATTTCTGTTTCCTTGCTCGGATCTGCTTCACATTTCACACACGCATTGCTCCAATGGTCCTCTGCCACCCTGTGACAAATCCACATTCGTCCCGCCCCTGCTAAGCCCAGGGTCAAGGTCACAGACTTGGTGCGTTCGAAACCTTAACACTCGGGTAAATGGCTTATAATTTCTGTTTCCTTGCTCGGATCTGCTTCAAATTTCACACACGCATTGCTCCAATGGTCCTCTGCCACCCTGTGACAATTCCACAATCGTCCCGCCCCCGCTAAGCCCAGGGTCAAGGTCACAGACTTGGTACGGTAGAAACCTTAACGCTCGGGTAAATGGCTTATAATTTCTGTTCCCTTGCTCGGATCTGCTTCACATTTCACACACGCATTGCTCCAATGGTCCTCTGCCACCCTGTGACAAATCCACATTCAAATAAATATGCCTTGTTTTCTTTGGCTGCCAACGGGGGCATTCGTGTGCCGTTAGGCCACATTTCTAGTAACATCTGTTTCCTTTCATGGAACGCCTTGATATTTCATACATGCATTCATCTGATGATACTCTATTGTGCTATAGCAAATCCATGACCCACCGCCCACCCCTTATTCCAGGGTCAATGTCACAAACTTAGCACATTCATAAACTTAATGTTGGGGTAAATGTCTTATAACATCTGTTTTCTTTCATGGAATGCCTTGGTATTTCATACATTCATTCCTCAGATGATCCTCTATCATGCTGTAGCAAATCCACAACCCACCACACAACCCTTACCCCAAGGTCAAGGTCACAAACTTAGCATGTTCATAAACTTAATGTTGGGGTAAATGCATTCATCTGATGATCCTCTATTGTGCTTCAGCAAATCCATGACCCACCCCCAGCACTTTCCACAAGATCAACATCATAACCTTAACGTTGGAGTAAATGTCTTTTTATAACTTCTGTTTCTTTACAGGGAACGCCTTGATATTTATACATGCATTCATCTGATGATTCTCTATTGTGTTCCAGCAAATCCATGACCCACCCACCCCACCCCTTTCCCAAAGGTCAAGGTCACAAACTTAGCACATTCATACATGCATTCCTCATGTGAATAGCTATCGTACTGTAGAAAATCACCAACTTAGTGCGTTCATAAACATAACATTGGATCAAATTTTGTTTTACTTCTGTTTTCAGGGAGCGCATTGATATTTCATACCTGCATTCATCTTAATATGTTATATCATGCTATAGCAAATCCACGACCCACCTTCCACCACTGACCCCAATGTCAAGTTCCACCGCACAACCCTTAACCCAAGGTCAAGTTATATAATATTCATGTTTTTTTATTTATACAACTGTGCCAAGTTTGAGTGAAGGCTGCCAACAGGCGAGCTTCGTTGTCTTCTGAAAATATTCAGTTCTGAATTTGATTGTTTTCCCTCAATTGACTTATGTGAAACATGGGATTCCACCCGATTAACCTGGCCTAAAATGACCTTAGCTGTTGTCAGGCCATTAAACACCTTCAAAGAAGTAATTTGAAATAAATTGACGCTCCAGATAAGTGGCATATTTGCTTACATACTACAGTGAAATCGCGATGGCTCGAAATGCCACGGGACCGCACATTTTGTTCGAGTTGCCGACTACTGTACCCGTCGGATTTAGGAAATAAAGAAAGCACAATAGAATGTATCCATGTTTTAGATGATTATACTATTTATTCGCAGATTAATTATCATTCGAAATTAAATAAACTACAATTCAAAACTGTCTTTATTTCAATTCTTATCAAAGTCGAAAAGGTGAAAAGGTTCAGTATTCACTATAAATAGCGGCACACATAATTAATGTAGCAGGTGGTTGTGACGTCACTCGAAACAGTGGTCTATTCAATGGGTGTTTTTCGTTGTAACTCCCGGGTAGCCTCTCGAATAACACAATGAGTTAAAACGAAAAACGACCAATGACTTACGACAGACTCCATTAAATACTCCGAGTGGACGAAACCCAGAATATTTAATAAATCGCCGTATGCCATTGAGCTGTTATGGGACACAAAACAACAACAAATTAAGAATACAATAACTTTTATTTCACAAATAATGTACAAGCATAACAATGAATAGAGTTTCCACAAATTATGTTGAAAGTTTCTGAATAATCTAATATAGAATTCACAAAATGATCGCCATCAACGTTAACAACCAAATTTCACCACTTTAGGCAATTAACTACACTTGAAAAGAAATCACATTTCACAGACAGGTAGAGCGCGGCTCGGCCTTTGATCGTAATAAGTCGGACGCGGTGGTGTGAAAATTAGCCAAACACAAACTTCGACATCAAATTTGAGTCATCGTATAGCAAAATAGCGAGAAATGTGTCCGCGGGACTTGACAATTGTTTCGAGCAATCCCATTTTTCGAGGAGTTGCATTTCGAGCCATCGCATGTAAAATACATTAAACATACAGGCCACACTTACTCGAATTCGAAGGGAGATAAAAAAAATACTTTGAGTTAACCGTAGTTTGACGTATCCGTAGTACGCAACCTGTCCGACAACAAACTATTTTATTGACAGTTAGAACCAAATGATTACTTGCTGATGTAGCCTTGAGTAGTAAATATGATTTATTTTAGCAATTAAATGTACATGGATACATGTTAAATGCTGTTTCTAAGACAAATCATATTTTAAACACTTTCGGTTTGTTTACAAATACACATATGCATGTATGTGTGTAATTAATAGATAACCCGGATGTGGCACACGTGACATGCGCATGTAGCGATATATACATATTCAGTTCACCAATGAAATAAATAATAACAAGAACATAATATTTTATGAATTATTTTAATAAATTATACACGGAAACAACACAAAACAACAAGAAATATTGATTTGTAACACTATTATAAATGATTATTTCTGACCAGACTTGATTGTACAAACTAATAATGTTTAGAACATAACTCGCCCATTCAATGTTTCGTCCCTATACTGTATAATCTGAATCCACACCAGTTTCGATTGTTGCACTGTATGTAATTTCGGGAGTCCTGTTTAATCAGTGTCAACGCAAACACCTTTAACTACGGTCTGAATACCCGACTTTGATCAGGTAAACTGCAGGTGACAAACTTCTACTTACCTCCGCAAATTGACATTTCGACTTAACGAGTGTGAAATACAGTAGATTTACGTTTTCGGGACCTAAATATACCTTCGAATAAACGGAAAATTTGAGTTATCGAAAATTGACTTAACCGAACTTAGTTATATGGGAAATAATAACATTTTAAATGGGACCGTGCTAGTAATTCGATGTAACCGGTGATTTCGACGTAAGCAACTTTGAGTAAACGAGCGTAGCCTGTATAGGGAAAATTATCGGGACATTATGAGCCCGACATTACGAGCCATCGCATTTCGAGCCATCGCTATTTCACTGTAGATTAAAAATGTTCACTATCCTATAAAATTCAGTAGTTTGTACGAAAAAGCAATTAAAATTCCCGTTGCACAATATGTTAATTTTTGCGAGTATTGCCAACTATTGTGCAGAAATCTTTGTTTTGCGAGCAACTGGTGACATGTTGCATAAGAATTGTAAGTCTGAGAAGGTATAGGCCAACCAGACTCCGAGGCGTACTTAATGCTGGGTGATAATGTCTTCGAAGGTACCTAAATGTTTGTGACCAGAGCTTGCTGAGGGCATGACCTTACATGTCGTCTCCCAAGAATGGGAGATAGGAAGGAGGTGGATACAGAGGAAACCGACCCCAGGGGGCCTCACTTTTATATTAGAATAGTCCCCTCTGGTTCTTTAACGTGCCCATACTCTCCTTCAAATCTGACACGGGACCGCCATTTAAAGTCCCCATCTGAAAGGACTAGTAGAGCAGGAAATACAAAGTATCTCAGAAATACTGACGCCCTGGAACTGTACCCTGAATCGAACCCGGGCCGCCAGCGTGGTAGTCCGACAGTGTTACCCCTCGGTCACGGTATTGGAAATCTGAGACCAGAACACCAGATAAGCTGCGTATTTGTGTGAATACCCAATTAAAATTGCCAAACACCCAATTCAAATCAGAAGTAGCGAGTATCAAAAAGCAATAACAATTTTATGGTACCTTGATCATCCTGCAGAAAACAATAAACAGACCACAAATATAGCATATTTTTCTCTTATTTTCCATTAAAACACATCTTGGTATTTCATTAGAATTGTCTCCAAGGAGACAATTCTTAAGGAAAGTATGGCCAAGCCATGTTTTACATTTCGAAGCTGACTATTATCAAATAAGTTGGTCTGTCTGTTGATGTGTAAACAGTAGTGTGATTTTATTTTACCCAATTACAATTTTGAAATACCCAATTGCTTCAGAAATGATGGAGTGACAATACTCAATTACTAATTCCTTATCTGGAGCCCTGCGAGACATCACCCGAGACACAGTCATGTAAAATCAATGTAAAATTGGGCGGTTGGTTTGGGAGGCTGTGATGGGTAAATTTATCGAAGTACATGTATATCAAGTGGTATATAGTTTACGTATTTCCGTACGTCAGTAAGATTTGCGTTAAAGCTTTTGTTTCCGTATTGCTCTACTGGCCAATGTCGTTAGTCCGTTCCTGTGATAAACTGCCATGCTAATACAGAGCCTGTATTATACGATTATCATGATTATAGTACCGGTAGTATGAAATGTTTGGAAAAAAATATCCTATTTTCTTTATTTCATCTCAGAATTATATGGTGTTACCACTCGTTTGAACCGTCTTGTCCAGACGGTTCAAACGAGTGGTAACAACATATACCTTTATGAAGAAATAAAAAAAATAATGAAATTTTTCAACAAATATCATATCCTTTCAAATGGGTTAGTGCGTTCCTGTGATGAACTGCCATGCTAATACAGAGCCTGTGCTGGTCGACTTGTCTGTCCCAGTCAGGTAATGAGTGGACATTTGTCTCGCATAGCCTGAGGAATACATTAACATAGACGTAGAATTTCTGTCCATCTCCCAGTGTCGTATTGCTCTACTGGTCAATGTAATGAAAATTGTCAAAACCTGGAGAACAGAATAGCAAATTGCAATTAACACGTTAGGCCACTCCTTTTATATTTTTGTGTATTTTTCTGAAACCCGAAAAAAAATAAAGTAGAAAGTTCGTGTTTTTTTTTACAGTAATTATTTCCGGCGAACTACAAAACGTACTGAAATAAATAAAAAAACACCGGGAATTACTGAAATTATCTCTACAAGTACAATAAATCATTATTTTCTGACCTGCGCATATCAAAACAGCATGGTATGGCGATGTTGTGCTTTTAAACGCGGGTTTTAAAAACGACCATCATATTTTCTGTGCGTTTCCATTTCCCGATTCATTCGGATATCCCCGCATGTGAAACATTCAAATCTGGACCTAATCACGTGTTTAGTGGGCGGGACTATAGCGACATACCCATGACGTCATCCTACAACTTTTACTACGAACCCACCGTAAATAGTAAATTCCAACACGCACGTGATCCACAACAACAATGGCGGATGATTCGATGTTTGAGCGTGTAATCGAACAATACAATCTGTCCGTGACACAGGTGGAAAACTCGGACCTATGACACCAAAATAATGCCTATTAAAAAAAATCCCATTACCCCACCCACTTGGTCTCGTACATTACCATCTTCTATTTATGGTAATGTACGAGACCAAGTGGGTGGGGTAATGGGATTTTTTTTTAATAGGCATTTTTTTGGTGTCATAGGTCCGAGTCTTCCACCTGTGGTCCGTGAATCTCAAGGCGAACAAAAAGAGATCATTAATGCACTATGCCAAAGAGAGATGTTTCGCGCGGTATGTCAAAGCCGTGTTTACGCAGCATTCCAAATATGGCCGCCGCTACCATATATGGAAACTAGAGTAATCATAGTCATAACACGTGATACCAAGAGAGATCACGTGACTAAAGATGGCGGCGGATGGAAACGGCTGCAACGTCCATACAATAATTTTGCGAATAAAGTCAAATATATAAACATATGTTGGGGCTGATTTTGCAAAATTGTTTATTTATTTACATATACATATATATCATATGTGTAGATTATTTTTGTCACTTTTATCGATGTTTATGGGGAAGTATATTTTGCTAACGTGAATAATGAATAGAGCATTGTAGCGGTAATATTGTTAGCTACGACACACCTTGTGGGGTGCTGAGGGATTTCGGCACCAATCACATTACAGTTACAGTGTCAGGTTTGGACTAAAACGGTTTGGGCAATATACGTCGTAACCCCATAGCAGAGATAATTACTTATTCTGTTGGAAAACCAATAATATCGATTTTTAAACGCTAGCTATATTAAAAGGTAAGCATACGTTTAGGGAGGTGGGTGGGGAATAAGTGTATGGGGTTACGAACTTACGACGTGATATAATTGCCACGGTTTGCAAGTAGTTGCCAGTTGGGGTGGGTGGGGTGGGTGGGGTGGTTTGTATACTGTAAGTCAAAGTGTTGTGCATCTGCCTGAGTGTAAGTCACAGCCCCCCCCCCCCCCACCTCCTCCGGAGGAATAGCAAGGCTTATAATAAACATCTTAAAGATATCGCCCTGTCTTAGAGTGTTGTCATTCCCCGGGAGTGTGCTACATGATTGGGAGAGACACTGGTTATTATAAATGCATTTGGACCCATCTACTAGTGTAATTATTTCATTCATTTAGTATAGTAGACTACCTAAGACACTTATTAAACTCTCATACATAAATATGCAAATGTTAAAGACACACAGTGTTGAAATGATCTCTTTGTTAGTCATCAATGTTTCCCTTGTATAAAACAACGGAGCTTGATTTTCGGAGGATGGTCGTATTGAAATGGGCCCGTTTCAAGTTTTTGTAAATATTTATTTTTAGCTCACCTGAGCGAAGCTCATGTGAGCTATTGTTACCGCAATGTGTCCGTCGTCCGTCGTCGTCCGTCGTCGTCGTCCGTGAACATTTTCAAACGTCTTCTCCTCGGTAACCATTGGGCCTATGGTCACCAAACTTCATGGTCATGGTCCTTAGGTAGGGGGATTACAAAATTGTTAAAATGACGTCATTACGTAATCCAAGATGGCCGCCGTCTAAAAATAGCACAAATTCTTAAAAAATCTTCTTCTCAAGAACCGCCAACCGGATTTCGACAAAACTTGGTAGGAATGATCGATGTACATTGCTCTTTCAAAGTTGTTAAAATGGTGACCCTGGGGTTAAAAGTTAAAAATGGGCATGGCCCGTGGGGTCAAATTGGGGTCAAATTTTATTTTTGACCGAATATGGTCATGTCATATATCAAATTGAAGGTATAAATGAGGCGATCACTCTGGTGCATTGTCTGTCGAAATCGGATTGTTATGTCATCCAAGATGGCCGCCGAAATGTCAAAAGGTCGTTCTTTTATTAGAGATTTCAAAATTCTTCTTCACATGAACCGCTTGGCCCATGGTAACCAAACTTAAAAGTTATGGTCCATGGGTGAAACCTTTTCAGATTAGTTAAAATGGAGGTCATCGCTAATCCAAGATGGCCGCCATCTAAAAATAGCATAAATTCTTAAAAAAATCTTCTCCTGAACCGCTAGCCGTATTTCGACGAAACTTGGTAGAAATGATCGATTTACAATGCACTTTCAAAGTTGAGAAAATGGCGACCCCTGGGTCAAAAACGGGCGTGGCCCATGGGGTCAAATTTTATTTTTGACTGCATATGCTCATGTCATATATCAAATTGAAGGTATCGATGAGGCGATTGCTCTGTTGCAATATTTGTCAGAATCAGATGATTATAACATCCATGATGGCCGCCAAAAGGTCCATTTATTCAAGATTTTGAACGTCTTTTTCTCAGCAACCACATGGCCGATGCTGGCCAAACTTCATAGGAAGTTAAGATCCTTGGGTGAAGCATTTTCAGATTTGGTAAAATGAGAGTCATCGCTTAATCCAAGATGACCGTCATCTAAAAATAGCACAATGAACACATGCACTCAATGTCACATTCCCTCTGGTGTTCATGGAGTCAGGTGAGCGAATTAGGCCATCATGGCCCTCTTGTCTTTATTTCATCTCAGAAGTATATGCTGTTGCCACTTGTTTTTGTATACAAATATCATATCCTTTCAAATGGGTTAGTGCGTTCCTGTGATGAACTGCCATGCTAATACAGAGCCTGTGCTGGTTGACTTGTCTGTCCCAGTCAGGTAATGAGTGGACATTTGTCTCACATAGCCTGAGGAATGGACACCTGCACTTTGACCAAATATACTCGACGATGAGTAGATACATTGCTTATAGCCATAAATGTGGATTCACACATCACCGGTGATCTGAATGATTTTGTTTACTGACAGTTCCAAGATATTACCCTTGCTGCCATGCTTCCATGTCATGTTTCAGTGTATATAGTCATGCTCCAGATAAGGAATTAGTAATCAAGTATTTTTACTCCATCATTTCTGAAGCAATTGGGTATTTCAAAATTGTAATTGGGTAAACTAAAATCACACTGATGTTTACACTTCAACAGACTGCAATTATTGAATAGTTTGCTTCGAAATAAAAACGTGTCTTGGCATTTCATTAGAGTTGTTTCCTTGGAGACAATTCTAATGAAATACCAAGATGTGTTTTCATGGAAAATAAAAAAAATACCGGTATGCTATATTTGTGGTCTGTTTCTGATTTTCTGATAAAGGTACCACAAAATTTGAAAATTTCTCCCTCAAAGTATACTTTGCTAGAAAAGTATACTTTGCAATGTTGGTGAAATAGGCTACTGGTCTCGGTCACATTTTGTATGATATTTCTGTCAGGAAAACCACGCTAGTGTCCAACTTTGTATTGGCTGAATAATTACTGACCGACACTATAATGCCATATCGGGCATTGACCTGATATTAATGTCTGGGTTACAACAAATTAAAACTTACGTTTCATTGGTAGAGCGTCATCACATGACATTACCGAATTGCGTTCTTTTCAACGAATCCACGTGATAATTGCTCATTCTGTAGCTAAGATGTTACCTGATAATTCCAGCACAAAAATATTTACACAATTCCCTAACATTTGATTGGCCCGTAGCTAGTCTCTGTCCAAAATTTATATCCCAGTAAACTCCCATGCTGAACTACTTTCCGTAACCGTGAGGCGCAGTTAAAATAATTCTTAAGAAAACGGAAAATAAACACATTTTCTTGATGAATTTATTTCAAATGCTGGAATTATAAGGAATGAATGGCCTTTTTGTTGAATTTATCGGGGATATAAACTTGGAAAAGTCGCGGGAATACTGGACGGGAGGCCTTCCGGCCTTCGTCCAGTATTCCCTCCGCGACTTTTCCAAGTTTATACCCCGATTAATTCCACAAAAAGGCCATTCATTCCTATAATAAATAGAATAACATGCTAGTATCTGTTGATATCGAATTTATCAGACTTGGCTCGGAAACGGTATGAATTTCTCGACCAACCTCGCAATTCCTACACGTTTCCTAGCCTTGCCTGATAAACTTGATATCAAAAGCCACTAGCCTGTTATTCTCTAGTGTATCAGCTGAGACCCACAACAATTTGCTATGGAATTTCTAGTTTCTAGGATACGCTTACAATCAGAAGACGCTTTATAAGGTAACCATCTTATGCTCCGAAATGAGAAAGTTTTACATCGGTTTCAATGAAATGCCTGCAATATTTGTTTTTGAAGCCAAATTGACAGTGATACATTGTACAGTCAGAATTCGTTACAGCGGCACACGTTACAGCGGCATATTCGCCTCCCGGCACAATAAGCCGCCAAACCAATCGGCATGCTCTTTAATCTGCTCGATATACCGGCAAATTCGGCTTCCGGCACCGGCAGGGAATTCCCACAAACGAATACACAGTTTAAGTCTTATTTAATGTGCATTATAACGGCGCCGCTGGTACCAGCACTGTGACCCAGCTCTGTTATCCGGCATTACGAGCTGGAAACCGATATTCGGGAACCAGTCACTGACCATATAATGTGCGTCATAACGGCGCCAGTTCCCGGTGTCGCTGGTACCAGCTCTGTTATCCGGTATTACGTGCCGGAAACCGATATGCGGGAACCAGTCACTGACCATATCTAAACAATTTCACGGCTGATTAACCCCGACCTGCTGTCATAAATCGCGGCAATTAACGTGTCGGTATCTTGTCACCTGCTGTGATGTACTATTTTGCAAACATCAATTAAGAAATGAACAGTCAGCAATTAAATTTACAAGTGATTAAATCCCGCAAGGACCGATAGATTGTAAATAAAAAAATATAATCGTGAACAATTTAAATAATTATCGTGTAACATTGCCTCTGGGGCGAGTTCAGATAGGGACGAATCGTCATGTAAATATTTAAAGGGAAACCACTCTACATGTTTTTGCTTTGTATTTTTATAAATTTTAGCATGTAAATTAAATCGCTGATTCGTTATACCGGCATATTCGTTATAACGGCAGATTCATCTCTGACGAACTATGCCGTTGTAACGAATTCTGACTGTATTAGTGTCGATGTCTGATTCAGCATTTTGTAATTGATTCTACGCACACCAAGATACCTGATAAATATGTATAGTATTGTAAAGTATGTCACAATCACTTTATTGTCACTGATGAGGGCTGAGAAGATTTGTGCAATTTAATTAACATACCAAAAAACGGCTAACATTTATATATATGCTTTTTATTGAAATTTTAAATTTTTGTCTTTTTTTAAATTTGTACACATTTTCTTTTCCAAATTTTAATAAAATATATCAAAAACTGTTTAAAACATTTTTAAATGATTTTGTCAAATTTGTCAACATAAAAAAAGAAGACATTATTTTAGAAATTGGGGGTACAACTCCTTTCAGCCCCCATTACTTTATGAATGGGTTTCATATAGTCCTGAAACAGTGTGATTGCTAATTTTAATGCACAAATCCTCTCATTGCAGGGGATGCTGGGAATTGTGGGAAATCACCGGGTCGCAAGTTGTCCTGTGCCGATTCAGAGTTGTCAGCAAGCGAAGATCCGATAAGAAACCTGTTATCTCGTAGCAGCGATGATCTGACTTGTTACAACTTTCTGAATAAACAGAATTTCATGTGGTCATGTATAGGCCATAGGAAGTTACATGGAAGAAGTCCCGTTGTCTCACAAAAGAAACGTCTTCATTCATTCGCAGTCATGGAATATTTTGGATTTAAGAGTGCGTCTCAGGCTTATAATATATCTAAACAACATCTACAGTTTAGTAAAAGAAGCTATCGTTTCTGGCTGAAGCGTTTAAAGCGAAAAGTTCGGAGATTTAAGAAATATAGATTTACTGATGTGCCGGCATCACAGTATAATGTGATTTGTGGCGAGTGTAGCACAGTTATTTGTGATAAGGAGAATGTTTGTGATCGGTCTGGTGATATATTATGTGACGCTTGTGCTGATATGTGTAAAAGATCTAACAGAGAAAACGATTGGCTTACATACAAATTTCCTTCTATTTATGGCTGTGATAAAAGTGAAAGATCTAGTGAAACATTTGATACATTTAGCAAAGCTGTGTTTGATGAAAATTCATTAGAATCTTCAAATGCGCGAAATGCTACCAATTCTGAAAATTCAAATTTCTTGGACGAAACAACTGGTCGCATCGTAAAGTTTAGTGATCTCCCTACTGCTGCTAAATGTAATTCTCTATCAGATTCGCAATTTATTGGAAGTGTGGGAGATTCAGACACCATAGAAGATGGGAACCGTAATGCAAGTGATGAAGCAAATGTATGTGACATTGATGGGGGCGATATATCAGATGACTCAAATTTCATGACCAGTTTCCATCGTGAAGACGAATCTTACGAGGCATCATTCCAATGCTTCATGGAAAGAAGATTGAAAGATAACACTCAGGATTTTAGTTCATTTGGTAACTGTGTTTCAAGGGATAATTGCATATTTAGTGTTAATAGCTTGTCTAGTGCTACCTCTGAAAACTCGGATAAAAACTCGGGTATTGATGGCATGGAGGTATCTGACCATGACACAGAAGCGGAAGCTAGAAACATCATTGAAGAATTAACATTCTTAAACCAGGCTAGTGGCTCTGTGGATAAAAGTCCCTGTGTAAAAAGTGACTTCATTGAAAAATCAACTCCGCTCGATTTAAGTCTTATTCCACCATGTAACATAGTGTCCAAATGTGATATCGATATGAAGGTTGTAACAAATGTGTGCAAAAATCCTGTCTCAGATGCTGACGTCAGCATGTCGCCATTGAACAAGGCACTTCACTGCCAATCAGAACAAGCTGGTTCCTGTTATAGCAATGAGAAACGTGCAGAACCTGAATCAGAGCAACAGAATGCAGCAGTTGAAGAGTTACCTGAAGGCAGTAGCAATATTGAAGATGCCTGGTCTGATTGTAATAGTGATACATGTGGTCTGACTACATTGTATAAAACTGGTGTTAAAACAGATAAAAGGAAAGTGAAGAAAGAAGTGTGGTACAAAAACTTGACTTCGAGTGATATATGTTACATTGTTGTCCTAACTGGATACTATGGGGTACTAAACATATCAAAAGTTTTACGAATACCAAAAACTCAGTTGCTGGTTTGGAGACGGTATGTAAGAAGAGCTGGCATTGGTATAGACGTTAAACTCGCAGGTAATGTAGCAGTGCAAATGAAGCCTGGAGAGCAAGTAGCAAAGGCCGTAGCCACAAAACCACCATATGTGCGAAACATTTCTCAGTCACAAAGCCCACAAACTGGGAGATGTGTGAACAAGTATCACTTAAATCCTGAAACTAAATATAAACTCGCTGCACAGAGGTATTCATCTGGCACAGAAAATGACATGTGTGGAGTTGGAGAAACTCAGAAAGTGGACAGATTTGAAGGTAGAATGGGTGGTGATAGTGGAAATGAGACGGAAATGTATTCGGATTCAGATGATGAAGTTTTATCAGAGTTGGAAAACTATTCCGATGCTGATGATGAAATTTGTTCTGAAAATTTGCAAGTTTGTCAACTACATGCTCAGATAGGAACCCCATATTACGTACATCAAGTGGATGGGCGGATGGAGGATCAAATGGAAGAATATAGTGACAAATGTCAGGAAAGTGGAACAGATAGTTCAGATGAAGATCATGAAAATAAGCGTGCTAAAATAAGAACTGACTGCTTGAAAAAGAAAGATTGTGCTGATGAGTATGTAGATGATACTTCAGACGAACCATATCTGGATGAGAAGACTGGTTTAGCTATTCGAAGATCTGAATCGGGTAAAACTGACAAAATAATACTTGACCTTTCGTACAAAAACAATAAAGATTGTGCTGATATGAAGTATGTAGATGATACTTCAGACGAACCATATCTGGATGAGAAGATCGGTTTAATTATTCAAAGATCTGAATCTGGTAAAACTGACAAAATAATACTTGCCCTTTCATACTTGGAAGATGATTGTGATATAATAACACCAGTAGAAGGATCACTTGTTAAAGTAGCTGAAAACTTTAATAAAACCATGTGTGAAGTAAGTGAAGGAAACAAAGACAGTGAATCATTTGACTTAAATAGGTCTGGTGATGTCAACATCATTGATGACACTTGCGCAATAACATTGAATGAAGAAGAGGGTAATTCATTGCTCATTAATGATGATAGTCCTGATAGTCAGGAAAGTAAGATATCTGAACATACTACAGACAGTGTGATATGCACCTCAACTGAAGATGTGATTCCACGAGGTTCAGTAAATATGAATGCTTCACAAATAACGGAAGCACTAGTGTGTGCCAGCTCTAAAGATAAAGTTGATGTGAATCCAAAAGACAAAGATGCAGGAGCTGTCATGGAAAAGTCACAAGGACACATTTCAGTGAATAGTAGTGTGTCACCACCCAGTTCAAAGCCATACAAAAGAATGCCGTCTCGGATTTCAGAATCAAGCTTACAGGATTCAGACAGTGATGCTGAAACAGATTCGGACTCCAGCTGCTCATCGTTCAGGCTGGTGATAGATTATGAAAGTGATTCTGATTCCGACACAGAGACATGCGACGAATCAGATTTGTTTGATTCTTCTGCAGATAATGAATTGGAAACAGATAGTGAATCAGAAATTAGCCGCATTCCTGAACATGCTGAAAAAAATGTATTTCATGGAGACTTGTTAGGCCAAAATTATCAAATTGTGTCAAACTGTGAAGATCATAGCTATGTTAAACCAATACCACAGAAACCTTCTGGTTCAGCAAAACGAAAAGAACAGTTGGAGTTAAGAAACATTGAACCCGTTGGTGTTCATGAAGATTTAGAAAGCACAGAAGCAGAATGGGCACCAGTCCCAGCAAACGTTTTAACCTTCCCTCAGTGTGAGTGGGAAATGTTCAATGGCCGGCGTGTAATGGTTTATACAATTCTTTCAAAGGAACAAAAGGATATATTGTTAAATGACTACTTCACAGACGGTTTGGAAGAGACTGCAAAGAAATATCAACTTCCACCTCATAACTTGGCAGATATCTTGCAGGATGCGCTGAAAACTATAGGCATCTCAGATGTTTCAACAGACTTAAGGCCACAAGTCAACACAGCTAATAACATTTCATTGCTGGACAAGCGTGTTAAACCTAGAAATGTTATTCAGAAGACATCCAATGTTAAAGTTGAAGCTGCCGCAAAAGTTGATCAGACAGTAACTCAGATGGTAAAATCCAATAAGGTTTCATCAAATAATACTAGTCCTTTACAATCTAACCAAGATTCAACAAATAATACTTGTGAATTAACGTCCAACATGGATTCAGAAAATATTACTCTTGCATTATCACCAGTTTCACCAGTATTTCCAGCCAACCAAGGGTCAACACATAACTTGGCTTCCCAAGTTTCAAATAACTCGGGAATATTGCCAGCCAACCAAGAGTCAACAACGACAACAAGTAATATATCTTTCCAAGTTCCCCATAACCCTGGGATCTTACCGTCAGACCAAGTTTCTCCAAATATTACAAATTTACAAATTACACCAAACGATCAACAGCAGTTAACAACGGAGAAGGAAAATGAATTGTTAGACGCAGATGAAACATTTGATGGGAGTGACAGTAAATCACTTGAAAGAAACATTAATGCAAAGAAACATAGAAATTGTAAAGTTTTGAATAGTGATGAGATTTCAAGAGAAAATGAACAATCAAAAGACGATTCTCCCATTGGTTTAAGTAAGGCGCAACAAGAACTTCACTTGTTTGGCAAATTTATTTCATCTGATTATAAGGCAGACATAAATGGAAGGAAATTATTTACCAAAGACTTCAGACATAGGATAATTGAACTAGCTGACCGAATTGATTCTTTTCTCAACAACATAAATCTTACAATTGATTATATTGCAGTACATTTTCAGCTAAATAGAAGTTCAGTAAGTGCATGGATAAAAACTGCAAAACATGAGAAGTTATTAAATGAAGTAGGTGTATTGCCTGTTCCGAGAAAACTTGTGAAATATTCTGAAAAATTGAAAATAAAAATAGCTCATATGGCTTTAACCTATGGCCTCGCTTCTGTGAGTAATGAGTATTTTATCAATAAGAAAAACATTATACGATGGGTAGAACTACACGGTGGAAAGAAGCTGGCCAGTTATGAACTGAGTGAACGTGATTTACTAGAAGTAGTGGAAAATGCAAATCTGAGGAAAGAACTTGAGAAAGAAGTAGAAATGGCAAAACAAAAGGTGGAAGAAGTCAAGCGGCGAGAGAAGGAATTGGCTCGGAACAAATTAGGTGGATTACCCGGGGGTGGGCCTGTTCATGGAAGCATGCTGCAGTCAAACAGTGGCAATGATACTACTCATAATCTCGACACTGGTCCTGTAGGTGCCACAAGCAACAGCAAATCTCTTTTGAAATCCATGATTACTAATAGAAATGATAAACGTTTACTGGCAGCTAATACACAACAACAATCGGTGTCGACAGTAGTTAACAGACCACCTCCTGAACTGACCTATCCACACAGTATGCCTGTCGTGATTGAGTCATCCAGTACTAACAAGTGCCCGGAAAAGAGTCATTTTCCACTGGTACAATCAAGTAGTGCAACAATTACTTCAGACAGTGCCATATCCAGTTCTGTTCTTATACAGCTTAACAATTCTGAAGGAGATAGGCAGGCAGTCTTTATTCCACCAATAGTGAAAACTGTGCCAAATATTATTTCGAGGCAGTCTGTTTCCCAGCCACCAACAGTGAAAGCTGCACCAACTATTCTACCTCGGAAGTCTGCTTCACAGCCACCAGTGGCACCAGTGCCTACTAATACAGTGAAAGTGCACTTTGTTAAAGTAGATGAATTTGTTCCTGCTAACCTTCCAAAAATGCCAAAACTGCAGAAATTGGGTTCTATTTCGAAAGGCGTAAGTTTGCTAAAAGCTGTTCAAGATAGGCCATGTCCTTCAGCTTCAGAGGCTGTTACTGAATCACGATATGTAAATATGCCGAGACAAGAGACCAGTATGTCGGAAAACCAAACACTTGAGCCCAGTCAAGAGAAATGGCAAACACCTGAAAGCAGTCCATGGACGGAACAAGTAACTCAAACCAATCTCATGAAACACCAGCTACCTGAAACCATTCTACTTCAGCGGCAATTTTCTAAAACCTCTCCAGAGAAACATCAAACCCCTTCAACTGTTTTATTAGAACAAGACTCATTTGACGCTCCTCCACTAAGTCACCAACCCTCTGAAACTAGTCCAATGAATCACCAAATTCCTGAAATTCATCCAGTGCAACACCAAGCTTACAATATCAGTAAAGTAAAACAAACACCTGATACTAGTTTGATGAAGCACCAAACTCATGAAAACATTTTTGAAGGTCCTTGCAAGAAAACAGGAAGAATAGATTTGTTAATTGCTCAAATAAGCAACAGGGTTGGGCCATCTTTTGGTAAAATGTCACCTGTGGTGGAAGAAACATCTCTGCATGATGACAGTATCCACAATGAGCCAGTGGTAGCTGATCATCGTCTAAATAAAGATGATAGTCTAATCCATGATGACAGTATCGGCAATGAGCCAGTGGTAGCTGATGATCGTCTCAATAAAGATGATAGTCAAATCCATGATGACAGTATCAGCAATCAACCAGTGGTAGCTGATGATCGTCTCGATAAAGATGATAGTCTAACTCATGATGACAGTATCGGCAATGAGCCGGTGGTAGCTGATGATCGTCTCAATAAAGATGGTAGTCTAATTCGTGATGACAGTATCCACAATGAGCCAGTGGTAGCTGATGATCGTCTCCATGAAGATGATATCGGTAGTATAACTCATGATGACAGTATCCACAATGAGCCAATGATAGCTAATGATCCTCTTAATGAAGGTGATAGTCTAACTATTAATCAGGAGAAAGATAAATGTGAGAATCCCTTGTATGAAATTGCAATTGCAAAGGAAGCCTATACCGAGGCCACAAACCCAGCTATTCCAAGTGTTAGTAACAGAGTGCCTGAAACTGATACAATAACTGATGGTATTGACGTACACAATGACAGTTCCAATGACGATGATGATTGTGTATTAATTGATGAAACTGGAGCAATAGAAAATGACGAAAGTATAAGTGGAGCATTGCAGTCCATTCTTACCTCCCCAATATTCAGTTCAACAGAAGAAAGCTCTAAGGCTGTTGAGATGGACACAAACGTGAAGGGAACAAGTAATTCAGCTACAAATAACACAGCCAGTAATGTTCCTGAAATGTTTAATTATTCGTGGAAGTTACAGGTTAAGCTTGCAAAATTGGCTGAGCATTTTGGTGTGAAAAATATTGTGAAGAAGTATAAGGTCCCCCATTTGTACTTGATAAAATGGAAAAAGAAATATGAAAATACCAATTTAAACAGCTATGAATTCACTGATGGTGAAAAACTGGAACTGAAACAGATACATGAATTTAGGACATTACAAAGGGAGAACATGAAAAAAAGTGACTTTGATATTTACATTGATAATCCGGAAGATAGGGATCAATCGCGACTCAGTGCACATGTGGCTAAAAAGCAATTGGGGCGATCTGTGTCCGTCGATGAACAAAACGTTCGTAGTTTACCTGTGAATAAAGCCTTATTGGGACGACTGGGCTCCCTAGCATCACCTGATGTACCCAAAGCACCGAATGTTACAGATTCATCGGGAAAAAGTTGTAAAAGTTCAAATACAGCAAGGAAATCAACCACCCAGCGTACATTCCATGCTAAAACTTCTCAACAACCTGCAGCACAATCGTCGGCAGCAGATGGTAGAAATATAGATTCAGCTCAAGGAATGCTGAGCATGTTTAAGACTAAAGCAAAACTCACAAATGGTGTGTTTGCTCCTGCTAGTACTGAGAATAGTGTTGCACCGCTTTCCAATGAAAATTCCGAACAATGTAGAGAACTACCTTTGTATGTAATGGTTTCTGATGCAATTAATAATAAGGAAAAAGAGAAAGAAAAACTGCGACAAAATTTTGTTGACAGCAAAAAGACATTCATTGGGGCTTCAGGAAAGGCTACTTCGTTAAAGGTGGCAGGAGGTGTTTTTGAGTTCTCTGAAGTTTTGGAAAAGACAATGAACGTAAGTTCATCTACACGGACGTCAAGCACAATAAATGAGGTATCTAAGTCTTGTGCTGGACTTAACAATATTTTTGTAGAAATTGTGACGGAAGACTCCAATTTAAAAGAGCATACTTATAATAAGTCGCCTGTGAAAGGAAATACAAAAGGTTCATCACAGAAAATTACAAATGAGGAAGTAAAAAAGACCAACACTGATGATAATTATTCATTGGGATTTAAGTTAAAAGTTGTGAAAAATGCCCGGGAATCTGGGTTTGAAAATGCTGCAAAGAGCCATGGTGTTCCCACAGTGGATGTTATTAGATGGCATGATACGCTGATAAAAGACAACAAGAAACTTAAATTCAAAATTTCTGTTGTAAGACACAGTGAACTTTATAGCGTTGATGAGGCTGCAAAATTGTTTGATGTGAGTAAAGATAAAATAAATAAATGGATTAAAATTATACCTGAAGGCTTTAGTACACAGGTTGGTGATGTAAAAGGAAAAAGTAAATGTGACAATATTGAGAAACCTAATGGGAAGACTACTAATAAATTAGCTACTGGTAGTCGTGCTAGGGAAGTGAGAGGTAAAATGACATATGACCGAATACAAATTGCTGCAGGCTCCATACTACGACCAAGATTTAATGATGATAAACATATTACTCCAAATAAAAATAAGGGAGTTGCTCAGAAAAATAGTCCAGATATCGTAGGGGACATTGGTGCTATGCCTAGACTAATTAAACCATCTAAAAAAAAGGATGATGTGGAAATTAAAAGCACCTGGGGTCAGATACAATCTTATGTTCAACAACCAAAAAGTGCAAAGACTAAGAAATTTAGTCCTGACTCTAAGGCGAGGATAATCAGGTTGTGTGATCAACTAGGACAAAAGACTGTAGCCAATGACCACAGAATTCCATATAATAACATTTCTCGTTGGCGGTTGAAAGCTAAACACAAGGATGCTTCACAACGCCCAGGATCCATATCTTCTGCACCTCAGACACCGG
This sequence comes from Conchocele bisecta, assembly GCA_029237695.1. Classification (NCBI taxonomy): domain Eukaryota; kingdom Metazoa; phylum Mollusca; class Bivalvia; order Lucinida; family Thyasiridae; genus Conchocele; species Conchocele bisecta. Next base: position 4,444,768 of record CM055275.1, on the reverse strand, counting down.
ATACCACAGGTGCTAAAACTACTGCTCAAAAAATAACCCTAGACAAACAAAGAATTGGATTTCCGCAAAAGACTACAACAAACAAACACATCATTGGGTGTACAGAAAGTACTCTAATACATGTAGATAAAATAGGAACTGGTCTTACACCTAATAATACACCAGTGAAATTGTGTACTAATGACCCACTGAAGATTAAAATAAAGTTGTCTAAAAATCCTGAAGTTGTTGGGTCTGGGGTACCAGATAAGCGCCCCAATGCACCAATGAATCCATTCACTGCTGCAGTATTGAAACATGCCAGGATTTATGGGTCAGTGAAAGCTAGCATGAAGTACCGTGTGAAGAAATATGTCGTTTTGCACTGGTTGAAAAGGTTCAAAACATGGGATGGTAAATCTGTTGGCGGAGATTCAGTATCTTTAACAAAAAAGAGTACTGAGAGCCATAAATCAGCAATGAGATCAAAGACTGCTGCCATTCCACAATCACCAGAAGTATGGGAGCAGGACTATGTTATTCACAGACCATCATCAGGACAGTTTAATCCTCTAAAGCTGACACTTTCACCCAGAAGGAAATCTACCATTTCTTTGGAATCCAGTAAAGAAGAGTCTGATGCTGAATTTGAAGAAGTTGCATCATGGGACATTACAGGTGAAAAGAGAAGTTCCGATAAAAGCCCAATGAAGGCTGGTAAGGACAGTGCAAACTTAAATAAATCTAAGCCATCAGCTGCAAATGGAAATGACAGTATTACAGAGATTGAGATTAGTGATGACAGTGACGCTGACTTTGATCTTGATTCAGAATCAGATGATGAGTCCATCGAGTGTATAATATTGGATTCTGAAGATGACATTGAAGCAAATGTTACTGAGGATGTGCAGGGAAAACAGTGCTCACAATCACCTGATAAAATACCTGAAGCTTCTTCATTAATAAATGCACCAGAAAAATTGCCAGAGAAAGTGGCCCTACAATCACCAGAGATAAAACTACATGAATCGTGTGCAGTCACCAAAACATCAGATGCACTGGAAACGAAAATGGAGGAATCTCAAATGAAAACGCAAGAGATGAAAACACCAGAAAGATTCGTTCAAAAACTGACATCACTTGCAAAGGTAGGTGCAAATCATGAAAATGTAGACACAACTTTGGCCACTTTGGCTGAAGATTCAGATGTTCAAGTTGTTGAAGATCCGTGTGATGAAATTGAACACTCAGATTTCTTGATTAGCCCAACTGATATTCCAAATATATTGGAAGAATTTCAATACAGTAACAGAAGGAAAGTAATTGAAAAAGACCAAGGGGGGACCCGTTCCAAGAAAAGTGATAAACAGACTTGCTTGGATCCCAATGATTCAGCCAGAAAGCCAGCAGTACAATTAAATGTTGATTTATGTGAAGAGTATGAGGGCAATTCTAGGAATGCAAGGAATACAGGAGAACCACAAGTTGTTGTTGTCACAGATGAAGATGGTGAATTAGTTGCCAACCATTCAACCTTAACTCGGGATACAGACAAACACCAACATGGCACAGGCACACGTATTCATGGGCAAACAGAGCTGCCAGTTATTGATTTGTTGAGCAAGACATCGGATGAAGAACAGACACCAATAATTCCTTATGAGGAATCATTGCGTTTCAAACTAACGAATGATGATATAGATCAATTCTTCATGGGAGCTTGTTTTATAAAATGTAAAAAGAATAAAAAGAAAACTCCTCAGAACATTAAGGCAAAACAAGTGGAATGTGAAGCAGTGAAGAAGGCTTCTGCTATTTCAAAGCGGAAACGAACAGCAGACATTGAAATAATTCAAAGTCTTGAGGAGGAATATGATCAGAGTCTCATTGAAGCATTGGAAGAAAGTCGAAAAATGTCAGAAATGGTTACAAATGAATCTACTACTACTGAAGATGCAGTTAATGAATATAATATTGCTCAAACAGAAGAAGGGGAGGAACAACCGAGTAGAACTGAAGATAAATCTGAAATTTGTTCTGACACTGAGCATGCAGTTGAAACAGCAACAACAGAGCCAAGGGAATTGGTAAATCAATCTGAGGTTAAAACAATGGTTATCCCTCCAAGTTCCTCAAATGCAGAAGATACAGATAGAGTTGGAAATAACATATCCAAACACATTCAGGGTGAATCAAATATTGATGTGACTGAGGCCAAAAATGAAGAAAAAACAAATATGTCACAGGAACAGAAAGCAGAAAATCGGGTTTCCATGCTTGAAAATGGTTCAGAGGCAAAAGCTCAAACAACCCCTTTTAATATGTTCGCTAAACTGGTGAAAAACATCAATATTTCGTCTATTGTTCAAGACAAGATTACAGCAAGCAAAGAGACAGATAGTGATGTTTCTCCCACAAAAGAATTGCACAACAAGAGAAATCTCTTCGACTTCTTGTCCCCAGTTGATGATTCCAAGAAAAACAAAATGACAGAAAAGGAAGGGAAATCAAGCAGAAGTGGATTTAGTTTGTTTGGAAACCTGATGAAAACATTTAAAATGCCTCCATCAGTAAGTGTAAAGACTGAAATGGAAAAACAACAGCCTGTACAAATAAAACCTGAGGCAGAGGACGCCTGTGATTCTGGAGCAGATAAAGGAGAACGGAACTTGTTTTCATGTTTGAATACATCCAAGAGTATTGATGAACTTGATGTTTTCAAAAATCAAGGCACAAGTTTAATCGATGTACCCAGTCCAATTAAACTAGAAGACAGGCCAACAGGCATATTCAATTTATTTGAAAATGTACATAAGCAAATTCCTGAGAAACCATTAACAGATAATTCCAAACTCAATCCTTCGCCAATAGTTAAAAGTGCAGAGGTCACAAAGCCTGTTTTCAAATTCCCCAAATTGTCTTTGCCTGCGAATTTTGGAAAGATGGCAAAGCTTCAAATGAGTAAGCCTAAAGTACCATCCACACCAACGGAGAGTATATGTAAATCAACAGTTATTGTTGAAAAAGTGAAGAAGTCTGTTGAGATCGATGGAAATGTAGATAGTGGAAGTATGAAATTTGATGATGCCAGCGATGTTAAAATTCATTGTACTGAAAATAATGGCAATAATAAGGAAGTTGGTGATACAACGAGTACAGAATCAGTAAACCTAGAAACAGCAAACTCAACTTCCACACCAGATAGTGAGTGCATGGAGACGTCAGAAAGTAATCATAACATACCCAAAAACAGTGTTACAGATGATACCAGTAATGTTAATGAAGTTAAAGCTGTGGATGATGAAGTTGGGCCAAATGAAACATTTCAGGAGCTCATGAATCGACTGGATAGAAGCGAATCTTCTAACAAATCTGGGGATGAAATAGTTACAACTCCAACCAAAGAAACAACAGAGCAAGAAAGTGAAATGATCGACAATCATCAACATGAGGAATTCTACATTTCGTTTTCCACTGAGAAGATTGTTCTAATATTGGACATATCAAGAAAGCATGGCATTGAGTTTGCAGCAACATCATTTGGATTACCGCCATCTGCGATTGTTAATTGGATTATCAAGAAAGATAGAAAGCGAAGAAAGCTGGGAACAGCAACATTGGAACATAAGCTGTTGGCAGTTGACAAATTAATGAGAGGAGAGGATAGCAAACTCGAACATGACACAGCAGAGGTTTTACTGTGGAAAACACAACTTACCTGGCTGTTAGAAAGCCCAGGAGTACTAGAAGTTCTTGAGAAGTGGGAGAATGTACAGGAAGAAATAGATCTAGATGCTTCACTGAACGAGTCTATCAAAGGAAATGACACTGCTGAATCTGTAGCATCTGCAAATTCCGAAGTGGTTAATGAATTGATTCCAGCAAAACTACCAGAAATTCTCGCATTTATGGACACCATAGCGCCAAAGGATTTTTCACTGGAGCAGAAGGCTATAGCTGTCATGCTAGCGGAAAAGTATGGACAGGTTGTTGTATGTCAAAGAACGGGTATAAACTCTGGTACCTTGTACAATTGGAAACATCATAGACAGATTAGACAATATATAACAGAACAATCAGGCCTTCGTAGTAAGAAACAGACAAACAGTTTGGATAAATCTAAAGAGAAAAGCAATGTTGGTGCTACTGAAAAATCTATCATGACATTGAGACGAACTGTGAGTAGCCCAGCAGCAGTTGTTGATCAATTTGGTGAAGAACTTCCAACAGTTGCACAGAAAGTTGCGTCAAGTTCAAGTATTTCTGAAAGCTACAAGTTGCGGGATTGCGTTGAAGCAAATGACAAGAATACGCCAATCAAACCAGCAACCATAGCTGCACCTAAACAGACATCTGAGAAGTTCAAATCACCACAGGGCAGAGGATATCGCATGATATCTCCAACGAAAGTGCCAGACATTTTGAAAGACGCCAAAAGAACGGCAACAAAAGATTTCAGTGTAGAGCAACGAGTGGCGATAGTGAAACTGGTAGACCTATATGGTGTTCGCACCATACACAAACAATTTAAGCTTCCTCCCGGATCAATATGGAATTGGCAGCATTCAAAATGTGTCGTGGATATTATAGAAAAAGAGAAAACTTCCACTGATGCTGAAAATGTACGGAAAAGGTTAGATTCTGAAATGTATGCACATCAGGATAGAACTGACACAATCGATACAATCATGGATAGAGCATTGGGTCTGGTTGATAATTCTACCTCCCATCGCCTGTTCACTACACGACAGAGGGCTGACTTTGTATGCTTGGTACAATACTATGGTATACAGTATGTATGTGAAAAGTTATTTCCGAGCATTCCAAAGGGCACTGTATGGAATTGGCGCCACAATAAAAAGATCTTAGCAATTGTTGAAAAGAAAGCTCCTTCTCTTGGCATTAACTTAAAAATCAATGAGCCTGAGATGTCTTGTTCTGAGGATACAGTGGACAAAACTAGCCAGACTCAGAGATGGTTGAAGTCTTGCCAACTTACAAATAGGAAGCGGAAATGTCGATCAGTAGAAGGTACAGATGTTAACTTGAATGAGAGAAGTAGCATTGAAGTGAGTTCCGTGAAGTCGGACAGTACTGTGTTGAAGCATCAGAACAATCGTTTATTGTGGTGTAGGACATTCGATGAAATTGGTGGTCATCATAGTGATAATTCCGACTTTTCCAATCAATCTGATCACGACTTGTATGAAGAGATAGAGCTTGAATCTGATGAAGACAGTTTTCAGGACTCGTTCAAACATAAAAAGAGTAGACTTGATTATTCTCTCAAGCTTAGTCAATCGATAGACCGATCGCGTGCCTCATCACCAACCATGAGTTCTGGTATATCTGTTCATTCCAACGGCTTTGAAGAAATAGTGAGTGACGATGAAATGTTAACAACATCGATAAGCTCGATAAATTCCAGAGCTCCTTCCATCAGTTCAAAGTCATCGAAAACAACTTTAACAGCGAACACTCACAAATCATCCAAAAGTAAAGAAGTGATAAGTAAGGATCCGCCCAGAAACAAACCAAAGAAATCGGACCCGTCCAATAATTCCGCAAAAACCAGTAAATTAAATAAGGAGAAGACTATTTCTTGTATCCATGAAACTGATGGAACAGAATATGAGGCTGTGGCTTACTCAATAGCCGACAACAACAGATTGTATGTGCGCTATACGATGATGGATAAGGATGGAAACATCGTAGCACCAGGTAATTACTCTTGGAAATGCTCCGTAGATGGAATAACCCTTTCATTTCACCCCTAAGTGACTAGAATGGATTTTGATTAATGTTAATTTTGCAACCAATCCAACTGTCAGAAGATGATTTTCAGATTTATGAAAAGGGGGTGTTTTTGTTCTTAAAAATACGAAAATTACTTGCAAAAAGTGCAGATCCTGGATCACTATTTGCCAATACTACTATATAGGCCTGTGGTGTTGAAAGGATGAACTAGGGGACTGAATTAACCATAAATGTTCGGACACAATTTGCTTCGGGAAACCAATTAAACCAAATTACATCCAAATACGAGTACATTGTTATTATGATTAGACCACTGCTGCCATAGTAACCATACATATTGGCACACTGACTGTTGTGGGGAAGCCATTATAGGAATGAATGGCCTTTTTGTGGAATTTATCGGCTATAAACTTGGAAAAGTCGCAGGAATACTGGACGAAGGCCGGAAGGCCTCGTCCAGTATTCCCGCGACTTTTCCAAGTTTATATCCCCGATAAATTCAACAAAAAGGCCATTCATTCCTTATAATTCCAGCATTTGAAATTTTAAATTCATCAAGAAAATGTGTTTATTTTCCGTTTTCTTAAGAATTATTTTAACTGCGCCTCACGGTTATTGAAAGTAGTTCGGCGTGGGAGTTTACTGGGATATAAATTTTGGACAGAGACTTGCTACGGGCCAATCAAATGTTAGGGAATTGTGTAAATATGTTTGTGCTGGAATTATGTACTTTTATTTGTCTCCCAAATAAATTGTGTCTGAATACATGTATTTAAGTTTATTATGGTACGACACATATCATTGGTGAATCTACTCTTAATCAGACAGTTTGATTGGCCATGACGGGGTGGATTGTGGCCTAGGGGTTAGAACACCTAACTTCCAATCCGGAGGTTGTGGGTTCAAACTTCGCCTTAGGCATCAACAATACTTTCATAGTATTTCCATCCCACTGGTCTGTCGGATGAGACTTTAAACTGTGGTCCCGTCTCTAGATGACCCTAGCTGTTGGTGGGACGTTAAACCCATTTACTTTCACATTTTTTGACTGGCTATGACTGAACAGAGCTCTCCCTCGAGCAATCGAGGTTCCTGATGCTGAGCATGAGAGAGCTTCATGATCACTGGCTGAAGATCTAATTTGTTTACTCACCATAGTACTTGTATGACTGGAGAAATTAGACTTATGGCCTTTGCGACAAGTGTAGCTGCAGATATACGGCATTTCTACAAAACAGGATCTATTTCAAGTTTACCAGACCGAATGTCCTGTAAAATTTTGGCAGTTTCGCTACACTATTGTTTATTTACTGGGACACACCAGGCGCGGATCCAGGATTTCGGGTTAGGGGGGCGTAACTATTTTGCAATACTTGACTATATTATCGAACGAGCTAAGCTCGTTCGATAATATAGTCAAGTATTGCAAAATAGTCGACCGAGCGGAGCGGAGCTGAAAAATGCATGGAATACATGGCACTTGGCATGAAACGTGCCTTGTAACTTGTAAAAAATCTTTACTCGGCAAATTTTAGGGGGTGCATGCGCCGGGTCCGCCCCCACCTGAATCCGCCCATGCACACATCCAGTGCTATGTACAGCAAAATATGGAACGGTAATTTCCTGGTAAATGTGCTATTATTGTGGGAAACACGTGTAATTGATGAAGGGGTGGCTCTACCCTTTCAATCCTAAATAACTGGAATGGACCGATATGTTAATTTAAGGACCAATCCAATCGTCACAAAATGATTTTCAGACTAGTTCATTTATATGAAGGGTGTGTTTTGTAATATGGAAATTACTTGCAAAAAGTGCAGATCCTGATTACACCGTTTAAATGGATCTACACTGTTTGCAGATACTGCTAAAGAGGTATGTAAGGTTCATGCCCACTCAGTAGGCACAAAATGTTCTTTATAGGAATTAAATGTATCGGATGATGTCTCTGATATAAAGAACAGTTTGTGTAGATTTGATTGGTTGAGCCATAACTGCACATTATTACGCAATCTATGACCTCCACTTATGTCTATCAAAGCCACAGTGTCTGAAACTTTGATGGCGGGGCCAATGCGGGGGGTGGGGGAGGGACAAGTCTATACCATTCTTTGTCTAGTCTGTATCATGCACTTCTGTACTCTTTTAACCCTTACAATGCTGAAATAATTTTTGTCGTCTGCTGTTTATTTTCTATTTTCAAAAACATGTTTTGACAACACTTTAGAATCATTTCCAATGGAAATGATTCTAAATTGCTGTCAAACCATGCTTTTATTGAGACGGAAGTTAAAATATAACACAACAGCAGAAGACATTCCAGCATTCTAAGGGTTATATGCTTGATTTGTTTGGAATCATTTAGGATTCAACATTGTGGGCCACAGGGATGAAGGGGAAACTTAATTTTGCTTGGGTGGTGATGATCTCTAGTCCAGCATACTGATCTGCACAGGGTCTATAATGTTTGCTGTTGTCACTGAAATATAATATCGTTCACCAAAGGTGATCTTACCAGTCGACTGATTACCAGGGTACCTCAATATTTCACCATCGTCGTTATCTGTCATTGTGCCACATTGAATTAAAATCATTCAGCCATTCAATTAGAATACAGTGAACCAATCAATCAATTAATCAACCATTTCATTTAGTAAATCAATCAATCAAAAAGTCAATTTAAAAACTCCAATTAATCGACCAATCAATCAATTAGTAAATCAATGAATCGATCAGCCGTTCCATTAGTACCGGAATCAATCAAATTGATTAACCATTCATTCCATTAGTACCCCAATCAATCAACAAATCAATCAGCCTTTCCGTTATTATCCCAATCAATCAAGTCAATTGATCAATCGACCATTTCATTTCATTAATACCCAATTACCAAATCAATTAATTAACCGGCTATTGTATTAGAAATCAATTAAAAACCCCAATAAATCAGCCATTCCATTGCACAACTCCAAAATAAATCCAGCCATTTTCCATTGCACCAAACTCCAATAAATAGACCATTCCATTGCACAACTCCAATAAATCAGCCATTCCATTGCACAACTCCAATAAATCAGCCATTCCATTGCACAACTCCAATAAATCAGCCATTCCATTGCACAACTCCAATCAATTACAGAGACGACCAAGTCACCCGGGAGCACCCCAGTAACCGGGACCTATGGGATGGGAGTTAAGCGTGCGGTTGATGGCCAGTCTACCCCGCCACAGAAACGAGCGCCCGCCGAGTCGAATCTGACCGCACTGCAGAAACAGAAGCCAAAACAAACCGTGGCCTCCACTTCTGGCAAGAAGGACGTGTTGGAGGAAATGGATGCCAGCGGTAGGTCGCCATAGGTCATCGTGGACCGTTAGAGGTCATCATAGGTCGCCATAGGTCGTAACAGTCTCCATAGTGGTCTACTTCGCATTGTCAGTTGCTTGTCAAATGCCAGAAGAGATGAAACTGGCTGATGCCTGGAGGAAACAACAATGGCCGACTTGGCCACTCCATGTGCCGCATAGGATACAGTAATAGGCAGTATTCATATATATGTTATACATATATTCCATCAGATCATCACATTTATGAAGCAATTATCTTTCAATCAAATCTGGTATAGAACGGGTCCTTAAAGCGACTCCACTCCAGATGAGGGGTAAAACGGATACTATTTTAAATAAATAAGTACCTAATGATGTAACTATTGCGACAGGTTTAAAAATTATAAGTGGCCAGTATAGATATTTATTTATTTAATATTAATTAATTTGTTGGGAGTAGCGCGCGTTACTCCCATTTATTTTTATAATTCGCGCTATACTGATATTGCCCGTCACGTGGTATCATGTAAACTAGGGGTCATCTCAAATACGCCATTTGTATTATAAAGTCGGATATACTTGCTCATATTGGCATATATTGATGTAGTTTCGCTGTAAACTCGTTACAATTAGTTTATTTGTCTGATATAACCCGAAGTCCGATTTCTGGAAATGTGTCTTTTGTAAAATAATTGGTGTTTCAATTGTGTGTTTTGAGACGGTCCCTCGGAAGAAAATTGCCGATGCGATAGCACGTCCGTTGCAAAATACATACTTTCTACATATTTAAACAACATCTGTGGTCTGCCTAGGTAAAAGAAAATAAGTTATTTGGAAATGTATTGATGTTGAAACACATTCGTTTCATATAGAACGCCTGTGTATAACGCTAATATGTATCAGAGTCGGACATTGTTGATATAGCTGAACGCGATGTGCGCATGCCCGGAAGTATGATTTGTGGGCCATTTGTGTCACGTGGATTACGTACGGCAAGCAGGTCGTAAGTAAAAATAGAATTGGAAACGGAGAAGCCCTTTCGTATTGGGACGTATAAAGTACGATTTAACGCGAATATAAACATCCGCCAACCGAAAATGAGCTCGCAATGTGTAGATATATAGCAAATGCAGGTAAACATCGCGTGAAAAAAATACAGTTCACTGTAATCCCATCTGGAGTGGAGCCGCTTTAAAAGAGAGTTATTATACATAGAGGAAAACATGTACCAATAATTTGTTATCTGTAGTTTGACTTGACCCTTTCAACCGTAAATAACTGGAATAGACTGTGGTACGTTAATTTTCCAACCAATCCGATCATCACAAAATGATTTTCAGACTACAGGGGTCGTACCAATTATCCGGACAATCAGTTTATCGGACAAATGAAAATACCTGTTAATTAAGAGCATTCGTTTGATCAGAATTTGCATCAAATACATCTAAGTCACGCAGGTGCTTGCTGTTTCCATGCAAGTGTGAAGAATATATTGCCAATGTAAACATTTTAGTAATATTTGCTGAAAATATTCCTCAACTCTGTCCACAAGTTGTTTACAACGTCAAAAGTCTCGCTGTGGGCTTGTAATCGAATGCGCCCATTACGTGATTTCTGAGTTGTTCTATAAATAAAATAAATTCTATAAATACGTTGTTTTCCAAGAAGCGAATGGTGATTGTTTTTTCTGCACGACTACACAACGCTGTTTTACACTGGTTTACAAGCGATACAATTATGATTTCATGTTGACAATACAAGTTATAAGACGAGTATATGTTTGTCCGGATAACTGATTGTCGATGTTAATTTTGGGGCAATCTTACGACTGATCATCTGACCTGAATTTAAGCGAGAAAGATGGCACAGTTTGCTAAATAGTTTACATGCGTTGAGAAAGCAAGAACCGACGATTGTTCTGTGAAAAGTTTATGGCTGTAGCTGCTATTTTAAGAAAAATATCGTTAAAAAACTGCCATTTTTGTCCGATAATCTGGAGGATCCCTGTAGGCTTTTTATAAAAGGGGTGTTTTTTTTTTTCTTCTAAAAAATTTGAATATTGCAAAAAGTGCAGATCCTGATGAGACGGCTCGTTACGAGCCGGCTCATCTGGATCTACACTGTTTGCAAACACCACTAAAGAGGTATGTAGTGTTGAAAGGGTTGAGAGGTGACGAGTGTCGACTGTGTTATTGCAGGTAACTGGGTACCCCTGGACGAGTACTACTATGGGAAGATCGAGGGAGACTCGGCGTACAAGGAGGAGAAGGGCGAGTACAGATTCAAGGTACAGTGCAACCTCGCTACCACAGCCACCCGCGGGAAGACACAAACTGGCTGTTGTAGAACGTAGCTTGTTGTTGAATAAGAGGCAATTGTGCGTTTGGGATATTAAAAAGATGAGACTTTAAACTGTGGTCCCGTCTTTATATGACCTTAGCTGTTGCTGGGACTTTAAACTTTCACTTTGTTACCTAATACATAGAGGATATTCCATCGTACATTTTGAATAGCGGGAAATAATACACGAGTGTGTCGGCTTCCGTGCAAGCAACGAGTGAGCGTAGCGAACGAGTTGCTTGCACGGACTCTGACGGACGTGGGTGTATTATTTCTGCAATTCAAACATATATGATGGAATATCCTATTTATTACACTTCCACGGCGGTTATATAGGCACATTTAGTCTATTTTAGAGATTATAATCAACGAATCGTGCTGCACGCGAATAGTTACACAATGACGTGCTTCCCCACTTTTTCAAACGTGACGTCATGTGAACTTTTTGAACTAAAAATTACGCAGCTGTTTCTATGAACTAGATATATTTTAATGCATGATTGGAATGTTTTCAATCATCTTAACATTGTAGATTAGAGACCTTCTCCAAGTTTTCAAATAATTTTATTTTGACTAATAAAAAATAAAGATTTTGTGTAGTAGCTTGTGGTTTCTAAGAAAACAATTGTACAATTATGGGTGTTCTTTTCACTGTGTATTATCTGTAAGGAGTTGATTACAGCGAAGCCTGTGCAAATAGCTCGCAAGAGTGTAATAAACTGACATTCTATTGTTTCCAGTGTTGGTATTGCAACAAGATGTTGTACAACAATGTGCGCACAATGCAACACATCCAAGGCCACATCGACAGCAGCAAGCAGCACAATATAGACCTGAGTGACCTGACACAATGCAAGAACTGCTACAAACAGTTTGACACGCCGTTCGAGATGCAGACACACATGGAGAAGGTAGGTTCTGCAGGGCTCCAGATAAGGAATTAGTAACTGAGTATTGTCACTCCATCATTTCCGAAGCAATTGGGTATTTCAAAATTTTAATTGGGTAAAATAAAATCACTACTGTTTACACATCAACAGACTGCAATTATTGAATAGTTTGCTTCGCAATGAAAACAAGTCTTGGCATTTCATTAGAATTGTCTCCTTGGAGACAATTCTAATGAAATACCAAGATGTGTTTTCATGGAAAATAAGAAAAATATGCTACATTTGTGGTTTATTTTTTTCTGCAGCATAAAGGTATCATAATTTTTGTATTTGGTTTTTGATACTCGCTACTTCTGATTTCAATTGGGTTTTTGGCAATTTTAATTGGGTATTTAAGCAAATACGCAGCTTATCTGCAGCTCTGGTTCTGTAGCAATGGAAATACTTGCTCAGCAATCAGCGATTAATGAACTGATATGATAAACTCAATGATAAAAGGCACTAGATTGATATTCTATGTGTGATGAAATGAGTAAGTAAAATGTGGATATCAGTGAAAAGAATGGTAACGTGTTTGTTGCATCATGTTGATGTCATTCAGTATGTTGCCAACCAACCAACCAACCAACCAACCAACCAACCAACCAACCAAACCAACCAACCAACCAACCAACCAACCAACTTACCTAACAACTTACGGTTACTTACCTAACAATCAAGCCAAACAAAACCGAAACAAATCGATACATTCCAACAAGGTGTTGATGTGTCCGACATGTGTCCAACCAACCAACCAACCGGCCGACCGACCAACCAACCAACTAACCAATCGACCAATCAATCTCTCTATTCCAGGTGCACATGAGCAACAAGGTGTTGATGTGTCGGACATGTGTTGAACCAGCCAATCAACCCAACCAATCAATCAAACCAAACAAAACAATACATTCCAACAAGGTGTTGATGTGTCCAACCAACCAATCAACAAACCAATTAACCAACCAACCCACCCACTAACCAATCAACTAACCAATCAGTCAACCAACCAACCCACTAACCAATCAATCCCTCTGTTCCAGGTGCACCTGAGCAACAAGGTGTTGATGTGTCGGATCTGTGAGAAGGATATGCCGTCACCCAAGTTCCTCAGTCAGCACATGAGACAGAACCACGTCGCCTGCGAGATGCCGTACGTCTGTCACCTCTGTAGCTTCAAGTCGTCTATGTACAGTGACGTTGTCGACCACTTTAAAAAGGTAAATATATATAGTATGTGTGCTCCCTTGAGTATTCACCGTTTCACTTGTAGATAACTTAGGCCACAGAAAATTAATTAGTAGATTCTCATTCCCACCCGCCCCTAAATCTTTGGGCCAAATTAATCTTTTATTTGTATATATTTCAAAAAATTCAAATGATTATTGTTTTTTGACACCTAATTTGAACAAATTTCAATAAAAAATAATAAATAAAATTCGCCCACCCGCCCCATCTTTCCCCAAAATTCGGATGAGAATCTACTGATTAAATTTATGTGGCCTTACTGTAGATAACTTACTGTAGATAACTTACTGTTGCAGTGATAGAGAATAGTAGGTTAGTGCCGTGAATGGGAAAAAATATCTGGCAAGGCTCAGGAAACGGGATGGGCGAGGCTCTGCCGAGCACATCCCGTTTCCGTGCCGCACCAGATATTTTTTCCCATTCACGGCACTAACCTACTATTCTATTTATCCCGTCAACACCTACAAATGGCTGAAAAATGCAAAAATTGTATTGACTGGATATCAAAAATGTTTCACGGCACCGTGTTTCACGGCACATACGCACTGTGTTGACGGGATAAAAACTATACATGGATGCACATAATTTTAAATTCATTCTTTTTATTACATTTTCGACCACATGGTCTTTACCAAAATAGTCTGTACTGGCCTCGGGACTATTTTGATAAAGACCATGTGGTCGAAAATGTAATAAAAAGAGTGACTTTAAAACAATGTGTATTAAATGTGTTTCCCTTCGGAGGTTACTACACATGGATTGTTTCAAGGGATTTGAAACTACAATTATCAGATGGTCTACCATGACTTTAGCTTCAAATCATCTATGTAGAGTAGTAACATCAATACTTTTAAGAATGTAAGTAGTATGTTTGATTCTAGAGTATTGAGCACTTCATGGATCAATCAATAATCAATCAATGAAACTAACCAACCAACCAACCAGTCACTTCCCGGACAGAAACACGACAGCTCCTGCCTGTACTGCCTCCGTACGTTGTCAATCAAACAATCAAACAATTTCAACCAATCAACCAAACAATCTCAACCAAGCAAACAAACAAACAATCTCAACCAACCAATCAATCAATCAATCAATCAATCAATCAACCAACCAACCAACCAATCAATCAACCAATCAATCAACCAATCAATCAATCAATCAATCAACCAACCAATCAACCAACCAACCAATCAACCAATCAACCAACCAATCAATCAATCAACCAATCAACCAACCAATCAATCAACCAATCAATCAATCAATCAATCAATCAATCAATAACCACTAACCATTTCCCGGACAGAAACATGACAGCTCCCAGCAGCTGCTGTGCTTGTACTGCCTCCGTACGTTCGCCGTGAAGTTCGTCACTCAGGGGTGGGGACAGACCCAAACCTACTATGGTCACCTGCTCAAACACCAGTCGAAGACGTCGACGAAGAAATGCCTCGTCTGTCGCCTCATGTTCTTCAATACGGCCGACGTGAAGCTGCATCGACGCAACCATCACATGCCCAACCATATAGGCGGGATTGGTGAGTTTCGGGGAGATAATCGTACAGGGTGTGCGGTTTGTAGAGGTTAGAGCTCCAGATAAGGTGTGTATTGGCGTATTTTATGCATTTGATTATCAAAAGTGGGAGTACAAAATACGCACAGCAATGTGAAAATACGCATTGATTTTCAAATTGAGTAGTGAAAATACTGTCATAAAGTTGAAAATTTACAGAGTTGGGCTGCAGTTTGCTTTTTGCAGCTCAGATAAGTGAATGTATAAATTGGTTATATTTTATCATTTGTTCCCTATTTAGTAATAAAGAAAATCAATAATCCATTTGTAAAAGTAAAATACGCAATGATTTTGAAATCAGGGGGTATAGTACGCTTTAAACACGAAGCTTATCTGGAGCTCTGTAGGTTCCACTAAGTTTAAGGGGTCACATGTATCTGAAAGATGAAGCCATCCTTATAGAGAATAGTAGGTTAGTGCCGTGAATGGGAAAAAATATCCGGCAAGGCTTTGAATTTCTTTATTTCTCATCAGAAGTATATGTTGTGACCACTCATTTGAACCGTCTCGCCGAGACGATTCAAATGAGTGGTCACAACATATACTTTGGTTCAGAAATAAGGAAAATAGATAGAGAATAGTAGGTTAGTGCCGTGAATGGGAAAAAATATCTGGCAAGGCTCAGGAAACGGGATGGGTGAGGCTCTGCCGAGCACATCCCGTTTCCGTGCCGCGGAACACCTACAAATGGTCAACACCTACAAATGGTCAACACCTACAAATGGCTGTAAAATGCAAAAATGTATCGACAGGATATCAAAAAATGTTTCACGGCACCGTGTTTCACAGCACATACGCACTGTGTTGACGGGATAAATATGAGACGAGCCATGCGAAGATGTGTGATATCTCGTGAAATATTTTGCAACATTTACCATATTTTCTGTTCACGAAAATCCGCAGCTTAACCCTTCCTACGCTGTTTGACGGAAATTGCCGTCTGCTGTTTTTCATTTTTGCTTTAATTCTTAACAAAAAACTGGTTTTGACAGCGCATGAGAATCGTCTCCACTGGAGACGATTCTCATGTGCTGTCAAAACCAGGTTTTTGTCGAGAAATATTGCAAATAAAACATTTCCAGCAGACGACCACATTTAATTCACCGTAGTAAGGGTTGACCAACAAGTACATTGGTATGTTTCGTACCATATGAATAAAATATTCCAGCCCTTCCAGCGGTCCTATAATTCCTATATTTTTCTGACTTTTTCAAAATGTCCTATAATATCCAATATTTTGGGCAAAATTCCTATAATTCCTATATATTTTTTGGGTAAGCAAAAGGTGGCTTTTTCTTTGGTTAAAATAGAATTTTTTTGTTAAATTTGTTGCACTAAATTCATCATGCAATTTAAAGGACATCCATAAGTATTTATTAATGTGATGTTGACATCATTTCAACAAAATTAATTTATGTAGTACCATGATGTGCGCCAATTCATTCTTAATTGTTTTTCAAAAATCCCTTCTTTAATGTAATAAGTTAAGGTAAATGACTTATTTGCACAAATAAATGATTTGTGGTGGAACGCGGCTGGCTCGAAGGGGTGTTGTTGGGAGGCCAGATATAGTGTCCTATATTTTTTTGAAAAAATCCTATATTTTTGTTCACTGTGCTGGAAGGGTTGTTCTCAAATTTTCAAAATTAATTGCAAAAAGTGCAGATCCTGATGAGACGGCTCGTCACGAGCCGGCTCATCTGGATCTACACTTTTTGCCAATACCACTAGAAGGGGTGTGGGAGGCCAGATATAGTGTCCTATGTTTTTTGTTCACTGCTGGAAGGGCTGAATATACTATCAAAGTAATTCTCTGACTCGACCCAAGTCATTCTGTTGAACTATAAATATCAATCGTAAATTAACGGTAGGGGTTCCTCCTTATAGGAATCACGATTTGCCTGGTTTCGCCCTCAGGTACGTTTTTAGCTCACCTGAGCGAAGCTCGTGAGC
This sequence comes from Conchocele bisecta, assembly GCA_029237695.1. Lineage (NCBI taxonomy): Eukaryota > Metazoa > Mollusca > Bivalvia > Lucinida > Thyasiridae > Conchocele > Conchocele bisecta. The sequence continues at coordinate 4,427,668 of CM055275.1, read as the reverse complement.
TATTGTTACCGCAATGTGTCCGTCATCGTCCGTCGTCGTCTGTGAACATTTTCAAACGTCTTCTCCTCGATAACCATTGGGCCTATAGTCACCAAACTTCATGGTCATGGTCCTTAGGTAGGGGGATTACAAAATTGTTAAAATGACGACATTACGTAATCCAAGATGGTTGCCGTCTAAAAATAGCTCAAATTCTTCAAAAATCTTCTTCTCAAGAACCACCAACCGGATTTCGACAAAACTTGGTAGAAATCGGATGGTTATGTCATCCAAGACGGCCGCCGAAAGGTCAAAAGGTCGTTCTTTTATTAGAGATTTCAAAATTCTTCTTCACATGAACCGCTTGGCCCATGGTAGCCAAACTTCACAGTTATGGTCCATGGCTGAAACCTTTTCAGATTTGTTAAAACGGAGGTCGTCGCTAATCCAAGATGGCCGCCATCTAAAAATAGCATAAATTCTTAAAAAAATCTTCTTCTCATGAACCGCCTAGCCGGATTTTTACGAAACTTTGTAGGAATGATCGATGTACAATGCTCTTTCAAAGTTGTTAAAATTGTGACCCCGGGTTCAAAAATGGGCGTTGCCCGTGGGGTCAAATTGGGGTTAAATTTTATTTATCAAATCGAAGGTATCAAAGAGGTTGTTCTTTTATTAGAGATTTCAAAATTCTTCTTCACACGAACCGCTTGGCCCATGGTGGCCAAACTTCACAGTTATGGTCCATGGCTGAAGCCTTTTCAGATTTGTTAAAACGGAGGTCGTCGCTAATCCAAGATGGCCGCCTTCTAAAAATAGCACAAATTCTTAAAAAATCTTCTCATGAACCGCTAGCCGGATTTCGACGAGACTTGGTAGGAATGATCGACGTAGAATGCTCTTTCAAAGGTGTTAAAATGGTGACCCCGGGGTCAAAAATGGGTGTGGCCTGTGGGGTCAAATTTTATTTTTGACCAAATATGCTCATGTCATATATCAAATTGAAGGTATTGATGAGGTGATTGCTGTGGTGCAATATTTGTCGGAATCGGATGATTATGTCATCCATGATAGCCTCCAAAAGGTCCATTTATTCAAGATTTTGAACGTCTTTTTCTCAGGAACCACATGGCTGATGCTGGCCAAACTTCATAGTAAGTTCAGATCCATGGGTGAAGCATTTTCAGATTTGGTAAAATGACAGTCATCGATTAATCCCAGGTGACCGCCATTTAAAAATAGCACAATTTTTTTAAAGACATATGAACTCAATGTCGCATTCTCCTCTGCTGTTCATGGTTAGGTGAGCGAATTAGGGCCATCATGGCCCTCTTGTTTATATTTGGCGCTTTTGTTACCTGCGAGTTGAATTGGGTTATTGCCCATTATAAAAGTAGTAAGATTATTACTGATCCTGCTGATTTTGGGAGGGGGTCAAGTGATTCTGGTGTGGCGAGGACCTGGCACCAGATCAGGATTATTCTGATTTCAGGGCTGAATATATAGTTTTTGTCGAGACCGCTTGCGGAAAGCAAGACATAGTGATCACAATGACGTCCGGGTGTCAGTGTGTACATGTGTCCGTCCGTCCGTCCGTCCGGGCTAACATTGGAGGTTTAGGGGCCAGGGGGAGGAGCCTAAGACAATAGAATACAATAGATTTATTCCATTAGCTAAACCTATTGTAGTTTAGGGGCTATTCCTTTTATCTTTTAAAGAACAAATAGCCCATAAACCCAAAATGTCCGTCCGTCCGAAATCTGCGTTAAAAATACCATCAAATGCCTCGGCGGGCTCGACATGCGGGTTTATTGTACTGATTTTGGGACATGTACTTGTACAAAAATCAACTATGCATATCTTTCGGTGTTGATTGTTCTCTCAAATATTTCTCATAATATTTTTTTTATTACCAGCAAACTGGACATTCAAACAATCTAGTCAAGCAATCGAATGTTTCTGGTGGCAATTTTACTATCCAATAATTCCAGCACAAAAATATTTACACAATTCCCTAACATTTGATTGGCCCGTAGCAAGTCTCAGTCCAAAATTTATATCCCAGTAAACTCCCACGCCGAACTACTTTCCATAACCGTGAGGCGCAGTTAAAATAATTCTTAAGAAAACGGAAAATAAACACATTTTCTTGATGAATTTATTTCAAATGCTGGAATTATAAGGAATGAATGGCCTTTTTGTGGAATTTATCGGGGATATAAACTTAGAAAAGTCGCGGGAATACTGTACGAGGCCTTCCGGCCTTCGTCCAGTATTCCCGCGACTTTTCCAAGTTTATACCCCGATAAATTCCACAAAAAGGCCATTCATTCCTATAATATTTCATCCCTTTGTATTGTCATAAAAAGTGTGCATGTGGGCATTGGCTTGTACTTTTGCTAAGACATATATTGTACAGTGAAACCTCGCTAAACTGAACACCCTGGGATGTCCCCAGGGTGTCCAGTTTAGCGAGGTTTCGCTGTAAATCGGGCATTTCTTCATTCCGAGACATAGTTGTGTGCTATGCGATCACGAACGGGCATTATCACCTGAGATAAATGACCAAGAAACACATCAAAATTATGATCACATACGTTTCTTGTTGTCGAGTTTAGCGAGGTTCCACTGTATAAATTCTTCTAACAGTCACAACAATTCTGGCCTTTTAAGTGTTATATTACACAAGATGAGGGCAAAAAGGCCTTCAGGCACTATTGTGACTTTTAAACATTTATAAACTCTCCAAAAACTGTTTTCTTTTCCTATAATAAATTTGCCAAAGCTTTAGTCTAGTGCTATTATCATCCAGTCGATCAATCGTTCCAGGTAGCAAGTTTGCAGTGCTGGACTCGCCAACGGCCGACACCGACGCGGACTCGGCGAAACAGAAATTGTCAAAGTTGAAGTCGTTAAACGCTCCGTCGATGTCGAAGATACAGGACTACAGCGATGTCCAGCTGCCCGCGGGACTCGAGAAGTCCACCTGTGTCGAGTGTCGGCAGAGCATGTCGTCCACCGACCACTTCAAGTTAGTATCCGTCATCTGTGGCTGTGATGGAGGAATGGGGCTCATGGGATATTTTACCTGTCGGACTAGCTCATGCTCGAATAGCACACTCCTGTAGCCTGATATTGATCTATATTGCTTGTTAGAAGTTAGAACAGTGCAAATCCTGATCAGACTGCGGATGCACAGGCTGATCTGGATATACGCTGGTCGCATATTCCCATTTCCCCAGTGATGGCCACCTATTTGGTTTTCTTGTATTTGAAAGTTGAATCTGGTTATATCCATTATAAGACTTGAGATTAGTACTAATCCTATTACTTTTGGGTGATGTGGCTAAGTGACCGTCTCTGGTGTGGTGAGGACCTGGCACCAGAATAGGTTATTCTAAGTGTAGGGCTCAATATATATTTTTATATTAATATATTCAGGTCTGTTTTTTTTGGGTATTTTTCTCCATCCGTACAGGTGAACTACGAGATTTGACTCCATTGACCTGGCTTAATTATGACCTTAACTGTTGACGGGCTGTTAAACAATATAAGGTTCGACGTTTGTAAACGTTTGTCGTGGCAAGAGGGAACTGTTTGAACCCACGGCCGTAAACGTTTGTCGTGGCAAGAGGGAACTGTTTGAACCCACGGCCGTAAACGTTTGTCGTGGCAAGAGGGAACTGTTTGAACCCACGGCCGTAAACGTTTGTCGTGGCAAGAGGGAACTGTTTGAACCCCAAGGCCGTAGGCCGTGGGTTCAAACAGTTCCCTCTTGCCACGACAAACGTTTACCCACGACTGGACATGGTCGAATGTTATTGTTACATTTCCATAGGAAATATCATGCAATTTGAGCATATAATCAGTACTTTTGCTACTTTGATCATCCGCTTCATTCAAACAGCTGATTTACACATACATATTCCTGGGGCCGCATTACACGTCTCGTGATGCAGCCGCATCAATTTCAAATTTCAGTGCGACCGTTTTGAACTGGTCTGGTGAAGTAATGGCGCGTTCTAATAACGTCATGAGACCCATGATTACGTAGGTGTTCACTTGGCCCCGTAATGAGCATTGTATGCAGCCATGGTCGAACAGCACACGCTGTACGTTTGAAATCCGCTGTGAGCAGTGTCGAACAAGAACAACGGCAGTCATGTAACAATAATAAATAAACACCTATATCTCCATGTTTCAGGAAACATATTAACTGCTCGATGTGTCGGTTTGCGACGAGCTGCAGTATCGCTTATGCGAACCACATGATGGGATTTCACTCTGGCCAGATGTCGAGTTTGAACTTGAATATCCCCTGGGAACGGGCTCTCCCCCATCCCATGTACTGTTTGTGTGGCACGTCCAGCAAATATGGCAATCGGATTGGTAAGTCGGGAAGGCGGTTTTCACTTAACCTGTATTTTCTCTGGATAGCGATAAAGCTATAGATGAAGTGTGTGAAAAGATGCCCATGTTCTGTCTGTGCGAATAGCGGCAACAGGATTGGGGATTTAGAGAGGTTTCATATTGTGCTTAGTCTAGACAAAATACAGGTAGAAACCTTGCCTTATTCATTTAAAATGGTTTCCTAGAATTTCTATCCCACTGGTCTTTTGAATGAAACTTGAAACTGAGGTTCCCAGAGCTCCAGTTAAGGTGCGTAATTTGATCAACTTTGGGGACACTTTCGTTATTTCTTCGCCAAAATTGTCAAGTTGGGAGTGCTTTAGAATCGTCTCGATGAGACGATTCTAAAGCAATCCCAACTTGCCATTTTTCGTGAAGAAATAAGAAAAATACCCGGAAATTACGCACCTTAACTGGAGCTCTGGTCCCATCTTTAAATGAACTTAGCTGTTGTTATGACGTTAAACCCATTCACTTTCACTTTTTATGCAGCTAAAGAAAAGTATGCGATTTGGAGTAAATCTGTGAAGTTTGTTTGTTTGTTGGGGTTTAACAGCCTGTCAACAGCTAGGGTTATTTAAGGCTGGGTCAATGGGTTTAGTACTAAATCCCATATATTACCTGTACAAGGGGAAAATAATCAATCGGTGAAGGGACTTTGCATTAGATTACAAATTGAATTAATTGTTTTCTGATTGCAGCAAACCACCTGGCGCTGTGTGCATTCCAGACGTGTTACACGACGCGACAGGAGGTGACGGACTTCGGCCGTGTGGAGAAACTCCAGGGTGAGCTCTCCCTCTTCCCGCTCATTGTTGCCACCCGCAACAGCTTAGGTCATATGAATCTGACTGGAGAAATGGGGCTTATGGATTTGGCGACAAGTGTAGATCCAGATCAGCCTGTGCATCCACACAGTCTGACAAGGATAGGCACTGTTCGCCATTCCATCAATGAAACTCGTCCTGCTTATGACAAGAATTGTTGATCGTTATTAGGCTATATGTGGCTGTGACTGGAGAAATGGGGCTTATGGATTTGGCGACCAGTGTAGATCCAGATGAGCCTGTGCATCCGCACAGTCCGATCAGTATCAGCACTGTTCGCCATTCCATCAATGGAATCATTAATGGAATCATTAATGGAATGACAAACAGTGCAGATCCTGACCTCTCCAGTCTCAGTTGTATGAAACAAACCATGTGATGTGCCGTAGAAGATGTGCGTTTTCTTATGAAAATATTTACAGATTCTGTGATGTTTTCGGTAAATGATGTCGAAAGTTGACGAAATCTTCATGGCAAATGCGGAAGTTGGTTCCACATTTTCTCTGAACATTTCATCAACTTTCGATGTCAATTATGGAAAAATCTTAGGTACAAAATCACATGGCTCGTCTCGTACACGGAAGTGGCGACCTCGTGAACCTTTCCTAAAATTACCTCCGCTATTGACAGGCCGTTAAACACCATTATTATAAAGTTAATACGTGGATTAATGTTATTCCATTCTCAATCAATCAATCAATCGTGATAATGATCAATTAACTCTTTGCATGCTAGCGGTGAAAATACCACCCAACAACAACAACAACAGTATGTTTCTTATTTCTCTCTGTAAGTATGTCCTGGAATTTCATTAGAATTGAGTCCTTCGGACTCCATTCTAATGAAATTCCAGGACATATTCATGATATCTACAGGGAGAAATAAAAGATAATATACTGAATTGCTGTCTGCTACTTTTGAACTATTTATAGCCCACAAATTTCCCAGCATGCAAAGAGTTAAAGTCGGTTTGTTTTAACTGTTGTAGATGGAGCTAAAAAATCAGGTGGCATTTTAGACGCACTAGGCTTGATGAAGCGCAAACTGTTGACCACTCGTAAGTTGGAACATTCTCTGAAGGGGACAAATAGGCGGTCCAACCAGGGCTCCAGATAAGGATTTAGTAATTGAGTAATGTCACTCCATCATTTCTGAAGCAATTGGGTATTTCAAAAGTTTAATTGAGTAAAATAAAATCACACTACTGTTTACACATCAACAGACATCAATTGTTGAATAGTTTGCTTAGGAAATGAAAACATGTCTTCGTATTTCATTAGAATTGTCTCCTGGAAACAATTCTATATTTTGGTCTGTTTATTGTTTTCTGCAGCATGATAAAGGTATCTAAAATGTTACATCGCCAAGTATACCTATCTACTTATTACTTATCTACTTATTACTGATCTACTTATTCATCTACTAGCAAAGTTTACTATGAGGGAGAAATTTTCAATTTTAGAATAAATTTATTAATTTTTAGCCAGGTTTTTTGAAAAAAAATCCAGGCTATTGGATTGGCGGGCGGGCGGGCGGGCGGGCGGCGTCCACAATCAATGTTAAGTTTTCGTGTTTGAGGGGTGCCCACCACATATTACTATCCAACATATTAATTTTTTTTTAAATTGACCCATTTTTTCCGCGCAGTCGACTTAGCCATTTTCAATGTTAAGTTTTCGCGTTTACAATGTTAAGTTTGAGTCCATTTCTTTGTTACTGTACCACCTAGAACCACCAAACTTTCACAGCTTCATAATCAAGGGGTGCCCACCACATATTACTATCCAACATGTTACTTTTTTAGCCAGGTTTTTTGAAAAAAAATCCAGGCTATTGGATTGGCGAAAGCCGCGGGCGGGCGGGCGGGCGGGCGGGCGGGTGCGGGAGCGGGCGGCGGGCAGGCGGCGTCCACAATCAATGTTAAGTTTTCGTGTTTGAGTCCATTTCTTTGTTACTGTACCACCTAGGACCACCAAACTTTCACAGCTTCATAACCAAGGGGTGCCCACCACATATCACTATCCAACATGTTACTTTTTTTTTTTTTTTTAAACTTCACCCATTTTTTCCACGTAGTCAACTTAGCCATTTTCAATGTTAAGTTTTCGCGTTTACAATGTTAAGTTTTCGTGTGACCATTTTTTTACGTTCACCTATTATTTCTACGTAATTGACTTAGCCATTTTCAACGTTAACTTTTTAACGTACGTCTGGTTAAAGTTTTTTGGTTAAAACTTTTTTGTTATACTATATCTCTGCAACTGCTTCGCCCATTACCTTGAAACTTCACATGGGTGTTTATCATCATCCATATTTTCATTCTAACCCCCAACTGTGCGGCCTCTGTGCCCAATGTCGAGGTCAAATTACTTTGAATTTTTTTGTTAAAGTTTTTTCGTGTACTATATCTCTGCAACTGCTTCACCCAATACCTTGATACTTCACATGGGTGTTTATCATCATTGTCGCACCTGCTTGCGGAAACCGCGATCCTGTGCCCATTGTCAAGGTTTTTCGTGTACTATATCTCTGCAACTGCTTCACCCAATACCTTGATACTTCACATGGGTGTTTATCATCATTGTCACACCTGCTTGCCGAAAGCGCGATATCGTCGGCATTTTGGCATACGTCCGTCCGTTCGTCCGTGTGTCCGGTTAAAGTTTTTTGGTTAAAGTTTTTCCATCTACTATATCTATTTTTTTAGTGTCCATGCCTCGCCCCAAGGCGCGACATGCAGGCCACGGCCATCTAGTCTACAAAAAGTGGGTATAATTATGTTATCCAAGTGTCTATGCTTGGAAAAAACCTGGCCTTCGTGGCTTTGCCTCGTTTCTTGTTTTACCTTCACCTATTATTTCTACGTAATTGACTTTTAACGTACGTCTGGTTAAAGTTTTTTGCTTAAAACATTTTCGTTATACTATATCTCTGCAACTGCTTCGCCTATTACCTTGAAACTTCACATGGGTGTTTATCATCATCCATATTTTCATTCTAACCCCCAACCGTGCGGCCCCTGTGCACAATGTCAAGGTCAAATTACTTTGAATTTTTTTGTTAAAGTTTTTAAGTGTACTATATCTCTGCAACTGCTTCACCCATTACCTTATTGATACTTCACATGGTGTTTATATCATCATTGTCGCACCCCAGCGCTTGCGGAAAGCGCATTTTATGCATTTCGGTCATACGTCCGTACCTTCCGTCCGTGTCCGGTTAAAGTTTTTTATTTTCGTTAAAGTTTTTTCCATCTACTATATCTATTTTTTTAGTGTCCATGCCTCGCCCAAGGCGTGACATGCAGGCCACGGCCATCTAGTCCTACAAAAAGTGGGTATAATTATGTTATCCAAGTGGCTATGCTTGGAAAAAACCTGGCCTTCGTGGCTTTGCCTCGTTTCTTGTTTTTAACTTGACCCATTTTTTCCGCGCAGTCGACTTAGCCATTTTCAATGTTAAGTTTTCGCGTTTACAATGTTAAGTTTTCGTGTTTGAGTCCATTTCTTTGTTACTGTACCACCTAGGACCACCAAACTTTCACAGCTTCATAATCAAGGGGTGCCCACCACATATCACTATCCAACATGTTACTTTTTTTTTAACTTGACCCATTTTTTCCGCGCAGTCGACTTAGCCATTTTCAATGTTAAGTTTTAGCGTTTACATATGTTAAGTTTTCGTGTTCGAGTCCATTTCTTTTTTACTGTACCACCTAGGACCACCAAACTTTCACAGCTTCATAACCAAGGGGTGCCTACCACATACAACTATCCAACATGTGACCATTTTTTTACCTTCACCTATTATTTCTACGTAATTGACTTAGCCATTTTCAACGTTAACTTTTTAACGTACGTCTGGTTAAAGTTTTTTGGTTAAAACTTTTTCGTTATACTATATCTCTGCAACTGCTTCACCCAGTTACCTTGAAACTTCACATGGGTGGGTTTTATATCATCCATATAATTTTCATTCTACCCCCCAACCGTGCGGCCCCTGTGCCCAATGTCAAGGTCAAATTACTTTGAATTTTTTTGTTAAAGTTTTTTCGTGTACTATATCTCTGCAACTGCTTCACCCATTACCTTGATACTTCACATGGGTGTTTATCATCATTGTCGCACCCGCTTGCATAAAGCGCGATATCGTCGGCATTTTGGCATACGTTGGAAAAAACCTGGCCTTCGTGGCTTTGCCTCGTTTCTTGTTATTATACTGAATTTATTACAGATAATGTAATAAATTCAGTATAATAATTCTGCATACGTTTAATCATCAAATATATGCAGTTGTTAATTCTCTATGACATAATGCATTTCGGGAAAAATAAATGATTACTCGATCGAAGTATACTTTGCAATTTTTAGCTCACCTGAGCGAAGCTCATGTGAGCTATTGTTACCGCAATGTGTCCGTCGTCGTCCGTCGTCGTCGTCGTCGTCGTCGTCCGTGAACATTTTCAAACGTCTTCTCCTCGGTAACCATTGGGCCTATGGTCATCAAACTTCATGGTCATGGTCCTTAGGTAGGGGGATTACAAAATTGTTAAAATGACGTCATTACGTAATCCAAGATGGCCGCCGTCTAAAAATAGCACAAATTCTTAAAAAATCTTCTTCTCAAGAACCGCCAACCGGATTTCGACAAAACTTGGTAGGAATGATCGATGTACATTGCTCTTTCAAAGTTGTTAAAATGGTGACCCTGGGGTCAAAAATTGGCGTGGCCCATGGGGTCAAATTGGGGTCAAATTTTATTTTTGACTGAATATGGTCATTTCATATATCAAATTGAAGGTATCAATGAGGCGATCACTCTGGTGCATTTTTTGTCGAAATCGGATTGTTATGTCATCCAAGATGGCCGCCGAAAGGTCAAAAGGTCGTTCTTTTATTAGAGATTTCAAAATTCTTCTTCACATGAACCGCTTGGCCTATGGTAGCCAAACTTAAAAGTTATGGTCCATGGGTGAAGCCTTTTCAAACTTGTTAAAATGAAGGTCATCGCTAATCCAAGATGGCCGCCGTCTAAAAATAGCATAAATTTTTAAAAAATCTTCTCATGAACCGCTTGCCGGATTTCGACGAAACTTTGTAGGAATGATCGATGTACATTGCTCTTTGAAAGTTGTTAAAATGGTGACCCCGGGGTCAAAAATGGGCGTGGCCCATGGGGTCAAATTTTATTTTTGACTGAACATGGTCATGTCATATATCAAATTGAAGGTATCAATGAGGCGATCACTCTGGTGCATTTTCTGTCGAAATCGGATTGTTATGTCATCCAAGATGGCCGCCGAAATGTCAAAAGGTTGTTCTTTTATTAGAGATTTCAAAATTCTTCTTCACATGAACTGCTTGGCCCATGGTAGCCAAACTTAAAAGTTATGGTCCAAGTGTGAAGCCTTTTCAGATTTGTTAAAATGGAGGTCATCGCTAATCCAAGATGGCCGCCGTCTAAAAATAGCATAAATTCTTAAAAAATCTTCTTCTCCTGAACCGCTAGCCGGATTTCGACGAAACTTGGTAGGAATGATCGATGTACAATGCTCTTTCAATGTTGTTAAAATGGTGACCCCGGGGTCAAAAATGGGCGTGGCCCGTAGGGTCAAATTTTATTTTTGACCGAATATGGTCATGTTATATATCAAATCGAAGGTATCAATGAGGCGATCACTCTGGTACATTTGTTGTCCAAATCGGATTGTTATTTCATCCAAGATGGCCGCAGAAATGTCAAAAGGTCGTTCTTTTATTAGAGATTTCAAAATTCTTCTTCACATGAACCGCTTGGCCCATGGTAGCCAAACTTAAATGTTATGGTCCATGGGTGAAGCCTTTTCAGATTTGTTAAAATGGAGGTCATCGCTAATCCAAGATGGCCGCCGTCTAAAAATAGCATAAATTCTTAAAAAATCTTCTTCTCATGAACCGCTAGCCGGATTTCGACAAAACTTGGTAGGAATGATCGATGTACATTGCTCTTTGAAGTTGTTAAAATGGTGACCCCGGGGTCAAAAATGGGCGTGGCCCGTGGGGTCAAATTGGGTCAAATTTTATTTTTTTTTTGACTGAATATGGTCATGTCATATATCAAATTGAAGGTATCAATGAGGCGATCACTCTGGTGCATATTTTTTGTCGGAATCGGATGATTATGTCATCCATGATGGCCACCAAAAGGTCCATTTATTCAAGATTTTTTACGTCTTTTTCTCAGGAACCACATGGCCGATGCTGGGTGAAGCATTTTCAGATTTTGTAAAATGAGAGTCATCGCTTAATCCAAGATGACCGCCATCTAAAAATAGCACAATTTTTTTAAAACACATGAACTCAATGTCACATTCTCCCTCTGGTGTTCATGGAGTCAGGTGAGCGAATTAGGGCCATCATGGCCCTCTTGTTTATGAAATCGTCTACTGGAGGCAGGGTAGATTTACCCCGTGTCGTGTGACTGAGGTCCTCCATGTATGTTCCAGGTACACGAGTAACTGGAGACGAAGCTCCAGACGTTGACAGCGATTGGAAGCCGGTCGCAGCAAAAAAGAAGAGGGTCACACGGACTCGAGAAAAGGTACAGCGGAGCGAATCTCTAAACCAGACACCAGTAGCCGATTACACCAACATTGCAAAGAATACTTTACTAGCAAAGTATACTTTGAGGGAGTAATCATGTATTTTTCCCGAAATGCATTATGTCGTAGAGAACTAACAATTGCATATATTTGATGATTAAAAGTATGCAGAATTATTATACTGAATTTATTACATTATCACAGCCAAAATGGCTGTGATAATGTTATAAATTAAGTATAATAAAAATTAATAAATTTATCATAAAATTGACAATTTCTCCCTCAAAGTATACTTTGCTACTAAAGTATACTTTGCAATGTTGATGAAATAGACTACTGGTCATCCATCCAAAGCAAGTCATCCACATGATGCAAATTATCAAAACATATGTCGTGTATAAATAACAGATTTACAATCAAGTGTTTTGTGGAACAGCAAAAGAAAGATTTAATCTAATAACTTCTATCTTACAGAAGGTTAAGGCCAGCCCAAGGCCAGTGATGAAGAATAACGTGCCGGAAATACTGACGCCGGCGGATAACGTGGAGATGAAGTCTGTTGCTGACGAGAAGGCCAAATCACCCGAAGAACCCATAAAATTTAAAGATGAAATTCCCACAGAAAAAGCCGAGACTAAAGAGGAAGTTTCTTCTGACTCACCAGTTAAATCAGACACTGAAACGATGGACATGGAGGCTGGTGAAGTAAAGCCAACAGCAATAAATGATGAAAGTGTGGAAGACGCAAAACTGAAATCGGACCACAGCATTGGCTCGGAAAAGTTGAAGTCTGAAGAAGAGAATGTGGATGCAGGTGCTAGTGTTGACCACAAAGACAATATTTCCGAATCTGTGGAACCAGAGAAGTCGGAAGCTACTGAACTTGCAGGATCTGATTCAAAAACTATTGCAAACACTGATGAATCTGAAGATGGCGGTATTTCAAAAACGGACCAATCAGATGATGACCTTTTAAAGTCTACCCAATCGGAAGATATAGAGACTCCAGATGAAGCTGGTACTTCAGCAGACATTAATGAAGATGAATTGTTAAAAGACAGTGATGAAATTGAAGCTGACAATTCAAATGAAATCAAAGACAATGCAAAACAAGGATATGAAACAGAAACTATAGAAAATTTAGTACCTGCTAAAACGGCAAGTAATAATGAAAAGCCGGGTATTCCGACTGGTGAAACTGAACAGGATGACGATGCAGTGGGTGATGCGGTAGACACGGCTGATGATGATGCTGAACATACGGAAGATGCTGAATATGGTTCAGAGCCAGAGTCAGAAAGTGTAGAAGCGGAGAATGCTGAAGAAGGTGGGGAAGCCGTTGAGGATGATACGGAGCTAGAACCAGAACATATCGAACCTGAAAACACGGAAGACGACGCTGAACAGTTAGAAGATGATGTTTCGGAGCAAGAACCTGAAAATGCAGATGAGGAGAAAGAACAAATGGAAGATGTAGAACAGGAATCGGAAACTATAGAACTGAAGAACACAGGAGAGGAGGCCGATACATTGGAAGGTACAGAGGATGCTTTGGAACCGGAGTCGGAAGCAATAGAGGAATTGGAGAATGCTGAAGAGGATGAGGTCGAAACCATGGAAGATACAGAACAGGTTGAAACTGAACAGGATAATATAGAAGCCGAGGAAGCAGGGGATGAGGAGGGAGAGGGAGAAGACTTGGAGGACACGGAAATGCCAGATGAGACTGCAGAAAATGAAGAAGCTGAAGACAAACAATCACTTAATGAAGAGGAAACTGAGCAAGATTCAGAAAATCAAAGAGCGGAAGCACCTGAAGCTGAATCAGAGAACATTACATCAGACGACAAGATGGAGGAAAGTGAAGACAAATCGGGTGAAACTGTGTCGCAGGCAGAAGGGGAAGAGGCATCTGCTGACAAGGGAGACTATTCAGCCGAATCCGAGGGCAAGGGAAGTAATTCTGAGGACATCCTTGCTGGAGGAGATAGGAAGTCTGGAGAAGTAGAAGAAAAGGAAGAGCCAGTAAGTGTATTTGGATACAATTGTACGGAGCCCCTTAATAGTAGAATTCTTTTTTTTATTAATTCGTTGCCATGAAATAACAATTTGTTCCCTCAATTTAACAATTCGTTCGGAACTGCCCACGAATTAACAATTAATTTCCACGAATTAATGAATTGTTATATCGTGGGAACGAATTGTTAATTCTAGGGAACAAATTGTTAAATTGAGGGAACAAATTGTTATTTCGTGGGAACCAATTAATAAAAAAAAATCCATGTCCCCTGTGGGGCTCCGTACAATTGTGACCACGAAATATTTATTATTTGTCATTCGTTGACCTAAAGTAGCCAATCCGGGTACATAGCTAGGATGTATATGTGGCTGTGACTGGGAAAATTGGGCTTATGGGTTTCGCAAACTGTATCGGGATGCACAGGCTGATCTGTAGCCTATTTCATCAACATTGCAAAGTATACTTTCCTAGCAAAGTATACTTTGAGGGAGCAATCATTGATTTTTCCGAAATGCATTATTTCATATAGAACTAACGATTGCATATATTTGATGATTAAAAGTATGCAGAATTATTATCCTGAATTTATTACATTATCACAGCCAAAATTGGCTGTGATAATGTAATACATTCAGTATAATAAAAATTAATAAATTTATTCTAAAATTGAAAATTTCTCCCTCAAAGTATACTTTGCTAGGAAAGTATACTTTGCAATGTTGATGAAATAGGCCCCTGGATCTGCACTGGTCGCAAAATCCATAAGCCCCATTTCTCCAGTAAGCAATTATGCTTGAATCAGATGCTGATCAGGTGTCCCGTGGGTACTTAAGTGGCCCCTCCATCAGGTAACCAGGACCAGCATTTTTCCTCACCATAATCCATTAGACACGGTCTGTAACAATGTCGTGCCTTTTCTTCCTTAGCCAATCCATGACGAGTTGCCCGAAAAGGTAACTGAACAGACTAAGCACTACGGCTCGGATCGCGACAGCCATGGTTCCCATGACAACCGAGGTTCTCAATCGGAGCGTGACCACCATCACCGTGATGAGCGGTCAGGTCATTCCCAAGCCGACCATGGCAGGCAGCAAGATCGCCGCGATGACAGATCCCAAGACAGCAAGTCACACAGGTCGGACGGTTACCATGACAACAAGGGATCGTTCGATCGTAACCGTGACAGAGACAGGTCGTATGACCGGGACAGAGATAACAGACGTGACAACAGGTAATAAGCTGTTTGTTTCCGCTGCTATTATAGCCAGTGTTTTTGTTCCTCTGTGTTCCTAATGGCAAATAATTACAGCACAAACATATTTACACAATTTGATTGGCCCGTAGCAAGTCTCTGTCCAAAATTTATATCCCGGTAAACTCCCACGCCAAACTACTTTCCGTAACCGTGAGGCGCAGTTAAAATAATTCTTAAGAAAACGGAAAATAAACACATTTTCTTGATGAATTTATTTCAAATGCTGGAATTATAAGGAATGAATGGCCTTTTTGTGGAATTTATCGGGGTATAAACTTGGAAAAGTCGCAGGAATACTGGACGATGGCCGCAAAAAGGCCATTCATTCCTATATTGCAAATTGACACATTATCCAGAGCTCTGAAATGTTGTCAAGTGTATTGCCATATTTCGTCAATAATCAATTTTCCATCAATGATGTCAAAAGTCATGGTCTGAAAATAGCAGCTTTTATAGCAGGTACGGGACCTAACAAGGAAAAAAGGCCATTAATTCCTATAGTAGTATCTTCTTCCTTCCCCAATTGAAATACAAGTTTAAAAGAAAATCCATTCTCTCCAATATAAACACAAGTATTTTGAAACTGTTTGGTCCCGCATTGGGGGTAAAAAAAATATCCGGCAAGGCTCATGAATTTCTTTATTTCTCATCAAAAGTATATGTTGTGACCACTCATTTGAACCGTCTCGCTGAGACGGTTCAAATGAGTGGTCACAACATATACTTTGGTTCAGAAATAAGGAAAATAGATAGAGAATAGTAGGTTAGTGCCGTGAATGGGAAAAAATATCTGGCAAGGCTTAGGAAACGGGATGGGCGAGGCTCTGCCGAGCACATCCCGTTTCCGAGCCGCGCCAGATATTTTTTCCCATTCACGGCACTAACCTACTATTCTATTTATCCCGTCAACACCTACAAATGGCTGTAAAATGCAAAAATTGTATTGACTGGATATCAAAAATGTTTCACGGCACCGTGTTTCACGGCACATACTCACTGTGTTGACGGGATAAAACGGAATATTTACATGGAGATAATATATATTCAGCTCTGAAATTGGAATAACCTGACCTGGTGCCAGGTCCATACCACACCAAAGTCATTTTGAAACGGACCACTTATTTTGTCCATTTGTTCCACTATAGTCGCGGCTTTTTCCGTCGTCGTCCGAAATGTCAAAAACTTTGTACAAGCTTCGTCATCATGCAATAACTTTAATTACTTTACGGATTCCTTCAATATTTGGATACTTGACACTTGTAAGCATGTAGGAACACACTCCTGCCGCCAATTCACATGACCTTCACCTTTTTATACGACCGTCTTTAAAAAACGGTACGTATTATGTTTTACCGCATGGCGGCTGAAGAAAAAGTGCATAGTTTGTGTACACAACTCGTCCGAAACCGTTCAGTCGATCGTTCTGAAACTATATACACGTCTTCTACAAATTTTGAAGATGTGCACCTTGGTGTTTTTATGCCAAAAAGATATTTTTTAACAAAAATATCACCTTTTTAACTTCGCCATTTTTTCTACATTATTGGATCCAATTCCCTATCATTTCTACTTTACACTCTACTTTTCTATCTCTGCCTAAATTAGTATACATGTTTAGCACGAGATGAAGAAATAATGCTATAGTCTTTCAAATTCTCATTAATGTTTCCTGCCTTGGTGACAGCTTCACATTTCTGCATCTTCGCTGTCTGGCCCATATTCGACGGGCGTATTTTGTGACTTGCGGCACTCTTGTTTTTGTTTATTTTCTATTTTCCATTTTTATCATCAAAAACATGCTTCAACAGCACTTTAGAATCATTTACAACATGGTTTGACAGCACTTTAGAATCATTTCCAATGGAAATGATTCTAAAGTGCTGTCAAACCATGTTTTTATTGAGAAATAAGGCAAGATATTCGACGGGCGTATTTTGTGACTTGCGGCACTCTTGTTTACCTTCAATCATTGCTGAAAAACTTTTTCATCATGATATAACTGATATATTATATGATATATTAATTGACAGATTGCTTCAATATTTGGACACTTTATATTACGTGAGCATCTGGAACACACTCGTGCCCTCATTAACATGATATTGACCTTTTGTACCGTTACATTTTTGCGGAAACGCTTAGCCATTTTTTGCATCAAACAGCTTGTACAAGTTTCTTCATTATCATATAACATTAATGTTACTTGATGGATTGCTTCAATATTTGGAACACACTCATGCCCTCATTAACATGACCATCACATGGTTGTGGAAACACTTTGCCATTTTTAGCTCACCTGAGCGAAGCTCATGTGAGCTATTGTTACCGCAATGTGTCCGTCCTCATCCAAGATGGCCGCCGAAAGGTCAAAAGGTTGTTCTTTTATTAGAGATTTCAAAAATTCATCTTCACATGAACCGCTTGGCCCATGGTAGCCAAAAGCCAAACTTAAAAGTTATGGTCCATGGGTGAAGCCTTTTCAGATTTGTTAAAATAGAGGTCATCGCTAATCCAAGATGGCCACCGTCTAAAAATAGCATAAATTCTTAAAAAAATCTTCTTCTCATGAACCGCTGGCCGGATTTCGACGAAACTTGGTAGGAATGATCGATGTACAATGCTCTTTCAAAGTTGTGAAAATGGTGACCCCGGGGTCAGCAATGGGCGTGGCCCGTGGGGTCAAATTGGGGTCAAATTTTATTTTTGACCGAATATGGTCATGTCTATATCAAATTGAAGGTATCAAAGAGGCGATCACTCTGGTACATTGTTTGTCGAAATTGGATGGTCATGTCATCCAAGATGGCCGCCGAAAGGTCAAAAGGTAGTTCTTTTATTAGAGATTTCAAAATTCTTCTTCACACGAACCGCTTGTCCCATGGTGGCCAAACTTCACAGTTATGGTCCGTGGGTGAAGCCTTTTCAGATTTGTTAAAACGGAGGTCGTCGCTAATCCAAGATGGCCGCCGTCTAAAAATAGCACAAATCCTCAAAAAATCTTCTTCTCATGAACCGCCAGCCGGATTTCAACGAATCTTGGTAGGAATGATCGATGTACAATGCTCTTTCAAAGTTGTTAAAATGGTGACCCCGGGGTCAAAAATGGGCCTGATCCGTGGTGTCAAATTGGGGTCAAATTTTATTTTTGACCGAATATGGTCATGTCTATATCAAATTGAAGGTATCAGAGAGGCGATCACTCTGGTACATTTTTTGTTGAAATTGGATGGTCATGTCATCCAAGATGGCCGCCGAAAGGTCAAAAGGTTGTTCTTTTATTAGAGATTTCAAAATTCTTCTTCACACGAACCGCTTGGCCCATGGTGGCCAAACTTCACAGTTATGGTCCATGCGTGAAGCCTTTTCAGTTGTTAAAATGGAGGTCATCGCTAATTCAAGATGGCCGCCGTCTAAAACTAGCACAATTTTTTTAAAACACATGAACTTAATGTCACATTCTCCATGGTGTTCATGGAGTCAGGTGAGCGAGTTAGGGCCATCATGGCCCTCTTGTTTATTTTCCCCAGCGGAATCCCTGTCTGTTTAAAGTTTGCGAGGAGTCCTTCGTACTCCACGCACTTTAAACAGACCAACTGTTGTTCATAATACAGTAAACGCAACAGCCCATGGTTTTATTCCTTAAATGGGTATAACAAATGTATTTGCAGGGGTCACCAGGACAATAGAAACCAAGGTGGTAATCAAGGTTACCAACAAGGTAACCAGGGTTACGGTGGCGGTAACCAAGGTTACGGTGGAGGGGGAAACCAGGGTTACGGTGGTGGAGGTTATCGTGGCAGAGGCGGTAACAATCGGGACGACAGGAACTACAACCGTGGTGGCTACAACCAGAATAGGGGTGGATATAACCAGAATAGAGGCGGTTATAACCAGAACTACCGTGGTGGTTATAGGGGCGGTTACTACTGACCTGTAGGGGATGGATACTATTGATAGGATAGGAATGGGTACAATTGATAGGGGTGGTTACCATTTTTAGAGATGGTTAGCATTGATAGGGGTGGTTACTATTGATAGGGGTGATTACCATTGATAGGGGTGGTTAATATTGATAGGGATGGTTACTATTGATAGGGGTGGTTACCATTGATAGAGATGGTTAGCATTGATAGGGATGGTTACTATTGATAGGGGTGGTTACCATTGATAGATATGGTTAGCATTGATAGGGGTGATTAATATTTATAGGGATGGTTAATATTGATAGGGGTGGTTAATATTGATAGGAATGGGTAATATTGATAGGAATGGGTACAATTGATAGGGGTGGTTAATATTAATACTATTGATAAGGGTGGTTAATTTTGATAGGGGTTATTACTTTTGATAGGGTTGGTTACTACTAATGGGGTCATATTAATAAAGTGTTCACCCTAGGATATTTTGCAGGCATGTCATGTCATTCCTGGTGCATTAATTTGAAGAAAAAAACACGTAGAAAGTGTATATATCATTATGTTAGGATTAACCAGGGATTCCGCTGGCGATCGCCACTTTCGCAATTGGCGATAAAAATAATCAATTTGCGATTTTTTTTGTTTTGGATTTTTTTTCTCTAACATTGTAAATTTTTATTTTCCCCAGCGGAATCCCTGATTAACGATCCGAGTAACGATCCGAGTAACGTGTATTTTAGCAGATTATTGTTGACCTTTTCATTGATGAATTAGATGAAATTGTTCACAGTTTGTGAAAATTAAGTAATTAAGGAGATAGATAGACATGATGGCCATAACGTGCCTCATTGGCCTGGGGAGAACACTGATAGCAGATACATACGAGACGAGCCATGCGATTTTGTACCTAAGATTTTTCATGAAATATATGTATAGAAAATTTGATATTTTCTGTAAATGACGTCGGAAGATGACGAAATTTTCAATTTCGTCATCTTCCGACGTCATTTACAGAAGATATGGTAAATTTTGCAAAAATAATTCACGAGATATCGCGCATATTCTAAGGTACAAAATCGCACAGCGTGTCTCCAATGGACGTCTACTATGTTGATATAGAGTGTAGTGGAGGCGAGGAATCGTGCGTGAAGTCCCAGTGGCGGGTGGGTTTCTACAACTCGGGCAGCTGGGCAGTGAATGGTACTGCATTCCAGTATCCAGTGTGTTCATTAATTGCAGCATGCAGATTTTCATCTGCAATATTTGTCGGGGATTCTAAATGACCAAAATGGACTACTGCCGGAGCTTAATGCAGCATGCAACAAGTGTACTGTAGTTCCTAAACCTGTATGTTCTATAGAATGTACATGTAGTTTGAATATTCAATCGGTTTTATAACGGCTAATGTGAATATTCATTGCGGTGTATAATCTGAATATTCATTGTGTTGTTGAAGAGCAGCTAATTTGAATATTCATTGTTGTACCACAGCTAATCATTATGTTGTTTAAACAGGTAATTTGAATATTCATTATGTCGTCTTAACAGCTAATGTGAATATTCATTGTTGCAACACAGCTAATGTGAATATTCATTGTAGTGGAAAACAATTAATTTGAATATTCAATGTGTTGTAACAAAGCTAATGTGAATATTCATTGTGTTGTACAGCTAATGTGAATATTCATTGTGTTTTATAACAGCTAATGCGAATATTCATTGTGTTCTATAACGGCTAATGTGAATATTCTTGTATAACTGCTATTGCGAATATTCATTGTGTTGTAAACAGCTAATTTGAATATTCATTGTGCTGTAGTATAACAGCTAATTGCATTGTATTTGTGGGCGACCGTATATAAATTGTGTATCATATGTATTTGGTCATTCGTTGTCATTGGGTTGCTAAACATGTTCAAATATCCACATTAAAATGTATATGCTGGTAGTCATTCTATTGCGCATTAATAATCTGTTGTATGTGGTTGTGACTGGAGAAATTGGGCTTATGGGAATCGTGACCAGTGTAGCTACTGATCAAATAGCACACTCTTGTTGCCCGATAACAATCTGTATTGATGCAATGGTGGATGGTACAGATCCTGATCAGACGGTGCAGATGCATGGACTGATCTGGATCTACACTGGTCACAAAACCCATAAGCCCCATTTCTCCAGTCACAGCCAAACATCAGAGCTCCAGTTAAGATGCGTAATGAGACGATTCTAAAGCACTCCCAACTTGCCATTTTTGGTGAAGAAATAACAAAATTCCCACCAAAGTTGATCAAATTACGCACCTTAACTGGAGCTCCGACATCTGTATTTCATCTGATTGCACGTGTAAATAGGTACGTATTTCATGAATGGCGACTGTAAATAGACACAAATGGATCATCTGATTGCACGTAAATCTAGAACGTAAAAGTATTTATTCTGATGGCGTAGAGCGTAAACATGTATTTCATCTGATTGCACGAGTAGCATACAAATGTTACATTGAAGTACATGTATTTCATCTGATTGCTACGTGTAAATAGGCGTACATGTATTTCTTGTTCACGTGTAAATAGGAGTCTTGCATGATTTCACGTGTAAATATGTATATCTGTAAAATGTATCATCTGATGCGTGTTAAAAAAAAAAAAAAAATAGACGAAATAGACGTTAAATGTATTTCATCTGATTGCACGTGTAAATAGACGTATCTGTATCATCTGATTGCACGTGTTATAGTTTACGTACATGTATTTCATGTTGCACGTGTAAATTAGCGTATGTATCATTGATGCACTGTAAATATAGTCGCATGTCATCTGATTGCAGTGTAAATGACATGTATTTCATCTGATTGCAGTGTAAATAGACGACATGTCATCTGATTGCACGTGCGATCAAACTTGATCCTGAGATACTGCTGCAGTCTGATTCTGAAAGATACTGCTGCAGTGTAAATATATTTGATTGAGTGTAAATAGACGTTCATGTATTTATCTGATTGCACGTGGGGGTCAACTATCCTGAGAATATGCTCAGTAGCCATTGCTTGTCGTAAAAGGCGACTAAACTGGCTTAACGATTGGGTTCATACTTTCCGGAACCCACTATACCGGATTTGGCCCTCATGTACATTTTTTGGCTTTCTTGTATGTGAGAGTTGAGTCGGGCTATGCCCCATATATAAAAGTAAGATTAGCGCTAATCCTATTACTTTTAGGGGATGGGATAAATGATGCTGGTGTGGCGAGGGCCTGGCACCAGATCAGGTTGTTCTAATTTCAGGACTGAATATATATTTTGATTGTAAATATTGAGTTCTGAAGTTGGGATTTACCCCCCTTGGACAGGTGGATATGGGACTCGACCCGTTGACCCGTCTGCGTGTAGACTCCCTGAGGCTTGTACCTCTATGTCAGAAAAGCGGACGTTAAACCCTATTCACTCACTCACTGATTGCACGTGTAAATAGGCGTACATGTATTTCATCTGATTGCACGTGTAAATAGGCGTACATGTATTTCATCTGATTGCACGTGTAAATAGACGTACATGTATTTCATCTGATTGCACGTGTAAAATAGACGTACATGTATTTCATCTGATTGCACGTGTAAATAGGCGTACATGTATTTCATCTGATTGCACGTGTAAATAGACGTACATGTATTTCATCTGATTGCACGTGTAAATAGACGTACATGTATTTCATCTGATTGCACGTGTAAATAGGCGTACATGTATTTCATCTGATTGCACGTGTAAATAGACGTACATGTATTTCATCTGGTTGCACGTGTAAATAGGCTGTTATGTATTTCATCTGATTGCACGTGTAAATAGGCGTACATGTATTTCATCTGATTGCACGTGTAAATAGACGTACATGTATTTCATCTGATTGCACGTGTAAATTTCATCTGATTGCACGTGTAAATAGGCGTACATGTATTTCATCTGATTGCACGTGTAAATAGGCGTACATGTATTTCATCTGATTGCACGTGTAAATAGGCGTACATGTATTTCATCTGATTGCACGTGTAAATAGACGTACATGTATTTCATCTGATTGCACGTGTAAATAGACGTACATGTATTTCATCTGATTGCACGTGTAAATAGACGTACATGTATTTCATCTGATTGCACGTGTAAATAATTTCATCTGATTGCACGTGTAAATAGACGTACATGCATTTCATCTGATTGCACGTGTAAATTTCATCTGATTGCACGTGTAAATAGGCGTACATGTATTTCATCTGATTGCACGTGTAAATAATTTCATCTGATTGCACGTGTAAATAGACGTACATGTATTTCATATGCTTGCACGTGTAAATAGACATGGTGTATTCATTCCTGATCATTAGACTATATTTGTATATTAAGTAGTTTCATTGTCTCCGTATTCACATGTGTTCAAATATACATGCTGTTATTTCATTTCGTGCTCGTTCATGTATTTTTTATAAAGCAAGCAGCTTCAGTGGCTGCCCGACGTTTAACCTACTGATTGCGAGCAATCATGTTTGAATGTATTAAATCATGGATGGATTGATAGTCTTACGGTAGACTTCAATGTTAAGACGTTATATTATTTCTGTTCGACTGGTGCTTCATCAAGGTGCATGATGAAGTGGTTACAACAACAACAACAATTACTGAAACTTCCAGCAGCGCTTCCGATTCAAAACACGTATTCTGTTATATTGTCCATATTATGTAATGGATCAAACGCGTCTTGGTAAGCTGCATTTGGTGGTCTCGGTGCTTCTGTCGTTTTTGCGAGGAATATTTCGAAAAAACGACATAAGTATGTTCCGAAGTCCTGAGACCATCAAATGCAGGTCATGAAGACACGTCTGCTGTGCTATATTTCATAAAAATCCGTTGCATGTTAAGGAAAATATGGGTGCGCTTTCAACACTTTCAGACTTTGTTGTTGTTGTGGTAACCACGTGATCATGCACCTTGTTCATACAAAACTGGAAAACGTCGTCCCGTCTCTTGGCTGTTGTTGGAACGTTAAACGTTAAAATATCTATTCAGAAAACGTTATCATCACTTAATGATCAGGATCTACACTGCTGAATTCGAATTCGATTTTTTCGTCTGCTGTTTATGTTTTATTTGCCATTATACCCGTGAAAAACATGATTTGACAGCACTTTAGAATAATTTCCAATGGAAATGATTCTAAAGTGCTGTCAAACCATGTTTTTACTGAGAAAGAATACAAGATAATGAAATAACAGCAGACGACATTTTCGGTTCCCGCCTTTTTTGGTAGGTGGCAACACTATGTACTTGTAAATTGTTCTTGATCACAAATCATGTTAGAGGACTCGACAGATTATTTTTACCTACCCAATAATTGTTAAATAAAAATGGCTGTGGCTGGCGTAATTCGGCTTATGGCATTTACAACCAGTGTAGATCCAGATCGGACTGATCAGGATCTGTACTTCTTGACATTCAGTCAGTGAATCACCCGTCGTTACCATGCCACAGGACTAGTAAATGGCATTTCTCCAGTCGCGGTCACAGTTGTGAAACATTGAGCATAGTCGATCATTGTTAACATGAGCGAGTGTTGTAGCTATAGTCTGTTTCACGAAAGCTGCCCAAATTTTACGGCCATATAAACAATTAAAAAACAATATTATTTTCGATAATATTAAATTAAAGCAAAATTTAAGAATGAGCCTTCTTTTTATTTCGTGAAATTTGGTCAAATATTGGTTTTATTACGAAAAATTGATTTCTCTATGGGAATTAACATGGGAGAAAAAGAGGTAAAGGAGTGTGGGATTAGTCAAAAAACGAAACAAAATTGGAAATCGACTCCGATATGATCGGATATGATTGGATATGATCTAACTAAGAAAACAAGTTAAATTTTAAAAATCGGTCCAGTATTTCTAAAATTAAAAAAAAATTCCCCATGTTAAATCCCCATAGACATCTATGGGGATTTAACATGGGGAAATTTTGTTTTCGCAATAAAATAAATATTTGACCAAATTTCACGAAATAAAAAGAAGGCTCATTCTTAAATTTTCCTTTAATTTAATATTATCGAAAAAAATATTGTTTTTGAATTGTCTATATAGCCGTAAAATTTGGGCAGGTTTCGTGAAACAGACAGTAGGTACATGCATTTATCAGGTAACCTGCCCTGTATTGACCGAATACGTACTGACTGATAACATATTGTATCCGGCATTGACCGGATACAAACATCTGGGTTACAACGAAGTGAAAACTGACGTTCCATTGGTCGGATGACGTCACGTGACGTTACCGAATGACATCAGTGTAATGGCGCAACGTAAAGAAACCTGCGTTCTGTCCATAGATGATGACGTCATCTGTGGTCATTTTCCAACATAAGACGTTACCTGATAAATAGAATACCAGGCTACTGTCTTTTGATATCGAGTTTATCAGGTCCGGAAACGGTAGGAATTCTTCGGCAAGCCTCGAAATTCCTACTTGTTTCCTAGCCTTGCCCGATAAACACACTAGCCTGGTATTCTCTATGCCTTGCAGCCTGTGTTGACCCTGAATAGCCACATTTGACGGGCCCGGACGTAGATCTGGGCCATGCTGATAAAACGTTCACAATATATGGTGAAGATACTCTAAAATTGGGCGTGGGTGGTTGGTCGGGCGAACGTGACGGCGTAAATTAACGGTAGGTGTTCCTCCTTATAGGAATCACGATTTACCTGGCTTGGCCCTCGGGTACGTTTTTATCTTTGGCTCTTTTGTTACCTGGGAGTTGAATTGGGTTATTACCCATTATAAAAGTAGTAAGATTATTACTGATCCTACTGCTTTTGGGAGGGGGCCAAGTGATTCTGGTGTGGTGAGGACCTGACCATCGGGCTTTAAATGACCTTAATTGTTGATTGGGCCGTTAAACCCAAAGAAACAAACTCTAAAATTGGGTGTGGGTGGTTGGTTGGACAAACGTGACAGCGTACGGTAGGCGTTTTCTTCTTATATGAATCATGATTTGCCTGGTTTGGCCCTCGGGTATATTTTTATCGTTTTGCTCTTTTGTTACCTGGGAGTTGAATTGGGTTTATATTGTCCTTTATAAAAGTAGTAAGATTATTACTGATCCTGCTGCTTTTGGGAGCGGGCCAAGTGATTCTGATGTGGCGAGGACCTGGCACCAGATCAGGATTATTCTACTTTCAGGGCTGAACTTAACCCAATTAAATTACCTTAGCTGTTGATAGGGTGTTAAACCACAACAAACAAACTATAATTGGGCAGTTTCATTCGCAGCTCCGCCCAGCCTCGGCTAATCAAACTTCCTGACATTATAAAGCACGAGAATGGACATGTACTACTCAGAACAAATGTATAAGCATTATAAGCTGGTTATACGGGCATACGATACCTTCATTTATATCATTAAGAATTATGGAATAAAACTTCATTTCGTACCCCGTGTTTGTGTTGTTCTGTTTATGCCTTCTCTAATAGTAGACCCCATCCCCATTTCAGTTGCAGGGATTCCGCTGGCGATCGAATTGGCGATAAAAATAAACAATTGGCGATAAAAAATTACAATTACAATTTTCGAAAAAAAAAAATATATTTTTTTTTTGAAGTGGCGATTTTTTAATTTTCCCCAGCGGAATCCCTGCTGAGTTGTACGTTATTTTCATTTAACAATTGTCATCTGCTGTTGCTTTTATATCTTGCCTTATTTCTCAATAAAAACATGGTTTGACAGCACTTCAGAATCATTTCCAATGGAAATGATTCTAAAGTGCTGTCAAAGCATGTTGTAAATTATTCTAAAGTGCTGTCCAAGCATGTTGTAAATTATTCTAAAGTGCTGTCCAAGCATGTTGTAAATTATTCTAAAGTGCTGTCGAAGCCTGGATGTCTTTATATCATGTTTAACTTCTATTTTTCATTATCTGACATCATTTACTTTGCTATAGTGGTATCTATAGGTGGTATCTATAGTGGTATCGTAGTAACCCCATAGTGCTATTGATTTGTCTATGGGAATTTAGCATGGCGGAAAAGGAGGTGGAGGAGCTGTGAGAGGAGTCGAAAAATGAAAAATGCTTGGAAATCGACTCCAAAATCTGGCTAGATAGTGGAAATGATTACCGGTAACTAAGAAAACGAGTTACATTTTGAAAATCGGTCCATTATTTTTGAAATTAGAAGTATGTCACTCTGAAGATGTCTATGGGGATTTAACATGGGGAAATCGTTTTTTCGTAATAAAATCAATACTGGGCCAAATTTCACAAAATAAAAAGGTTCATTCTTAAATTTTGATAAAATTTAGCATTATCAAAAAAATTATTGTTTTTGCATTGTTTATATGGCCGTAACATTTGGGCAGGTTACGTGAAACAAATGAAATAATGCAAGAAATAGAGGATCACTAGACGGGCTTATGCAAAAATAGAATCTGACATTTGTGTTGATTTATTAAACAATTTTACTGATTTCATAAAGTATATTTGATATAAACATCAGTCGACGAGTTTAATAAATACAGTCAAACCTATAGCAATTCCCCGTCTATAGCAATGTCTCTGTGAATAAAGGCCAGATTTTCTTTTCCCACTGAAAATCTGGCCTTTATTGACAGGTTTGACTCGTATAAAATCTACAGAAATGTTAGATTCTATTTATTGCATAAGCACATCATCATAATTTGAAGTACTGATTACCTCTTTTCTGTGTGGGGCTCATTCGAGTATTTATTACACTGGTGTATTAAGATTTTTATTACACTGTGAAACCCCATTTTATGGCATAATGCAATAAAATGTAAGAACATGCATGTACTTCCATATACTGCATCGCTGCAGGGGCATTTATTAGTATACCGAAAGTAGAATCTTTTGTCAAGCAGGGTTTAATAATAATAATAAAAGTTACAAAAGGTTGGCAGCATTCGCTGTTGATAATAATCACTGCTAATTATCATGAAGTAAAACACAACCATCATAACTTAACAATCTTGTATAAAAACAAGCTTGAATATACACACGTAAATAAAACTTGCAGGTACAAGAAATTTAGCCATTATGTTTGGTCCTGTCAATGTAACCTGCCGATTTGACCTCGCATTTCTGTCTGTCCACGTGGTCGTTCCGTTCTGTTTGTATCATTTGCAAGCAAGAGATTACAAAAATGGTCAAACAAGCGTCACTTAGACGGGACTATTATAGGAATGAATGGCCTTTTTGTGGAATTTATCGGGGTATAAACGGATCCAAATGAATATTGGAAAAGTCGCGGGAATACTGGACGAAGGCCAGAAGGCCTTGGTCCAGTATTCCCGCGACTTTTCCAAGTTTATATCCCTGATAAATTCAACAAAAAGGCCATTCATTCCTTATAATTCCAGCATTTGAAAAGGCCTTCGTCCAGTATTCCCGCGACTTTTCCAAGTTTATACCCCGATAAATTCAACAAAAAGGCCATTCATTCCTTATAATTCCAGCATTTGAAATAAATTCATCAAGAAAATGGGTTTATTTTCCGTTTTCTTAAGAATTATTTTAACTGCGCCTCACGGTTACGGAAAGTAGTTCGGCGTGGGAGTTTACTGGGATATAAATTTTGGACAGAGATTTGGGAATTGTTAGGGAATTGTGTAAATATTTTTGTGCTGGAATTATACCGTAATAAATGTTTAAATACCTTCAGGAACGCCATTTGTGAAGTGTCTGAACCGTTGTCTGTCAACATGTCTAACAAAATTCTAAACTAGAAAATTGTTTGTAAAACAAAATGTCATCACTGTTGAACAAAAAATTGGAGAACAAATTATTTTCAGAGTCGAAAAAGGGGCATAATGCGGATGGCTCGGTGGGACAGCGAACATTTTTACGTTACACACATTTTTACGTTGCACTTGATGGTTTGGATGTATACCGAGAATGAGCCAAGAGAATCGGCCAAAAAGGAAAATTGTCTACTGACAGACGGACAGGCTAAACACGATATGCCACTGACAACAAATCGTAAGCAACAATATTTTGTTGGTGTTTAACGGCCTATCAACAGTCATTAAGGCCGGGTCAACGGGTTCGATCCCGTATTTAACCTGCTGCACTGGGTGGAAAATCCCAAAATCAGAACAGTTTATTTATATTGAGAAAAAATATATTCAGCCTTGAAATTAGAATAACCTGACCTGGTGTCGGGTCCATACTAGCAACGGCGATCCATTTACCATTACCATTCTCAATATTAAAACATTTTGTTTTCAAAATCCAAAATTAAAAACCCAAAAATGGATTACATCGATGGCATGTGTGTGCAATCAAAGATAAATTAATAACTAGAAAATGTGTTCATAGAACACGGTTGCCCCACATCGCTTTGATAGTAAATGAGGCAAAATTCCAAGTCCAAAAGGGGGAGATAATCCATGGCTCAGTGTCAAAGCAAAAATCAAAATAAACTGCACATCGACTAGCAATAAGGAAGCTACATACCAAGTTTCAGGTCTGTAGCTAGTACGGTTTAAAAGTTACAAGGCAAAATTGCCAAATCCTAAGTCGAAAAGGGGGAGATAATCCATGACTTGTGGGTCGAATCAAAAATCTACTTGCGCATCTACTCGTCATAAGGAAGCTACATACCAAGTTTCAGGTCTGTAGCTATTAGGGTTTAAAGGTTTTACGAGTTACAAAGTTGGTGAAAGACAGACAAGGGTAACACTAGATGCCCCCTCCACCATCATATCATGGTAGGACATTTCTGCCCCCTCCACTATCATAGTAGGACATAGAAATGTAACAGCATAAATATTTTCTTAAATTTGTGAATTATATGTTTTGGGTATCGTTTTCACAGAACTTTTCAGAATCAGAATAGTTTTCATGTATACATGAAAACTATTATGATTCTGAAAAATTATGTATTACATCGTAACATTTTACTTTCGTGATGGATCACAGGCATGGGAAATTTCAGGATTATTTCGGGAAATTTCAGGATTAATCCGAAAATCCGGATTTGAGGTACCAGGGACCACTTGTGTGAATCTTGTAAATCCGTTGAGAATGGCGATAAAAAATCTACAATTTTGTGGCGATTCTTTTATTTTCCCCAGCGGAATCCCTGTTATACATGTACTGACTTCTTGTTGCAAGTATTATTTTAAATTGAAATGGATTATGTTGCCAATTATAGCCTATTTTTTTTGGGGGGGAAAATGTGATCTATTTAATGATAAATATACCTCAGAATGATGCACAGCATCTAGACCCCCCTAGCAAATCGCAGCGCAATCCGCTGCTCAAATAAATTTTCAGGATTGGGGATAGTGTTCCACTCCCATGCCTGGGATCACTAACAACAGACATGTGACAAGACATTTGTATATAGCAATTTCGCAAAGCAATGGCACAATGAATACATACATGTATATAGTCTCGCTGTCTAAGCATGCTACAAAACACACCCGTCTCCAATTGATATGTCGGTCATTTCCAGATCCAGTCTATGCCGTGTTTATCACATGAAATCCTCGTTATTGTGTGTTTTAACCCATTTATGACACGCGTTTAATAACACCTGGAGCGCATTTGATTGGCTGGCCGCCTCACTCAAATTATGTATTCGTATTATGCGCCAATGTTATGCCAAATGAATAAAATAAGAGATGTTCCAAATGATGTGCGTAATGGCGCGACAAAGCAACGATGATTTGACGTTGACGTCATTAGAAGCATCTGTGACTCATTTAAATTACTGCAATATTTTTCTCTGTGGAGATTTTCAAATATATGCAAAAATAGTCGACGGCGTCTGCTCACTGAAACTTATTATCTCCAAGTTTTCTGCTCTTTGGAGGCTGAAGTCATGTGATAAACAGTGAGTGAGTGAGTGAATAGGGTTTAACGTCCGCTTTTCTGACATAGAGGTACAAGCCTCAGGGAGTCTACACGCAGACGGGTCAACGGGGTCGTGTCCCGTATCCACCTGTCCGAGGGGGTAAATCCCAACTTCAGAACTCAATATTTACAATCAAAATATATATTCAGTCCTGAAATTAGAACAACCTGATCTGGTGCCAGGCCCTCGCCACACCAGCATCATTTATCCCATCCCCTAAAAGTAATAGGATTAGCGCTAATCTTACTTTTATATATGGGGCATAGCCGGACTCAACTCTCGCATACAAAAAAGCCAAAAATGTACATGAGGGCCAAATCCGGTATAGTGGGTTCCGGAAAGTATGAACCCAATCGTTAAGCCAGTTTAGTCGCCTTTTACGACAAGCAATGGCTACTGCAGCACTATTCTCAGGATCAGTTGATCCCGCCCCGGTGCCTGCACGGGGCTATGTGATAAACAGAATCTCAAACTCGTTTCCCTTTGATAGGAGACTTATAACTCGTCCGCAATTTTATTCACCTCGCCAGAGGCTCGGTGCATAAATTGTGTGCGACTCGTTTCATAAATCTCATCAAATGGAAACTTGCAGGCCCGTACACAGGAATTAATTTAGGGGGGTGCGTTAACGACGGCGCGAAGGGCTAAACATTGTTTATTTCACCCCTAAATAACTGGAATGGATTTTGATATGTTAATTTTGCAACCCATTCCAATCATCACAAAATGATTTTCAGACCAGTCCATTTATGAACACGAGGTGTTTTTGTTCTCAAAATTATGAAAATTACTTTCAAAAAGTGCAGATCCTGATGAGACGGCTCGTCACGAGCCGGCTCATCTGGATCTACACTTTTTGCCAATACCACTATACAGGCCTGTGGTGTTGAAGGGGTTAAGGGGGGTTTAACGGCCTATCAACAGCTAAAGTCATGTAAGGCCGGGCAAACAGGTTCGATCCCATTTTAACCAGCTGCATTGGGGGGAAACTCCAAAAATCAGAACGGAATATTTACATAGAGAAAAAAATTATTCAGCCCTGAAAATAGAATAACCTGACCTGGTGCCAGGTCCATACCACACCAAGTCACTTGGCCCCTTCCCCTAAAATAGGATTAGGAGTAATCGTAATATTCACATAAGGGGTATAACCAGATTCAACTGTCACATACAAAATGCCAAAGACTTATGTGAGGGCCAAATCAGGTCTCCATTCGGAATTCCGTTAAGGATGAACCCCGATTGTTAGATTACCCATCGCATACTCACACCTGCCACCCACGATGGGTAATTTAACAATTACGATCCTGGTTTGCCCTCACGTATTGGCTTTCCTGTATGTGAGAGTTGAATCCGGTTATACCCCTTATGTGAGATTACGATTATTCATAATCCTATTACTTTTAGGGGAAGGGGCCAAAGCTGCAAAAGCCCATTTTATGCCACAAGTTCTGCAATTTTGTGCATGCACGCAATAAGTATATATGTAGGTGGTACAAAAAAACAGAAACAACGAAGTAATCCTAGCCATGTAATGAATTTGGAACATTTGCCAGCTCATATGTGATATCTGTAGCCGATTTCATCAAAATTGCAAAGTATACTTTACTAGCAAAGTATACTTTGAGGGAGTAATCATTTATTTTTCCTGAAATGCATTATTTTATATAGAACTAACAAATGCATATATTTCATGATTAAAAGTATACAGAATTATTATACTGAATTTATTACATTATCACAGCCAAATTGGCTGTGATAATGTAATAAATTCAGTATAATAAAAATTAATAAATTTATCATAAAATTGAAAATTTCTCCCTCAAAGTATACTTTGCTACTAAAGTCGCACGTACACAAAATACACAAATGCACGTATAAATACACAAACAAGTAACAAAATCAACAACTAATATGAATGCGTCGCCGTGGCACGTTATCATGGCACGTTATCCTACCACGTTAACCCGACCGCCGGAAACAACAATTGACATCTGCTGTTTTATAGTTTGTCTTTCTTCTCGATAAAAGCATGGTTTGACAGCACTTTAGAGAATCATTTCCATTGGAAATGATTCTCTCAAGTGTTGTCAAACCATGTTTTTGAGAAAAATGAAAAATGAACAGCAGACGATAAAATCTAATTCCGCCTTGCAAGGATCAGAAAAAACATTTATGAAAAGCTCCGGATGTTACAAGTATAAACAAATCATGTCCGTGTAAACAAATAATATGTCCGAATGGATATATTCGGCTCATGGCTGTTGTGACCAGTGAACACCCAGATCAGCCTGTCTGATCAGGTTCTGCACTGTTCACCGTTATCACCATGCTAGAGTGTGTTGGATCAGGAGCTAGACTGGCTACAAATGCCATAAGCCCCATTTCTCCAGTCACAGATCAGGAGCCCCATTTCGCCAATCACAGATCAGGAGCTAGACTGGCCACAAAAGGCAAAAGCCCCATTTCTCCAGTAACAGATCAGGAGCAAGATTGGCCACAAATGGTATAAGCCCCATTTCTCCAGTCACAGATCAGGAACCCCATTTCTCCAGTAACCACAAATGGCATAAGCCCCATTTCTCCAGTCACAGTCACACATACAGTCGGGACACGGAATACATACAAGGGTATAGCAGCTTGGCTGTCCATAAATGGATGATATATAGAGAATACCAAGCTAGTGTCTTTTGATATGAAGTTTATCAGGTAAGGCTAGGAAACGCGTAGGAATTCCGAGGCTTGCAGCGTAATTCCTACTGTTTCCGAGCCTGATAAACTTTATAGCAAAAGACAGTAGCCTGGTATTCTATTTATCAGGTAACGTGTTGTACTCGAAAATGATCACAGATGACGTCGTCATCTATGGACAGAACGCGGACTAGTTTACGTTGAGTCATTACACTGACGTCATTCGGTAACGTCAAGTGACGTCATCACTTTCTTGTGACCGGGATGTTTGTATCAGGTCAGTGCCTGATACAACAATATGTTATCAGTCAGTACGTATTCGGTCAATACAGGGCAGGTTACCCGATACAAGAGCAGGGATTCCGCTGGGGAAAATAAAAAAATCGCCACTTCAAAAAAAATAAAACAATGGCGCTAAAAAATTACAATTTTCGAGAAAAAAAAAATAAAAAAAAAAAATAAAAAAATAAAAATATTTGTTTTTGGATTTCTTTTCTCGAAAACTGTAATTTTTTATCGCCAATTGTTTATTTTTATCGCCAATTGCGAAAGTGGCGATCGCCAGCGGAATCCCTGCAAGAGGAAAAGCAGCTTGGCCGTCCATAAATGTTCCGAGATAACGGAGAACAAATTCTCCCAGCACACTATCTACTTTCTAGCTACACACAAACATAGGACTAGAGTTAAAACGATAAACGACGAGTTTCACGTACTCTATCTCTGATGATAATGTCTGTTCATTATTACAAAGCACATAAATGTGGCTTTGACTGGAGAAATGGGGCTTATGGGATTTATTACTAGTGTAGCTCATGATAAAATAACCCATACCCTCCTGTAGCCTGATAACAATCTATATTGCATGTTAGAAGCACGACAGCTGATTCATGGATGGAATGGCGAACAGTGCGGACCCTGATTAGACTGCGCGGATGCGCAGGCTGATCTGGATCTGCACTGGTCACAAAAACCAATAAACGCCATTTCTCCAGTCACGGCCACAAATGTTCAATGAAGCGTGCTCATGTGTGAAATACGGTGGAGAAAACACCTCTAAACTGGACATCGTAGGGACCCCCCAGGGTGTCTGGTTTACACGAGTATTTCACTACATTAACCCTTACTACGCTGAATTAAATGTTGTCGTCTGCTGAAAATGTTTTATTTTCAATATTTCTCGACAAAAACCTGGTTTTCACAGTACATGAGAATCGTCTACAGTGGAGACGATTCTCATGTGCTGTCAAAACCAGTTTTTTGTTAAGAATTAAAGCAAAAATGAAAAACAGCAGACAGCAATTTCCGTCAACAGCGTAGGAAGGGCTAAATCATTACAACGATTGCATCAAATGTAGACCTTGGTAGACCTTACATAACTTCACTATAGGGTTAACTGTATTACAATTTTGAAATTTGTGGCGTATATCAGAAAACCAGATGGCCGCGGCCCTCATGTCGAGCCCGCCGAGGCATTTGATGGTATTTTTAAAAACTTTAACGCAGATTTGGGACAGACGCACGCACGGACACACGGACGGACGGCCCACCAATAGTGAAGAAAGGGCCATTTCCATTGTTCTAGATCAAAGAGATGGTCCCTTGTAATGAATAGAATAAGGGGCCATACGGAATAATGCAAAGGATTCTTTTGCGTTAGGCTCCGCCCCATGGCCCGCCCCTTCTACACCCTTGGTTGCTCGGACGGATGGACGGACAGACGTTCTTACAGTACTATACTTATGTGGCTTATCACATGTTAAATATTAGCCACATAAAACGATTTTTAGCCACATAAAACGATTTTTAGCCACATAAAAGGATTTTTTAGGTGGCTAATTGTAACCAACCCTATCCTTTACTAAGTCCATAACCCTGTGGGGCAAGCCACATAAGTACCCTAATGTGTGCCCGGACGGACGGACGGATGGAGACTGACGGACGGACGGACGGACGGACGGACGGACGGACGGACACCCGAACATCATTGTCATCACTATGTCTTGCTTTCCGCAAGCGGGCTCGACAATGATAGGTCGGAAAATCTGTTCCGACCTATCATTTTCTGATATACGCCGCAAATTTCAAAATTATAATGCGGTTAACCTATTTCTAATGCACTCCTTTACTGTTTTGCAAATTTTATCGAGCCTAGTTGGAAAATCGTACCGGAGTACAAGATGGTTGCGCAGATCATACCGGACGGATCACACAAATAATTTTCTACGTACATCAACAATATATACCTGTAATGTATGACCATCAGCCAATCCGATTGTGTGATATTAATAGAGCGCATTAGAAACACGAATATGTATGCAATATATGATCAGATCAATTTACTGACGACAGTAAGGCGACATCACAGACCGAATGGTGAATAGCGTGTGCCCTGATCAGCGACTACACTGGTTACAAGGTTCCTTTCATCAGTGGAGTCTGAATAGACAACGGCAGTATAAGCACTAATTAACATAAGCTGGAATGGCAACGAAATGAGACAGGAATGCATGATTTTGTGCGAATACACAAACAATATGTAACCAAAGCCCATTATCACGTTAAATAGTGTCATATGGACTATGATACCATATTCTGTATTGCAACCGCTCATTTGAAGTGAGGTGGTTCAAATAATCGGTCACTATGTATGGGCTTCGACGATACAGAAGAACGATTGATTGATTGATTATGTAAGTTCAGACCAGCTTACATACATTTGAAGAAAGGGAATGTGACAGAAGTTAACCCTTAACCGTTATCTTAATTTGTTGTCGTCTGCTGTTTATTTTCCATTTTTATCATCAAAAACATGCTTCAACAGCACTTTAGAATAATTTACAACATGCTTTGCCAGCACTTTAGAATAGAATAATTTACAACATGCTTTGCCAGCACTTTAGAATAGAATAATTTACAACATGCTTTGACAGCACTTTAGAATAGAATAATTTACAACATGCTTTGACAGCACTTTAGAATAATTTACAACATGGTTTTACAATGGAAATGATTCTAAAGTGCTGTCAAACCATGTTTTTATTGAGAAATAAGGAAAGATATAAAAGCAACAGCAGACAACAATTGTTGTGTGTAGCGGTCGAAGGGCTACTAACGCACCATGGGGCTGTTGACGCAAGAGGGAGAGCTATCATGCACTTGCGCTGATTTAACCACTAAATGGGAACATCACACCGGCTAGTGCCGCGACAAGCTAGTGCCGCGACAAGCAAGCTAAATGCAGCTGTGGCGGCACTTCCACCGATTCTAGGGCAATGTTTGATGGGTTAAACGGGAAAGTCACGGAGAACGAGAACTTGAGGTTCATGAGAAGGGAGTTGTCCATGTTCTCTCGTGTTTTAAGGTGGTGCTGGATCTTGCGTATAAAAGCTATCGGCACTCGCTCCTCGAACTCGTCAACTGGTGTGTACAGGTTGAGAATCTTCACAATCTAAAAATAGAAAACAGAAACTAAGAATAGAATCTTCATAATCTAAAAATAGAAAACATAACCTAAAAATAGAATCTTCATAATCTAAAAATAGAAAACATAATCTAAAAAATATCTTCATAATCTAAAAATAGAAAACATAATATAAAAATAGAATTTTCATAATCTAAAAATAGAATCACATAATCTAAAAATAGAAAACAGAATCTCACAAGAGGGCCATTGTGGCCCTAAATCGCTCACCCGGTTATTATATATTATAGGAATGAATGGCCTTTTTGTGGAATTTATCGGAGTATAAACTTGGAAAAGTCGCGGGAATACTGGACGAAGGCCGGAAGGCCTCGTTCAGTATTCCCGCGACTTTTCCAAGTTTATATCCCCGATAAATTCCACAAAAAGGCCATTCATTCCTTATAATTCCAGCATTTGAAATAAATTCATCAAGAAAATGTGTTTATTTTCCGTTTTCTTAAGAACTATTTTAACTGCGCCTCACGGTTATGGAAAGTAGTTCGGCGTGGGAGTTTACTGGGATATAAATTTTGGACAGACTTGCCACGGGCCAATCAAATGTTAGGGAATTGTGTAAATATTTTTGTGCTGGAATTATATGCAAGTAAATCTGAGAGAGCTTTATACATTCATTATTCATATTTTGTCAAAACCAGTCAGGTGGTTATAATGGGAAGACCTTGTTTAAAGATTTTGTCCAACTTTATACGGCAGCCGTCTTGGATTACCAGTCAGGTGGTTATAATGGGAAGACCTTGTTTAAAGATTTTGTCCAACTTTATACGGCAGCCGTCTTGGATTATGTGACAATCTCCGATTTGAAAAATGTAACTATGAAATTTGGCCAGCATCGACCAAGCGGTTAATGAGAAAAGGCTGTTTGAATAAAAAAGATACCGGTTTGACCTTTTGGGTCACCATTTTGACAATTCTGAAGGAACATTGACTGTTGATCGTTCCTGTCAAGTTTCGTTCCACTCTGTCAGGCGGTTCGTGTAAAGAAGATTTTTAAAAAAAATTACCTACTTTTCTACAGCGGCCATCTTGGATTAGGCGACGACCTCCAAATTTACAAATCTGACATGCCCCCACCATCCCTGTGAAGTTTGACCAACATTGGCCCAGCGGTTCACGAGAAGAAGACGTTAAAAATTTCAAATAAAAGGACAGTCATTTTGTATGACGTAATCATCCAAATATGGAAGCAATCCGTCAAGTTATATTAAAGTTATACCATGATGACGAAGCTTGTACAACAATGTTGATATTTCGGACGACAACGACGGAAAAAGCGGCGACTATACAGAGCTCCAGTTAAGGTGCGTAATTTGTCCAACTTGGGGTGAAATTTTGTTATTTCTTCATCAAAAATGGCAAGCTGGGAGTCCTTTAGAATCGTCTCATCGAGACGATTCTAAAGCACTCCCAACTTGCTATTTTTGATGGAGAAATAAGAAATTTACCTCCAAATTACGCACCTTAACTGGAGCTCTGCTATAGTCATGTCTTCTGCTAAAGCAAACGCGACAAAAATAAATTGAATGGGGTTCTCTGTGCTGTACAAAAATTGATAGAGAAAAACCGTGTATGTGAATCACACAGAAACACAACATACCTGGGGGACTGTGAGTTTTGAACACATTTCACAAACACTCTCGACGTCCGCCTCGGTTTTACGGGCCTGTAGTAACTGTGACGCCTGGACGATCGGTTCTAGGGTGGAGCCCGCGCCAGACTCCTGCAGTTTGTTGTCTCTCAGCCACTGCTCACAGTGGGACAGGTTATACCTGGGGGATAGATGGTTGGTTGGAAGATTGATTAGTTGCTCATATTGAGAAACTTTATATCTAGATTGGTTGGATAGGAGGTTGGTTGGATGGTTGGATATGTGGTTGGTTGGATAGGTGGATGGTTTGTTTGATAGGTGGTTGGATAGGTGGTTGGTTGGTTGGTTGGTTGGATAGGAGGTTGGTTGGATGGTTGGATAGGTGGATGGTTGGTTTGATAGGTGGATGATTGGTTGGATAGGTGGTTTGGTGGATAGGTAGGTTGGCTGGATAGTGGTTGTTGGATAGGTGGATGGTTGCTGGATAGGTGGTTTGGTTTGGTTTGGTGGTTGGATAGCTGGTTGGTTGGTTGGATAGTCGGTTGGTTGGTTGGATAGGTGGTTGGTTGGATAGGTGGTTGGTTGGTTGGATAGGTGGATGGTTGGTTGGATAGGTGGTTGGATAGGTGGTTGGTTGGTTGTATAGGTGGTTGGTTGGTTGGATAGTTGGTTGGTTGGTTGGATAGGTGGTTGGTTGGATAGGTGGTTGGTTGGTTGGATAGGTGTATGGTTGGTTGGATAGGTGGTTGGTTGGTTGGATATGTGGTTGGATAAGTGGTTGGATATGTGGTTGGATAAGTGGTTGGTTGGTTGGATAGGTGGTTGGATAGTTGGTTGGTTGGTTGGATAGGTGGTTGGTTGGTTGGATAGGTGGATGGTTGGTTGGATAGGTGGTTGGTTGGTTGGTTGGTTGGTTGGTTGGTTGGTTGGTTGGTTGGTTGGTTGGTTGGTTGGTTGGTTGGTTGGTTGGTTGGTTGGTTGGTTGGTTGGTTGGTTGGTTGGTTGGTTGGTTGGTTGGTTGGTTAGTTGGCTGCTTGATTGACTGATTGGTTGGTTGGTTGATGGATTGACTGACTGATATATTGACTGATTGTCTGATTGATTGATTGTCAGATTGACCAATTTCATCTCAGATACCACACATGGTAAATGGAAAGTCCGAATACCAATGCCTGCATAAGATACTGTGTGTGATGGACTATTTTTTATGGCGAACTTACCTGATTTGCATACCCTTGGACCAGTTGCACATATCCTTGCGTAGCAGGAGGTTATTGAGTGCATTCGCACCGAGGAAATAGTACAACTGTCGGAAAATCTGTTTGGTCAGCTCAGGGTCCACGGCATGCAGGTTCAACACTCGCACAAATTGGCTCAACTGCAATATATGACAGAAAATTAATGATCAAATGAAAGTTTTATGCAGGCCATAATACACTTGTTTGAGGGGTTGGTTACGGAGCCACGTAGAGAATGTAGAATTTTTTATTTATTAATTTGTTCCCACGAAATAACAATTCATTCCCTCAATTTATTTTGTAACGTTCCCACAAAATAACAATTTGTTCCCACAAATTAACAATTCGTTCCCTCAATTTAACAATTCGTTCCCACGAAATAACAATTTGTTCCAACGGGAACGAATGGTTAATTCGTGGGAACGAATTGTTATATCATGGGAATTAATTGTTAAATTGAGGGAACAAATTGTCATTTCGTTGGAACAAATTGCTAAATTGAGTGAACAAATTGTTATTTTGTGGGGCTCTGAAGTTGGTTGATTGTATGTGCTTTGACATCAGTTCAACTGCAGACGGAAATGCACCTGTATAGGCATTTGATTGACTGTCACCAGGAGTGTCTAACGGTCACCATACAGGCGTGGATCCAGGATTTCGGGTTGGGGGGGCGTAACTATTCGTTCGATAATATAGTCAAGTATTGCAAAATAGTCGAGATAGCGCTAGGGGGGTCCGGGGGCATTCCCAACCGGAAAATTTTGCAAATCTACATCGCATTTCCTGCGTTCTGGCGCATTTTGGAGCAAAAATATTGACACTGTCACAGTATGTTTAGACATGATTTTTTTATTGAAAACGTTTAAATTTTGAAACAATAAGAAAACGACCGAAAAATGCATGGAAAACATGGCACTTGGCATGAAACGTGCCTTGTAACTTGTAAAAAATCTATACTCGGCGAATTTTAGGGGGGGCGTGCACCGGGTCCGCCCCCCCTGAATCCGCCCATGCCATATGTGCCCAGTGAGGCATGATCAGGGGCCCGTTTCACTAAACTTACATACGACTAAAATGTTCGTAAGTGCAAAATTATGATAGTCTGTAGATTTCACATTAACAATGTTTTCTTGTAAATAATTAATGGATTTACATTTATTGAGCATAGGCTGCATATGCAGCCTATGCTCAATAAATGTACATCCATCAATTGAAATTTACAGACGATCTTAAATTTGAACTTACGAACATTTTAGTCGTAAGAAGTTTAGTGAAACGGGCCCCAGGAGTGTCTAACTAAATTTTGTACTAAATTTTGTACCACTAAAATGTTCGTACATATACATTTGTAAGTGCAAAATTATGATCATCTGTAAATTTCACATTAAAAAGGTTTTCTTGTAAACAATTAGTGGATTTACATTTACATTATTATGCAGCCTATGATCAATAAATGTAAATCCATCAATTGAAATTTCCAGATGATCCTAAATTTGCACTTACGAACATTTTAGTCGTACAAAGTTTAGTGAAACGGGCCCCAGAAACTTGGAACAAGGGGAAACAACTCGTGTGAAAATGCCATAATAAAGATGTCAACAGAATTTGGTGAAGATCTGTGAAGTGGAACTTCAAGCATTGTGCAGACATTGTGGTGATCTCAGGGTAAGATATAT
Organism: Conchocele bisecta; assembly: GCA_029237695.1. Lineage (NCBI taxonomy): Eukaryota > Metazoa > Mollusca > Bivalvia > Lucinida > Thyasiridae > Conchocele > Conchocele bisecta. Next base: position 4,386,102 of record CM055275.1, on the reverse strand, counting down.
ATAATGTAGCAACAGATACATGGAAAAACTAGACTTACGGTTACAAGAGAAAGTAGTATGTGAAAAGTTTTAAGTATGTGAAAAGCTTAACGCAAATTTAGATAAAAACTTTAACGCAAACTTCCAAGTCCCTTGACCTTGGGGCACAGGGGCCGCATGAGTGGGACACAGAATGAATATATGGATGATGATCAATAAGCATACAAAGTTTCAAGCAAATCTGACTTCACAAAACCTGTCCAAATTTCGTGAAATTTGGTCAAATATTGATTTTATTACGAAAAATTTATTTATCTATGGGAATTTAACATGGGGGAAAAGGAGGTGGAGGAGCTGTTAGAGGAAATTTGGATCCCGAAACCGGGCTGGATAGTTTGGAAATGATCTAACTAAGAAAACAAAAGTTAAATTTTGAAAATCAGTCAAATATTTCTAAAATTCTAAAAATTTCAAAAAATGTCTATGGGGATTTAACATGGGGAAATTGTTTCTCGCAATAAAATCAATATTTGACAAAATTTCACGAAATAAAAAGAAGGCTCATCCTTAAATTTTGCTTTAATTTAATATTATCGAAAAAAATTATTGATTTTTGCATTTTTTACATGAAACAGACAGTAGGTTGCAAAATGTCAAGTAGTTATTGTGAGCATAAGCTGGGCACGCCGCGTATAGATAATAGGTACCCTTTCTTCATGTATATTTATTAACAAAGTAGCATGCATATACACAGTGTTATTACAGGAATGAATGGCCTTTTTGTGGAATTTATCGGGGTATAAACTTGGAAAAGTCGCAGGAATACTGGACGAAGCGATAACAAATTCTTTTCGTAATAATTTTTTTTTTTTTTTTTTTTATTTTTTGTCGAAAATTGTAATTTTTTAAGGCCTCGTCCAGTATTCCCGCGACTTTTCCAAGTTTATATCCCCGATAAATTCCACAAAAAGGCCATTCATTCCTTATAATTCCAGCATTTGAAATAAATTCATCAAGAAAATGTGTTTATTTTCCGTTTTCTTAAGAATTATTTTAACTGCGCTCACGGTTACGGAAAGTAGTTTGGCGTGGGAGTTTACTGGGATATAAATTTTGGACAGAGACTTGCTACGAGCCAATCAAATGTTAGGGAATTGTGTAAATACTTTTGTGCTGGAATTATTACAGAAAAAGCAAGCTAACTTACAGACTTCATCAGCGTGTCGAGGGAATATTCGACGGTGTCGGCAGTCACGCTACTCGTTCTTCCACGGCCGGTCGGCTTGCTCCCGGTGAGTCCCGCAATTGCCTCATGCTCCAACACCGCCGGCACTGCACGTGAGACAATCAGAACATGACAAAGTGATTCAAGGACGTATGTGGCTGTCACGTTGTGGATTTTGATGTCGGACATGGTGATTATCAAATTGATAATTTCCAATAAAATACTAAAATGGCATCCACTAAAATGGCATTAACCCTTAGACCGCTACACACAGCAATAGTCTGCTGTTGCTTTTATATCGTGCCTTAGTTCTCAATAAAAACATGGTTTGACAGCATTTCAGAATCATTTCCATTGGAAATGATTCTAAAGTGCTGTCAAAGCATGTTTTTGATGATAAAAATGGAAAATAGAAAATAAACAGCAGACGACAAAAAATTAAGATAGCGGTGTAAGGGTTAACATTCAAACACTAAAATGACATTAACGTTCAAATTATTTACGAAAACATGTTGAAATGGCGGACCGGTTGGACGTGTATAAAGTGAACAAAAAGCTAAGTGTAATTTCTCTCCAGGTACAACAACTATGGCTGACAAATATGGTCTATAATTTGGCAAGAAAAAATATCCATCATATTCACTGACATGGGACAAGAATATTCCACCCGAATGGTCAGAAGATCGTGTCAGAAATTCAGTGTTTAGACGAGATAACATAAGGCCATACCATATCTTTTCTATGTTAAGCGTCCACCCAGTTGACCAAAACCTACCTACGTATCCGGTATAAACAAACAAGGCCTTGAAAAAAACGAAGATACATTTATGTTAAAAACTTCCTCGACCCTTAAAATTTTAGCATACATTTAAATTTCCGCCAGCAAACTTTAGAAAAGAATAAGAAGAATATACTCTTATTAAACTTATTGCGTGTAAATTAATGAACGGATATAAAACGTGCCAAGTTCCCAATCAGTTTTCACCAGTAAATAGAGTCAAATAGCATACATAGTTTGTTTGTTTTTTCACTAAGCCACTCTCAAAACATACCCGCACGCGGACGCTTAACAGAGAAAGAACTTGCCATGGCCTAATATTGTGAACCGAACCGAACCCCCTCCAAACCAGAATTCTTGCTAAACCGAACGGACGATCAAGTCCCGAATTCTCCGCTATATAAACACATTGTTTTCTACGCCTCTAATCCGGAACCACTCTAAATAATATGGATGCTGTATTAATTTGTTATTTTAGAAATAAAATCCTAAAAACTGGACAATAATATATTTTTAGAAACGACTACCGATCAGCTAAATACAAACAATGCACTAAGCGGTATGTTTTGGAACGTCATCAGCGGCACTTTCAAAGTGTCAATACCTAAATTTGAGACGTGTTTTGCTTTCTTTGTGAATCGATGATTGCGAGTCGGTAAACACTTGATGTGATCAATTTCTTTAACTGGAATTAGAAAGCCCCTCTAAACCGAACTCTTCAGTGTGTCCCCAGGGTGTTCAGTTTCGAGGGGTTGTAGTGTATTGCAACTTTCTATTATCTTCCTCCAATACATTAAGTCAATTCCAACCCTTAACCCTTAAGACACTGAATTAAATTTTGTCGTCTGCTGCAAATGTTTTATTTTCAATATTTCTTGATAAAAACCTGTTTTGGCAGCGCATGAGAGTCGTCTCCACTGGAGACGATTCTCATGTGCTGTCAAATCAGTTTTTTGAGAGAATTAAGGCAAAAATTAAAAAACAGCAGACGACAATTTTCGTCTCCCGCGTAGTTAGGGTTAAATATTTTACGACTGGCTGAACTGTACTGGGCTGGGCTGACTGACCTATAGATGGCTGTATCGTGGCCTCCATCAGTTTGATCAGCGTCTGGTATATCCACACAGCGAGGTCGCTGAACACTTGACGATACTCGGCCAGGTCAAAGTTGCGGAGGCAGTGTTCGTTCTGGCGTGTCGAGTTTTCGTTCTGGAACGGCTTCTCCCCGCTGTATTGTTTCAGTGTGTGCAGGAATCGACACGTGTTGGCCAGCCACAAGGTCACGTGGTCAAGGTCGTCGTGATGTTTCTATAAATACAATGTAGCCACATGTGACCGGCTATGGCAGGGGCTAATTGTCTTTTTGACCGTTCAACCTTTGATATAATAAATGTGTGATAATAATTTATAAATTTCATTTGGACTTGCCTCGTCTTATGAAATATTTCATCTCGTTAAATAAATATCACACAGAGATGCCAAAATTGGACAAAGCCAAGGAGTAATATGATTGCGCGGCCGGCATCGACACACGGCCTAACGACACGGACCGCCATTTGGCTAGAGAGTTCCGAGGTATATCCCTCACACCCACCCTCATGTTCGAACAAGAAACTTTAACTTCAGTAAATAAATTACTTATACTCTATTTCAATAGAGGACAGTATGTGCGATGGTTCAGAGGTCGCCAGATCGGACAAGTGGGTTTCTTTCTTTCTTTCTTTACATACTGCTACACCCCCTCGCGGATAAAAGGCAGCAAAAGTGTGATAGAAGGTACGACAACAGATGAAAGGTTAAAAATAGATCGAAAAGATAAACGTAGGTTAAAAACAATCCATAGTGTCTTAAGACACTATGGATTGTTTTTAACCTACGTTTATCTTTTTGTTACGGGCAGCACCCAACGTTGACCTGAAATGGTCAAGGTCGCATTGGGTCAATGCGTGTTCAGGCAGGGAGTTCCACTGCACCACTGTACGAGGGAAGAACGAGTACTTGTAAAAATCTGTAGTTGTATGTATTTGACGGAAAGTCATGGAATGGCAGTAGCGATAAATTGTAAACATGATTGTGCCTGGGTGTACTTTGGGTTGCAGGCTATACTCCTCATGAAGATGTGAGGTTGATGCCTGGCTCCCAAAGGATAAGAAGGGGAGGAGTGTCCGTGAGTGGAGGTGAGACACGATCGCCCGGTTAGCTGAGTGGGTAAGAGCGCATTCTCCCTGCCACCACCTCGGGCTTTTGATTAATTCTATTCTTAGCCTCATCCTGGTTACAGTACTGTCATGATAATTGTTTCCATTATGCTTTGTAATGTATGGAGCCCCGCAGGGGGCAGGGATTTTTTTGATCCACAAGTTAACAATTTGTTCCCTCAATTTAACAATTCGTTCCCTCGAATTAACAGTTGACAATTCATTCCCACAATATAACAATTATTATATCGTGGGAACAAATTGTTATTTCGTGGGAACGAATTGTTAAATTGAGGAACAAATTGTTAATTCGTGGAAATAAATTCATAATTTGTGGGAGCAAATTGTTAAATTGCGGGAACAAATTGTTAATTCGTGGGAACGAATTGTTATTTTGTGGGAACAAATTTTATTAAAAAATAATTCTACGTCCCCTGCGGGGCTCCATAGTAATGGTCTGTGACAAGTCTTACCTTGACACATTTTTTGATGCCGTTGATCGTGTTGGTCAGCAGTGAGCGCACCTTCTCATCATCGTTGATGTAGTCCGTGTGGCGCACACACATAAACATGATGTACGCCGGTAAACCAGGCAACAGGCCCGCCGCCACCCGTGGCTTCAATTCTGCCAAAATGAACAAGCGATTTACTTGATCAATAATATCAAGGTGTATGATCACGTGGTTACAACAACAACAACAAGTACTGAAACTTCCAGAAGCCCTCCAATTCAAAGTACGTATTTTGTCCTTATTATGTGATGGATTTTTATGAAATACGGCGCATCAAACGCGTCTTGTTAAGCTGCATTTGGTGGTCTCGGTACTTTGGCCCAAACTTGTCGTTTTTGCGAAGAATCAACATGTATTTACAATCAGAAATAAGTAAAACAGAAAAAAACAACAAAGAAAATGTGGCCTATCAGCACACAAATACCCCTGGTGGCAGATTGGAGAAACTGCGGCAAACTTGATTAACAAAACAGTGAGGAGTATTCATAAGCACAGTTGTGAAGGTCAATGGAAATGGTCATGTTAAGGGCAGCATGGATGTTGCATTTGCGAACAAATATTGAAATATTAAAGTAATCCGTCAAGGGATACAGAACTTATAACAGAATTAAGAAACTCTGGCAAAAGTTCTTAACGTGCCAGACGGACACACGAACACAGAGTCCAAACACTATTATATGCATCCAGGGGCATAAAAAGAACAGAAATTACAGCAATGTTTGTATGTGCCTTTGCAATTCAATGAAATTTGTACCATCTTCAATTTTTTTCTTTATATTTTTTATATATTCAACAACAAATAAGATTTGAGTTTCTATCAGATTTATACCTAATGTCTTTATGAGTGTTATTTATACCTAATGTCTTTATGAGTGTTATTTATACCTAATGTCTTTATGAGTGTTATTTATACCTAATGTCTTTATGAGTGTTATTTATACCTAATGTCTTTATGAGTGTTATTTATACTAATGTCTTTATGAGTGTTATTTATACCTAATGTCTTTATGAGTGTTATTTATACTAATGTCTTTATGAGTGTTATTTATACTAATGTCTTTATGAGTGTTTATTTATACCTAATGTCTTTATGAGTGTTATTTATACCTAATGTCTTTATGAGTGTTATTTATACCTAATGTCTTTATGAGTGTTATTTATACCTAATGTCTTCATGAGTGTTATTTATACCTAATGTCTTTATGAGTGTTATTTATAGTCTTTATGAGTGTTATTTATACCTAATGTCTTTATGAGTGTTATTTATACCTAATGTCTTTATGAGTGTTATTTATACCTAATGTCTTTATGAGTGTTATTTTAAACCTACATGATGTCTTTATGAGTTGTTATTTATCTAATGTATTTATGAGTGTTATTTATACCTAATGTCTTTATGAGTGTTATTTATACTAATGTCTTTATGAGTGTTATTTTTATACCTAATGTCTTTATGAGTGTTATTTATACCTAATGTCTTTATGAGTGTTATTTATACTAATGTCTTTATGAGTGTTATTTATACCTAATGTCTTTATGAGTGTTATTTATACCTAATGTCTTTATGAGTGTTATTTATACCTAATGTCTTTATGAGTGTTATTTATACCTAATGTCTTTATGAGTGTTATTTATACCTAATGTCTTCAGAGTGAGTATTTATGACCTAATGTCTTTATGAGTGTTATTATAGTCTTTATGAGTGTTATTTATACTAATGTCTTTATGAGTGTTATTTATACTAATGTCTTTATGAGTGTTATTTATACCTAATGTCTTTATGAGTGTTATTTATAGTCTTTATGAGTGTTATTTATACTAATGTCTTTATGATAATGTCTTTATGAGTGTTATTTATATACTATCTTTAGAGTCTTTAATGGTGTGTTATTTATGTCTTTATGAGTGTTATTTATAGTCTTTATGAGTGTTATTTATACTAATGTCTTTATGAGTGTTATTTATACTAATGTCTTTATGAGTGTTATTTATAGTCTTTATGAGTGTTATTTATAGTCTGCATGAGTGCTATTTGTACCTAAGATGAGTGTCTTTATGAGCGTGTTTTCATCCTCCTTCTTGTACTCCAGCATGCCCATGTAGTTGCGGTCGCGGTGTTTCACGTGTGCCACGTTCTCCACGCTCTTTGTCTCCTCCCTCTCCAGCTCCGCCTGGATCTCCGCCGCTGCAGGGTAAACAACGCCGTGCTTTATTTGTTTATTCATGGTGGGAACAACGCCATGTTTTTTTTGTTTATTCATGGTGGGAACAACGCCGTGCTTTATTTGTTTATTCATGGTGGGAACAATGCCATGCTTTATTTGTTTATTCATGGAGGGAACAACGCCATGCTTTATTTGTTTATTCATGGTGGGAACAACGCCATGCTTTATTTGTTTATTCATGGTGGGAACAACGCCATGCTATATTTGTTTATTCATGATGGGAACAATGCCATGCTTTATTTGTTTATTCATGGTGGATGCCGTGCTTTATTTGTTTATTCATGGTGGGAACAACGCCGTGCTTTATTTGTTTATTCATGGAGGGAATAACGGCGTGCTTTATTTGTTATTCATGGTGGGAACAACGCCGTGCTTTATTTGTTGAGTGAGCAATATTTATGGAAACAGCGCTGATCTATTTGTTTATAAATCATTCAGAGCTCCAGATAAGCTGCGTATTTGCTTAAATACCCAATTAAAATTGCCAAAAACCCAATTGAAATCAGAAGTAGCGAGTATCAAAAAGCAATAACAATTTTGTGGTACCTTTTTTATGCTGCAGAAAACAATAAACAGACCACAAATATAGCATATATAGCATATTTGTCTTATTTTCCATGAAAATGCATCTTGGTATTTCATTAGAATTGTCTCCGAGGAGACAATTCTAATGAAATGCCAAGACATGTTTTCATTTCGAAGCAACCTATTCAATAATTGCTGTCTGTTGATGTGTAGTGTGATTTTATTTCAGCCAAAATACCCAATTGCTTCAGAAATGATGGAGTGAAAATACTTAATTATTAATTCCCTATCTGGAGCCATGAATGAATCATTTATAGAAACAATGTTTTGCTATTTGTTTCACACAGTCATGGTAACAACGCCATGCTTTCAGTGTTAACCCTTAGACAGCTATCTTAATTTTGCTGTCGTCTGCTGTTTATTTTCTATTTTCCAAAAACATGCTTTGACAGCACTTTATAATAATTTACAACATGATTTGACAGCACTTGAGAATCATTTCCATTGGAAATGATTCTGAAGTGCTGTCAAAACATGTTTTTATTGAGAAATAAGGCAAGATATAAAAGCAACAGCAGACGACAATTGTTGTGAGTAGCGGTCTAATGGTAAATACATGTATGGTAACAACCATACAGTTGATTTTGCTGTACATTTATGCAAACAACACATTAAATTTCCATGGTTTGAAAGTTTTCTAGACAAAGGGGAAAGAGGGAGAATCATGCAAATAAGGGGTAAAAATTACGACTGTTTAACCCTTAAATTTCTGTCGTCTGCTGAATACTTTTTATTTTTCCATTTTTCTCATCAAAAACTTGATTTGGCAGCACTTTAGAATCATTTCCAATGGAAATGATTCTAAAATGCTGCCAAACCATGTTTTTACTGAGAGAAAAGACAAAATATGAATTAACAGCAGACGACTATTTTCGGTTCCCGCATTCTAAGGGTTAAGTCGTCAACACAATACAAGGGGAATAAACATGCAGCTAAGGGCCAACATATGTTACATAGAGAATACCAGGCTAGTGTCTTTTGATATCAAGTTTATCAGGCAAGGCTAGGAAACGCGTAGGAATTTCGAGGCTTGCCGAGGAATTCCTACCGTTTCCGAGCCGAGCCTGATAAACTTGATATCAAAATACACTAGCCTGGTATTCTTTTTATCAGGTAACGTTTTATGCTCGAAAATGACATTAGATGACGTCGTATTCTATGGACAGAACGCGGACTTGTTTACGTTGCGTCATTACACTGACGTCATTTGGTAACGTCACGTGACGTCATCCGACCAAAGGAACGTCAGTTTTCACTTTGTTGTAACCCGGATGTTGATATCAGGTCAATGCCTGATACAACAATATGTTATCAGTCAGTACGTATTCGGTCAATACAGGGCAGGTTACCTGATAAAAAACAATACCATGGTTTAAAGGTACATGCCCACTCAGCAGACACAAAATGTTCTTTATATCAGAGACATCATCTGATACATTTTCTGGCAAAATAAACATTCATTCACCATTATCCCACATATTGATTGGCATTATTCTATATTTTATATCAGACGTAAATTTACACACTGATAACCGTGTTTCCTTAAAATGTTAACGGGCATTACTATATATTCTCTGTATTTAATGAAATGATCAGACTCTATAATCTGTCGAAAATATTATTTTTTCAGGTGAAGCATTTACTTAGTATAAATAATTAAAAAATAGCATACGTCATTTGCATCTGAAAACAGCCTGATACCACCGCGCGTCACTATCAGTAAATTAAACATTACTAAACTATTATATCTGTATAGCGGGTATTCGTAATTTTAGAACTCGTGGAATAGCGACACAAGTATACACATACTTAATTCCTATAAAGAACATTTTGTGCCTACTGAGTGGGCAGGTACCTTTAACGGTTTTCTATACAAAACAATTCAACAACGATAATGATGCAGCTACCGAGTTGAACATTATATCAGTATCATTCCATTTTACTATCTTGGATCTTTCTATCGGTTTTTAATAATTTCCAATAACCTCCGAAGGGAAGTACATTTAACACACATTGTAAAAATTACGACACAGCACCACTGTTTAACCCTTACAATACAGACGTCATGACGTCCGGCTCATAACATCCAGTTTACTGCTACACTATGGACGTTTTAATAAAAAGAGTGACTTTAAAACAATGTATGGTTTTTAATATTCGTATTTGCACAAAGTTTTGTGAAACAGGTTCACAGGGCTGTTGTTATGAAACTTTCATCCGTATTCAATATACATGTAAACATGATAATACTGCAGAGCACGAAAATTCCACTCGTCCGCTCGTCCGAACGAGTGTAAATGTCTGCAGGACGAGTGGAAATTTCCATTTTTGTAATGTAGATTCCTGAATTTTGCCATTCCGGTCAAAGTAAGGACGAGTAAATATTTCAAGAATGTTCGTGCCCTGTACTGGAATGTGACGAACCATAATTTCACAATTTTCTCAATGTAGTTCAATGAGAATAAGGAAAAAGTGAGTGATTTTGATGTCTCATCAACAGCTAAGGTCATATGTGGTTCTCACTGGAGAATGGGTGGGATTTATGTGTTTTGCCGCCAGTGCAGATCCAGATCAGAATGTGCATCCGCACAGTCTGATCAGGATCTGCACTGTTCGCCAATTCCATCAATGAAACAATTCGCCAATTCCGACAACAAGAGTGTGTTATATGATCAGGAGCACATGTCCTAAGTCCCATTTCTCCAGTCACAGCCACATAGAGAGACGACGGCACCTCGGCGGAAAGTCCCATCCGAAAGTCGAGTGAGACGGAACCGTACAATGAGAGAAGAGAGAGGGGCGACATGCAGGACACCTTACCCGTGGTGGGGCTGAGGGAACAGGAAGAGGAGAGAAGGGGACGCTTGGGGTATCCCGTGACTGGCAGCAGGAAACGAAAGTATAGACAGATACATGAACAGGTATAGGTGACTATTGAAGGTTCTGAGGCACCTGTTACAAATTACTGTCTGTTTCACAAACCTGCCCAAATTTTACGGCTATATAAACAATGCAAACATGTTTTTTTTAATATTATTAAATTTTATCAAAATTTAAGAATGAGCCTTATTTTTTATTTCGTGAAATTGGGTCAAATATTTATTTTATTGCGAAAAAACAATTTCTCCATGTTAAATCCCCATAGACATCTTCACAGATAGGTTGCATATGAACAATAAATGTAAATCCAATAATTGTTTACAAGAAAACACTGTTAATGTGAAATTCACAGACTATCATAATTTTGCACTTACAAACATTTTAGTAGTACGAAGTTTAGTGAAACGGCCCCCAGATGGTGATCGACCATACAAGTGAATATTCCCTGGCCCAAGATCAATACACGACCAAACTTACCATCTCCTTCCTTGAGACGTTTGGCGTACACCTTCAGCATCTTCTTCAGTTTCCGGATCTGGTCCGCTTGCTTGTCTATGGTCTCCCGAAGGTCCTGGATAAAAAATACACCATACATGTGACTGGAGAGATGGGAATATGGCATTTGTGACCGGTGTAACTTCAGGTCTGTGACTGGACAAATGGCACTTATGAAATATATGGCCAGTCAAGCTTGTACAATGTGACAGAAAAACATGGGGCTTAACTCTTTGCATGCTGGGAAATTTGTGGGCTATAAATAGTTCAAAAATAGCAGATGACAATTCATTATATATTCTTTTATTTCTCCTTATAAATGTCATGAATATGTCTCATGTGCTTTCAAAACCATTTTTTTGTTAAGAATTAAAGCAAAAATGAAAAACAGCTGACGGAAATTTTACGTCAACAGCGTAGGAAGGGTTAAGCAATAAATAGGTGTACAGTTGAACCTCTCGGAACGGCCAACTCTCTACACCAAACCCCTCTCTGGAACAGCAATTATTTTATATCCCAAATGGGCAATTGCCTCTATGTTTAACCTCTCTACAACAGCCACCTCTCTACAACAGCCAGTTTTGTGTCTTCCCATGGTTGGATGTTGTATGTTGTAGAGAGGTGGCACTGTACAACAAATTATGGATTAACTTACAAGATTTTCGGACGTCAATCGGCCAATCTCGTGCTGCATCGTTGCCTCAAGTTTTGCTTCCGGTGTGAGGGACAGGTTCTGGTGGAGACAGACAGACAGACGGACACATGAATGAAATGATATGCACCAATCAGAGCTCCAGATAAGCTTTCTGTCTAAAGCGTACTATACCCCCTGATTTCAAAATCAATGCATATTTTACTTTTACAAATTAATTATTGATTTTCTTCATTACTAAATAGGGACTAAATACTATACTGTCTCATATCTTCAGTACATGTACAAATGGGGGGAAAATCCCAAAATCAGAACTGAATATTTACAATAAAAGAACTATATATTCAGCCCTGAAATCAGAACCATAATGATCTGATGCCAGGTCCCCGCCACACCAGAATCACTTGGCCCCCTCCCAAAAGCAGAAGAATCAGTAATACTCTTACTACTTTTATAATGTTCCCAGGTAACAAAAAGAGACAAAGATAAAAACGTACATGAGGGCCAAACCAGGCAAATCGTGATTCCTATAAGGAGAAAACCCCTACCGTTAATTTACACCATCACGTACACCAGACCAACCACCCACAAACTAGTGTGTGAACAAATGACCCTTTTCTGTGTGTGAACAAATGACCCTTTTCTGATAATCTGGTTACATACCATACTTATTCCCTATACTGTCTCATATCTTCAGTAAAAATACGCTATTCCACAGAGTAAAGTTATATATTTCAAATATCAACATTTCAATTTGTTTGGTGATACATGTAGTAATATAGTAAACCATTTCATGAAAATACATAGCGACAGGGGCATTTATTAGAATAAATATGACAAGTGGAGTTTTACGGAGTCCAGAAGGGGACGTAGAATTCTTTTTTTTATTAATTTGTTCCCACGAAATAACAATTTGTTGCCTCAATGGGAACGAATTAACAATTCATTTGACATTTCGTTCCCTCAATTTAACAATTCGTTCCCACAAAATAACAATTTGAATTGTTAATTTGAGGGAACAAATTGTTAAATTGAGGGAAAGAATTGTTATTTTGTGGGAACGAATTAAGAAAAAAATCCATGTCCCCTGCGGGGCTCCGTAGAGTTTAAACTTAATTATGTTGATAAATGTGCAGTTAGTGACGAGTCGGCACTCAGATGGCCGAGAAACAGTTACGGCGTTAATTGTGAAATTGCTGAATTTGGATAAGGGAAGGCCAGTAGCCGATTTCATCAACATTGCTAAGCATACTTATCTAGCTAAGTATACTTTGAGGGAGTAATAATTTATTTTTCCCGAAATGCATTATTTCAACGACTGCATATATTTGATGATTAAAAGTATGCAAAATTATTATACTGAATTTATTACATTATCACAGCCAAAATGGCTGTGATAATGTAATAAATTCAGTATAATAAAAATTAATAAATTTATCCTTAAATTGAAAATTTCTCCCTCAAAATATACTTAGGAAGATAATTTAAGTATACTTTGCAATTTTGGTGAAATATGCTACTGGTATGTGAAAATATAATACACCGTACATGTAATCATCATGTTCTAACAATGAACAGAACATACCATGCTATCATATTAACCCTTAGACCGCTACACACAACAATTGTCGTCTGCTGTTGCTTATATATTGTGCCTTATTTCTCAATAAAAACATGGTTTGACATCACATCAGAATCATTTCCAATGGAAATGATTCTGAAGTGTTGTCAAAGCATGTTGTAAATTATTCGAAAGTGCTGTCAAAGCACGTTTTTGATGATAAAAATGCAAAATAGAGAATAAACAGCAGACGACAAAAAATTAAGATAGCGGTGTAAGGATTAATACAATATACAACTAACAAAACTGAAAAAACAAACTTGGCACACACCATCATGCAATTCTATTGAAAATAAAATATGAAAACTAATATAGAATCAAACATTTTAGATAACCTAGTTTGTACGTCTGTATCAAAACGAGTAGGATGCATTTTGTGTGTGAATAATCTGTAATCTTGATGCAAATAAATACACACCTCTAAATTAAATAGAAGAAATTATGGCCGACAAACCTTAATTTCTGCCCCTATATTTCACTGCCATAATATAAGACAGGTTAAATAAATCGTCATGCAAACTATTGGCTGAACAAGAATTCCGCCACGGAAGCGGTGTCACGCCTGCCGAGACATTTGACCATAACATGATCATGGGCATGTGCTAAAGTAAGCATCACAAAAATCGTTGAGAAGTGCATGTTTAAAATACGAAAAGGGTCACGGTTGACAAAACTTTTTGACATAAACAAAATGGGTAAGTGTTTCCACAACCATGTGAAGGTCAAAATGGTCAAGGTCATGTTAATGGCAGCATGAGTGTGTTCCAAATGCTTAAATGTATCAAGTGTCCAAATATTGAAGTAATCCATCAAGTAATATTAATGTTATACGATGATGAAGAAATTTGTACAAACTTTTTGACACATAAAAATGGCTACGTGTTTCCGCAAAAATATGAAGGTGAAAAAGGTCAAGGTTATTTGAATGGTGGCATGAGTGTTCCAAATGCTCACATGTGTCAAGTGTCCAACTATTGAAGCAATCCGTGAAGTAATATTAAAGTTATCCCATGATCAAGAAGCTTGTACAAACTTTTTGACACAAAAAAATGGCTAAGTGTTTCAACAAAAATTTGAAGGTAAAAAAGGTCAAGGTCATGTGAATGGCGGCAATAGTGTGTTGCAAATGCTCACATGTGTCAAGTGTCCAACTATTGAAGCAATCCGTGAAGTAATATTAATGTTATCCCATGATGAAGAAGCTTGTACAAACTTTTTGACACAAAAAAATGGCTAAGTGTTTCAACAAAAATTTGAAGGTAAAAAAGGTCAAGGTCATGTGAATGGCGGCAATAGTGTGTTGCAAATGCTTACATGTATCAAGTGTTCAAACATTGAAACAATCCGTAAAGTAATGTTAAAGTTATAGCATGATGACGAAGCTTGTGCAAAGTTTTTGACACAAATAAATGACTAAGTGTTTCAGCCAAAAAAGGTCAAGGTCATGTGAATTGTGGCAGCATGACTGTGTTCCTAATGCTTACATGTATCAAGTGTCCAAATATTGAAGCAATCCGTAAAGTAATATTAAAGTTATAGCATGATGACGAAGCTTATACAAAGTTTTTGACATTTCGGACGACGACGGAACAAGCAATGGATTTAGCACATTCAGCAACATGCGTTCTTACGAAAATAAATATGTGTAGTTAAAGTGTGTTCTACAAATATTCAACTTCAAGTCTACATACATGCACCTAATATTAACCCTTATACCGCTACTCACAACAATTGTCGTCTGCTGTTGCTTTTATATCTTACCTTATTCTCAATAAAAACATGGTTTGACAGCACCAATGGAAATGATTCTGAAGTGCTGTCAAAGCATGTTGTAAATTATTCTAAAGTGCTGTCAATGCATGTTTTTGATGATAAAAATGGAAAATAGAAAATAAACGGCAGACAACAAAAAAAATAAGATAGCAGTCTAAGGTCTAAGGGTTAATTACTCTCAAGTTATCACTACATGTCAGTAGTCCATTTAACCCTTACTATGCTGAATTAAATTCTGTTGTCTGCTGGAAATGTTTTATTTTCAATATTTCTCGACAAAAACCTGGTTTTGACAGCACATGAGAATCGTCTCCAGTGGAGACGATTCTAATGTGCTGTCAAAACCAGTTTTTTGTTAAGAATTAAAGCAAAAATGAAAAACAACAGACGGCAATTTCCGTCAACAGCGCAGGAAGGGTTAGCTCTTATATGCTAAATACGTTTTGCCATCTGCTATTGACTTTTTATTTTCCATATTTCTTGATGAAGACGTGTCTGCTGCCAAAACATGTTTTTGTAACAAAATCGGTGAAGAACAAAAAATATATGTTTCGCGGCTTTGAAAGGTTGTGCATTCAAATGTACTAGCCAAGTTATGAACAATAAGCAATTCTTCCATTGACAACAAACACATTTTGTATTGATCAAACACTGTAGGCCCTGATCAATCTTACCGAGCACATGCTCAAACTCAGCCAATGGAATTGTTTGATTTTGAGTACGGATTAGGGGCGCGTTTCACTAAACTTTGTACGACTAAAATGTTCGTAAGTGCACAATTATGATGGTCTGTAAATTTCACATTAACAACGTTTCCTTGTAAACAATTATTGGATTTACATTTATTGAGCATAGGCTGCATAGCCTATGATCAATAAATGTACATCCATCACTGGAAAGTTCCAGACGATCCGAAATTTGCACTTACGAACATTTTAGTCGTACAGAGTTTAGTGAAACGGCTCCCAGGATTCTAACTGGAGAAACTCTTACAAACTTTTTGACGTAAATGTACACGGACGGACGTACGGGACCTCAAGAGAAACGCAAGGGAACATAACAAGTAATCAATATCTCTGTTAACCCAGCTCATCAGAAAATGCAGAATATTAACATGTAGGGCTCCAGATAAGGAATTAGTAATTGAGTATTGTCACTCCATCATTTCTGAAGCAATTGGGTGTTTCAAAATTTGAATTGGGTAAAATAAAAGCACACTACTGTTTACACATCAACAGACAGCAATTGTTGAATAGTTTGCTTCAAAATAAAAACATGTCTTGGCATTTCATTAGAATTGTCTCCTTGGATGTGTTTTCATGGAAAATAAGAAAAATATGCTATATTTGTGGTCTGTTTATTGTTTTCCGCAGCAAGTACCATAACTTTTGTATTGCTTTTTGTTACTCGCTATTTCTGATTTCAATTGGGTTTTTGGCAATTTTAATTGGGTACTTAAGCAAATACGCAGCTTATCTGGAGCGCTGAACATGGCAGAAAATATTCTGATTTGTTTCGTGAACTACATATTTATAAGAACAGTAGAACCTCTCTAAACCGGACACGCAGGGGCGGATCCAGGATGTGTGTCTAGCGGGGGCGTGGATTCTCAATTGCAAATGAGACGTACACGATCGTCAACTTTCATAAAATTCAGATAATTATTTTCTACATTTTTCTTATTTCTCATCAAAAGTGTATGTTGTTACCACTCAGTTGAACCGTCTCGACGAGACGGTTCAACTGAGTGGTAACAACATACACGTTGGGTGTATCCTTAAAGGTACATGCCCACACAGTAGGCACCAAATGTTATTTATATCAGAGACATCGTCCGAGACATTTTCTGGCAAAATAAACATTCATTCACCATTATCCCAATACATTTTATATCCGACATAAATGTTCACACTGATATCAGGGGTGATAACCGTGTTTCATAAAAATGTTAAAGAAAATTACTATGTATTCTCTCTATTTATTTTTTGAATGCAATTCTCATACTTTATAATCTGTCTAAAATATTATTTTTTCAGGTGACACACTTAATTAGTATAAATAATAAAAAAAATATCATGCCTAATTTGCATATGAAAATAGCCTTGCCAGATATTTTTTCCCATTCAAGGCACTACTAACCTACTATTCTATATTTATATTTCACTGTTCCCTGTTATCATTATAAATTCCAGATGTCCATTCTAAAGTCACGCTGTCCCTCAGCATGTGTCCTGGGCATCCATACCACTAACATTCAATGTAACGGGTAGCCAGCTTTTTATTGGAAATGGTGTCCTAGAAACGGATTAGTTACAATGAAATGGGTTAAACAGATATATAAAATGTGCTAAAATATTTCTAAATCAAACTTGCAATTTGTCAGCAAGACAACTTACCCCCTTCGATCTTCGTTTTTTATTCTGGTCAAGAAATAATAACATCGGTCCATTTATGAACATCTACTGGAATTATGTTCTTTGCGATCATGTTTGTTTGTTTATTGGTGTTTAACGGCCTATCAACAGCTAAGGTCATTTAAGGCCGGGTGAAAGGGTTCGATCCCGTTTTAACCTGCTGCATTGGGGGGAAAATCCCAAATGCCAGGTCATAATCACATCAAAGTCACTTGGCCCCTTCCCTTAAAATAGGATTACGAATAATCGTAATACTCACATAAGGGGTATAACCAGATTCAACTGTCACATACAAAATGCCAAAGACGTATGTGAGGGCCAAACCTGGGGCCCGTTTCACTAAATTAGAACGACTAAAATTTTCGTCAGTGCAAATTGAGGATCGTCTGGAAATTTCAATTGATGGATTACATTTATTGAGCATAGGCTGCATATGCAGCCTATGCTCAATAAATGTAAATCCAATAATTGTTTACAAGAAAACATTGTTAATGTGAAATTTACAGACTATCACAGTTTTGCACTTACAAATATTTTAGTCGTACAAAGTTTATTGAAACGGCCCCCAGGTCTCCAGTCGGGATTCCGGTAAGGATGTATCCTGATCGTTAAATTACCCATCGCTACCCACTCTTTGCGATCATGTGGTGTCGTTCAACCAATAGAACATCAATGAACGAAAGTGTAAACGAAATCGACCATGATACAATGTATTAGCGTCACTGTCTCGTACATCATTCATGTTACTTGTGTCAACATGTATTTGGACAACGCACACCATGTTGACGGTTAAAAGTGTATATGACAAACATAGATACATATAACTACAAATAAAGAAACCAAAAAAAAATCAAAGATATTTGTGACCGACAACGTACACAACATGAAATATGTAAATAACATGTGATAGGGATGATAAAAGATTCCCCCAATTATGCTTCGAATCTTACCTAACCCCACAGCGGATGTAGAATTCTTGTTTTTATTAATTCGTTCACACAAAATAACAATTTGTTCCTTCAATTTAACAATTCGTTCCCACGAAATAACAATTCGTTCCCACGGGAACGAATTGTTAATTTCGTGGAACAAATTGTTATATCGTGGGCATGAATTGTTAATTGAGGGAACAAATTGTCATTTCGTGGGAACGAATTGTTAATTTGAGGGAACAAATTGTTATTTCGTGGGAACGAATTAATAAAATAAATATCCATGTCCCCTGCGGGGCTTCGTAGAATCCAGCGAGAAATTGGAGATATAAAAATAGCCATGAAAATCAAACAACACATTTGTTTATTGCTTTCATGGCTATTTTTATTTCTCCAATTTTCGGCGAGTTTCGAAACATAATTCGGGGAATACAACCATTTTATCATCATGTTCACACAATTTATACACAATATTGACGACAATGGAACACGATAGTGGTACAGGCTACGCCAATACATACTGTGTATACATCGCTCAGCTGAAATTCAGATTTGTCATTTATATAACGATACTCGAGTTTCCATAGCGACATATTTCTGCAAACATTATACAGGTGTTTCAGAAAGCTATTAAAGCTACTGAGTTGCATACAGCACAAAGATAGAGGGAGATAAACTAAAAAATAAGTGAGCCAAGAATTGTCATTCATATGTGCTACACATCTATGGGTTGTGGTCTATGTATGTGTGAAGTTTCATGAAGATATTCCAAAGGGTATTCAGGTTATGCTCTATACAAGAAATCGGTGCACAAAATAACCCAGAGAGAGATAACTCGAAAATTAGCGAGGCAAGAGTTGTCATTCTTGCGTACAACACATATTTGTGTCGTGGTCTACGCATGTGAGAAGTTTCATGAAGATATTGCAATGGGTAGTAGAGTTATGCTCCAGACAAGAAAGATAACTCGAGTGAGAGTGAGATAACTCGAAAATTAGTGAGGCAAGAGTTGTCATTCTTGCACACACTACACCTGTGGGTCGTGGTCTATGCAAGTGTGAGTTTTGTGAAGATATTCCTGTCTGCGCAATAATACACCTGGATCTTTCTGCTATCATAACCACCACTGGCGATACAGGCCAATCTATGCTAAGTGGAACTGTATTAACCCTTTCACCCCTAAGTAACTGGAATGGATTTTCATATGTTAATTTTGCAACCAATCCAACCATCACAAAATGGTTTTCAGACTAGTCCATTTATGAAAAGGCGGTGTTTTTGTTCTCAAAGATATGAATATTTCTTTCACAAAGTGCAGATCCCGATGAGACGGCTCGTTATGAGCCGGCTCATCTGGATCTGCACTGTTTGCATAAACCGCTATAGCGGGCTTTCGGGTTCATCAACAGCTAAATTCATGTAAGGCCGGGCAAACGGGTTCGATCCCGTTTTAACCTGCTGCATTAGGGGGGAAATCCCAAAATCAGAACAGAATATTTACATCGAGAAAAAATATATTCAGCCCTGAAATTAGAATAACCTGACCTGGTGCCAGGTCCATACCACACCAAAGTCACTTGACCCCTTCCCTAAATTAGGATTACAAATAATCGTAATACTCACATATGGGAAAATGCCAAAGATGTATGTGAGGGCCAAACCAGTAGCCGATTTCATCAAAATTACAAAGCATACTTTTCTAGCAAAGTATACTTTGAGGGAGAAATTTTCAATTTTAGGAAAAATTTATTAATTTTTATTATACTGAATTTATTACATTATCACAGCCATTTTGGCTGTGATAATAAAATAAATTCAGTATATTAATTCTGCATACTTTTAATCATGAAATATATGCAGTTGTTAGTTCTATATGAAATAATGCATTTCAGGAAAAATAAATGATTACTCCCTCAAAGTATACTTTGCTAGAAAAGTATACTTTGCAATGTTGGTGAAATCGGCTACAGGTCTCCAGTCGGAATTCCGGTAAGGATGAAACCTGATCGTTAAATTACCCATCGCGTGCTCCCACCTGCCACCCACAGAAATGAATCAGAAAGGGCAACAGTAACTACACCCCGTGCTTAGAAAAGTTACAGTATGATAAGTGCAACCAATATAGCTCCATATCAATCTGCGCATCGACACAGTCTGCCATTCAGTCAGTGAAAACAGATTATATTCTAATCTGTAGCCTATTTCATCAACATTGCAAAGTATACTTTACTAGCAAAGTATACTTTGAGGGAGAAATTTTCAATTTTATGATAAATTTATTAATTTTTATTATACTGAATTTATTACATTATCACAGCCAATTTGGCTGTGATAATGTAATACATTCAGTATACAGTAGCGTAACCATTTGTCGGGATAACTCCCGCATCGGGAATTTTCGTAAACCACATTTGTCGATCACAGAAAAATTCACTGTCAGTTTCGCGGACATTTTTTTCAGAAGACACCTATCTGTCAAATGGAGAAAAATGTTCCACATCGCCCTTAGTCATGTAAGGTTGTAATCAAATTTGTTAGAATACCTTCACAATGTTGTATTTCAGCTATTCCCACTTTTGTCCACTCATAAACATCATTATTCAAAAAGATTTACAAAGCATGATTCTGTCAGTCTGCGTCACTTAATTCTTTAGCCATTTTGAGAAGTCGATGTCATGTGAACACAGACTGGTAGCTATCAAATTACCAGAATATACCTTCTCATTATACTGGGGGGTCTTATATGAAAAACAATAAAAAACTAACACAGAATTACATTTGATAACACAGATGTAGATATAAACTCTGTGTTTTTAGTAGAATTTATTGTTCTGTTGATTATAAAAATGCTCAGAATAATATGCAACAGTTTGTAGATTGTTATAATCTTGTTGTTGGTATAAATCCCGCCTGTAGTGTGCACCATAATGAATATGGTAAAATAGCATGTACCACAACTGAAAATTAAACGTGATCTGAATGCATCTTGCATTATGATTATTAGCCTTGTGATAATATTATTGTCATTTATAACTGGCAAAGGAAATGGTGGAAAATTGTTTACTGTACACTCCTCTGATAATTTAGGTAACAATTTTTTACACTGACCCGATGGTGCGCCGCAATACAGGATGAGTATAACCCAACAAAAAAAAATCCAGACTCTGAGGTCACAGTCTATTTTCTACAAGCGCCTGGATGATACGATACGTTAACAAGATGGACGACATGGAAACAAGTGCGACTTTTAGATAAATCTGGTTTCACAGCACTTTTACGATAAGTGTATTGTTTTAAAAAGTTTTGAATA
This sequence comes from Conchocele bisecta, assembly GCA_029237695.1. NCBI lineage: Eukaryota > Metazoa > Mollusca > Bivalvia > Lucinida > Thyasiridae > Conchocele > Conchocele bisecta. The sequence goes on along the minus strand of CM055275.1, from coordinate 4,364,523 downwards.
ATCGTTTGTATATGCGTATAGCTCTAGTAACTGGCCAGCGAAGGCTTATTATTCAGAACCTAGGTATATCCACTGTAATAACTCTGTATACTTTTAATCATGAAATATATTTGATGATTAAACTTATGGATAATTATTATACTGAATTTTATTACATTATCACAGCCAAAATGGCTAGTGGCCAAAGTGGCTAATATATGACCATCCGGTGCATCTGCGCAGTTTGATCAATAGCTCTGAAGCCTATTTCACCAACATTGCAAAGTATACTTTCCTAGCAAAGTATACTTTGAGGGAGAAATTTTCAATTTTAGGATAAATTTATTAATTTTTATTATACTGAATTTATTACATTATCACAGCCATTTTGGCTGTGATAATGTAATAAATTCAGTATAATAATTCTGCATACTTTTAATCATCAAATATATGCAGTTGTTAAGTTCTATATGAAATAATGCATTTCGGGAAAAATAAATGATTACTCCCTCAAAGTATACTTTGCTAGTAAAGTATACTTTGCAATGTTGATGAAATAGGCTACAGATAAGGTCCGTATTGACATATTCGCTTGGATGCTTCAGTAGCCTATTTCATCAACATTGAAGCATCCAAGCGAATATTCAGGGATGAAAGCGTAAAGCCCCTGATACATGTACACACAAAAGACAGTACACCACCACCACTACATAATTTCAGTCGTCAGCTGACATTAAGGTCCTTACGGAATTTGTGACCAGCGGTAGACTCGGACCAGTCTGACTACCTACACAATAATCGCATCATCCGACATTGTGGAGGACCTGTAGCCGATTTCATCAACATTGCAAAGTATACTTTCTAGCAAAGTATACTTTGAGGGAGAAATTATTTATTTTTCCCGAAATGCATTATGTCATATAGAACTTAACGACTGCATATATTTGATGATTAAAAGTATGCAGAATTATTATACTGAATTTATTACATTATCACAGCCAAAATGGCTGTGATAATGTAATAAATTCAGTATAATAAAAATTAATAAATTTATCATAAAATTATTAGGCTACAGGTGTATCAGATCAGACTACATTTCCTGCGTATGCCGTAATACCCTCAGCCGGCGACCCAAGAAAAAACAGTTGCTGCTGCTGGGTCAGTTGCTGGCGGCCATAAGTCCAAAGATTGTATGGACCGGACCACCCACCATTTAAAAGCTAACGAAGCAAGACAGTTGTTTGTTCGCCCCACAAATTACCTGTGTGATGATTTTCTGCTGTTTGTCATTTTCCTTCCGAAGCTCGGTAATCAGTTTGGTGTGGTCAGCGTCTTTCTGCTTCAGCTCAACCTCAGACCTCTGTAGTTGGTCCTCCAGCAGTCTGTAATATAACGAAAAAAATTGGAAATTGACTCCGAAACCTGGCGAGATAGCTTGAAAATGATGTAATTAAGAAAACAAAAGTTAGATTTTGAAAACCGGTTGACAAATAAAATAATATTTAAAAAAAAAAATCTATTTTTAGCCTCCTCGTTTGTGGCTATGACAGGAGAAATAGAGAATAGTAGGTTAGTGCCGTGAATGGGAAAAAATATCTTGGCAAGGCTTAGGAAACGGGATGGGCGAGGCTCTGCCATTCACGGCACTAACCTACTATTCCATTTATCCCGTCAATACCTACAAATAGCTTTAAAATGCAATAAAAATAACCCAAGCAATAACTCATAGTACTGATTTCACAAAAAAAAATGGCTGCAACTGGAGAAATGGGGCTTATGGTATTTGCAACCTGTACAGCTCCTGATCCAATAGCACACTCCTGTAACCTATATTCCTTGTTAGAAACACGACAGCATGTTTCATTGATGGACTATCGAACGGTGAAGATCCATCAGACCATGTGGATCTGGATCTTCACTGGTCGCAAAACCCATGAGCCCTATTTCTTCAGTCACAGTCACAAATATGTTGTCATCATACAGAAATCATATAATATGCATAATATGCAAATAACAAATACACTATGTATAATCCAATTAACCCTTAGACTGCTATCTTATTTTTGTTGTTGTCTGCTGTTGATCTTATATTTTCCATTTTTATCATAAAAAACATGCTTTGACAGCACTTTAGAATAATTTACAACATGCTTTGACAGCACTTCAGAATCATTTCAATGATTCTGAAGTGCTGTCAAACCATGTTTTATTGAGAAATAAGGCAAGATATAAAAGCAACAGCCGACGACAATTGTGGTGAGTAGCGGTCTAAGGGTTAAGCCAGAGAATGCATATTTTTTCATACAGAAAAATATAAACATTTCTGTTAATTATGCAAAAAAAGTACACATGTTGTGACCACTTAACAAGACGGTTCAAATGAGTGGTCAAAACAAATACTTTCAATCTGAAATAAGTAGTGAAAAATGATTGTGATTTTCATAAGGAAAATCTTAGTTCTTCTGAACCAAGACTACAGTGAAAGAGCTCTATGCTCAGAATGGTAAAAAACCCATCTCTATGCCAGACACCCTGGGGAGGTCCCCAGGGTGTCTGGCATAGAGATGTTTTTTTACCATTCTGAGCCATAGTTGTGTGCTATGCGATCACGAACAGACATTATCACCCGAGATAAATGACCAAGAAATTCATAAAAATTGAGATAACGTGTTTTCTCAGTGTCCAGTTTAGAGGGGTTCCAATGTACTCACCTATTTATGTCAACATAAACTGGAGACTGTACATCATGATGTCTGCTCGGTAGTTTCAGAGATGTTTTGCACACGCATCTGTCTGCTGTGACATTTTCAAGCACTAGACTACTGCCATCGCAATTGTCATGATTGTTCAAGATATTTATTGCACACCCACCATCTAAACTATGCCCATCGTCGCAATGTTCACACAAATTACTGATGTCTAAAACTTCATCGTTTTCCGACTCCGATTCATATTGCATTTCAAAGCCGACATTTGTTGATGGGTGACTAGAATTACTTCCCTTTTCATAAAAAGAATGAGCAGAGTTATCTGACCTTGAAGTATGCAGATCACTGCAGTGTTCGCAATCGACCGAGTCTTCATGCTCAGATATGCTTGGAAGGTCAAAGTTCACATAGTCACGTGGCGATGACCTTTCAACGTTACCATTTGACCTTCCAACAACGTCTGGCGTACTGCTATCAGATAGTCGAACCTCTTCGCAACATTTCTCGCAAGAAGAAACCTCGGATGTCTGTGACTTGTGTCCTAGACAATTTTTGCATTTACACACATCTCCCGGAACGTTATTATTTATCGGTTTGTCGTAATCTTTGTACGTCCGTAAACAATTCTCACACTCGCAAGTATACGAGTCGCCAGAGTGATTGGCACAATCTTCACAGTCACAAATTACCTCCCTTGGCTGGTGAGTAAGTTCAACATCAGTTACTCCCCTTGCTGAAAGACAATTTTCACAGTGACAGTCTACAGCCTCTTTCTGGTTTACACAATCGTCACAGCTACAGATCACATGACCAGATCCATGGTCAGTTCTCTCCCTGGGAAGAAAAACGTTTTCATTTTCAAACTCTACAAAGTCCTCTACTGGTGACTGCCCATCTGAATCGGAATAACCCTGCTGAGTGCCGCTGTTCTGACGTTGAGAAACTGATGCACGGCCACGTCATACCGGGATAAACTGAACTCCCGGGAAACTCGATTATTTATGTTGATTATCTCTACCTCTGCATCGTCTATGTCTTCTCCATCAGCCTCATGCTCAAACTGATCTCCATACGAATCTATACTTGATGTTATGTACCCTCTGTCGATTGTACTTCCAGTTTGTTCCATATCTGTAGAATTCCCATTTGAATCTTTCACAGAGTGATTTATGACTTCAGTTACTCCATAAAGTGGATTCGAAACTGGTCCATTTGGTTCATTGATTGTCAGTTTCGGTTTACCAATACATGGTTTTGGCTTCGGTAGTTCAATATTCTTCCACAAGTTTTCAATATTGTTAGGCTTCCTGAATGACATTTTGTTGACCTTACAAGCTTCTGATACAATCTGTTAATTCAGGTTTAGTTAAGATATTACACAATCAGATTTAACAGCACATTTACGGTTCGTGCAAAAAGTTACAATGACGAAAGATCGCCAATACCAGTTCATTTAATACAACAACATTGTATCTGATATCCAAATTGTTTTTCTGCCAGAGTATTGTTGATTCTTCACTTGATTGCCAAACAAATGTAAGTTGTGTCATATGTCAGTACAGCTGAGGAAAACATCCTAAATTAAAATAGAGGAGCACCATTAGGACTAATAGATAATGATAATTGTTTTGCAGACACCTTTAGCTAAAGGTAAACTACCATTTCCTTATCCCTACTACAGCTTCTGTCATGTTCAGCGATTGATAATGATCAACAGTGTCAAACAAGCTAACGGCTATTATTGTTACAGGTGTAGGCACACTGATTGCAATCAGTAAACAGCTGATAATCAACAAACAATCAGTTTGCCAACACCTTTAACAATAATTTCCATGATAGCCACCTGTTTGTTATCCTGGATGTTGATACTGTCTCAAAGTTCACACCATTAGTTGACAATTGTGAGGGTCATATGTAAATATATGAGGGTCATATGTAAATATTATACCTTTATATGATTTAAACTTGATCTTTGTTATTAATTGTATTATCCAATAATTGTTATTACTAAGCATATTTTGAATAGAAAATCTTGATTATGAACACAATAGCTACAATAGTTTAACCCTTTCAACACCTGCATACATATTGGTATTGGCAAAAAGTGTAGATCCAGATGAGACGGCTCGTAACGAGCCGTCTCATCAGGAGCTGCACTTTTTGCAAGTAATTTTCATATTTTTGAGAACAAAAACACCACCTTTTCAGAAATGGACTAGTCTGAAAATCCTTTTGTGATATTTGGATTGGTTGCAAATTGACATATACAAATCCGTTCCAGTTACTTAGGGGTGAAAGGGTTAAGAATGTTGCCATGACATGGAGGTTGTGTGTTTAGTTCTGGCCTATAGTATTATTTTGTGAAGATTTAGTGCAGAATCATTGTTTCTGTTAACTGGGTATGGAAGGTGTTCGAGCCAATTCCCACATTTAAATATAAGCTGAATTGAATCAAATTCTGTTAACTGCCAGCAATTGAAGTTTCTTGTCCATTTTGAAGGATTACCTGTAATTCAAATTTGAACCAGTTTATCCTCATCCTATAATAGTAACAGCTCACCAATCACTAAATGTGTTTATATAAAGTATATAAAACAGTGAAATTACAATAATTTTCAATATATTTGCCAACAATTTTCAATACATATTAGCCAACAAATTACAATTTGCCTCATTAGATATTGGAATGTGATGTATTTGGAGCTTAAAGATACGTGCCCACTCAGTAGGCACAAACTGTTCTTATTAGGAATTAAGTAAGTGTATAATTGTGTCACTATTCACCAGTTCTAAAAATTATGAGTGACCGCTATACAGTACAATCTAGTATCATAATATATATTTTACTGATAGTGACGCGCGGTGGTATCAGGCTATTTTCATATGCAAATGAGGCAGGACATTTTTTAATTATTTATACTAATTAAATGTGTCACCTGAAAAAATAATATTTTCGACAGATTATAAAGTATGATCATTGCACATCAAAAAATAAATACAGATAATAAATAGTAGTCCGTTAACATTTTATGGAAACACGGTTATCGCACTTGATAACAGTGTGGAAATTTACATCTGATATAAAATGTATAATAATGCCAATCAATACATGGGGTAATGGTGAATGTTGTTTATTTTGCCAGAAAATGTGTCAGATGATGTCTCTGATATAAAGAACATTTTGTGCCTACTGAGTGGGCATGTACCTTTAATACTAAATAGGTATTTGAGACTATTTAATCCAACTACATACAACTACTATTTAATCCAACTACACTTGATGGCTTACATAACTACCAACACCTGGCACTAAAGAAATGACCCTAAAATATACGGTACTTGTACAGTAACTATTACCCGATAAATAGGTATTTTCGCGATGCAACTGACCCAAATAATTTTTTAACCCATCTCATGCTGGGGATACGCCATTTTGCTCGTGGAAAATCATGAATAATTTCTCTAGATGTCCTTAGAAGTATATGTGGTGACCACCATTTGAACCGTCTTGTCGAGACGGTTCAAATGAGTGGTCACAACATATACTTTCATTGAGAAATAACAAAAATAAAATATTTAATTCATGCCCTTAAAGGTGTATTCTGAACGTAATGGGTTAAACACTTATAGAACAGTATTTCTTTTAAAGTTATACATTTAGAACAGCCAATTAATGTACATATTTAATTTCAAATAACATGAAACGTTATCGTAATAGCCATAAATATTCGGACACAATTTATTTTGGGAATAGTTGTTTCCCAAAACAAACAAGAAATGCGTCTGTCGAACGCGGATGCCACCTGCAGCATATTTGAGAAACTGTGACAAAGTGGTTAACCGAAAAGTGTGACGGACGGACGGACGGACGGACGGACGGACGGACGGACGTTCTTACAAATGGATACTTATGTGGCTTATCACATGTTAAATATTAGCCACATAAAACGATTTTTAGCCACATAAAAGGATTTTTTAGGTGGCTAATTATAACCAACCCTATCCTTTAACAAGTCCATAACCCTGTGGGGCTAGCCACATAAGTACCCTAATGTGTGCCCGGACGGACGGACGGACGGACGGACGGACGGACGGACGGACAAGACAGACGGACGGACAGGACGGACGGACAGGACGGACGGACGGACGGACGGACGGACGGACGGACGGACGGACGGACGGACGGACGGACGGACGGACGACGGACGGACGGACGGACGGACGGTCCAAACACTATATGCCACCCGTTTCTTCGAAACCCGGTGGCATAATGGCATCCAAATATATTGTTAAAGTGATATACCAGTATAATCATACTGACCCTACACATTGGGACAACCAGAGTTGTGGGAAACCAGATATTTATACATGACTCCTGTTGTTTGACACCGCTCACAGCCGTGTTCAAACGTACAGCATGTGCTGTTTGACAATGCTCATTCCGGGGCCAAGCCAACACCTATGTAATGCATGTGTCTCATGACTTTACTAGACTAGAATGCGCCATTACGTCACCAGACCAGTTCCCAACAGTCGCACTGAAATTTTGAATTTGATGTGGCTGCATCACGTGACATGTACTGCGGCCCCGTAACATATAATTATTTATATGCTCAAATTACACTATAATATGCAGCCGGAAACTATGGCCTTGGGGTTCAAACAGTTCCCTCGTGCCATGGAAAACGTTTACCCACGGCTCGACATTGTCGAACCTTATATTTATATGTGTTTCCTAAATAATTGTGTGCGAATATGTATGGTTATTACGGTAACACATTTGTATAGATCTTTACATATTATGTCAAATTATCAACAACAAAACTCAATGTCGACAGAATGACCTCCTCATTGGGTTACATATTGTACATTGCTGATAGGTCACGGTGTTTAAATGCTCAACATTTGTAAGGGGTTAGATTATCATATCAATAGCAAATTATATTCTCATCTAACAGACTTCAGTGAAAATGTTCAGACAGTGATGCGCCAAAGGTTGACAAAGGAGACCAGGGCTCCAGATAATTTTACCAACTTGGGTGAAATTTTGTTATTTCTTCATCAAAAATGGCAAGTTGGGAGTGCTCATTGAGACGATTCTAAAGCACTCCCAATTTGCCATTTTTGATGGAGAAATAAGAAATTTACCTCCAAATTACGCACGTTAACTGGAGCTCTGAGTACCTCCCCTTGAACAAGGCCATTGCGTCCGAAGCATATGGCAGGGCTCCAGATAAGGAATTAGTAATTGAGTATTGTCACTCCATCATTTCTGAAGCAATTGGGTATTTCAAAATTTGAATTGGGTAAAATATAATTACACTAGCGTTTTCACATCAACAGACGGCAATTATTGAATAGTTTGCTTCGAAATGAAAACATGTCTTGGCATTTCATTAGAATTGTCTCCTTGAAATACCAAGATGTGTCGATCCCGTTTTAACCTACTGCATTTGGGAGGAAATCCCAACATCAGAACGAAACAATTTCATCGAGAGAACATATATTCAACCCTGGAATTAGAATAACCAGACCTGGTGCAAGGTCCATACCACACCAAGTCACTTGGCCCCTTCCCCTAAAATAGGATTATGAATAATCGTAATACTCACCAGTATCACCAGATTCAACTGTCACATACAAAATGCCAAAGACGTAATTGAGGGCCAAATCAGGGTCCGTTTCACTAAACATTGTACGACTAAAATGTTAGTAAGTGCAAATTTAGGATCATCTGGGAATTGCAATTGATGGATTTACATGTATTGAGCATAGGCTGCATATGCAGCCTATGCTCAATAAATGTAAATGCAATAATTGTTTACAAGAAAACAATGTTAATGTGAAATTTACAGCTATCATAATTTTGCACTTACGAACATTTTAGTCTTAGACCTAGATTGGTCAGTAAGCGAGGCTTACAGAATACCCCCTTCGTGGGCCCAGGTACCCCTAAAATATGTAAAAATTTCCAAGTGTGTGGGCTTGTGACCTTGACTCTGGGCTTAGCGGGTGTGGCATGAATGTGAATTTGTCACAGGGTGGTAGAGGTCCATTGGAGCAATGCGTGTGTAAAATGTGAAGCAGATCCGAGCAAGGAAATAGAAGTTATAACCGATTTCTCTGATGTTAAGTTTTGTAAAGAGACTAGGTATGTGACCTTGACCTCGATATCAGCGGGAATTTGTCACAGCATGATAGTAGAGCCTTACAGGAATGCATGCATGAAATATTAAGAATGTTCGATGAAAGAAATAGAAGTTATAACATATTTCTCTGATGTTAAGTTTTGTAAAGAGACTAAGTTTTGTTTGTTTTTTGTTTATTAGTGTTTAACGGCCTACCAACAGCTAAGGTCATGCAAGGCCGGGCAAACGGGTTCGATCCCATTTTAACCTGCTGCATTGGGGTGAAAATCACAAAATCAGAACGGTATATTTTCATCGAGAACAAATATATTCAGCCCTGAAATTAGAATAACCCGACCTGGTGCCAGGTCCATACCACACCAAGTCACTTGGCGGCCCTTCCCCTAAAATAGGATTACGAATATCGTAATACTCACATAAGGGGTATAACCAGATTCAACTGTCACATACAAAATTCCAAAGATGTATGTGAGGGCCAAACCAGGTCTCCAGTCGGGATTCCGGTAAGGATGAACCCCGATCGTTAAATTACCCATCGCGTGCTCCCACCTGCCACCCACTAAAGAGACTAAGTATGTGACCTTGGGATCAGCGGGGGTTGGACCGTCGTAGATTTGTCACAGCATGATAGTACAACCTTAGAGGAATGCACAAGTGAAATATTAAGAATTTTCAATGAAGGAAATAGAAGTTATAACTTATTTCTCTGATGTTAAGTTTTGTAAAGAGACCAAGTATTTGACCTTGACCATGGGATCAGCGGGGGTTGGATGGTCGTGGATTTGACACAGCATGGTAGTAGAGCCTTACAGGAATGCACGTGTGAAATATTAAGCATTTTAGATGAAGGAAATATAAGTTATAACATATTTCTCTGATGTTAAGTTTTGTAAAGATAATAAGTATTTGACCTTGACCTTGACCTTGGGATGAGCGGGGGTTGGACGGTCGTGGATTTGGCACAGCTTTGTAGTAGAGCCTTACAGGAAAGCATGTGTGAAATATTAAGCATTTTAGATGAAGGAAATAGAAGTTAAAACAATATTTCTCTGATGTTAATTTTACGGACGCACAGATGCCCACCAATAGTGAAGAAGGGGCCATTTCCATTGTTCTAGATCAAAGAGATGGCCCCTTGTAATGAATAGAATAAGGGGCCACACGGTATAAATCAAAGGATTCTTTTGTGTTAGGCTCTGCCTCATGGCCCCTTCTACACCCTAGGGTTGGTTGCTCGGACGTACTCCCTGAAGTGACGTTGTGGGGTTTGTCGCATGTGGGGTTTTTGGCCAAGTCTTTTGGGGTTTTTTGGGTGCTATTTGTGGGGTGCAAACAATGCTAAAGGTGTTATCTCCCCTATACTAACTTGCTCTCGTTTTCTTATGCCTCCTGCATGCACTTGTGGGGTATTTGGGTTTGATCAGTGAAGTACAATATGTACTTGTGGGGAAATTTAGTCAGCCATTGTTTGTGGGGTTTGGATGGACGGACGGTTTTGACCATCACCCTCTGGCGTGTCAATTTTTTATTGCTTTTTTGGGCTTTTCAGAAGTGATGGAGTTCATTAAGATATAGTTGCGTATGGGGTGCACCCCACATGCAACAAAAAACCCACATGCATGTCATGTACTTATGATTCACCCCACAACGTCACTTCAGGGAGAGCGGACGGACGTTCCGGACGGACAGTCCGTCGGACGGACGGACGGACGGACGGACATACTAACATTTTGGGTTTATGGGCTATTTGTTCTTTAAAAGATCAAAGGAATAGCCCCTAAACTAAAATAGGTTTAGGGGCTCGGACGGACGGACGGACGGACGGACGTTCTTACATTAGGGTACTTATGTGGCTTATCACATGTTAAATATTAGCCACATAAAACGATTTTTAGCCACATAAAACGATTTTTTAGGTGGCTAATTGTAACCAACCCTATCCTTTACCAAGTCCATAACCCTGTGGGGCTAGCCACATAAGTACCCTAATGTGTGCCTGGACGGACGGACGGACGGACAGACAACCTGACTTCAGTTGCAGGGGTATAATAAGAAACATATGAGGGAGAAATTTTAAAAAATTTGATAAATTTATTAATTTTTATTATACTGAATTTATTACATTATCACAGCCATTTTGGCTGTGATAATGTATTAAATTCAGTATTAATAATTCTGAATACTTTTAATCATCAAAATAATATGCTTGTGGTACCTTTATCTGGGGCACTGGCTCTGAAGTATCCACAATAGAAAACCAATCTATTCACATGTCATGTTATTTTGTACCTTAGCCGATTTCATCAAAATTGCAAAGTATACTTTTCTAGCAAAGTATACTTTGAGGGAGAAATATTAAAAAATTTGATAAATTTATTAATTTTTATTATACTGAATTTATTACATTATCACAGCCATTTTGGCTGTGATAATGTAATAAATTCAGTATAATAATTCTGCATACTTTTAATCATCAAATATATGCAGTTGTTACTTTTATAGGAAATAATGCATTTCAGGAAAAATAAATGATTACTCCCTCAAAGTATACTTTGCTAGGAAAGTATACTTTGCAATGTTGATGAAATAGGCTACTGAAGTATCCACAATAGAAAACCAATCTATTCACAAATGAGACTTGTCATGTTATTTTGTACCTTGGAACATGTGCAATACTTCATGAAAAATATTTATGAAATTTACAATATTTTCGGTCAATGAAATAGAAAATTGACGAAATTTCATTCCGCATTTTGCTATGAAAATTTTGTCATCTTTCGATTTAGACATCATTGACATAAAATATCACAGTTTCTGTAAATAATTTTCAAGAAAAATTTGCACATCTCAATAGATGTTGATCCTTTTGCTAATCTAATAAAATCAAATACTCTTTATTTTGCGAATGTTCCATTTAAGAAATCAGGGGGCATATATAGTACGCTTTAGACACAAAGCTTATCTGGAGCTCTGCTTAACCTTTTCAACACCACAGACCTCCATAGAGACAATGTTTGCAAACAGTGCAGATCCAGATGAGCCGGCTCATAACGAGCCGTCTCATCAGGATCTCCACTGTTTGTTAATAGTTATCAAATTTGAAAAAAATTACCCTTTCTGAAGAATGGAATAGCCTGAAAATTTGAATGGACCAATGAAATAGCATGAAACAGTGGCATGGAACAGCCCATTAAGTTACAAAGCTATTCTGTGCTTACTGCAGAGCTCCAGATAAGCTGCGTATTTGCGTATTTTACGCAATTAGTTTAGCTGAATACGCATTGATTATCAAAAGTGGGAGTACAAAATACTCACAGTAATGTGAAAATACGCATTGATTTTCAAATTGAGTAGTGACAATATTGTCAATAAGTTGAAAATTCACTTAGTTGAGCTGCAAAAAGCAAATTTTGCAGCTCAAATAAGTGAATGTTTAATTTTTTTTTACCCTTTGTTCCCTATTTAGTAATATAGTAATATAGAAATCAATAATCCATTTGTAAAAGTAAAATATGCAATGATTTTGAAATCAGGGGGCATATATAGTACGCTTTAGACACAAAGCTTATCTGGAGCTCTACTTAATAGGTACAAAATCACATGGTTCGCCCGAAATGTAAACAAACAAGGAGACAGACACACCCAGTGAGGAATTTTCCAATTACGTGATAAGATGTTTCTATATATAAAGCTATGAGATAAAGTAGAAAGTATTTCTGTTCATTTGAGAGCAATTATCTCAATTATCGCTATCTACCTTATATGTCTATGTATACCGTGGAATGCCATTTACAACAATATAAATCTGTGCAATAATGTAACCAGGGGCCTATTTCATCAACATTGCAAAGTATACTTTACTAGCAAAGTATACTTTGAGGGAGTAATCATTTATTTTTCCTGAAATGAATTATTTCATATAGAACTAACAAATGCATATATTTCATGATTAAAAGTATGCAGAATTATTATACTGAATTTATTACATTATCACAGCCATTAAATGGCTGTGATAATGTAATAAATTCCGTATAATAAAAATTAATAAATTTAAAAAAAAAATGAAAATTTCAAAGTATACTTTGCTACTAAAGTATACTTTGCAATGTTGATGAAATAGGCTACAGGTGTCGGTCACCATTTAAGTGTTATATCTCACAGAGTCTCAGATAAGGTGTGTATACTCACAGCAATGTGAAAACATGCATTGATTTTCAAATTGAGTAGTGGAAATACTCTATGGAAATGATTGACAAATGCTATCTAAGATAGAAGTCTATGGAAATGACTGACAAATGCTATCTAAAGAATAAGTCTACAGAAATGACTGACAAATGCTATCTAAGGTATAAGTCTACGGAAATGACTGACACATGCCTATCTAAGGTACAAGTCTACGGAAATGACTGACAAATGCTGTCTAAGGTATAAGTCTACAGAAATGACTGACACATGCCTATCTAAGGTACAAGTCTACGGAAATGACTGACAAATGCTGCCTAAGGTATAAGTTTAAGGAAATGACTGACAAATGCTATCTAAGGTACAAGTCTACAGAAATGACTGACACATGCCATCTAAGGTATAAGTCTACGGAAATGACTGACAAATGCTATCTAAAGCATAAGTCTACGGAAATGACTGACAAATGCTATCTAAGATATAAGTCTACAGAAATGACTGACAAACGGTAATGACTGACAAATGTTATCTAAGGCATAAGTCTACGGAAATGACTGACACATGCCTCTCTAAGGTATAAGTCTACGGAAATGACTGAAAATCTGTACAATAGTGTTCTGCATGGTGGGTATAGACAATCCATGTTCCACGAATTAGACACAAAATTTAAGTCCGCGAGTCCAAAATTAGACAACGGTTAAGTTCAAAATGTGTCATATTATCCATTCCACTCTCACAGCAGGGGCCCATTTCACTAAACTTTGTACGAATAAAATGTTCGTAAGTGCAAATTTAGGATCGTCTGGACATTTCAATTGATGGATTTACATTTATTGAGCATAGGCTGCATATGCAGCCTATGCTCAATAAATGTAAATCCAATAATTGTTTACAAGAAAACAGTCTGAATGTGAAATTTACAGACTATCATTATTTTGCACTTACAAACATTTTAGTCGTACAAAGTTTAGTGAAACGGGCCCCTGATACAATGAAAGAACTATAATGGGAAGTCGAAGTATGATTAGTACCATACAGATAAACTCGCAGTAAACACATTTGCATTCATATACAATTTAAACTAGCGGATCATATAAATCACATTTTAATCTGAACGTCACAAAATTTTTACAATTTTTGAAGTGGACGAACGATCGTTGGACTAATGTCAAAATATCTTATGAATATGAAGGAAATACGGGACGTAACAAGATAATCGGTGTCTGTTTGCATGAATCATTTTTGCCAAAAATAGTTTATGTCAACGAATAATAAAATTGTTGCGACATTCAACATTTCACAATAGACTTCTGTGTTGTGTTATATACACATTGTGGTATATACATGTACTAGATATTCAAGAAACTGGCCAACCACTAAACAAGTGTTTTTTTGTTGTGGCGGAAACTTATTACAATTTACAACACAGAAATGACAAGTATCAAAATCTACAAAACACACGATCACCATCCCACATATTCACACAGATATAACATTGTCTTCACACTGAAATTGCGAGTAACGCAAGATTGATAACGTGCCATCCTAGCCCAGGTAAATGTTTACATTAGGTGCAGTATACATGCATGTCACAGACCATCAACTTCTGTTATCTGATACTCACTGTAACTTACAGTCAACACTCGGCATCACAAAGTCGTATACAAACACAGTAAGATGAGTGAACCCTCCCTCAATAACCCACACAGGGATTCCACTGGCGATCGCCACTTTCGCAATTGGCGATAAAAATAAACAGTTGGCGATAAAAAATTGCATTATTTTTTTTTTTTTTGAAGTGGCGATTTTTTTTTTCCCCAACGGAATCCCTGCCACAGGCACTTTGTGGAAGACAAAAAGCTGTTTACATCATACCCATTTTTTTTACTCTTTTCAAGCAACGGAAGTGTACCCTGGCCCCGGCTCGTTAATTCAGTAATCGTAACGCGCGAGAAGGCCGGGACCCTGCTGGTCCCGGCCTTCGCGCGCGTTACGATTACTGAATTAGCGAGCCAGGCCCAACATACATTGTAAATAACCAATTTCCGTTGGTTGAAAAGATGGCGAGTGTCCTACCTTCTATATATTAAATATCAGAGTAAAGCTGGGTATGATATAAAGAGGCTTTTCTCGTTCATACTACAAAGTACCTGATTCTCATCATTTATTTATTTAATTGCCAATCAACAGCTATAGTATCATTATACGGAGCCCCGCATGGGACATGGATTTTTTATTTATTAATTTGTTCCCACGATATAACAATTTGTTCCCTCGAATTAACAATTCATTCCACGAAATGACAATTCGTTCCCTCAATTTAACAATTTGTTCCCTCGAATTAACAGTTTATTCCCACGATATAACAATTTGTTCCCACGATATAACAATTCGTCCCCTCGAATTAACAATTCGTTCCCTCGATTAACAATTCGTTCCCACAAATTGACAATTCGTTCCCGTCATCAACAACAAAAGTCATCCTCCACAAAAAAAAATATATGATGAAATTCCAACAAATATTGATTTTATTGCTAAAAAAACAATTTTCCTATGGGAATTTAACACGGGAAAAAAGTGTCGAAAGCCAAAATGTTTTGGCGAGCGACTCCGAAACCTGGCAAGATAGCTTGAAAATAATGTAACTAAGAAAACAATACATGTAGTTAGACTTGGAAAATCTGTCCACAAATTAATATTTTTTAATCTATTATTAGCCCCCATGTTAAATTCCCGTAGGAAAATAGTTATTCCATCAAATATATTTTTTTGCTTTTTTGTTATTGACGAAAAAGTACTTACATTTAAATATTTTTAGACTTAACAGGCAAAAGTTTGTCAGCAGTAAAACATGGATTTGATTTATTGGTGTTTAACAGCCTATCAACAGCTAGGGACATTTAATAAGACGGCCAACAGGTTCGATTTTCGTATGGCCTTAATTGGAACAATAAATGACAATTTTCTGTGCCCACCTACCAGAACAATTTTATCTCAGGGATGTTTGATCCCTCATCTGGTGAAACAGGACATGTGACAGGCAAACACTGGGTCACAATGGTAAATATCTCCCAACATTCCTACATTTCTATATCAACATCACCCATTTACTTGCAGGGGCAGACAGGCATTGGAGACAGCAACAGAACTTAACCCTTAGACCGCTACTCACAACAATTGTCGTCTGCTGTTGCTTTTATATCTTGCCTTATTTCTAAATAAAAACATGGTTTGACAGCACTTCAGAATCATTTCCAATGGAAATGATTCTGAAGTGCTGTCAAAGCATGTTGTAAATTATTCTCTGTCAAAGCATGTTTTTGATGATAAAAATAGAAAATAAACAGTAGACAACAAAACAAATAAGTTAGCGGTCTAAGAGTTAACCCTTAGAATCAAAGATAATTGTCAGCTACTGTTGTTTTTATATATTCAGTCTTCGTTTTCAATAAAAAAAACATGGTATGACAGCACCATAGAATCATTTCCATTGGATATGATTCTGAAGTGCTGTCAAATCATGTTTGAGTGAAAATTTGGTTAAATTAGGAAGTTTTTTGGTGAGCGCATACACAGAATTTAAACAAAATATCAATACTCCATTTTCCTGTGGATCATAAACAAATTTGGCACACATCACAAGAGCCATTTCAGCAAATAGAGATGCATCAAAACTGTTTCACCAGCGATCAGTGTAGACCCTGGTCAGACTATGCGGATGCATAGGCTGATCTGGGTCCTCACTGACTGCAAACCCAATAAATCCTATTTTCTTGTGGTGGGTCACATTCTATAATGATAAAGCAGGGCTCCAGATAAGCTGCGTATTTCCTTAAATACCCAATTAAAATTGCCCAAAACCCATTCCGGGTATGGAAGGTGTTCGAGCCGAATAGAATAGAATAGAATGCCCAAAACCCAATTGAAATCAGAAGTAGCGAGTATCAAACAGCAATACAAATTTGATGGTACCCTTTTCATGCTGCATAAAACAATAAACAGACCACAAATATAGCATATTTTTTTAGAAAACTCATCTTGGTATTTCATTAGAGACAATTCTAATGAAATGCCAAGACTTGTTTTCATTTCGAAGCAAACTATTAAATAATTGCTGTCTGTTGATGTCTAAATTGTAGTGTGATTTTATTTTACCCAATTAAATTTGTTTAAATACCCAATTGCTTAAGAAATGATGGAGTGACAATACCCAATTAATAATTCCTTATCTGGGGCCCTGATACAGAGTAACTTTATGCCAGCTTGGACAGGATAATTAGGACATTGACACAAGTACGACACCACTTGACCAACATACATAATTGCCCACTGATGTGCCTGTCAGTTGGACGATGACATTGTCAAACAAAATGACTACATGTAGCTGAACCATAAAACGTAGCCTAACCACACAAAAACTGACGGATACCCTGATGGACTGAGACATTTGACAGAGAGGGCGTAAAAAATTTGAACAACTGAAGAGCATATTATGATATAAATCAATAATATAACATACAAGCAAGACATCCAAGCAGACAGATACAATTTACAACGCTTATTTCAATTGAGACAAAGCCACAGGCTGATCGAGGGTACATTACGGGATTTGTAACCAATATAGACCATACAGTAGAACTGTGTTCTGAAGAGATCGTTGACAAGTGATCGCCGCCGAGTGGCTCACCCACGAAGGTCAAGGTCACCAACGTCAATGTTTGTTAAAGATCTGACCAACATGTCTGGAGATACATGTATGCATACATTTACATACGTCCAAAATTGTTGAAACCAACAACGATCACGCCGCTATTAAAGTGCAACCTCTCTAAACCTGACACCATGCCAACCTCTGTGATGTGATACTTGATCATTTATCTCAGATGTTAATGTATGTTCATGATTGCAAAGCATGCCAATACATTTCAGAATGGTCATAAGTCTGATTTACAGTGGAACCTCTCTAAATCGGACACCCTGGGGACCTCCCAGGGTGTCCAGTTTAGAGAGGTTTCACTGTATCGAACTTGTCGACAACTTTCCACGTCTGTGGGTGAGACAAGCCCTCATACCCAGAATCCACATGGCCAGACCACTGCCAAAAACGTTCACACCCAAACATTGACCAGTTCACCACAGCACATAATTGCTATTTAATTGGCCTGTCAGCTCGGTTGTCAGCCTAGGACATTGCTGACCTTGTACATGCAAGGTCACCGCACATAAACTCACACAAATATGGATATGTCTGGCAAAATGGGCTTATGGGTTCGTGACCAGTGTAGCTCCTGATCAAATAGCACACTCTTGCAGCCTGATACTGATCCATATTGTTTGTTCGAAACATGACAGTTGTTTCATTGATAGAATGGTGAACAGTGCAGATCATGATCTGATCTGGATCTACACTGGTCACAAAACCCATAAGACCCATTTCTCCAGTCACAGCCATGTATCAGTTACTTGTCTTATATTTAATGCTGGGAATTGGCTTGAAAACGTTCCATACACGGATATATAAAGTCTATAAATCGAGAATTTTGATTTCATTTGCTATGAGGAAGTTGGGATAGTCATCTAGGCCAGAACACCCCCCCCCCCCCACTACCCCACCCCCCTAAGCGAAATATATGACTGCCCCTATATACAAGTATGTATGGTCAATGCGCATAAGCTCAAACAATTTAGTTACTTCTGCAGCTTATTATATTTAACCCATTCAACACCACATGCCTGTATAATCATAAACTAACACAATTTAGTTACTTACGTAGCTTATACATTTGTATTTAACCCATTCAACACCACATGCCTGTATAGTCATAAACTCAAGCCGTCTCATCAGGATCTGCACTTTTTGCAAATAATTTTCATAGTTTTCAGAGCAAGAAACACCCGTTTTCATAAAGGGACTAGTCTGAAAATCATTTTGTGATGGTTGGATTGGTTGCAAAATTAACATATCAAAATCCATTCCAGTTACTTAGGGGTGAAAGGGTTAAGGGTTGTTTAACTTGGCTTGAAAATTTTCCACACTTGGACATATAAGTCCATAAATATGCACAATTGTGAAGTGCGTGATGTGTTACGAGGAATTTACATATATGATAGTTCTCGTTACTTAGGGGTAAAAGGCGTGGTTCAACTCTTTGCATGCTAGCGGCGAAAATATCCACCAAACGAATTAGGAGTATATGTTTTATTTCTCTCTGTAAATATGTCTTGAAATTTCATTAGAATTGAGTCCTCAGGACTCAATTCTAATGAAATTCAAGACATATTCATGATATTTACGGTGAGAAATACAAGAAAACATGATGAATTGTCATCTGCTATTTTTGAACTATTTATAGCCCACACATTTCCCAGCATGTAAAGAGTTAACGTGGCTTGAAAACTTTCAACACTTGGACATGAGTCCATAAATGTGCACAATTTTGATGTGCGTGATGGGTTATGAGGAATGTAAAATAGTTCTCGTCGAGACAGTTCAAATGAGTGGTCACATCATACACTTTGATTCAGAAATAGAAAGTTTGTTTGTTTATTGGTGTTTAACGGCCTATCAACAGCTATGGTCATGCAAGGCCGGGCAAACTGGTTTCGATCCTGTTTTAACTGGGGGGAAAATCCCAAAATCAGAATGTAATATTTACATCGAGAAAAAATATATTCAGCCCTGAAATTAGAATAACCTGACCTGGTGCCAGGTCCATACCACACCAGTCACTTGGCCCCTTCCCCTAAAATAGGATTACGAGTAATCATAATACTCACATAACGTCACAGACCAGACGGCAGTAGGATTTCCGGTAAGGATGAACCCTGATCGTTAAATTACCCATCACATACCCACATCAGAAATAGCAACAAAAATATTTCATAATGTCCATAATTTTATGACAAACAGCGTATTCCGAACATAAGTGGCTCACAAACTGCCATCAGCGATGTGGTAAACTGCATTAAAGTTTCCCATTAACATACCACAGCAATTGTTATCCTTGTTAAAATGGCGACAAATTGAAAGTGGTAATAGTTTTCTGGCGTTTAGTGAACCAGAACAGAAGGAGATTGCCCCATTATCGTAGCCCACCTACTGCAACAACCAGACCATGAACACTTACTGGCGGCTGTTCTACGTTTTGCTGTCAACAAACTTTTGGCTATTAAACACATAAAATCTAAAAAATATTAAAATCTAAACAAAAATTAAAATGTAAGTACTTTTTCATCAATAACAAAAGTCACCCTCCACAAACAATTTTATTTGATGAAATTCCATCAAATATTGATTTTATAGAAAAACAACGATTTTTTGGGGCAAAAAGGAGGGTGGAAAAATTAAAAAAATTGGGAATAGACTCCGAAAACTGAGATAGTTTGGAAATGATGTAAATAAGAAAACAAGTTAGGTAGCTTTTGAAAATCAGTCCACAAATAAAAAAAATTATTTAAACAAAATGTATTTTTAGCCCCCCCCCCCCCAACCCCCTGTTAAATTCCCATAGGAAAATCGTTTTTTCACAATAAAATCATTAAAAGATGGAATTTCATCAACATTTTTTTTAAACATTTAATATTTTTTTAGATTTGATGCGTTTAATAGCCAAAAGTTTGTCGGCAGCAAAACGTGGAACAGACAGTAGTCACTATGGGAATGCTGAATTAATTGTTGGCTGCTGCTGTTTATTTTCTATTTTTCTCATCAAAAACATGGTTTGGCAGCACTTTAGAATGGAAATGATTCTAAAGTGCTGACAAACCATGTTTTACTGAGAAAGAATACAATATATAAAATTGCAGCAGACGAACATTTTTGGTAATCAACACACAAGAAAATGAGACGATACTAATAAATAACTGCAATTAATGCTACACGGAACACTACACCAATAAATAAGACACAAAACAACAAATTCTAGCACACACATGTATACGTGTACAAATACACACATACTTGAGAAACAAACGTGACAAGAGATACAGATACTGACTTGGAACAGCCAGTTGGTAAAATACATGTTCCTGAAGTGTCTCCTATCCTGTCTACTCGATACAACTAGACATCTGTAGCCTGTTTCACCAACATTGCAAAGTATACTTTCCTAGCAAAGTATACTTTGAGGGAGAAATTTTCGATTTTAGGAAAAATTTATTAATTTTTATTATACTGAATTTATATTACATTATCACAGCCATTTTGGCTGTGATAATGTAATACATTCAGTATAATAATTCTGCATAGTTTTAATCATCAAATATATGCAATCATTAGTTCTGTATGAAATAATGCATTTCGGAAAAATCAATGATTACTCCCTCAAAGTATACTTTGCTAGATAAGTATACTTTGCAATTTTGATGAAATACACGTTCCTGAAGTGTTTCCTATCCTGCCTACTCGATACAACTAGACATCTGAGGACACATTTGGCTGATTTTCTTATTTCTTCACAAAATAGTGTGATATATGTTTGAATGTTGCAGAAGGTATTATAATATGAGGATAAGGTAAATAAATAAATAATCACTTTCCTCCTTACGCAGAAAAAAATATTCATCACATTAAAAAATAAAAATAACAACGATATGTTTAGTCAAGAACATCACCGACCCAATCAAGTTGAATGTATATCAAGACAGTCATGAAGTCGCACACATATCTCATAAATTGTTTGAAATTACTATACATAGCATTTTCATTACTTCCGTTTCACTACATTTATTTGTCTATCTGAAACTAATGCATTTTTAATTATATCCACACATGCCTATCTAATTTAATTGATATTTTGGTACCGATGTTTTCACTAAAACAACATTGTTTAAAGTCAGTAATATTCCTAATCTTTCTACACGCGAAATACATAATCCTCACACAAATGGCAAAGTTCACACATTTCCTGCTCCAAAGTTCAAGCATCATCGCACACTGGTGTACACCCAAGCATCTACGTGACAATGATCGGTATGTCGTAATGACACGTGATAACCACACAACAGATCGTATTATAGCATTGAACTACAATGACACATTTTGTCGAAGCCTTAATCATTTTGTTGTCTGCTGTTTATGTTTTGTTTTCCATTTTTAACCCTTACATCGCTATCTTCATTTTTTGTCGTCTGCTGTTTTCTATTTTCCATTTTTTATCAACAAAAACATGTGTTAACAGCACTTTACAACATGCATTGACAGCACTTCAGATTCTGAAGTGCTGTCAAACCATGTTTGTCAAACCATGTTTTTATTGAGAAACAGGGCAAAATATACAATTGTTGTGTGTAGCGGTCTATGGGTTAATCATTCTAATGCTGAATTAGATTTTGACGTCTGATATTTATGTTTTGTTTTCCATTTTAATATGAAAACCATGTGTTTACACGGTACTTTAGAAATATTCCCTATGCTGTTGAGCCATGATTTTATTGAGCAAGCAGACAAAATATGAAACAACAGCATTGCCAGGCTGAATTAGGTTTTGACGTCTGCTGTTTATGTCTCATTTTCCATATGAAAACCACGTGTTTACAGTACTTTAGAAACATTCCCTATGCTGTCAAACTATGCTTTTATTGAGACAGCAGACAAAATATGAAACAAGAGCAGACGACAATTTTCATTTCCCACAATTCAAGATTAAATCCAATCACAGTACCGCACAGACGAATGATGCACATATTTCACTAGAGACAGACTGGTTCACCATCCAAAACACATTGATCTCTCAAGCATAGATCACAGAAAAAGAGCACAGGGATACATCAGTGAATAGCTTACTGTGTCCATGCATGAGCGGACGTACTATTTTTAGTTTGTCACCAGTGTTATTGTTATTTTGATGTGTGTAGGATGATGCTCTGGGCGTTGTTTCATATTCCTTGACGCAATTCAGTAAAAACTACTATATATGCGTCTCAAATGTCACGATATGTGTTTGATAACCAGTGTATGCACAGATCAGACTGCACGTAAAGTCTGATCTGTGCCTATACTGGTTATGCTCGGCAAACCTCGTTTTCTCACCTCGTTGATAATTTGTCCTCACATACCTGTGACAGTAATACCAGACAATAATAGTGTATTAAAGCCGTATATACCCCACCAGAAATTTACGGTGTTTATATACCAGCTTAAAGAAGGAATGCGTGAATTAATTTGAGTATTTAAGAATGGAAACTGGCTCAGTCATTTCAGCAGAATATTGTGTTTCTATTTGCTCCAGGTGATTTGATAAAATAATTTTATTTATTTATTTAATGGTTGTTAATGGCATTTCAACAGCTACGGTTAATTTCGGCTGGGTTAATGGGGTCGAATCCTAAAAATTTATATATTCAGCACATATATTACAATAACCTGGTATGGTGCCAGGTCCTCACCACATTAAGCCCCACTCCCTAAAAGTAATAGGATTAGCACTAATGTGGTTTTCACTGTCATATCTCATAAAGTAGTTTTAACCTCGACTCGTACATTATTAAGTATGTACATATTGTTTTCCCTCGGTTAATAAGTCATTTATCTACACAATAATTGTTCATTTCCCTGACCAGAGTTAAATATTGGCAGTAAATTGTATTATATATAAAAACAAATTAATATATTTCATTCATTTAATACCTCCGACATTAGATCATTAATATTTTGCAATTTCAGTCAGCTTTCATTCATTCCAATCTTAACCCTTACTATGCTGAATTAAATTTTGTCTGATGGAAATGTTTTATTTTCAATATTTCTCCACAAAAACCTGTTTTGACAATTTCAACTGAGACGATTCTAATGTGATATCAAAACCATGTTTTTGTTAAGAATTAAGACAAAAATGAAAAACAGCAAACAACATTTTCCATATATCCCGTGTAGTGAGGGTTAACCCGTAGATCGCTATCTTATTATACCCACTTTTTTGGGAAAAAATGGGTATATTGTTTTCGTCACGAGTGTTCGTCCGTCCGTATGTCCGTACGTCCGTACGTCCGTACGTCCGTACGTCCGTACGTCCGTCACGTTTCTTGTAACTCGAAAACCTTTTTCACCTTCATACCTACGCGCCTGATATTTGGTATGTAGCTTCGTTATCATGTGCAGATGCGCAAAGTGAATTCGGATTTTTCATCCGACCCTCCATCATGGATTATCTCCCCCTTTCGGACTCAGAATTTCCCTATTTTTCATTGTAAGTCGAAAAACTTTCTCACCTTAATACCTACATTTCTGATATTTCATATGTAGCTTCGTTATGATGCGCAAAGTGAATTCGGATTTTTGATCCGACCTTCCATCATGGATTATCTCCCCCTTTCGGACTTGGAATTTCACTATTATTCAGATTTTTTATCCGACCCTCCATCATGGATTACCTCCCCCTTTCGGACTTAGCATTTGGGGAAAGTGGGTATATTGCGATGGCGCGCCATCGACGTTTTCTAGTTTTTTTTGTCGTCTGCTGTTTATTTTCTATTTTCCATTTTTATCATCAAAACATGCTTTAATAGCACTTTAGAATAATTTACAACATGCTTTGACAGCACTTCAGAATCATTTCCATTGGAAATGATTCTGAAGTGCTGTCAAACCATGTTTTTATTGGGAAATAAGGCAAGATATAAAAGCAACAGCAGACGACAATTGTTGTGAGTAGCGGTCTAATGGTTCAGCTCAATATATCTATAGTAGCTGTACATGCGTCACGGCTCTCCATGATAAGTGACTATTTTAATTGTGTCATTTGTTCTGCGGTATCTTTTGGTTTTCTTTAGATACGATACACGTCATCAAATTTCTGTTTCAGTTATGCTGTTGTATGATCCCCACCATAGACAAATGAATTCTCAAATCAGTTTACGATTTGGCGGCACAGATATTGATTCAACAGACATTTTACCACATGAAGCATTATTGACAGACCAACGGTCAACTGATCTGTTCAATTGATCTGTTCTGAGAGGTATGTTTAACCCTAACTGGAATGGATTTTTATATGTTAATTTTCGGACCAATCCAATCGTCACACAATGATTTTCAGACTAGTCCATTTATGAAAAGGGGGTGTTTTTGTTCTAAAAAATTACTTGCAAAAAGTGCAGATCCTGACGAAACGGCTCGTCACGAGCCGGCTCATCTGGATCTACACTATTTGCCAATATCACTATACAGGCCTGTGGTGTTGAAAGGGTTAACCCTTACAATGCCAAATTAAATTTTGACGTTTGCAAATTAGACATCCAGGGATCCAGGAAAATGAGCGGCAACAACAAGAAAATTTGGATTGCCCACAAAATATTTTTAAGGCGCCACCAAAAGTGTCCACCCGTCCATCTCTGTATGCAGTTGTACCTTTCGTAGTTGTATCAATTTTCACCTGGTCATACTTATAACACCTTAGAGAATGGAATGGAGAGGACAAAGGAGTGTCACACACTGTTTAAGTGACGCCTGAAGCCACTTCCCACCTTAGAGAATGGAGAAAAAACAACAGCTCTTACATATGACAAACAGTCCTCAACAAAGACTAGATTCCTATAACTCAGAATAAACAAATACTCTTACATGATATACAAAGGACACAATCAACCAGATATTGTGTTTGCAGGATGGACCCAACCCACCACAAAACTACAGGGACACTGCAGGATGGCCCCAACCCACCAAAAAATCCCTTCCCACACAAAAAAGAACTTATTATTCAAACAAAAATAAAGTCAGTTTGGCTGAATGGTTACCTGTGTATGTAGGTCCAGATCAGACTGTATAGATACAAGGCTGAGCCTGGGCTACGCTGGTTTCACATGTCGCAAGGCCGATATTTTCAGCCGTGGGTCATGCACAGTGGAACCCCTCTAAACTGGACACTCAGGGAAAATATGGCTGTGTAACTTAGAGGTGTTTGTATCTCTGATTACAATTACTTTTCATGATTGCAAAACACTAGAATGTGTCATGAAGCGCTAACATGTCTGATTTACAGTGCAACGTCTCCAAACCGGACACCCTGGGGACCTCCCTCCCAGGGTGTCCGGTTTGGAGAGGTTCCACTGAATCAACAATTTATTTGGAAAATTATCATACTGTATCTCCAAGCGTAACAGCAAAAATCAAAGTACTGAAAGTACTGACTGGCGGGAGACAAGTAGCCACTTGTGAATTTGCATACTCAGAAATTCCTTGTTAGAAATATATTCGATGTTGATTATTGGATGTACAATCTGCAAATTTGGAGAACTTGATCAGTTACTGGTGTTTGTAAAATACAGCCTGCTCTAAACACAAATAGGTTGATGAAGCAAAGGTGCTTTATGAAAATCGCCCGTAAACCACAATATGAAAAAGAAATGGCCTTCGACGTCGCATTGCGACTGCGTGGTACACGATACGGGGGGCGTCTCAATAACAGCAATTTGTTCTCTTCAAAAGTAAGGTTGGGCATGCCAACTATTTTACACATAATGTTGAGCATTGCCGTTGCTATTAATAACTTGCTTTCAGTTCACTCGCTGACTTTAAATGTCACCAGACTTGTTAAATGCGAACGCAAATTGAGCCTATTGAGACGTCCCCCGATGAACAGAGAGCCACTTCCGAAAACGGGGGGCGTCTCAATAACAACAATTTGTTCTCTTCAAAAGTAAAGTTGGGCATGCCAACTATTTTACACATAATGTTGAGTGAGCATTGCCGTTGCTATTAATAACTTGCTTTCAGTTCACTCGCTGACTTTAAATGTCACCTGACTGTTGTTAATTGCGAACGCAAATTGAGCCTATTGAGACGTCCCCCGATGAACAGAGAGCCACTTCCGAAAACGGGGGGCGTCTCAATAACAGCAATTTGTTCTCTTCAAAAGTAAAGTTGGGCATGCCAACTATTTTACACATAATGTTAGAGCATTGCCGTTGCTATTAATTAACTTGCTTTCAGTTCACTCGCTGACTTTAAATGTCACCTTACTGTTGTTAATTGCGAACGCAAATTGAGCCTATTGAGATGTCCCCGGATGAACAGAGAGCCACTTCCGAATGTAGACCCGTGCAAACGGCCAGAACCACGATCCCAATAGCGTGGAGACAGTATGTCTCCCGCCAACAAGAAATGAGCAACACTGACTGATGCACCCTACAAAAACATTAACATACATTTCCAAGTCACTTGACCTTGACATTGAGCAAGCCATATATATAACAACAACATTAGCCATAAACATTAGAACGAAAATATGGATGATGAAAAATACCTATATGACGTTTCAAGCCAATCCATCTTATAATAAGAGATAGTTGGTAGCAGAAAACTTCAACGCAAATCTCAGACGGACAGATAAACAGACGAACGACCATAAATGTACCCCAGACATTGTTTTACAAAATTAAATGGAATCTGGACCAGGAGTGAGAATATCAAAATAAAATATGGATGATGATAAATGAAATCCACATCATACTAGCCTCAGAATTCCTACGCATTTCCTAGCTTAGTTTCCTCGATGCTCACTGGCCTGCTATTCTCTATCATGTCAACAGCTGCTGCTGAGGTTAACCCTTACACCGCTATCTTAATTTTTTGTCGTCTGCTGTTTATTTTCTATTTTCCATTTTTATCATCAAAAACATGCTTTGACAGCATTTTAGAATCATTTCCATTGGAAATGATTCTGAAGTGCTGTCAAAACATGTTTTTATTGAGAAATAAGGCACGATATAAAAGCAACAGCAGACAACAATTGTTGTGTATAAAGGTCTAAGGGTTAACCCTTTCACCCCTAAGTAACTGGAATGGACTGTGATATGTTAATTTTGCAACCAATTCAATCGTCACAAAATGATTTTCAGATCAGTCCATTTATGGACACGATGGATGTTTTTGTTCTCAAAGATATGAAAATTACTTGCAAAAAGTGCAGATCCTGATGAGACGGCTTGTCACGAGCCGGCTCATCTGGATCTACACTGTTTGCCAATACCACTGTACAGGCCTGTTGAAACGGTTAACATTTTCTCTTGCATACAACAGTAGCTGTCCTATCAGACACTTCCATGAATTTCTCATCTATCTGTCTGGTTGGAGGATTGAATAAATGTGGTTTAGTGTCAGTGAAATACAGATTAGCTCCATGGTGATACATATGAATATAACGAGATGGCCACGGCCCGCATGTCGCACCCGCCAGCGCTTTTGATGGTACTAAACGAGCTTTGATAGTATATCAATGTGTCGACTATATTGCGCTGTCCACAAGCGGGCACGACAAAAAAATAAAGTAATTTGACCTTGACATTGGGCACAGGGGTTGCACAGGTTGGGTATAGAATGAAAATATGGATGATGTGAAGTTTTGAGTGAATTGGCTACTCGGTTTCAGACCTATAGTGTTCTTAAAAACTTTAACCCAAATACAAAAAAATTTAAGTTTAATTTCAAAGTAATTTGACCTTGACATTGGACATAGGGGCCGCACGGGTGGGGCATGGAATGACACGGGTGGGGCATGGAATGACACGGGTGGGGCATGGAATGACACGGGTGGGGCATGGAATGACACGGGTGGGGCATGGAATGACACGGGTGGGGCATGGAATGACACGGGTGGGGCATGGAATGACACGGGTGGGGCATGGAATGACAGGGTGGGTGGGGTAGGTGAATGACACGGTGGGGTATGGAATGCACGGGTGGGGGGTATGGATGACACGGGTGGGGTAGGAATGGACACGGGTGGGGTATGGAATGACGGGTGGGGTATGAATGACACGGGTGGGGGTATGGAATGACGGGTGGGCATGGAATGACACGGGTGGGGCATGGAAATGACACGGGTGGGCATGGAATGACACGTGGTCATGGAATGACACGGGTGGGGCATGGAATGTCACGGGTGGGGCATGGAATGACACGGGTGCTGGGGTTTGGGAATGACACGGGTTGGGTATGGAATGACACGGGTGGGGTATGGAATGACACGGGTGGGGTATGGAATGACACGGGTGGGGTATGGAATGACACGGGTGGGGTATGGAATGACACGGGTGGGGTATGGAATGACACGGGTGGGGTATGGAATGACAATATGGATCATGATAAACACACATGAATGGATCATGATAAACACACATGAATGGATCATGATAAACACACATGAATGGATCATGATAAACACACAATGAATGATCATGAAATAAACACATGAATGGATCATGATAAACACACATGAATGGATCATGATAAACACACATGAATGGATCATGATAAACACACATGAATGGATCATGATAAACACACATGAATGGATCATGATAAACACACATGAATGGATCATGATAAACACACATGAATGGATCATGATAAACACACATGAATGGATCATGATAAACACACTGAAATGGATCATGATAAACACACAATGAATGGATCATGATAAACACACATGAATGGATCATGATAAAACACACATGAATTGGATCATGATAAACACACATGAATGGTTCATGATAAAACACACATGAATGGATATGATAAACACACTGAATGGATCATGATAAACTAAACATGAAATGGATCATGATAAAAACACACATGAATGGATCTTAAGATAAACACACATGAATGGATCATGATAAACACATGAATGGATCATGATAAACACACATGAATGGATCATGATAAACACACATGAATGGATCATGATAAACACACATGAATGGATCATGATAAACACACATGAATGGATCATGATAAACACACATGAATGGATCATGATAAACACACATGAATGGATCATGATAAACACACATGA
Organism: Conchocele bisecta; assembly: GCA_029237695.1. Taxonomy (NCBI): domain Eukaryota; kingdom Metazoa; phylum Mollusca; class Bivalvia; order Lucinida; family Thyasiridae; genus Conchocele; species Conchocele bisecta. The sequence goes on along the minus strand of CM055275.1, from coordinate 4,334,709 downwards.
ATGGATCATGATAAACACACATGCCAAGGTTTTGATAGTATACAGAACATCTTTAACCAAAAAAACATTAACCTCGGACGTGCGTATGTACAGACGGACGTACGTACGTACATATGCCAATAATCCAACTATCTTTTGGATATGCCCAAGACAGGTAAATTTCGTTTCAACTCGGGTATTATTTTTATTCTATCTTTCTGTTTATTTGTTTGTTTGTTGCCTAATTTTTCGATCAGTTCAGTGATTTTGATGAAACTAGAAAATGTGTTCATAGAACACGGATGCCCCACATATCGCTTTGATAATAAATGAGGCCAAATTCGAAGTAAAATCTTTTTTTTACCCGAGCTTTAAAGTTTTTGAAGCACCAAGTATGTGACCTTGACACTGGGCTTGCCGGGATCAGGACGAACGTGGATTTGGCACAGGGCAGTAGAGGATCATTAGAGCAATGCGTATATGAAGTATGAAGCTGATCCGTGGAAAGAAACAGAAATTATAAGATATTTACCCGAGCGTTAAAGTTTTTGAAGCACCAAGTATGTGACCTTGACCCTGGGCTTGGCGGAGGCAGGACAAACGTAGATTTGGCACAAGGCGGTAAAGGACCATTAGAGCAATGCGTATATGAAGTATGAAGCTGATCCGTGAAATAAAACAGAAATTATAAGATATTTACCTGAGCGTTAAAGGTTTTGAAGCACCAAGTATGTGACCTTGACCCTGGGCTTGGCGGGGGCAGGACGAACGTGGATTTGGCACAAGGCGGTAGAGGACCATTAGAGCAATGTGTATATGAAATATGAGACATTTACCCGAGCGCTAAAGTTTCGTGACGGACGGACGGACGGACGGGACGGGACGACGGGACGGGACGGACGGACAAGGGTAACACTAAATGCCCCCTCCACTGTGGTGGGGCATAATAAAGCACACAGAAGGCGGCAAATGTGTGACTGCTGGTCATTTTCTGATACCTTGCACTACAGAACGGTATCACGTCAATTTCCGACTTTTTCTTCAAAACTGATCCAAAGTGTTTGGGGAACTGGCTGGAAAGATCAGGAAATGACCAACAGGCACGGATTGTACACAAGTTTCCACCCGTCCATGCGCTGTATTTCATCAAAATCTGTGAAATTATAATACCGTAGTTATATTATAAACTACCCATGATTTCTTTTTGCGTGATTCTGGAGGGATTTATTTCACGTTTTTGACGTCATTTCTGGCGAAGAAACACTTCATACGCTAACGTCAAAATTGTCAACTTTGACAACGTTATAAGCTGATCTGAGAGCAAATGTCTCGGGGAAATAAAACCGGTATTTCAAAATGGTAGTTGAATTAACTCTATGAAATACCAGAGCTCCAGATAAGCTGCGTATTTTCTTAAAATTGCCAAAAATCCAATTGAAATCGGACGTAGCGAGTATCAAAAAGCAATAAAAAAATTGTGGTACCTTTACCATGCTGCAGAAAACAGACCACAAATATAGCATATTTTTCTTATTTTCCATGAAAACACATCTTGGTATTTCATTAGAAATGCCAAGATGTGTTTTAATTTTGAAGCAAGCTATTCAATAATTGCTGTCTGTTAATGTGTAAACAGTAGTGTGATTTTATTTTACCCAATTAAAATATTGAAATACCCAATTGCTTCAGAACTGATGGAGTAACAATACTCAATTACTAATTCCTTATCTGGAGCACTGATGTATGTATGACATCATCAGTTTATGTGTATGACATCACCAGTGACATCATCAGTTTATGTGTATGACATCACCAGTGACATCACCAGTTTATGTGTATGACATCACCAGTTCATGTGTGATTTATCTGATATATTATCTGTTCCTTGGACTGTCAGACCGCAGCTGCACTCGTGTTCCCGTACATACAGACGTGCAGCATCTAGTCCAGATCTGAGAGACACAGGTTGCAGGCTACACAGACCTACTGATTGACAGCTATAGGCAGACGCTACCACATTTGTTAGAGGATACTGGGTAGTATACGCACAGCAAGGGTTGGGAACAGCATGCACGAGCTTGCAGCAACACACGTTGCAAAGACAATAGCTATGAAATACAAATAATACTGCGAGTCGAGGTGAAATTTGCCTGTTATGACTGTTCACATATCCAAGACGAGCGCCTGCTTCTGGGTTGATTCCCCTCAGTGTCTGTCTATGTAACACATAATTATCAGGACTGCAGATAAGAAACTAGAAATGGACGCTTGTCGACAAGCGCATGTGTATCCCCCTCGCCAGATACACAAGTAGTTTGAAAAAAGGGTGTTCGAGTTATACTCCGGACACAAAATCAGTGCACGAAACAACAAAGGGAGATAACTAAGAAATTAACGACGCAAGAGTTCTTACGTGCGACACACCTTTGGGTTGTCTTCTATGCATGTGTGAAGTTTAATAAACTAGAAAATGTGTTCATAGAACACGGATGTCCCACATATCGCTTTGATAATAAATGAGGCCAAATTCCAAGTCAAAATTTTCTTTTACCTGAGCGTTAAAGTTTTTGAAGCACCAAGTATGTAACCTTGACCCTGGGCTTGGCGGGGGCAGGACGAACGTGGATTTGGCACAGGGCGGTAGAGGACCATTAGAGCAATGCGTATATGAAATATGAAGATGATCCATGAAAGAAAACAGAAATTATAAGATATTTACCCGAGCGTTAAAGTTTTTGAAGCACTAAGTATGTGACCTTGACCCTGGGCTTGGCGGGATTTGGCACAGGGCGGTAGTGAACCATCAGAGCAATGTGTATATGAAATATGAAACAGATCGGTCGAAGGATGAAGAAATTATGAGACATTTACCCGAGTGTTAAAGTTTTGTGACGGACGGACGGACGGACGGACGGGAGGACGGGACGCACGTTCCTACGAATGAATACTTGTTGGGTTTTTACTGTATAAAAATACCCAACGAGAGTACCCAACACTATCCTAACCCTACCCAATAAGATCCCCGTACGCTTACAACAAGTACCCATTCGTGTGTGCGGACGGACGGACGGACAAGGGTAACACTAAATGCCCCCTCCACTATCGTGGTGAGGCATAAAAATATTCCAAAGGGTATTCAAGTTATGCTCTGGATACGAAATCAGAGCATGAACCAACAAAGGGAGATAAGTAAACAAGAATTCCGCGGAATCAAATGCCTTGCCTTGACCTCGAGCCTGGGCCCGAAAGCAATTTTCACTGGCCCGAACATATTATACAATTATTGACTAGTGAGCCATGGAATATCAGATTATATTCTATGGCTCACTAGTCAATAATTGTTTTATTATATGATAATAGTCTGTATATAGCACTTACGACCTTATGCTACTAGACAAAATTTAAAAAGAATTTGAAAAAAAAAATGAAAAAAAAAAATGGAAAAAAAAGTTTAAAAATTAAAAATAATAATGCTTGCTACTGGAGCCCAGATTATTTTTTTTTAATATTCCTATATTTATCTACATATATCTGCACAGGTCCACATAATGCCACAATATTTTCAACACAGTTTACGGAAATGTAATATCCAATGTAGTAATTTACCTGTATAAATTACCTGTGATCAAGAGTGATCAAGACTGGTCAAGACTGGACATTTGCACATGCTAGCACATGCACAGGTGAATGGTTCTCCAGTCTCTATTGTTCTCTCTACAGGTAAGGTGTACAGAGCACACGAGAAAAAGGTGTACAGAGCAGACGAGAAAACGGGTCTATGCATTATTGTCCAGTTTGTAGAGTGCGCAAAACAAAAAAGGGAGATAACTAAAAAATTAGCTACGCAAGAGTTGTCATTCTTGTGCGTGACACACCTTCGGGTCGTGGTCTATGCATGTGTGAAGTTTCATGAAAATATTCCAAAGGGTGTTCGAGTTATGCTCCGGACAAGAAGTGTCTGCGGCGGACGCGGCCCGCTGTCAAATCCATAGTATCCCCCGACGGAGTCCGGGGGATACAATCAGTAATTGAGTATTGTTACTCCATCATTTCTGAAGCAATTGGGTATTTCAAAATTTTAATTGGTTAAAATTAAATCACACTACTGTTTACACATCAACAGACAGCAATTATTGTTTTGTTTCATGGAAAAATAAGAAACATATGCTATATTGGTGGTCTGTTTACTGTTTTCTGCAGCATGATAAAGGCACCACAATTGTTCTCATTGCTTTTTGATACTCACTACTTCTGATTTAAATTGGGTTTTTGGCAATTTTAATTGGGTATTTACGCAAATACGCAGCTTATCTGGAAGTCTGACATACACTGCTTGTACACAAATCAATTGCCATAGTTACTACGGTAATATAATGAAATCCAGACAATTTGTATAAATGTCAACGAAAATGAACTGCCATTTGATACGATTTGATACGCGAGTCGTGAAACCAGGTATGTGAAGTAAACTCTTTGTCTCACAAATCTCATATCAGACACGCCCTGAATAAACTCTTCTTCTCACAAATCTCATACAAGACACGCCATGTGATTTTGTACTTTTGGACATCTGCGTAACTTCATGAAATACGTTTACAAAATTTACAATATTTTTCATAAATAAAGTAAAAAATTTACAACATTTTGTCAACTTTTGATGCCATTTATGGAAAATATTGTAAATTTTGTTAACGTATTTCATGAAATATGCCGATGTCCGAAGGTACAAAATCGCATGGATTGTCTCACATGTGTCAGAGAAATTGGCTTATGGTAATTGTGACCAATGTAGCTCCTGATCAAATAGCACACTCCTGCAGCCTGATAACGATCTACATTGCTTGTTTGAAGAAACATGACGGGTGTTCCATTGATGGAATGGCAAACAGTGCAGACCTGGGTTGGACTAGGTTGATCTGGATCTATACTGGTCTCAAAATCCATAAGCCCCATTTCTCCAGTCACAAATATAAACCTTGGGCTGGAAGTAGCTCTTGTCATAATTTTTCTTGTAAACTTTCAATGTGATATACGGCTCTGATTTTCAAAAAAATCAGAGCCGTATATCACATGGAAAGTTTACGAAAAAATTAAGAGCTCGTGTACATGAGAACGGAATTTTGCGTCAACTTTCGATGTTATTTACAGGAAATGGATTTTTATTTGAGAACTAGCGAATAATTTTACACCCAACATCCAAATTTGAGGTCTGACCGATTTTATTCAACAGCTTATGATTCTTTGTGATTTTGTTTGCTTTTTTGTGCTAAATTCATGTTATTGCAAATGTTTCCGTAGTCTACTTGATTATTAGCGTAACTTCATGGTTTGGTGCACGAATACAATCTTTGGTTTCGATTTCCAATTCTCTTGTTGGTGTTGCTGTATTTTACGTGAAACACTTTCCACTCTAGATGGATTGTTATTAAGTTTATTTGTCATCCACAAAAACATACTGCGAAGAATTTCAGGACGTTCAGTCCTTTGACTTCATATACAGATGGTACCTTGGTTTCAAGTCTCATCCGAAACAAGAGGGCCATGATGGCCCTAATTCGCTCACCTGACTCCATGAACACCAAAGGAGAATGTGACATTGAGTTCATGTGTTTTAAAAAAATTGTGCTATTTTTAGACGGCGGTCATCTTGGATTAAGCGATGACTCTCATTTTACCAAATCTGAAAATGCATCACCCAAGGATCGGAACTTCCTATGAAGTTTGGCCAGCATCGGCCATGTGGTTCCTGAGAAAAAGACGTTCAAAATCTCAAATAAATGGACCTTTTGGCAGCCATCATGGATGACATAATCATCCGATTCCGACAAATATTGCGCCAGAGCAATCGCCTCATCGATACCTTCAATTTGATATATGACATGAGCATATTCGATCAAAAATAAAATTTGACCTCACGGGCCACGCCAATTTTTACCCCAGGGTCACCATTTTCACAACTTTAAAAGAGCATTGTACATCGATCATTCCTACCAAGTTTCGTCGAAATCCGGCTAGTGGTTCATGAGAAAAAGATTTTTTAAGAATTTGTGCTATTTTTAGACAGCGGCCATCTTGGATTAGCGATGACCTCCATTATAACTAATCTGAAAAGGCTTCACCCATGGACCATAACTGTGAAGTTTGGCTACCATGGGCCAAGCGGTTCATGTGAAGTAGAATTTTTAAATCTCTAATAAAAGAACGACCTTTTGACCTTTCGGCGGCCATCTTGGATGACATAACCATCACATTTCGACAAAAAGTTCACCAGAGTGATCGCCTCATTGATACCTTCGATTTGATATATAACATGACCATATTCGGTCACAAATACAATTTGACCCCAATTTGACCCCACGGGCCACGCTCATTTTTGACCCCGGGGTCACTATTTTAACAACTTTGAAAGAGCATTGTACATTGATCATTCCTACCAAGTGTCGTCGAAATCCGGCTGGCGGTTCATGAGAAGAAGACTTTTTAAGAATTTATGCTATTTTTAGACGGCGGCCATCTTGGATTAGCGATGACCTCCATTTTAATAAATCTGAAAAGGCTTCACCCATGGACCATAACTTTTAAGTTTGGCTACCATGGGCCAAGCGGTTCATGTGAAGAAGAATTTTGAAATCTCTAATAAAAGAACGACCTTTTGACCTTTCGGCGAACCATCAGATTTCGACAAAAAATGCACCAGAGTGATCGCCTCTTTGATACCTTCAATTCGATATATGACTTGACCATATTCGGTCAAAAATAAAATTTGACCCAAATTTGACCCCACAGGCCACGCCCATTTTTGACCCCAGGGTCACCATTTTAACAACTTTGAAATATCATTGTACATTGATCATTCCTACCAAGTTTCGTCGAAATCCGGCTAGCGGTTCATTAGAAGAAGATGTTTTAAGAATTTATGCTATTTTTAGACGGCGGCCATCTTGGATTAGCGATGACCTCCATTTTAACAAATCTGAAAAGGCTTCACCCATGGACCATAACTGTGAAGTTTGGCTACCATGGGCCAAGCGATTCATGTGAAGAAGAATTTTGAAATCTCTAATAAAAGAACAACCTTTTGACCTTTCGGTGGCCATCTTGGATGACATAACCATCAGATTTCGACAAAAAATGCACCAGAGTGATCGCCTCTTTGATACCTTCAATTCGATATATGACATGACCATATTTGGTCAAAAATAAAATTTGACCCCAATTTGACCCCACACGGGCCACGCCCAGTTTTGACCCCAGGGTCACCATTTTAACAACTTTGAAAGAGCATTGTACATCGATCATTCCTACCAAGTTTTGTCGAAATCCGGTTGGCGGTTCTTGAGAAGAAGATTTTTGAAGAATTTGTGCTATTTTTAGATGGCGGCCATCTTGGATTACACAATGACGTCATTTTAACAATTTTGTAATCCCCCTACCTAAGGACCATGATCATGAAATTTGGTGACTATAGACCCAATGGTTACTGAGGAGAAGACGTTTGAAAATGTTCAAGGACGACGACGGACGACACGGACGACGACGGACGACGGACGACGGACGACGGACACATTGCGGTAACAATAGCTCACATGAGCTTCGCGCTCAGGTGAGCTAAAAACCAGTGAGATGGATTCAGTATACCAAATGCTATACACTCGACTATCAAGCCATTCCTCCAACTAACAGAAGAAAACAATGTTCATTCTTAAAGGTACATGCCCACTCCGTAGACACAAACTGTTCTTTATAGGACTTAAATAAGTGTATAATTGTGTCACTATTCCACCAGTTCTAAAAATTACGAGTGCTCGCTGTACAGATATAATCATTTACTAATATTTCACTGATAGTGACGCGTGGTGGTATCAGGCTATTTTCATATGCAAATTAGGTATGATAATTTTTAATTATTTATACTAATTAAATGCGTCACCTGACAAAATAATACTTTCGACAGATTATAAAGTATGAACATTGCATATCAAAAAATAAATACAGAGAATAAATAGTAATGTCGGTTAACATTTTAAGAAAAGACAGTGTGTAAATTTACGTCTGATATAAAATGAATAATAATGCCAAACAATACGTGGGGTCATGGTGAATGAATGTTTGGTTTGCCAGAAAATGTCTCAGATAATGTCTCTGATATAAAGAAGATTTTGTGCCTACTGAGTGGGCATGTACCTTTAACCCTTACAATGTTGAATTAAATATTGTCGTCTGATGTTTATGTTTAATTTGCCATTTTACTCATGAAAAACATGGTTTGACAGTACTTTAGAATCATTTCCAATGAAAATGATTCTAAAGTGCTGTTAAACCATGTTTTTATTCAGAAAAAAGGCAAAATATTAAGCAACAGCAGACGACACTTTTCTTTCCCAGTATTGGAAGGGTTAATACAGCACAATCAACTTCATACCTGATACTACTATCTCGCTATCATCAGTTCGTTAAACTCGTTAACCCTTTCACACCTAAGTAACTGGAATGGATTTTGATATGTTAATTTTTCAACCAATCAACCATGACAAAATGATTTTCAGACTAGTTCATTTTTGTAAAGTGGGTGTTTTTGCTGTCAAAAATATGAAAATTACTTGCAAAAAAGTGCAGAAAGGCGGCTCGTCATGAGCAGGCTCTGAATCTGCACGTTTTGCCAATACCACTATACAGGCCTGTGGTGTTGAATGGGTTAATGAGAGCGAAAAACACAGTACAGATCTGATATCTTCTTGTGATTTATATACACCGTACACACCTGATAATATCGCACTGTGACTTATACGCCATCGCCAGTTCGCTATCCACGTTAACAAGATCAGAACACCGTACACAACTGATAATATCGCCCTGTGACTTATACGCCATAGCCAGTTCGCTATCCACGTTAACAAGATCAGAACACCGTACACACCTGATAATATCGCACTGTGACTTATACGCCATCGCCAGTTCGCTATCCACGTTAACAAGATCAGAACACCGTACACACCTGATAATATCGCACTGTGACTTATACGCCATCGCCAGTTCGCTATCATCGTTAACGAGAGTGAACACCGTACACAACTGATAATATCGCACTGTGACTTATACGCCATCGCCAGTTCGCTATCATCGTTAACGAGATCGAACACCGTACATACCTGATAATATCCCGCTGTGATTTATACGCCATCGTCAGTTCGTTATCTTCGCTAACGAGATCGAACACCGTACATACCTGATAATATCCCGCTGTGAATTTATACGCCAGTCGTCATTACTTTATCTTACGCTACCTAGATCGAACACCGTACATAACCTGAAAAAATCCCCCGCGTGTTCTTTATAAACTCCATCGTCAGTTCTTTATCAACGCTAACGAGATCGGAACACCGTACCTACCAGATAATATCCTCGCAGTGATTTATCGCCACACGTCAGTTCGTTATCCTTCGCTAACGAGATCGAACCACCGTACATACCATGACAAATATCCCGCTGTTGATTTATACGCCATCGTCAGTTCGTTATCTTCGTTAACGAGATCGTCGTCACCGCCGTATGATTGTTTCGCGATCGAGTGAGTCGAGATGCTTTTCTCAGCGAGGAGGGCACGCAGCTGGAGACATTCCTCCCGCCGACGCTCGAGCTCATCTGTCATCGCCTCAATCTGGCCTGGGGACGGAGAGCGATTGATGAATTGACAGCAACTGATTTACTATTTGTTTGGACATTCTAGCTCAGATGTTATTCCCTCAAACTGGTCTGGGGATGAATAGCATTTTGATTTATTAATCGAGTAAGTGAATGATTGAACAGCTCGACTGATTGATTGATTGATTAAGCATTCTAGTTCATCTATCATTGCCTCAATCAGTCTATAATTCCAGCACAAAAATATTTACACAATTCCCTAACATTTGATTGGTCCGTTGCAAGTCTCCGTCCAAAATTTATATCCCAGTAAACTCCATGCCGAACTACTTTCCGTAACCGTCAGGCGCAGTTAAAATAATTCTTAAGAAAACGGAAAATAAACACATTTTCTTGATGAATTTATTTCAAATGCTGGAATTACAAGGAATGAATGGCCTTTTTGTGGAATTTATCGGGGATATAAACTTGGAAAAGTCGCGGGAATATTGGACGAGGCCTTCCGGCCAATGAAGCAGGTTAATTATGTTATCAAACCCGTTGGGCCGGCCTTAATAATAACTACATGCCGAACTACTTTCCGTAACCGTCAGGCGCAGTTAAAATAATTCTTAAGAAAACGGAAAATAAACACATTTTCTTGATGAACTTATTTCAAATGCTGGAATTATAAGGAATGAATGGCCTTTTTGTGGAATTTATCGGGGATATAAACTTGGAAAAGTCGCGGGAATATTGGATGAGGCCTTCCAGCCAATGAAGCAGGTTAATTATGTTATCAAACCCGTTGGGCCGGCCTTAATAATAACTACATGCCGAACTACTTTCCGTAACCGTCAGGCGCAGTTAAAATAATTCTTAAGAAAACGGAAAAAAATAAAACACATTTTCTTGATTGTTTATTTGTTTCAAATGCTGGAATTATAAGGAATGAATGGCCTTTTTGTGGAATTTATCGGGGATATAAACTTGGAAAAGTCGCGGGAATACTGGACGTGGCCTTCCGGCCTTCGTCCAGTATTCCCGCGACTTTTCCAAGTTTATACCCCGATAAATTCCACAAAAAGGCCATTCATTCCTATAGTAATTTGATTTATTGGGTGTTTAACGGCCTATCAACAACTAAGGCCATGTAAGGACGGCCCAACGGGTTTGATCACATAATTAACCTGCTTCATTGGGAGAAAAATTCCAAAATCAGAACAGAATATTTACATCGAGAACAAATATATTCAGCCCTGAAATTAGAATAACCTGACCTGGTGCCAGGTCCATACCACCCCAAAGTTACTTGGCCCCTTCCCCTACAAGTAATAGGAGTAGGAATAATCATAATACTCACATAAGGGTTATAACCATATTCAACTGTCACATACAAGAATGCCAACGACTTACGTGTGGGCCAAACCAGGTCTCTGGTCAGGGAACAATATGTGATTGATTGGTTGGTTGATTGAATTATTAATTGAATTGATCTTTTAGCTCATCTGCTACTGCATGAAACTGGTCTGGAGATAAACAGAAATTGATTGATTGGTTGATAACCATTCTAATGAATTTCCAAGACATATTTACATAGAGAAATAATAAAAAATATTCCTAATTTGTGTTCTGTTATTTTCACCGCTAGCTTGCAGAGTTAATTGTCTGAGGATGACTAGCTTCAATTGATTGGTCGACGGACTTATTGGGCATTCTAGCTCATACAATAGAACTTGTCTATACTGGACGCACTGGGACACAATTATACCATAGCAAGTTCTTTCTTTGTTAAGCGTTCGCGTGCGGGTAGGTTTTGAAAGTGGTTCTGTGATAAAACAAACACAATGTGTATGCTATTTTACACTATTTACTGGTGAAGTAATATGAAAACTGATTGGGGGACTTGTTCGAGTATTAAATCCGTTCATGAATGTCCATTTAAAAATTTACCTTCGTTTTTTTCAAGGCCTTGTTTGTTTTTACAGGATACGTAGGTAGGTTTTGGTCAACTGGGTGGACGCTTAATTAACATGGAACAGATATGGTATGGCCTTATATTTGATTTAGATGGGTTTCACGTAATGTATTCCATTGTAGTGCCTGCTCATGATTAAAAGTGACAGAAATTGTTAATGGAGTGCTTAGTTACAGTGGAAAAGTGAAAGTGAAAGTGAAAGTGAAAGGGTTTAACATCCCAGCAAAGAGGTAAGAGACGCGACCACAGTTTAAAGTCTCATCCGACAGACCAGTGGGATGGAAACACTATGAAAGTATCTTTGATGCCCAAGGCGAGGTTTGAACACACAACCTCTGGATTGGAAATCATGTGTTCTAACCCTTAGGCCACAATTCATTCCCTAATTACAGTGGAAGCTCCCTGAACCGGGCACCCTGGGGACATCCTTGTGTTTAATTCAGATGGGTTTCACTGTCAGTTATGTCATTTCCGTGTCTGTTCATGATTGAAAATGACAAAAACTGGTCATGGAGTGCTTAATTACAGTGGAGCCTCTCTAAACCGGTCCCCAGGGTGTCCAGTTTAGAGAGGTTCCACTGTACTGGGGACCTCCCAGGGTGTCCGGTTTAGAGAGGTTCCACTGTACTGGGGACCTCCCTGTACTCTGTACTGGGGACCTCCCTGTTCCACTGTACTGGGGAGGTCCCCAGGGTGTCCGGTTTAGAGAGGCTCCACTGTACTGGGGAGGTCCCCAGGGTGTCCGGTTTAGAGAGGTTCCACTGTACCAGGGGAGGTCAGGGTGTACTAGAGGAGGTTCCACTGGGTACTGAGGCCCCCCCAGGGTGTCCGGTTTAGAGAGGTTCCACTGTACTGGGGAGGTCCCCAGGGTGTCCGGTTTAGAGAGGTTCCACTGTACTGGGGAGGTCCCCAGGGTGTCCGGTTTAGAGAGGTTCCACTGTACTGGGGACCTCCCGGGTGTCCAGGTAGAGATCCGTTTGGGGAGAGGAGGTTCCACTGTACTGGGGACCTCCCGGGTTGTCCGGTTTAGAGAGGTTCACTGTACTGGGGACCTCCCAGGGTGCCCGGTTTAGAGAGGTTCCACTGTACTGGGGACCTCCCAGGGTGTCCGGTTTAGAGAGGTTCCACTGTACTGGGGACCTCCCAGGGTGCCGGTTTAGAGAGGTTCCACTGTACTGGGGACCTCCCAGGGTGTCCGGTTTAGAGAGGTTCCACTGTACTGGGGACCTCCCAGGGTGTCCGGTTTAGAGAGGTTACACTGTACTGACCTCCCAGGGTGCCGGTTTAGAGAGGTTCCACACTGGGGTAGGGAGAGTTCCACTGGGCCTACCTTTGACCTCAGGGTGTCCCGGTTTAGAGAGGTTACACCTGAGGGTTACACTGTACTGGGGACCTCCCAGGGTGTCCGGTTTAGAGAGGTTACACTGTACTGGGGACCTCCCAGGTTGCCCGGTTTAGAGAGGTTACACTGTACTGGGGACGGTTTAGAGAGGTTCCACTGTATTGGGGACCTCCCAGGGTGTCCAGTTTAGAGAGGTTACACTGTACTGGGGACCTCCCAGGGTGTCCAGTTTAGAGAGGTTCCACTGTACTGGGGACCTCCCAGGGTGTCCAGTTTAGAGAGGTTACACTGTACTGGGGACCTCCCAGGGTGTCCAGTTTAGAGAGGTTCCACTGTACTGGGGACCTCCCAGGGTGCCCAGTTTAGAGAGGTTCCACTGTACTGGGGACCTCCAAGGGTGCCCGGTTTAGAGGTTCCACTGTACTGGGGACCTCCCAGGGTGTCCAGTTTAGAGAGGTTCCACTGTACTGGGGACCTCCCAATTAGAGAGGTTCCACTGTACTGGGGACCTCCCAGGGTGTCCGGTTTAGAGAGGTTCCACTGTACTGGGGACCTCCCAGGGTGTCCAGTTTAGAGAGGTTTCACTGTATTGGGGACCTCCCAGGGTGTCCAGTTTAGAGAGGTTCCACTGTACTGGGGACCTCCCAGGGTGTCCAGTTTAGAGAGGTTTCACTGTATTGGGGACCTCCCAGGGTGTCTGGTTTAGAGAGGTTCCACTGTACTGGGGACCTCCCAGGGTGTCCAGTTTAGAGAGGTTCCACTGTACTGGGGACCTCCCAGGGTGTCCGGTTTAGAGAGGTTCCACTGTGTCTCGTCATGCAGTTCCTACCTAGGAGCACCTTGCCGGCGGGAGAGTTTTTCTTGCTTTTCTTGTCGATGTGTGACGAGTTTGCGACGGACTCCCTCAACTTGCATAAATCAGTCTTCAGTTTGTCTTTCTCATTCTCCAGCTCCTGCATCTGCAATACCGAGGAGACGATTCTCATGTGAAACATGTGTAAGGCCATAAAAAAGTACTTTGGTTCTCAGACATGAGGTTTGCAGAATATGACGAGGATTTTTTTTAAATATATTTTTTGTACGAGATCTTCCGTCTCTCAATTTTTAAGTCGCAAGATGCATTTTGCTTGTCAATTAAACATGTGGTTTACATATATGCTTACTAAAGCTACTATAGAAAACATTTAGACGTGAAAAATCAAAAGCTTTTCGTCAGACTTAACATATTTTTGCAGTGGTAGTGATTTTGATCATGTGGCGAATTTACAATATTTTTCACGATGATAAAACACCTGACGCGCAGCGATTTTTCCGACGCGACGATATCTGGGAACCAAAGAACTTTTCTTTTGTATGGCCTAAAATTCATTTGACGGCCCTGGGTCTATGACTGGAGATATGAGGCTTATGGGATTGTGACCAGTAGCCTATTTCACCAACATTGCAAAGAATACTTTGAGGGAGAAATTTTCAATTTTGGGATAAATTTATTAATTTTTATTATACTGAATTTATTACATTATCACAGCCATTTTGGCTGTGATAATGTAATAAATTCAGTATAATAATTCTGCATACTTTTAATCATCAAATATATGCAGTCGTTAGTTTTATATGAAATAATGCATTTCGGGAAGAATAAATGATTACTCCCTACAGACGGTCTACCTCCTGGGGGCCGTTTCACTCAACTTTGTACGACTAAAATGTTCGTAAGTGTAAATTTAGGATTGTCTGGAAATTTCAATTGATTGATTTACATTTATTAAGCATAGGCTGCATAATTTAGTAATAGTGTCCAACTATAAACATTTTTCTAAATAAGATGTAGTAGGTACATGTCACAACAAATTAGAATTATTGTTCACAAATTTTGCTTCCGAGCAGATGTTCATAATGTTCATAATGATATAGAGCATGAGATATTTATAAACGAGTTTACTGATTTCATAAGAAACGAGGCTATGCCGAGTTTCTTATGAAATTCGTCAACAAGTTTAATAAATACCATAATAAATCATCACAAATATTAGATTATGTTTATTGCATAAGCACATTATCATACATTGAAGCTCTACTGGTCACTAAACCTGTTTTCTGTAACGAGAAGGTCAAGGTCGCCAGACTGACACAGGGTGAATAGCCGTCGTTTTGAGGAAACTTTTGATAAAGTTCTATAACGATCAGACTAACGGATCAGGAGATATGATGTAATTGGGGATCGTAGCTATGGTAGTTATCTCCCTTTGAACTTATTTATAGAAATCCGGTCCCAATTGTGTAGTTTAGGGCCTTATTGCTTGTATAACCCTTACTACGCTGAATTAAATTTTGTCGTCTGCTGGAAATGTTTTATTTTCAATATTTATTGATAAATACCTGTTTTGACAGCGCATGAGAATCGTCTCCATTGGAGACGATTCGCATGTGCTACCAAAACAGGTTTTTTGTTAAGAATTAAGGTAAAAATGAAAAACAGCAGACGACAATTTTCGTTTCCCGCATAGTGAGGGTTAAGAGCGAATGTAGCATGATTTGTTGTGAAAAGGAGTCAATGCAGTAATTTTGACTAGTGTTGATCCAAATCATACTACATTTCTACGCAATCTGATCTGGGACTACATTATTTGACAGATTCATATATTCACACTTACCTATTAATGTTATTGCAATCTGTGCAGTCTGAACTGGGTCTACTAGCAAACTCAATATTTGTGCTATTCGGTAAGAAATAAACGCTGAAATACAGCATAGGACTGGATATCTATAAATAGATTTGCAAAGGGAACTAACTAGCTACGATCGTCATTGTTGATGGCTACGAGGATGCTTTTCTAATATCACGCAATCTGATTGGCTGATGGTCATACATTACAGGTATATCATTGTTGATGAACGGTCGCAAATTACTTCAATATGTATTCCTACGCCAGTATTTAAGGTAAGAAATAAACGCTGAAATACAGCATAGGACTGATATCTATAAATAGATTTGCAAAGGGAACTAATTAGCTACGATCGTCATTGTTGATGGCTACGAGGATGCTTTTCTAATATCACGCAATCTGATTGGCTGATTGTCATACATTACAGGTATATCATTGTTGATGAACGGTCGCAAATTACTTCAATATGTATTCCTACGCCAGTATTTAAGGAGTGCATTAGAAATAGTTTAACCGCATTGTAATTTTGAAATTTGCGACGTATATCAGAAAATGATAGGTCGGAAAACATGTTTAATGGCTCCGCTAGCGCGTCGCCATTAAACAGATTTTCCAACCTATCATTTTCTGATATACGCCGCAAATTTGTAAATTACAATACAGTTAACCCTATAATGATGGCGAAATTGCGATCCGCTATGTCTCGCTTTCCACTATAATAGGCGAGACAAAAACCCACCCAGAAGCACAGGCATTTCGGCGTGTTTCGGCTTTCATCGGTATAACTCTGTATATATGAACAAGGCTTTTAACTTTGGTCGGACACGACCTCGTATCATAACAAAACAAGAAATGCGTCTGTCGAACGCGGATGCCACCTGCAGCATATTTGAGAAACATTGACAAATTAGTTAACTGAAAAGTGTGACAGACGGACGGACGGACGGACGGACGGACGGTCCAAACACTATATGCCACCCGTTTCTTCGAAACCCGGTGGCATAATAACATGTTTCAAATTGTAATTTCCGATGCATTCAATGTATTTCTGCAGGATAACGATAATTCTCAAATGATCATATGAACTTGCCACTACAATATTGACGTTACAGCCTTAAACACATTATTTCATTTGTTATGATACAAGGTTGTGTCCGACCTAGGAAAAGCAGTTGCAATTCGAGTCTTTGCATAATTATGTTCTAACTATGCTATTTTAGCAAGATGACAATAATTCTCAAATGAACATGTGCACTTTCCAACAACATATATATATATATACGGTATATAGAGTTATACCGATGAAAGCCGAAACAAGCCGAATGTCAGTGACCAGAAGCTCTGATTAATCGTTGTGTACTGAAAATGTTAGTAAAAGACTAAAGGTCTAGTAAAAGCTATACTTCCCATATACAACACCAAACAGCATTAGCTAAACAAATAAATGAGCATGTCATTTGATCCTAAATTTAGGATCCTACTGTCTGTTTCACGAAAGCTGCCCAAATTTACGGCTATATAAACAATTAAAAAACAATAACGTTTTTGATAATACATGTATTCAATTAAATGAAAATTTAAGAATGAGCCTTCTTTTTGTTTCGTGAAATTTGGTCAAATATTTATTTTATTGGGGATTTTTTTTAGAATTTCAGAAATACTGGACTGATTTTCAAATTTTAACTTTTGTTTCTTAGATCATTTCCAAGCTATTTAGCCAGGTTTCGGAGTCAATTTCCAAAATGTTTCATTTCCTGACTCCACAAAAAGGCCATTCATTCCTATAATAAACCCTAGTTTACCCGATAGGTTCCACTGTATGTTTTATCCTAGTGAATACGCTCATTTATTTAGTTTTCACAATGCGCGGCTAAGCTACTCAAGTAAGGAAGGAAAAGAAACAGAAAAGCTCAAATATTCAATTCCTATCAAACTGAGCTGTACGGCAACACTGGTTGATATATACAAAACTCACAGGGTGGGTGGCAGGTGGGAGAATGTGATGGTAATGTAACAATTGGGATTCATCCTTACCGGAATTCCGAATGGAGACCTGGTTTGGCCCTCACATACGTCTTTGGCATTTTGTATGTGACAGTTGAATCTGGTTATACCCCTTATAAGAGTAATCCTACCGGTATTACTTTTAGGGGAAGGAGCCAAGTGACTTTGGTGCAGTATGGACCTAGCACCAGGTCATGTTATTCTAATTTCAGGGCTGAATATATTTTTTCTCTATGTAAATATTCAGTTCTGATTTTGGAATTTCCCCCCCTATGCAGCAGGTTAAATGCGGGATCGAACCCTTTGGCCCGGCCTTATATGACCTTATCTGTTGATAGGCCGTTAAACACCAATAAACAAAACATTTGGACAGACCACCTAAGTTGCCCAGATTAAAAGCCAGAAAATTTTGGTTATGATTACAACTGACAAAACTGATGAAAATCAGGGAGTATAGGAATGTGATGGCCGCGGCCTATGTCGAGCCCGGCATTTTCTGGATTTTAATCTGGGCAATTGTGACTTGACCTTTGAGTATGGGGTCTCAAGGGAGGGCGCAGAAATTTCATGAAATTCCGTCAAATATTGATTTTATAGCGAAAAAAACCCAGATTTTAACCAAGCGCCGAGAAAGCAGAGAGAGAAGCTACGATATCTACACCATAACCACGGCCATATAACACCATCAGCCTGTTTCACCGACACACGCGTCCACTCTCTACTCCCATATAAACAGCTTAACTCTTACAATGCTGAATTAATTTCTGTCGTCTGCTGAATATTTTTTATTTTTCTCATCAAAAACTTGGTTTGGCAGCACTTTAGAATCATTTCCAATGGAAATGATTCTAAAATGCTGCCAAAACATGTTTTTACTGAGAGACAAAATATGAATTAACAGCAGACGACTATATATAAACAGCTTACGGTAACTCTTTGCATGCTGGGAAACTTGTCGGCAATAAATAGCAGACAAAAAAATAATTACATTTTCTTTTATTTCTCACTGTAAATATCAAGAATATGTCTTGGAATTTCATTAGAATTAAATTACAAGACATATTTACAGATGGAAATAAGAAAACTACACAGAATTTGTTTGGCTGATATTTTCACCGCTAGCATGCAAAGAGTTAAAATCGATAGAATCATTTTAGTTTATCAGGCCGAAATTTTGTCAAAATAGACTCAAATAAATTTTTCTCTCGCTCCAATTGTCAGCGAAAATAATCCTGGATATATAGGTGTAGAAAACGGGCAGGTTTCAGTGAAATGGCCAGCAGGGCCTCGTAACAAGTGCCGCACAAATACCTTCAGCCCATCAAAGGCCTCGTTTCCCAGGGTGCATGTGCTTTTGTTCCGCTTGTCTACCATATTGAATGCTGCTTTCTGGGAAATACATGCATGTGTGAGGACAATGGGGGGCAGTGTCAAGTCTGTTTGTTTGTGGGGTTGGGTGTATGTTGGGTGTGGGTGTGTGGAGGGGCAGAGGTGGAGTACGGGTCTCTGAAAATGATTTGAACTTATGAATGCAAACTCTTCTACGTGTATTTGGAGTGAGCTTATGCCATTTTTCTTATTATTGCCGATTTGAACCCACTTACGAATGAAAACTCTAGTAGGTAAGTGTATTTACATAATAACTGCCATTGTAGGTCTGTACCCACTTACGAATCACTGCCATTGTAGGTCTGTACCCACTTACGAATCACTGCCATTGTAGGTCTGTACCCACTTACGAATGAAAACTCTAGTAAGTGTATTTACGATTGAGATCATAATAACTGCCATTGTAGGTCTGTACCCACTTACGAATGAAAACTCTAGTAAGTGTATTTACGATTGAGATCATAATAACTGCCATTGTAGGTCTGTACCCACTTACGAATGAAAACTCTACTGTCTGTTCCACGTTTTTCTGCCAACAAACTTTTGGCCATTAAACACATTAAATGTAAAAAATATTTAAATGTAAGTACTTTTTCATCAATAACAAAAAAGTCACCCTCGTCAAATTTTTTTATTTGATGAAATTCCATCAAATATTAAATCAATTGCGAAAAAAAAATTTCCTATGGGAATTTAACACGGGGCAAAAGGAGCTGGAGGACGTGCAGGAGGAGTCGAACAACAAAATAATTTGGAAATTGACTCCGAAACTTGTCTAGATAGCTTGGAACATTGTAAATAAGAAAACAAAAGATAGATTTTAAAAATCAGTCAACAATTACATGTATGTTAAAAAATCTATTTTAAGCCCCCCCCCCCCCCCCCCCCGCACCCCCCCCCGCATGTTAAATTCATTAAAATCATTTTTTCGCAACAAAATCAATATTTGACAGAATTTCATCAAATAATTTTTTTTGGGGAGGGGGACTTTTTTGCTATTGATGAAAAAGTACTTGCAGTTAAATATTGTTTGGATTTAATGTGTTTAATGGCCAAAAGGTTGTCGGCAGCAAAATGTGGAACAGACAGTAGTAAGTGTATTTATGAACGAGATCAATTAACCCTTTCAACACCACAGACCTCTATAGAGACAATGTTTGCAAACAGTGCAGATCCAGATGAGCCGGCTCGTAACGAGCCGTCTCATCAGGATCTCCACTGTTTGTTAATAATTTTAAACGTCGTACAGATTACCCTTTTAGAAGAATGGGATAATTTGAATGAACAAAATTAATGAAATAGCGTGAAACATTGGCATGGAACATCCTATTAAGTTACTTGGTGTTGAAAGGGTTAAGAACATGACATTTTTCATATCTGCATCATAGGTTTGTAGCAATTTATGAAGGAAGATTCTAGTGAGTACCTAAGTGTATTTTCAATGAGATCATTTAAGATCATTTAAGATCAATTAAGATCGAGAAATTCTTCATATCTGCCATTGCTGGTGCCACTCCAGGCAATTTATTGTCAAAACTGTATCTGAAACACTTTTAGTAATATACAGTTTTATGGTTTTGCATTTTATTTTATTCTTATTAAGAACTAATACCAAACCATAATTGGAAACATGTGACTTGCTGATAAAACTTGTCTTTAACTAGAGGAACAAAATATTATATTGTGCAGCCTTTGAACTAGCCAAGGGCCCGTTTCACTAAACTTCGTACGACTAAAACGTTTGTAAGTGCAAATTTATGATCATCTGGAAAATTCAATTGATGGATTTACATTTATTGAGCATAGGCTGCATATGCAGCCTATGTTCAATAAATGTAAATCCAATAATTGTTTACAAGATAACATTGTTAAGTGTGAAATTTACAGACTATCATAATTTTGCACTTACGAACATTTTAGTCGTACGACGTTTAGTGAAACGGGCCCCAGATGTCTATAATATGTCCACTCAAACATAACTAAAATGTAGTTGTAAGGTAGTCTAACATACCGGTAGATTCAGAGATAAAGAAACTAAACTATATTATATGTTAAAGCTGTAGTAGTAAAAGTTTAGAAACGTAATTAGCACACACTGCAACCAAAACTACACACCAGTAGAAAAAGAAATTCAATTCTTAGACATTTAGATAATTACTGTAAAATGTTTCATCGAATAATGTAACGGTTTCCTGACGAGAATCCATTCAGCTCTACCTAGAACTATCGCATAAACACATTTTTCATCTAGTAACCGGCGCAAATTTCTTGCGCCGGTTACTAGATGAAAATGTGTTCATGCAGTATTTTCTGCATGTCGCTGAATGGGAATTCATCAGGAATCCGGCAATTATTTCGACGTGAAACATTTTACGCCGGCGCGGAGTGCAGAACCAGCGATAATGCAGGAGAGTGAAAATATCACACTGTAGTATCGTGAACTAACACCGAAGTCAAACACAGTTCATGGTGTAAGTATATTAGTATGCAGCCGCAGGGGACGTAGAATTCTTTTTTATTAATTCGTTCCCACGAAATAACCATTCGTTCTCTCAATTTAACAATTTGTTGCCTCGAATTAACAATTCGTAATTCGTTCCCACGAAATAACAATTTGATCCCTCGAATTGACAATTCGTTTATTCCATTGAATTGACAATTTGTTCCTACTAAATAACAATTTGTTCCCTCGAATTAACAATTTGTTCCCATGAAATGACAAATTGTTCCCTCAAATTAACAATTCGTTCCCACGATATAACAATGTTAATTCGAGGGAATGAATGGTTATATTGTGAGAACGAATTGTTATATCATGGGAACAAATTGTTGTTTCGTGGGAACAAATTTTTATATTGTGGGAACGCATTGTTAAATTGAGGGAACAAATTGTTATGTTGTGGGAACAAATTGTTAAATTTAGGGAACAAATTGTTATTTCATGGGAACAAATTGTTATTTCGTGACAACGAATTAATAAAAAAGAATTCTACGTCCTCTGCATATATTAGAGACCCCAATTTACCCATTTTAATTAGAAATACTGTACTCTGTAAAAGCAGTGATTTGCCAAAAATATGTGACCTAAAAACCCTTTCACTCCTAAAAATCACACCGTCACTTTCCTGGACAGGCAAGTTTTCTAGTAAAATCAAAAACAGTCACGGACATTTCATTTGACCTTGAAAATGACTATGCCAGCCATGAGGGAGGGTCAGAGAATGAAAATAATTTTAACTAGATTGGTCAGTAAGCGAGGCTTATGGAATACCCCCCCCCCCCCCCCCGCGTGGGCCCAGGTACCCCTAAATATGTAAAAAATTTCCAAGTGTGTGGGCTTGTCACCTTGACTCTGGGCTTAGTGGGGGCGGCACGAACGTGAATTTGTCACAGGGTGGTAGAGGTCCATTGGAGCAATGCGTGTGTGAAATGTGAAGCAGATCCGAGCAAGGAAATAGAAGTTTCTCTGATGTTAAGTTTTGTAAAGAGACTAAGTATGTGACCTTGACCTCGAGATCAGCAGATATTTGTCACAGCATGATAGTAGAGCCTTAGAGGAATGCATGCATGAAATATTAAGAATTTTCAATGAAAGAAATAGAAGTTATAACATATTTCTCTGATGTTAAGTTTTGTAAAGAAACTAAGTATGTGACCTTGACCTCAAGATCAGCGGAGATTTGTCACAGCATGATAGTAGAGCCTTAGAGGAATGCATGCATGAAATATTAAGAATTTTCGATGAAAGAAATAGAAGTTATAACATATTTCTCTGATGTTAAGTTTTGTAAAGAGACTAAGTATGTCACCTTGACCTTGGGATCAGCGGGGTTTGAACGGTCGTAGATTTGCCACAGCATGAATTTTCAA
Organism: Conchocele bisecta; assembly: GCA_029237695.1. Classification (NCBI taxonomy): domain Eukaryota; kingdom Metazoa; phylum Mollusca; class Bivalvia; order Lucinida; family Thyasiridae; genus Conchocele; species Conchocele bisecta. The sequence continues at coordinate 4,311,860 of CM055275.1, read as the reverse complement.
TGACGGTCGTGGAGTTGGCACATCATGGTAGTAGAGCCTTACAGGAATGCATGTATGAAATATTAAGCATTTTAGATGAAGGAAATAGAAGTTGTAACATATTCTCTGATGTTAAGTTTTGTAAAGAGACTAAGTATTTGACCTTGACCTTGGGATCAGCGGGGGTTGGACGGTCATGGATTTGGTACAGCATGGTAGTAGAGCCTTACAGGAATGCATGTGTGAAATATTAAGCATTTTAAAAGAAGGAAATAGAAGTTATAACAATATTTCTCTGATGTTAAGTTTAGGGACGGACGGACGGACAACCAGACTCCAGTATACCCCACAACTTGTTGCGGCGGGGGGTATAATTAAAACAAGAACTGGCATTGTTAAATGAAGCTAATCCCCTAAAGTGGCAAAGCGGTACATGAGTTATTGAAGAAAGAAAAATAACTTTAACAATTTTGCCTAACAAACAAGGTAAACATGCGTCCTCAGTGACCTTGACCTTGGGTGATCGGACGTGGGTCGTATGCAAAACAAAGCAGCATCCCTAGACACACATTGTGGCCAAATATTATCAAAATCGGTTATTAAAAAAAGATTATTTTTTTTTAACAATTTTGCCTTACAAACAAGGTGAACATAAGTTCTCAGTGACCTTGACTTTGGGCAGTCGGACGTGGGTCGTATGTAGAACAAAGCAGCATCCCTGGACACACATTGTGGCCAAATATTAAAATCGGTGAAGCAGTTCAGGAGTTATAGAAAAATGAAAGGTGTTACGTGTTACTAACGTACATGGAATAACGCTATATCCCCACTTGCCTATCGGCGAGGAGATAATTATTAAAATACTATCTAACTATTCCATGGCAGGATATGTAGTTGCAAAATTAGCTAAAGATTATATAGTTTTAAAGATGCCAAAATATTTCAAGACGAATGTGGAATTCTAGCAATTCTAAAGAACAGACTATTTTCTACAACTTCTGCGGCACAAACTACACTGCTTACATAGAGCCATAATTAACTCTTACAATGAGGGAACTGGTCATGTCATCTGTTTGTTTGTCTGTTTATTGGTGTTTAATGGCCTATCAACAGCTAAGGTCATGTAAGGCCGGGCAAACAGGTGCGATCCCGTTTTAACCTGCTGCATTGGGGGGAAATCACAAAATCAGAACGGAATATTTACATCGAGAAAAAATATATTCAGCCCTGAAATTATGCGTCGTTTCTTATGAAATCAGTCAACGAGTTTAATAAATATCATATTAAATCAACATACATGTAAATGTTAGATTCTATTTATTGCATAAGCACAATATTGAAGCTGTACTGGTCATCTATCATGATTTCTGCAGCGGCCTAATTTGCTTATTAATTACACTAGTGTATTATGATTTTTATTACACTGTGTTATTACACTGTTAGAACGCATTTTATGTAATAAAAGGAATTATATATGAAGGAAGACCAGACGACATAAACCATTTCCCCACACTTTAAGTATCAAGAGACAGAATCAAAAGCCAAAAGTTATCCAAAAATACGGAGCAAACGCTAAGTTCTATAACAATTCGTTCCCACGAAATGACAATTCGTTCCCGTGGGAACGAATTGTCATTTCGTGGGAACGAATTGCCATAGCTTAACAGCAAAAAAGTCTTAAATTCCACATTTGCTCCGAAGTGTTGCCAAACTTTCGACATCCAGTACCAGAAAGCACGACCGATACCTGCAGATTATCGTACGCTTTGCTCTGAAGTAGCAGCCCAGTTCTGCTACTTTCTCCCCCCTCATTATCTCCATTCTGATACGGATCATTTGGAAGCTTGCGTTTCCTCGCCTCTGCGTCCTTCAGACGCTTTTCAAGTTTAAGTACTAACGCTATGTCGTCTGCATTCATAAGTTTTTGCTGCGGGATTAATGGTGGCAGATGATATGGTTGGGACATGCAGGGTAAATATTTGGGCATATTATATACGTACTTACGTTTCCCATTGAAACACAACGCAAGACGTCATTATGTTTCCATATTGATGTCTCGTGAGTTCATATTGGTCAGTGCCGGAACTACTTTACATCGCAAAATAGTTCCTTCTAAATCACCACTTATTTGTTCACTTAATTTATATTTTGTATATTTTTGAAGCGCATATACATTGCGAATGATGTACGTATATACTATAAAGGTTATTTGATTTGTATGTGGATATATGCCACTCGTTCCGCCGTGCAACGATATTGCGCTCCTGAATTGCGCACAATATCGCAAGTTTCGGAACTCGTGCATATATCCACATACAAATTAATTAACCTATAAATGTGCAACAAGATTTTCTGCCGTATCGTGTATGGGATTGTTTTCCAGATCTGCGATATCTTTCATATACAACGTTGGAAGTTGACGAAAAGTACATGCGGAATTTCTGTCAACTTTCAATGTCCTTTACATGATGCATTTAAGATGTTCATTTCAGAAATGTTCATATACGAAGCAATTCTCAAACATTTGAAATAAATCTCTCTGTGATCCCTAACCAACAGAAAAAATATATTTTTATTTCATAATGAGTCGAATCTGGAGACGCGATATAGCAGAAAGTCTGACATGGTGGTCCAATAAATATTCAACACATACAAAAGTAATACAAGTCTGCAATGGTCACCAGTTGACAAAAGCGACCATACATAGTCTGTGACATGTGTAGACTCAGATCATCCACATGATCATTTTTGATTGTTTTGTTTATTGGTGTTTAACGGCCTATCAACAGCTAAGGTCATGTAAGGCCGGGCAAACGGGTTCGATCCCATTTTAACCTGCTGCATTGGGGGGAAAATCCCCAAATCAGAACGGAATATTTACATCGAGAACAAATATATTCAGCCCTGAAATTAGAATAACCTGACCTGGTGCCAGGTCCATACCACACCAAGTCACTTGGCCCCTTCCCCTAAAATAGGATTACGAATATCGTAATACTCACATAAGGGGTATAACCAGATTCAACTGTCACATACAAAATGCCAAAGACGTTTGTGAGGGCCAAACCAGGTCTCCAGTCGGGATTCCGGTAAGGATGAACCCCGATCGTTAAATTACCATCGCGTGCTCCCACCTGCCACCCACCCCACATGATCAGAATACACATATTTGATCTGGGTCCTCACTGGTTGATGGATGCTATATTTTGTTACATGCAATGGGTATTAACCCTTAGCCCGCTATCTTAATTTTTTTTGTCGTCTGCTGTTTATTTTCTATTTTCCATTTTTATCATCAAAAACATGCTTTGACAGCACTTAAGAATCATTTCCAACATGCTTTGACAGCACTTCAGAATCATTTCCATTGGAAATGATTCTGAAGTGCTGTCGAACCATGTTTTTATTGAGAAACAAGGCAAGATATAAAAGCAACAGCAGGCGACAATTGTTGTGAGTAGCGGTCTAAGGGTTAAATAACTGTGAACATGCTACATGAAAATACAAAACTCAAAATTAAAACACGAGCTCAAAAATTTAACATTCGTGTAAAACTAGATTAACAAGCAAAACTAGTTGAAACCAAACTACTGTCTGTTCCACGTTTTGCTGCCGATGAACTTTTGGCTATTGAATACATTAAATCTAATATTCTAAACAATATTTAATTATAAGTACTTTTTCATCAATGACAAAAAGTCATCCCCCCACCCCCCTCAAAACCTATCTTTTGTATTGTTAGTTACATAATTTCCAAGCTATCTCGCCAGACCATCTTGGTCACATTTTTCCTCTTTTTGTCCCATGTTAAATTCCCAAATCGTTTTTTTGACAATCATCAAATAAAAACATTTGGGCAGTGTGACTTTTTTGTTAATGATGAAAAAGTACTTGTATTTAAATATTTTTTAGATTTAATATGTCCATTAGCCAAAAGTGAGTCGGCAGCAAAACGTGGTACAGACAGTAGATTACACCCGGTATTACCTCCCCTATTACCGCATTGCCGGTATTACCTCCCCTATTACCGCATTACCGGTATTACCTCCCCTATTACCGCATTGCCGGTGTTTGCCGATATTAATTTTGAAAATTCTATTTTTCCATAAATGATGACGAAATTTGACACAAAATTCACAGCTCATGTTGGAATCTGTGTCAATTTTTTATTTGATTTGATTTATTGGTGTTTAATGGCCTATCAACAGCTAAGGTAATTTATGGCCGGGCCAACGGGTTCGATCCCGTATTTAACCTGCTGCTTTGGGGGGAAACTCAGAACGGAATATTTATATCGAAAAAAATAAAATATTAAATTGTCTAGTTCATTTGTGTCTGTGACTGGAGAAGTGGGGCTTATCATGATGGGCATAGTGACCAGTGTAGATCCAGATCAGCCTGTGCATCCGCACAGTCTGATCAGAATCTGCACTGTTCACCATGCCATCAATGAAACACCCGCCATCCTTCTAACAAAGAATATACAAGCTCTCTACAACAGGCACTCATGGGAAGACTTGACACTGACTGTTGTAGAAAGGTGGCTGTTGTGGGCAGGTTAAATATACAGAGCTGCAGATAAGGTGCGTAATTTGACCATCTTGGGGTCAATTTTTTTTATTTCTTCATCAAAAATGGCAAGTTGGGAGTGCTTTAGAATCGTCTCAATGAGACGATTCTAAAGCACTCCCAACTTGCCATTTTTGATGGAGAAATAAGAAATTTACCTCCAAATTACGGACCTTAACTGGAGCTCTGAATAGAGGGAATTGTCCATTTGGAATATAAAATATTGTCTGTTACAGAGAGAGGGTTGCAGTGAGGTGACCGTTCGGTGAGGTTAGACTGTATACGGCTATCAGACTACAGTGTGACATTTGATCTATATTGCTATACTGGTCACAAATCCCATAAGCCCCATTTCTCCAGTCACAGCCACATTTACGGAATATCGGTTCGATTTTCGAAATCAATATTGGCGAAATACAGTAAGATGATGAAGGTAACTCCAGTAGCTGATTTCATCAACATTGCAAAGTATATTTTTCTAGCAAAGTATACTTTGAGGGAGAAATTTTCAATTTTAGGATAAATTTATTAATTTTTATTATACTGAATTTATTACATTATCACAGCCATTTTGGCTGTGATAATGTAATAAATTCAGTATAATAATTCTGCATACTTTTAATCATCAAATATATGCAGTCGTTAGTTCTATATGACATAATGCATTTCGGGGAAAATAAATGATTACTCCCTCAAAGTATACTTTGCTAGAAAAGTATACTTTGCAATGTTGGTGAAATAGGCTACACGGCCAGGCTCCAGTTTTGTTTTGCAATAATTTCAAACACTACATGTATTAACCTACGGCAATATGCAACGAGACACATATACTACACAGAACAATAGACTTCAAATTTGACAATGTATGAGTGCTGTTCGAGTTAAAAGGGACTTAGCCCCCTTCCTCGACTAACACCTTTTATACACATTCAGTAACAGAAAATAATTAACTACCTTTAAAGCATCAAAAGCCGAATCATTGAGAAGACTGGACACTGTTCCTCCCCTCTCGTCTTCATTTTCCAGCTTGGCCCGGAATTCATCGCGTTCTCGCACCAGGGATTTCACTTTGTTTTGCAGCTTCACTATGAGGGCAATGTCAAGGTCACCGGGGCTCTGAAACATGTGAAATGAAACCGTTTGACATCCCAGCAACAGATAAGGTGATATAGGAATGGGCCTCAGATTGATGTATCAGTAACGGCTAAGATGGGACTTCAAGTCTATTCTGAAAGACAAGCGAGATGAAAATATTTTATTGCGAAAATATTTTTTTTTTAAAAATGGGGGCTAAAAATATATTTTTTAAAAACTAATTTTGGAATTTGTGAAACGATTTTCAAAATCTAACTTGTTTTCTTAGTTACATCAATTCCAAACTATCTAGCCAGGTTGCTGAGCCGTCACTCCGCAGATTCTTTTTGCCCCCATGTTAAATTCCCATAAGATTTTTTTTGCGATAAATAATTTTTTGATGGAATTTCATCAAATAAAAAGAATTTGGGAGGGTGACCATTTTGTTATTGATGAAAAAGTATTTACATTTTTAGATTTAACATGTTTAATAGCCAAAAGTTTGTTGGCAGAAAAATGTGGAACAGACAGTAATGAATGGGAAACTATAGAAATATTAACTGTTTAACTCCTAAATATCTGATATGGACTGTTCTGTTATAATTCTTAGACTAGTCCATTCATCGGGACAGGGGTGTGTAAAACAAAATCTTAAAAAACAGGTAAACACTGCAGATCCTGATGAGACGGCTCGTTACGAGCCGGCTCATCTGGATCTACAGTGTTTGTAAATATTGGAATTATGGCCTGTGGGTTAATGCATCCTCGCGAAGGATTCACGTGCATCCTCGCGAAAGGATTCACGTGATTAATAAGCAAGTTGACTCCCTGTGTATCACACAGGCATTCGGCGTATTTCGGCTTTCATCGGTATAACTCTATATATATGAACAAGGCTTCTAACTTTGGTCGGACACGATCTCGTATTGTAACAAAATAACATGTTTAAAATTGTAATTTTCTATTTATTCTATGCATTTCTGCAGGATAACGATAATTCTCAAATGATCATATGAACTTGCCACTACAATATTGACGTTAGAGCCTTAAACACATTATTTAATTTGTTATGATACAAGGTTGTGTCCGACCTAGGAAAAGCAGCTGTAATTCGTAATTCTTTGCATAATTATGTTCTAACTATGTTATTTTAGCAAGATAACAATAATTCTCAAAATGACGATGTGCAGTTTCCGCCAAAATATTCACATTAGCGTTAATAAAATCACGGAATTTGTTATAATACGAGGTCGTGTCAGACCAAAGTTAGAAGCCTTGTTCATATATATATATATAGAGTTATACTGATGAAAGCCGAAACATGCCAAATCCTGTGGTGTATCCAATATAATGTCCTACCGATACTTGCGGCCCCCCCTTTTGTTGTTGTTGCTGTTGTTGTTGCTGTTGTTGCGGCTCCATGGGCGCGTCCTTCATCTGTTTCTCGAGGGTGAGGACGGAGGGCGGGGCTGGCGCTGGGCGTTTCTTCTTCTCCGTCCCGTAGCCCTGATCCTGTAACACACAGTAGGTGGTCGATTGATTGGTTGATTTATTGGTTGATTGATTGATTGATCAATTTATTGTCCCATAGCCCTGGTCCTGTAACACACAGTAGCTGGTCATTTGGTTGATTGATTTATTTATTGTACGATAGCCCTGGTCCTGTAACACACAGTGGGTGGTCGACTGATTGAAATATAAAATATCACTTAACCCAGAGCACAATTCTATCAATAGCTAAGGTCATTCAAAGCCGGGCCAACGGGCTTGATCCTGCATGTAACTTACTGCATTGGGGAGAACATCTCTAAATCAGAACGCAATATTTACATCGAGAAAAAATATATTTGGCCCTGAAATTAGAATAACCTGACCTGGTGCCAGGTCCATACCACACCAAAGTCACTTGGCGCCTTCCCTACAGCAGAGGGTATTCTCAGAGGAGAATATGCACAAATGGAATGGCGCTTAATGGCGCCCATCAATACAGAAGAGTGTCATTTACAGCATTTACACCTAAGAAGATGTACGACATCTCATAAAAAATATTTACAAAATTACCGACATTTTCCGTAAGTGACGTCGGAAGTTGACGAAATGTCCAGTGCACATGCGGAAGGAATGGCATTCCGCATTTGCTCTGGACATTTCGTCTACTTTCGACATCATTTACAGAAAATATCGCACTTTCTGTAAATAATCACATAGCTAGTCTGAAATGAACGAAAGTAACTTGTAATATAATTACCGATATTTTCCGTAAATGACGTCGAAAGTTGACGAAATGTCCAGTGCAAATGCGGAATGCCATTCCGCATTTGCTCTGAACATTTCGTCAACTTTCAATATCATTTACAGAAAATATCCCAGTTTCTGTAAATACGTTTCATGAAAAATCACACATCTTCTTCTTAGGTATAAAACCACATGCATACTGGATGGTGAATTCTCAGGAAAGGAAGGAAAATAACTTACGTCTTTATCACCTTCACTTCCCTCGTCTTTCTTCTCGTCGGGCGACACCGAGCTCGTCACAGAGTCCACGGAGATCATGCTGATGTCGGAGGGCGTCCGTTTATGGCCCGGGGGACTGGCGAGCATCTTCATCTCGCCCTGCATGTTCTCGAACCGCTGCAGCAGCCGGTTGTGCTCCTTGACGAGACGTTGGTGGTGTTGGCGCTCTGACTCCATCTCTGCCTGCAGGATCGCGTTCTTCTCGTCTAGCTTCATTAGATCCACGTCTGTAGGGAGGAAACGAGACTAGGAAATGGGTTGGAATTACGAGGCTTGTTGAGGAATTACTACGGTTTCTGAGGCAAGTAAATAGTTGATGAGGAATTCAGCGCTCCAGATAAGCTGCGCATTTGCTTAATACCCAATTAAAATTGCCAAAAACCCAATTGAAATCAGCAGTGGCGAGTATCAAAAAGCAATAACAATTTTGTGGTACCTTTATCATGCTGCAGAAAACAATAAACAGACCACAAATATAACATATGTTTCTTATTTTCCATGAAAACACATATTTTTCATTAGAATTGTCTCCAAGGAGACAATTCTAATGAAATGCCAAGACATGTTTTCATTCGAAGCAAACTATTCAATAATTGTTGTCTGTGTATGTGTAAACAGTAGTGTGATTTTATTTTACCCAATTAAAATTTTGAAATACCCAATTGCTTCAGAGATGATGGAGTGAAAATACTCAAATTACTTAGCCCTGGGAATTATTAGTTTCCGAGGCTAACCAAGTTATCTCCACATCTGTAGGGATAGGGCGAGGCTAGGAAACGATTGGAATTACGAGGCTTGCCAAGGAATTACTACAGTTTCCGAGCGGAATCTCAGAGCGGATAATTTCTACTGTGGCTAATCCGAGTTAAGTTAATTCTACTGAATTGCAGCCGAAACAAGTTAGCTCCACAATAAATGAGAAATGAGTGGCGACACCATATACTTTCTGTCGACGCACCCCAATTTGAGAAACTCTTTACAAAAACTTTCAAAAAAATAAACACATACGGACGGACGTGTGATCAGTAGCGAGGGTAATTGTATTAATGTGGAAGGACGTATTGTTACTAACAAATGCATGTGTGTAACATGAAGATAATAGCTGAAGGCAAACACAAATTATAGATGATTTGAGAAACTCTTACAAAAACTTTTAAAATAATAGATCGACGGACGGACAGAGAGACGGACGGACAGAAAGGGCGAAAACTATAGGGCACCGCTGATTCTCGGCGGGGCCCTAACTAAGAAAGTTATCTGGAATTTTACGATCAACTACATCACTTACTTGAAACTTTTGTGTTTTGTTGCTCCTGCAGTTTACGATTTGCCGCGTCAAGCTCTTCTTTAACCTTGACGTTCTCAGAATGCAGTGACTTCACCTCCTGTCAGGGGAAAATTGATTGGTTGCTTGGTTGATTGGTTGGTTGATTGTTGACTGATATATTGATTGATCAACTGATTGGTTGGTTTATTGACTGACAGATTGTTTGATTACTGATTGGTAGACTGATTGAATGACTGTCATTAAGGAGTATCAGCACTGGTTAACGTCTGTCTCAGACTGCAGTGACATTGTCTCCGGTCGGGGAAAACATTGATTGGTTGATTGATTCGTTGACTAATTGAATGACTGTCATTAAAAGAGTATGAGCACTTATTGACGTGTGTCAGACTGCAGTGACTTCGTCTCCTGTCAGGGGAAACATTGATTGCTTGGTTGATGGATAGATTGTTTGCCTGTAACTTGGAAATGTTCCCTGGTATACAAACGGTTGTGGAAAAATCAGTGGCTGATGTTGTTCACTTGAGCTGCTGATTTTTCGCAACTGCAGAACTATGCTGACGGCAGCCATAGTGTTATTTGTATTAATGTTGCCGGTTCGACAAATGCCATTTCTTTTCCCCAAGTCATAGGAGTCATGCGGGGTAGGTCGGCATATTCCAGCTTTGCTATACATGTTGATCATGACCACAGGAAGAACCCTCAACAACCTAAAATTAACCATGAATTACATCCCCTTAGATGACATACACGGAGCTCCAGACATATTGATTCTCATTTGTACTCGCAACAATCTGGATCTGCACATTGATTTTCAAAATAAGGAGTAAAACTGGTCTATTAAAGTTTAAAACCACTTATTTGAGCTGCAAACAAGAGTGCCGAAGGTCACAATATACGCAAGGCCAGTCAACAAGGGGAGATAACTCACTGAAAACCAATAGGGTTCTTCATCTTGACATGATGAACATGTATACCGAATTTTGGTACGATCCGTCAAGTAGAACTCGAGTTCTTGTGTGGACAAGGGTACAGAGTGCGAAAATTCGAAATGGCCACCAAGGGGAGACAAGTCATGGGAAATTTGGAATATAATCAATAGTGTTCTTCGTCTTGCCGTGATGAACATGTATACTGAATTTGGTTACAATCCGTCAAGCAGACAAGGATACATAGTCCGAAAATTAAAAATGGCGAACTTTAGTGAAAAGCCCCCTGGTATAAACCAACCTCTCCATGTTTCCGCGCCAGTAACTCCTTCTCCGAGATCAGGTCCTTCTTCTCCCCCCGCTCAGATTCTAGTTCCTTCCGTAACCTTGCGAGTTCATCCTCAAGGTCACGGACGCGGTTGGTCGCCCTCTCAGCGACCTCTGACCTCCCGCGGAGTTTCTGCACCTCCGCCTGTAAACTCTTCACGTCCTTCTCGCGCTCCTTGTATTCCTTTACCTCGTGGTTCTGAGGGAAAATAAACTCAGGTTTCAACAATACCGATGTTTGTAAATAGTGTAAATATGTCTCCATGGCTCCAGATAAGGAATTAGTAATTGAGTATTGTCACTCCCATCATTTCTGTCAGAAGCAATTGCATATTTCAAAATTTAAATTGGGTAAAATGAAATCACACTACTGTTTACACATCAGCAGACCGCAATTATTGAATAGTTTGCTTCTAAATGAAAACATGTCTTGGTATTTCATTAGAATTGTCTCCTTGGACACAGATGTGTTTTCATGGAAAAATATGCTGTATTTGTGGTCTGTTTATTGTTTTCTGTAGCATGATAAAGATACCACAAATTTTTCATTGCTTTTTGATACTCACTACTTCTGATTTCAATTGGGTTTTTGGCAATTTTAATTGGGTATTTAAGCAAATACGCAGCTTATCTGGAGCACTGTATCTCATAATTACAGGTTGTTTGATTTGTCTGTGGATATATGCACGAGTTCAGCAGCGTGACTTTGTGAGTGGCATATATCCACATACAAATCAAATATTTTTAATATCAACTTATATCACTCACAATTTATATGCGCCTCAAGAAAATATACATAATATAATTAAAATAAACAAATACTGACCAATATGAACTCGTGAGACTTGCGTTGCCTTTTGTTTCCATGGAAACAAGGATCCACATACACAGTTCGGTAGAAGTATAGATTTACTGTCACAGAAGATGGCTGCTTCAACAACATACAATTAATTTTTGTTGTCTGCTATTTATTTTCATTCTTTGTTTTTAACAAAATCTTGTTTGCATTCCTGTAATTCATTGTTATGAGAAGAATAAATGTTAGCCCCTACAAATGCTGAATGAAATTTTGTCGTCTGTTGCTCATTTTGTATTTTCCATTTTCTCTCGACAAACCATGTTTGCTTTATATGTGGCTGTGACTGGAGAAATGGGGCTTATGAGATGTGTGACCAGTGTAGCTCCTGATCAAATAGCACCCACCTGTAACCTGATAAAGATTAATAAGCTTGTTAAATGCATGACAGAGATTCATAAATTGGCGAACAGTGTAGCTCCTGATCAAATAGCACCAACCTGTAACTTGATAAAGATCTATATTGCTTGTTAAATGCATGACAGAGATTCATTAATTGGTGAACAGTGTAGATCCTGATCAAATAGCACACTCCTGTAACCTGATAAAGACTAATATTCCTTGTTAAATGCACGACAGAGATTCATTAATCGGCGAACAGTGTAGATCCTGATCAGACTGTGCGGACGCACAGTCTGATCTGGATCTACACTGGTCGCAAAACGCATAAGCCCCATTTCTCCAGTCACACTCATATATGTTAACCTTCTACACTCAATTCCGTACTGACCTTGGCATCAAACTTCTGTTGGAGTTGAATAATCTTGTTCTCCAATCCCTTGTTAACATTCTTGATGTGTTCCACTGACTTGGCTTCAACCTGTCGGGCATCAACATCGGTGACGTCACAAAACTCACAGATCAACAATGGATACTAAGACGTGTTTGAACAATGGACTTGGGCCGGACCAGTCCAAAACTCACAAGTTAAGATAATCGTGTTCCACTGACTTGGCAACAACCTGTCCGGCATCAACATCGGTGACGTCACAAAACTCACAGATCAACAATGGATACTAAGACGTGTTTGAACAATGGACTTGGGCCGGACCAGTCCAAAACTCACAAGTTAAGATAATCGTGTTCCACTGACTTGGCAACAACCTGTCAGGCATCAACATCGGTGACGTCACAAAACTCACAGATCAACAATGGATACTAAGACGTGTTTGAACAATGGACTGGGACCTGACCAGTCCAAAACTCACAAAGTTAAGATAATCGAAAGGATATACGTACGTTGAGAAGTTCATTAACAATGTTTAAAATTCACACTTGTAATCAACGACTATCTAGTAAACATGTTATATCGAAATCAAACAAGACGGACATTTTTATTAAAAGAGGCCCTTAATATGAATATAAAATCAAAGTACTGAAAGTACTGAAATATTTTAACTCCACAAAAACCGATCACTTGCGGAACTAGACTGAAAGTTGCATATTTTCTCAATCATCATCCAGAGGCAAATGTACTGTGATGGTGCAAACCCATTCCCATTCACACGTTTTCTCTAGACTAAATTATTGTTTGAAACTTCCAGAAAAAATTGTAGGAAACTGGCGGCTAACTGTGAGAACTAAAGATAATAACTGCTGTATTCATATGCACGAAATGTCTTGATTCGTATTTTTGAAAATTTAAACTGAGCCCAAACTGCGAATACTATAGAGAATAGTACAGTAGAACCTCTCTAAACCGGACACCGAGCACACACCTGTGATCATATTTTTGATGAGTTTCTTGGTCATTTATCTCAGGTGATAATGTCTATTCGCGATCTCATAGCACACAACTATGGCTCAGAATGATCAAATGCCTGATTTACAGTGAAACCTCTCTAAGCCGGACACCCTGGGGATCCCCAGGGTGTCCGGTTTAGAGAGGTTTTACTGTATATGTACAGCTTTAGATACAAAGAAAGACAGACCAAAACGCACAGGGCACTATTTTCTTGGTCGTACTCGCCATTTGCGTGACATAATATGCGATCTCAAGGGAGATAACATATAAAAACGTTGTTCTATTTAAGCTGTAATCAATACAGAGTATATGAAATAACCCGGTGGCCAAACTTAGCAAAATCACAGCCTTGTTCAACACGAAGGACCAAGAAAATAGTAACATTGTTTGAAGAGCACCATCTCCGCAACAACGCACGGGGAGTCTTTCTACACATGCACTCAATTTTGCTATACGTTTCAATACCTTGAGGCGTTTAAACTCGGCCTTGGCCTTGCGGCGTTTGAAATGTCCTTGGATCTTGATGATACCGTACATGACGCGCTTGTACTGTCGCCGTGCCAACCAGCCACGGATACGCGACTGGATGATCGTCGTCTTGTACTCGTAAAGTTGCCGCCGGAATTCTCGCCGACCGAAGAAGCCACGTATCGCCGACTAGACGGGAGGGAAAAGGGAAAGAGGTAATTTGACCTTGAAAATGAAGGACGCATGGGTGTGGTATGGAATGAAAATATGGATGATGATAATGAAGTTTATCCCGTCAACACAGTGCGTATGTGCCGTGAAACACGGTGCTGTGAAACATTTTTGATATCCAGTCAATACTATTTTTGCATTTTACAGCCGTTTGTAGGTGTTGACGGGATAAATAGAATAGTAGGTTAGTGCCGTGAATGGGAAAAGATATCTGGCGCGGCAGAGCCTCGCCCATCCCGTTTCCTGAGCCTTGCCAGATATTTTTAACATTCACGGCACTAACCTACTATTCTCTATCTATTTTCCTTATTTCTCAACCAAAGTATATGTTGTGACCACTCATTTGACCACTCATTTGAACTGTCTCAGCGAGACGGTTCAAATGAGTGGTCACAGCATATACTTCTGATGAGAAATAAAGAAATTCATGAGCCTTGCCGGATATAAAGTTTGTGTTAAAGTTTTTGTTAGTCGGTCATGGCGGCGGCCGGGGGTATCCGTGAGCCTCTGCTCACTTGCTGTATTTGTCCTAGCTGTTTGTGGTATGGTAAACCTTTGCACCTTTGTGTTTCGGATGAGATTTTGGAGGTTCTGTCTCTATATAACATCAGCTGTTTCTGGTAATTTGACCTTGAAAATGAAGGTCGCATGGGTGTGGTATGGAATGAAAATATGGATGATGATAATGAAGTATATAAAGTTTGAATTCAATCCGACTTACCGTAGCAGAGATGATGGGTACGCGAAAACTTTAACACAAATGGGATGGGACGGGAGGGCGGACGGACGGACGACGGACGGACGGACGGACGGACGGACGGACGGACGGACGGACGGACGGACGTTCTTACGAGAGATACATTGTGAGGTTATTTCCTTTGATGTTTACACTGTGGGGTTAACCTCACAATGTAGCAACTTATTCCGTTATTTTCTTCCTTAACGATTCTCTTACGGAATAAATCGCATAATATGCAAATGAGCTAGCCATTAGTTAATTATATTTGAAAAACACTTATCCAAGTGTCTTAAATAGGGCGGTGGGTGGGTTTCAGCACAACACAGCAACCTCACAATGTAGCTCTCGTAAGTACGGACGGACGGCGGACGGACGGACGGACGGACGGACGGACGGACGGACGGACGGACGGACGTTCAAACATTTGGGAGTTATGAGGCACCGCTATATAAAAGATCAAAGGGTTAGCTCCTAAATATCAAAGAGTTAGCTCCTAAATTTATGAGGCACCGACAATATCAAAGAGATCAAAGGTACTAACCCTTACCCTAAGCTCCTAAACCCCCGATGTTGGCCCGGACGGACGGACGGACGGACGGACGGACGGACGGACAAAAACTATATACCCCTCGACATATTTCCGTGTATCACATTCTATGCAGATTTGAAATCCACATACATTAAACTTGATGTTTTTTAAGTGAATCAATTAGTTTTGTTACTAAATGCGTGAGAAAGGAATGTACCTGTATTTTGACGACAGCAGTCTGTACGGAGTGGTAAGATTTCCGTGTCTTGTAGCCGCGCCATAATTTCTGTATGGTCGTCGCTGCACGGGTCTCTCTCAGGTGCTGGGCCAGTCTGAAGGTACAATGATTGGTTGGTTGGTTGGTTGGTTGGTTGGTTGGTTGGTTGGTTGGTTGGTTGGTTGGTTGGTTGGTTGTTTGATTGATTGATTGGTTAGTTGGTTTACTTACTGGGTTGATTGGTTAATTAGTTTATCACATGAAAACATTGTTGTGACGTGCTGTAGCCCATTTCATTTGTTAGTTTGGGTGATGAGGCTCAATAAAATTCACTCCCAGTGTTATTACAAGTGTATCGTTTACGATACACTTGTAATCACACTGGGAGTGAATTTGATTCAGCCTCATCACCCTAAATACGTATTTGAATTATGCGCTAACGTTAGTTATGCCAAACTAACAAAATGAAGACGTTCCAAAATAACGTCCCTAATTTATGAAACTCGTCAGCAATTTTATGCACCTCACCAGAGGCTCAGTGCATAAATTGTGCACGACTAGTTTTAATATATCCTTAAATTGAAAATTTCTCCCTCAAAATCTTCTTAGCAAGATAAGTATACTTTGCAATTTTGGTAAAATAGGCTACAGATCACTTAGCTGCATGTGCGGATCCCAGTAACATTCACCATTAACCCTTAGACCGCTACTCACAACAATTGTCGTCTGCTGTTGCTTTTATATTTTGCCTTATTTCTCAATAAAAACATGGAAATGATTCTGAAGTGGTGTCAAAGCATGTTGTAAATTATTCTAAAGTGCTGTCAAAGCATGTTTTTGATGATAAAAATGGAAAATGAAAAATAAACAGCCGACGACAAAAAAAAATAAGATAGCGATCTAAGGGTTTAGATAAGCATCCTTAATTGACTGACTGTACACTCTCATCCTCCTGCTGAATTTCACAACATCAAACATCGCAAAGATTTGGTCAAAGATTTAAATTTTGATACATTCACAAAGGTGTACAAACGGAGCCAGGTCTAGTGTAATAGACAGAGCCGTACATCGCTGTGACACATGTGCCGAGGAGAGGAAATATTAAAATATTTAAATTTTGATACATTCACAGATGTGTACAAACGAAGCCAGGTCGAGTGTAATAGACAGGTCCTCTAGCCAGCCGTCCACGACTATCGCTGTGACACATGTGCCGCGGCAAGGAAATGCGTAGGAATTCCGAGGCTTACTGAGGAATTCCTACCATTTCCTATCCAAGCCCGATACACTTGATATCAAAAGACACATGCATGGTTCTATTTATCATGAATCATGTTAAGCGCATGCTGATTTTTGTTCAAAGAAACGCAGACTTGTTTATATGGCGGCATATCTTGTGACGTCATTCGACCAAATGAAATATCTACAAATGTAGTTTTAGAATATAGATTGACCATGATACACATTTATAAAGTTATTTTTGGTCAAAGAAACATTTATAATTCCAGCACAAAAATATTTACACAATTCCCTAACATTTGATTGGCTCGTAGCAAGTCTCTGTCCAAGATTTATATCCCAGTAAACTCCAACGCCGAACTACTTTCCATAACCGTGAGGCGCAGTTAAAATAATTCTTAAGAAAACGGAAAATAAACACATTTTCTTGATGAACTTATTTCAAATGCTGGAATTATAAGGAATGAATGGCCTTTTTGTGGAATTTATCGGGGATATAAACTTGGAAAAGTCGCGGGAATACTGGACGAGGCCTTAAAAAATTACAATTTTCGAGAAAGAAAAAATACTTTTTTTTTTTTTTTTTTTCTTTCGAAAATTGTAATCTTTTATCGCTTTGTCCAGTATTCCCGCGACTTTTCCAAGTTTATACCCCGATAAATTCCACAAAAAGGCCATTCATTCCTATAACAGCTTTGTTTACGTTGCATCATCATTTGTGTCGTTCAGCAATGTCATGTGACGGAAGTCAACCAATCAAACATCGGAAAGGTAGTTCTTGAACACATACAGTTGAAGTCGCGTACATGTTTCTGGATCATCATGCCTGTAATACAAACCGACCCTGACGCCGTCTATGACGCACACTACTCACCGTCTGGCCAGCAGTCCACGACCGTATCGCTGTATCCCGAGTGCCGAGCGCCGCACCATCTTGTATCGTTTCCTCATGAGGAAGCCGCGTACGTTTTTCTGGATCATGATGCCACAGGCGCGCAGCTTGTCTGCCCGCAGTTTCTCCAAGTACGCAACCTGGCCCGCACGGAAGAAAATCTTCGTCTTGCCGAACCGGTACTTGTCTCGATCCTGCGATCATACAAGGGGATTTAATTGGGTAAGTGGTTGGTTGGTTGTTTGGTTGGTTGGTTGGTTGGTTGGTTGATGGGTGTGTAGGTTGGTGGGTTGGTTGGTTGGTTGATTGGTTAGTTGGTTTGTTGGTTCGTTGGTTGGTTAGTGGGTTGGTTGATTAGTGGTTTGGTTGGTTGGTTGGTTGGTTGGGTTTGGTTTGGTTGGTTGGTTGGTTGGTTGGTTGGTTGGTTGGTTGGTTGGTTGGTTGGTTGGTTGGTTGGTTGGTTGGTTGGTTGGTTGGTTGGTTGGTTGGTTGGTTGGTTGGTTGGTTGGTTGGTTGGTTGGTTGGTTGGTTGGTTGGTTGGTTGGTTGGTTGGTGGGTTGAATTGCTTGATTGATTGACTTAAAAAAAGTTTGATGTTCATCAGCAATGTCACCTACAGACATGAATATACCTGTATGTGGATGCTTTGATAGTTTGATTGATTGGGGTTTTACATTTATGCAACAGCCAGATCATATACGTACACGAGTACACCAATAAAAACTTTTGGTCTCCCGATCTGGTGCCAGATACACTTACTACAACATATCACTTCGCCCCCATGTGTGAATTCCAGTAAGATACAACAAATTGTAAGCAATCAGGGGCCGTTTCACTAAACATAGTACAACTAAAATGTTTGTAAATGCAAAATTACGATGGTCTGTAAATTTCACATTAACAATGTTTTCTTGTAAATAATTATTGGATTTACATTTATTGAGCATAGGCTGCATATGCAGCCTATGTTCAATAAATGTAAATCCATCAATTGAAATTTCCAGGCGTTCCTAAATGTGCACTTACGAACATATTAGTCGTACAAAATTTAGTGAAACGGCCCCCCTGGTGAACAATTATGTACGCATGATACAAAATTGTAAAAGAAATTTTTACTTTTTGCTATTTCTTTTTTAAAAATTGGGAATATGCATTGGTAATAACAGCATAACACACAGGCACAAAGTTGCAAGTACCTGTATAAGTTTGACTAGGACGTTTTCACACGTCTTCCGGTGGTTTTTGCGGTTGATGTCAGACGAGCGAGCCAGCACTCGATACCGCTGGAAGAACTCTGGGTAACTCCATCTGAATATTATCAAGAGACACGCTTGTGTGATGTTTGTGAATCCGTTAAATAAACAAGTCAGCACTCGATACCGCAGGAAGAACTCTGGGTAAATCCATCAAGAATACTGTAAACCAACTAAATTTCGCGGCTACTAAATTACGCAATTTTTGAACCTGGCCATATTCGCGACGATTATCGTTCACGGTATGACGACGTGCGCTATTAGTTTTCAAACTGTTCATATATTATAGAATTATATTACTGGTACATATGTCTACTGGAATACACGACGCAGAACACGTATCAATATAGTTCATTCACAACGACCAGGATTAACTAGTGTCACCAAATGACACCGAGATATATAGGAAAGGTAAATATAATTAACAAGAAATGCGTCTGTCGAACGCGGATGCCACCTGCAGCATATTTGAGAAACTGTGACAAAGTGGTTAACCGAAAAGTGTGACGGACGGACGGACGGACAGACGGACGGTCCAAACACTATATGCCACCCGTTTCTTCAAAACCCGGTGGCATAAAAAGCGGCCCGACATCTATTTATAGCAAAATATTTTTATTAATAATCTGCTAGGAAATGTGGAAATATTCGCAGAGATGTACATTCGCGATTTTCAATCCCTTACGAAGAACGCGAAGGTATCTCGCGTGCGAATATTAGTTGGTTTACAGTATGACAGGGAGAACTCTTGTGGAATTTTAAAGAATGTGATATATTCCTTCCCACCGAATAAGTATAATAAATGAGCCATATTTCTCCCTCAAAAATTTCTCCCTCAAAGTATACTTTGCTACTAAAGTATACTTTGCAATGTTGATGAAATAGGCTACTGGTAAAGAAACAGACAGAACTTGATGCCCTTGGAGGAAGTCCGGATAACTCCATCTGAAATATGGCACGAGTAATCAATTCTGGAACGATAAAATATAAGATTGATGCACTCGCCTTCACAAGATACGTAATCCAAGAAAACTTGAAGAATAAGATGTAAAAGCATGTGATATGATGCCTTAAAATAAAATCACACTACTGTTTACACATCAACAGACAATAATTGTTTGCTTCAAAATGAAAATATGTCTTGGCATTTCATTAGAATTGTCTCCTTGGAGACAATTCTAATGAAATACCAAGATGGAAAAATAAGAAAAATATGCTATATTTGTGGTCTGTTTATTGTTTTCTGCAGCATGATAAACGTACCACAAAATTTGTATTGCTTTTTGATACTCGCTACTTCTGATTTCAATTGGGGTTTTGGCAATTTTAATTGGGTATTTAAGCAAATACGCAACTTATCTGGAAGCTCTGGGATTTATGCGCTCGCCTTCACAAGATATTTGTAATCCAAGAAAACTTGAAGGATACGATGTAAAAGCATGTGATATGATGCCTGAACGACTACACTGGTTTTCTCCCTATCAGTTAGTGCCACTGGGTGTCACCGCATTTTCTTTATAAAGACTGGGCGAGTAACAGTTTTATCAGGGAGAGTAGATTTGAATCCAGGCCCGTAAGCAGGATTTTTTATTGGGGGGTGCGTCAGGGGGTGCGTCAGGGGCGAGCCCCATGTAGTGGCGCGAGTACGCCTAGCGTACTCGCGCCACTACATGGGGCTCGCCCCTGACGCACCCCCCTGAAATTGTTTAAACCTAGATGGCCTGAAATGCACTCTCCTGCATTTTATGTCATTTAAATTCGGATTTCAACGGTGGTAAATTGTGACATTTTCATGCAAATTACATTTGAAGATTTGTTGAGATTACTGTTTGAAAAATAGCGGACCTCGGCGAATTTAGAGGGGTGCGTACGCACCCGTCGCACCCCCCCTGCGTACGGGCCTGGAATCATACTTGCCCAGACGGGTGAGTGGCAAACTGGACATATTGAAGCCGCGAGTTAAGTTACCTGGACGGAAAGCCTGCCGCACTGATTCGTATAGTCTCCAGTACACCACAGGCTCGCAGCTGTTCAGATGCTCGGTTCGGCTCAAACCTGAAAGTCATGACAAATAAAAGTGATAGTTTTGCAAATGAGATACCGGTAGTTTTACAAATGAAAGTGATAGTTTTGCAAGTACAAGCAATAGTTTTGCATGCGAGTAAAAGTAATAGTTTTGCAAGAAATCTGTCTTTGCAAGTAAAAGTGATAGCTTTGCAATGAAAAAATTATAGTTTTTCAAGGAAAAGTGACAGTTTTACAAGTGAAACTGATCATTTTGCTATTAAGACTGATAAATGTGTTTGTAAATCTGGTTTTCAAGTATGCTTGGCAGGCTTGCAAGTAGGATAGTTACTTTTGTAAATAAAAGTGATTTTTGCAAGTAAGATGCATTTGTTTTGCAAGGAAAATCAATATTTTTTTAACATAAAATTAATTATTTGTAAAATCATGTTCAAATGGAAATGACCTGTGGCTTAATTGAAAGCATGCAAGCGACTCAGACACAGAGTAGTACGGTCAGTTCAATTTTCCAAAGCAGGCTGGTAAAATACAACATAGCATGTAGACATTTGTACATTTGCTGTGCCATCCACCATATCTACACCACTTGTCTCGGCAATTGAACTCCAACCAAACTTCTCTATTTCGAGCATAAGACCATTACGGTCTCCACGTTTTAACTCTTACTACGCTGAATTAAATGTTGTCGTCTGCTGAAAATGTTTTATTTTCAATATTTCTCGACGAAAACCTGGTTATGACAGCACATGAGAATCGTCTCCAGTGGAGACGATTCTCATGTGCTGTCAAAACCAGTTTTTTGTTAAGAATTAAAGCAAAAATGAAAAACAGCAGACGACAATTTCCGTCAACAGCGTAGGAAGGGTTAAAATCACAGCCTGATTGTCATATAACGCAAAATAGTAGTACATACTCAAAAGCATTCTTGTTATCGTTGGGTTTTATACAGCGGATGTAGTGGGGCGAGGTGGCGTTTAACGTCTCCATTAGTAACTTTAGCGAGTCACGGAACTGGAATGGGAACGCATGGGATTCAGGAGCATTCAGAGAATGCTGATTTCTGTTTCACGAAAGCTGCCCAAATTTTACGGCTATATAAACAATGCAAAAACAATATTTTTTTGGATAATATTATATTTTATCAAAATTTAAGAATGAGCCTTCTTTTTATTTCATGAAATTTGGTCCAACATCGATTTTATTACGAAAAATTTATTTGTCTATTCAACATGGGGAAAATGTGGGTGGAGTGAAAAAAATAAAATGGAAATTGACTCTGAAACCGGCTCGATAGCTTGATAACGAACTAACTAAGAAAACAAAAGTTAAATTTTGAAAATCGGTCCATTATTTCTGAAATTAGAAAAAATTCCCCATGAAATAGTTTTTTTCGCAATGAAATCAATATTGGAGCAAATTTCATGAAATAAAAAGGCTCATTCTTAAATTTTGTTTTTATTTAATATTATCAAAAAAAAAATTGCTTTTGCATCGTTTATATAGCCGTAAAATTTGGGCAGGTTTCGTGAAACAGACAATAGCGTAGTGTCTTTTGTCAGCAAGTTTATCAAGTGAAGCTAGGAAATCCGAGGCTCACCGAGGAATGTCTACCATTTCTGAGTCAAGTCCGATAAACTTGATAGTTCTTTCACAGAGAATACCAGTCTTGTGTCAGATATCATGTTTATCAGGCGAGGTTCAGAAATGCGTAAGAAGTCAGGCCCGTACGCAATAATTTATATAGGGGGGTTCGTTATCAACGGTGCAAAGGGCCGGAGTGGCTAATAAATTTGTTTGCACATCCATGGACGGACCTCGACGGATTAAGGGGGGTGCATATGCACCCGTTGCAATCACCCCCGCCCCCAAAAATGTACGGGCCTGGAATTTAGCTGCTTGTTAAGGAATTCCTACTGTTTCCGAACCGAGCCTGATGACCTCTACATAGATGACAGAAGTAGCCAATTTCATCTAAAATACAATCCAAATGCGTAGTATGTATGTACAAGTACTAATAAACAACGTACCCTGAATATTTGACAGTAAACAATTCAAGTACGTTTGTCACGTGGTGCGCATCAGTAGCCTATTTCATCAACATTGCAAAGTATACTTTAGTAGCAAAGTATACTTTGAGGGAGAAATTTTCAATTTTATGATAAATTTATTAATTTTTATTATACTGAATTTATTACATTATCACAGCCACTTTGGCTGTGATAATGTAATAAATTCAGTATAATAATTTTGCATACTTTTAATCATGAAATATATGCATTTGTTAGTTCTATATGAAATAATGCATTTCGGGAAAAATAAATGATTACTCCCTCAAAGTATAAATAAATGATTACTCCCTCAGGACATTGAGGAACAGCTGTGATAGCTTATTAAAGGTCAGTGACAAATTTGAAATGTCAACTAAAAATCGATCAGTTTCATTGGTCGAGCCTGATCATTGCTCAGGCTCGACCAATCAAGCTGACCGATTGCAGGCACTTGGAACGATTAAAAGATGCACAGACAGGTGTATTATCAGGAATGTCAGTAACCCGAATATTGTGACTGTGTGACAGCCAGAAAATTTGGGTTAGTGTACCTGAGTAGCATATTTCACCAACATTGCAAATTATACTTATCTATACTTTGAGGGAGTAATCATTTATTTATACTTTGAGGGAGTAATCATTTATTTTTCGCGAAATGCATTATTTCATATAGAACTAACGACTGCATATATTTGATGATTAAAAGTATGCAGAATTATTATACTGAATTTATTACATTATCACAGCCATTTTAATAAATTCAGTATAATAAAAAATAAATGTATCCTTAAATTGAAAATTAGCAAGATAAGTATACTTTGCAATTTTGGTGAAATAGGCTACAGATCAGCGTGTTTTTGTTTTCATATACAGTTTATCAGGTGAGGCTAGGAAACATGTAGGAATTGCGAGGCTTGCCGAGCAGAGCTTAATGAAAATGTGAAAGGGGTTTAATGTTCCAGTAACAGCTAAGGTCATTTGTCATACCGCAGATAAATTTCTTGTGTTATGATTGGTTTGTTTGTTTGTTTGTTGGGGTTTAACGGCCTATCAACAGCTAAGGTCATTTAAGGCCGGGTCAATGGGTTTAGTACTAAATCCCATATATTACCTGTACAAGTACATATACATGTTCAAGTACGTGTACAAATGGGGGGAAAATCTCCAAATCAGAACTGAATATTTACAGTTAAAAATATATATATTCAGCCCTGAAATCAGAATAATCCTATCTGATGCCAGGTCCTCGCCACACCAATATCACTTGGCCCCCTCCCAAAAGCAGTAGGATCAGTAATAATCTTACTACTTTTATAATGGGCAATAACCCAATTCAACTCCCAGGTAACAAAAGAGCCAAAGATAAAAACGTACCCGAGGGCCAAACCAGGCAAATCGTGATTCCTATAAGGAGGAACCCCACCGTTAATTTACACCATCGTGTCCGCCCGACCAACCCACGAACTTGATTGGTCAGCTTGAAGGGTAATATAAGCCATCAAACCCGTCAATATGGCTAGTATAACAAATGGTGGCGGGTAGAGGCTGAGTCGAAAACAAAAGAAAATGGAAATCACCTCCATAGGGACTGGAAATGTCCTAAGAAAACAAAAGTTAGATTTTCAAAATCGGTAAAAAAACTGCCAAGTTATTAACAAATTTCTACTCGTTTTATGTCGGGATGACGTCAGGTAATATTTGTAATGTCATGACGTTGTGACGTTTGGCGCCTTATTTATACGACGTTATGCATGTACA
The DNA here is from genome assembly GCA_029237695.1 of Conchocele bisecta. Classification (NCBI taxonomy): domain Eukaryota; kingdom Metazoa; phylum Mollusca; class Bivalvia; order Lucinida; family Thyasiridae; genus Conchocele; species Conchocele bisecta. Next base: position 4,287,184 of record CM055275.1, on the reverse strand, counting down.
CTTATAAAACTAAATTATGGAGAAATATAAAGAATCTGCGGTATGACAAATACATGGTGCATTAAATATCATCAAAATCTGTCCGATTAACCCTTTCACCCCCAAGAAACTGGAATGGATTTTGACATGTTAATTTTGCAACCAATCCATAAAATGATTTTCAGGCGAGTCCATTTACAAGGGGGCGTTCTTGTTCTCAAAAATATGAAAATTACTTGCAAAAAGTGTGAGCCGTCTCATCTGGATCTACACTGTTTGCCAATACCACTATACAGGTCTGTAGTGTTGAAAGGGTTATAACTGGGGACTAAGAATTTTGTAAGTGCACAATAACATTTGCACTTACAGCCGATGCTGGCAAATCTTTTGTGAATGTGTTCACATTAAATGACACGTGGGTGGAACATGGTAATGGTAGCATTAGTGACTTACGTTAATGTGAGATATCGATTCATAAAAGTCTTCGTAAGAACTTTATTATCGTACAAAGTGAAATGGCCTGCGGGGCTTGATTATCCAATAAATAACTGGGGGCCGTTTCACTAAACTTTGTACGACTAAAATGTTCGTAAGTGCAAAATTATGATAGTCTGTAAATTTCACATTAACAATGTTTTCTTGTAAACAATTATTGGATTTACATTTATTGAGCATAGGCTGCATATGCAGCCTATGCTCAATAAATGTAAATCCATCAATTGAAATTTGCAGACTATCCTAAATTTGCATTTACGAACATTTTAGTCGTACAAAGTTTAGTGAATCGGGCCCATGTACCTGTGATCCGACACTCCGCTTCATCTGTTTATTGGAGCCCTGGGGGCCGGTCTTCAGGGCCTGAACTCGTGACGTCTTTGCCTTCTTGCTCGCCGACTCACCACTGCTCGACTCAGTGAATAACTCGGCCACCAGCTCGTACTGTAAAAGGAATGGAATGGAATTGCGCTTAATGGCCCAATAGCACAAGAGAGTATCATTTAGGGCCAAGCAAGAAGAAACTAGAGAAAGTGACCAGGGCCTCACGTATACCCCCGGCCACCGCCTGGACCGACAATCAAAAACTTGAAGGGGTCATTTTATCATTTTAAGGAAACACGGTTATCGCCCCTGATATCAGTGTGGAAATTTAAGTCTGATATAAAATGTATAATAATGCCAATCAATACGTGGGGTGATGGTGAATTAATGTTTATTTTGCCAGAAATTGTTATATCTACAGAATATACAAAATTATCTGTCTCCCTATATTATAACCTACTGAGTTTAAAAGTATATGTTGTGACCACTCATTTGAACCGTCTCATCGAGACGGTTCAAATGGTGGGCACAACGTATACTTCTGACATGAAATAAATGGATTTAGAATTTTCCGTGACGTGTCTTCACCCTACCTGACTAGCCTTGAGAATGTTTATATGTTCCTCCAGCACGGTGTCGCGGTTTTTCTCCAGGAATCCCTTAGCCTGGTATGTGACTTTGTCTGCGAAGTGTAACACGCTGAACGCTGTGTTAGACATGCGCGGCTTGTCAAAGTGTTGCGCCTTCGAATGTTTCGAGTACAATTTTTGGCACCAGTTTGCATCGGAACCTTTTGGCATCTGAAATTATAATGAATGTGGTAGGCAATCTGGGGCCCGTTTCACTAAACTTTGTATGACTAAAATGTTCTTAAGTGCAAAATTAGGATCGTACGGAAATTTCAATTGATGGATTTACATTTATTGAGCAATAAATGCAAATCCAATAATTGTTTACAGACCATCATAATTTTGCACTTACGAACATTTTAGTCGTAAGAAGTTTAGAGAAACGCCCCCCAGATGATTAGGATAAAAATATTAATATGATGAACAATATAAAATAAGAAACATGTATACAATGATAAAAATCAGATTTTCTGATTGCTGGTTTCGTGGAGAAAGCTAAGCAAAGCTTAAACGTTCTCCACTTGGAATAGCTCCGCAAATGAAGAAACATTGAAGTGTTTGCGTCGAATATCGGCAAAGTCGATACAATCCAGTAGGAAATGTTGCACGGTAAATGCGCTGTGGCATGGAATACACCATGGACGCGGCTCACCTTTGAGCATATACGAATGTGTTAGTCGTGTATGTCCAATGCGCAATCGACTAAGGACAACTTCATCCCAGCATACATGTGTGTAGCCAGGAGTCCATTCGCCCAGAGTCGGTTTCACAGCATGAAGTTTATTATCTGTGAGCAGATCCCACCGGGTCTGCATTGTATCAGAGATGAGATAGAGTATAGTAAACTCTTACAGAAGTGAAACCGATAGAGACAAAATATCCCGCAAGGCTCATGAATTTCTTTATTTCTCATCAGAAGTATATGTTGTGACCACTCATTTGAACCGTCTCGTCGAGACGGTTTCAAATGAGTGGTTCACAACATATACTTTGGTTGAGAAATAAGGAAAATCAGATAGGAAGAATAGTAGTTCGTTGCCGTGAATGGGAAAATCAATATCCGGCAAGGCTCATGAAATTTCTTTATTTCTCATCAGAAGTATATGTTGTGACCACTCATTTGAAAACCGTCTCGCCGAGACGGTTCAAATGAGTGGTCACAACATATACTTTGGTTCAGAAATAAAGAAAATAGATAGAGTATAGTAGGTTAGTGCCGTGAATGGGGAAAAATATCTGGCAAGGCTTAGGAAACGGGATGGGCGAGCTCTGGCGCCCATCCAGTTTCCGTGCCGCGCCAGATATTTTTTCCCATTCACAGCACTAACCTACTATTCTATTTATCCCGTCAACAATACAAATAGCTTTAAAATGCAAAAATAACCCCAGCCGCATCTTCAAAATCAGAGAATCGACTAGTATGACAACCGCACATATTCATATGCAGTGATTAGGTCGCATTGACAGGATATCAAAAATGTTTCACGGCACCGTGTTTCACGGCACATACGCACTGTGTTGATGGAATAATATAATTTATCCCGTCAACACAGTGCGTATGTGCCGTGAAACACGGTGCCGTGAAACATTTTTGATATCCAGTCAATACAATTTTTGCATTTTACAGCCATTTGTAGGTGTTCACGGGATAAATAGAATAGTAGTAGTTAGTGCCGTGAATGGGAAAACATATCTGGCGCGGCACGGAAACGGATGTGCTCAGCAGAGCCTCGCCCATCCCGTTTCCTGAGCCTTGCCAGATATGTTTTTCCATTCACGGCACTAACCTACTATTCTCTATCTATTTTCTTTATTTCTGAACCAAAGTATATGTTGTGACCACTCATTTGAACTGTCTCGGCGAGACGGTTCAAATGAGTGGTCACAACATATACTTCTGATGAGAAATAAAGAAATTCCTAAGCCTTGCCAGATATGTTTTTCCATTCACGGCACTAACCTACTATTCTCTATCTATTTTCTTTATTTCTGAACCAAAGTATATGTTGTGACCACTCATTTGAACCGTCTCGGCGATACGGTTCAAATGAGTGGTCACAACATATACTTCTGATGAGAAATAAAGAAATTCCTAAGCCTTGCCAGATATGTTTTTCCATTCACGGCACTAACCTACTATTCTCTATATTACAAGTTATTGTGAATCTACACAGTCAACTTATTGTCATATCACCCATCTGATTCTTTATCAGGTATTAACCAGCTTTGCATTGGTCCAATACGTACTGACTGGTAACATAATGTCGAATCAGGCATTCACCTGATATGAATATCAGGGTGACAGTGCAATTGAAAACCGATGTTTCATCGGTGTTTCAAATATGGTGATGAAGAAACTTGTACAAACTTTTTGACGGAAAAAAAAATAGCTAATTCTTTCCGCAAAAATCTGAAAGTTAAAAGGGTCAAACTCATGTTAATGGTGGTATGAGTGGGTTCCATAAGCTCATATGTATCAAGTGTCCAATTATTGAAGCAATCGGTATAGAAATATCAAAGTTATATTATGATGAAGAAACTTGTACAAACTTTTTGACAGTGTTGACAACGACGACAGAAAAAGCGGCGACTAGCAACAGAATTTATAGGTGTTATTGGTACATGTACAACATCTTAGAAAATGGCCTGACATCATGATGTTATGAATAATGTTTGACATCAACACGGCATATACAAATTAAATTTCTTAATAACTTTAACTTGTAATTTCAGGACCGATTTTCAAAATCTAACTTTCGTTGTTACTTTGCTGAAACTTGCCACCATTCACGGGCTTGACAAACAAAATGCATTCATGTTGTTTGTCAAACTCAAAACCAGAGAAATTCATCTGCAGTATGACAAATGTGATTGTCAATTACTGATGTCTGATTAATGAAGTGACTGGTTAAATAAAATGACACTCAATCACACTGTAAAAGTTCAGCAATTTCACATTCAAACTGCGTGGTTTGCTTCAGTAGGGGGATTCCATTAAAATTCATAACAAGAAAATGTGTACCACAAATAACCAGTCTTGGCCCATCAAACTATATGATTTAGAGTAAAACATAAAAACTAGATGGATTTATATGATTTAGAGTAAAACACATAAAAAACGCATGTCACGCCCGCAGTGGCATTTGATAGTAAAAGAAAATTTAAAGAAATTTGTCTTTGACATTGGGCACAGGGGCCACACGGGCTGGATTGAATATAAAATATGGATGATGACAACGACACATGTGAAGTTTCGAGTGAATTTGTGAAGCGGTTTCAGAGATATATTGTTTTGAAAAACTTTAACCTAAATCCAAAAAAACTTTAACCGGACGCACGGACGTACGTATGGATGTACATGCGAACGCCAATGTGCCGACTATATCGCGCTGTCCGCAAGCGGGTGCGACAAAAAATGCTCAAAAAGTTGTGTAATTACATGGCCCTGGCAACAGAATAGTTCAGGTTTTATACTCAAAGGCCCTGACAACAGAATAGTTCAGGTTTTATACTCAAAGGCCCTGACAACAGAATAGTTCAGGTTTTATACTCAAAGGCCCTGACAACAGAATAGCTCAGGTTTTATAATCAAAGGCCCTGACAACAGAATAGTTCAGGTTTTATAATCAAAGGCCCTGGAAACAGAATAGTTCAGGTTTTATAATCAAAGGCCCTGGCAACAGAATAGCTCAGGTTTTATAATCAAAGGCCCTGGCAACAGAATAGCTCAGGTTTTATAATCAAAGGCCCTGGCAACAGAATAGCTCATAGCTCAGGTTTTATAATCAAAGGCCCTGGCAACAGAATAGCTCAGGTTTTATAATCAAAGGCCCTGGCAACAGAATAGCTCAGGTTTTATAATCAAAGGCCCTGGCAACAGAATAGCTCAGGTTTTATAATCAAGGGCCCTGGCAACAGCATAAGTAAAGTCTCACCTTACATTCCTCGTCCAAGAGGTCAAGGATTCCGAGCTTGCTCTCAATCAGATCAATACATGGCTGGTTGTCGTAGTAATCTATAAACGACCACTCAATTTCCTCCCGCACATACTCTTCTTGTTCTAGTTTAAAAACATGCTGTAAAAGAGAATACGTAGATTCACTGATCGATTGATTGATCGATTTATTTATTGATTGGTTGGTGATTGATTTATTGGTTGATTGATCAATTGATTGATCAATCGATCGATCGATCGATCAATTTGGGTTTTATGTCTGTTCAAAAGAGATGTCATATGAAACACGCCATGTGATTTTGTACCTTCGCACATCTGCGTAATTTTATGAAATATGTTTACAAAATTCACAATAATTTCTGTAAATTTTGTAAACGTCTCATATGTGGCTGTGACTGGAGATATATGGGGCTTATGGGTTTTGCGACCAGTGTAAATCCAGATCAGTCTGGTATAAATCTATAAGTACCATTTCTCCAGTCAGAGCCACATATATGGATAGGTATGTTGATGTTTTGATGGATTGGGGTTTTACAGTGGGGTTTCAGTGTGGACCCGGATCAGAATGCACAGATGCACAGGCTGATTCAGGGGCTGATCCAGCATTTGGGAAACGTGGGGTGGTGGGGGGGGGGTTGTCTAGTTGCGAAGGTAACTCTTGCAAACTAGTCCTCCTGTATCGTCCGTAGCTAGCTACGGATGGTACGGGAGTAATTACAAGAGTTACCTTTCACAACTAGGGGGTTGTCCGATTTTCGAGCTCTTCGAAATGCACTTTCCTGTGTTTTACAGCATTTAAATCCAACTAGTGATAAACTGTGATCTATGTAAACGTGACTGAACGGGGGTTTTGCAACCCCGGAACCCACCCACCAGATCCGCCCCTATGATATACACTGACTGTCTACACAACAAAGTGTAAGCATTGAAGAGTACATGTAGATGTGTTTCAGGTACAGGTAGTATAATTAAGTTATTGACATAAGTATGTGTCACAAGCATTATAGACCCAGATCAGACTGCACAGATTTGCAGGCTTGTCTGGTCATACACTGGTTGTCTACCAAAAATATTGCCCTCATTGAATATTCCCTGTATATTCATATCAAGAGTCACGCGCATGTGTGTTAAGTTGTGGATATAAGGCTGGGTAGCAAGCTAAGTGGACCCAGTAGCCGATTTTACCAACATTGCAAAGTATACTTTGACGGGAGTAATCATTTATTTTTCACATTATTTCATATAGAACTAATGACTGCATATATTTGATGATTAAAGTATGCATAATTATTATACTGAATTTATTACATTATCACAGCCAAAATGGCTGTGATAATGTAATAAATTCAGTATAATAAAAATTATTAAATTTATCCTAAAATTGAAAATTTCTCCCTCAAAGTATACTTTGCTAGAAAAGTATACTTTGCAATGTTGATGAAATCGGCTACAGAGCTATTGATCAAACTGCGCAGATGCACCGGATGGTCATATATTAGCCACTTTAGCCACTAGCCATTTTGGCTGTGATAATGTAATACAATTCAGTATAATAATTATCCATAAGTTTAATCATCAAATATATGCAGTCGTTAGTTCTATATGAATATGCATTTCTGAGGAAAATAAATGATTACTCCCTCAAAGTATACTTAGCTAGATAAGCATACTTAGCAATTTTTGTGAAATTGGCTATAGGTCCCGAAGCCACACCCGGAAGATCTTACAACCTACTTACCATCTTAGATATCTTACGACCTACTTACCATGTTAAATATCTTACGACCTACTTACCATGTTAAATATCTTACGACCTACTTACCATGTTGAATATCTTACTACCTACTTACCATGTTACATATCTTACTACCTACTTACCAAGAAATATCTTACTACCTACTTACTTACATATCTTCACCATGTTCTTACATACATTACCTACCTACTACCATGATTGAATATCTTACTACCTACTTACCATGTTACTTACTACCTACTTACTACCTACTTACAGTGTAAATATCTTACTACCTACTTACCATGTTAAATATCTTACTACCTACTTACCATGTTACATATCTACGACCTTACAGTTATATCTTACAACCTACTATGTTATATCTTACTACCTACTCTTACATGTTTAAACTATCTTACTACCTACTTACCATGTTATATCTTACTACCTACATACCATATGTACTACTACTTACCATGTTAAATATCTTACCACCACTACCATTACATATCTTACTACCTACTTACCATGTTAAATATCTTACTACCTACTTACCATGTTACATATCTTACTACCTACTTACCATGTTAAATATCTTACTACCTACTTACCATGTTACATATCTTACTACCTACTTACCATGTTAAATATCTTACTACCTACTTACCATGTTACATAAATTACTTACTACCTACTTACCATGTTTAAATATCTTACTACCTACTTACCATGTTAAACATATCTTACACCTACTACCTTAAATCCTTACTACCTACTTACAGTTAAATATCTTACTACCTACATTACCATGTTAAAATACTACTACTTACTCCATGTTAAATATCTACTACCTACTACCCCATGTTACATATCTTACGACCTACTTACCATGTTAAATATCTTACTACCTACTTACCATGTTGAATATCTTACTACCTACTTACCATGTTAAATATCTTACGACCTACTTACCATGTTACATATCTTACGACCTACTTACCATGTTACATATCTTACGACCTACTTACCATGTTGAATATCTTACTACCTACTTACCATGTTAAATATCTTACTACCTACTTACCATGTTAAATATCTTACTACCTACTTACCATGTTAAATATCTTACGACCTACTTACCATGTTAAATATCTTACGACCTACTTACCATGTTAAATATCTTACGACCTACTTACCATGTTAAATATCTGCTGCAACTTCTCATTGGCGTAGTTTATACAGAACTGCTCAAAACTGTTCACTTCAAATGTCTCAAACCTGAAACAGCAATTATCAACCCTTTACATACGGCATATTATCATTCTGAAATATTTGCTAGTTTGTTTTGTTTGTTTATTGGTATTTAACGGCCTATCAACAGCTAATATCATGTAAGGCCGGGCAAACGGGTTCGATACCAGTTTAATTTGCTGCATTGGGGGGAAAATCCCAGAATCAGAACGGAATATTTACATCGAGAAAAAAATTATTCAGCCCTGAAATTAGAATAACATGACCTGGTGCCAGGTCCATACCACACCAACGTTCTGAAGTGCTGTCAAAGCATGTTGTTCATTATTCTAAAGTGCTGTCAAAGCATGTTTTTGATGATAAAAATGGAAAATAGAAAATAAACAGCAGACGACTAAGGGTTAAAGGTGGTCGTATTAAATGCCCAATGGTAACAATTAGGACTAGGGTATGATAAAAGCTTCATGCCAAAGGACATATTAACCCTTAGACCGCTATCTTATTTTTTTTTGTCGTCTGCTGTTTATTTTCCATTGGAAATGATTCTGAAGTGCTGTCAAACCATGTTTTTATTGAGAAATAAGGCAACATATACAAGCAACAGCAGACAACAATTGTTGTGAGTAGCGGTGTACGGGTTAAATATGTAAATTTACAAAATTCTGAATACTAGTATTTTCGTCTAAGGGTTAATATGACCGTTGTTCTTAGGACAATTCGGACCTGAACAATCGGGACCAAATTATAGATTTTAAACTTGATATCAAAAGACAGTAGCCTGGTATTATATTTATCAGGTAACGTTTTATGCTTGAAAATGACCACAGATGATGTCGTTATCTACGGACAGAACGCAGATTTGTTTACGTGCATGATTCCTACGCACCGAGCCTCGTCAGATTAATATGATGTCAAGAGACATTAATTATCCTAGTACCAGTATTCTCTATTTAACCACTCGGCTTACAATGCTGAATTTTGATGTTTGGCAGTCTATTTTTCATTTCCAATTTTCTCGAAAAAAAACATGCTTGTATTCTCTATTTAACCACAGTGATTAACACTTACAATGCTGAATTAAATTTTGTTGCTTTGCCGTTTTATTTTGTTTTTTTTCTCGACAAAAACATGCTTTGACAACACATGAGAATCATCTCCATTGGAGATGATTCTCATGTGCTACCAAAACATGATGAAATATAACAAATATGAACATAAAATGTGGCCTATAGGCACACAAATGCTCCCAGTATCAGATTGGAGAAAGCTCCGGCAAATTTCTTAACCGGACCAACGGATGGACACACGGATACACAATAATTGCCTCCCCGATCTACAGAGACCCACGGCATAAAAATCAACAAGCAGTAATATTTGGTAAGGGCAGCGCTTCATCTACCATTTTGAATAGGCATATCAAATTGGTCTCTTCTGAAACTAGATGGCCGCGGCCCACATGTCGCACCCGCCGAGGCTTTGATAGTATACCAAAAACTTTTAACCAAAACTTAAAACCCGGAAGGATGGACGGACGGACGGACGGACGGACGTTCTTACAGTACTATACTTATGTGGCTTATCACATGTTAAATATTAGCCACATAAAACGATTTTTAGCCACATAAAAGGATTTTTTAGGTGGCTAATTGTAACCAACCCTATCCTTTACTAAGTCCATAATCCTGTGGGGCTAGCCACATAAGTACCCTAATGTGTGCCCGGACGGACGGACGGACATACGGACATACATACGTACGCCAATGTGCAGACTATATTGCACTGTCCGCAAACGGGCACGACAAAAATAGAAAAATAATACAATTTGTGAATTTTTGTGTGTCAAATCCAAGAAACGTGTGTATTTGATGAAGTGGTAAATCAGTCACTGTTTCGGGTTTAAATTCCAAATGTGGGAAACATACCCGTAAATATCGAGGACGCCTATGAACACCTTCTGCCTCTGTTGGCTACCCAGCACCTTGTTGATCTGTATCACTATCCAATCAAACAGCTTCGAGTAGATACACTTGGCCAGTGCATCTTGGGAGAAACTCGCCTGAAATGAAATACAAATGGTACTCATTGTTTGTCCATTCTCAACATTCCGAGCCAATTCGAGCCAATTCCGACCCTTAAATACAAGCCGAATGGAATCGAATTGTCCATTCTCAACAACTGAAAGAACTGCATAAATACCGTATTTAGCTGTGTATTGCGCGCACTGGTGTACAACGCGCATCTATATTTTTTTGGGAAAAATCAGGGGAAAAAATATAAATATAAATATATATAAAAAAAAATAATAATAAAAAATCGGCGGAAACTCCGTCACGTATAAAAAAATTGCCTTCTGAGTTCACATCCACAATGCTGAACGTGTGCTGTTAGGCTGTCTCGAAGAGAAAAATATCACCAAAGGTCAGCTTTATGGCATAAATTAGACTTTATATTGTCTAAAAGTATGTTATATTTATTGTTATTTACTCATTAATATGCTTAATAAAAATTCTTTATGCATGTAATAAACTTATTGAACCTACTTACGAAGAAATTTGTTGTATATAATTCCACCATATTTGCCATTCGTGTATAACATAATTACCCGTAATCGCAAACACACAGCAGGCTAGCCATGTGTAAACTTCTTCCCAAGGCGATAATAACTCCCTACTAGTGACCTGCACACGAGAAATGGGCCATAAACAATTCCTCCCCCAGCCAAATATTGACACTGTGGACCACCGTGGATATACGTAGGTACAGATAGTGATTCACTGTTTATTGATTTAGGTTTAACAATATACATAGGTACTACCTGAATACACGACATTCCAGCATAGCCCCATACAGTGTATGCGCAGATGAATCAGGGGCTATGCTGGTCGCACATGTCATAAGGTATTGATGCGTGAATACTTGTCAATACTTTACAAAAATAGTATTAAACACAGTCAGTTGGCACCTAGCAACGAAAAACGACCATTACCGAGTTTACCGAATGCGATCTGAATGTGCGTGATGCTTGATTTAGCATCTAAAATCTTACATCAAGCGCTTATGGGATTGAGATGATCTGTCCTCATTAATTATTCACAGAATGGCAGATGTGTGACGTCACTTTGAAAATGTACACCCAAACAATACCCGACAGGCAACATTTGACCGATATGAGATCGGTAACAATACCAGCGTAAATACAGAAAACACGTAAATTTCCTCTAATACACGTAGCCTCTTATGTTATGAGCCTGACTATATGAAATCCCAAAATATACCAATTTACCATCAATCTATACTTACCTCACCCATTCATATCGATTGATTCCTTTTCTCTTGTTTCACACTATGCGTATTTCAACGTCATAGCGGACACCTGCCAAAAATTGATATTTCCGTTTCCGGGCTTGTTTTGTTTGCGTAAAACTGGCAGAAATCAGTTGGAAAAAATGTTTGAAATTTATGTTCCTACTTATAACGCGCAGGGTGACTTCTGGATTAAAAATGGGGCCGAAAAAATGCGCGTAATACACGGCTAAATACGGTATGACCGTTTTTGTCTGAAGTAATGTTGTACTGTCATGATTTCTCCAATATCTATTAAATAATCATTAAATGTGCACATTAACCCTTAGACCGCTACTCACAACAATTGTCGTCTGCCGTTGCTTTTATATCTTGCCTTATTTCTCAATAAAAACATGTTTTGAAAGCACTTCAGAATCAATTCCTTTAAAGCATGTTGTAAATTATTCTAAAGTGCTGTCAAAGTGCATGTTTTTGATGATAAAAATGAAAAATAGAAAATAAACATCAGATGACAAAAAAATTAAGATAGCGGTCTACAGGTTAAGTACAACCCGGTATTGGGAGCTAGATGTCACACCGAGAGCTCCAGATAAGGTGCGAATTGGCGGTGTACTAAAGTTAAAAATTTACTTAATTGAGCAGTGTTTGCTTTTTATAAATATTTTATTTTTTTTATCATTTGTACCCTATATAATACGGAAGAAAATCAATAATACATTACTAAAGTATAATACGCATTGAATTTTATAATCTGGGTGTACAATACTCTTTAGATACAAAACTTTTCTGGAGCTCTGCACACCTACGTGATACAATGCCAGAAATGGATGGGCCAGGCATCTTGTGTATGTACCATGTCTGCACACCTACGTGATACAATGCTAGAAATGGATGGGCCAGGCATCTTGTGAATGTATCATGTCTGCACACATTCATCAATGTAGAATGGCCAATTGCATGTTATTATCCCAACAGCTCACCTGATAAATAGATTACCAAAGTAGAGTATTCTGATTTATTACACTCTTGTGAGTTATTTGCACGGGATTCAATGCGAGAGGAAACCCGTAATCAACTCCTTACAAATAATACACCGTGAAGAGAACACCAGTAATTGCGTGCCTGTTTTCTTGGAAACCACATTGCAACAACCATGCAAAATGTTTAATTTTATTACATTTAAAAATAAAGTTATTTGAAAACTTGGAGTGGGTCTGGACTGATCTACATTCACTCAAATATATCTATTGTCTGTTTCACGAAAGCTGCCCAAATTTTACGGCTATATAAACAATTAAAAAACAATATTTTTTTGGATGATATTAAATTAAAGGAAAATTTAACAATGAGCCTTCTTTTTATTTCGTGAAATTTGGTCAAATATTGATTTTATTGCGAAAAAACTATTTCCCCATGTTAAATCCACATAGACATCTTCACAGAGTGAAGATGTCTATGTGGATTTAACATGGGGAAATTTTTTGAATTTCAGAAATACTGGACCGATTTTCAAAATTTAACTTTTGTTTTCTACATTCACTCAAATATATCTAGTGGATAGCAACAGCTGCGTAATCACACAAGGTGACGTCGAAAAAGCGGGAAAACACGTCATTGTGTAACTATACATGCGCACAGCACACTTCATTGATTATAATCTCAAAAATAGACTAAATTTGCATACATATCCAACATGGAAGTGTAATAAATAGAGTGTTCCATCATACAAGTTTGAATAGTGAAAATAATACACTCGTGTCCGTCAGCGTTCATGCAAGCAATGAGTGAAGTACGCTCACTCGTTGCTTACGCGGAAGCGGACGAACACTCGTGTATTATTTCCCCCTATTCGAATTGTATGAAGGAATATCCTTTATATCAAGTTTATCAGGTTTGGCTTGGCGACAGTAGGAATTCATCTGGAATGTGTACATGTTTCATAGCCTTGTTTGATATTTACCTGATATCAAACAAAACCTGTACTCACTGTACGGCTGTGAGGGTCAATCCTCACTTCACCTGTACTCACCTGTACTCACATGTACGGCTGTGAGGATCAGTCTTCAACTCACCTGTACTCACCTGTACTCACCTGTATGGCTGTGAGGGTCAATCCTCACCTGTACTCACCTGTATGGCTGTGAGGGTCAGTCTTCAACTCACCTGTACTCACCTGTACTCACCTGTACTAATGTGAGGGTCAATAATCGCCTGTACTCACGTGTACTGCCATGAGGGTCCAATCCTCACCTGCATGACTGTGAGGGTCAATCCTCACCTCACCTGTACTCACCTGTACGGCTGTGAGGGTCAATCCTCACCTGTACTCATCTGTACAGCTGTGAGGGTCAATTCTCACCTGTACTCACGTGTACAGCTGTGAGGGTCAATCCTCACAACACCTGTATTCACCTGTATGGCTGTGAGGATCAGTCTACACCTCACCTGTACTCGCCTGTACCACTGTGAGGGTCAATAATTGCCTGTACTCACATGTACTGCCATGAGGGTCAATCCTCACCTCACCTGTACTCACCTGTACGGCTGTGAGGGGTTTGATGAGAACTTCCCCGACGGTGGTGATCTTCTTGTTACACAGCCACATCCGCATCTGAGACTCTTCAATACCCAGTAGATGGCACGCTATCTCCGTAGACTGGTCCTTCGGCTGAAACCATCAATACTCATTGTACGGTTGACTGATCGATTGACCGACTGATTGATTAACCAATTATGGTGATATTTACTGAGAACTGACTTTGACAGTAACAATCAATAGGCATTGTATTGATGATTGATTGATTTGTTGATTGATTTGTTGATTGATTGATTGATTGATTGATTGATTGGGCAACACAACATAATGATGTAGAGGGAGATCTGTAAGACTATTTCATCAACATTGCAAAGTATACTTTGAGGGAGAAATCATACATTTTTTTCTGAAATGCATTATTTCATATAGAACTAACAACTGCATATATTTGATGATTAAAAGTATGCAGAATTATTATACTGAATTTATTACATTATCACAGCCAAAATGGCTGTGATAATGTAATAAATTCAGTATAATAAAAATTAATAAATTTATCCTTAAATTGAAAATTTCTCCCTCAAAGTATACTTTGCTAGAAAAGTATACTTTGCAATGTTGGTGAAATAGACTACAGACATTGACTGAAGCCATGGAACAGTCATAGCATGGTTGACTGAATTAATGACTCAACGTCTAACTGATTGATTGGCTACTTAATTAATTGTCATGGGTTAGACCTGTAATGATGTTGACTGAAAACGGACTCTGACTGAAACCGTAATTCAGTGCTCCAGATAAGTTTTGTATCTAAAGAGTATTTATTATACCCCCAGATTTCAAATTCAATGCAAATTTTACTTTTACAGATGTATTATTGATTGTCTTCCTTATTAACAAATGATGAAAAATAAAACAAGCTTAAAAATTCACTTATTTGAGCTGCAAAAATCAAACCCTGTTTGCTTTTTGCAATTCAACTAAGTAAAATTTTCAACTTTATTACCATATTTTCACTACTCAATTTGAAAACCAATGCAGGAAACGAAAAATGTTGTCTGCTGTCTTGCAAAATGTGTCTTCTTTCTCAATTAACATATGGTTTGGCAGCACTTTAGAATCATTTGCATTGCAAATGATTCTAAAGTGCTACCAAACCATGTTTTTATCGAGAAAAAAAAAAATTAAAAATACACAAACAGCAGACAAAAATATTTTATTCAGCATTGTAAGGGTTAATACTAAAAGCACCCGACTCGATCTTGCATGCATAATAATTGCGCCCTTCACATATTATTGATAAACAAAATCTATTATTTACAAAAATCTAATAATAAATATTCACTATTACATTTAATATAGAGAAATAAAAACAATGCAAAACATTACCCCAAAATTATTGCTATTCGAGTTATACTATACGGTTATTTACAAAAGTCTAATATATTCACTGTTATATGAAAGAGAAATAAACCAAAACCATACCCCAAAACATGGATATGCCCCCATACCATGGCATACTGGCATACTGGACTCTAACTAGAGATTGTGTATAAAAAAAACAAAAAAAACTTTAAAGGTACATAAATTTTAAAGTCATTTGAGGAAGTCTACAAACTTTTTGACGTCAGAAAATTGCTAAGTGTTTCAGCACCATTTCGAAGGTCACAAAGGTCAAGGTCATGTCATTGGTGGATCGAGTGTGTCACACAAATATTAAAGCAATCCTTCAAGTAATATTGAAGATATTACATGATGGAGAAACTCTTACAAACTTTTTGTGTTTCAGCACCATTTCGAAGGTCACAAAGGTCAAGGTCATGTCATTGGTGGAGCGAGTGTGTCACATATGTTCAGGTGTCCAACTGTCCAAATACTAAAGCAATCCATCAAGTAATATTGAAGATATTACATGATGGAGAAACTCTTACAAACTTTTTGACTTGTCTATGTAAATGTACACAGAAGGACGTAAGGAACCTCAAGAGCAACGCAATATGCCCCCCCCCCCCTTGCTATCTTATAGGGGGCATAAATAGAGAATAGTAGGTTAGTGCCGTGAATGGGAAAAAAATATCTGGCAAGGCTCAGGAAACGGGATGGGCGAGGCTCTGCCGAGCACATCCCGTTTCCGTGCCGCGCCAGATATTTTTTCCCATTCACGGCACTAACCTACTATTCTATTTATCCTGTCAACACCTACAAATGGCTGTAAAATGCAAAAATAGTATTGTCTGGATATCAAAAATGTTTCACGGCACCGTGTTTCACGGCACATACGCACTGTGTTGACGGGATAAATAACCCTTACATTGCAGAATTAAATAATGTCGTCTGCCGTTTATTTTTTATTTTCTATTTTTCTTACCAAAAACATGGTTTGACAATACTTCAGAATCATTTCCATATTTTTATTGACAAAAAAATGCAAAATATCAAACAACAGCAGACGACAATTTTCATTTTAAACATTCTAAGGGTTAAACTATTTACAAAAGTCTCATATTTATTACTATATATATAGAGAAATAAGTCGTACCCAAACTCCAAGCCGTTAAACAATAAGCAATTACCACATGCAAACACTAGCACACCACCGTAAGTAAATAGCTCAAACAGAATCTTAAAGTCACTCTTCCAACGGTCGAAAATTTAACGAGAAGAGTGACTTTAATAAAATAATGTGTATTAAACGTGCTTCCCTTCGGAGGTTATTGGAAATTACTGAAACAGAATCAATTCCAGCGAACTCCAACAACGGACCTCCTGCTGATAAAATGTACATTAATAGGACAGTTACTGCATTTAACCCTGAGACCGCTACTCACAACAATTGTCGTCTGCTGTTGCTTTTATATCTTGTCTTATTTCTCAATAAAAACATGGTTTGACAGCACTTCAGAATCATTTCCAATGGAAATGATTCTGAAGTGCTGTCAAAGCATGTTGTTAATTATTCTTAAGTGCTGTCAAAGCATGTTTTTGATGATAAAAATGGAAAAAAAATTAATAAACAACAGACGACAAAAAAAAATAAGATAGCGGTCTAAGGGTTAACCCATATAATGCTGAATTAAAATTTGTCGTCTGCTGTTTATTTTCTATTCTCCATTTTTCTCAGTGAAAGCATGGTTTGAAAGCACTTTAGAATCGTTTCCAATGGAAATGATTCTAAAGTGCTTTCAAACCATGCTTTCACTGAGAAAGAAGATAAATATAATACAACAGCAGACGACAATTTTTGTTTTCCACATTCTACAATTGCGATTGGAATTTCACACATTTTGCCATTAGACGACTCGCCTCACTATATTACTGGTACAGAGACTGAACAAGGTGAACATAATTATGTCGTCCTCAGTGACCGCCATTAGACGGGTCCAACATTCTGCCTGACCGGAACCATACAAACACTACTACTGTCTGTTCCACATTTTGCTGCCGACAAACTTTTGGCTATTAAACACATTATATCTAAAAAATATTTAAATGTAAGTAGTGTTTCATCAATAACTGATAACAAAAAAGTCACCCTCCCCAAAATAATTATTTGATGAAATTCCACCAAATATTGATATTATTGAGAATAAACAGTTTTCCTATGGGAATTTAACAGGGGGGCTAATATTAGATTTCCAAGCTATCTAGCAAGGTTTCGGGTGTCATTTTCCTTTCTTTTTTTTCCGACTCTTCCTACATCTGCTTCAGCTTCTTTTGCCCCATGTTAAATTCTCATAGAGAAATTGTTTTATAAATCAATATTTGATGGAATTTAATAAAATAAAAAAAATTGGGGAGGGTGACTTTTTTGTTATTGATGAAAAAGTACTTACATTTAACTATTTCAGAAATTTAAAGTTTCAAACCAATCTGAATTACTGGAAGAGTTGGTAGCCAAAAACTGAATGCAAATCTCGGACAGACGGACGGACAGATGCACAGTGTGGCGACTATACATATCACAATTATTTTTTCTGGGTACAAATTAACCCTTTGACCCTGAAAGCCTGCTGTAGCGGTTCACGCAAACAGTGCAGATCCAGATGAGCCGGCTCGTAACGAGCCGTCTCATCAGGATCTGCACTTTTTGAAAGTAATTTTCATATTTTTGAGAACAAAAACACCCCCTTTTCATAAATGGAAAAGTCTGAAAACCATTTTGTGACGGTTGGATTGGTTTAAAAATTAACATATCAAAATCCATTCGTTACTTAGGGGTGAAACGGTTAATGCCATTATGGCACTACCATTTTAGTTGACCCAGTTGGATCTGTCTAACGGCAGAATGGAGGAAAGTTATTAAATGTCACAAATACTGTTCGATTGATGGCAAAGCAACCAGCAGAGGCCCTGATCAGACTGCGCAAGTTACTCTGGGGCTATGCTGCTCGCACATGTCATAAGGTATGTTTTCTCAGATGTGGCCTCCAAATCAACAAAAAATGAAGTGCTCCAGATAAGTTTTGTATCTAAAGAGTATTATACTCCCAGATTTCAAATGCAATGCGTATTTTACTTTTACAAATGTATTATTGATTTTATTCCTTATTAAATAGGAACAATTTATGCTTTTAGCAGCTCAACTAAGTAGATTTTCAACTTCATTACAGTATTTTCACTACTCAATTTGAAAATAAATGAGTATTTTCACATTGCCGTGAGTATTGTGTACTCCCACTTTTGATAATCAATGCGTAGTCTGCTAAATAAGTGTGTGCAATACGTCAATACGCACCTTATCTGGAGCCCTGTAAAATGCAAAACACCACAACCACGCACTACATGCTATACTATATGCAAGGTTAAAAATAAATCTCATTCATTTTTTTATTAAAGGTACATGCCCACGCTGTAGGCACAATATGTTCCTTATAGGAATTAAATAAATGTATGATTGTGTCACTATTCCACCAGTTCTAAAAATTACGAGTGCCCGCTATAGAGATATAATCAATTTAGTAATGTTTATTTTACTGATAGTGACGCACGGCAGTATCAGGCTATTTTTATATGCAAATGAGGCATGATATCTTTTAATTATTTATACTAATTAAATGCGTCGCCTGAAAAAATAATATTTTCGACAGATTATAATGTATGATCACTGCACATCAAAAAATAAATACAGAGAATAAATAGTAACATCCGTTAACATTTTAAGGAAACATGGTTATCGCCCCTGATATATGTGTGAAAATGTTTTTCGGATATAAAATGCATAATAATGCCAATCAATACGTGGGGTAATGGTGAACAAATGTTTATTTTGCCAGAAAATGTCTCTGATGATGTCTCGGATATAAAGAACATTTTGTGTCTACTGAGTGGGCATGTACCTTTAATATAAAGAGTAATTCTGATAGCATATACATGTAACACATGTAATGCATATAAAGTTTAGGCTATAGATTAATATAACTGTTGTATATAAAGTTAAAATGTAGGTTGCATGCAACGTGTCTGCTGCATATACATATACATGTACTACATATGTCTGACACATATGTTTGGATGCATAATGTATATAGTTATTAACCCTTACACCGAGATTTTAATTTTTTTGTCGTCGTCTGCCGTTTATTTTATATTTTTCATTTTTATCATCAAAAACATGCTTTGACAGCACCTTAGAATAATTTGCAACATGCTTCGACAGCACTTCAGAATCATTTCCATTGGAAATGATTCTGAAGTGCTGTGACAAACCATGTTTTTTATTGAGAAATAAGGCTAGATATTAAGCAACAGCAGACGACAATTGTTGTGTGTAGCGGTCTAAGGGTTAAGTAATTAGCTATAAGCTGACTGAATATGCACTGAATGATTATATTATAATAAATACTGCCCTTCGTTGAGGGGAATATTGTTGATTATCTTCCCGAGGAAGCAATGTCTCTCGAGGCGATAGCAGAGGGAGATATTGTTTTCGAGCGGAGATAATCCACAATAATCCCCTCAGCCAAGGGCAGAGTATTTAAATTGATTATACCGAATATTACAATTTGAACATAATTAGTCGTTGTTTCAGAAACAGAACGAAACGCTGGAGAATCCGCCATATTGTTTACGAAAGCTGGGCTGGTACCCGTTTTCTATTGTAATGCTACACCGGGAATGGCAAATGCGGGGTACCAGCCCATCGTCTGTTGTCATTTCATTTGTATGCCTTCGCACTTTCAGCTTCTATTTTGGAATATACGCGGAGGCAGTCCAACCAGACTTCGGCTGTTTCCGTAATTACGCCTCAGGTATTTTTGGGATGAGATGGGATTAATATTGTAATATTTGTCCCTAATATTGGCCGCTGCATTTTGAAGCTGGCGACACGGCAGACTATTTGTATCACGTAATATGACACTGACACTGGCATTGACACTGACTGATACAACTGATTATACAGAGCTCCAGTTAAGGTGCGTTATTTGAAGGTAAATTTCTTATTTCTCCATCAACAATGGCAAGTTGGGAGTGCTTTAGAATCGTCTCAATGAGACGATTCTAAAGGACTCCCAACTTGCCATTTTTGATGAAGAAATAACAAAATTTCACCCCAAGTTGGTCAAATTACGCACCTTAACTGATACAACTAATTTTCTTCATATTTTATTGGTCGAACGATGTCACATGACAGTACCAAATGACGTTAGTAATGACGTAGCGCAAAACAAGTCTGTGTTCCTTTGAACAGAAGCATACTTGCACATTACATTACCTGACAAAACGATACTGATAGATATAATACTAGGCTAGTACAAGAGCTCCAGTTAAGGTGCGTAATTGGACCAAATTTTCCGGGTATTTTTCTTATTTCTTCACGAAAAATGGCAAGTTGGGATTGCTTTAGAATCGTCTCAACGAGACGATTCTAAAGCACTCCCAACTTGCCAATTTTGGCGAAGAAATAACGAAAGTCTCCCCAAAGTCGATCAAATTACGCACCTTAACTTGGAGCTCTGAGTACCTCAATTGCGAGCTTATCAGGTTTGGCTGACAAGGTGCATGATCACGTGGTTACAACAACAACAACAACAATTAATTAACTTCCAGATGCGCCTCGGATTCAAGGTAAATATTCTAATATATTGTCCTTATTATTTTGATGAAATATGGCGCATCAAACCCGTCTTGTTCAGCTGCATTTGGTGGTCTCTGTAGTTTGACCCAAACTTCTGTCGTTTTTGCGAAGAATCGATTTCCGTGTTTACTGTAATACTGACACGGAAATCGATTCTTCTCAAAAACGACATAAGTATGTGCCGAAGTTCCGAGACCACCAAATGTAGATCATGAAGACACGTTTGCTGCGCCATATTTCATAACAATTTGTTGCATATGGAAGAAACTATCAAATAATACTTACTTTGGAGTGGGCATGCTTTCAACACTTTCAGTCATTGTTGTTGTTGTTCTAACCACGTGATCATGCACCTCGACTCAGAAACGGTTGGAATTCTTCGGGAGCCTCAGAATTCCTACATCATGTGTCCTGACCGTGCGTTATAAACCTAATCTCTATAGTTAACTATGTAGTTTGCCCTACTTTCTAAGCCAATCGCTGGACAGCATTGTGCTCCATTTATTTCACATATTGCAACGTTTAACCCCAATAAGTTGTGTATTATAAGTATTACCAGATTTACTGATTAACTGTTCGACTATAAATGGAAAATCAACACTCAGATGGGATATTGCATTGTACACTTGGCTGAACTATAAGTCAGTTATTGTTTGCTATATCACTCCCTCACATTTAATTCCTTAAAAACCCAATATGTGAACAATAACTTATGCCAGACACGAAGGCATAATCAGACTAACCCATCATCATGTTTCCCATCATTGGGAACCTTCTACAGTCCTTTCGAATAAATATCTCGTAAACATTGGGATTTAAAAGTGTTTAAAGTTGCAATGTTTGTGATGGACAGATAAGAATAACATTAACTGCCCCACTATTGTGGTGAAGCATAATTTGTTTTTGCTTGCAGAATAGTGAATAAGCTCATTCGTATGTAAATACATAGACCGATGCCAGTGTGGGGAATGTACAATACATGCGCCTGCTTCATTTATGATGTTATTTCTGCAGGTTTTCTCACGAGACATTTATTGATGATTCAATGTAATAATTTCTCAGCATACTTGCATTTTATTGTATAAAAAATTGCTTCTGCATTTGCCGAAATATAAGGGAAAATGTAGGTCGAACAAGCGGGCTTAACCCTTTGAACCCGAAAGCCCGCTACAGTGGTTTATGCAAACAGTGCAGATCCAGATGAGCCGGCTCGTAATGAGCCGTCTCATCGGGATCTGCACTTTTTTAAAATAATTTTCATGCTTTTGAGAACAAAAAAATACCCCCTTTTCATGGACTAGTCTGAAAATCATTTTGTGACGATTGGATTGGTTGCAAAATTAAGATATCAAAATCCATTCCAGTTACTTAGCGGTGAAAGGGTTAAACAAGCCGATGTTTATTATGTACATTACCCACAGTATTATAATGATTGAGCCTTATACCAGTAACACCACGCAAGGATAGCAAACTTACTCTAATGTAACTGACTTTGTCAGCGCCCTCCTGTGGTATAGAACACATACACTGGTGATGTCATACACATGAACTGGTGATGTCATACACATAAACTGGTGATGTCACTGGTGATGTCATACACATAAACTGGTGATGTCATACATACATCAGCGCTCCAGATAAGGAATTAGTAATTGAGTATTGTTACTCCATCAGTTCTGAAGCAATTGGGTATTTCAAAATTTGAATTGGGTAAAATTAAATCACACTACTGTTTACACATCAACAGACAGCAATTATTGAATAGATTGTTTCGAAATGAAAACATATCTTGGCATTTCATTAGAATTGTCTCCTTGGATGTGTTTTCATGGAAAATAAAGAAAAATGCTATATTGTGGTCTGTTTATTGTTTTCTGCAGCACGATAGGTACCACAATTGTTCTCATTGCTTTTTGATACTCACTACTTCTGATTTCAATTGGGTTTTTGGCAATTTTAATTGGATATTTACGCAAATACGCAGCTTATCTGGAGCCCTGCATACATATAAACTGGTGATGTCATACACATAAACTGGTGATGTCATACACATGAACTGATGATGGCGTACTCATGAACTGGTGATATCATACACATGAACTGGTGATGGCGTACACATACACTGGTGATGTCTTATACATGAACTGGTGATGGCGTATACATGAACTGGTGATGTCATACACATGAACTGGTGATGTTATACAAGTGATGACTAATGATGCAACTAATGATGCTGTACACATAGAACTATTGATGGTTTATTCTTTATGAAGGTGTAAGACAACGTGGTTTATAAACCTACCTACTAGCAAATGAGCAGAGGCTCACGGATACCCCTGGCCGTCGCCTGCACCGACAGATAAGAACTTTAACACAAATCTTACGGACGTATGAATGGATGAACAGACGGACGGAATAACAAAAACTATATACCCCTCAACATACTTCGTATGACAGGGTTATAATGATGTAACGTACGATTTTCAGTTGATTTTCATATAACCGGTTTAACCCTTAGGCCGCTAACAATTGTCGTCTGCTGTTGCTTTTATATCTTTCCTTATTTCTCAATAACAACATGGTTTGACAGCACTTCAGAATCATTTCAAATGGAAATGATTCTGAAGTGCTGTCAAAACATGTAAATTATTCTAAAGTGCTCTCAAAGCATGTTTTTTATGATGAAAATGGAAAATAGAAAACAAACAGCAGACAACAACAAATTAAGATAGCTTTGTAAGGGTTAATGTATTTTGTCAATATTGATTTAGAATAATAAACTATAATTTCTGTAAATGACGTCAGAGCCACAATGAATTTTGTCAACTTTCAACACGAGGTCATAAAAAAGTACTTTCTCAGATATATATCGCTGTGTCAAAAAACTCACTACGTGTCAAGCATTTATCATCGTGGAGAAATAAAATTATACTGTTAATTCGCCACATGATCAACAAAAAACACTACCATGCAAAAATATGTTAAATCCAGTCACGTCTGATGAAAATGTGGTGATTTTTCATGTCAGATGAGAGGAGATTAGAGTTACTTTATAGAAATTATATAAATCTAGCAACTTTAACAAAATCAGAGACGACCATCTCAAACAAAACACATATATTTAAAAAAAATCAGCTCTCCCACGTCACATTCCACAAATCCTGTGTCCGAGAACCAAAGTACCTTACAGAGATCAGAATGAATATTGGCAAAAAAATAAAAACGGAAATAAAAATCGTAAACACATGCAGAACAAGAAACAACTACAAGCTACAAGGCCTCAAAGACATTTTATGGGACCAAATATATTGCGAACTTTGATGTTCCGAAAACAATAAAATTTAATCAGAGCTCCAGTGTTCAATATATGTAAATTTATGATCATCTGGAAATTTCAATTGATGGATTTACAGCCTATGCTCAATATATGTAAATCCAATAATTGTTTACAAGAAAACACTGTTCATGTGAAATTTACAGACTATCATAATATTGCACTTACGAACATTTTAGTCGTACAAAGTTTAGTGGAACGGCCCCCAGACATGTGAGTAAACCCATAGTGACTAATCAAACATGCCAATGCAAAATAGCATCACATTTTCCAGATAACCCTAAATATTTGAAAACAATTTGTTTTAGGAAACCTCTATAAAACACTACTGTCTGTTTCACGAAAGCTGCCCAAATTTTACGGCTATATAGACAATTCAAAAACAAGATTTATTTTGATAATATTAAATTAAAGGAAAAATTAAGGATGAGCCTTCTTTTTATTTCGTGAAATTTTGTCAAATATTGGTTTTATTACGAAAAATTGATTTCTGTATGGGAATTTAACATGGGGGAAAAAGGTAGAGGAGTTGTGGGAGGAGTCAAAAAACTAAATATTTTGGAAATGGACTCCGAAACCTAGCTAGATAGCTTGGAAATGATCTAACTAAGAAAACAAGTTAAATTTTAAAAATCGGTCCAGTATTTCTGAAATTCTAAAAGATTTCCCAATGTTAAATCCCCATAGACATCTTCACTCTCCGTGAAGATGTCTATGGGGATTTAACATGGGGAACTTTTGTTTTCGCAATAAAATCAATATTTGACCAAATTTCACGAAATAAAAAGAAGGCTCATTCTTAAATTTTCCTTTAATTTAATATTATCGAAAAAAATATGGTTTTTGAATTGTTTATATGGCCGTAAAATTTGGGCAGCTTTCGTGAAACACACATGTCGCGCCCGCTGAGGCTTCAATAGCATACAGAAAAACTCTAACAAAAAACTTTAAATCAGACACACATATGATCGGATGTACGGAAAAACGCGGTACAGTGTTACTTTACATTGCTAACTAAGCACAACCATACTAAAATATTGGAACATTCTTTATATAGAGAAATCGTAATATATTAATTTTATAAGGGTCATAACATTAGTTTAGTATAATATACACAGAAAGGGTTAGGTTATATTCATACATTACATGCTACCCAGTGATTTACCGTGATTTATTTCTTTGAAGGAACTATTTCCTCCTAGACGTTCGTGAGACGTAATTTACGTCACGTTTTGACGTCGTTTCTGGCGAAGCAAAAATTAATACGCTTAACGTCAACATTGTCAATTTTGACAACGTTATAAGCTGGTCTAAGAGCAAATTTCACATTTTTCGAACAGCATATAATATACAATTTATTCCACTACCATTTTGAAATACCGGATTTATTTCCCTTGGTATCTGTAAATCCGACAAAGAAACTTGTGCTCTGCACTAATTTCTTTATCGGATTTCCAGATATCTCGGGGGAAATAAATCCGGTATTTCAAAATGGTAATTAAATAACCTCTATAGATGGAACGAGCAGCTACCCATAACACAGTTATTTTATAACAAGAACAGCTACATAACATGACAATAAAATGGGGATGACGATAAAGATTTTTTTTGTCAGAAGCATGAGAAGTAATTCACTGAATGACTGGCGAACAGTGTAGACCCTGATCAGACTGCGCAGATGCGCAGTCTGATCTGGGTCTACACTGGACGCAAGGCCGTAACCCCCATTTCTCCAGTCACAGCCACGTATTAAATATGTGAGTTAACAACACAAAGACAGCATTCCAATCTCTCATACCAATATATACAACAATGAAAAATAATATAATTGGAAATAAAATATATACAACAATATACAAAACGTGTTACCATAGCAACAGATGTACTCACCGGAATGTCTGAACTTTCGGCATCTTTTTCCTTGATTCTGACATTTCCAAAATGCAACAGGGCGGCTAATATTTGAAATATCATCATCTGATCTTTCTCGGCAAAGCCTGAAATAAAACGAAATTGGTTTCCATGGTAACACATTAGAATGAAAAATGCAAAGTAAAGCAGTTCAACCTCAGACAAACAAATTTATTTAAACCCCAGACGTCGTCTGGACCAACAAACCAAATTAATCTCTAATAATGCAGATTTCCAAGTCACTTCGCCCCGACCTTAGAAATATTGATGGGGTGTTCTGGCCTAGACTGATAAACTCAATAATATAGAACACCAGGGGCCAGTTCCACTAAACATCGTAAGACTAAGAAGTTCGCAAGTGCAAAATGTTAGAATAACATTTACACCGACAGCCTATGTTTGAAAATCTGTTGTGCATGTGTACACATGATAGTTAACCCTTTCAACACCACAGGATTGGCAAAAAGTGTAGATCCAGATGAGCCGGCTCGTGACGAGTCGTCTCATCAGGATCTGCACTTTTTGAAAGTAATTTTCATATTGTTGAGAACACAAACACGCCCTTTTGATAAATGTTCTGAAAATCGTTTTGTGACGGTTGGATTGGTTGAAAAATAACATATCAAAATCCATTCCATGTTAATGTCGGAAGCAAATAAAGAAAAAATGTTGTACAAACATTTTTAGAGTAAGAAGTTTAGTGAAACAGGCCCTAGACCATTAGACTTCATATTAAGCTTAGAAACCTCGGCAACCCTCGGAATACCTCGCCTGATACACCGGACTGGCCTTGTGTTCTATGTACAATATCTTACCCAGTAACCGCATGGCGTTGCGAGTGTTCTGCAGCTCCTCAGCATCATCAACGTCATCTATCACATGGTTCTGGCCTTGATTAGTGTAGAAAAAGTCGTCCGGCGACACTGTAATATACATAACACACGAGGGGTGTTCAAAAAGTGTTCACAAAGTATGTCGACTGGGCAATATAATAAGTTAACCCTCTTAACAAACAGTGTAGATCCAGATGAGCCAGTCAGTTCCACTGACCCGCCACAAATGTCATCGGACCAATTTCTCCATTCCAGTGCTCCAGATAAGGTGCATATTTGCTTAAATACCCAATTGAAATTGCCAAAAACCCAATTGAAATCAGAAGTAGCGAGTATCAGACATCAATAAAAAATTTGGGGTACCTTGATCATGCTGCAGAAAACAATAAACAGACCACACATATAACATATTTTTCTTACTGTCCATGAAAACACATCTTGGTATTTCATTAGAATTGTCTCCGAGGAGACAATTCTAATGAAATGCCAAGACATGTTTTCATTTCGAAGCAAACTATTCAATAATTGCTGTCTGTTGATGTGTAAACAGTAGTGTGATTTTATTTTACCCAATTAAAATTTTGAAATACCCAATTGCTTCAGAAATGATGGAGTGACAATACTCAATTACTAATTCCTTATCTGGAGCCCTGCCATATGCTTCGGACACAATGGCCTTGTTCAAGGGTAGGTACTCAGAGCTCCAGTTAAGGTGCGTAATTTGGAGGTAAATTGCTTATTTCTCCATCAAAAATGGCAAATTGGGAGTGCTTTAGAATTGTCTCAACGAGACGATTCTAAAGCACTCCCAACTTGCCATTTTTGATGAAGAAATAACAAAATTTCACCACAAGTTGGTCAAATTATCTGGAGCGCTGCCATTCACACAAGAGCCATGCTTGCCACATATAGCTCCAGTTACAGACCAACAATCCATGCAGCCTCATTTCTCCAGTCACCGAGTCAGTCACAGATCAGTGAATACCATAAGCTCGAGTCTAAAATAGAAACAGAAATAAACCTACTTACATAGAAGGAATTTTTTAAGTTCCGGCAGTTTTCGGGAAGCACAGAGTTGATAGAATATGTGGTAGTTTCTTTCATCGTTCGCCTGGTACACCAGTCTACAAATATATATGAATATTCGTATGAGATAATTCAATGACAATTAATCATGAGATCCAGAGATAAAGCCATGAATATTCATGAGATACAGAGATAATTCAAATGAATATTCACAAGATCCAGAGATAAATCAACTAATGTTCATGAGATCAAGAAATAATTACGGAATATTCATGAGATCCAGAGATAAATCAAGGAATATTCATGAGATCCAGATATCCATCAATGAATATTCATGAGATCCAGAGATAAATCAAGGAATATTCACGAGATATAGAGGTAATTCAATGAATATTCATGACATCCAGAAATAGTTCAACCCTTCTATTGTATAATGTTTGATTGTACAATTGATTGATTGATTTATTGATTGGCTGATTGGGGTAACACAGACACCATAATACATGGCATATACACCTTAATACCATAATACCTGCGGTGTACCTTTTGGGAATGGGACCAGTGACCTTACAGTAAAACATACTTTTAATTAATATTATTAATTTATTTCTCTATGTAAAATGGGGACAAATTGCAAACAATCTTAAATGGTAAGAGAGCAATGTTGCATCAAAAATTGAAAAAAATAAATATATATTTTTTTTTAAATATTTGAGAATTAGGACTAGATGGCCGTGGCCAGTAAGTATATCACATCAGACGAGGTATTTGATGGTCCTAGTGTGAAAATTTCAGAGTAACTTGACCTTGGGTATAACATGGTTGGAATATATAGAATGAACATATGTATGATGATAAAAGATATGAAGTTTCAAGTCAGTTAGACTTAGCGCTGTGAACATATTTGGCATTTAAAAACACACGGACGCACACCAATAGCGCCGACTATATTGCGCTTACCAAAAGCGGGCGCGATAAAACTATAGCTTTTGGCATTGGGCCCAGGAGCCGTTTCACTAAACTTTGTACAACTAAAATGTTCGTAAGTGCAAATTTAGGATCGTCCGGAAATTTCAATTGATGGATTTACATTTATTGAGCATAGGCTGCATATGCAGCCTATGCTCAATACATGTAAATCCAATACATCTTTACAAGAAAACATTGTTAATGTGCAATTTGCAGACTATCATAATTTTGCACTTACGAACATTTTTGTCGAAAGAAGTTTAGTGAAACGGCCCCCTGATGTAAATATCAGGCAAAAACTATGCACCAACCTGGATTTCTCGAGAAGGTATGTTCTCATGTTGGCCGCGATGATTTCGTTGCTCTTGCTGAATCCTATCTCGAGATATTTGCCGAACCTACTGCTGTTGTCGTTTCTGGTCGTCTTTGCATTTCCAATGGACTGAAATGATGGATTTATTGATTTATTGATTGATTTAGAGTTTATCACGCTCCAGATAAGGAATTAGTAATTTGAGTATTGTTACTCCATCATTTCTGAAGCAATTGGGTATTTCAAAATTTTAATTGGGTAAAATTAAATCACACTACTGTTTACACATCAACAGACAGCAATTATTGAATAGATTGTTTCAAAATGAAAACATATCTTGGCATTTCATTAGAATTGTCTCCTTGGAGACAATTCTAATGAAATACCAAGATGTGTTTTCATGGAAAAAATAAGAAAAATATGCTATATTGGCGGTCTGTTTATTGTTTTCTGCAGCATGATAAAGGTACCACAATTGTTCTCATTGCTTTTTGATACTCACTACTTCTGATTTCAATTGGGTTTTTTGGCAATTTTAATTGGGTATTTACACAAATACGCAGCTTGTCTGGAGCTCTGTACAACAACAAGGTCATATACAGACGGGAATGTACCTGTATGGGGGAGAACCATAAATGAGACACGCCATGTGATTTTGTACCTTCGGACATCCGAGTAATTTGCAGAGTTTCCTGCATGTCCTTTGAAAATTTTGTCAACTTTTGACGCCATTTACTGAAAATATTGTAAATTTTGTATAAAAGTATTTCATGAAATTACGCAGATGGCTGAAGATACAAAATCACATGGCGTGTCTCATATGTGGTCATCACTCCATAGTGGTGGGTTAGAGGCTAAGACTGCCTATTGAGGCAAAAATAGTGCATCAGATACTTCTGTAGCCTATTTCGTTTTCACTTCATTTTCCATTTGTGTCGTTTGGTACTAACCTTCAGCAAATTATCCCTGTATGACAACCTGATTAACCAGTAGCCTATTTCACCAACATTGCAACGTATACTTTCCTAGCAAAGTATACTTTAAGTATACTTTCAAGGAGAAATTTTCAATTTTAGGATACATTTATTATTTTTTATTATACTGAATTTATTACATTATCACAGCCATTTTGGCTGTGATAATGTAATAAATTCAGTATAATAATTCTGCATACTTTTAATCATCAAATATATGCAGTCGTTAGTTCTATATGAATGACATAATGCATTTCGGGAAAAATAAATGATTACTAGATTTGCTAGAAAAGTATACTTTGCAATTTTGTCGTCTACAGGAGTTTAGTTAACAGTTCTGGCTCAGAGATTATTTGGGCAGATGTACATGATGAGATTAGAGGCTAAGACTTCATTTTCAATCTGTTTCTCTGGCTGGGACCTGTCTATACTTCACAGATAGTTGGGTTAACTCGGGGTTAAGAGATTAGTTCAACACACGACGTAATGCATTACAGCTTATTTTGGCACACTTACATCCATGATAGAATTAGAGTCTAGAGACTATCACAATTGGTGACAGATGACTACTGTCTGTTTCACGAAACCTGCCCAAATTTTATGGCTATATAAACAATTCAAAAACAATATTTTGTTTGGTAATATTAAATTAAAGGAAAATTTAAGAATGAGCCTTCTTTTTATTTCGTGAAATTTGGTCAAATATTGGTTTTATTGCAAAAAAGCAATTTCAGACTGTAGTAACGCACACTTCAGTCACAGGTGAGTAAAACAATCAGGGTTAGAGATTATGTTGGCAGACATACCTCCATGATGGGGTTAGAGGCTAAGGCCTTCTCCACCTGGGCCTGGGACCCGCCTACTGAGGCAAAATAACACATCGCAGACTAACTTCACCAACTGTTGTGTAAAACATTCTGGGTTAGAGATTGTTTGAGCAGACGTACCTCCATAATGGGGTTAGAGGCTAAAACCTTCTTCTCCACCTGTGTCTCGGCCTGGGAACCGCCCACCGTGGCAAAGTAGCGCATCGCATACTTCGCCGACACCGTTTTCCCCGCTCCCGACTCTCCACTCACGATGATCGACTGGTTCTGTTCAAAACTACAAATCAAGCATGGCCAGATCGTGTGAGTACTTGGATTGTACTTGGATTGGATATTGTGTATCTGAAGTATCATGACCTTGATTTGGAGATTGGCTTGTGATAAGAGATCTCTGTTTTAGTCCTAGTCGTCACATTAATCATTAGACCGCTGCACACAACAATTGTCGTCTGCTGTTGCTTTTATATCATGCCTTATTTCTCAATAAAAACATGGTTTGACAGCATTTCAGAATCATTTCCAATGGAAATGATTCTGAAGTGCTGTCAAAGCATGTTGTAAATTATTCTAAAGTGCTGTCAAAGCATGTTTTTGATGATAAAAATGGAAAATAGAAAATAAACAGCAGACGACAAAAAATTAAGATAGCGGTGTAAGGGTCAACCCTTGCAATGTTGAATTAAATTTTAGTAAAAATTCTGAAGTGCCATGTTTTTATTGAGAAATAAGGCAAGATATAAAAGCAACAGCAGACGACAATTGTTGTGAGTAGCGGTCTAAGGATTAACCCTTATAATGCTGATGTTAAGGTTTGTATAATGCTGATTATTTTTATATTTTTCAAAAATACAAATCGAACATGACCAGTAGCCTATTTCATCAACATTGCAAAGTAGACTTTACTAGTAAAGTATACTTTGAGGGAGTAATCATTTATTTTTCCTGAAATGCATTATTTCATATAGAACTAACAAATGCATATATTTCATGATTAAAAGTATGCAGAATTATTATACTGAATTTATTACATTATCACAGCCAAATTGGCTGTGATAATGTAATAAATTCAGTATAATAAAAATTAATAAATTTATCATAAAATTGAAAATTTCTCCCTCAAAGTATACTTTACTTTGCAATGTTGATGAAATAGGCTACAGATAACATGTGTACTTGATTGGGTGGATTTTCCTGTAGTTGAAGAATTATGACCTTTATTGGAGATTCCTTTACAAGCGATTGAACATTTGAGTCTTAGTCACCACTTACAATACAATGCTGAACTGAATTTTGAATGCAATGTTGTTTACGAAATCTGAAATCTGAAATAATTCAGCGATGTAAAGTGACCAACAGATGGGTCACTAAAGCACATAAGTCAAAGTCAATTTCTTGTCGCAAGTAAGTGTTTTCCCATAATAAAACCTCTTGTTAACTCAAATTTTCCTCAGTGTAGATTGCACAGCTTATTCTGTCTATGCCCTGACTACCTTGCCATTCGTTTGTATGCCTCCTCGGCGACAGCGTAGATATGGGGGTCCATCTGTCCCATGTCCTGGCCTTGGTACGCGTGTATGATGTCATTGCCGTAGATGTCCAGGACCTCGTACGGGTTAATGGCGACCAGCACGATACCTGTAACATACTAAGATACCTGTAACACAATACAAGGATCATTGTGAGTGGATGTCATTGACGTACATGTCCAGGGCCTCGTATGGGACAGCACCGTATGGGTTGATGGCGACCAGCACGATAACTGTAACACAATACAAGGACATGGTGTGTGGATGTCATTGCCGTAGATATCCAGGGCCTCGTACGGGTTAATGGCGTCCAGCACGATACCTGTAACACAATACAAGGACATCATGGTATTGGATGTCATTGCCGTAGATATCCAGGGCCTCGTACGGGTTATAGTGGAGGGGCACTTTGACGAGAAGTGGCTTAAAAACAACTTCTGTTCAACCCAAGAGAGCAAAAGCAACGACTATCCTAGATTGATAGATCATACCTTCCTCAACATCAATCCGGTGTCTGTCAATCTTATTATGTGGGACAAGGTCACTTTTGGGGTCATTAAGTGCAAAGAGGTCAAACGAGTTCAAAAACATATTTTATATCAGTAGATGAACATGTATGTGCATATCATGCTTGAAATATCAGATAAAGTTGTTTAAATTGTCGAGTATTCTTCCTTAGGACATATATGAAACAATTCGAATTTATGGTGGTTCAAATCGTTGTGTATTTTGCGATTTTCAAGATGGCCACCAGGTATCAACATTTTGTCTTACATATATTTCGACATGATTATTATATGGCGTTTGGTACTTAGATTATGCGTTTACATACATAGAAGTACGTTTACATAACTTATAAAAAACAATTCACCACTGAAAAATCCATTTACATACAAGATGGCCGCCAAATATTAGGCATGCAGTAAATGTGTGTGGAATAACAAAAATAAATAGCTACACTTTCATATTTCAGTTGTTCGCTTTTTTTGTTATTATTGCAGGTGTTATTTACAAAAATGAACGAGTCCATATGATATACTTATTATTTGACCATGTTGGGATATTCAAGATGGCCGCTAAGTATTGCTTAAGCTCTTAGGCGCTGTTGGTCAGTCACATTGTAAAGAAATGGAACATAATCGGAAATCATATTTGCAATATTTTAAAAATGCGATGCTTGTGTTCCAAACTGTACCAAATGATCTTTCACCGCAAACGAAGGTAAATCAAAGATGGCCGCCAACATGGATACAATTCTGACAGGTCTATATTAAGTAGGTAGTCATGAACGGCATAGCATATGCTACACCCTAAACTCAATGTTTCAGTGTTTCCGATGGCAACATAAAGAATTATATTTTATGACCGCCATTTTGGTTACCAAGATGGCTATTATATTGCGTAGTTTTATAATATGAGCTATCAACAAAATATTGGTGAAACTCATGTTGGTGAAATTCACCAATAGTTTCTGGCTGTTATTTTAGTATTTTAGTAATGGATAGTACACGACTACATAGTCACGGTCTTAGATTTGAAGTGCAACATAATTCTGAATATATGTTGACAATGTCAAAGGAAACAGGAACGCATTTACAATTACAGCTAGGTATTCATGCATTTGGGTGAATCCACATAATGACCCATGTCCAATACCTGTATTCGGATAGAAATAAAATACAGTGGCAGGGTGGGTGCATGTGAATGGTAATTTAACGATGTGGTTAATTCTTGCCGGGGAGCGCGATATCCCTGACTTGGCCCTTATTCGCATGTTCAGCTTTCTTTTAG
Source organism: Conchocele bisecta (assembly GCA_029237695.1). Classification (NCBI taxonomy): domain Eukaryota; kingdom Metazoa; phylum Mollusca; class Bivalvia; order Lucinida; family Thyasiridae; genus Conchocele; species Conchocele bisecta. Next base: position 4,252,392 of record CM055275.1, on the reverse strand, counting down.
GCGAGAGTTGAATCCGGCTAACCCCGTTATAAGAGTAGGTAATACAATCAGTGGTAATCCTATTACGTTTATGGGGAGAGGTGAGGGGCTAAGTTACTATAGGAATGAATGGCATTTTTGTGGAATTTATCGGGGTATAAACTTGGAAAAGTCGCGGGAATACTGGACGAAGGCCGGAAGGCCTCGTCCAGTATTCCCGCGACTTTTCCAAGTTTATATCCCCGATAAATTCCACAAAAAGGCCATTCATTCCTTATAATTCCAGCATTTGAAATAAATTCATCAAGAAAATGTATTTATTTTCCGTTTTGTTAAGAATTATTTTAACGGCACCTGACGGTTACGGAAAGTAGTTCGGCATGGAGTTTACTGGGATATAAATTTTGGACGGAGACTTGCAACGGACCAATCAAATGTTAGGGAATTGTGTAAATATTTTTGTGCTGGAATTATTATAGTGTGGTGAAGACCTGACAGTAGATCCGGTTTGTCATGGCTGGATAGAAATTGTACGCAACAATTCAGTTACCCGCCCCCATCCATGCAGATTTAAATGAGCTGTTGATAGTCATTAAAGCCATTAAACATTAAACCGTTTTTGAAATCTATCATTTTATCTCTAACATGACTATGAACATCAATGTTTGGTTTTATTATTGCAACAAGTCCGTAACCAGGAGACTCACTGCTTCAAAAAGTCTGGTTACAGGCCTCTTGCATACATCGAAACCATCAGATACCGGTACATTCCGTGCCGATATTGTGTCATTTTCTATTGAACAGAACAGAAGCCTACTATCTATATATGAACAACAATGATCAATTTATGAATGCGGTACATGAAAGGCTAGGGACATATCAAAGGGAAGTTGACAAATTCTGAAGTTGACTGGCTACGTAACAACTACAACTATTTACTTCCCACATAATAAAGGCAGCACTTTTTCATAGCGAAGAAGTATGCTAAGATTTTTGGATGTGAAAAAAAAACCCACGCCATTACATCTTGAGCGATATAAGTATTATTCTAATACCCCCATTAGTGCGCTATAGAAGACACTGATATGGGAATATTCATTCTACTGCGTTTGCATACGTTATATTCCCACCACTTATACTTGAAAAGTATTTATCGACACATTTACTGTTATAACAAATATTGACGACAATAACATGAACATGGAATACCAATAACTTGGAAACACTGCACATGGACAGTGTGAGTGTACTTGTCGGTGTAGCAATAGACAAAATCAATTACTTGAAAATTGGGGAATGATATAACATATACATATCATATGTATATATGTCAATCGTGTGATCTTAGTCATCAAATCTCAGTTCAAATACGACATATGATGTTGTTATTGCCCACAATAAATAACTTTTGGATGACGTATCATTTAAGTAGGCATATGCCATAGCCATGTACTAGGACATGTAAGTACATGTAGAAATAAGTTAATAACCAGTATTCACAATTCTCAATATATCTACGAATTCAATGCATCACATCATACAGGCCACTACATCTCAGTTCATAAACGGCATATGTTGTGTTTATTAACAACACAATCGCGTTTGGATGACCAACAGTATCAAGAAGTCATATACAGGTAGGTATGGACTATGTAAATAGGAAGGATTTAATGATTCAGTATTTGGCGATAAAAAATTACAATTTTCGAAGAAAACAAAAATGTATATTTTTTTTTCTTCGAAAATTGTAATTTTTTATCGCCAATTTGTGAGTCACATATGTACATGTATGGATATTATAAGGTTTGATCTTCAAACTTGGAGGTCATAAAGGTCAAGGTCATCCTGTGGTTCCGAGGGCCATAGCCTGGCTGATGTTGCGAGGACGTCACATGATCAGGGTGTCGGGGCGATGCCGACAATAAAGATGGGCAGCTTTCAGGACCTATCATCGATAAAACGTGCTGGAAGTTCGAACCGGATTTCTAGACTCCAGGGTAGGTTTTTTTCAGGGTGTGGAATCATGTGCCATTAGATAATTGTGATGTCATTTTTTGTAAATTTTCCTACAATATAAGGTTTGATCAAGTCCAGCCGTGTGCAAACGTTTGCTGTGGCCCGAGGGAACTGTTTGAACCCCAAGGCCGCAGGCCGCGGGTTCAAACAGTTCCCGAGGGCCACAGCAAACGTTTGCACACGGCTGGACATGATCAAATGTTATTGTTTCATTTCCAACAAAAAACTGATGTAATTTGAGCATTATATTCAGTATTTTCAGTACTTTTATAAAATCGTCCCATTCACGTAGATAATTTTCGGTATGCATATTCCGGGGCCGCGTCATGAACGTCATGAAGTAGTGACGTCATGAAGGCACTTCTGCGTAGTGACGTCATGAAGGCACTTACATTACGCGCGGCCCCGGAATGAGCATTGCCTAAAGCCATGTGCAAACAGCACGCGCTATTTGTTTGCACATATGTGCAAACAACGGAAATCATGTAACAATAAACTATAATGCGATCGAGATCAATATGTTGTGAGTTCATGATGGAACATATGTTGATGTCATTCATTAGATTGTTTGGTACATAGAAAGAATAAAAGTTATAAAACTGTATTATGTGGTCATAATGCAATCTATCTTGAATGTATATACCAGTGATTCTATATTTTATGTACATCTTGGTGCCGTTTTTATAGTTTCGAGGTAGAACCAATAATTCATTAAAATGTGTTTATTCCATTGGATGACAGTCCAGGTGTTACATTTATAATAGTATAGCCAATTGTTCTCGTCATTTTATATATTTTATTTCCACTTCAGGGGACGAGGAGTCTCAGAAATGTCATTTCCGTTACGTACATTTACATGACGTAAATATAGCTTGACATTTACATTTTTTTTCTTTTCAACGGCATAAAACATAAAACTGTAGGAACATCTATTAAGAAAAGTGTCAAGAATATGGTAAGCTAATTGTATTAGTTTGAAACAGAGCAATTTAGTAGCAAGTCATGGAATTTCTCATTTAGGGTAACCCAACAACATGTATTTAATACAAATCAGTAAAGTTAAACAAAACAAAATAGCTTGGCATGTAACAGAATGCCGTGTTTTACCACATGTACCAAACATCGTTATAAAGCTACATTTAATTAATAGCAGCCTCCAAAAATATGGGCGTAACGGAAATGATTTATGTAACGGTAATGACAAAATGTAACGGTAATGACTCTCCATTTATTTAAAATACTAATACAGCATATATAACAAACATATTTATACTTTGCATATGCTGTCAATATAACTTCAAGTTAATGTTTACTTTTAATGTGATTGCCAATAGAAACCCACACTCCTCGAAGCTGTGTCTGTTTTTTGTTGTTCCTGAGCTTTTACTAATTAAATCCCGATATATAAATGTTGTAGGTCTGAATAAATGTGCCATTACTGACCGACAACTGATGAGACATGGTTTATATCTAATTGATGCATGAACTGACTCGTTAGTATGGTAATTTATCATTGCCGTTACACGATCGTCATTACCGTTACACAATTTTGTAACGGAAATGACCGTAACGGTAATGATTTTTCTTTAAAATCTCCCATTTTTCACCCTTCTGTATACAACGCATCATGAAGGTAGAATATGCAAATACAACGTTGTAAGTGTGTCTATCCATCCATTTTGGTTTCAGCAGACCTACCTACATATGGACGTGTATAAACCCCGAACGGTAATGATGCATGTAATGTGTAACCTTAAAATTATGAATACAGACCGGCCTCGTTCTCGGCAATGACTTAAGTTGTGTTACCACCATGTTTATTTATAAACTGCGCGCGCATAAAAAGTGTTCATTGCATTAGTAGCTGAGAGTAGGAAAGGGAGATTACTCTGATTTTACATTTTTTGTTCAGCGTATCGGTAATGATTCGATTTCTCGGGACAGATACATTAACGTCAGTATTTTTCACAACAAATGGCAAATTTATTGCAGAATAAGTTTAATGTCAATGTTAAACTATTTTAATTCAGATGCAATGTATAGTAAAGTACAAATGGACAAGATTTGAGAATTACGGGCTTGTAAACTGTGCTGATTGATGACCGGGACATGCCCATTTGGTGCACCACACGTATGCCAACAACAGAAAATAATAACTAAACACACATAACAAGAATTGTAAATACTGTTTTCTTAATGGATTGGTATTATACATAGTTTCTTCACTGAAAAAACAAATTTGTTTCCTTATAAACTGTGTGATTTGTCAGTAAATTACACCGGGACACCAGATGTACATAAAATATAGAATCACTGATACATGTATATGTATCACAGTTATGAAGGGCGCTGTTTCTGGGGAATATCATACACTGTAATCATAAATGTTGTAATTTCCTTACATTGTACGTGTAAGTGTCATAACTGTGTATTATAATATCACAACCATATATAATAGTTTACATGCATCAATATTTTAATTTGTTTCAAATGAATATGGTTGATTATTTTATGCTAATCTAGAACGTTCCATCGTCCGTGTCTATACACACCGACATACGATTAAATAAGATCGTAAGAGAACAGAGACAGGTATTTCGGTAGTGCTTTGTTAAATATATAGAGCATATAATTGTACCCATATGTCTTAGATGACGAAATTGAGATTTATGGATAACTAATGTACACAAATCAACCAAACAACCACTTTTCTGTGCAAAACCGCAATTCCTGTGACTGGATTTTCAACTAACCGGGTTTGAGCTAGCCTGGAGCAAAACGTGTATAGCTAAACATAGATACATACCTGATCTGAGGCCTCTAAATCATGAGCATTCGCTACAACATATGTTTTATATATGTGGCACGCATAGACGCTGTCAGTATTGATTTCAGTGCAGGGGACGGGACTTTTGTCAATGAGCATACATGTATATGTTAATTGATAGTATATTTCATTTATCAGCGATGATTAAATATGCAGCCATGCGGAAAGTTTTCCCGAAATATAATATGCTGAGCGGCTTTATACAGACTTATGTTTATATGGGACAAGTATTGAATATTTCAGTGTAATTTAAATGTATGTATATGGGTATATCCACTCGTGAATGAATGGATATTCACAGAAACTGTAATAAATACTATTTGATAATTGTTGTATTTTACATGAATTGTTTTAATTTCATGTTATATCTTGGTTATAATTAAGTCTAAAGTAATTGAAATGTCATGGTACTTAACCGCACACCAGCATATAACAGTTTAATATCTGACTGTAATGCGCACAAGGCCGAACTATAGCATATGTACCAATCGCAATACATAGTGTATACATACATAGCATTATAGTGCGATTTACAACGTATATGATAACGTAAGACTCAATAAAATACAATTTCTACAAACAGCAGATATATTTTACAATTCTGACTTTACAACGAGTGTAACCTAATTCGATGATGACCACCAAGTGTATTATTATCAGTGAACCACTAGTCTGAAACGTGAATTTGTCATATAATGAAATTTAAAAGTAAACAAAAAGAAACTTAACAGAATGAAGAAGTACGTATAAATAAGTAAAGCAAAAGTAAACATTATATCTAATCACTTTCCAGTTATTGGAAAATATGACGGCCATTTTGAATTAAAGACACTCTTTAAGAAGAGCGTATTTTTAATATCATATATCGGATGAAAATGAAACTAATATGTTCATATCTAGCTTAGTTACAAGATAAGGTCAACTACAGTGTTGATAATGCTGTCTGATCTTCATGAATATTTGGCGTCCAATTCTTGGGATTCATATGGATCTGATAGCCTCCATCTATGTTTAAAAGTAATGCATGGTATCCAAAGGTTTTTCTGCGTCTGTCCGATCAAGATCCAAGTGCCTATGTGTGTTCATTCATAAAATAAGTACACATTTCAGGCTAAATACTTATACTTGGCGGCCATCTTGAATATGTTGATACTCTCAACGATAGAGACGTCCCAGCAAACAAATTGCTTTGTATATGCCCTATAAAACAATAATCACCATTAAAACATACTTTATCGGATGTTTCTGTAATGTTATGCAAGTACATATTGTATTATCAAAATTGAGTGAGTTTTGCACTGATTTGACCCATTTGCATTACATGTAATGACCCCAAAAATGACCTTGTCCCACCTGATATGATTGACCGACACCGGATTCATGTTCAGGATGATGTAATCCATTGATTTAAAGTAGTCGTTGCTTTTGCTCTCTCGGGTTGAACAGAATTCATTTTTATGGGTGCGTGCCCCCCTACTATTAATGGCAACCAGCACGATACCTGTAACACAATACGAGGACATCATGGTGTGTGGATGTCATTGCTGTAGATGTCCAGGATCTCGTACAGGTTAATGGCAACCAGGGGGCCGTTTCACTAAACTTTATATGACTAAAATGTTCGTAAGTGCAAATTTAGGATCGTCTGGAAATTTCAATTGATGGATTTACATTTATTGAGCTTAGGCTGCATATGCAGCCTATGCTCAATAAATGTAAATCCAATAATTGTTTACAAGAAAACGTTGATGTGGAATTTACGCACTATCATAATTGTGCACTTATGAACATTTTAGTGGTACAAAGTTTAGTGAAATTGATTGATTGCTTGCTTGATAGAAGAAGATATTAGAATAACCTGACCAGTAGCCTACTTCACGAACCTCCATTCGTCGACTAAACTCGGTTAGTCTGCTAAACTTCAGGCCGTTAGTCGACTAACGGGAAAAAACGCATTTCACGAACACGTTAGTCGACTAAGCAAAGTCTACTTTGCTTAGCCTCCGCGTTAGTCGGCTAAACTTTCGGTTACTCTACTAAGCAAAATAGCAGACGACGGAATTCCAAGATGGCGGCGCCCACAGTTGTTTTGAACGTGGCTTACAAAATCATTCATGAAATGCAAACATGTCAAAAAGTTTAGCAGACTATGGTTAGCCGACTAAACTTAGTTTAGTCTGCTAACAGTTTAGTTGACTAACGGAGGTTCGTGAAATAGGCTACTGGTCCATACCACACCAAAGTCACTTGGCCCCTTCCCCTGAAATAGGATTACGAATAATTGTAATGCTCACATAAGGGGTATAACCAGATTCAACTGTCACATACAAAATGCCAAATACAAAAATTACCCATCACATGCTCCCACCTGCCACCCACAGACATAAAGCTGTAACACAATACAATGGTGCATGATGATGTTGATACAACCAGGCACAATTAAATGGCATTTAAATGGCAGTTGCCGATACCTGTAACATAATACAAGGTGATGGGGCGAAAATGCTAATGATGGTAGGACAGGTTTATGGCGACTTGGGGGCCGTTTCACTAAACTTTGTTTCGTTTGTTTGTTTGTTTGTTGGGGTTTAACGGCCTATCAACAGCTAAGGTCATTTAAGGCCGGGTCAATGGGTTTAGTACTAAATTCCATATATTACCTGTACATGTACAAATGGGGGGAAAATCCCAAAATCAGAACTCAATATTTACAATAACAAAACTATATATTCAGCCCTGAAATCAGAATAATCCTGATCTGATGCCAGGTCCTCGTCGCACCAGAATCACTTGGCCCCTCCCAAAAGCAGTAGGATCAGTAATAATCTTACTACTTTTATAATGGGCAATAACCCAATTCAACTCCCAGGTAACTAAAGAGCCAAAGATAAAAATGTACATGCGGGCCAAACCAGGCAAATCGTGATTCCTATAAAGAGGAACCCATACCGTTAATTTACGCCGTCTCATTCGCCCGACCACCACCCACTACTAAACTTTGTACGACCAAAATGTTTGTAAGTGCAAATTTAGGATAGCCTGTAAATTTCACATTAACAATGTTTTATTGTGAACAATTGATGGATTTACATTTATTGAGCATAGGCTAAATTCCTAAATTTGCACTTATGAACATTTTAGTGATACAAAGTTTAGTACTATATCTGAAAATAGAGAATACCAGGCTAGTGTATTTTGATATCAAGTTTATCAGGCCAGGCTAGTGTCTATTGATATCAAGTGTATCAGGCCAGGCTTGTGTCTATTGATATCAAGTGTATCAGGCAAAGCTAGTGTCTATTGATACCAAATTTATCAGGCAAGGCTAGTGTCTATTGATATCAAGTGTATCAGGCCAGGCTAGTGTCTATTGATATCAAGTTTATCAGGCCAGGCTAGTGTCTATTGATATCAAGTGTATCAAGCAAGGCTAGTGTGTATTGATATCAAGTGTATCAGGCAAGGCTAGTGTCTATTGATATCAAGTGTATCAGGCAAGGCTAGTGTCTATTGATATCAAGTGTATCAGGCCAGGCTAGTGTCTATTGATATCAAGTGTATCAGGCCAGGCTAGTGTCTATTGATATCAAGTTTATCAGGCAAGGGCCAGGCTAGTGTCTATTGATATCAAGTGTATCAGGCCAGGCTAGTGTCTATTGATATCAAGTGTATCAGGCCAGGCTAGTGTCTATTGATATCAAGTGTATCAAGCCAGGCTAGTGTCTATTGATATCAAGTGTATCAGGCAAGGCTAGTGTCTATTGATATCAAGTGTATCAGGCCAGGCTAGTGTCTATTGATATCAAGTGTATCAGGCCAGGCTAGTGTCTATTGATATCAAGTGTATCAGGCAAGGCTAGTGTCTATTGATATCAAGTGTATCAGGCCCAGGCTAGTGTCTATTGATATCAAGTGTATCAGGCCAGGCTAGTGTCTATTGATATCAAGTGTATCAGGCAAGGCTAGTGTCTATTGATATCAAGTGTATCAGGTCAGGCTAGTGTCTATTGATATCAAGTGTATCAGGCCAGGCTAGTGTCTATTGATATCAAGTGTATCAGGTAAGGCTAGTGTCTATTGATATCAAGTGTATCAGGCAAGGCTAATGTCTATTGATATCAAGTGTATCAGGCCAGGCTAGTGTATATTGATATCAAGTGTATCAGGCCAGGCTAGTGTATATTGATATCAAGTGTATCAGGCAAGGCTAGTGTCTATTGATATCAAGTGCATCAGGCCAGGCTAGTGTCTATTGATATCAATGTCACGGCACAGATCTAGTAACTTAGGAGAGAAGATATGTGTCTGTGCCCGGTTAGCTCAGTCGGTAGAGCGACCGCCTTGTAAGCGGGAGGTGCCGGTTCGAGTCCTGGATCGGGTGCATATTTTCTTTTCCGTCCTGTTACATTTGGCGCCCAACGAGGGACCGTGACTGACATATACTCCGAGATTGTCCCACAGATAATCACTAATCAAAAAAAAATATGTAATTCGAGGACGAATTTCAATTTGGCGGGGTAGTATGTCACGGCACGGATCTAGTTTCTCGGCTATGAAACACATAGGAAATATGAGGCTCGGCGAAGAATTTCCTATCGTTTCCAAGCCGAGGCTTATACATTTGATATCAACAGCGCTCCAGATAAGCTGCATATTTGCCCAATTGAAATCAGAAGTAGCGAGTATCAAAAAGCAATAAAATGTTTATCATGCTACAGAAAACAAGAAATAGACGACACATACAGCATATTTTTCTTATTTTCCATGAAAACGCATTTTGATATTTCATTAGAAGCAGACAATTCTAATGAAATGCCTAGACATATTTTCATTTCGAAGCAAACTATTCAATAATTGCTATCTGTTGATGTGTAAACAGTAGTGTGATTTTATTTTACCCAATTAAAATTTTGAAATACCAAATTGCTTCAGAAATGATGGAGTGACAATACTCAATTACTAATTCCTTATCTGGAGCCCTGAATCAATACACTCACCTAGCATTCTATTTATCAGGTAACTTTGTATGTTAGAGGATGGACAAATATACATGTAACATGGCTTTTCACTGAAACGAATGCCCCCGCTGAATACCTCAGAGCTCCAGTTAAGGTGCGTAATTTGGAGGTAAATTTCTTATTTCTCCATCAAAAATGGCAAGTTGGGAGTGCTTTAGAATCGTCTCAATGAGACGATTCTAAAGGACTCCCAACTTGCCATTTTTGATGGAGAAATCACAAAATTTCACCCCAAGTTGGTCAAATTACGCATCTTAACTGGAGCTCCGATACCTGTTAGTATTTTTAGCCCCGGTGACCTTGAAGTTGCGTGACAATCTACATCTACAATAGTTGTCTTCCCTGATTGATATAAATGCACATGTGACGTATGATGAAATACGGTGAAGAATGGTGGAAATCGGCCAAAGATTATTCCAAGTTAATTGTGCGGAAACGAGGAAAGTGAGAAGAAAAAATCTATTTTTAGCACAGGCGACCTTGCAATATTTTACGATAATCAGCTCATTTGGTGAAATAAACCGTATCTATTACACGACTAGTATGATCAGTTTTAATGCACTGTGTTAATACGCTTCGAAAACTGATTTCATGAATAAGGTCTACACTCGTTAGCTCAAACTCATTTAAGTCAAACTACTGATAACTCAAAGTCAAATTCTTTGTCCCAAATACATGATCCTAAAAAATATAATAACTCCTGTAAATTCAAAAAGTTTCATTAACCCTTTCACCCGTAGCTGGAATGGACTTTGATATGTTAATTTTCCGAGCAATCCAATCGTCACAAAATGATTTTCAGACTAGTCTATTTATGAAATGGGGTGTTTTTGCTCTTAAAAATATGAAAATTACTTGCAAAAAGTGCAGATCCTGATGAGACGGCCCATCACGAGCCGGCCCATCTGGAAATACACTATTTGTTAATACCACTATACAGGTCTGTGGTGTTGAAATGGTGAACTCAGATTACTTTCCTCAGTCACCTTGACGTTGTTTGTTTGTTTGTTTATTGGTGTTTAACGGCCAATGTCATGTAAGGCCAGGCAAACGGGTTCGATCCCATTTTAACCTGCTGCATTGAGGGGGGGGGGGGGGGGGGGGGGGGGGGGATAATCTCAAAATCAGAACGGAATATTTACATCGAGAAAAAATATATTCAGCCCTGAAATTAGAATAACCTGACCTGGTGCCAGGTCCATACCACACCAAAGTCACTTCGCCCCTTCCCCTAAAATAGGATTACGAATAGTCATATGGCTCACATAAGGGTATAACCAGATTCAACTGTCACATACAAAATGCCAAGGACGTATGTGAGTGCCAAACCAGTAGCCTATTTCACCAACATTGCAAAGTGTACTTTCCTAGCAAAGTATACTTTGAGGGAGAAATTTTCAATTTTAAGATAAATGTATTAATTTGTATTATACTGAATGTATTACATTATCACAGCCATTTTGGCTGTGATAATGTAATACATTCAGTATAATAATTCTGCATAGTTTTAATCATCAAATATATGTAATCATTAGTTCTATATGAAATAATGCATTTCGGAAAAATCAATGATTACTCCCTCAAAGTATACTTTGCTAGATAAGTATACTTTGCAATGTTGATGAAGTCGGCTACAGGTCTCCAGTCAGAATTCCGGTAAGGATGAACCCCGATCGTTAAATTACCTGCCACCCACTGTAAATGAGTGGACTCAGAGAGCTCCAGCTAAGGTGCGTAATTTGACCAACTTGGGGTGAAATTTTGTTATTTCTTCATCAAAAATGGCAAGTTGGGAGTCCTTTAGAATCGTCTCATTGAGACGATTTTAGGTCCTTTAGAATCGTCTCATTGAGACGATTCTAAAGCACTCCCAACTTGCCATTTTTGATGGAGAAATAAGAAATTTACCTCCAAATTACGCACCTTAACTGGAGCTCTGCTGAGACTGTGTGTATAATCGTGTATGTAACCACATATTGGTTGTTTTTTTTCTGTTTTCCATGACAGGTGTAATGATTGTTTACAGTAACTGTCAACTGGGATGTTTATTTCTGTCAATCACGTGTTCGTTTCCAGGTCGCCGGGTGACCGATAACCTACACTCAGGTGATCGTAACATTGATAACGTGCCTGTGCATCTCACATTATCACATTTCACATTATCACAGCTCACAATACCGGTAGTCGGATGTTTATCTGAGCTGATTTAAAAATATCATCATATTTCGAGGTCATTACTTTCAATGTTTATATTAGAGTAAAGTTGACCTTGACTACATATTGTATGTGTTTGACATCTTGATAAAAGTACATTTTTGAAAGATTTCCAAACTGGAATCAATATGAATGTTTTTTCTGTAAGGCTAATTGTCCTAACTTATTTGTTTATTATACCCACTTTTTGAGAGAAAAAAATTGGGTATATTGTTTTCTTCACGGGTGTCCATCCGTCTGTCCGTCCGTCCGTCACGTCACATTTAATGTTTTATTCGACCCCGGTCATGGATTATCTCCCCCTTTTCGACTTCCGAATGTTGCCTTGTAAGAAGTAAAACATTTTAACCGTAATAGGTAGGGACTTGAAACTTGTGTGTGCTTTCCTTAAGACATGTAATTCCGAAAAGTGAATTTTGATTTTTGATTTGACCTCCGGTTATCTCCCCCTTTTCGACTTAGAATTTCACAATTTTGCCTTGTAAGAAGTAAAACATTTCAACTGTAATACCCGGTAGCTAGGGACTTGAAACTTGATGTGTGCCTTCATTATGCTGAGTAGATGCGCAAAGTCAATTTCAATTTTTTATTCAACCCACGATCATGGATTATCTCCCCTTTTTTTTTACTTAGAATTTTGTAAGAAGTAAAACTTTTTAACCGTAATAGGTAGCCTAGAGACTTGAAACAAAGTGAATTTCAATTTTTGATTCGACCCCCAGTCATGGATTATCTCCCCCTTTTAGACTTATAATTTCCCAATTTCGCCTTGTAATGCCATTTACGGAAAATATTCCAATTTTTGTAAACGTATTTCATGAAATTACGCTGATGTCTGAAGGTACAAAATCACATGTATATCTCATATATGTAATTACTCCCTATATACACTGTATATGTCTATATATAGGGAGTAAACAAAATAAATTAACTTATTTTTTTTTCATTTATTGATGCTTTTAGGCATATTTAATGTATTTATAGACCTCGGTCCGTACTTCAACCTGTGCATGTAGCCTCCAAACCTCATCACGATTCAGCGTCAGAACTTTGATTTGATCCCCGGTTATGGCTTATCTCCCCATTTTCGACTTAGAATTTCCCAATTTTGCCTTGTAAAAGAATTGTGACGCCATTTACGGAAAATATTCTAATTTTTGTAAACATATTTCATGAAATTACGCTGATGTCTGAAGGTACAAACAAAATCACATGGTACGTCTCATATATGCATAAATGTAGCCTTCAAACCTCATCAGGATTCAGCGTCGGAACTTACCACAGTATGTGTAGATGATGCTCCTGTCTATAAACCGCACCTTCAAGTTGTAGAGAACTGAAATGAAAATATTGTAATCTTGTCATCATTATTAACCCTTACAATGCTGAATTAAAATTTGTTGTCTGCTGTTTATTTTACAAATTTTCTCATTAACCCTTAGACCGCTACTCACAACAATGCTTTTATATCTTGCCTTACTTCTCAATAAAAACATGGTTTGACAGCACTTCAGAATCATTTCCAATGGAAATGATTCTGAAGTGCTGTCAAACCATGTTGTTAATTATTCTAAAGTGCTGTCAAAGCTTGTTTTTGATGATAAAAATGGAAAATAGAAAATAAACAGCAGACGATAAAAAATTAAGATAGCGGTCTAAGGGTTGACAACATCGCAGCACTTTAGAATCATTTCCAACGATGTTGTCAAACTATGTTATTATTAAGAAAGAAGACAAAATATAAAACAAAAGCAGACAACATTTTTTGTTTCCCGCATTCTAAGGCAAGGTGCATGATCACATGGTTACCACAACAACAACAATGTTTGAAAGTGTTGAAAGCGCGCCCACTCCAAAGTAAATATTATTTGATAGTTTCCTTAATATGCAACGGATTTTGATGAAATATGGCGCAGCAGACGCGTCTTCATGACCTGCATTTGCTGGTCTCAGGACTTCACATAACTGCGGATGGACTGGTGGGACGGCCAACATTTTTACGTTACGCACTCCTGCACTTGATGGTTGGGATGCATATGAAGTATGAAGAGAATCGGCCAAAAACTGTAGAATTAGTTTGGCGGACAAGGAAAATTGTCTACTGACAGACAGACGCACGGACAGGGTAAAGACGGTATGTCACCGACAACTATCATTGCGGTGGCATAATTAATTGAACTGGTGTCTAGAATTGAAACATATTTCTATATGTCATACAGAATTATCATTTCACAACTAAAATGCATTATGTTTCACAAATTGTGCTGCCTTGTACCGCGAAAACGGAATTACAAACTTAAATTTGCAGTCTGCTCAGGATCTACATTCCCAATACAACTTAGATGTGTACTAGACTGCAGACATGCACTTTCTGATTGGGCGATACATGACATCAAATGCTTCATTCATCAGCCGTATTTCCTCATACACATTTAAATGGATGGTGTACGCCACTATTTCGATTAGGCGAACACGTGGTTGAGTCAACTATTCATGTCACAGACACAATGTGTAAATGCCTATATATAATTGATCGACATCTGGATAATTAGAATAATATTTATAAATGAGATAAGATTAGCATTCTGATAGTGGTTTGATTCTTACCCACCCGCACAATGAAATATACCCAAAGAAAATGAACCATGACCTGACGAAACCAATCTTATTGTCATTAAATCGACCAGACTGTACACCTGCACATCTTAACACATTACGTGCGGAATAAACCTTTACAGGTATGATTTTTTTTTTAACATTTTATTTTTATTTTTGTTGTTTCTCAATGAAAGTATATGTTGTGACCACTCATTTGAACCGTCTCGGTGAGACGGTTCAAATGGTGGTCACGACATATACTTCTGAGCACATAGAAGGAAAATATTTAGGATTTTCCGCAAACATAATGGTGTATCCTCAGCATGTAATAGGTTAATTTACAGTTGACAGTCGATATGTGAAAAATTAATCATATTTGTGACCCGTGTAGACCCAGAGCAGCCAGCAAATTATGCAATCTGATCAGGATCTTCACTGTTCGCCATTTGGTTAGTGAAACTTAGAAACCAATTTCATTTGTAATACACATTTAGCAGATGATTTTTTTTCTCTATTTCCCTCATTTCTCAATAGAATATATAGTATGTCACCACATACAACCAAGGGCATCGTTATCACTAAGCAAATCCCATCGCAAGCAGCCTTGATAACTAGAAAATGTGTTCATAAAACATGGATGCCCGCACCTGCAGCCTTGATAGTACAAGAATTCCGCCACGGAAGAGGTATCATAATGCAAGCGCCCATTCGACGTATTTCGTTTACATCCCAATACAATACAATTAGTCCCACGTAACATCGCATGATGTTGTTGATTGGTTAAATTTCGTCTGACGTCATGCTATTGACTGGCAACGTCGCTGTTCCAGGAATTGCGACAAAATGATGTAAAACAAGAAATTCGTCTGTCGAACGCGGATGCCACCTGCAGCATATTTGAGAAACTGTGACAAATTGGTTAACCGAAAAGTGTGACGGACGGACAGACAGACGGACGTTCTTACAGTACTATACTTATGTGGCTTATCACATGTTAAATATTAGCCACATAAAACGATTTTTAGCCACATAAAAGGATTTTTTAGGTGGCTAATTGTAACCAACCCTATCCTTTACTAAGTCCATAACCCTGTGCCCGGACAGACAGACAGACGGACATTCTTACATTAGGGTACTTATGTGGCTTATCACATGTTAAATATTAGCCACATAAAACGATTTTTAGACACATAAAACGATTTTTTAGGTGGCTAATTATAACCAACCCTATCCTTTAACAAGTCCATAACCCTGTGGGGCTAGCCACATAAGTACCCTAATGTGTGCCCGGACGGACGGACGGACGGACGGACGGACGGACGGACAGATGGACGGTCCAAACACTATATGCCACCCGTTTCTTTGAAACCCGGTGGCATAACAATATTAATCTTAATTTTAACGCCATATTTGTTTTTTTTACATTTATAAAACTGTCAGAAAATTCAATGTTAATATAAGTAATAAAACCATGGCCTGCCGAGGCATTTGATCGTGAACATTACACATTAATAAATGACCTTGACCTTGAGAATTTGGATGTGGGGGTGTGCGTAATGAAGCATCATCCCTAGATAAACATTGATGTGAAATATTATCAAAGTGTGGCAAGGGGTTAAAGAGATATTGTGAAAAAAACAAAAACTTTAACGCATTTCTGTTACAAAACCGGTGAACATTACAAGTAAATAAATGACCTTGACCTTCAGAATTTGGATGTGGGGGTGTGCGTAATGAAGCATCATCCGTAGACAAAGATTGATATGAAATATTATCAAAGTATGGCAAGGGGTTAAAGAGATATTGTGAAAAAACAATAACTTTAACGCATTTGCCTTACAAAAAACCGGACGACGACGGAAAAAGCGCCGACTATAGTCGCGCCTCTGCTAAAGCAGGCGCGACAATAAATGACCTTGACCTTGAGAATTTGGATGTGGGGGTGTGTGTAATGAAGCATCATCCCTAGACAAACATTGATGTGAAATATTATCAAAGTGTGGCAAGGGGTTAAAGAGATATTGTGAAAAAACAATAACTTTAACGCATTTATGTTACAAAACCGGTGAACATTACAAGTAAATAAATGACCTTGAGAATTTGGATGTGGGGGTGTGTGCATAATGAAGCATCATCCCTAGGCAAACATTGATGTGAAATATTATCAAAGTCTGGCAAGGGGTTAAAGAGATATTGTGAAAAAACAATAACTTTTAACGCATTTATGTTACAAAACCGGTGAATATTACAAGTAAATAAATGACCTTGACCTTGAGAATTTGGATGTGGGGGTGTGCGTAATGAAGCATCATCCCTAGACAAACATTGATGTGAAATATTATCAAAGTCTGGCAAGGGGTTAAAGAGATATTGTGAAAAAACAATAACTTTAACTCATTTGCCTTACAAAAAAAACGGACGACGGAAAAAGCGCCGACTATAGTCGTGCCTCTGCTAAAGCAGGCGCGACAAAAAGGGCATCGTTATTATGAAGCTAATCCCTAGACAGACATTGTGGGCAAATATTATTGGAATTGGTGAAGGACTTAAGGAGTAATTGAGAAAAGATTAAAAACATAAACGCATTTGCCTTACAAACAAGGTGAACATAAGTCCTCAGTGACCTTGACCTTGGCCGGTCGGATGTGGGTCGTGCGCAAAACAAAGCACCATCCCTAGACAAACATTGCGGCCAAATATTATCAAAATCAGTCGAGCTATTCATTGAATAGTTCATTGAAAGTTATTGAAAAATGAAAGGTGTTGCTAATGCACACAAGTACATAGGAATGAATGAATGGCCTTTTTGTGGAATTTATCGGGGCATAAACTTGGAAAAGTCGCGACTTTTCCAAGTTTATATCCCCGATAAATTCCACAAAAATGCCATTCATTCCTTATAATTCCAGCATTTGAAATAAATTCATCAAGAAAATCTGTTTATTTTCCGTTTTCTTAAGAATTATTTTAACTGCGCCTGACGGTTATGGAAAGTAGTTCGGCATGGGAGTTTACTGGGATATAAATTTTGGACAGAGACTTGCTACGGACCAATCAAATGTTAGGGAATTGTGTAAATATTTTTGTGCTGGAATTATTAACTATTCCAGACACATCTAGGACTGAGTACATAACTGTAATTATGGTGGAGTAGTCTTTCCAAATGAGAGTTTGAAGCGTTCTTGGGTTACTTTCTACTTCCTGGAGAGAGACCTAAGAATTTTGCTAATACACCGTGACCCTTTATTATGTAAGTTTATAATACTATCTTTGTGTCATATTGTTGCATTGTCTGAATAACAATACAGTATAGCGAAGCATGAATGCAGGTGTTTTCTATACTTTAGTGTGTGAAGTGTAAATGCTATTATGCACATTTTTACTGTGTAGCGTGGTGTAGTGATACATGTATAGTGCAACCTGTTGAATATGAAGCGGAAAACGTGCTGCTAATCTGGGACTATGACTGCTGCACACACTTGTTGTACTAAGTTGTAAATTGTATAAATATAACATGAATGGAATGAAAATCGATAACCGATAGATCATGAGGTGAGTCATTCGAATGATTATAATTCTAATTATATATGGGCGGCCGGTGGAGAAAACGTGTCTTCCGAAATTTGATACAATTTCTGATGTTCATTAACCCGTACACTGCTGAATTAAGTTTTGTCGTCTGCTGATTATTTTTTGTTTTCCATTTTTATCAACAAAAAGCACACAGTAAATTGTCAGCACTTTAGTATCATTTCCAATGGAAAACCATGTTTTAACGCTTAGACCGCTACTCACAACAATTGTCTGCTGTTGCTTTTATATCTTGCCTTATTTCTCAATAAAAACATGGTTTGACAGCACTTCAGAATCATTTCCAATGGAAATGATTCTGAAGTGCTGTCAAACCATGTTGTAAATTATTCTAAAGTGCTGTCAAACCATGTTTTTGATGATAAAACTGGAAAATAGAAATAAACAGCAGACGACAAAAAAATTAAGATAGCGGTCTAAGAGTTAATGAGAAAAAAAGGCAAAATATGAAACAACAGCAGACGACAATTTTTGCTTACTGCATTGTAATCGTTTTGCTTACGAAAACTGAAGGGGTCATTCAAAGAAGGGGGGGGCTAAGTCTTAGTCTTATGACTTAGCCCCCTTCTTCCATTGACACATTCAATTTACCAATTTCATTAACTGAATAGCAAAAAAATGTGAAACTAAATGGGTTTAAATTGCCAGTAAAAGCTAAGGTCATATAGAGGTGGGACCACAGTTTAAAGGTGCATGCCCATGCACGCAGTAGGCACAAACTGTTCTTTATAGGACTTAAATAAGTGTATAATTGTGTCACTATTCCACCAGTTCTAAAAATTACGAGTGCCCGCTATACAGATATAATCATTTGGTAATATTTATTTTACTAGTAGTGACTCGCGTTGGTATTTTCAAATGCATATGAGGCATGGTATTTTTTAATTATCTGATCAAATGCGTCATCTGAAATAGTAATATTTACGACAGATTATAAAGTATGATCATGCATATCAAAAAATAAATACAGAGAAAAAATAGTAATGTACGTTAGCATTTTAAAGAAACACGGTGGAAATTTACGTCTGAAATGAAATGTATAATAATGCCAATCAATGCGTGGGGTAATGGTGAATTAATGTTTATTTTGCCAGAAAATGTCTCAGATGATGTCTCTGATATAAAGAACAGTTTGTGTCTACTGAGTGGGCATGCACCTTTAACCCTTACAATGTTGAATTAAATATTGTCGTCTGCTGTTTATGTTTAATTTGCCATTTTACTCATGAAAAACATGGTTTGACAGTGCTTTAGAATCATTTCCAATGGAAATGATTCTCTAAAGTGCTGTTAAACCATGTTTTTATTGAGAAAATGTCTCAGATGATGTCTCTGATATAAAGAAGAGTTTGTGCCTACTGAGTGGGCATGTACCTTTAACCCTTTCAACACCACAGACCTCTATAGAGACAATGTTTGCAAACAGTGCAGATCCAGATGAGCCGGCTCGTAACGAGCCGTCTCATCAGGATCTCCACTGTTTGTTAATAGTTATCAAATTTGAAAAAATTACCCTTTCTGAAGAATGGAATAGCCTGAACATTTGAATGGACCAATGAAATAGCATGAAACAGTAGCATGGAACAGCCCATTAAGTTACTTGGTGTTGAAAGGGTTAAAGGCTCATCTGACAGACCAGTGGGATGGGAATACTACGGTATGCACGTATTTTTCATGCCTAAGGTGAGAACTGAACACGCAACCTCCTGATTTGAAGTCCTGTAAATGCCATATCCCCCAGGCCATGGCTCATCCCTAACTGAACAGCAAACAGTGTATACCCAGATCAGACTAGTGGATGTAGAGACTGATCTGGTACAAGGCTGGTTGTAAAAGTCTTAGTTATTTTTTTCATGCAATGGCCGATGTGTAATAACTATTATGTGACTGGTTAATTATAAATGGGATTTTGTACCTAAGAACATCTGTGACATTTCATGAAATATATTTACGGAAAATGGGATATTTTCCGTAAATGACATCAGAAGTTGACACAAATTTCAGAGTACATGCGGAATATAATTCTGACTAGTTAAACGGGATTTTAATGGCATATGCGATGGTGTAGTGCCTGACATGCTAACACTTTCGCAGCCTGAAAACGAGCTAAACAGACTGTCAGATGATTTGACTTGATTTATTGGTGTTTAACGGCCTATCAACAGCCGGGCCAACATTAACATTGGGGGAGAAATTCCCAAAATCAGAACAGAATATTGACATACAAATAAATAATTATATATTCAGCCCTGAAATTATAATAACCTGACCATACCACACCAAAGTCACTAAATTATACCCCTTCTATGAGTAATATGATTATTTCTAATCCTATTACTTTTAGGGCTTTTTGCCCTAAAAGTAATAGGATTAGAAATAATCATATTACTCATAGAAGGGGTATAATTAACCAGATTCAACCCGCACATACAATAATGCCAGAGACAAACCCCGGTCGAGATTCCGGTAAGAATGAATCCCGATCGTCAAATTTCCCATCTCATGCTCCCAACTGCCATCCACCGCAAAACCCAGAAGCCCCATTTCTTCAGTGACAGCCACATATATTGGCCACGTGGCAATATTAGTCATTGCACAGTCAATATGTCCTAATAACCACACACACTGCACTTGAATGTATTACATAAATACCAGCGCTCCAGATAAGCTGCGTATTTGCTTAAATACCCAATTAAAATTGCCAAAAACCCAACTGAAATCAGAAGTAGCGAGTATCAAAAAGCAATAAAAAAAATAAAT
This sequence comes from Conchocele bisecta, assembly GCA_029237695.1. Classification (NCBI taxonomy): domain Eukaryota; kingdom Metazoa; phylum Mollusca; class Bivalvia; order Lucinida; family Thyasiridae; genus Conchocele; species Conchocele bisecta. Next base: position 4,231,389 of record CM055275.1, on the reverse strand, counting down.
TGTGGTACCTTTATCATGCAGCAGAAAACAAGAAACAGACCACAAATATAGCATATTTTTCTTATTTTCCATCAAAACACATCTTGGTATTTCATTCGTCTAGTATTCCCGCGACTTTTCCAAGTTTATACCCCGATAAATTCCACAAAAAGGCCATTCATTCCTATAATTCCAGCATTTCAAATAAATTCATCAAGAAAATGTGTTTATTTTCCGTTTTCTTAAGAATTTTTTTAACTGAATCTCACGGTTACGGAAAGTAGTTCGGCGTGGGAGTTTACTGGGATATAAATTTTGGACAGAGACTTGCTACAGGCCAATCAAATGTTAGGGAATTGTGTAAGTATTTTTGTGCTGGAATTATTCCACAATATTCCCCTCAACTAAGGGCGGTATTTAATTTATTATACCAAATACAAACATGAAGACATCGACCAGGAACAAATGCAGTATGCAAGAAAATACATTCAAAACCATAGATATTCGACGTTCGTTTTTTTCCGTAACGACGCTTCAGGAATTTTCGGCACACGCGAGGGTGACATTGTAATATTCCCCTCTAATATTGCCAGCTGTGTTGTAAAGCGGGCGACACAGTAAAATATTTTTATCGTGATATGAAATTGACCAATGTAATGCCTAGAAATTACAATGAGTTATAATAATGTTTGTTTGTTTAACGGCCTATCAACAGCTAAGTTCATGTAAGGCCGGGCAAACGGGTTTGATCCTGTTTTAACCTGCTGCATTGGGGAGAAAATCCCAAAATCAGAACGGAATATTTACATCGAGAAAAAATATATTCAGCCCTGAAATTAGAATAACCCGACATGGTGCCAGGTCCATACCACACCAAAGTCACTTGGCCCCTTCCCCTAAAATAGGATTATTCGTAATCCTCACCAGATTCAACTGTCGTATACAAAATACCAAAGACGTATGTGAGGGCCAAACCAGATCTCCATTCGGAATTCTGGTAAGATTGAACCGTGATCGTTAAATAAATAAATAGGTATAATACTAGAATTCTTAGGAATATCAAAATGTTAGAAGTTGTATAGTATGTATACATATACATGCAAATTTTGAAGGCTGATTATCTCAATGGGAAATGTTTGTGTAACTCAACAGGAAGAACAGTTTGGTAGAATGGAAAACAGCCATTCCTTGTTAATATTAACTTATTATAGTCGGGATACAATTACAGTACTGTAGTATGAAATTTCTGAGATTTCTTTTCATCATTTTCCTTATTTCTTCTCGAAAGTATATGTTGTTACCACTCATCTGAACCGTCTCGACGAGACGGTTCAGATGAGTGGTAACAACATATACTTTGATAGAGAAACAAACAAAATAATCAGATTTTTTTTTCAATAAAAAGTATTGTATCCCAGTAAGATTTGAATGCTGTATGTTATACCGTATATGCATAACCTCACATCGTCCGACAAACTTGGCAAAAAAGAATGCCGTCTTAAAACCCCACCGGTAATAATCACAGTGGAAATATGAATCCTTTACGATCGATTCCTCGCTAAGATATGCATAACATCCATCAGCTGAAAGAATGGGCAAAAAGAAATGATGTCTCAGAGCTCCAGATAAGTTTTGTATCTAAAGAGTAATATACCCCCAGATTTCAGATTAAATGCGTACTTTACTTTTACAAATGACTTTCTTCCTTATTAAATAGGGAACAAATGATAAAAAATAAAACATATTTCATGATAACAAAACTCTACTTGATGATTTATATTATTAGGACAATATTATTAGGACGAAACATATTTCAAAATTCACTTATTTGAGCTGTGAAAAGCAAATGCAGCTAAGTAAATTTTCAACTTTAATACAGTATTTTCACTACTCAATTTGAAAATCAATTTTCACATTGCTGCGAGTATGGTGTACAGCTACTGTCTCACTCATGATTTCATCAAAATTGCAAAGCATACTTATCTAGCAAAGTATACTTTGAGGGAGTAATCATTGATTTTTCCAGAAATGCATTATTTCATATAGAACTACCGACTGCATATATTTGATGATTAAAAGTATGCAGAATTATTATACTGAATTTATTACATTATCACAGCCAAAATGGCTGTGATAATGTAATAAATTCAGTATAATAAAAATTAATAAATGTATCATTAAATTGAAAATTTCTCCTTCAAAGTATAATTTGCTAGATAAGTATACTTTGCAATTATGATGAAATCGGCTACAGGTAATGAGTTGTGCATTGGCCTAATACGTACTGACCGACAATAAATTGTCGTATCTTGCATTAACTACTGATGGCTTACCTTCGGGTTCGTTGAGGTAACTCAGCGATGTCAGGTCGTTCTCGCCAATAAGAATCTCTGGATTTCGTAAATGCGGGAGACTGTTTTTGTCCTTGATTTGTAATACTGATTCCTACAATGAAGGGAAGACAATTATTAAAGTAACAATGGCTGTAATTTCACTGGCTAGAGTAGAAACAAAATACCTCTCGCGAGGGCAGCAATTTAACCCCATCTCTTTAATCAAGGTGTATGATCAAGTGGTACTCACAACAACAACAAGTACTGAAACTTCCAGAATCCATCCGATTCAAAGTACATGTACGTATTCTTTTATATTGTCCTTATTACGCAACGGATTTTGATGAAATATGACGCATCAAACGCGTCTTATTAATCTGCATTTGGTGGTCTCTGTACTTTGGCCCAAACTTATGTTGTTTTTGCGAAGAATAAATTTCCGTGTCGGTCGCAAAAACGACATAAGTTTGTGTCGAACGCCCTGGACAACCAAAGGCAGTTTGCTGTGCCATATTACATCAAAATCCGTTTCATATTAAGGAAAATATCAAATAATACTTACTTTGGAGTTGGATTTCAACACTTTCAGTCACTGTTGTTGTTGTTATGACCACGTGATCATACACCTTGTTAATGTAACACATGGAAGAGTAATTTTTGCAATCGGTTATCCGGCGTGTTATGTTAGCGATATAAAACTGTCAAAGCTATAGCAATAAATTATTATTATTATTATTATTATTATTATTAATAAAGAACATACACATGCAGAAATTGGTTATTTTACAGTGTCAAGGTGTTTGTCTGACATTTACATGTATATCTTGTAAATTTGATAGCTTCATTTCACTATGTTGAATGTTGAACAACAACTAGAGAAAATATGGCTTCCATGGGAAAATGATTTCCCTGTTCTATTATTTTTGGCAATTTACTAGTTCTACATCAAAGATTATATGTTTAAAGGTATAAACTATACAGATTAGTAAATTTTGACATAACATCAACAGGTTTGGGTATGCACTTTGGTTGCTCACATTTTTTGAATGGGTCAAATTGTAGCCGTAGATAAGATTTCGGAGGCGAATTATGGCAGCTATGGTAAGAGTAGTTCCACAGTCCAACATGTAAATATTGTTTTAACCCTTACTACGCTGAATTAAAATGTTGTCGTTTGCTGGAAATGTTTTATTTTCAATATTGTTTTATAAAAAACTGTTTTGACAGCGCATGAGAATCGTCTCCACTCCACATTCTCATGTGCTGCCAAAACATGTTTTTTGTTAAGAATTAAGGCAAAAATGAAAAACAGCAGACAACAATTTTCGTCTCCAGCGTAGCATGGGTTAAATGGCTTTTGTATGTGAAAATAAATTGTATTTTCATCCTATTTTCCACGTTTTGATCCCCATGAATTGCATAGTCCCGGGGGTGTCTATTAGAATAAATATGGTATGTCTTTTGCAGCCGTGTATACATACAACATGTACATCTTACAAGATCAGGTATATTTATTTGATATGTAAGTTTCTGTTTTTATGCCTGAAAGTTAACGCTTAGACCGCTATCTTATTTCTTTTGTCGTCTGCTGTTTATTTTCTTTTTTCCATTTTTATCGTCAAAAACATGCTTTGACAGCACTTTAGAATGACTTACAACATGCTCTGTTTCATTGATGGAATGGCGAACAATGCAGATCCTGATCTACACTGGTCGCAAAACCATTAAGCCCAATTTCTCCAGTCACAACCACACATGTGTAAAAGGTCATTCTCTAAGTATTTACGCTACTTGTTTCTGGACTTCATTAGTCTGATTACTGTCTGAATTCTAGTTAATGGGACATAAAACGACTTTCATTTCCTGTACGGTGCATTTTTGTCTGCACGCAAATGTTAAGATTGGTTTAATTAACCCTGTCACCTAACTAACTGGAATGGATTTTGATACGTTAATTTAGCAACCAATCCAATCGCCACAAAATGATTTTCAGACTAGTCCATTTATTTGCACTATTTGCCAATACCACAAAACAGGTCTGTGGTGTTTTTTTATATAATATTAATGTGTTGTGTGTTTTTAATAATATATATTACCAAGGACCGTGTTAAACAGGGGAGATAATCTGATAATGCAGTTCTGCGGTTACTGTACCGGGAAGCACAATTTGTGAAACATAACATTTTTTTAGTTATGAAATAATACAATACCAACTATAGATATACATGTAGATTATTATTATTATTCTAGACACTAGTAGAATTAATAGAAATAAATATAAATTAGTAACCATTATTGACTACTAAAACAAATAGCGTTTTAACAAATATGTTTCAGTACGGTATTTAGTATAAACATTTTTTAACAAACTTTATCCGATGATTCAGTTTCAGGTTACAATTGGTTTCAGAAATATTTTTACGAATCTACATGTAAATCATTTTCTTACCAATCCAATTCCTTAACCCATTTCATGGTGAGGATATGTCATTTTGTTTGTGAAAAAAATCAAAATATTTTCTTTACATGAGCTTAGAAGTATATGTCGTGACCACCATTTGAACCGTCTCGTCGAGACGGTTCAAATGAGTGGTCACAACATATACTTTCATTGAGAAATAAGACAAATGAAATATTTAAAATATTTCATACCCGGAAAGGTGTGTTCCGAATGTAATGGGTTAATTTCTGTGCATACCTGAGATACAATGGCAACCCAACTGTTCAGGAGAATACATAAATTACTGATAAACAACCAAAACAGCATGCCAAGATGCATTTAATTTAATTCAACAGAAAAATAATGAATAATATTTACACCTTCAGTAAGTTCATAATACAAACGCGCATTCAACGTATTTCGTTTATATCCCAATACATTACATTAGTCACAAGTAACATCGTTGATTTGTTTGTTTGACATGATTTAAATATCCACGACGTTGTCAATTATGGCACACTACTGACCGCCCGTCGCTGTTCCATGAATTGCTACAAAACTGGATGATTCTTAAATCGGAACGTGCAATGCAAATATAAATAATAATAAACAATAAAACCATGAGCTGATGCGTTTACTGTAATAACTTCACAGACGTTAACCAATTACATGTTTCGAAATTTTTTTTTTTATTTATCAATGAAATTATATGTTGCAACCACTCATTTGAACCGTCTCAATGAGACGGTTCAAATGGTGGTCGCAGCATATACTTCTAAGCGCATTTAAAGAAAATATTTATGATTTTCCCCAATCAAAATGGCGTATCATCAGCATGGAATGGGTTTAAACAGACCAACTGTTTTTCATACTACAGTAAATGCAACAGCCCATGGTTTTATTCCTTAAATAATGACAACCTAGCTGAACAAACAAATGAAACAAACCATGTGATTTTGTACCTAAGAAAATGTGCGATTTTCATGAAACATATTTACAGAAACTGATACTTTCTGCAAATGACGTTAAAAATTTATCAAATTTTCATAGCAAATGCGCATTTGCTCTGAACATTTTGTCAACTTTCGAGAATTTATGGAGAATTGCGTCAATTTTGTGTAGTTTTCATGATAATTGCACATCTTCAGGTACAAACACACATGGCGTCTCAATTAATAAGTATGCTCATGCATGATTGGCAGATGCAGGGGTGGGAACAGTTCCTACATGTAGTACCAAATCATGAAAATGGCTAAACAAAACATATTTTTGCACCCACAAATGCCACAAAAGGCATTATATGCAGATTAGCAGGGATTCCGCTGGAGATCGCCACTTAAAATAAACAATTGGCAAAAATGATAACAAAATTACAATTTTCGCCAAAAAAAAAAAATCCTTTTTTTTTATTTTTTCGAAAATTGTAATTTTTTATTGCCAATTGTTTATTTTTTATCCCACAAACGCCACAAAAGGCATTATATGCAGATTAGACCGAATAAACCAAGTTCAGTGGACCTGCATCGGATACAGTCAACTCTCGCTAAAATCATTCATAATTATAGCAGCCCAATTAGTTTGTATCATTTTTCACCAAGGACCCACCATTTTAGCATACCTAAAACAGTATAAATATATCACAATCATTTCCCACAACTTTCGTCGTAATCAAGAATAAGGCATTAAGGAGATGTTGTTGGAGGAATTTTAACCATTTTTGGTGGCCATCTTGGATTAGTAAAAAAACCTCTGAAAAGCTTCACCCATATATCATAACAGTGAAGTTTGCCCAAGGTGGACCAGCTACCTGGTAAAAGAAAGTAAAAATGGCAGGATTTCAGCGACTTGGTAAAATAAAGTGAAAATGGCAGGATTTAATGTCCCAGATAAGACCATACAGTATAGAGATGGTGTATCAAGTTCAAGTCTTGTACACAAGACCAGGGGCCCGTTTCACTAAACTTTGTACGACTAAAATATTTGTAAGTGCAATTTTAGGATCGTCTCGAAATTTCGATTGATGGATTTACATTTATTGAGCATAGGCTGCGTATGCAGCCTATGCTCAATAAATGTAAATCCAATAATTGTTTTCAAAAAAACATTGTTAATGCGAAATTTACAGACTATCATAATTTTGCACTTACATGTACGAACATTTCAGTCGTATGAAGTTTGCACTTACATGTACGAACATTTTAGTCGTATGAAACGGCCCCCTGGGATGGAAATACTACGAGAACTATTTTTCTTGCCTCAGGCAGACACTAAATAAACCACATCATTCAGCATTAAAGACCATTGCTCTACACACTAGACTATCAGGCCATCCCAAGATGTTTTAAAATGTACGACAGACGGACGAAAAGCGGTGAGCTGAAGAACTGGTAAAAATGTGACAAATGAAATTAGTGATGTATACAGCACACAGCTGGTGAAAAACATCAATAATCCAACAAAAGGAGTTACCGATACCCACAGAAAAATGTTCTCACACAAGAATTTGCGCAAATACAGGATTTTGTCACACACGTGCAGGGATTCCGCTGGGGAAAATCCAAAAATTACAAATTTCTAAAAAAAAAACCAAAAAAAAAAACCATTTTTACAATTTTCGAAAAAAAAATCATTTTTACAATTTTCGAAAATTGTAATTTTTTATCGCCAATTGTTTATTTTTATGCCAATTGCGAAAGTGGCGATCGCCAGCGGAATCCCTGCACGCGAATACCAGGAATGTGTGATGTAAAATGAGCAAGTACCGTAGCTGTAAGTACATGTATGATATATACATGTAGATGTACATGTCGTTAGAAAACTGCTATATTTACTGTATAAAATGATGGTCACTACACCCATGGGGGAACACATACACATACACGTGTGGTCAAGAGCTGATGGTTATAAAACTTTCTGAGCATGTACGCATGCACAAAATCAAGCAATGTGATTGGTCGAGGCTGAGCTAAGCTCAGTCTCGGCAAATCAAAATGCTTGATTTAAGTAAACATTTCAGAAACATACTCAGTAAGTTTTAAAATCATGAACAAGGGCAAAGCCCGAACCAGGTAAGAAGGGATTATCCCGGATATAAAATACAAGGCGATCGCTGGCGAGTGTCTCACCAATGAAGGTAAAGGTCGCCAAGGTCAAGTTCATAATGTGATGAAGTCCAAAATTATTTATATGAAGGTCAAGGTCACCCAGGTCAAGGTCACACAAATGACACTGGGAGGATAGCCATCAATGTGAGGAAGCTATTAGTGAAGTTTGGTAATAATCCGACTAACGGATCAGGAGATTCAACATTTGGACGCACACCTTGACTGACCTTGACCTTGATGACCTTTTTTGACAATAATTGTCAAAAAAGGTCACCAAGGTCAAGGTCAGTCAAATTACACTGGGTGGATAGCCATCAATGTGAGGAATATATTTAGGAAGATTGCTAATGATCCGACTTAACAGATCAGGAGATATTCAACATTTGGAGCGTAGATCTCAAGGTCACGAAGATCAAGGTCAAACCAATGACATTGAGTGGATAGCCGTCAATGTGATGAAGCTATGAAGAATAAAGGTCGGTAATGATCCAATTAATGGATCAGAAGGTATTCCAACATTTGGACAAGGTGAAGGTGAAGGTCACCCAAATGACACTATGGATATCTACCAATGTGAAGATGCTATGAATTTTGGTAATGATCCAACTAATGGATCGAGATGTATGCGATATTTGAAAATTGTTGACGACGCCGCCGCCGGAATTGTCATCGCTATGTCTCACTTTCCACTATCGTGGGTGAGACAACAAATCTAGTGTACTAAACATAACCTGTGGCAAGGTGAGATAAAGGGGAATAAAACACCCTTTCACCAATAGTGGTGAGTGGCGACACAAAATGTCATTTATTGATGTTATGTCAGAATTAATTTGCTACAATGTTATATCATTAGCAACTGAAAGTTACATTACAACATAATTATAGCATTTTACACTTATAAGCGAGAGTGTGGACGAATAGGTTTTAGTAAAAATAATTATTGAATAGTATAATATAATATCTATATTGTATATGGTATATGGAAACTAAATATGAGCCAGCTGCATTAATTGCTAATTATGCTAATGAGTAATTATTGAGTAATTAGTCAACAACTAGCAGAAGGTTGCTGGAATAAAACATAAACCATGCCGTCATTGAGTCACAGTGTACACATATATACATGTATAGAAAGAAACCAGGGTGGGGCGTTTCACTAAACTTTGTCCGACTAAAATGTTTGTAATGTAGGTGCAAATTTATGTTCATCTGAAAATATCAATTGATAGATTTACATTTATTGAGCATAGGCTGCAAATGCAGCCTATGCTCAATAAATGTAAATCCAATAATTGTTTACAAGAAAATATTGTTAATGTGGAATTTACAGACTACCATAAGTTTGCACTTGCGAACATTTTAATCGTACGAAGTTTAGTTAAACGGGCCCCAATGACTGTTTGGCAAACCCCCCCCACCCCCATGTAAGTAGTATACTAATATTCAAGATCGTAATTAGATTTTGATATTTTGCTATAATTATTGTGTTTTCAGAATTTCAAATTTTGAATTAACCCTTAGACAGCTACTCACAACAATTGTCGTTTGCTGTTGCTTTTATATCTTGCCTTATTTCTCAATAAAAACATGGTTTGACAGCACTTCAGAATCATTTCCAATTCTGAAGTGCTGTCAAACCATTTTGTACATTATTCTAAAGTGCTGGCAAAGCATGTTTTTGATTATAAAATAAACAGCAAACGACAAAAAAAATAAGATAGCGGTCTAAGGGTTAATACAAAACTAACTGCTCGGTAGTTTACTCATGGTGTCGGCCGCGTCTACTCATGGCCAACAAAATTGCTTCAAACCGTGCGACTCATTTGACCCATTACTCAAATGTTTCGGGCTAACACTACGGTGGAAGTGAAATATTTCGGGCTAACGCTACGGTGGAAGTGAAATAATTCCTTGATACGGGCCTTAGGTTGAAAGGGCCTTAAAAGTACATGCCCACTCAGAAACTGTTCTTTATACAAATGTAGGAATTAAATAAGTGTATAATTGTGTCACTATTCCACCAGTTCTAAACATTACGAGTTCCGTTACACAGATATAATCATTTAGTAATATTTATTTTACTGATAGTGCCTCACGCTGGTATCAGGCTATTTTCAAATGCAAATGAGGCATAATATTTTTTAATTATTTATTATAATTAAATGTGTCACCTGAAAATTTTATTTTTTTCGACAGATTATAAAGTATGAACATTGCACATTAAAAACTAAATACAGAGAATAAATAGTAATGTCTGTTAACATTTTAAGGAAACACGGTTATCGCCCCTATTATTAGTGTGAAAATTTACGTCGGATATAAAATGTTTAATAATGCCAATCAATACGTGGGGTAATGGTGAATGAATGTTTAATTCGCCAGAAAATGACTCGGATGATGTTTCTGATATAAAGAACATTTTGTGCCTACTGAGTGGGCATGTATAAGTGGTCAAGTCAAAAAAAAGAAAAAGTGTACAGATATAGCTAGTATAAATATAGCTAGTATATATATAGCTAGTATATACACTCGAACCCCAGTATGCATCCACTAAATTCATTTTGTTACAAAAGTGGAAGTAAAATGGTTTAAATGGTTCAACCGCTAAGGTAATAGGATATACGCCATGGGATTTTGTACCTTCGGACATCTGCGTAATTTCATTAAATACGTTTACAAAATTTAGAATATTTTTCATAAATTAAGTCAGAAGTTGACATAATTTTCAGAGTACATGCGGAATATAATTCCGCATGTACTCTGAAAATGTTGTCAACTTTTGACGCCATTTATGGAAAATATTGTAAATTTTGTAAACGTATTTAATGAAATTACGCACATGTCCGAAGGTACAAAATCCCATGGCGTATCTCCTATAGACGGCCGGGACTAGTGGGACGTAAATATTATGAAAGTATTTGGTCACGGCTTAGTAGTAAACGCACGACCACCAGTGTTAAAGTCCAATGCTCTATCATTAGGCTATGAATCGCCAACTTTGTTGCGATTGAATCATGTTCTATTGATGCCAAAACAGCCAAAACCTGGTTCTACATGTATAACGGTGGTTAATGCAAAGCTCCAGATAAGTTGTGTATATCTACAGAGTTTTATACCCCCATATTTCAATTTCTGCGTATTTTACTTTTACAAATGTATTATTGATTTTTTTCCTTTAATATTAAATAGGAAACAAATGATAAAAAACAAATAACACACATTTAAAAATTCACTTATTTCAGCTGCAAAAAGCAAACATTGCTCAGCTAAGTAAATTTCAACTTATTACAATATTTTCACTACTTGATTTGAAAATCAATGCGTATTTTCGCATTGCTGTGAGTATTTTGTACTCCAATAGTCAATGAGTATTCTGCTAAAATAAGTGCGTAAAATACGCCAATACACACTTCATCTGAAGCTCTGGCTAATGTACGCCACATGGGCCTGATGTTTAGCCAGGGGGCCGTTTCACTAAACTTCCTACGACTAAAATGTTCGTAAGTGCAAACTTATGATAGTCTGTAAATTTCACATTAACAATGTTTTCTTGTAAATAATTGTTGGATTTACATGTATTGAGCATAGGCTGCATATGCAGCCTATGCTCAATAAATGTAAATCCATCAATTGAAATTTGCAGACGATTCTAAATTTGCAGACGATTCTAAATTTGCGCTTACGAACATTTTAGTCGTAAGAAGTTTAGTGAAACGGCCCCCTGATGTTTAGGTCAGCTTCAACATACATTTTGCTGATTATCGCAGCAACTACTGGAGAAATTCTGATGCGATTACCTCATGCATGCATGTATATTATCAAGCACAAATAACCCGAGGAGTTATATACAGTGGAACCTCTCTAAACCGGAGACCCTGGGGACCCCATTATGCATAATCTAAATGTGTTTCAGTGTAATCTATGTCATTGTCATGTCATTGTATGCTTATAACAGAAAATGACAAAAATTGGCCATCGAGTGCTTAACTACAGTGGAACCTCTCTAAACTGGACACCCTGGGGACTTCCCAGGGTGTCCAGTTTAGAGAGGTTCCACTGGGGACCTCCCAGGGTGTCTGCTTTAGAGAGTTTCCACTGTAATGTCTCCAGACGATGGCACGCTCCACTTACTTCTAGCCGTTTCAGAGTTATTTCAAGAAAGCTTACGTTCATGTAAGTTTTCTATTAAGTTTTCTATTCATGTAAGTTTTCTCGATATAACTCAGAAATGGCTAAAGTTACGAGTAAGGCATCATTAGCAGATGCTACTGCTGTCTGTTCCACATTTTGCTGCCGATGAACTTTTGGCTATTAAACATATTAAATCTAAAAAAATATTTAAATGTAAGTACTTTTTCATCAAGAACCAAAAAAGTCACCCTCCCCAAAAAAAAATTATTTAATGAAATTCCATAAAATATTGATTTTATTGCAAAAAGAAACCTGGCGAGATAGCTTGGAAATGATGTAAATAAGAAAACAAAAGTTAGATTTTCAAAACATTATTTAAAAAACATCTATTTTTAGCCCCCATGTTAAATTGGAAAAGGAAAATCGTTTTTTCGCAATAAAATCTATATCTGATGGAATTTCATCTAGTAATTTTGTTTGTGGAGGGTGACTTTTTTGTTATTGATGAAAAAGCACTTACATTTAAATATTTTTAGATTGAATGTGTTTAATAGCCAAAAGTTTGTCGGCAGAAAAACGTGGGACAGAGAGTATATAATTATCTGGGGCATCAGAGCTTTATCCCATCAAAATTGCTCCAGTAGATACCGAGATATTGAGAAAAATGTAGATGAAAGCGGGACTAAATCAGGTTCATGTGACAAGCATTGACCACCATGGAATATTGTATACACTGAGGCTGGGAGCCATACCAATACTGGTTCCTTGTATATCTGGTGGAGATGCCGGTTCCCCGTTGGTTCCTGGTACATACATAGCATGCAGTTACTGTAATAACACTAAATATTCAGACACAAATTTAAATAAGTAGTTTCCCACAATGAATTTATGGTTAGTATTTTTGTACTGGTTTATGACAACCAGAGCTCCAGATAAGCTGCGTATTTGCTTAAATACCCAATCAAAATTGCCAAAAACCCAATTGAAATCAGAAGTAGCGAGTATCAAAAAGCAATAACAATTTTGTGGTAACTTTATCATGCTGCAGAAAACAATAAACAGACAACAAATATGAAATGCCAAGACACGTTTTCATTTTGAAGCAAACAATTCAATAATTGCTGTCTGTTGATGTGTAAACAGTAGTGTCATTTATTTTACCCAATTAAAATGTTGAAATACCAAATTGTTTCTGAAATGATGGAGTGAAAATATTCAATTACTAATTCCTTATCTGGAGCCATGAAAACAATGCATTTGAATACAATTTGTGTCGGGGGGGGGGGGGGGGGGGTGGGGGGGGGGGTGGGGAACCCCTAAGAAATAGGGGTTTGGGAAACCACTAAGAAATCGGGGTTTCCCAAAACAATTTGCATTGGAATATTAGGATCATTACGGTAGGTCATTATACTCTCTAACACAAGATCATAATCTCTAAATTCCATTGTAAACTCCATTGTGATTTAATTGGATAGTTCTGCATTTATTTGTCTACAGCCTACACAATTATAATTTCCTCTCCATTTCCAATAAATAGAGAATACCAGGCTAGTGTATTTTGATAACAAGTTTATCAGGCAAGGCTCGGAATTCCGAGGCTCACCCGATTGATTTTAAAAACTGAACACAAAAAAACATAATACAATTTATTATAAAGAAGCAGTTACATAATATGATTGAACAGAACTATCAATAATTATGGCACTGATTGATAGATCGATTTATATATTGATTGATTGATTGAGGCTTAAAATTAATTTAACATGAATGTCAGAGGTATAACAATACATGTATGTGGAGGCATGGTCGGGAAAGTGAAAAAATAAGTAGGTTAACCCTTAGAATGCGGGAAACAAAAATAGCCGTCTGCATGTGTTCCATATTTTGCCTTTGTTCTCAATAAAAACATGGTTTGACTGCACTTTAGAATCATTTCCCATGGAAATGATTTTAAAGTGCTGCCAAACTACGTGTTTGTTGATAAAAATGGAAAATTTAAAATAAACAGCAGACGACAAAATTTAATTCAGCATTGTCAGGGTTAAGAGCAAAAAAATTAAAACGGGTGTATAAAAACCAGGCCTGTGTACAAACCAGAAAAAGAGTCACACAAAAATAGAGCCCCGCAGCGGACGTAGAATTCGTTTTTTATTAATTCGTTCCCACGAAATAACAATTCGTTCCCACAAAATAACAATTTGTTCCCTCAATTTAACAAACAATTTTTTCCCTCAATTTAACAATTCATTCCCACTAATTAACAATTCGTTCCCACGATATATATGTTAATTGATAATTCGAGAGAACGAATTGCCAATTTGAGAGAACAAATTGTTATTTCGGGGAACAAATTGTTAATTTGAGGGAACAAATTGTTAATTTGTAGGAACAAATTATTATCTCGTGGGAATTAAGTGTTAATTCGACGGAACAAATTGTGAAATTGAGGATGGGAACAAATTAATAACAAAAAATTGATGTCCCCTGCGGGGCTCCGTAGATCCCACTGTAATAAAATTCTGGACAACTAAATTGACAACATACAGGGACAAGGGAAGCTATTATCTAAATCAAATTATCATTGAAGCTATAAACTGAGTGTAACTAAATGAACATCAATACAATACAGTACATGTTCACCAATATCAGACAATACAGAGCACGTTTATCCATACCAGACGATATTGATGTAACTTATGTATTAAACTGAATGAACACCAATACAATACAAGAATTCCGCGGAATCAAATGTCTCGCCGTGTTCCGCCTTGACCTTGACCCTGGGGCCTTGACCGCCGCCGACGACTCCGGAAAAGCAAAACCTTAGTCTCGCTTTCCGCTTTTGCGGGCGAGACAATAATATACTGAACAAAATATATTTAGCATGGTTACCATTTTGGTCATATGTATGCGTTACCTTAATCCTTAAGACCGCTATCTTATTTTTTTTGTCGTCTGCTGTTTATTTTTTATTTTCCATTTTTATCATCAAAAACATGCTTTGAAAGCACTTAAGAATAACTTACAACATGCGTTGACAGCACTTCAGAATCATTTTCATTCTGAAGTGCTGTCAAACCATGTTTTTAATGAGAAATAAGGCAAAATATAAAAGAAACAGCAGATGACAATTGTTGTGAGTAGTCTAAGGGTTAAGTAAATGAAAATATTTTGTAATGTCCCGCACCGACTCTCTAGTTGAGCTATTAACCTTTATTTGTGCAGTCCGTGCTGCAGTAACGAAGATGGCTCGCGATGTTTCAGTTCATGCACAAGCGACCGGTTTGCATACATGTACACTGAATTGATGTGAAACGTATTGTATTCCTATCGCCCTAAAAACCTGAAGTCCACAGAAAATTCCATCAAAATCGGCCATTGTAAAGAATGCCAGCATTACGTTAATGCAACGTCACAGAGCCTTGGGCATGAACATTTTAGCTGTAGCTCGCGCCATTGGAGTGTCCCGTAGCACCATATCGCATCTCCAGTTTCGGTTTGTGGAAACTTGGTCACTGAAAGATCGACCCCGCGCTGGCAGACCAAGGAAGACGACGGCTAACGAGGATCGGTACATTAAGTTAACGTCAAGACAAAATCGGTTCCATTCGATGCAGAAACTTGCAAATCATCATGCATCATCTGCATACGATAACTAGAACTCGAGTTTGTGTACAGACTGTTTGAAATCGTCTCCATTCGATGAACCTAAAGGGTCGACGACGACCATGTATTGGAGTGCCTTTAATGCAACGTCATCAAAATTATCTGACTCGACACCAATGGAACAACACGGTTTACTGTTCAATTTCCTGATGGACGCGTTCGTGTCTGGCGACGCAAAGGAGAACGGTACGATGCACAGAACATCATTCAACGTGACCCGATATGGCGGCGGCAATGTGATGGTGTGGGCGGAATTGCTTGTAGCAGTAAAACAATGCTAGTGACAATTCCAGGTACACTCACGGCTGCTCGCTACTGTGACAAAGTCATTGAGCCAGTACTTGTCCCGTACCTACGTCAACGTAATGGCGTCATCCTACAACAGGACAATGCTCGTCCCCATACAGTGCGACACACCAGCAGCGTTCTCAGCCAACACGGGATCGAGATATTGGACTGGCCGGCCAAATCGCCCGATTTATGGCCGATTCAGCACATGTGGGAAATTTTGGGAAGATGTGTATGATGTGAGCTGGATGACGTAGTGGCCGCAAATGTTGGGCATACCAAATACTGACTTATTCTGTTAACTTCCAGTGCTGACCGCTATGTTAAACTTTGACCTGTGGAGCAGCATTTGAACCATTCTGATTATTCAATGTGTGTCCACTGCTACAATAAATGATTGTATGTTATATCAATTTTAATATTCCATGAAGCAACATATTTTCGGAAATGTATGGCCGTGCTAAACTTATTTTGTTCAGTACACATATTTACGATTGTTGGACAATATCAATGCAAAACAATCAGTGTTCCTTTTTGCCCATTTTTGAAGCTGTTAGTTCAACCTCAAAAAGTATGTTGTTGTTTCTTTCTTTCTTCAATTAAAAAAACAAATATTTTTTTTTTCCTTTTTGTCTCGTACTGATCCTTGTTCTGATCTTGTTAGTGCAATTTGTCATGATAATAGATTGGAAAAGTGTTGTAAAATTGTATTTTTTTTTTTTTTTTACTAATTTCAAACTTTCAATTATTACGATAGATTTTTCTCAATTTCAAAGACAAGAACCCCATTCCAAAATTGACAAAAAGGAACAATGTCTTGTTAACCCTTACTTTCCAGCATCCCTGTTCGGGTTTGCAATAAATATATAAAACACTAGAGCAAGTGAGCAGGGGCTCACGGACATCCCGGGCCGACGCCATTTGGCCTTGACATTTGGCATGAAAGCCACATGCTTGGACTATAGAATGAAAATATGGATGATGATAACAAAGAATATGAAGTTTCAAGTCAACACGACTTACGGTTGCAGAGATAATGGGTACCCGAAAACTTTAATGCAAATCTTACGGACGAACAGACGTACGTACGGACGGACGGACGGAGGAATGATGAAAAATTACCCCTCGACATACTTCATATGCCGGGGGTATAACTAGAGAAAAGTAGATGCATGGTGCGCCATTGCTTTATACCCACTTTTCCAAATTTCTAAGTCAGAAAGAGGAGATAATCCATGACCTGGGAATCAAATAAAAAAATTGAAATTCAATTTGCACATCTACAAGTCATAAGGTTGGCACATACCAAATATAAAATATCCAGCTATTGCAGTCTAAACTTAGTTTTACTTCTTACATGGCAAACTTGCGAAGTCAAAAAGGGGAGATAATCCATGACACTGGAGTCAAACCAAAAATCGAAATACACTTTGCGCTTTGAAAAACACACATTAAATAGAAATACTCACCATAAGGAAGTCAAATTTAGCAAATATCATGTCTCCAACTTTTGCAGTTTAATTTTTTTCACTTCTTACAAGAAATGTGACACAGACCATGACAAAAACAAAAAGTGGGTAAGCTACCAGGCCGACAGTAAAATAATGAGCATTTCTTGTCCTCTCACCCAGGGGCTGATTTCATCAAAATTGCAAAGTATACTTATCTAGCAAAGTATACATTGAGGGAGTAATCATTTATTTTTCCCGAAATGCATTATTTCATATAGAACTAACGACTGCATATATTTGATGATTAAAAGTATGCAGACTTATTATACTGAATTTATTACATTATCACAGCCAAAATGGCTGTGATAATGTAATAAATTCAGTATAATAAAAATTAATAAATTTATCCTTAAATTGAAAATTTCTCCCTCAAAGTATACTTTGCTAGATAAGTATACTTTGCAATGTTGGTGAAATAGGCTACTGGTCTACTACCGGTATATGAGACACGCCATGTGATTTTGTACCTTCGGAGATCTGCGTAATTTCATGAAATAAGTTTACAAAATTTACAATACTTTTCATAAATAATATAATTCCGTATGTACTCTGCAAGCTTTGTCAACTTTTGACGCCATTTACAGAAAATATTGCAAATTTTGTAAACGTATTACATCAAATTACACAGATGTCCGAAGGTACAAAATCACATGGCGTGTCTCATACATGTATATTGGGTAGGAAACAATGGAAAATGTTTTGTTTATTCTGAAGTTGATGCGATTTGAAAATAGTTGAATATGCACCATTTCTGTTTGTCCAAAGATTGTATGTACGTAATGCAATCTTTGGTGGACAAATGTGGCTGTGACTGGAGACTGGGATGATTGTATGTACGTAATGCAATCTTTGGTGGACAAACGTGGCTGTGACTGGAGACTGGGGATGATTGTATGTACGTAATGCAATCTTTGGTGGACAAACGTGGCTGTGACTGGAGACTGGGATTTGTCATCAAAGTAGCTCCTGATCAAATAGCAAACTCCTGCAGCCTGATAATTTGTTCATGTATATTGCTTCTTAATGACGGGCGCTTCATATGAAGGAATGGCGAACAGGGCAGATCTGGATCTAGACTGGTCGCAAAACCACATTTGTCCTGTCACAGCTGCAAATGTGTAAAATAAATATGAATTCTGTTAATCATATTTTGAGAAAATATTTTTGTTTGCATTCACACTGTTAACCCTTTCAACACCAAGTAACTTAATGGGCTGTTCCATGCCACTGTGTCATGCTATTTCATTGGTCCATTCAAATTTTCAGGCTATTCCATTCTTCAGAAAGGGTAATTTTTTTTCAAATTTGATAACTATTAACAAACAGTGGAGATCCTGATGAGACGGCTCGTTACGAGCCGGCTCATCTGGATCTGCACTGTTTGCAAACATTGTCTCTATAGAGGTCTGTGGTGTTGAAAGGGTTAATATAATATAAAGAATTGTGAAGCACAATCTTGAAATTGACCCACACTGTGTTGCTGGAAATTGTAAATATATTCGAAACAAAAGGTAAAGGCTAGGTTGGCGCTCCTAGTAGCCACTGTAGCCGTTTGGCTACTATAACAGCCATGTGTCTACCCATGCAGGGATTCTGTTGGGGAAAATAAAAAAATCGCCACTTCAAAAAAACAATTGGCGATAAAAAATTACAATTTTGGAAAAAAAAAAAAAAAAAAATTCTCGAAAATTAAATTTTCTCAAAAATTGTAATGTTTTATTGCTAATTGTTTATTTTTATCGCCAATTGCGAAACTGGCGATCGCCAGCGGAATCCCTGCACATGTGTCTACCAATACATCAGAAATGGATATCTTGGACATTTTAGAAATAAAAGTACTACGTTTTTACAATTATTGGAGCAAATGTAAAATAGTATTGTCTTTTTTATGCATTATCCATTAATTTTTGCTACTACAGTGGAACCTCTCTAAACCGGACGCCAAAAAAACACCTGTGATATTATTTTTTCTTGGTCATTAACCCTTTCCCTGATAGAGACGACTTTTCACGCCTCTGCAGAAGATATCTTTTGAAAACATTGTGGGAACAGGGGAAATTGCTTGTAACAAGCAATTTCTTCTTTTCCCACAATGTTTTCTACTCTTATCAGATAATTTAACCATCATTTGACCCAGCATTTGATTCTTTTATTCAGATGTTTTGGATTTGGATGAGTCGAAATATCGCAAAACAGGGAAAGGGTTAAAATCAGGTGATAATGTCCACAACTATGGTGTCCAGTTTAGAGTTTCACTGTAATTTCAAAATGCCAGCGCCAACCTAGGGTAAAGGTCAACTGTCACATACCTCGGCCTCCTCGTATAGTATCTTCAGCCTGCAGGGCTGGCCGGTGTAGGGCTCCAGGAGCTCCGCGGCCCGCCACACAATCTCTGCGTCCGGCACCCATACCCGCGCCCCCTGTAAATGTAGATTTGGTTGGTTCATTGAATGATTGGTTCATTGAATGATTGGTTGATTATAAGGTTTGATCATGTCCAGCCGTGTGCAAACGTTTGCTGTGGCCCGAGGGAACTGTTTGAATCCCAAGGCCGCAGGCCGCGGGTTCAAACAGTTCCCGAGGGCCACAGCAAACGTTTGCACACGGCTGGACATGATCAAACGTTATTGTGTAATTTGAGCATTATATTCAGTATTTTCAGTACTATAAAATCGTCCCATTCACATAGATAATTTTCGGTATGCATATTCCGGGGCCGCGCCATGAACGTCATGAACGTCATGAAGTAGTGACGTCATGAAAGCACTTCCCCGTAGTGACGTCATGAAGGCAATTCCATTACGCGCGGCCCGGAATGAGCATTGCCTAAAGCCATGTGCAAACAGCACGCGCTATTTGTTTGCACATATGTGCAAACAACGGAAACCATGTAACAATGATTGATTGATTGGTTGATTGTTTGAAAGACAGCATCTTTAGCCTTTGCCCTGTGTAGTGTTCCGAGGTCTGCAACACGGTGGTAGAGGTCCATTGGAGCAATGTGTGTGTGAAGCAGATCTGAGCAAGTAAATAAGTTATAACCAATTTCTCTGATGTTAAGTTTTGTAAAGAGACTAAGTATTTGACCTTGACCTTGGGATCAGCTGGGGTTGGACGGTCGTGGATTTGGCACAGCATGGTAGTAGAACCTTACAGGAATGCATGTGTGAAACAGAAGTTATAACATATTTCTCTGATGTTAAGTTTTGTAAAGAGACTAAGTATTTGACCTTGACCTTGGGATCAGCGGGGCTTGGATGGTCGTGGATTTGGCACAGCATGGTAGTAGAGCCTTACAGGAATGCATGTGTGAAATATTAAGCATTTTAGATGAAGGAAATAGAAATTATAACAATATTTGTAAGTTTAGTGACAGACGGACGCACAGACGCACAGACGGACAACCTGACTCCAGTATACCCCTCACAACTTGCTGCAGGGAGTATAAAGACAGCATCTTCAGCCTTTGCCCTGTGTAGTGTTCTGAGTTCTGCAGCCAGCCACCCATATCTGGGCCCCTGTAGATGTAGAATAATTGGTTGATTTATTGAATGGTTGATTGATTGGTTGATTGATTGTGATTGATGGACTGATTGGTGGGGTACTGTTTTAGTCAACAATTGCCTTGATCCTAGGTCGGAGTGTATGATGTAATATAGTCTATAGAAGTGGGTGGTGGGGGATGTTTTAATCAACAATTGCCTTGGTACTAGGTCGGAGTGTATGATGTAAAATAGTCTATATAAGTGGGTGGTGGGGTAACTTTTTTGAATGGGCCATTTCTGGGTCCTAGGTCGGAGACCTTCACCAGTGGGTATACAATGTACCTTCAAATATCGCACTCGCACTTCAGCAGCAGAATAGCCCGGTATGTACAGAAAGCCATCGTACAAACCACTCACATACTTAAACGCTAAATTAGTCGCCATTATCCAAATATGCGGAAACACCAATTATTCTATATTATAAATGTGTCGTAGGATAAAAATGTCTGTTAATATGCAACGCCTACTATCTCAATGTATTCCAAATGCAATTATTCTATATTATAAATGTGTTTTCTGGAAACAATTGTTGATAATATGTAACGTGGTTGCCATCTTAAGTAATCCAATGCAATTTGAAACTTACACATAAATGCATCATCTACAATCAATTCCCATGTTTAGATATTTATCTGGAAAAATCACAATGTATTCCGACAATGTGAAGTATTTCAGGGGGCAACGGGTGGTAAATATACATGTACCATTGTACCAAATTCACACCAGCTCTGGATTTCGCAATACTGCAAACTTTTGATGTCCTGAAATCGAAACTAAAGCCTGAACTGCGGCTATTTTCAACACGATACACGGTACAATGTATTAAACAAAGTAACGATATGTGATAAGGTGGGTTTATTCAGAGTACGCTGTCAATAAATTAATGCAGCTGTTGCTATAGCTATCATGTTTTTGAAATAATGAATATTTACATGCGAACCAAAAGCTCCAGATAAGTCTAAAGCGTACTATATACCCCCTGATTTAAAAATCATTGCGTATTTTACATTTACAAATTAATTATTGATTTTCTTCATTACTACCGAAGGAACAAATGATACAAAAGATAACAAATTAAAACATTCACTTATTTGAGCTGCAAAAAGCAAACACTTTTGCAGCTCAACTAAGTGAATTTTCAACTTTATGACAGTATTTTCACTACTAAATTTGAAAATCAATGCATATTTTCACATTGCTGTGCGTATATTGTACTCCCACTTTTGAAAATCAATGCGTATTCAGCTAAAATAATTGCGTAAAATATGCCAATACGCACCTTATCTGGAGCTCTGCTAACCCTTAGAATGATAGGAATGAAAATGGTCGTCTGCCGTTGTTTTGTATTTTGTCTTCTTTCTCAATAAAAAACATGGTTTGACAGCACTTTAGAACCATTTCCATTGGAAATGATTCTAAAGTGCTGTCAAACTTTGTTTTTGATTAGAACAAGAAAATGTCGCCTATCGGCACACGAATGTCCCCGGTGGCAGATTGAAAAAACTGTGGCAGTGGATAATAAATTTTAATGTGAGAAAAAGTTCAACGTTGTGAAGGTTAAAAGGTCATGGTCATATGGACGTTTGGTATTTGTGCACAAGTGTGATGTATTGAAATATTATAGTGATCCTTAAAGGGATATAGACAGAATTGAGAAATTCAGACGAACTTCTGAATGTGTGAAAAAGTTCGAAGTTGTGAAGGTCAAAAGGTCAAGGTCATATTAAAGGCAGCATGGAAGTGTGGCATTTTTCCACAAGTATGATGTATTGAAATATTGAGGTAAACTATCAATGGATATAGAAGATATGACAGAATTGAGAAACGCCGGTGAAATTCTTAATGTGTGAAAGAAATTCAAAGTTCAAAAAGTCAAGGTCATATTAAGGGCAGTGGCAATTGTCCACAGGCATGCTGTGTTGAAATATTTAAGCAATCCTTCAAGGGATATAGAAGTTATGACATAAATAATTCCAGCACAAAAATATTTACACAATTCCCTAACATTTGATTGGCCCGTAGCAAGTCTCTGTCCAAAATTTATATCCCAGTAAACTCCCACACCGAACTACTTTCCGTAACCGTGAGGCGCAGTTAAAATAATTCTTAAGAAAACGGAAAATAAACACATTTTCTTGATGAATTTATTTCAAAGGCTGGAATTATAAGGAATGAATGGCCTTTTTGTGGAATTTATCGGGGATATAAACTTGGAAAAGTCGCGGGAATACTGGACGAGGCCTTCCAAGTTTATACCCCGATAAATTCCACAAAAAGGCCATTCATTCCTATATTGAAAATCAGCGGAGAACTTCTTAATGTGCCGGACACGCGGCCGGATGAACTCACAAACACACAGTCCAAACAATATATGCCTCCGGCTCTACCGAGACAGGGGGCATAAAAAACATGGTTTGACAGCACTTTAGAATCATTTCCATTGGAATATTATATTAAAATATGTATTACAGAAACTGTGATAAACAGGAGAGATAATAGTTAGCCACTATTTCACATTTTTTGCTATACACATACCAGAAACGAGAAATCTTCAAAATATATTTATATTTGTTTGTAAATGATCATTCCATTGTATACCATATTTATTTTTCAATAAATCATTACAGGGGTGGATCCAGCATTTGGGGAACGGTGGGGTTGTCCTATTTTCGAACTCCATACTAAATGTCCGGAACTAGACTTTCCTGGGTTTTACGGCATTTAAATTCAGACTCCATAAATAAAATAAATTAGTAACAATTGATTGAAGAAACTAATTTTTCAGTATTATAACATTTTTTACCAATCCTCAATATTTTTCATGCGACATATTGTACAATTGGGTTCATGAATGGGATACACATCTATAACTACCGGTATCCTATAGTAATTTCCAATAACCTCCGAAGTGAAGCACTTCTACTGCGTGTCAGCCTCGATGTCCTTATACTGTGTGTCAAACATTTTTTCTCTCTTTTAAAGTCACACTTTTATTAAATATTCGACCACATGGACTTAAATATTTGTTTAAAGTGCTGTCAAAGCATGTTGTAAATTATTCTAAAGTGCTGTGAAAGCATGTTTTTGATGATAAAAATGAAAAATAGAAAATAAACAGCAGACGACAAAAAATTAAGATAGCGGTATAAGGGTTAAATCATCGCTGATGTTTTATATAGTTCCTCAATAATAATTGTCCCTAATGGGCGAAAAAGTGGTAAGGAAGTGTGGGAGGAGTCAAAAAACGAAAAAATTTGGAAATTGGCTCCGAAACCTGTCTAGATAGCTTGGATATGATCTAACTAAGAAAACAAAAGTTAAATTTTAAAAATCGGTCCAGTATTTCTAAAATTAAAAAAAATGTCCCCATGTTAAATCCCATAGACATCTTCACGGAGTGAAGATGTCTATGGGGATTTAACACGGGGAAATTTTTTTTCGCAATAAAATCAATATTTGACCAAATTTCACGAAATAAAAAGAAGGCTCATTCTTAAATTTTCCTTTAATTTAATATTATCGAAAAAAATATGGTTTTTGAATTGTTTATATGGCCGTAATATTTGGGCAGCTTTCGTGAAACAGACAATAATTTACCTCCGCAAATAGAGTAAAGGTAATAAGTCCTAAAGTAAGGAATAAATATATTTTTAATTTTTATTTCTCCCTAATTTACCTTGGAAAAGCAATCGAGTGCTTCATCGTCACTGAATCCAGTCTGGAACAGGAACCGGTCGTATATTGCACTCACAAATCGTTTTATGCCACTCATTTTCTATATACTCCACTCACAAATCATTTTATGTCACTCATTTTATATAAAATCTGTTTATGTCACTCATTTTCTATATATTCCACTCACAAATCATTTTATGTCACTCATTTTATATAAATCTGTTTATGTCACTCATTTTCTATATATTCCACTCACATATCAATTTATGTCACTCTTTTTTTATAAAATATTTTTCTGTCACTCATTTTCTACACTCATTTTCTATAGATTCCACTCACAAATCAATTTATGTCACTCTTTTTCTATAAAATCTTTTTATGTCAATTATGTTCTATATATTCCACTCACAAATCTTTTTCTGCCACTCATTTTCTATATATTCCACTCACAAATCTTTCTCTGTCACTCATTTTCTATAATTATATTCCACTCACAAATCTTTTTTTTTCTGTCAATCCCTTTCTATTCCATTTTTCCTCTCAAAAGAGGATTTAACGTCCAAGCAACAGCCAAGGTTATACATGTATGTGTCTGTGATCCTGAGAGATGAAGCCAATGGGATTCTGCACCAGTGTAGCTCATGTAGCCGATTTCACCAACATTGCAAAGTATACTTTTCTAGCAAAGTATACTTTGAGGGAGAAATTTTCAATCTAAGGATAAATATATTAATTTTTATTATACTGAATTTATTACATTATCACAGCCAAAATGGCTGTGATAATGTAATAAATTGAGTATAATAATTCTGCATACTTTCAATCGTCAAATATATGCAGTCGTTCGTTCTATACGAAATAATGCATTTCAGGAAAAATAAATGATTACTCCCTCAAAGTATACTTTGCTAGAAAAGTATACTTTGCAATGTTGGTGAAATCGGCTACAGATCAAATAGCAAACTTCTGTAGCCTGATAACGATCTGTCAACTACATGCTTGTTTAAAAGATGACGGGTGTTTCATTGATGGAATGGCGAACAGTGCAGATCATGATCAGACTGTGCGGACGCACAGGCTGATCTGGATCTACACAGGTTACAAAACCCATAAGCCCCATTTCTCTAGTTACAGCCACATATATAGCAGAAATTCCTGCTTGTTTCCTAGCCTTGCCTGATAAACTTGATCAGGGATTCCGCTGGCGATAAAAATATACAATTGGCAATAAAAAATTACAATTTTCGAAATTACAATTTTTTTATATTTTTTTTGAAGAGGCGATTTTTTTATTTTCCCCAGCGGAATCCCTGCAAAAGACACTAGCTTGGTATTCTCTATGTATGGAGAGAAAAAAACAAGACTAAATTAATCTTTATGAAAATTATGAATATTCTTTCAATTCATGGAAAAACTAGATGGCCGTGGCCAGCATGTCGCGCCTGCTGAGGCTTTGATAGTATACCGAAAAACTTAAACCAAAAATGTTAACCCGGACGGACGTACGTACGTCAATGTGCCGACTATACCGCGGTGTCCGCAAGCGGGTGCGACAAAAAGTAAACAACTAAATAAAAAATATGTGTATCCAGAGAGCGAAAAATATTAATACATCATGTCACTCAGAAAACAAATCTGCACAGATTTAACACATCCATTCTGATAGATGTCGGAAAAAGCGAGGACTGCACAAAATCTCATATCCGCATAATCCAATAGAGAACCGTAACAATGTTAGCGCCAAATTGTGGTAACGGGCGTAATTCCATAAATCCGCTTGCATAATCAACTGCGGGGATAATTGCACCTGCTCGGCAAATGTCACATGGGTTGATAAGTCTGAAACCCGGGAACCAGCTAGCATATTCTAAATAGGGCGACTGAGGATTCCAGCTGAGCCGGGAACCGATTAAGATGTGGGTTATCTAAATATGGCATATATTATGGTGTTGAGGAAAAACATTCCTAGTCAAAAGTTCAAAACATTTGTTTTATTTCTCCACAAATAGGCCAAGTTGTGAATGTTAAATAAGCAGTATGTACGCAATGCACACAGACTGTTTTGTTGTTGTTTTTTTTTTTTGGGGGGTGGAGGCGGGTTGAGAAAGAACTCCTATTTACTTTACTTCTTCTCGAAAGTATATGTTGTTACCACTCATTTGAACCGTCTCGCCGGAGAAATAAAGAAAATAATTTCTGCAACAACAAAATATTTGTATGATCCTTAGCCAGTTTTATAATTTGTCGTCTGCTGTTTATTTTCTATTTTCCATTTTTTTTTCATCAAAAACATGATTTGACCGCTTTAGAATCATTACCAATGGAAATGATTCTAAAGTGTTGTCTAACTATGTTTTCAATGAGAAGAAATACAAAATAAGAAACAACAGCAGACGACAATTTTCGGTTCCCGCCTTCTAAGGGTTAAACAAACCAGACCAGTGGTTCATGTACATGTATGTATTCCCCTGATATCAATATTCCCTTAACACTTTCACCCCTAAATAACTAGAATGGACTATTGATATGTTAATTTTGCAACCAATCCAATTGTCACAAAATGGTTTTCAGACTAGTCCATTTATGAAAACGGGGTGTTTTTTAGTTAAAAAATATGAAAATTACTTGCAAAAAGTGCAGATACTGATGAGACGGCTCGTTACGAGCCGGCTCATCTGGATCTACACTGTTTGCCCAGGCCTCTATACAGGCATGTGGTGTTGAAAGAGTTAATGAATGCACAAACACGGCTCTGTATGCTTCATGGTCGTTTGAACTAATGCACTGAAATAAATGTACATGTAGTGTTTCAGATAATTTGTTTGTTTGTTTGTTGGGATTTAACGGCCTATCAACAGCTAAGGTCATTGAAGGCCGGGTCAATGGGTTTAGTATTAAATCCCATATATTACCTGTACAAGTACATGTACATGTTCAAGTACATGTATAAATGGGGGGAAATCGGGGAAATCCTAAAATCAGAACGGAATATTTATAATAAAAAACAAGAGTGCCGAAGGTCACACTATACGCCCGTCGAGGCAAGGCCAGTTAACAAGGGGAGATAACTCACTGACAATTAATAGGGTTCTTGCCGTGATAAACATGTATATTGAATTTGGTCACGACCTGTCAAAATAAATAGGCTTCTTCGTCTTGCCGTGATAAACATGTATACCAAATTTGTTTACGATCGGTGAAGTAGAACTTGAGTTATTGCGTGGACAAGGATACAGAGTGCGAAAAATAAAAATGGCTGCCAATGGGGAGATAAGTAATTGGAAATGTTTGAAAATAAATACATTTGGTCACGACCTGTCAAAATAAATAGGCTTCTTCATCTTGCCGTGATAAACATGTATACCAAATTTTGTTACGATCGATGAAGTAGAACTTGAGTATAACGTGGACAAGGATATACAGTTCGAAAAATAAAAATGGCCGCCAAGTAATTGGAAATTTTTGAAAATAAATAAGCTTCTTCATC
Organism: Conchocele bisecta; assembly: GCA_029237695.1. Lineage (NCBI taxonomy): Eukaryota > Metazoa > Mollusca > Bivalvia > Lucinida > Thyasiridae > Conchocele > Conchocele bisecta. Next base: position 4,203,230 of record CM055275.1, on the reverse strand, counting down.
TTGCCGTGATAAACATGTATATCAAATTTGGTTACGATCGGTGAAGTAGAACTTAGTTATCTCGTGGACAATGATACAGTGCAAAAAATAAAAATGGCCGCCAAGGGGAGATAAGTCATCGGAAATTTTTCACAATCAATAGGCTTCTTCATCTTGCCGTGATAAACATGTATACCGAATTTGGTTGAAATCCGTCAAGTACATGTAGAACTCTAGTTATTGTGTGGACAAGCTGTGCCCGCCCGCCCGCCGCCCGCCCGTACAAGATGAATACATAATACGTCCCTTTTTTCAGACGGGCGTATAAAAACTATATATTCAGCCCTGAAATCAGAATAATCCTGATCTGATGCCAGGTCCTCGCCACACCAGAATCACTTGGCCCCCTCCCAAAAGCAGTAGGATCAGTAATAATCATACTACTTTTATAATGGGCAATAACCCATTTCAACTCCCAGGTAACAAAAGAGCCAAAGATAAAAACGTACCTGAGGGCTAAACCAGGCAAATCGTGATTCCTATAAGGAGTCCAGCTTGGGAGAATTATATTATACAGAATTAAACAGGTTAAATGATAGAAATGAATGAATGTCACATAAATTGCCTTGTCTGGACCGTCAATTTCCAATTAGATGGCCTTTCTCCATTGAAAGACAGGGATTCCGCTGGCGATCGCCACTTTCGCAATTGGCGATAAAAATAAACAGTTGGCGATAAAAAATCACAATTTTTTTTATTATTATTTTTAACTTTATTTTTGAAGTGGCGATTTTTATATTTTCCCCAGTGGAATCCCTGGAAAGATGCAACAATTTGCCCCATTAGGCACTACACTTGTGTTGCCAATAAATAAATAATTACGATAAATATTATGAGAAAGAAAGAAGGAAATGGAGAAGGTGTGCAGGCAAGGCTTCAGGCAGGCACCTTTCCGATCATGTTCCATTTGCATTCAGTGCTCCAGATAAGGAATTAGTAATGGAGTATTGTCACTCCATCATTTCTGAAGCAATTCGGTATTTCAAAATTTTAATTGGGTAAAATAGAATCACACTACTGTTTACACATCAGCAGACCGCACTTATTGAATAGTTTGCTTCTAAATGAAAACACATCTTGGTATTTCATTAGAATTGTCTCCTTGGAGACAATTCTAATGAAATACCAAGATGTGTTTTCATGGAAAAATAAGAAAATATGCTATATTTGTGGTCTGTTTATTGTTTTCTGTTGCATGATAAAGATACCACAAATTTTTCATTGCTTTTTGATACTCACTACTTCTGATTTCAATTGGGTATTTACGCAAATACGCAGCTTATCTGGAGCTGTGCATTAAATCACATTATCTAACTAGAAAATGTGTTCATAGAGCATGAATGCCCCACATATTGCTTTGATAGTAACGAGACAAAATTCCATATCCAAAAGAGGGAGATAATCCATGGCTCAGTGTCAAAGCAAAAATAGAAATTCACTTTCTGCATCTACACACCATAAAGAAGCTTCAAGCCTCCAGCTGTTACGGTTTAGAAGTTTATAAGTTACAAGGCAAAATGGTGAAATTCTAAGTCGAAAACGGGGAGATAATCCATGACCCGGAGGTCAAATCAAAACCGAAATAAACTTGCGAATCTACTCATCATAAGGAAGCTACATACCAAGTTTCAGGTCTGTAGCTAGTATAGCTAGTATCTCTTTATTCATTGCAGACAAAGCCATGCGACATTGACCTGTGGAGATTTTGGTATCCTCTTTATTTATTATTTGACATGGCGAATGCGTCATTGACCTGTGGATTTTATTGGTTTATCTCTTTATTCATTATTGACAAACAGCCATGGCGACATTTGACCTGTGGCTTTTGGTATCTCATTTTTATTTATTATTTGACAAAAGCGATGCGTCATTGGACCTGTTTGGATTTTGGTATCTCTTTATTTAATTAATTGACAAAACAGCCATGCGACATTGACCTGTGGATTTTGGTATTCTCTTTTAATTTATTTATTGACTAAAGCGATGCGTCATTGACCTGTGGGATTTTGGATATCTCTTTATTTATTATTGACCAAAGCGAGTGCATCATTGGACCTGTGGATTTTGGTTATCTCTTTATTTATTATTGACAAAGCGATGCGTTCATTGACCCTGTGGGATTTTGGTATCTCTTTATTTTAATTATTTGACAAAAGCGTGCATTCAATTGACCTGTGGATTTTGGTAATCTCTTTAATTCATTAATTGACAAAGCCATGCTCATTGACCTCGTGGATTTTGGTTATCTCTTTATTTATTATTTTTACTAAGCCATGCATCATTGACCTGTGGATTTAGGGTATCTCTTTATTTAAAAATTTGGACAAAGCCATGCATCATTGACCTGTGGATTTTTTTGGTATCTCTTTATTTATTATTTGACAAACGGCCATGCATCATTGGACCTGTGGATTTTGGTACTTTCTTTATTTATTAACTTATTGACAAAGGCATGCATCATTGACCTGGGGTGGATTTTGGTATCTCATTTATTTATTATTGACCAAAGCGATGAGTCATTGACCTTTGGTGATTTTTGGTATCACTTTGATTCATTCTTGACAAAGCGATGCGTCATTTGACCCCCTGTGGATTTATATGGTAAAACTCTTTCTTAATTATTGACAAAGCCATGGCTTCATTGACCATGTGGGATTTTGGTATCCTCTTTTATTTATTAGTTGACAAAAAAGCGATGCATCATTGACCCTGTGGCTTTTTTAGTTCATTATTGACAAATCGATGTGGGCGGTCATTGAACCTGTGGATTTTTGGTATCTCTTTATTAATTATTGACAAAGCGTGCGTCATTGACCTGTGGATTGTTTGGTAATCATCTTTATTAATTAATCTGGGACCAAAGCGATGCGTTCATTGACCTGTTGGGATTTTTGGTTACTCTTTATTAATTATTGACAAAGCCATGGGTCAAATTGACCTGTGGATTTTGGTATCATCTTTAATTTATTAATTGACAAAGCAATGCGTCATTGACCTTGGTGGATTTTGGTATTTTTTTCTTTTATTTCATTATTGACAAACAAGCGAATTGCGTCATTGACCTGTGGTATTTTGGTTATCTCTTTTTTAATTAATTATTGACAAAGCGATGCGTCAATTGACCTGTGGATTTTTGGTAATCTCTTTATTAATTAATTGACAAAGCCCAATGCGTTCCATTGACCTGTGGATTTTGGAATATCTCTTTATTCATTAATGGAAAAACAAAGCCATGCATCAATGACCTTTGGATTGGATTTCATTATTCATTAGTGACAGAGGCCCATGCGACCCATTGACCTGTGGATTTTGCTATTTCTCTTTATTTTTATTTTATTATGACAAAAGCCATGGCATCATTGACCTGTGGATTTCACTAGGATTTTGCTATCTCTTTCTTTATTATTGACAAAGCCATGCGTCATTGACCTGTGGATTTCATTATTCATTAGTGACAGAGCCATGCGTTGTTGACCTGTGAAATTTGGTATCTCTTTATTCGTTATTGAGAAAGCCATGCGTCATTGACCTGTGGATTTTGGTATCTCTTTATTCATTATTGACAAAGCCATGTGTCAATGACCTGTGGATTTTGGTATCTCTTTATTCATTATTGACAAAGCCATGCGTCATTGACCTGTGGATTTTGCTATCCCTTTATTCATTATTGACAAAGCCATGCATCATTGACCTGTGGATTTTGGTAACTCTTTATTCATTATTGACAAAGCCATGCGTCATTGACCAGTGTATTTTGGTATCTCTTTATTCATTATTGACAAAGCCATGCGTTGTTGACCTGAGGTTGTGACAAGCAAGATTTTCTCACTGACGTACCAATCGTGGACAGAATTGTCACATATCGCATTATCAACGGCTGCATCTGAATCAATGGCAGCCTAATCTCTACAAATCTCTACCCGACAATTGATTGTACGACAGCGTTTTACTCTCGTAAGGTGTCAAGTTGAACGATATACGACACATGCCATGTGATTTTGTACCTTCGGATATCTGCGTGAATTCCTTAAATACATTTACAAAATTTACAATATTTTTCATTTATAGATAAAGTCAAGATTGACAAAATATTCAGAGTACATGCGGAATTAGCGGAATATAATTCCGCATGTACTCTGAAATTTTTGTCAACTTTTGACGCCATTTACGTAAAATATTGTAAACGTATTTCATGAAATTACGCAGATGTCCGAAGGTACAAAATCACATGACTTGTCTCATATGTGTCCATAACAGGGGATGGCGAGTAAAAGCGAAGGCTATTTGACACTGCTGTCCATTCCACTTAAAGATACATGCCCACTCAGTAGGCACAAATTGTTCTTTATAGGAATTAAATAAGTGTATAATTATGTCACTATTCCACAAGTTATAACTAGTTATAACTAGATTTGTCAGTAAGCGAGGCTTACGGAATACCCCCCGCGTGGGCCCATGTGCCCCTGAATACGTAAGGAAATAGAAGTTGCAACGTATAACATATTTCTCTGATGTTAAGTTTTGTAAAAGAGACTAAGTATTTGACCTTGACCTTGGGATCAGCAGGTTTTGTACGGTCGTGGATTTGGCGCAGCATGGTAGTAGAGCCTTACAGGAATGCATGTGTGAAATATTAAGCATTAAGTTGTAACATATTTCTCCGACGGACGGACGCACGGACGCAGTGCCCACTACATGTATATACAGATATAATCATTTAGTAATATTTATTTTACTAATAGTGACTGACGTTGGTATCAGACTATTTTCAACACCACATGCCTGTATAACGTTATGGGCAAAACGTGTAGACCCAGATGAGCCGGCTCGTGACGAATACCTCGCTCGTGAAGGATACCTCGCAGCCATTATGGCGACTTGTGAGGCCATATAAAGTTAATTTATTGTTTTTGTTTATTGGTGTTTAATGGCCTATCAACAGCTAAGGTCATTTAAGGCTGGGCCAATGGGTTCAATCCCGCATTTAACCTGCTGCATTGGGAGGGGGGGATTCCAAAATCAGAACGGTTACATCGAGAAAAAATGTATTCAACCCTGAAATTAGAATAACCTGACCTGGTGCCAGGATTCCAGATTAAACTGTCGCATACAACATGCCAAAGACGTAATTGAAGGCCAAACCAGGTCTCCAGTCTAGATTATGTTAAGGATGAACCCTGCTCGTTAAATTACCCATCGCAAGCTCCCACCTGCCACCCTTAAATATCATCCAAATTTTGGCGATAAATAGGGCGGTGATGGTGTCTTATTTTTTTTATTAACAGTTGTTGTAAATAGTGTTAACAAACAGTAATTAATGATTTATCTTCAAATATATTCAAATAAAAAATAATCTGGCATTACTGTTTAGGGGCGGGTGGGGATTGATTATACAGTGAATTAATTTTATATTGCCTGATGATCTCTGAACATAGCCACCAGACACACATGTTGAAGTAACAAACTAAGGTATATACATGTACATACATTAAATATACATAAAAGCATCAATAAGTGAGTGAAAAAAAAAAAGCTACAGAGCTCCAGATAAGCTGCGTATTTGAGTAAATACCCAATTAAAATTGCCAAAAACCCAATTGAAATCAGAAGTAGTGAGTATCAAAAAGCAATGAAAAATTTGTGGTATCTTTATCATGCTACAGAAAACAATAAACAGACCACAAATATAGCATATTTTCTTATTTGTCCATGAAAACACATCTTGGTATTTCATTAGAATTGTCTCCAAGGAGAATGGAATACCAAGATGTGTTTTCATTTAGAAGCAAACTATTCAATAAGTGCGGTCTGCTGATGTGTAAACAGAAGTGTGATTCTATTTTACACAAATAAAATTTTGAAATACCCAATTGCTTCAGAAATGATGGAGTGACAATACTCCATTACTAATTCCTTATCTGGAGCCCTGAGCCAACATTTTTTACTCCATATATGTGTATAGGAGTACAGATTATTTTTAGCTTATTGTTTTCACTATAGGAATGAATGGCCTTATAATTCCAGCAAATGAAATAAATTAATCAAGAAAATGTGTTTATTTTCCGTTTTCTTAAGAATTATTTTAACTGCGCCTCACGATTACGGAAAGTAGTTTGGCGTGGGAGTAAATTTTGGACAGATACTTGCTAAGGACCAATCAAATATTAGGGAATTGTGTAAATATTTTTGTACTGTAATTATTTATTGATGCTTTTTTGTATATTTAATGTAATTATAGACCATGGTCCGTCACTTCAACCTGTGGCCGGACACACACCACACCTGACACACCGATGTTGTGTATTGAGGGAGCAACTGCTGATTAGATTCAGCCGCTGATTTTTCGGCTCATTCTCTCCCAGGCACGGAGAGTAGGATAGTAATGTTGGTTATTGTCTTCGGTGCGATGCCAATAATATTTGTTGTTTATCATAGATGGTGAAACGTTCAAATAGTAACTTGAATCTGTTGATGTAGCAGGGTGTCAGACCATTGTGGGTGTCTTCGTAAATGTTTAGTTAATATGTCTATATTATTTGAAAATATAAGGGATTGCTGGTGAACATCAATTTTAATTGTTAGATCGGAAGACTTTCAGGTGTTCGAAGCTATGTTTTCAAATTGATTCACGTAGTACAACAACAATGGCGCATCCTTGAGGTCACGTGAACTGTCTGACATGTGACACACATATTTCCGGTGTTGAGTGACATATCTGTCAAAAATACAAACAAAGGCGAAATTTATTTGTATACTTGTTTCTGATAATTATCAAAATATATGTAAAGTGTGCGGAGCCACGTACACTGACTGTATATATTTGTCTGTAAACATTCTGTTCTGATTTTGGTATTTTCCTTCTTCCCTACACATGAAATATGGGATTTGACCCTGTAAACCGACCTAAAATGACTTTAGCTGATGATAAGCCATTAAACATCATTAATTAAATAATATTTATTAGTACATGTAATCTTGTAGAACTAACCTATTTTCAGTACTTTCAGTACTTTGATTATTATCTGTAGGAAAATGCAAGTCTGCTGTACCTCTTAATGTACATGTAAGGTCCATTTACAATGTATGATGGTCAAGGGAATTAATTAGCCCTTGACCAAAGATAATGACCATCTGCATGACAAGCATCCAGAAAATGTATTATCTTGTCAAATTATGTGACCGGCCATGAGAAAATGGCACAAACTGCTTTGCGATCAGCCTGTGTATCCGTGCAGCCTGACCAGGACCCACACTGTTCGCCACAAGTAACCGAGCACAAAGAAAAATGGAGGTCATTAGTTATTGACCAGTGTAGGCCCTGATCAGTCTGCACATTCTGTGCAGTCTGATCAGGGCCTACACTGTTCACCATAAGCGATCCGGCACAAAGAAAATATAATGAGATACTGAGTTACTGACCACTGTAGCTCCTGATCAACTAGCAGATCAACAAGGGCATTGTTATTATGAAGCTAATCCCCTCGCTGGCAGCCTTGATAAAAAAAAAATATGAAAAGTCATGCAGAGCATGATGTTATTAGCCGATCAAATCAGGGTAAAGTGCATCGAACATATGTAGGTGTCTCTGGTAACATTGTCAATGGTAAACTATTTTCGACCACAGTTCTGTACCTAGCATTGACATTTTTCTCGATTTTGTGCAGGTTTTGGAAACCCGTTCCCAAATCCATCCAATATCAGCAATGCCATAGCAGCAATGTTTTGTTGACACCATTATGTTGCGAAATATTCCAGAGTAACACCTGTACTGTATGCTCTATTTATCTACAAATTACACTCCGCAATACACAAAGTTGTAGTCACTGTGTGTTTGTCCGAATTCTGTGGCAGCACGTGAGTGGGCGGAGCTACCAGGGCTATATATATCTAGCGGTTACAGTGTCATCTAAAAATAGACGCAAGCTCCTGCGTCTTCAGGCACATGCCCAGATTGACCTAATGTGCCCCATCCGTGATTTTTTGCGCGATGTCGGGCGCAAGACAATCTATAATTTGCGGCATTGACAATAATTAAGGGGGATTGCTGCAATCGCGCGTGATGGATGCATCCCTGCCATCCCTGCATGATACGAAAACAAATCAAAGTTGGCTATGAAGGGCAATTCTTCGTTTTGATTGGTGGAAAATTTTGTGAATATTAACTAGCGTCAAATGATGCGCATACGCGATCCAATGGGATAAACCCGAGAATGCTGGGATAAACGAAAAATGCTGGGGTTGCTAGTAAGGAGATTTTGAGCAGAGGTCGATTATAAATTAGCCGAATAAACACATTTTACGCGATTATACGTGGCTGAAACTTGTTCTGTTTAATAAATAAAAGCTTTAAATTAGCCCAATAATCGGCGTATGTTGGCGTATATGGCCATTAGAGCCAACTATGGACTACAACAACAATAACTTCCGGGTTAAATCTCTTCCAGCGTTCAGCTCATTACGTATTCAAAATTGTGTTATTTGGCTATAAGTAAAGTTTTAAACGGAGATAATTGCCAAAAATGCAAACTTTATCGGTTGATGCAATTTGGAAGTGATACAGAAAAATTCGCGTTCGTAGATTACCGAATAGCGGAGAAAAGGGTTGCTACAAACTTTTTCAGAATTCGATGGATAACCAATATATTAGCCGATCTATAAATAGATCGGCTAATAATAATAGAACGTATTTGCATTACAAACAAGGTGAACATAAGTCATCAGTGACCTTGGGCAGTCAGACTATACTGGAGCAGACTCAATAAACCTTTTGTATCATGATGCAGGATATAGCTCTTGCAGAGGTGTTGGAAGCATATTAACACCTTAGACTGCTACACACAACAATAGTCTTCTGCAGTTGCTTTTATATCTTGCTATATTTCTCAATAAAAACATGGTTTGACAGCACTTCAGAATCATTTCCAACAGACGGAAATGATTCTGAAGCGCTGTCAAAGCATGTTGTAAATTACTCTAAAGTGCTGTCAAAGGCTGTTTTTGATGATGAAAATGGAAAATAGAAAATAAACAGCAGACGACAAACAAAATAAGATAAGGGTTAATATTGGGGAGGCAGATATCGACCAAGTGAAGTGAGTTAGTGCGAGGGGGGTCCGGGGGGCATTCTAGATGCCATTTCTTGCATTCTGCTGCATTTGAGACACATTTTTGGTCCAAATATTGGGGCGGCAGTCGCCGCCTCACTTCAGACGCCTCTGTCTGGATATGTGACTGGAGAAAGTGGGTTTATGGCATTTGTGGCCAGGTCACAGTATTCTTTCCAGCACTCAAACCACGGTCATAATCTGTTGCCAGGCACTGTTTCTACACCAGATCCCGTGATCCCGGGTGTGAATCGCAGTAAGATTTGACATTCGGATATAAATGTAGGTCAAGGATAAAGATAAGCCAACCTGTCATGCTGGCTGATGTCAATGTATATAAATATACAATACAATGTATACAATATATTAGATCAGAGTTCCAGGTATTGTGTATTGGTTATTTTAGCAGAATGCACACCGATTATCAAAAGTGGGAGAACAAAATACTCACAGCAATGTGAAAATACGCAATGATTAGTGAAAATACTGTAATAAGGTTGAAATGTACTTAGCTTGCTTTTTGCAGCTCAAATAAGTGAAGTTTTAAATGTGTTTTATTTTTTTTATCCTTTGTTCCCTATTTAATAAGGAAGAAAATACATAATACATTTGTAAAATACGCATTGAATTTGAAGTCTGGTGGTCTAATACTCTTTAGATACAAAATTTATCTGGATCGAGATCTGTTAGACCCTGATCATATGCGCAATCTAATGTGTTGGACAAACTGGTTGAAAATACAATAAGGGCATCGGTATCACTAAGCTACCAGTAATCCCCTCGCTGGCAGCCGTGATAATATATTTTTTTAAAACATTTTTGCCTTACAAACAAGGTGAACACAAGTCCTCAGTGATCTTGGGCGGTCGGACATGGGCCGTGTGTAAAACAAAGCACATCCCTAGATACACAATGTGGCCAAATATTATCATACGTTCGTACATGGGCCGTGTGTAAAACAAAGCACATCCCTAGATACACAATGTGGCCAAATATTATCATATTCGTTGAAGCGGTTCATAAGTTATTGAAAAATGAAAGGCGTTACTAACTCTCTTATATTCTTCGCTCTCACACAAGTAAACAATTGTGGAATTTGGCGTCAATCAGTTTGTCTGCTTCTACATGTTCAATGGGTCAAACATTGTGGAATTTGCTGTGAATCAGTTTTTACTGGTGTTAAATCTCGAGTCGTACATTTTCCATGCTTGATTAAGGAACTATTTTCTTATCCCATCCAAGGCCAGCTGCATTGCGGTTTAAGATCAATACACATCGGTAACTACATCGATCCCATCACAAATACCAAACAACAGTCGCAGTTCTACAGCTTTATAACCAGTACAATGGTGGGTTATGTAGTCAAATATTTACGAGCCCCACAGGGGACGTGGATTTTTTTGTATTAATTTGTTCCCACGAAATAACAATTTGTTCCCTAAATTTAACAATTCGTTCCCACAATATAACAATTTGTTCCCACGAAATGACAATTCGTTCCCTCAATTTAATAATGCGTTCCCTCGAATTAACAATTCGTTCCCACGCTATAACAATTTGTTCCCTCGAATTAACAATTCGTTCCCATGAATTAACAATTCGTTCCCGTGAATTAATAAAAAAAAAGAATTCTACGTCCCCTGCGGGGCTCCGTAAATATTGGATCATGTTGATTGACTGACTGATTGGGGTTTTAAATATGTTCAACAGCAATACACAGATGGGCCGATTATTAGACAGAGAAATCAGAGCTGCAGATAAGCTGTGTATTTGCTTAAATACCCAATTAAAATTGCCAAAAACCCAATTGAAAAGATCAGCAGTGAGTATCAAAAAGCAATAATAATTTTGTGGTCCTTTATCATGCTGCAGAAAACAATAAACAGTACACAAATATAGCATATTTCTCTTATTTTCCATGAAAAAAACATCTTGGTATTTCATTAGAATTGTCTCCAAGGGGTTTTACATCCATTCAACAGCAAAGTCATATACAGAGGGGCCAAATATTTGAATTCCCAACTTGTCTGGTGGACATGTACGTCGCTTGCTACTCTGGCATGGGTAGCCAAATATTTGAATTGATTGTCATTTTATGTTCATGTAGTGAAACATTATACACCGGTGTGGAGTGAAACATTATACACCGGTGTGGAGTGAAACTTTCATATGATAACCCCGTCAGATTGTGTAATATTACTGACGATACAACAACATTCCAATGGCAGTACATGTACACGTAACCATTATTTTAAAAAAATATAATTTTCACACTATCCTGATCTGATGTCAGGTGTGAATCCCAATATGGATGGATTTGTCATTAATGTATGGATTATTGAATCCTGATAATGACAGAATCAGCATTAACACAGGATGGGTTTGGCCTGGGGTTAGAACACCGGACTTCCAATCCGGAGGTTGTGGGTTTCGAACCTCGTCTAGAGCATCGAACAATACTTTCATTTTACAGTGGAACCTCTCTAAAGCTGACACCAAGAAAACATCTGTGATCTTTTTTTTGATGGGTTTCTTGGTCATTTATCTCAGGTAATAACGTCTGTTGATGATCGCATAACACAAAATTCTGTCTCAAAATGATGAAATGCCTGATTTACAGTGAAACATCTCTAAACCGGACACCCTGGGAACCTCCAAGGGTGTCCAGTTTAGAGAGGTTTCACTGTATTTCCATCCCACTGGTCTGTCGGATGAGACTTTAAACTGTAGTCCTGTCTCTATATGACCCTAGCTGTTGCTGTGACGTTAAAGCCATTCACTTTTTTTAAACATTAAGTTTTGTTTGTTTGTTGAGGTTTAACGGCATATCAACAGCTAAGGTCATTTAAGGCCGGGTCAATGCGTTTAGTACTAAATCCCATATATTACCTGTACAAGTGGGGGAAAATTCGAAAATCAGAACTGAATATTTACAATAACAAGAAACGAGGCAAAGCCACGAAGGCCAGGTTTTTTCCAAGCATGGACACTTGGATAACATAATTATACCCACTTTTTGTAGACTAGATGGCCATGGCCTGCATGTCGCGCCTTGGGGCGAGGCATGGACACTAAAAAAATAGATATAGTAGATGGAAAAACTTTAACAAAAAAACTTTAACCAGACACACGGACGTACTGACGAGACGTACATTGTGAGGTTACTAATCCTAACCCATCCTAAATCAAACCCCGTAAACATCAATCGTACAGAAAAAAACAACCCCACAAGACAAAATAACCCCACAAGAGCAATTTATAACGGGGTTAAAACGGAATAAGCATCTCTTAACAAGTCCATCACTGTGTGGTTAACCTCACAATGTAGCTCTCGTCTGGACGGACGTACGGACGTATGCCAAAATGACGACGATATCGCGCTTTCCGCAAGCGGGTGCGACAATGATGATAAACACCCATGTGAAGTATCAAGGTAATGGGTGAAGCAGTTGCAGAGATATAGTACACGAAAAAATTTTAACAAATAAATTCAAAGTAATTTGACCTTGACATTGCGCACAGGGGCCGCACGGTTGGGGGTTAGAATGAAAATATGGACGATGATAAACACCCATGTGAAGTTTCAAGGTAATGGGCGAAGCAGTTGCAGAGATACAGTATAACAAAAAAGTTATGAAGCTGTGAAAGTTTGGTGGTCCTAGGTGGTACAGTACCAAAGAAATGGACTTAAACACGAAAACTTAACATTGAAAACGCGCAAAACTTAACATTGAAAATGGCTAAGTCGATTGCGCGGAAAAAATGGGTCAAGTTAAAAAAATAAGTAACATGTTGGATAGTGATATGTGGTGGGCACCCCTTGATTATGAAGCTGTGAAAGTTTGGTGGTCCTAGGTGGTACAGTACCAAAGAAATGGACTTAAACACGAAAACTTAACATTGAAAATGCGAAAACTTAACATTGAAAATGGCTAAGTCGATTGCGCGGAAAAAATGGGTCAAGTTAAAAAAAAAAAGTAACATGTTGGATAGTGATGTGTGGTGGGCACCCCTTGATTATGAAGCTGTGAAAGTTTGGTGGTCCTAGGTGGTACAGTAACAAAGAAATGGACTCAAACACGAAAACTTAACATTGATTGTGGACGCCGCCCGCCCGCCCGGCTTTCGCCAATCCAATAGCCTGGATTTTTTTTCAAAAAACCTGGCTAAAAATTTACCTGAGGGCCAAACCAGGCAAATCGTGATTCCTATAAGGAGGAACCCCTACCGTTAATTATGCGTCGCATTCGCCCGACCAACCACTCACTTCAACATTAAGACACATATAATGTTATGGTTTAGCCTTCCCCCTCTGTTATATAACAAGGAAGGTATTTGGTATTATCTAGCATACAATTAATATCCCGATATGCAAAACCATGAAAACAAACATTGACAAACTGCTTCCTCATTGTTGACAAAAATACTGTAATAACCTTAAATATTCGGACACCATTTGTTTGGGGAAACCCCTCTAAAATCGTAGTGTATCCAAATACATTGTTATTGTGAAAAACAAGTACAACAGGGATTCCGCTGGGGATCAAAGTACTGAAAGTACTGACTGGCGGGAGACAAGTAGCCACTTGTGAATTTGCATACTCAGAAATTCCTTGTTAGAAATATATTCGATGTTGATTATTGGATGTACAATCTGCAAATTTGGAGAACTTGATCAGTTACTGGTGTTTGTAAAATACAGCCTGCTTTAAACACAAATAGGTTGATGAAGCAAAGGTGCTTTATGTCCGACTAATAAACCGTTTTACGAGGTATATTGCAGACGTATTTATTGGGGTAGAACCCAGAATTGAAGTGGTGATATACGCCTTTATACGGTCTGCTAATCCCAAGGTAACCAACTCCTTCTGTTCTCCCGCTCACTCTGACAGAACGTGGTTGGTCTGTTCCAGCTCATTTTGCCGATGCAATTTGGACAAACAAACATAACGTTATTCTATTGTCTGTTTCAACTGAAAGCGCCGATGGATAATACGAAAAACCTTTTTTTTTAGAAATTAATCTCGAAACCTGGCGAGATAGCTCGGAAATGATCGAACTAACAACAAAAAATTACGGCCAAAATCAATCGACACTTTGCAGAATAGGGATATAAACCGAGTAATCCAAATTGCATACCCAACAGGAACTCTGGAGGTGTGACATAATATTATTCTTTTCAAAATTATGACTGGGCGTAGGCCTACATGTACATACGTGTATGCTGCATGAACGGCAAAATGTTTTCATGAATTTTGTTTCGCTCACCCAGAGGGTGTTGAGCATTGCCGTTGCTATTAATAACTTGCTTTCAGTTCACTCGCTGACTTTAAATGTCACCTGACTGTTGTTAATTGCGAACGCAAATTGAGCCTATTGAGACGTCCCCCGATGAACAGAGAGCCACTTTCGAAAGTAGATCCGTGCAAATGGCCAGAATCACGATCCTAATAGCGTGGAGACAGTAATTGTCTCCCGCCAAAAATAAAAAAATTGCCACTTCAAAAAAAACAAGAGTGCCGCAAGTCACAAAATACGCCCGTCGAATATGGGCCAGACAGCGAAGATGCAGAAATGTTAAGCTGTCACCAAGGCAAGAAACATTAATGAGAATTTTGAAAGTCTATAGCATTATTTCTTCATCTCGTTGTGCTAAACATGTATACTAATTTAGGCAGAGATAGAAAAGTAGAGTGTAAAGTAGAAATGATAGGGAATTGGACACAATAATGTAGAAAAAATGGCTAAGTTAAAAAGGTGATATTTTTGTTAAAAAATATTTTTTCGGCATAAAAACACCAATCTTCAATATGTGTAGAAGATGTGTGTATAGTTTCAGAACGATCGACTGAATGGTTTCGGAGGAGTTGTGTACACAAACTCTGTACCGTATATAGAATTGTATAGAAAAATGTAGAAAAAATGGCTAAGTTAAAAAGATGATATTTTTGTAAAAAAATATTTTATTAACATAAAAACACCAAGGTGTACATCTTCAATATGTGTAGAAGACGTGCGTATAGTTTCAGAACGATCGACTGAACGGTTTCGGAGGAGTTGTGTACACAAACTCTGTACCGTATATAGAATTGTATAGAAAAATGTAGAAACAAGAAATGCGTCTGTCGAACGCGGATGCCACCTGCAGCATATTTGAGAAACTGTGACAAAGTGGTTAACCGAAAAGTGTGACGGACGGACAGACAGACAGACAGACAGACGGTCCAAACACTATATGCCACCCGTTTCTTCGAAACCCAGTGGCATAAAAATGGCTAAGTTAAAAAGGTGATATTTTTGTTAAAAAATATTTGTTTGGCATGAAAACACCAAGGTGCACATCTTCAATATGTGTAGAAGACGTGTGCATAGTTTCAGATCGATCGCCTGAACGGTTTCGGAGGAGTTGTGTACACAAACTCTGTACCGTATATAGAACTGTAGAAAAAATGGCAAAGTTAAAAAGGTGATATTTTTGTTTAAAAATATTTTTTCCGCGTAAAAACACCAAGGTGCACATCTTCAATATGTGTAGAAGACGTGTGTATAGTTTCAGATCGATCGACTGAACGGTTTCGGAGGAGTTGTGTACACGAACTATGCGCTTTTTCTTCAGCCGCCCTCCCGCCCGCCTACGGTAAAACATAATACATGTACGTACCGTTTTTTAAAAACGGTCGTATAAAAAACGGAGTGGCGATCGCCAGCGGAATCCCTGGTACAACCATACTAACCATAAATATTTGGACGTTCGTTGCTGTGAATAAACAAATATTAATGTGTGTTTCCCAGAATAAATTGTGTCCCGAACATTTAGGGTTACCGTATTATGGTAAACACAGTTTTTGTGATTCTACACAGTCATATTGCCCGCCGAGGCTTTGATAGCACACGCATAGCAACAAACTTTAACCCAAAACCTTAAACGGATGCACGTACATGTAAAAACGCCAATGTGCCGACTATATCGCTCTGTCTGCAAGCGGTCGCGACAAAAACGGTGAAGCGGTTCATAGGTTATTAAATAAAATTAAAGCATTTGCCATACCAACAAGGTGAACATACATCATGGTCATGTAAGTGCTCAGACAGTGACCATGTACTTGGGTGGTCAGACGTGGGTCATTTGCAAAACAAAACACCATCCCTATACAGACACTGTGGCCACATATTCTCAAAATCGGTGAAGCGGTTCACAAGTTATTGAACAAGAATCCCGCTACGGAAGCGCCTGCTGAAGCATATGACTGTAACATGATCATAGGCATGTGCTGAAGTAAACATCACAAAAACCACCAGAGAAGTGCATGCTTAAAACATGAAAAAGGTCAAGGTTGAAGAAACTTTTTGACAAACAAAATGGCAACGTGTTTCCACAACCATGTGAAGGTCAAAAAGGTCAAGGTCGTGTCAATAGCGGCATGAGTATGTTCCAAATGCTTACGTGTATCAAGTGTTCAAATATTGAAGTAATATTCATGTTATATCATGATGAAGAAGCTTGTACAACTTTTTGACTCAAAACTTGTGTGGTGGAGATGTACAAAATGTATGGTCACATTAACTCAAATTCATACGTATGAATGTACATGTACATTATAGTACCGACTATATCGCACTGAGTGCAGGTGGTAATAAAGTATACAGTGCGCAATGTAACTGTACTAAAGTTGAAGCGACACCGACATTATCTTTGTGACATTGCTAGACTATTACAAGAAAAGAACAAAGAGACACTTAGATAGAGCTGCAGATAAAGTACAGCCCTGGGAGTGCTGCAGTTTCCATAAACCGCTCATTTCCAAACAAATCAATTATTGTGGAACCAATTTGCAGCAAAATCAGTTACTCGACAGTTTCAACCAGATGACTGCAGAAATTTGTTTTTACTGTATGTGATAGTCAGGTGTGGATAAAGGGGGGGGGGGGTGTCCAGGGGGTCCGCACCCCCCCTCCCTGCTCTCGGCAAAAAAAGAAGAAGACGAAAATCTACAATACTCGAATAGTTGGATGACTTTTTTTGTGGCCTAGGTGTCAGGAAATCGCATCTGCGGCGATCTGGCATCTAAAAATTTCATGGGGGAGGACCCCCAGACCCCCCTACTTTACAATTTCGCGCTCGCGGAAGTCGGCTATGCCGAATTTTAATTACAGACCCCCCCCCTGCAATTATTTCTGTATCCGCGCCTGATAGTGTAGACCCAGATCAGTCTGCAGAGTCTGTAACAAGAGGATCGTAATTATCACTAAGCTAATCCCGGCGCAGGCAGCCTTAATAATAAAATTAAAAAGAAAAAACCTTTTTCGCCGACAAACAAGGTGAACAAAAGTCCTCAGTGAGGGTCGTATGCGATATCCCTAGACACACATTGTCAGAGCTCCAGTGAAGGTGCGTAATTTGGAGGTAATTTTTTTATTTCTCCATCAAAAATGGCAAGTTGGGAGTGCTTTAGAATCGTCTCAATGAGACGATTCTAAAGGACTCCCAACTTGCCATTTTTGATGAAGGAATAAAAAAAATTCACCCCAAGTTGGTCAAATTACGCACCTTAACTGGAGGTCAGGAGCTCTGATTGTGGCTAAATATTATCAGAATTGGTGAAGCGGTTCATAAGTTATTGAATAAACAAAAAAGATTTTAACATTTTTGCCTTACAAACAAGGTTAATCTAAGTCCTCAGTGACGTTGGGTGATCATACATGGGTTGTATGTAAAATAACACACCATCATTAGACACACATTGTGGCCAAATACTATCAAAATCAGTGAAGTTGTACACAAGTTATTGAACAAGAGTGCCGAAGGTCACAATATACGCCCGTCGAGGCAAGGCCAGTCAACAAGGGGAGATAACTGACTGAAAAACAATAGCTTCTTCATCTTGACATGATAAACATGAATACCAAATTGGGTTACGATTCGTCAAGTAGAACTCGAGTTCTTGTGTGGACAAGGGTACAGAGTGCAAAAATTAAAAATGGCCGCCAAGGGAAGATACATGTAAGTCATGGGAAATATTTTAATATAATCAATATAGAGTTCTTCATCTTGCCATGACAAACATGCATACTGAACTTGGTTACAATCCATCAAGTAGAACTTGAGTTATTGCGTGGACAAGGATGGAATGCGAAAATGAAAAATGGCCGTCAAGGGGAGATAAGTTATCGCAATTTTTTCAAAATCAATAGGCTTCTTCATCTTGCTGTGATAAACACGTATACCGAAATTGGTTACAATCAATGCAATCCCACCCGTACAAGGTGAATGCATGTACATAATATGTCCCGTTTTTTAAATGGGTGCATAACAAGAATTCCGCCACGGAAGCGGTATCGCGCCTGCCGAGGCATTTGACAATAACTTTAACGCATTTGCCTTACAAAAAAAACGGACGACGACGGAAAAAGCACCGACTATAGTCGCGCCTCTGCTAAAGCAGGCACGACAAAAATGAAAGGTGTTACTACATGTATGTACCGTACGTACATGGACTAATGTTATATCCCCTCTTGCCTATAACCTTTTGACCTTTTGGTAGCCATCTTGGATAACGTAATAACCTGATTTTGACAAAAAAATGCCCCAGAGTGATCATATCCTCGATACCTTATATTTGATATATGACATTACCATATTTGGTCAATCATATTTAGACCATCTCCGTGAAGTTTGGTCAACATCGGCCAAGCGGTTTGAAGAGGGTGGAAATGTGTTGACGGATGATGGACAAAAAGCGATAAAAAGAGGCCACTTGAGCCTTCGGCTCAGGTGACCTAACAAGAATTCCGCCACGGAAGCGGTATCGCGCCTGCCGAGGCATTTGACCGTGAACATTACAAGTAAATAAATGACCTTGACCATGAGAATTTGGATGTGGTCATCCCTAGACAAACATTGATGTGAAATATTATCAAAGTCTGGCAAGGGGTTAAAGAGATATAATTGTGAAAAAACAATCATTTTAACGCATTTCTGTTACAAAACCGGTGAACATTAAAAGTAAATAAATGACCTTGACCTTCAGAATTTGGATGTCGGGGTGTGCGTAATGAAGCATCATCCCTAGAAAAACATTGATGTGAAATATTATCAAAGTCTGGCAAGGGGTTAAAGAGATATTGTGAAAAACAATAACTTTAACGCATTTCTGTTACAAAACAGGTGAACATTAAAAGTAAATAAATGACCTTGACCTTGAGAATTTGGATGTGGGGGTGTGCGTAATGAAGCATCATCCCTAGACAAACATTGATGTGAAATATTATGAAAGTCTGGCAAGGGGTTAAAGAGATATTGTGAAAAATAATTAACTTTAACGCATTTCTGTTACAAAACCGTTGAACATTAAAAGTAAATAAATGACCTTGACCTTCAGAATTTGGATGTGGGGGTGTGCGTAATGAAGCATCATCCCTAGACAAATATTGATGTGAAATATTATGAAAGTCTGGCAAGGGGTTAAAGAGATATTATGAAAAAACAATAAGTTTTAACACATTTACCTTACAAAAAAACGGACGACCACGAAAAAAAGAGCCGACTATAGTGTGCTTAGGCTACGAAACTGTTGCTACATTACGCTTTCATTTTTAAACAACTTACTACATCCTGATCTGGTGACAGGTGCTATAACACATATCTTGTGTACCCAAAACATAAATCAGCAGATACCTTTTTCAGTGTTACTTTTTTTGTGATTTGGGAGTAGGGCTACTTTTATAATCAGGAGAATTTATTGACTTCCATTGAACAATAAAAAGCTTTGAGCAATGAAAGGCAGTGACCTGATCTGGAACCAGGCACTGTTACTAATACTGCCCAAGAAATTAAAAAAAACGTAGCACAACAGCTAAAATTCTGGACTAACAGTATATTCATTATATGCATTTGGCATTAGGAAAGAACATCGGCTCCGAAAACATTAAATGATCAACAACAAAAATACAGACGGACACATGATAAAACAACTTATACACACAACTTATATATTACGTGCTTGATTAAAACAAATTTGAAAATAAATGTCAAAAAATAACCATGATGTTTTCATATGACAAACACGACAAATAAATAAATATTGTAACAAAAATGTGTCGTCAACTGGTACGCGTCGAATACTGGTTGGCAATTAAATGGATACAGGCACTGGGCATGTGCTTAAGGGGCTAAATTGGATCACATGCATTGACTGGACATGCTGGTACACGTACTACACGAGATAAATGGAAGGATGCTTCTAAAGGTGAAGTAAGAGGTAAAATATTGAAATAAAAATACAATTTTACAAACACGAAAATCAACAAAATTAATGAACAACACGTTTCGCACCTTAGAATACAGCTCAATGGCTGACATCCTGTTTACTTAGTGTGTCAGGCGTCCAACCATCTCCAGTAACACTATTTAAATATCCAATATTTGTAGAATTCAGTAAATTCAGTTGTTGCTAGCTGTTTAATCGCGAGATCTGTCATCCGCCATAATTTTGACGTTTTCCTCCCACCTTTGATCTCGCGAGACGATCAATGAAAACAGACTGTGATCTGCCCACTTCTTCATTTAATTACCCAGACCGGAAGTGAAGATGTCTTTAGTATTTTGATACCAGTCTGATCAAATTTCAGTTTAGTCCGGGAGCCACACACTAAATAGAGAATAGTAGGTTAATTAGTGCCGTGAACATGGTGAATGGGAAAAAATATCTGGCGAGGCTTAGGAAACTGGATGGGCGAGGCTCTGCCGAGCCTATCCGGTTTCCGTGCCGAGCCAGATATTTTTTCCCATGCACGGCACTAATTAGCCTACTATTCTATTTATCCCGTCAACATTCTAAAACAGCATTTAAATCAACTTAATTTAGTTAATTTAGCCTTCAAAAGCGAGATAAGTTAATTAGATCCGAATTACATCAAACAGTCATTGGCGCACAGAACATAGTTCGATAAAGTATGGTTGTAAAATCCGTTAATCAACAGTCATGACAGTAATTTGATCAATAATTGTTTTAGACTTTAAGAACTTTAATTTACACATCGAAATATTTCACGAATAATCTTAAAATGTTACAACGATTTTGTTTCTGTTCTTTTCACCGTTCGTGAATCATGGAAATGAAAAAAAACAACAATACGACAGCTTTACGATTTAATCCTATTTATAATGGCAACCATCCATCCCGAATTAACCATTACAACGTGTACTTCAGGCAGGTTTAACAGATAAATGTTCTAGCTGTTGATACTTTATATTTTGTCACCGACAATGTGAAATTACAGCTTCTTTTCAACGAAATACACTCTCAAAATTCACCAGACCCATCCATTTCTATTTGGGACAGATTCTGCAACGATTGCGATCTGTCCAGAATAAAAATCAACAACACAAACACCATTGTATTTCGTTTATTTCTTTACCTGACTGGAATCACTGGGAGCTAGCAGCCATTTTTATGTGAAATGACGTAGTAGACTTATTGACGTAAATATAAGTATGACGTCAGACTGAGTGTCCATGTGTGTGTCAGTGTGTCTGGTTAAGAAGTTGCCGGAGTTTCTCCAATCTGCTACCGGGGACATTTGACAGGCCACATTTCCTTCATTAATTCCTACATTATATTGGGAATAATGCAATCCTTGGTCGTTATAAACAGAATGACAGAGAGGACATGTCGGAAGGTATATGAAACAATACGTGTATTATACACCATATAAACGCAGACGTACGTAGTATAGCAGCTGTTCTAACTACAATTTAAGTAGTATTTAAAGGTACATGCCCACTCATTATATAGGCACAAACTGTTCATTATATAAATTAAATAAATGTATATATATTTGTGGAACTATTCAACTAGTTCTAAACATTACGAGTGCCCGCTATACAGATATAATAATTTAGTTATATTTATCTTACTGATAGTGACTCGCGGTGGTATCAGGCTATGTTCATGTGCAAATGAGGCATGATATGTTTTAATTATTTATACTAATTATAAATGCGTCACCTGAAAAAAATAATATTTGTTGACAGATTATATAAAGTATGATCATTACACATAACAAAATAAACACAGAGAATAAATACATGTACATGTAGTAATGTTCGTTAACATTTTAAGGAAACACGGTTATCGCCCCTGATATCAGTGTGGAAATTTACGTCTGATATAAAATGTATATAATAATGCCAATCAATAATGGTGAATGAATGTTTATTTTGCCGGAAAATGTTTGTGCGCCTACTGAGTGGGCATGTACCTTTAAAGGAAATATAACAAGCTTCTGTTTTCGCGATACGCTTCTGTATTCATCATTTATATATCAACTAAAACAAATGTTACAGTAATCCGACCAGTATGTGCCGCTCTTTTATGGATTTCATATTCCGGACAGCCAGTTTTTCAAGCCGTCACTGCATGACTAACTTCCCCTTATTTTGCTTACCACAGTTACTTCCCTTTGCGGTCACGTGGGTATATGATGTGTCAGTAGTACTTCCGAAATGTATGCATAATACGATTACACGTAATAGTTCAACAGACTACTTAGAACTCCAGTTTATTAGACCGCTGATATAAATATGTGTGACTGTACTGTAAAAATATAAGAATGACCTAGTTACAAACAACATACTGAAATGCGACAGTGGGTGACAAAATGGACATACTGTGCAATTTTCAACAGCTGTAGGATACCAGTCTTTATTTATTTATATTTACATCGTCAGATTACAATCTATTTTTCACCGATAGTACTTATATATAATGCTAAAACACAGTAGACACTTATCAGAGCTGTCAAGTGCATAGATGGATCTGGTGCTATACTGGTTAAACTGTCATAACGTCATTCTTGTAGGCCATTGTCCACTTGCAATGAAACAATGCTGTACATGGGGTCAAATAAGTAAAAAATATAATGCCTCATTTGCATATGAAAATAGCCTATAGCTAATACCACCGCGAGTCACTATCAGTAAAATGTATATTACTCAATGATTATATCTGTATAGCGGGTACTGATCATTTTTAGAACTGGTGGAATAGTTACACAAATAAAATTTATTTAGTTCCTATAAAGAACGTGCTGTGCCTACTGAGTGGGCATGTACTTTTTAACATCAAGTCCAAACATTTTCTATTTATTTGAAACAAGTCAGTAGGAAAATAGATTAGAAATAGTAAAGAATTTACTGTACATGTGAAAATTGAATAAAAACTTTTAATTCTTTGTATCTGTCAACGAACAAAATATGTGATTTAGTTATATTTTAGTATTCGAAAACAGTATTTATGGAAAAATAAGCGAGTGGACATTCAAGTTACACAATTTTAGTCTTGAAATATAACATTCATCCATGTGTAAAAACAAACACATCAAGATTGGATTTTCGGGAACTGTAGAAAGCACCCTGATGTGCACAGTGTATATATTCTATCTACAAACGAACCGGAAATCTGTTATTAAGGTCGCCTTTGGTGTTTTTAGAGCATCAAATGGTGGTCACCACATATACTTCTGATGAGAAATAAAGAAATTCCTGAGCCTTGCCAGATATTTTTTCCCATTCACGGCACTAACCTACTATTCTCTATTTCAACAACATAGGATATGTAGATGCAATATCATCAAATTCCTATTTAAATTTCATTTTATAAAGCTTACAAACACACGAGAGCACTTATACAAATACATTCTTCTTATTAATGTGGGACTAAACCAGATTACCCGAAGGAAACACACTTTTCCGGTCTGGCGGTCATCTTGAACACCAGTTAATTAGCATATGGTCACAGAACGTAACGTCAAAACGCCGGAAAACACGCCATTGTATAACTATTCATGCTCACATCACAATGCATCGATGATAATCTCAAAAATAGACTAAATGTGCAAAGATATCCGCCGTTGGAGTGTAATAAATAGGATATTCCATCGTACATGTTTGAATAGCGGAAATATACACTCATGTCCGTCGGCGTCCGTGCAAGCATATAAGACATATGTCTAACTTCCACAGTGCATGCCTAAGCGCTATATATAATACATGTATATTACAGAAATTGGTTTTGATTTCAGAGTATTACGCCAAGTCCGGGTCCCGTGGTAGTTCGGCAGGACTATATCACTATTTTCAATTACGAACCATGACTTACATATGTCTTGAAATTATCAGTGGTCATTATGATGTCATTGTGTAAATGACGTCATCACGTACCGCGGGATTTTGTTTTCTCAACAAAAATCCAACGTTCACACATTCAAATCGGTACGGAAAGTGGTAGTTGATTGTCTTTCGACGTTACAGCAAGTTTATGGCATCATGATTCTATATTGTATTGATGTTACCAAGTAAATATTACGTTTCCGGAATAAAATCCCACCTCAGGCATACACGTTTTTTTTATTAATTTCGTTATTATTGGCAAATTCGGTAATTGTTTTATTTGAATGTAAATATTCATTGAATGGCACACGTTTACGAGGGTCATCCAATAGGTAGTATCATATTTAATTTATTTTGGAAAATTGATATTTATTTTCGCTATTTTCTTTCCATTATCATAGTCCTGTTAATATACACATAGACCCACCACTAATTACGTACCATGCATTGCAGATGTCGGAAACTATCAGCGTCATTATGACATCGAGAAAATTAGTCCCTAGGCGAGTTATGGTTGTCAGAATCATCGGAGACACATGAATTAATTCATAGAAGAAATTTACGCAATACACCAGCCTAAACACATAATACGCACACGGCGATGGTCGAGGAGCTTTCAACGTGGCACAAACATGCATTCAACGAACAGCGGTTGAAATGTTGATTTAATTTATATTGGTTTAATATATAAAATTGTTATATTACTTACATTTCTGAATCATACTCTGCTGGTCATGAAGTTCATGCTTATGAAAAACGTCTACCACACCAGAATGGGATTTTTCATGTTGCATTTGTTTGGAATTTGTTTTAATTTTATCGCTGTACACAGCATGCAAGTCGAACAATTAACATATATGGTTGATAGATAATCAGAAACTCGCCTGTGTATACAAATAGTTTATGTAAATGAGTGTTCTACATAAGCGCATGTCATAGCAATTGCTTATTGTGATGTAGACCGAAAGCCACTCCAGGGCCTGGAAAATAACGATAATGTACCACGTGCAGGTAGGGCGAGTTATGATTGTGGCAATCAAATGGATTCCATGATTAGCGATGTATGGTCCCACAAATACACACTCATGCAATCAGCTCTCTCCCGAAGTATATCTACCAGTATACAAAATATAACGTGAACCGCGTAGTATATGTATTCCTGTTCGGCGAGAGTCATGGGTATCTTGACATTGTTTGAAATGTTAGAGATCAAAAGACACATCGTAACCGTCTTGCTTGGTTTGTCGTCATGGAAACTATTCAATGAATGAAGTGATATATAATGTTCACTACATGTTCAAACAGGTATGTCAGACTCATATACTTATGATATTCATATCATATGCTGGTTGCATGGACTGTCATCTATATTACATGTTTACGTACACAACGTGGTAATAACAGAACACTGTACAACAGTTATGTAATGTTGTTAATTCTAACTTTCGTTTAGTCTCATTTGGCGGTAACATCGCGTATAGATTAAATTGTCGCTAAAAGTACATGACATAATTTTGCTTAAGCATGATATTAGTTATATGAATTGTGTTCATTTTGTGACTCAGGTAGACGTTTCTTCATACACAATATACCGTGCACGGTAAGGGCATGAGACAAAATACAAAATGGAATAACACATGATACAATATGTTCCAATCTTAAGACACATACATTATTACTAATGAGCGTTGGTAGAGGAAATTACACATTTAATCATCAAACAAACACCTGCAGTAACTAGCACATCTCCTAGTCATACTAAAATATTTATAATAAACAATTATCATATTTATTCCGCCGCTAATGATAGAATGTGTATGGTGATTTAGTTGCATATTGTACGAGATGCCGGCCATTTTGAATGTGTGCAATTCATAATTGCCTCAAACGAGTATCGAGAAACTTCATGCGGCATGCCAATCGTTAAATCGTCGTAGCTGATCGGTGTTATCTCGTCTGATATGTTTGTGTAATACGTGAATAGCTCTGAATTCCAGAAAATGGCTGTTCCAATTTTATTTTGCAGTGATGGTTATGTTAAGTATACAAATGAATACGTGTATGCTAATTTTTATGCTTTTAGTATGCTGTAGATCAAGGAATATGTATACAATGCGTGAGACCATTGCATTTTTTAACGGGTATGTGGTACCGATATTGATATCAAAGTTATGAGAATGATTTACGAAATTTATACGAAATTATAAAATGGCGGCCATTTTGGATTTACACATTTCTCTTTTTTATCGTAGAAATGGTTTATAAGCATTGCATAGCATGGCCGTTATCACACGTCATATTGGTAACACAAATCTTTGGTCCGCAGAGATGGTATTACAACCCTATTTTATGCCGGTGCGCACAGGCCTAAATGTCGTCATCAAGCGCTATTATTTTCAACAAAAGTCCAACGTTCACACATTACAATCGGTACGAAAAGTGGTAGTTGATTTGCTTTCCACGTTACAACAAGTTTGTGGCATCATCGTGATCATGCTTCTATATTGTATTGATGTTACCAAGTAAATATTACGTTTCCAGAACGAACGAGTTGGGTTTTAAGACAACAATTAACCATTGAGGAAGCATAGTTACTTTCATTTTCGCATGTTATATATATGAAACAGACAGAGATACTAGTGTCGGATATAACCAATTGCAACACTAGCCAATGAAGTTGGTATTAGCAGATAACGCGTTTTACGACAACTTCACGCCACACTAACGGTAGGTCATGACGGCGAATGCAAGGCTAAATGCTATTTCTTAACATAATGAGAACAAACTTTGAGACAGTCTGGCTATAAGACATTTCTGTAAGATAAAATATAAGATGTAGGCACAACATTTTCTTTATATCAGAGACATCATTTGAGACATTTTCTGGCAAAATAAACATTAATTCAGCATTACTCCACGTATCGATTGGCATTATTATACATCTTACATCAGACGTATATTTCCACATTGATATCAGGGGCGATAACCGTTCCTATCTGTATCTGTACATCTGTATTGTTATGAAGCAGCACCAATACTGGCATATATATTTCGGGAGAGGGTGCTCTGTAGCCTCATTCACCAACATTGCAAAGTATACTTTTCTAGCAAAAGGGAGAAATTTTCAATTTTAGGATAAATTTATTAATTTTTATTATACTGAATTATGATAATGTAATAAATTCAGTATAATAATTCTGCACACTTTTAATCATCAAATATATGCAGTCGTTCGTTCTATATGAAATAATGCATTTCAGGAAAAATAAATGATTACTTCCTCAAAGTATACTTTGGAATGTTGGTGAAATAGGCTACAGACAACATAGTCGCGTTGCACGAGAGCTGATTTAAAGCCCTCGCCTGTGTCTGCGCAGATCAAGTGTTCATCCAGCTGATTCCATTGGATTATGGCACTTACAAATCAAAGTACTGAAATATGTTATCTCAACAAAAACTGATCGGTGTGTGGGGTAAGTTAACTTTTTAAAACACATTGGTGTAACTTGCAGGGTCAGTACAGAAATATATAGAAAATCGTCCACCCCCTTTTACTGCTAGCTCCGTACGTACTGTCCCGTTAGACCTAAAGATAATATCTGCTGTATTCATACGCATGAACTATCTTGATTAGTATCTTACATAATTACCCATCAAGACATTTCGTGCGTATGAATACAGCAGCTATTATATTCAGGTCTCACGGGACAGTACTTACGGAGCTATAGCTACAAAAATTCGCCTCCGATATGTTATCTACGGCTACAATTTGACCCATTAAAAAATGTAAGCAACCGAAGTGCAAACACAAACCTGTTGCATGTATGTCAACATTTAGTAAACTTTATATTTTATACCTTTAAACAAATAATCTTTGATGTAGAACTAGTAAATTGCCAAAAATAATAGAACAGGGAAATTATATTCCCATGGAAGCCATCTTTTCTCTAGTTGTTGTTCAACATTCAACATAACGAAACGTAGCTTTCAAATTTACAAGATATACATGCAAATCATAGATAAACACCTTGAAGCGGTAACATAACCAATTTATGCATGTGTATGTTCTTTATTAATAAGTTATTGATACAGTCTTGACAGTTTTATATCGGTAACATATCAAACACGCCAGATAACCGATTGCAAAAATCACTCTTCCATACGTTACATTAAATAGATGGGGT
Source organism: Conchocele bisecta (assembly GCA_029237695.1). Taxonomy (NCBI): domain Eukaryota; kingdom Metazoa; phylum Mollusca; class Bivalvia; order Lucinida; family Thyasiridae; genus Conchocele; species Conchocele bisecta. Next base: position 4,174,734 of record CM055275.1, on the reverse strand, counting down.
TAAATTGCTTTATTACACTCTTGAAAATAATTTGAACGGGTTTCACTGTAAGAGAACACCCGAAATCAACTTCTTACAAACTGTAACATATTGTATTTGTTTAGACATGTAGCCATGCTATACCATGTAATATATCCTGTATGTATATATAGCTCTCACAGCGGCTGAAGCCACACACCATATTAAATAGTATTAGAGAGAACATCTTGCTCTTACTTGAGACATCCACGACTTGATTGTCAAGGACACAATACCACAACATAATATAATGCAAACAATACGCCGTGAAGAGAACACAGGTAAGTGCGCGCCTGTTTTCTTGGAAACCGCGAGCTACCATGCAACATGTTTAATTTTTATTATTGTCCAATAAAGTTATTTGAAAATTTGGAAAGGGTCTTGACTAATCTAGAATGTTAATGTGATTGAACACATTCCAAACATGCACTCAAATATATCTGGCTCATAGAAACAGCTGAGTAATTTGGATTTAAAAAAGTTTACATGACATCACATGTGACGTCACACAACGTAACGTCAAAACGCGGGAAAACACGTCATTGTATAACTATTCATGTGCACATCACAATTTATTGATGATAATCTAAAAGATAGATTAAATGTGCATATATATCCGCCGTGGAAGTGTAATAAATAGGATATTCCATCGTACATGTTTGAATAGCGAAAATAATACACTCATGTCCGTCGGCGTCCGTGCAAGCAACTCGCTCCGCTCACTCATTGCTTACGCGGAAGCACACTCGTGTATTATTTCCCGCTATTCAAAATGTACGACGGAATATCATCTATACCCTCGCGAGAGGTATATGGAGCGGGGTAGCAATTTTCTTTCTAGTACTGAGCTATGGCAGTAATACGGGGTGAACGTTTTCTATATATTTCAGTACTGACCCTGCAAGTCACACCAGTGTGTTTTACTAAGTTAACCTACCCCACACACCGATCAGTTTTTGTTGAGATAACATATTTCAGTACTTTCAGTACTTTGATTAAAAACTGGTGCCACATTTGCATCTCGCCAATCTGTTGTTAACGTACCCGTGTTGATTCCTCCTTAAAATGTTAACGGACATTATTATTTATTGATGAGCAATGAACATACTTTATAATCTGTCGAAAATAATATTGTTCATGTGACGTATTTAATTAGTATAAATAATTAAAAAATATTATGCCTCATTTGCATATGAAAAGAGCATCTACAACAACAACAACAAAGAAAGGAAAAAAAGCAAGTCCAAGTTGAATATATAGCGTAAAATCTTGATCGTACGTTATAAGTTCATACGAGTATGCTATCCTGGACATACTACATATACTTCACATCAATTTGGATTTATCGCAAATGCAATTGTGACCTACACAACGATTATTTTCACCGAAGTTCTTTTAAATTTGACAACATATAGCCGTGGCCTACCAATATTCGGCTAGACTTACTTTTGCCATTATTTAATTATTTACACTTGATTGGAAATTCACATCACTCTACATCCACATAAATACATTTTTGATAGACAGATAAATATAAACTTTTTTTTGACATTTTAATTGATGAATTTATGTAATCTGTTCAGTTTTTAACGGTTCCAATTTATCCGAGCTTTACAGGGGTCATACCAGTTATCCGGACAATCAGTTTATCGGACAAATGAAAATACCTGTTAATTAAGCACATTCTTTTGATCCGATTGTGCAGCAAATACATCTGAGTCACGCAGGTGCTTGCTGTGTCCATCCAGTGTGAAGAATATATCGCCAAGGTGAACATTTTAGTAAAATTTGTTGAAATCAATTTAAACTTTCCCTAAATCTGTCCACAAGTTGTTTACAACGTCAAAAGTCGCGCGGGGCGGGGGCTCAAACGAGTGCGCCCATTACGTCATTGCTAAATAAGGATAAAGTCACGTATTGGTCGACCGAAAACGCACATGGCAGGTGATAGTTTAGTATCTCTGTCTGGCGTGTTCCGGTATTGGAGTATAGCACGTTGAAATGGGTCGGTCTCAAGACCACCATCTGTGTTTGTGTTGTCCATAAGAAGGCGTTTGACGGTTTTTACGCCTACCTCAGCACGACAGTTGCTGTGAGGAAAGGCAACTGACGATACACGGTGGTTGACTCCCCAGTCCTTAAGGAATGTGCGTGTGGCAACAGATGTGAATTCGGGGCCACCGTCTGAAGATAACTCATCCGGGATCCCGAATGTCACAAATGTGCGGCGAAGACAGTCTATCAACCCTCGAGCACCGTTGCTTGCTCGTTCAACAATTGGCCAGTTTGAATAGCGATCTACTACCACCAAGTAATTGCAACCTTTGTAATGAAAGTAGTCGGCGCAAATACACTGAAAAGGATAGTCTGCGTTCATGAGTGGTGTAGGCGGTGCACTGGGGTTGGATGGCGCTGTACGGTTACAGTGCTGGCATGATGCCCTAAGTGCTGAGATGGCAGGTGTTATTCCTGGCCAGAATATGGATGAGTCTGCCCGAGAAGTCATCGCTGTGACTCCTTGATGGGCAGAATGAAGTGAAGCCAGAACGTCTTGTCTGAGAGATGGTGGAATGATCACCCGGTCCTTGTACAGGACAACACCATCAATAGTGTGGAGGTTGTCACGAAATTGGAAATATTCGCGCAATGCCTCTGGAAACCCTGTTCGAGTATCTGGTAGGCCAGACTCGACAAGGTGTAAGAGAGTGTATATGTTGTCATCACTGGATGTAGCTAGCCGAACCCTATCCCAGGTTACTGATCTGAGGTTTAGGGATTCTAGGGAATCTGCCGCTGAGGCAAGGTTTGAATCGTCAATGAGGGCATCAGAACTCAAGCGAAGTCCATTTAATATGGAGGAGCAGTGTATGACTGCTGTCAATTGTGCTTGTATCTGGGCCATGTCATCTGTCAGAGGTAGCATGTCGGGGTTGCCAGCAGGGTGACGTGATATGCTATCAGCGGCCAGATGTTTTGCACCTGGGATGTAAACCATGCGGAATTTGTACCTGAGTGTTTTCTCTTTCAGATTCCGCAGGCGTGAGTTGGAGATATCCTCAAGTGACCTATCTCCAAGCAGCTTGAGTAGGGGCTTGTGGTCTACTGCAACGACCAGATCAGTGCATCCCAAGACAAAGTATCTTGCCTTGTCAACGCCTCTCCCTCAATTGGGGCATAACGTGACTCGGCAGCATGTGTAAAGCGGCTGCCCACCAGTGTAACCCTCCAGCCATCTCTGCAACAAAATGGTTCAGACCTTGGGCAGGAGCAGTGTTTCTGCAATAGCCAGAAGCCAATACCATCTTTGGACCAGTCTGTAGCAAGACACGTTGTCTTTTTAGGGTCAAAGATCTGAACCCCCATCTCAATTTCATGTGCAATGATGCGTTTCGACTCCTCAAATAGGGAGTCTAGCTCACTGGTCCATTGAAAAGGAGTGTTGGGTTTCAGTAGGCAACGGAAAGGCAGCATTTTCTCCGTCATACTGAATGCATACGCTACCTGATTTATCAGGCCAAACCATGAGCGAACATCTGTGATGTTCATCGGGGTAGGAAATTCCAGTATGGCACGGAGGTATTTCTGACAAGGGCGGACAGAGTTGGGGGTTATCTCAAACCCAGCAAACTCAGCTGTGTCCGCGGCAAATACAAACTTCTCAGGGTTCAGGGTGATGCCATTGCGACCGCATAGGTCCAGCCATTCAACTGCCTGAAAGAAGCTTTCTTCGACCGTGTCAGACCATAGCAGGGTATCGTCAATACATTTTGTCTTATTGGGGATGTCAGAAGTCAGTTCATCATACCGGCGGGTGTATCCGTCACCAGAGGCAATGTAGCCTTGTGGGGCTGTTTTGTAACGGTATCGTCCCCAAGGTGTGATGAACGTCGTGAGGTGTCTGTCCTCTTCACGAATAGGTACGCTGTGATATCCGTTCCAGGCATCAAATACAGTTTTCTTTTTGCCTTGGGGAACGGAGCGAGCTTGGTGAAAGGGGGAGGGTGTGTGATGTGTCTCACGCACTGCATGGACATTGAGTGCCTGGAAGTCCACAGTGCGTCGTGGCTCTCCATTTTTCTTGGCACAGATCACCATCCTATGGCACCATGTAACTGGTTCACCAACAGGGACGGGTTCAATGACACCCAGGCGTACATCCTGGTCTAATCCAGCCTTTACCTTGTCTCTCCAATGGATAGGTACAGGGATGGGTGTGTGGCGAGCAACCGGCTCAGCTTGGGCGTCAACCATTAATTTCATGGGGGGTGTGTCCATTAAAGGTAGTGGCTGGTGCTCACAGGTATTGAAAGTACTAGACTTGTAATGGTCTAGTAGGAAGGCTTTTATCCGAGGGATATTCTGCTCTATCCCCGGAAATGGCATGTCGGTTGGAGCGGGAGGGGGTTGTTGGCGTCTGGGACAGTCGCATACATTTGGTTGATCCTGTTGGGGTGGGTCACAACCTAGTGCTTGGGCTGGTTCAGACCCGATTATGGGGAAGGTCCCGGGAACAATACCCAAATCAGTGCACGCCTCCCTACTGAGGAAGAGTTTGTCTGACGCATCGGTTACATATGTCATTTGTCTAGTTTCAGCGGCTTCTGCCGCCAATGTTATCATGCGCGCTTATGTTTAAAACAGTTGCACCGAGAATTTTGATGCCATGATTGGTGGCAGTGTGCATTTGCATGGTTACGGGTATGAGATCAGACTCTTTGAGGCCTAGACGATGTATGACCTTGAGACCGGCAAGACAACTTTGACAACCAGTATCTGCCATGGCGGGCAGGACCGCTGAAACTTTACGGCTCCTGGAGTCCAAGTGAAATCCAAGGGCCGTGTAGTCATCAGGTGAGACACTAGCGGTGACATCAACAAAAGGTAGAGATCTAGATTTCTGCTTGACCCAAGTGTCTGAGAGTTTGTCGTATATGTGATGATCAATGCATAATGAGCGGTCGAAGCCATGTTCACTGATCACACATGAGTTATCGAATGAATTGATCACGTCTGAAGTAGAACATAGGAAATCAAAAGTAGCAGAGTTTGCAGACCATTTGTCTGTGTTCTTGGATTTTGAATTGCTGCTACTACGACAGACACTTTCAAAATGATGGCGTATGTTGCAACTAGTACAGAGGTGGCCGTATGCCGGCAGTCATTACGGCGAACGGCAGCAGATGCCGCTTTACCATGGCCTCTTTTGCCACAGTAGCCACAAGTTTCTGCCTTAAAATTGTCTTTCTGATTGTTATTCTTGTTCTTCCTGTATGAACTGCTCACGACCCCCGCGGTGTGGGTGTCCAGTAGTCTGGATGCTGATCGTTTGCCGACCTCTTTCGCTTCTATAAACTGGAACACTTCTTCAAGCGTCATGTTTTGATTTTTGTCGCCCAATAGATCCATCTGAATGTCCTGGTCTGCTATGCCTTTAGTCACCACATCACGCATGATTTTGTTGTGTGTAGTTAACATTGGAATCACATCCTGGGCACTTAGTCACGTATTTGCATATGTCCGCTTGCCCGCGAATTCGCGCACCAAAACTTCTGATTGTCTCATCGCGATCCTGGTACATTTTATGTAGTACAACTCTAGCAACCATTGTACTTTCCTCACGCACGGCGAGTTTGCGTATGGCAGCTAGCACATAAGCTTCGTCTTTGTCTGCTAGGCTGCCCCTTCTGCATAGGTAAGGTCTCTGCGGAGGTGTTCCTCACAGCATTCGAGTAGTTGTAATACCTTGTCACGGCCGTCAGTCTTAGTAGCACTCACATAATCACTCCACCGCGTTTGAAAGTAGGACCATTCTTCACTTGTGCCTGCAGCACGAACTGATGGTCTCTTGACTTTTTCTATTGCTGCAGTGGGCTTTGGGGCAGGTGTGACATGAGTCATGGAATGTGCCGTTATGAGTGCAGCGACAATTACTGCATCAAGGTCATCCGTCGTGTACCCGCACCCAGGGAGTGGACATGAGACTGCTGGCATTCTTCCGTGGTAGAGACGGTGATCATAAATAAGAACGTGGTCTATTTGGAACTTTATTGACACAATGATCACGGTCTGAAAATACAGAAATAATGGAAGTCTTTAAGCATTGGTAAATAAAACAATACAATGGTAACATTCAAATAATACAATGCAGCCAGCTAAACTTGCAGGACATATAGCTGCAATAATATATTTACCTCTTAAAGACTTTGAAAGATTGATTAGTACAATGAGAATTGTCTGTTCACTCTGTTGTTGTTGTAGTGACCGGAAGCATGACTTAATGTGGTGGTTACACAAATCACACAAGTACACCCAAATACACCCAAATAGATCAGAATCCTATAATTGCCGAGCTGTTCTATAAATACAAAAAATACTATAAATGTGATTTACGGAGGTTTCGGTAAATGGCCAGTTCAGTAAATTCATATTATAGTGTGAATGGTTTGGATGTTTCGGTAAAAAGGATTATTATAGTATAATTGATCAATGGTGAAGGCCTAACAATAGGATAACATGGCAAAGTGTGACCAAACAATGTAATTACCTGATTATTACCTCTTTGATCACGATTTTGACATATTGGCCTGTCAGTTGTTTGAGTATTTATATTTTGTCTTTGTAAAAGTTAATCTTTAATTTTTTGTGTATTGTGCATTTTCAGTTACCGATGGACGAATGTCTCCAGGTCATGGAACACAACACAATGAACAAAGTCAATTTGGTTTATATCTTTTATTGAATGTAACAGTAACATATATACACACACATTTATCCAGCACTATTGGTTTGCCTTCTGATCAGGATCTTCACTTACGAATCATGACACATACATATACAAACATACATAAATTACATTTATCCAGCACATTTAACATTAAAGATAGCACCTGTGCTTACCTGTTTGATTTTAAATATGCTCTAACCTAATCCATTTACCTTTACGCACATACCTTAATTACTCTATTTGTATAATTTTACCGAAACCTCCAAACCATTCCCACTATAATATCAATTTACCGAACTGGTCATTTACCGAAACCTCCGGTATCCATAAATGTGGTGTTTTCCAAGAAGTGAAGGGTGACTGCTTTTTCTGCAGAACTACACAATGTAGCTGTTTACACTGGCTTACAGGCGATAAACTTATGATTTCAATGTGAGAATAGAAGTTATAAGACGATTATACATTTGTCCGGATAACTGATTGTCTATGTTAATTTTGGGGCAATCTTACGTCTGATGATTGACCCAATTTTAAGTGAGAAAGATGGCACATTTTGCTAAATAGTTTACATGTGCTGAGAAAGCAAGAACCAAGCATTTTTCTGTGAAAATGTTATGCCCATAGCTGCTATTTTAAGAAAAAATATTGTAAAAACACTGCCATTTTTGTCCGAAAATCTGGAGGATCGCTGTACAGTTTCAATTTTTATGCCACCGGGTTTCGAAGAAACGGGTGGCATATAGTGTTTGGACCGTCCGTCCGTCCGTCCGTCCGTCTGTCCGTCCGTCACACTTTTCGGTTAACCACTTTGTCACAGTTTCTCAAACTGGCCATAGCATCTACATAAGTTGCTTAATCGCTTCAATACTTCAACACTTCATTCATTGGTATGTGTGCCACACCTGCCTTTTCATAATTTATATGACCTTCGCCTTTTGACCTTCACCAGGTTACTTAAATGACTTAACAATTTTGGTTAACCAGTTTGTCACAGTTTCTCAAAATGGCCATATCATCTACATAGGTTGCTTAATCGCTTCAATACTTCAACACTTCATTCATTGGTATGTGTGCCTCACCTGCCTTTTCATAATTTATATGACCTTCGCCTTTTGACCTTCACCAGGTTACTTAAATGACTTAACAATTTTGGTTAACCAGTTCGTCACAGTTTCTCAAAATGGCCATATCATCTACATAAGTTGCTTAATCGCTTCAATACTTCAACACTTCATTCATTGGTATGTGTGCCACACCTGCCTTTTCATAATTTATATGACCTTCGCCTTTTAACCTTCACCAGGTTACTTAAATGACTTAACAATTTTGGTTAACCAGTTCGTCACAGTTTCTCAAAATGGCCATATCATCTACATAAGTTGCTTAATCGCTTCAATATTTCAACACTTCATTCATTGGTATGTGTGCCACACCTGCCTTTTCATAATTTATATGACCTTCGCCTTTTGACCTTCACCAGGTTACTTAAATGACTTAACCACTTTGTCACAGTTTCTCAAATATGCTGCAGGTGGCATCCGCGTTCGACAGACGCAGTTATTGTTGTTTATTCAAATCAGTTTGTAATAGAATAGTACCGTAATACAATTTGCCTTGCTATCATGAGAGCATCTGACATTCACGGACACCAGGAGATCTTGTAGAGTAGACAGCTGTCCCAGAACTTGTGCATCTACCATGTGACCATGTGAGGGCATTTAATCGGTTCTGGTGTAGGTCTGAGTACATAACTCTAATTACATTTTATTACGCTGCATTACATAAACGTTATGCTGGAGTAGTCTTTCCAAATGTGCATCTGAAGCGTTCTTTGTTAACTTTCTACTTTGTAGAGAGTGACATTAGAATTTTGCTAATACACACTTTATTAGGTAAGTTTATGGTAATATTTTGTGTCATATTGCAGAATTGTCTCTCAATAACAATATAGCGAAGTACATGTATGAACGTCAACATCCTGCAGTTTTTTTTCTAGATTTTAGTGCCCAAAGTGTAAATGCTATTACGCACATTTTTACTGTGTAGCGTGTTGTAGCGATATAGTACAACCTGTTGCCTATAAAGCGGAAACCGTGCAGCTAGTTCTGGTGAGTTTTTCTGTACGGAACATCGGTGGAAAATGCTTCTTCATAATGTGGCGATGTACATTCCCTCTTCCAGTATAACATCATGTATTGGGCATGATGAGGGAGCGTGCTGCTATGTTGGGCCGACAGACTGTCGATTCTGTGGCCAGTTTCAAATCATGGTCTGGACTTCTTCTCTACTAGCGCTATTGGCTGGTGTAGCCCCTCTTCGGTCCTGGTCTCGTCTGGCTTGATTGACTGTGGGCCTAGTAGTAGATGCCTCGTATTGGATCGAACGTTGAAAACCCTAACATATAGATGGGATGTAGATGGGACGGAATCTCAACTTATTTGAGCTGCAAATTCACTTATTTGAGCTGCGTATTTTCACATTGCTGTGATTATTTTGTACTCCCTCTTTTGATAATCAATGTGTATTCTGCTAAAATAAGAGCGTAAAATAGGCCAATACACACTATGACCTGGTGTCAAAGTGATATAAAACCCCAATCAATTACTGTAATCCTATAATTTTAGACTGTCCGAGATTTGACCTGGGAGAATGACCAATATGCAGCTACGCGACCTTGAAGTTCTCAGGGACATTCCGGGCTACAAGGTCATACTCAAGACCGTCCTCAAGTCCCAGATACAGATGTTGGTAAGTCGCACTACACTCCCCTCCCTAAATAATAGATTTTGATATGTTAATTTTCCGACTAATCCAATCGTCAAAATATGATTTTCAGACCATTCCATTTTTGAAAAGGGGGTGTTTTTACTTGCAAAAAGAGCAGATCCTCCATGACCACTATACCGGTCTGTAGTGTTTAAAGGGTTAAAGTAGAAATACATCATTTTTATTTTCTGGTTTATTATTTAGAATGATAGCCAATGGTAAACTGAACACAATGTTGAAAATCATTTATAAAAATACCAAGTAAGTTACAAAGGTTTACATTTTTAATTAGCAAACAGTATGCATGAAAAAAGGCAGGACTTCGATGACGACAAAGAGATAATTGCAAAAAGTGCAGATCCAGATGAGCCGGCTCGTAACGAGCCGTCTCATCAGGATCTGCACTTTTTGAAAGTAATTTTAATATTTCTTAGAAGAAAAACACCCCCTTTTCATAAATGGACGAATCTGAAAATAATTTTGTGACAATTGGATTGGTCGGAACATTAGCATATCACAGTCCATTCCAGTTCCTTGGGGTTGAAAGGGTTAAGAATATTTATATTGTTAATCAGGCAAAACAATTCTATGACGTCGTAGAGGAAATTGCATATTACAATATTATTTATATTAAATCGAGTTACAAATTTCTTCTTATTTTTATGCCCCCGCCACCGAATGGTGAGGGGGGCATATTGTGTTACCGGCGTCCGTCCGTCCCGAAACCTTAACGCTCGGGTAAATGACTTATATTTTCTGTTTTCTTGTTCGGATCTGCTTTTTTACATATTTAGGGGTACCTGGGCCCACACAGTTCTGTAATTATATAGATATGTGAAAACATGTTGCATTTCTCCATTTAATAACCCTTTCACCCCTATATAACTAGAATAGATTTTGATATGTTAATTTTCCGACCAATGCAATCGTCACAAAATGATTTTCATACAAGTGCATTTATGAAAAGGGGGGTGTTTTTGTTCTTCTGAAAAATATGAAAACTACTCGCAAACAGTGCAGATCCTGATTTAGAGGTATGTAGTGTTGAAAGAAACTATTTACATGCTGAGAATATCCTGTTTTTGTCTCACCCATGATAGTGTGAAATATCGGTCACAATTCTGGCATTTGGGTGGTTGGTCAGGCGAATGCGACGGCGTAAATTAACGGTAGGGGTTCCTCCTGGTTTGGCCCTGATGCACGTTTTTATCTTTGGCTCTTTTGTTACCTGGGAGTTGAATTGGGTTATTGCCCATTATAAAAGTAGTAAGATTATTACTGATACTACTGCTTTTCTTGTTTGGCTCTCAGGTACGTTGTTATCTTTGGCTCTTTTGTTACCTGGGAGTTGAATTGGGTTATTGCCCATTATAAAAGTAGTAAGATTACTACTCTATGTAAATGGGGTTTCTTTGTACCAATTCATAAGTTATCCACAAACTGTGTAGACATAGATGAGACGGCTCTTTACGAGCCAACTCATCAGGATCTACACTATTTGCTAACAATATGATTGAGGTCTGTTCTGTTGAAAGTGAATTGATTTAATGTCCCAGCAACAGCTAAGGTCATACAGAGACAGGGCCTCAGTCAGTTTCAAGTCGCAATCAGTGGAAGTGGGTGGCAGGTGGGAGCAAGAGATGGGTAATTTAATGATCATGGTTCTTCCTTACCGGAATTCCGACCGGAGACCTGGTTTGGCCCTCACGTACGTCGTTGGTTTTCTTGTATGTGACAGTTGAATCTGGTTATAACCCTTATAAGTTATTTGAGTAATACGATTATTCATAATCCTAATACTTTTAGGGGAAGGGGACAAGTGACTGGTGCGATATGGACCCGGCACCAGATCAGGTTATTCTAATTTCAGCGCTGAATTTTATATTTATTTCCATGTAAATAATCCGTTATGATTTTGTGATCCCTCCCCCGTTATAACGGGATCAAACCCGTTTGCCCGGCCTTACATGACCTTAGTTGTTGATAGGCCGTTAAACACCATTAAACAAACACACATCCAAGAAATAATCTGATTTTTTGTGTTCTCTATATCTTAGGTGCAGCAGTTATCTGAGGAAACAGGCGAGGAGTCGTTGATCCTCACGGCGTCCATAATGGACGGCACGCTGTGTCACATGGGCTCGTACCACGGCCGCGACTTTCTCGACGGGCGTGACGAGATTAAGACCCAGTTCCTTAAACACTGCTTGACTAGTGAGTACCGGTACCGTAATAATTATAGCTTATTAGATTTGTATGTGGATATATGCATTTATCCCGTCAACACAGTGAGTATGTGCCATGAAACACGGTGACGTGAAACATTTTTGATATCCAGTCAATACTATTTTTGCAGTTTACAGCCATTTGTAGGTGTTGACGGGATAAATAGAATAGTAGGTTAGTGCCGTGAATGGGAAAAAATATCTGGCGTGGCACGGAAACGGGATGTGCTCGTCAGAGACTCGCCCATCCCGTTTCCTGATCCTTATTATTCTCTATGAGTTCCGCAGCGTGCGATATTGCCCGACTTTAGGCGGCAGAACGAGTGTCAGATATATATCCACATACAACAAATCAAATAAACTTTTTAGGCCCCCACCAATTAATTGGGGTGGGGGCATTATGTTTTACCCATGTCCGTCCGTGCATCCGTAAGGCAAATGCGTTAAATTTTCAATAACTCCTTAACTCTTTCATCAATTCCATAATATTTGCCCACAATGTCTATAAACTACGGATGGTCCTTTGTTTCGCATACGACTCCCTTTGTTTCGCATACGACTCATGCCCGAACACCCAAGGTCACTGGGGACTTATGTTCACCTTGTTTGTAAGGCAAATGTATTTAAATTTTTAATGGTTCTTCAGTAACTTCTTCACCAATTTCAATAATATTTGCCTACAATGTCTGTCTAGACCCAAGGTCAATGTCACTGGGGACTTATGTTCACCTTGTTTGTAAAGCAAATGCATTTTAAGTTTTTAATGTTTTCTCAATATTTCATTAACTCATTCACCAATTTCAATCATATTTGCCCACAATGTCTGTCTAGGGATGATACTTTGCTTCGCATACGACCGACGCCCGAACATCCAAGGTCAAGGTCACTGGAGACTTATGTTCACCTTCTTTGTAAGGCAAATGTGTTTAACTTTTCAATCTTTTCTCAATAATTTGTCTTTCCTTTCACGCATCTGCTTCATATTTCATACACGCATTGCTCTAATGGTCCTCTGCCGACCTGTGATCCACGTTCGTCCCGCTCCATTTTGGACACAATTTTGCCTCATTTTCTATCAAAGCGGTATCTGGGGGCATCCGTGTTCTATGAACACATTTTTTCTAGTTATTTTTACGTAAATCACTCGCAATTTATATGCGCCTCAAAAATTATACAAAATATAAATAAAATAAAGGAATTAGTGGTGGTTTAGAAGGAACTAGGTGAAACATAGTTCCGGCACTGACCAATATGAACTCTCGAGACGTCAATATGGACAAAATATTGCAAAATTGCACATCGAAAAATAAATACAGAGAATAAGTAGTAATGTCCGTTAACATTTTAAGGAAAGTCGATTATCACACCTTTAATGATACATGCCCACTCAGTAGGCACAAATTGTTCTTTATATGAATTATGTCTCCCCCATGAAATGGGGGAGACATATTGTTTTTGGCTTGGTTGTCCGTCTGTCCGTCCGTCTGTCACAAAATTTGTGTCGTGCATATCTCCAAACGTTTTTGAGTTACAGTCGTGAAACTTTATAGGAATACTTATCATCGTGTGAAATTGCGCACCTGGGGTTTTAGATGCGGATTCATCCTGTATTTACGGAGTTATGGCCCTTGACTTAGCGAAAAGTGGGGATTTTCAACTTGTGTCGCTCGTATCTCCAAATGTATTTCAGTTAGAGTCGCGAAATTTTACAGGAATACTTGTCATCGTGTGAAGTTGCGCACCTGGTGTTTTAGATGCGGATTCATCCTGTATTTACAGAGTTATGGCCCTTGACTTAGCAAAAATTGGGGATTTTCAACTTGTGTCGCGCGTATCTCCAAATGTATTTCAATTAGAGTCGTGAAACTTTACAGGAATACTTGTCATCGTGTGAAGTTGCACACCTTGGGTTTTAGATGCAGATTCATCCTGTATTTACAGAGTTATGGCCCTTGACTTAGCGAAAATTGGGGATTTTCAACTTGTCGCGCGTATTTCCAAATGTATTTCAATTAGAGTCGTGAAACTTTACAGGAATACTTGTCATCGTGTGAAGTTACTCACCTGGGGTTTTAGATGCGGATTCATCCTGTATTCATGGAGTTATGGCACTTGACTTAGTGAAAAGTGGAGATATTCAACTTGTTTCGCGCGTATCTTCAAAAGTATGCAGAAATACAAGGTAGCTACATATATGCTGTTGCTGCCTTAAATTCTACTTTTCCAAGTCCTGATAACATGCAGTGGTGGTATTGGGTGAGACATATGTTTTTGTCTGAAAAACAATCCTTTAGTTAAATAAGTGTTTAATTGTTTCACTATTCCACCAGTTCTAAAAATCAGGGCCTGAAAATAGCAGCTTTTACCAGTAGGTCCGTGACCTAATAAGGAAAAAGGTGAAAGGTGCGAGGAAGGTCCAAGAGGATAATCGCAAGAATCACACCATGTGTAAATACTCGACTGTGTTACCAAAAATTATCTTGTAAGACATTAATCAGAACGGATTTAGCATCGCCACTGAATGATGATAGCAATTACAATTTTACCACAGGTCCGGCGGAATTTTTGCTTGTAAATTACAAAGGTCCTACATTAAAATTTGCTGGTCCAGGACCTCGGACCAGTGCTATTTTCAGGCCCTGAAAATTACAAGTGTCTGCTATACAGATATAATCGTTTAGTAATATTTATTTTACTGATGTTTAATAATGTCAATCAATACGTGGACAATGGTGAATGAATGTTTATTTTGCCAGAAAATGTCTCAGATGATGTCTCTGATACAAATGTAAATGTAAATGCTTTGATTTAACGACGGCACTGGCTCGATGACCTTGCATGTCGGGACCGACTAATTAAGTCCCCATCCAATAGGACTAGGCTACCACAATGTTGTCTTGCCCAAGAACACGCCGATTCGGCCATTTAGAGCAGGTCGAGGTTGGAATCGAACCCGGGGTTTCCCGATCCGCAGTCCAACGCTCTACCTACTGAGTTAATCTGACCACCTTTCGTCTCTGAAACATTTATAAAGAACATTTTATGTCTACTGACTTAAAAAAACATAGGTGTAAAATGTGAAATAGCATATGTGAAATATGTGAAATAGCATATGTGAAATATGTGAAATATGTGAAATAGCATATGTGAAATATGAAATAGCTATGTGAAATATGTGAAATAGTGTGAAATATGTGAAATAGGTGAAAATATGTGAAATAGCGAATATGTAAATATGTGAAATATGTGAAATAGCGTATGTGAAATAGAAATGTGAAATGTGACAGTTGTTTTTCTGGATTTAACTCTTTGCATGCTAGCGGTGAAAATATCCGCCAAACGAATTAGGAGTATATGTTTTATTTCTCTCTGTAAATATGTCTTGAAATTTCATTAGAATTGTGTCCTCTGGACACAATTCTAATGAAATTCCAATAGCCTATTTCATGAACCTCCGTTAGTCGACTAAACTCGGTTAGTCTGCTAAACTTCAGGCCGTTAGTCGACTAACGGGAAAAAACGCATTTCACGAACACATTAGTCGACTAAGCAAAGTCTACTTTGCTTAGCCTCCTCGTTAGTCGGCTAAACTTTTGGTTAGTCTACTAAGCAAAATAGCAGACGACGGAATTCCAAGATGGCGGCGCCCATGGTTGTTTTGAACGTGGCTTACAAAATCGTACGTGAAATTCAAACATGTCAAAAAGTTTAGCAGACTATGGTTAGTCGACTAAACTTAGTTTAGTCTGCTAACAGTTTAGTCGACTAACGGAGGTTCGTGAAATAGGCTACAAGACATATTCATGACATTTATAAGGAGAAATAAAATAAAATATAATGAATTGTCATCTGCTATTTTTGAACTATTTATAGCACACCAATTTCCCAGCATGCAAAGAGTTAAAATGTAAATGAACTAACTATGAATTCTAGAAGTTAGGATATGACCATTTTTATACGTTTTTTAAAAACGGTACGTATTATGTTTTACCGTATGGGCGGGCGGGCGGCTGAAGAAAAAGCGCATAGTTCGTGTACACAACTCCTCCGAAACCGTTCAGTCGATCGATCTGAAACTATACACACGTCTTCTACACATATTGAAGATGTGCACCTTGGTGTTTTTATGGCGAAAAAATATTTTTAACAAAAATATCACCTTTTTAACTTAGCCATTTTTTCTACATTTTTCTATACAATTCTATATACGGTACAGAGTTTGTGTACACAACTCCTCCAAAACTGTTCAGTCGATCGTTCTGAAACTATACACACTTCTTCTACACATATTGAAGATGTGCACCTTGGTGTTTTTATGCCGAAAAAATATTTTTTAACAAAAATATCACCTTTTTAACTTAGCCATTTTTTCTACATTTTTCTATACAGTTCTATGTACGGTACAGAGTTTGTGTACACAACTCCTCTGAAACCGTTCAGTCGATCGTTCTGAAACTATACACACGTCTTCTACACATATTGAAGATGTGCACCTTGGTGTTTTTATGCCGAAAAAATATTTTTTAACAAAAATATCACCTTTTTAACTTAGCCATTTTTTCTACATTTTTCTATACAATTCTATGTACGGTACAGAGTTTGTGTACACAACTCCTCTGAAACCGTTCTGTCGATCGTTCTGAAACTATACACACGTCTTCTACACATATTGAAGATGTGCACCTTGGTGTTTTTATGCCGAAAAAAAAATATTTTTTAACAAAAATATCACCTTTTTAACTTAGCCATTTTTTCTACATTTTTCTATACAATTCTATGTACGGTACAGAGTTCGTGTACACAACTCCTCTGAAACCGTTCTGTCGATCGTTCTGAAACTATACACACGTCTTCTACACATATTGAAGATGTGCACCTTGGTGTTTTTATGCCGAAAAAATATTTTTTAACAAAAATATCACCTTTTTAACTTAGCCATTTTTTCTACATTTTTCTATACAATTCTATGTACGGTACAGAGTTTGTGTACACAACTCCTCTGAAAATGTGCACCTTGGTGTTTTTATGTCGAAAAAATATTTTTTAACAAAAATATCACCTTTTTAACATAGCCATTTTTTCTACATTTTTCTGTACAATTCTATATACGGTACAGAGTTTGTGTACACAACTCCTCCGAAACCGTTCAGTCGATCGTTCTGAAACTATACACACGTCTTCTACACATACTGAAGATGTGCACCTTGGTGTTTTTATGCCGAAAAAATATTTTTTACAAAACTATCACCTTTTTAACTTAGCCATTTTTTCTACATTATTGTATCCAATTCCCTATCATTTCTACTTTACACTCTACTTTTCTATCTCTGCCTAAATTAGTATACATGTTTAGCACAACGAGATGAAGAAATAATGCTATAGACTTTCAAATTCTCATTAATGTTTCTTGCCTTGGTGACAGCTTCACATTTCTGCATCTTCGCTGTCTGGCCCATATTCGACAGGCGTATTTTGTGACTTGCGGCACTCTTGTGTTATCTGTCATAGTTGGATGTAGCTACTGTCTGTTTCACGAAAGCTGCCCAAATTTTGCGGCCATATAAACAATTCAAAAACAATATTTTTTTCGATAATATTAAATTAAAGGAAAATTTAAGAATGAGCCTTCTTTTTATTTCATGAAATTTGGTCAAATATTGGTTTTATTACGAAAAATTGATTTCTCTATGGGAATTTAACATGGGGAAAAAAGAGTTGTGGGAGGACTCAAAAAAAGAAATATTTTGGAAATTGACTCCGAAACCTAGCTAGATAGCTTGGAAATGATCTAACTAAGAAAACAAAAGATAAATTTTGAAAATCGGTCCGGTATTTCCCATGTTAAATCCCCATAGACATCTTCACTCTGTGAAGATGTCTATGGGGATTTAACATTGGGAATTTTTCTTTTCGCAATAAAATCAATATTGGACCAAATTTCATGAAATAAAAAGAAGGCTCATTCTTAAATTTTCCTTTAATTTGATACTATCGAAAAAAATATTGTTTTTGAATTGTTTATATGGCCGTAAAATTTGGGCAGCTTTCATGAAACAGACTATAGTATTGATGATTCACTCACTATATCCAACTGATTATGACTGATAACACATTGTCGTATCCATACTCCAGATCAGGTGCATATTGGCGTATTGTACACACTAATTTTATCAGTATACGCATTGATTATCAAAAGTGGGAGTACAAAATACTCACAGCAATGCGAAAATACGCATTGATGTTCAAATCGAGTAGTGAAAATTCTGTAATAAGTTGAAAATGCACTTAGTTGAGCTGCAAAAAGCAAACAGTGTGTTTGCTTTTTGCAGCTCAAATAAGTGAATGTTTAATTTTTTTATGTTTGTTTTTATCCTTTGTTCCCTATTTAGTAATGAAGAAAATCAATAATCCATTTGTAAAAGTAAAATATGCAATGATTTTGAAACCAGGGGGTATAGTACGCTTTAGACAGAAAGCTTATCTGGAGCTCGGAAATGAGCAAAGATGGCACAATTTTAAACTTTACCTTATTAATAGAATACCATGTTTAATAGTGTATTTTGATATCAAGTTTATCGTGCTCGATCAGATAATGGTATGAGAGCTGCGATAAGTCTCAGAATTCCTTCATATTTCCGAGTCTTGCTTGTTAATTTTGACACCACAAGACAGTAGCTCTTTTTTTCACAATTTTCAGAATTAACACGTATGAAACTGCACTTGGAGCGAGCCTCAGAATTTCTACACATTTCTTATCTGATAAACATGAAAAGACACCATCTTGGAATTCTCTATTTGCAGAATTACAAGGCATGACAGGGGACTCGATCACGGAGAGTTTACCAACTAGGCCCACAGATGCTCACCCACATTCCAAGTCCCTGAGACAGTCGCCCTACACACCCACCAACCATGCCCGGACTGGCTGGGACAGAACCATCCCGGCCACAGATTGTGATACCCTACAGGGTACAGCTACGATGTCATTGGGCAGACAGTCTTCCAACTCGGGTGATGCTGGCACTTCAGGTGAAGGGAAAAGTCGCAAAAGGCGGAAAATGTCTGATGCTACGCAGGAAGGGCCATCTGAATCTGATCTTGCTGGGCAGAGTTCAGTGATTATAAAAACCGAACAGAGTTCCGATAGCGATTACGAGAATATGATTAACAATGAAATGCTGGATGAAGGGAATACTGGTGTACACATGACGGAAAGTGCAGAGAGGGACCAAATGGCTGGCGAGGAGTGGGGCCCGGTTGTATCGGAATTTGGTGATGCAGGGAACCATCCGGATGCCCATGTTACCAGTAAGTACTGTTTCCCTGTTTCTCGATAACTTTAACCTCGTGGCAGACGGGACAAATGGAAAGACAAGGGTAACATTAAATGCCGCTTAGCCATTTTCTTACGTCAAAACGTTTGTAAGACTTTCTCCAATGACTTTGAAATTTGTGTAAGTTTAAAGTTTTCTTCTTTAATACGCAATCTCTAGTTAGAGTCCAGTATGCCATGCGGTCATATCCATGTTTTACAAACATAATGTCTAGTTGGATCAGTTCCAAACTTCATTAATAGCTTCCTCACATTGTCACCTTGATCTTTGTGGGTGAGACACTCGCTGGCGATCGCCTTGCAGGGATTCCGCTGGGGAAAATAAAAAAATCGCCACTTCAAAAAAAATAAACAATTGGCGATAAAAAATTACAATTTTTGAAAATTGTAACTTTTTATCGCCAATTGTTTATTTTTATCGCCAATTGCGATCGCCAGCGGAATCCCTGCCTTCTTTTGTACAAAACGCTACAAAATGTCTCAATTCCACGGATATCTCTCATGTTCTCTAAATTGCAAAACAAACTGCGCTATGACCATTATTAAACCATAGAATTCTGGGAACAAAAATTGTCGTCTGCTGATGTTATTATTTGCCTTCTTTCTCAATAAAACCATGATTTGGCATCACTTTAGAATCATTTCCATTGGAAATGATTCTCGAGTGCTGTCAAAGCATGTTTTTGATGAGAAAAATGGAGAATAAAAAATAAACATCAGACGACAGCGGTGTAAGGGTTAACTTTTTCACCCCTAAATAACTGACAAGGACTATTTATGATCCCTATGTGAAAGCAAGGGGGGCATATTGCGTTGCTCTTGAGGTTCCGTCCGTATGTCCGTCCGTCCGGGCACACATTAGGGTACTTATGGGGTAGGGGGCGTGGCCTAAGACAATGGGTTAGGGTTAGAACACAATGGAACTTAATCCGTACCCCGTAAGCCTATTGTGTCTTACGGGGTATTTCCTTTGATCTTTTATATAGCAAGTACCCCCTAAGGTCCGAAATGTAAGTTCGTCCGTGTACATTTACGTTGAAAAGTCAAAAAGTTTGTAAGAGTTTCTCCAATTAGAGTCCAGTATGCCATGGCCCCCCGGGCCTGAAAATAGCACTGGTCCGAGGTCCTGGACCTGCAAATGTTAATGGCGGACCGTTGTATTTTACAAGCAACAAGTCTGATGGACCTGTGTAGTGATGAAAATGAAATTGCGATCATCATTCAGTAGCAAGGTTAAATCTATTCTGATTATCGTCTTCTAAGGTCATTTATGGTGACACAGTCGAGGATTTACACTTGGTGTGACGAGTCATTTCGGATGAAACAGACAAATATTTATACCGTTTTTCCTCTCGAACCTTCAAAAAAAATCCTCGGACCTTTCACTTTTTCCTTTGTTAGGTCCCGGACCTACTGTTAAAAGCTGCTGTTTTCAGGCCCTGCGGGGGCATATTCTTGTTTTACAAACATAATGTATAGTTCATGTTGAGTTTCAGACAGTTCCATTATTCAGAAAAGGGGGTCATTTTGTAAACATTTCTGATTAAAACTATCTACAAACGGTGCAGCTCTTGATCTTGCTCGTTACACGCTGGCTTATCATGATCTACACTGTAAATATTAGGAATGATGTCTCTAGTGTTGAAATGGTTCAGGCTTATTGAGTTTGTGACCAATGTTGACCTACTGTCTGTTTCACGAAACCTGTCCAAATTTTACGGCCACAATAAACAATGCAAAAACAGTATTTTTTTTATAATGTTAAATGTTATCAAAATTTAAGGATGAGCTTTCTTTTTATTTCATGAAATTTGGTCAAATATTGATTTTATTAAAAATTTTTTTATCTCTATGGGAGGGGCGAAAGGATGTGGAGTAGCTGAGGGAGCAGTCAAAATACCGAAACATTTTAGAAATTGCTTCCGAAACCTGGCTAGATAGCTTGGAAATGATCTGTAACTAAGAAAACAAAAGTTAAATTTTGAAAATCGGTCCACTATTTCTGAAATTAGAAAAATTTCCCCATGTTAAATCCCCATAGACATCTTCACTCACTCTGTGAAGATGTCTATGGGGATTTAACATGGGAAATTGAATTTTCGTAAAATCAATATTGGACGAAATTTCATGAAATAAAAAGAAGGCGCATTCTTAAATTTTGCTAAAATTTAATATTATCCGAAAAAATATTGTTTTTCCATTGTTTATATAACCGTAACATTTCGTGAAACGGACAGTAGCCCTGTTCAGTATGATCAAGGCATATAGATACGTTTTGCTATCACATTGGTCCAGGGCTCCAGATAAGCTGCGTATTTGTTTAAATACCCAATTAAAGTTGCCAAAAACTCAATTGAAATCAGAACTAGCGAGTCTCAAAAAGCAATACAAATTTTATGGTACCTTTATCATACTGCAGAAAACAATATAACAGACCACAAACATAGCATATTTTTCTTATTTTCAAGAAAACACATCTTGGTATTTCATTAGAATTGTCTCCAAGGAGACAATTCTAATGAAATGCCCAAGACTTGTTTTCATTTCGAAGCAAACTATTCAATAATTGCTGTCTGTTGATGTGTAAACAGTAGTGTGATTTTATTTTACCCAATTAAAATTTGGAAATACTCAATTGCTTAAGAAATGATGGAGTGACAATACTCAATTACTAATTCCTTATCTGGAGCCCTGTTGGTCAGACACATAGAAACAAAATAGTTTATAGAGTATGGTAACTGAAGATTAACTTTGGACTGGCAGGTATTTAAAGTTTAGAAACATTTCTAGTCGGACATTCGCTCCGGCCACTTCCGGTTTACCCTTGGACTGGCGGCAATTTTACTGGGCACGTCTGTTAGTCCGAAGAGTTTTATGTAGACTGTAATTTATCCCGTCAACACAGTGCATATGTGCCGTGAAACACGGTGCCGTGAAACATTTTTGATATCCAGTCAATACTATTTTTGCATTTTACAGCCATTTGTAGGTGTTGACGGGATAAATAGAATAGTAGGTTAGTTCCGTGAATGGGAAAACATATCTGGCGCGGCACGGAAACGGGATGTGATCGGCAGAGCCTCGCCCATCCCGTTTCCTGAGCCTTGCCAGATATTTTTTTCCATTCACGGCACTAACCTACTATTCTCTATCTATTTTCCTTATTTCTGAACCAAAGTATATGTTGTGACCACTCATTTGAACCGTCTCGGCGAGACGGTTCAAATGAGTGGTCACAACATATACTTCTGATGAGAAATAAAGAAATTCATGAGCCTTGCCGGATATTTTTCTATATTAGTGTTGTACCGCTGCTGGAGTGTATCTGTACGGAGCACCGCAGGGGACATGGATTTTGTTTTATTAATTCTTTCCCACGAAATAACAATTTGTTCCCACGAAATGACAATTCGTTCCCTTAATTTAACAATTCGTTCCCACAAATTAACAATTTGTTTCCTCAATTTAACAACTCGTTCCGACGGGAACGAATCGTAAATTCATGGGAACAAATTGTTATATCAGGGGAACAAATTGTTAACGAATTGTTAATTCGTGTGAATGTGAACGAATTGTTAAATTGAGGGAACAAATTGTTATTTCATGGGAACGAATTGTTATATCGGTGGAACGAATTGTTAAATCGAGGGAACAAATTGTTATTTCGTGGGAACGAATTAATAAAAAAAATGCACATCCCCTGCTGGAACGTTTTCTTTTTGATTGATGTGCATGTAGTCAGGTGCGAAATGAGCACAAGTTTGCCATTTGCCAGTTGAAATATACAATACTAGTCGTTACCGAGTGTGGTTGGTGTTGATAGGTGGTTGTTGTACGGAAGTTAAATGTTTAGAAAATTATCCAAGATGGATGGCAGTCTCCGCGAAAGTCGTCGGTAAACCGAAAGTCACCGGACCGAATGTCCTTTTTTTTTTAACTTTTCTGGTGCTAGCTAGCTTTTTTAGCTCACCTGAGCGAAACTCATGTGAGCTATTGTTACTGCAATGTGTCCGTCGTCGTCCGTGAACATTTTCAAACGTCTTCTCCTCGGTAACCATAGCCTATAGTCACCAAACTTCATGGTCATGGTCCTTAGGTAGGGGGATTACAAAATTGTTAAAATGACGTCATTACGTAATCCAAGATGGCCGCCATCTAAAAATAGCACAAATTCTTCAAAAATCTTCTTCTCAAGAACCGCCAACCGGATTTCGACAAAACTTGGTAGGAATGATCGATGTACAATGCTCTTTCAAAGTTGTTAAAATGGTGACCCCGGGGTCAAAAATGGGTGTGGCCCATGGGGTCAAATTGGGGTCAAATTTTATATTTGTCTGAATATGGTCATATCATATATCAAATCGAAGGTATCAACGAGGCGATCACTCTGGTGCATTCTTTGTCGAAATCGGATGGTTATATCATCCAAGATGGCCGCCAAAAGGTCAAAAAGTTGTTCTTTTATTAGAGATTTCAAAATTCTTCTTCACACGAACTACTTGGCCCATGGTGGCCAAACTTCACAGTTATGGTCAATGGGTGAAGCCTTTTCATATTTGTTAAAATGGAGGTCGTCACTAATCCAAGATGGCCACCGTCTAAAAATAGCACAAATTCTTAAAAAATCTTCTTCTTATGAACCGCCAGCCGGATTTCGATGAAACTTGGTAGAAATGATCGATGAACAATGCTCTTTCAAAGTTGTTAAAATGGTGACCCCGGGGTCAAAAATGGGCGTGGCCCATGGGGTCAAATTGGGGTCAAATTTTATTTTTGACTAAATATGGTCATGTCTATATCAAATTGAAAGTATCAAAGAGGCGATCGCTCTGGTACATTTTTTGTCAAAATTGGATGGTCATGTCATCCAAGATGGCCACCAAAAGGTCAAAAGGTCGTTCTTTTATTAGAGATTTCAAAATTCTTCTTCACACGAACTACTTGGCCCATGGTGGCCAAACTTCACAGTTATGGTCCATGGGTGAAGCCTTTTCAGATTTGTTAAAATGGAGGTCATCGCTAATCTAAAAATAGCACAAATTCTTAAAAAATCTTCTTCTCATGAACCGCCAGCCGGATTTCGAACTTGGTAGGAATGATCGATGTACAATGCTCTTTCAAAGTCTTTTATTAGAGATTTCAAAATTCTTCTTCACACGAACCACTTGGCCCATGGTGGTCAAACAGTTATGGTCCATGGATGAAGCCTATTCAGATTTGTTAAAACGGAGGTCGTCGCTAATCCAAGATGGCCGCCGTCTATAGCACAAATTCTTAAAAAATATTTTTCTCATGAACCGCCAACCAGATTTCGACGAAACTTGGTAGGAATGATCGACGTAGAATGCTCTTTCAAAGGTGTTAAAATGGTGACCCCAGGGTCAAAAATGGGCATGGCCCGTGAGATCAAATTTTATTTTTGACCAAATATGGTCATGTCATATATCAATTTGAAGGTAGTGATGAGGCGATTGCTCTGGTGCAATATTTGTCAAAATCGGATGATTATGTCATCCATGATGGCCTCCAAAAGGTCCATTTATTCGAGATTTTGAACGTCTTTTTCTCAGGAACCACATGGCCGATGCTGGCCAAACTTCATAGTAAGTTAAGATCCTTGGGTGAAGCATTTTCAGATTTGGTAAAATGAGAGTCATCGCTTAATCCAAGATGACCGCCATCTAAAAATAGCACAATTTTTTTAAAACACATGAACTCAATGTCACATTCTCTACTGGTGTTCATGGAGTCAGGTGAGCGAATTAGGGCCATCATGGCCCTCTTGAACGATGTGCAATTATCATACTTCAAAATCTGACGAAAATATTATTATAGCCCTCTTGTTTATATTATTGATATACTTAAAAAGCTAAAAAGCTCTAAAATATCACACAAAATCAATTTTATTTTTTATATAATGTTTTCGGTCTGGTAAATTTTGGTCCGGTCTGGTAAAAACTTCAAGTTTTGCAGCTCAAATAAAAAAAAGCTAAAATTTTGTTTTTATAAAAAAAAAGCTAATTTTTTTTTACTCACTCCATATGGAGTGAGTAAAAAAAAAATTAGCTTTTTTTTTCTTCATTTATTGATGCTTTTAGGCATATTTAATGTATTTATAGACCTCGGTCCGTTACTTCAATCTGTGAAATCACCTTGTAACTTGATCCCGGATGGGCATTGTATTTAAATACATCGACTATACACTGACTACAAACGATTTTGTTTTCCTCATGTCGAAAACAATATATTACACTGTCCTACGTGCCGACCGCCTGTGATCCAGGCTACTGTTGATGAAAACCTTTCACTGGTTGAACATCACATGACGTTAGCAAATGACATTATAATGTAGTAAAGCAACATGAACAAGCCTATATTATTTTCAATGAATACCACGCAAAATGTTCCCATCACGTAGCAAAATCATTACCTGATATATAGATTACCATGCTCGTGTCTTTTGATGTCAAGTTTATCCGGCTCAGCTTGGAAACAGTAGAAATGTATACAAGTGTTCATTCTTTTCAATCCAAACCAACAAAAATTTCAAAATCGCCTGATAAATAGAATACCACGCTCATGTCTTTTGATATCAAGTTTATCAGGCTCAGCTCGGAAGTGGTAGGAATTCCTCGGTAAGCCTCGGAATTCCTACCCGTTGTTTACCAGACTCGGCTCAGAAACGATAGAAATTCCTCGGCAAGCCTCGGAATTCCTACCCGTTTCCTAGCCTTACATGACAAACTTGATATAAAAAGACTCTAGCCTGGTGTTCTGTATTTCAGGCTCTGGTACGTCAAAGAAAAACAAGAAAGGACGAAGGTTTCAACCGGGCAGTGCCTTGAGCGAGGCAATTCGTACATCTATTGTTCTGGATATAATTGACGCGGGTGGCAATATAGAGACCGGCAAAGTTCCGTATGGAATGTATACGCGTATCGGGAAAACTGTGGGGGTGGATAGTTCCACTGTGTGTCGGATTTGGGAACGATACGTGCTTGACGGTACAATCGCGCCTAGGGTGACTGATACGGGACGTCCACCAAAACATGGCTCTTAGTGGATTAGCAATCTTTACTATGCTGAATTAAATTTTGTTCTGGATATAACACAGGAGGTAATATAGAGGCCGGCAAAGGTCCGTATGGATTGTATACACGTATCAAGGAAAACTGTTACTGTGGATAGTTCCACTGTGTGTCGGATTTGGGAACGATACGTGCTTGATGGTACCAGGGCTCCAGATAAGGAATTAATAATTGAAAATTGATTATTTCAAAATTTTAATTGGGTAAAATAAAATCACACCACTGTTTACACATGAACAGACCCCAATTATTGAATTGTTTGCTTCGAAATGAAAACATGTCTTGGCATTTCATTAGAATTGTCTCCTTGGAATTATCTCCTTCTAATGAGATACCAAGATGTGTTTTGGTCTGTTTCTTGCTTTTTGCAGCATGATAAATGTATCTCAAAGTTTTTATTGCTTTTTGATACTCGCTACTTCTGATTTCAATTGGGTTTTTGGCACTTTTAATTGGGTATTTAAGCAAATACGCAGCTTATCTGGAGCTCTGCTTCAACTCTGTGAAGCCTTTGATGGGTATATTTGTGGTAGAAACAAAATTACCACCCCGCTCCATATCTCTCTTTAACCCTTTCAACACCACAGACCTCTATAGAGACAATGTTTGCAAACAGTGCAGATCCAGATGAGCCGGCTCGTAACGAGCCGTCTCATCAGGATCTCCACTGTTTGTTAATAATTTTAAACATCGCCATTTTTATCATCAAAAACATGCTTTGACAGCACTTTATAATAATTTACACTTTGAAGTGCTGTCAAACCATGTTTTTATTGAGAAATAAGGCTAGCTATAAAAGCAACAGCAGATGACAATTGTTGTGAGTAGTGGTCGAAGGGTTAATGTAATACATGGAAGAGTGATTTTTGCAATCGGTTATCTAGCGTGTTTGATATGTTAGCGATGTAAAACTGTCAAGACTGTATCAATAAATTATTAAAGAACATACACATGTAGAAATTGGTTATTTTACCATGTCACAGTGTTTATCTGACTTTTGCATGTATATCTTGTAAATTTTAAAGCTTCATTTCGTTATGTTGAATGTTGAACAACAACAAGAGCAAATATGGCTTCCATGGGAAAATGATTTCTCTGTTCTATTATTTTTGGCAATTTACTAGTTCTACATCAAAGATTATTTGTTTAAATGTATAAAATATACAGTTTACTAAATTTTGATGTACATACAAAAGGTTTGGGTATGCACTTTGATTGCTTACATTTTTTGAATGGGTCAAATTGTAGCCGTAGATAACGTGTCGGAGGCAACTTATTGCAGCTAATTTTGTGGCTGGCGGCACTCTTGTTGTGCATGTGATGGTTTCTAACTTAACTTAACCCTTTCACCCCTAATTAACTGTAATTTGTTAATTTTGCAACCAATCCAATCATTACAAAATGGGTTTCAGACTAGTCCATTTATGAAAATGGGGGTGTTTTTGTTCACAAAAATTACTTGCAAAAAGTGCAGATCCTGCTGAGCCGGCTTTTTGTTAACACCACTATCAAGGTGTATGATCACGTGGTTACAACAACAACAACAACAACACCAAGTACTGAAACTTCCAGAAGCCCTCCGTTTCAAAGTACGTATTCTTTTATAATTCTTTTATTATGTAATGGATTTTGATGAAATATGGTGCGTCAAACACATCTTGTTAAGCTGCATTTGGTGGTCTCGGTACTTTGGTCCAGACTTCTGTCGTTTTTTTGTGAAGAATAGATTTCCGTGTCTACTGATTCTTCGCAAAAACTAACTGAACTGCCGGGACCACCAAATGCAGCTTATGAAGACGCGTTTGCTGCACCATATTTCATCAAAATCCTTTACCTATTAAGGAAAATATCAAATAATATTTACTTTGGAGTGGGCGCACTTTCAGCCATTGTTGTTGTTGTTGTAACCATGTGATCATGCACCTTGACTATACAGGCATGCGGTGTTGAAAGGGTTAAACAATTAAACCGTAGGTGTTCGTGCGTAGGTCATATGCGACACAAAGTACCATCCCTAGACAGACATTGTGGGCAAATATGATTGAAATTGGTTAAGGAGTTATAGAGAATAGTAGGTTAGTGCCGTGAATGGGAAAAAAGGCTCAGGAAACGGGATGGGCGAGGCTCTGCCGAGCACATCCCGTTTCCATGCCGCGCCAGATATGTTTTCCCATTCACGGCATTAACCTACTATTCTATTTATCCCGTCAACACCTACAAATGGTTGTAAAATGCAAAAATAGTATTGACTGGATATCAAAAATGTTTCACGGCACCGTGTTTCACGGCACATACGCACTGTGTTGACGGGATAAAATTAATTATTGAGAAAACATTAAAAACTTAAAACGCATTTGCCTTACAAACAAGCTGAAGATAAGTCCCCAGTGACCTTCACCTTAGTTGATCGGTCGTGGGTTGTATGCGAAACAAAGCACCATCCCGAGACAGACATTGTGGGCATATTTTAGAGTTATTGAAAACTTAAACGCATTTGCCTTACATACGCATGGACAGAAACACCGAGGGACAGGGGTTAAACAACATAATGGCCCCCCCCCCCCCACACCCAATAAATTGGTGGGGGCATAAAAATATGAAAATTACTTGCAATTGTATTGTGGTATTGACAAAAGTGTAGATCCAGATGAGCCATAGAAAGCCTTTCACCCTTAATTAACTGGAATGGAATTTGATATGTCAATTGTGCAACCGAACCAATGATAAAATTATATTCAGTCTATTTATGAAAAGGGGGTGGTTTTGTTCTAAAAAATATGAAAATTACTTGCAAAAAGTGCAGATCCTGTACTGTTTGCAAGTAATTTTCATATGTTTAAGAACAAAAACACCCCCTTTTCATAAATAGACTAGTCTGAAAATCATTTTGTAACGGTTGGATTGGTTGTATAATTAACATATCAAATTCCATTCCAGTTACTTAGGGGTGAAAGGGTTAACTCGTTCACCAATTTCAATAATATTTGCCAGTAATATCTGTCTACGGATTTACTTCGTAATAACGATCCCCTTTTACTATCAAGCCTGCAGGTGTGGACATCCGTGTTCTATGAACACATTTTCAAGTTTAGAACAAAATCACCCCCTTTTCATATCATAAATGGACTAGTCTGAAAACCATTTTGTGTCAATTGGATTAACATATCAAAAACCGTTCCAGTTACTTAGGGGTGAAAGTGTTAACCCTTAGACCTTTATACACAACAATTGTTGTCTGCTGTTGCTTTTATATCTTGCCTTATTTCTCAATAAAAACATGTTTTGACAGCACTTCAGAATCATTTCCAATGGAAATGTTTCTAATGGAAATGTTTCTAAAGTGCTGTCAAAGCATGTTTTTGATGATAAAAATGGAAAATGGAAAATAAACAGCAGACGACAAAAAATTAAGATAGCGGTGTAAGGGTTAAGACCTCAGCAGCAGCTGTTGACATGATAGAGAATAGCAGGCCAGTGAGCATCAGGAAACTAAGCTAGGAAATGCGTAGGAATTCTGAGGCTAGTATGATGTGGATTTCATTTATCATCATCCATATTTTATTTATTTTGTAAGATCCTCTCTTTCTTTATTTAAAGGTTACAAGATGAATAAACAAGGCCGCGAATACATTCACGGCCACCCATTTGACGAGGGTATGCGGATGGCAATTATCAACGATATAATCTCACTCGGTGGCAATACGAACACAGGAAAATGTCCGAGGGGAACGCTGACGGGTATCGCCGCAAAATATATGGTGTCTAAATCCGGCGTGTATCGGGTGTGGCATAGATACCTGAAAGAGCTGAATAATCAGATGCAAGAATCGCAGGATCAATATTCGGAAGCGCTGAATAATTTTATGGAAACGCAGAATAGTTATCTGGAAACACAGAATAATGATCAAGAAGCACAGAATAATTTTCCGGAAACACAGAATAATTATCAAGAAGCACAGAATAATTTTCCGGAATCAGAGACTGCTGATCCAGAAACACAGAATAATGATCCGGAAACACAAAATGATGACACGTTCACCCCTACCTAACTCGTATGGACAATTCGTGTACCATGTTGCCACAGGTACATAAATACATTAAATATATATTAAATATCTCTAAAAATAGTGAGAGAAAAAAATAAGCTAAACAAAAATTCTTTATTTTACTAACGTTACTGTGTATGGGAGTCAAGAATTTTTTTTCGCTTTTTTTTTCACTATAGGAATGAATGGCCTTTTTGTGGAATTTATCGGGGTATAAACTTGGAAAAGTCGCGGGAATACTGGACGAAGCGATAAAAAATTATAATTTTCGAAAAAAAATTAAAAAAAAAAAGATTTTTTTTTTTTTATTTTTTTTCGAAAATTGTAATTTTTTGGAAGGCCTCGTCCAGTATTCCCGCGACTTTTCCAAGTTTATATCCCCGATAAATTCCACAAAAAGGCCATTAATTCCTTATAATTCCAGCATTTGAAATAAATTCATCAAGAAAATGTGTTTATTATCCATTTTCTTAAGAATTATTTGAACTGCACCTGACGGTTACGGAAAGTAGTTCGGCATTGGAGTTTACTGGGATATAAATTTTGGACAGAGAATTGCTACGGACCAATCAAATGTTAGGGAATTGTGTAAATATTTTTGTGCTGGAATTATTTGTTAATACTTTTAGGTATATGTAATGCATTTATAGACCTCGGTCCATTACTTCAACCTGTGCATGGTAATACAACAACAGGAAAATGTCACAGGGGAACTTTGTAGTGACGTGAACTATATAAATCACAAGCAGCGCTCCAGATAAGGAATTAGTAATTGAGTATTGTCACTCCATCATTTCTGAAACAATTGGCTATTTCAAAATTGTAATTGAGTAACATAAAATCACACTGCTATTTACATATCAGCAGACATCAATTATTGAATAGTTTGCTTCTAAATGAAAACATGTCTTGACATTTCATTAGAATTGTCTCCTTAGACATGTTTTCATTTCGAAGCAAACTATTCAATAATTCCTGTCTGTTGACAGTAGTGTGATTTTATTTTACCCAATTAAAATTTTGAAATACCCAATTGATTTAGAAATGATGGAGTGAAAATAATCTATTACTACATGTAATTCCTTATCTGGAGTACTGTAAATACCTGAATAATCAAATGCAAGAATTACAGGATAATTATCCGGAAACACAGAATAAATTTCCGGAAACAGACAGTAGTGACCCAGGGCTCCAGATAAGGAATTTGTAATTGAGTATTGTCACCCCATCATTTCTGAAGCAATTGGGTATTTCAAACTTTTAATTGTGTAAAATAGAATCAAACTACTGTTTACACATCAGCAGACCGCACTTATTCAATAGTTTGCTTCTAAATGAAAACACATCTTGGTATTTCATTAGAATTGTCTCCTTGGAGACAATTCTAATGAAATACCAATATGTTTTTTCATGGAAAAATAAGAAAATATGCTATATTTGTGGTCTGTTTGTTGTTTTCTGTAGCATGATAAAGATACCACAAATTTTTCATTGCTTTTTGATACTCACTACTTTTGATTTCATTTGGGTTTTTAGCAATTTTAATTGGGTATTTACGCAAATACGCAGCTTATCTGGAGCACTGGTAACCTGTTCACCCCCCTACATAATTGGTATGGACAAATCCAGGTTAATTTTCAGTTTACTGCACATTTATTCTACGTCATCCATATTTTCATGTTTGTTTCACCTGCATGCATGTAGCAGGTGTGAGACAATTGCTGTGCTTTTCCGCAGGTGGAAAACTCAGACCTGTGACACAAATAAAATGCCCATTAGAAAAAAAAATCATTACCCCACCCACTTTGTCTCGTACTGTACTATCTTCTATCATCCATTACCCCACCCACTTGGTCTCGTACAGTACTATCTTCTATCATCCATTACCCCACCCACTTGGTCTCGTACAGTACTATCTTCTATCATCCATTACCCCACCCACTTGGTCTCATACAGTACTATCTTCTATTATAGAAGATAGTACTGTACGAGACCAAGTGGGTGGGGTAATGGATTTTTTTGTAATGGGTATTTTGTGTCACAGATCCGAGTCTTCGACCTGTGTGCTTTTCATGTGTCTGTGCCGTCAACATGTCATATAAATTAATTTTTAATTAAGCTTGTACATATTGTAAATTTAACCTTTACAATGCTGAATTAAATTGTGTCATCTGCTGTTTATTTTTTAATTTCCATGTTTCTCAACAAAAAAACATGGAAATTATTCTACAGTGCTGACAAACCCTGTTTTCATTGAGAAAAAGATAAAATATGAAACAGCAGCAGATGCTGTTTGTTTCTTTATTCTAAGGGTTAAAGGGACATGCACAAACTGTTCTTTATATCAGAGACATCACCTGAGACATTTTCTGGAAAAATAAACATTCCTTCCCCATTACCCCACATATTAATTGGCATTATTACACATTTTATATCAGACGTAAATGTCCACACTGAAACCAGGGACGATAACAGTGGTTTCCATAAAATGTTAACGAACATTATTATTTATTCTCTGTATTTATTTTTGGATGTGCAATGATCTTATTTATAATCTGTTGAACATATTATTTATCAGGTGGCGCACTTAATTAATTTAAATAATTAATATAAATAATGAATATAAATAATTAAAAAATATACCTCATTTGCATATGAAAATAGCCTGATACCACTGCGCGTCACTATCAGTAAAATCAATATTACTAAATGATTATATCTGTATAGCGGGCACTCGTAATTTTTAGAACTGGTGGAATAATGACACGATTATACACTTATTTAATTCCTATAAAGAACAGTTTGTGCCTACTGAGTGGGCATGTACCTTTAATACTGCATGTATTCTGTTTTTCTGATGATGTATATAGAAATGTATATGTATATGTTTTCTAATGTAGTAGATACCAGGGGCCAGTTTCACTAAACTTTGTACGACTAAAATGTTTGTGAGTGCAAAATTATGATAGTCTGTAAATATCACATTAACAATGTTTTCTTGTAAACAATTATTGGATTTACATTTATTGAACATAGGCTGCATATGCAGCCTATGCATATGCAGCCTATGCTCAATAAATGTAAATCTATCAAATGAAATTTCCAGACGTTTCTAAATTTATGAACATTTTAGTCATACACAGTTTAGTGAAATGGGCCCCAGTAGTTATGCCCACTATGCGATAGCAAGGTGGGCATATTGTGTTGCTCTTGAGGTTCCGTACGTCCAACATGTAATATTTTCAATATTATGCGAAGGATTGCTTCAATACTTGGACACTTGAATCACCTTAACATTTGTCACACACTCGCATCACCATTAACACGACCTTGACCTTTGTCACCTTCGAAATGTCGCTGAAACACTTAGTGTTACATCAAAATGTTTGTAAGAGTTTCTCCAACATCTTCAATATTACGTGAAGGATTGCTTCAATTCTTGGACACTTGAATCACCTGAACATTTGTCACACACTCGCGCCACCATTAACTTGACCTTGACCTTTTTTTGACCTTCCCATGGTCGCTGAACAAGTATGCCAAGGGGGGAATATCCATGTTTGACACATGTCTAGTCGATATGTTGTTATATGCCTGTTTGAAAAACGGGACGTATTATGGTATGGTGTTGTCCGTCCGTCTGTCCATTAAACTTGTTTTGGACCACTAACTTTGTGTAATCAACTCCTCCCACGTTTTAAACTTAGTCATTTTTATACGACCGTTTTTAAAAGACAGTAATTATTATGTTTTACCGCGGGGCGGGCCGGGGACAGAAAAACTGCATAGTTTGTGTACACAACTCCTCTGAAACCGTTTAGTCAATCAATCTGAAACTATACACACATCTTCTACACATATTGCATCTTGGTGTTTTTATGCCGAAAAACTATTTTTTAACAAAAAATATCACCTTTATAACTTAGCCATTTTTTCTACATTTTGTATCCTATTCTATATAATTTCTACTTTACACATATCTCGCCCCGTGCAGGCACCGGGGCGGGATCAACTGATCCTGAGAATAGTGCGCAGTAGCCATTGCTTGTCATAAAAGGCGACTAAACTGGCTTAACGATTGGGTTCATACTTTCCGGAACCCACTATACCGGATTTGGCCCTCATGTACATTTTTGGCTTTCTTGTATGTGAGAGTTGAGTCAGGCTATGTCCCATATATAAAAGTAAGATTAGCGCTAATCCTATTACTTTTAAGGGATGGGATAAATGATGCTGGTGTGGCGAGGGCCTGGCACCAGATCAGGTTGTTCTAATTTCAGGACTGAATATATATTTTGATTGTAAATATTGAGTTCTGAAGTTGGGATTTACCCCCCTCGGACAGGTGGATACGGGACACGACCCTGTTGACCCGTCTGCGTGTAGACTCCCTGAGGCTTGTACCTCTATGTCAGGAAAGCGGACGTTAAACCCTATTCACTCACTCACTTAATTTACACATATCTCTACCTAAATTAGTATACCTGTTTATCAGAACAAGAGGAAGAAACAATGCTAGATTTTCAAATTCTCATTAATGTTTCTTGCCTTGGTGACAGCTTCAAATTTCTGCATCTTCGCTGTCTGACCCATCTTTGATGGGCGTATTTTGTGACCTACGGCACTCTTGTTTCGCATTAAAATCAATATTTTACGGAATTTCATCAAATAACAAAATTTGGGGAGGGTGAATATTTTGTTATTGATGAAAAAACTTTTAGATTCAGAGCTCCAAATAAGCTGCGTATTTGCTTAAATTCCCAATTAAAATTGTCAAAAACCCAATTGAAATCAGGAGTAGCAAGTATCAAAAAGCAATACAAATTTTATGATACCTTTTTTATCATGCTGCAGAAAACAATAAACAGACCACAAATATAGCATAGTTTTCTTATTTTCTAAGAAAACACATCTTGGTATTTCATTAGAATTGTCTCCAAGGAGACAATTCTAATGAAATGCCAAGACATGTTTTCATTTTGAAGCAAACTATTCAATAATTGGTGTCTGTTGATGTGTAAAGAGTAGTGTGATTTTATTTTACCCAATTAAATTTTTTAAAGGCCCTGAACGGCTCAGTATTACAATTTTCCGATTTTTTCAAACACAAAAACATGTTTGGCAACTGATTTGGTACACAAAACTAACATATACTGCCTAATAAATACATCTCAAGTCTGAGATTTACATCTTAATCGCAATGTGAAGACAACAAAAACTTGTTTTGTGTACCACTCAGTGCAAAATGTCAATATTGACAATTTAATTTCCGTAACCCAACGGCTTCGGCTTGGAAGCGAGTTGATAAACTCCGGCTATCGGAATTCATCGGCCGCGAATCGGAGTTGAGGAGTTGACCCGAGCGTCTATCGGAAAATCGATCGGGCTTTGAAACACGCACCTGCTGTTTGTTTATCAACAAATATTGATATTGTCATCGACTACAAACTCATTTTTGTACCAAAATGAATGCAAACAGTTTCAAAGTGTGTGTAAATAGAAACCTGTTGAATTTATGTGTGGGAAAACACAATAGGACGCCAAATTCGGCAACTTGAGCCGTATAGGGGCTTTAAATACCCAATTGCTTCAGAAATGATGGAGTGAAAATACTCAATTACTAATTCCTTATCTGGAGCCCGGAGATTTAATGTGTTTAATAGCCAAAGTACGTCGGCACAAAAACATGCAAAAGAAAGTAGTATATCAACTAATCAATCACTGATATATCGCGATGAATTATCTCCCCTTTTGGAATGTATATACATGTACATATTGTCTGATGATGCAATAAATCCGTTGTTGTAACTTCCAACTTATCTTTTTATTCAAATCACCCTGATTGGCATTACTACGAAGCCCCGCAGGGGACGTAGAATTCTTTGTTTTATTGATTCGTTCCCACAAAATAACAATTTGTTTCCTCAATTTAATAATTGTTCATTTGGAATCGTTAATTCGAGGGAACAAATTGCTATTTCATGGGAACGAATTAACAAAAAAAAGTCCATGTCCCCTGCGGGGCTCCGTACATTACTGATCAACATAGAGTGTTGAAGGGGTTGAAGTACATGTAGGTGTTAGCATTTACTGATAGTATAGACAGATACCATGAAACTGTTATATACTGTGTACATGACAGCCGGCTACAATAAAATGCAAGTACAGTGGAAGCTCGCTATGCCGAACACCATAGGTACCGGCGGGGTGTTCGGTATGGCGAGTTTTCCACTGTAAGCAATCAATCACCAGCTGTCACAGCCACAGCATGCAGGGATTCCGCTGGCGATCGCCACTTTCGCAATTGGCGATAAAAAATTACAATTTTCGAAAAAAACAAAAACTTTTTTTTTTCTCGAAAATTGTAATTTTTTACCGCCAGTTGTTTATTTTTATCCTATTGGTTATTCCTTTTTTTTTTTTTTCGAAGTGGCGATTTTTTTATTTTCCCCAGCGGAATCCCTGAGCATGGACCTGTAACAGTGTTGGAAGAGCTGGGCTTTGAGGTACATGAGTTGTACAGTGGAACATCGTTATACCGAACACTCCGATGGTACCCGTGGTGTTCGGTATAATGAGATTCCACTGTATTAAACTAATTGAAATAAAGTGGACTCGTGCCCTGCTGTCATGTACACTCCAGTGACTACACATGTATATATTTCCTATTATGTAACATGTATGTTTGTGACTAAAAAGAAAATAAATATTAAAAAAACATAGAGTGGGTGGCAGGTGCCACCCACGAGTATGTATGTATATGTACTCAGAAAGTGTTATTTATAAACACGAACCCTGATGTTAACCCTTTCAACCCTAAGTAACTGGAATGGACTGTGATATGCTAATTTCCCGACCAATCCAATCGTCACAAAATTATTTTCAGACTAGTCAATTTATGAAAAGGGGGTATGTTTTGTTCTCAAAAATATGAAAATTACTTTAAAAAAGTGCAGATCCTGATGAGACGGCTCGTTACGAGCCGGCTCATCTGGATCTGCACTGTTTGCATAAACAGCTATAGCGGGATTTCGGGTTCAAAGGGTTATAGAAAATCTGATACTTATGTACCGATTTCAGTGAAAATTGAAACAATCCAGCTGGCCTAGTATCGTCATGTATCTTCAATTAAACCTCTTTAAATCCTGATTTTCCCCTTTAAATTGTTTAACCCTTTCACCCACTAACTAACTGGAATGTATTTTGATATATTCAGATTGCAACCAATCCAATTATGAAAAGGGGGTGTTTTGCTCTCAAAATGTGAACATTCCGGCTCATCTGGATCTACACTGTTTCTACACTGTGTTGAAAGGGTTAAATTGGGTGGCAGGTGGGAGAATGCGATGGGTGATTTAACGATCGGGGTTCATCCTTACCAGAATTCCGAATTGAGACCTGGTTTGGCCCTCACATACGTCTTTGGCATTTTGAATGTGACAGTTGAATCTGTTTATACCCCTTATGCGAGAATTACGATTATTCGTAATCCTGTTTTTAGGGGAAGGGGCCAAGTAACTTGGTGTGGTATGGACCTGGCACCAGGTCGGGTTATTCTAATTTCATGCCTGAATATATTTGTTTTCAATGTAAATATTCTGTTGTGATTTTAGGATTTTCCCCCCAATGCACTAGGTTGAAACGGAATAGAACCTGTTTGCCTGGCCTTACATGACCTTAGCTGTTGATAGGCCGTTACACACCAATACACAAACAAAAGATCCCCACCTAAGTGATCGTATGAGTGTTTCATCAAAATTGCAAAGTATACTTATCTAGCAAAGTTTACTTTGAGGGAGTAACCATTTATTTTTGCCGAAATGCATTATTTCATTATAGAACTAACGACAGCATATATTTGATTATTAAAAGTATGCAGACTTATTATACTGTATTTATTACATTATCACAGCCAAAATGGCTGTGATAATTGAATAAATTCTGTATAATAAAAATTAATAAATTTATCCTAAAATTGAAAATTCTCTCTGAAAGTATACTTTGCTAGATAAGTATACTTTGCAATGTTGGTGAAATAGGCTACTGGCATCATACCAGGATGTTTGTCAAGCTTGTGGAAACTGATTATAATGATTTGTGTGTTCGGCCGTGTGACCTGTCAGGGCCATGTTACAATCTTTTATCAGGTAACCTGCCCTGTATTGACCGAATACGTACTGACTGATAACATATTGTTGTATCAGGCATTGACCTGATATGAACATCCGGGTTACAACGAAGTGAAAACTGACGTTCCATTGGTCGGTTGACGTCACGTGACGTTACCGAATGACGTCAGTGTAATGACGCAATGTAAACAAGTCTGTGTTCTGTCATAGATAACGACGTCATATGTGGTCATTTTCCAGCATAAAACGTTACCTGATAAACAATACCAGGCTACTGTCTTTCGATATCAAGTTTATCACGCTCGGCTCAGAAACGGTAGGAATTCCTCGGCAAGCCTCGGAATTCCTACGCGTTTCCTAGCCTTGCCTGATAAACTTGATATCAAAAGACACTAGCCTGGTATTCTCTATGTGTTTTCCCGATCTCTACAAGAGCTCCAGATAAGGTACATGTAAGTGCGTTCACAGGCCACATTTCCTACTTACCTTAATAATTTGCAATTTCTATGTATGGAATCTGTGATAGTCAAGATGTGACTAAATCAGCATTGTTCAACGTGATAATTGTGGCTGGAGAAATCAAGGTGTATGATCACGTGGTACTAACAACAACAACCAGTACTGAAACTTCCAGAATCCATCCGATTCACGTTCTTTTATATTGTCCTTATTACGTAACATATTTTGATGAAATATGGTGCATCAAACGCGTCTTGTTAAGCTGCAGTTGGTGGTCTCTGTACTTTGGCCCAAACTTCTGTCGTTTAGGCGAAGAATCGTAGACACGGAAATCGATTATTCGCAAAAACGACAAGTATGTGCCAATCTCTTCTGGACGACCAAATGCAGCTCATGAAGACGCGTTTGCTGCGCCATATTTCATCAAAATCCGTTTCACATTACGGAAAATATCAAATAATACTTTGGAGTGGGCAAGATTTCAACACTTTCAGCCACTGTTGTTGTTGTTGTTATAACCACGTGATCATGCACCTTGCGAATGGGACTGATGGGATTTATGACCAGTGTCTCTCCTCCAAATAGCACACGCCTGTAACCTGGTAATGACCTATATTGCCTATATATATATGACCTATATTGCTTGATAGAAGCATCACATGTGTTTCATTGATGGAATGGCGAACAGTGCAGATCCTGATCAGACTGAGTGATTCCAATCTTACACTGAGTGAATGTGACTGGCCACATTTTCTTGTTTTCTTCGACAATTCATTGTTAGAAGCATGACGGGTGTTTCAGTGATGGAATGGCAAACAGTGCAGATCCAATGGAAATGATTCTGAAGTGCCATCAAAGCATGTTGTAAATTATTATGCAGTGCTGTCAAAGCATTTTTTTGATGATACAAATGGAAAATAAAAAATAAACAGCAGACGACAAAAAAATTAAGATAGCGGTGTAAGGGTTAAACTTCAGTTTCAATTTTCAGATACATCCTGGTACGATGACAACAAATGCCAACCAGACGGCCTTGTACAACCGTCTGTGAAGATCGAGACACAAGACCAGTGTGACGTAAAACACCAATCAGAGGCTGAGGATCCACAAAACCAACCAATCAGCAGCAACATAGATTACCTTGATCCCAGCGCTAGTGATTCCAAGTCCTTCCACAATCCAGAAGCGACATCGCCAAATTTCCATTACGCTTCGAAACGGAATTTCTTACGAAGGTCGTTTAGTCAAAAAATCGGAAGACCGAAATCGCAAGTACCGTCAACGATGGTGTCTTGTGACATCTGTGGACGGGAGTTCAGTATGAAACATAACATGGAGCGGCACCGGCGGATACACATGGGCGTGTTTCCGTTTGAGTGTCGTACGTGTTTCCGGAAGTTCTCCGATGGGAGTAACTTTAAGAAGCACGTGACCAGATACAATCACTGACAAATAGCTGAGATTCTAAAATTAGCTCCATGTAGAGGACGAATTGTTCACTTTGTGATGCAGGCATGAGAACATGGCACCAGGTCAGGTTATTCTAATTTCAGGGCTGGCGATATACATGTGTATTTTTTCTGTAAATATTCAGTTCTGAATTTGGGATTTACCGCCCATCACAACAGGTAACATAATATGATTCGACCCCGCTAACCCCGCGTAAAATGACCTTCGCTGTTGACAGGCCGTCAACAGCGAAGGTCATTTTAGGCGGGGTTAACGGGGTCGAATCATATTTTAAATCAATCAAATCATATCATATATAATTGCAGTAAGCTATTTTAACCCGTAGAATGTGCGAAACTTAAACTATCGTCTTCCATTATTTTATAGTTTTTATTCTTCCATAAAACAAATCATGGTTTTACAGCACTTTAGAATCATTTCCATTGGAAATGATTCTAAAGTGTTGTCAAAACATGTGTTTGAATGAGAAAAATGGAAATTAAAAATACCGGTAGACAGCAGACGACAAAATTTAATTCACGATTGTACCGTAATTGTAAACACAAATTTCCATTATATTTCGAAACGGAATTTCTTCCGATTTAGTCAAAATATCGAAAGACCAAAATCGCAAGTACCGTCAACGATGGTGTCCTGTGACATCTGTGGACGGGAGTTCAGTATGAAACATAACATGGAGTGGCACCGGCGGATACACATAGGCGTGTTTCCGTTTGAGTGTCGCACGTGTTTCCGGCAGTTCTCCGATGGGAGCAACTATAAGAAGCACGTGACCAGATACAATCACTGACAGGGAAATTAAATACATTACTTTACAGTTCGCCCTACGTTCTAAGGCAATCGCTGGCCAGTATCGAGCTCCACTTATTTCACATATTGCAAGATTTAACCCCAATAAGTTGCATATTACCCGATTTAATCATTAATTGTTCGACAGTAAATGGAAAGTCAATACTCGGATGGGAGATGCATATTACAATGTGGCTGAACTATACATATGTTATTGTTCACATATTGGACTTTTAAGGAACTTAATGCTGCGGTCGCTACCGCTACCTCTCATTTAATTCCTTTATAATCTAATATGTGAACAATAACGTTTACTTATTATTTATATATTGTTATTGTTACATTTTTATAATGAAATTGTTACATTTTTATGTTAGGCCATACCATACTTTGTGTTGAGCCCGCTTGCGGAAAGCGAGACATAGTGATCACAATGACGTCCGGGTGTCCGTCCGTCCGTCCGTCCGAAATATGCGTTAAAGTTTTTAAATACCTTATATCTCTGCAGTCCTAAGTCACATTGACTTGAAACTTCATATGCTTATTAGTT
Organism: Conchocele bisecta; assembly: GCA_029237695.1. Lineage (NCBI taxonomy): Eukaryota > Metazoa > Mollusca > Bivalvia > Lucinida > Thyasiridae > Conchocele > Conchocele bisecta. The sequence goes on along the minus strand of CM055275.1, from coordinate 4,133,137 downwards.
ATGATCCATATATTCTTGCTGTATCCCACTCATGCGGCCCCTGTGCCCAAGGTCAAGGTCAAATGACTTAGAAGTTTGCGTTCTGCAATCTGCGTTAAAGTTTTAAATACCTTATATCTCTGCAGTCCTAAGTCACATTGACTGGAAACTTCATATACTTATTAGTCATCATCCATATATTCATGCTGTATCCCACTCATGCGGCCACTGTGCCCCTATGTCAAGGTCAAATGACTTAGAAGTTTGCTTTCTGTCAAAATTTGCGTTAAAGTTTTCACATACATACTATCTCTGTAACCGTAAGTCAGATTTGCTTCAAACTTTGTATTCTTATTGGACATCAAACTTCAAATAAATACACTCTGAGACCATCAAATGCCTAGGCGGGCTCGACATGCGGGCCGCGGCCATCCTCGTTTATGTTAAGTGTCCACCCAGTTGACCAAAACCTACCTACGTATCCGGTAAAAACAAACAAGGCCTTGAACAAAACCGAAGGTAAATTTATGTTAAAAACTTCCTCAACCCTTTACAGGGTTGAGGAAGTTTTTAGCATAAATTTAAATTTCAGCCAGAAAACTTTAGAAAAAAGAAGAAAATACTCTTATTAAACTTATTAAGTGGACATTCATGAACGGATTTAATACTTGGAGAAGTCCCTCAATCAGTTTTCACATTAATTCATCAGTAAATTACGGAGCCCCGCAGGGAGTATAATTTTTTTTTTTTATTAATTCGTTCCCACAAAATAACAATTTGATCCCTCAATTTAACAATTCGATCCCACGAATTAGCAATTCGTTCCCACGAATTAACAATTCGTTCCCTCAATTTAACAATTCGTTCCCACAAAATAACAATTCGTTCCCACGGGAATGAATTATTAATTTGTGGGAACGAATTGTTATATTGTGGGAACGAATTGTTAACAACGGAACAAATTGTTATATCATGGGAAAGAATTGTTATTTCGCGGGAACGAATTAAAAAAAAAAAATGTCCACTGCAGGGCTCTATAGTAAATAGCTTAAACTAGCCAAAACATTGTGTTTGTTTTTCACAGAACCACTTTCAAATCCGGACGCTTAACAGAGAAAGAACTCCCCACCCCCCCCACATAGATCACAGTTTACCACCAGTTGGAGTCTGAATTTAAATGCCGTAAAACACAGGAAAGTGCATTATTCGGAGAGCTCGAAAATAGGACAACCCCCTAGTTGCGAAAGGTGAGTTACAATTACTTGCGTACCATCCGTAGCTATGGACGGTACTGGAGTAGATTGCAAGAGTTACCTTCGCAAGTAGTTACCCCCCCCCCCCCCCCCCCCCCCGTTCCTCAAATGCTGGATCCGCCCCTGAATATATACATGTACTGGTGTGATATATTTGTCATGTTTATCATAATGTGTATTTATAATGAAATGCGCTTTTGCAATGTAATAAAACAGTGTATTAAAATAATAATACACTAGACTAACGTGTAATAAATATGTAGATCTGACAGCTAGAGCAAGCATGTTAAGTGATAGTACAGCTTCAGTATATGATACTTCGCTAATGCAATAAATTGGATCCAACGTTGATCTAATATATTGTTGAATTAATATGGAACATGTATGCATTTTATCCCGTCAACACAGTGCGTATATGCCGTGAAACACGGTGCCGTGAAACATTTTTGATATCCAGTCAATATAATTTTTGCATTTTACAGCCATTTGTAGGTGTTGACGGGATAAATAGAATAGTAGGTTAGTGCCGTGAATGGGAAAAAATATCTGGCGCGGCACGGAAACGGGATGTGCTCGGCATAGCCTCGCCCATCCCGTTTTCCTGAGCCTTGCCAGATATTTTTTCCCATTCACGGCACTAACCTACTATGCTCTATCTATTTTCCTTATTTCTGATCCAAAGTATATGTTGTGACCACTCATTTGAACCGTCTCGGCGAGACGGTTCAATTGAGTGGTCACAATATATACTTTGGAATTTTTGCATTTTACAGCCATTTGTAGGTGTTGACGGGATAAATAGAATAGTAGGTTAGTGCCGTGAATGGGAAAAAATATCTGGCGCGGCACGGAAACGGGATGTGCTCGGCATAGCCTCGCCCATCCCGTTTCCTGAGCCTTGCCAGATATTTGTTCCCATTCACGGCACTAACCTACTATGCTCTATCTATTTTCCTTATTTCTGAACCAAAGTATATGTTGTGACCACTCATTTGAACCGTCTCGGCGAGACGGTTCAAATGAGTGGTCACAACATATACTTCTGATGAGAAATAAAGAAATTCATGAGCCTTGCCGGATATTTTTCCCATTCACGGCACTAACCTACTATTCTCTATATTATCCCCTCACTGATAGACAAGAGGGGATGTAGCGTTAGTCCATGTATGTACATACATACATGCGTATGTTAGTAACTCCTTTAATTTTTCACTAACTCATGAACCGCTTCACTGATTGTGATAATATTTGGCCACAATGTATGTCTAGGGATGGTGCTTTGTTTTACATACAACCCATGTCCGACTGCCCAATGTCATTGTGGGCAAATATTATCAAAATCGGTGGAGAGGTTCAGGAGTTATTGAAAAAAAAGTGAATATATTCACCTTTTTTTTTTTCAATAGCTCATGAACCCTCCACCGATTTTGATAATTTTTGCCCACAATGTATGCTGCTTTCATTTGCATACGACCCACGTCCGATCGCCCAAAGTCAAGGTCACTGACCACCTTTTTTATGAAGGCTGCCAGCGAGGGGATTAGCTTAGTGATAATGATGCCCGTGTACCAAATATCGATTTCAGATACAAATTAAATATAATCATTCGGCTTAATCATACACGTGAACAGTAGTCGTCGAGGAACAATAGTCGGCTGCAACATGGACGACTAGTGTCGACGACTACTGTCTGTTTCACGAAACCTGCTCAAATGTTACTGCCATATTACAATGTAAAAACAATATTTTTTTCGATAATGTTAAATTTTATCAAAATTTAACAATGAGCCTTCTTTTTATTTCGTGAAAGTTGGTCAAATATTGATTTTATTGTGAAAAAACAATTTCCCCATGTTAAATCCCCATCAGTGAAGATGTCTATGGGGATTTAACATTGGGAATTTTTTTTTTAGAATTTCAGTAATCCTGGAGCGATTTTCAAAATTTAACTTTTGTTTTCTTAGTTAGATCATTTCCAAGCTATCTAGCTAGGTTTCGGAGTCAATTTCCAATTTTTTTCGTTTTTTGACTCCTCCCACAACTCCTCTACCTCTTTTTCCCCCATGTTAAATTCCCATAGAGAAATCATTTTTTTGTAATAAAATCAATATTTGACCGAATTTCACGAAATAAAAAGAAAGCTCATTCTTAAATTTTCCTTTAATTTAATACTATTAAAAAAATATTATTTTTTAATTGTTTATATGGCCGCAAAATTTGGGCAGCTTTCGCGAAACAGACAGTACTTAATGTCATCGATTGTGAAACTTTGTTCAGCGGCCCACGGTAAAGTTGAAATACCTACAGAAACAGAAGTTATTTTTCTGTGCTTAAGCAATATAGAAAATATTAGGTTAGTGCCGTGAATGGGTAATAACAAAAAAGTCACCCTCCCCAAAAAATGTTGATGACATTCCATCAAATATTGATTTTATTGCGAAAAAAAACATTTTCCTATGGTAATTTAACGTGGGGAGTCATTTTCCAAAATTTTTCATTTTTTGATCCGGAAGGAAATGTGGAAATTGACTGCGAAACCTGGAGAGATAGCTTGAAAATGATGTAATTAAGAAAATAAAAGTTTGATTTTGAAAATCGGTTGACAAATAAAAAAATCTGTAAAAAAAAATCTATTTTTAGCCCCCATGTTAAATTCCCATAGGAAAATCGTTTGTGGTTGTGACAGAAGAAATAGAGAATAGTAGGTTAGTGCCGTGAATGGGAAAAAATATCTGGCAAGGCTCAGGAAACGGGATGGGCGAGGCTCTGCCGAGCACATCCCAGAGCCTCGCCCATCCCGTTTGCGTGCCGCGCCAGATATTTTTTCCATTCACGGCACTAACCTACTATTCTATTTATCCCTTCAACACCTAAAAATGGCTTTAAGATGCAAAAATAGTATTGACTGGATATCAAAAATGTTTCACGGCACTGTGTTTCACGGCACATATGCACTGTGTTGACGGGATAATATAATTTATGTGAACAATAGTCGTCGCCGAACAATAGTCAGCTATAATAGCAACGATAATTGTCGACCGATGGTGAAACTTCTTGTTGAAAGTTGTTTAGCGTCCCACAGTAAAGTTTAAATAACTACAACAATGGTTAAGTAATTTTTACAGGGTTAAGGACCCGTGGTTCATAAATTTGATGGGATATATGCATAACATACAAGTGAACAGTCTCTTCTTTCTATATCCTACACGGTGCATTGAGTTGCCAAGTCCGCCATTTTTGTCGCGCCTGCTTTAGCAGAGGCGCGACTATAGTCGGCGTTTTTTCCGTCGTCGTCGTCGTCCGTGTCGTCGTCGTCGTCCGTGTCGTCGTCGTCGTCTGCGTCGTCCGCGTCGTCGTCGTCGTCCGTGTCGTCCATTTTTTTTGTAAGGCAAATGCGTTAAAGTTATTGTTTTTTCACAACACGGTCAAATTCCTCGGCAGGCGCGATACCGCTTCCGTGGCGGAATTCTTGTAATGTATACAAGCCATCGGCCAGTTTTACCTCTTATTGTGTTTGAAACATACTACTAATAATATGACAAACACTGAATACAAGTTGGTGCAACATGATGGGGAGCCATCAGACTACATTGTGCTATGTCTTGTTTTCATAAAATGTTTATACAAAGTCTGATATCTGAAGGGTTTGTTAAAATATTTGAGAATTCAGTAAATAGTGTGGGGAGGGTGACTTTTTTGTTATTACCCATTCACGGCACTAACCTACTATTTTCTATATTGCTTAAGCACAGTACAGTACATACTGTATTGAATCCAGTGACTTGTAAGCAGTTATCTGAGTGTAGTGTCACTATTGTCTACTTGCTATGCGAGTAAATACCTAGCAGGTGTACTTCTAATAATAGACGGTGCATCAGTTAGACATTTTACATATTGAAAAAAATGTCCATTGTATATTTTGTGAGTGATGGTTGAAAAACTCAGAAATCTAGCTTTGTGTGTAGTCTGCTGAAATAGTATTTGCTGTATGTGTGAATGCACCAAGTGGTGAAACTGTCCGATAGCATGTACAAACTAAAATGGCGGAAATGGCAACTCGGTGCTCTGTATATATAGAGAATAGTAGGTTAGTGCCGTGAATCTGAAAAAATATCCGGCAAGGTTCATGAATTTCTTTATTTCTCATCAGAAGTATATGTTGTGACCACTCATTTGAACCGTCTCGCCGGAGACGGTTCAAATGAGTGGTCACAACATATACTTTGGTTCAGAAATAAGGAAAATAGATAGAGAATAGTAGGTTAGTGCCGTGAATGGGAAAAAATATCTGGCAAGGCTCAGGAAACGGGATGGGCGAGGCTCTGCCGAGCACATCCCGTTTCCGTGCCGCGCCAGATATTTTTTCCCATTCACGGCACTAACCTACTATTCTATTTATCCTGTCAACACCTACAAATGGCTGTAAAATGTAAAAATTGTATTGACTGGATATCAAAAATGTTTCACGGCACCGTGTTTCATGGCACATACGCAATGTGTTGACGGGATAATATACACTAAAAAGAACAGGTTCGTATATACTTTATATAGATATTCTGTCATATGTATGACTCCACTACATTTGAAACAAAAGGTCATATTCTATAAAGTCAGTCCTTAATTATAAACATGATTAAAAGTATGCAGAATTATTATACTGAATTTATTACATGATCACAGCCAAAATGGATCAAATGTATGAATATGAATGTGTATCGGGGTGTTGTCCATGGGGCATATAAGTGAGTTTCATGGACACAATATAAACAAATATTAATAGCCATATGAAGATGTTTTAATAACACAAGAACATATTTTATCCCGTCAACACAGTGCGTATGTGCCGTGAAACACGCTGCCGTGAAACATTTTTGATATCCAGTCAATACTATTTTTGCATTTTACAGCCATTTGTAGGTGTTGACAGGATAAATAGAATAGTAGGTTAGTGCCGTGAATGGAAAAAAATATCTGGCGCGGCATGGAAACGGGATGTGCTCGGCAGAGCCTCGCCCATCCCGTTTCCTGAGCCTTGCCAGATATTTTTTCCCATTCACGGCACTAACCTACGATTCTCTATGTATGAGTCTATATCAAAGTCATTGTCTGTTTATGTTAAAAGCACATGCCCACTCAGTAGATACAAACTGTTCTTTATATCAGAGACATCATCTGAGACATTTTCTGGCAAAATAAACGTTCATTCACCATTACCCCATTACCCACGTATTGATTGGCATTATTTTTCATTTTATATCAGATGTAAATTTCCACACTGATATCAGCGAAACCGTGTTTCCTGAAAATGTTAATGGGCATTACTATTTATAGTCTGTATTTATTTTTTGATGCGCAATTATCATACTTTATAATCTGTCGAAAATATTATTTAGTATAAATATTAAAAAATTGCATATAGCCTGATACCATCGCGCGTCACTATCAGTAAAATGCATATTACTAAATGATTATATCTGTATAGCGGCAACTCGTAATCTTTCAAAATGGTGGAATAGTGACACAATTATACACTTATTTAATTCCTATAAAGAACATTTTGTGCCTACTGAGTTGGCATGTACCTATAATGCATTTTGTACTTAACATCCTGCTAATGATGGCAAAAACAGTCACAACTCCGTGTTGCTGCTAACGATGAATAATTGAAGTTTGTGAATATTTAAATATGAAATAATGCCGTAATATTGACGTATGCATTGTTATGACGGTTTTTGTATTCAATACACATGTTCTTGTGTGTACCTATATACTACACATATTGTCAAATGTTAAGTGTGTCCATGTGATTTGACGTTAAAGTAGTTAACAACGGCAATATATAGTGTGCGGTGTTTTTTCGCCGTCATGAAGTCGAGTGGACATCGTTTTTGTATATTAATTAAACAATGCTAAACGAAAAGACTGATAAAAGTGCACTGGTGCAATCGGTATTTTGCCAGTACTATATGTCATAGTAATTTTTTATGGCGGCCATAATGGACTTCATGTACTGGAAATATGTCTATATGGCTCAAATTGTGAGTTTTGCCTTACTTCGATACAAACATCCTATACAAGATGTTTGCACACACTGTTTTGCCATATAATATATTCTATAGTAAGGCGGCCATATTGGATTTACCGACATTCAATGACATTATGACCAAGACACTATGTTTCATAGATTCATTGGTATCGAAAACATGGGATGTAGAAACCAAACAAAGTTACTAGGTGACTCACTTAAACGTTACTAGGTGACTCAATTAAACGTTACTAGGTGACTCACTTAAACGAGGTGGGTGGTTGGTCGGGTGAACGTGACGGCGTAAACTAACGGTAGGGGTTCCTCCTTATAGGAATCACGATTTACCTGGTTTGGCCCTCAGGTACGTTTTTATATTTGGCTCTTTTGTTACCTGGGAGCTGAATTGCGTTATTGCCCGTTATAAAAGTTGTTATTACTGATCCTACTGCTTTTGGGAGGGGAGGGGGCCAAGTGATTCTGGTGTGGCGAGATCATGGCATCAGATCAGGATTATTCTGATTTCAGGGCTGAATATATATATTGTAAATATTTAGTTCGGATTTTGGGACCCCCCCCCCCCCATTTGTACATGTACTTGAACACGTTAAAACTCATTATTTATACCATTTTACCAATACATTTAATTTTGAAAACGTATAAATATGTGTTAACACTAAACATGCTAAATTGAAGTTAGTACAATCATGTGTGGAGACAGTGACACTTGGATATCCCGAAATGTATATATTTGGATGAAAACACTTGTTTTCTAAACTGTACAATTGGTTTTGGCGGCCATTTTGATAAATGGTAGCCACACCTCTCGTAGTCGTTTTTCGAGATGGCTCCATAGCCTAAGTGAACAGGACAGCCGTGATCTACAATCATGCGAAGTTTCATGCGTGTACGTAAAATAGCGCAATCCGTCTCGATATCACTAAAATTGACAACAAAATTCGCATTAGCAACCGATTTTGGTAAATCTTTGGGGGATTGTTGATATAGTAATTGTCAGATCAGCAACGGTGACCGTATTTGGCGTTGGTGTTTTTAGATTACAAATCGTATCCAAGCCAGGTGGTCAATGGGACATCAACCCACTCGACCAATATCTCACAATGATAATCTCCTAACCCCTACACACGACCAAGATTAGGAGCCTTTGTTTAAAATCATAGTACTGAAAGTACTGACTGGCGGGAGACAAGTAGCCACTTGTGAATTTGCATACTCAGAAATTCCTTGCTAGAAATATATTCGATGTTGTTTATTGGATGTACAATCTGCAAATTTGGAGAACTTGATCAGTTACTGGTGTTTGTAAAATACAGCCTGCTCTAAACACAAATAGGTTGATGAAGCAACCGTCCGACTTTATGCTTTATGTCCGACTAATAAACCGTTTTACGAGGTATATTGCAGATGTATTATGTGAAATCTTTTCAAAATTATGACGGCGTAGGCCTACATACGTGTATGCTGCATGAACGGCAAAATGTTTTCATGAATTTTGTTTCGCTCACCCAGAGGGTAATTTTTCGAAAATCGCCCGTAAACCACAATATGAAAAAGAAATGGCCTTCGACGTCGCATTGCGACTGCGTGGTACACGATACGGGGGGCGTCTCAATAACAGCAATTTGTTCTCTTCAAAAGTAAAGTTCGGCATGCCAACTATTTTACACATAATGTTGAGCATTGCCGTTGCTATTAATAACTTGCTTTCAGTTCACTCGCTGACTTTAAATGTCACCTGACTGTTGTTAATTGCGAACGCAAATTGAGCCTATTGAGACGTCCCCCGATGAACAGAATCACGATCTCAATAGCGATACGGGGGGCGTCTCAATAACAGCAATTTGTTCTCTTCAAAAGTAAAGTTGGGCATGCCAACTATTTTACACATAATGTTGAGCATTGCCGTTGCTATTAATAACTTGCTTTCAGTTCACTCGCTGACTTTAAATGTCACCTGACTGTTGTTAATTGCGAACGCAAATTGAGCCTATTGAGACGTCCCCCGATGAACAGAGAGCCACTTCCGAAAGTAGACCCGTGCAAACGGCCAGAATCACGATCCCAATAGCGTGGAGACAGTATGTCTCCCGCCAATAACCGCCCATACACGTGACTGTCCACGACGAAAAGGGCTTGATTGAGTCTGTGCCCAATGTAGGCTCATACCTACGGAGCCCAGCAGGGGACGTATAATTTTTTTTTTATTAATTCGTTCCCACGAAATAACAATTCGTTCTCTCAATTAACAATTCGTTCCCTCAATTTAACAATTCGTTCCCACGAAATGACAATTGGAACGAATTGTTAATTCGTTGGAACGAATTCTTAAATTGAGGGAACGAATTGTCATTTCGTGGGAACGAATTGTTCGTTGGAACGAATTCTTAAATTGAGGGAACGAATTGTCATTTCGTGGGAACGAATTGTTAATTGGAGGGAAGGAATTCTTAAATTGAGGGTTCCACTGTAAATTAGCTACATGAAAATTCTAAAGCAATACATTATTGCTTTGCAATCATGAACAGCCATTAAATTAAGATAATTACATGACAATTTCTGAAAAAGTAAATAGAGTTCTCTGTGTGTTAACCCGTTCACCACTATAGGCCTGTATGGTGGTATTGGCAAATAGTGTAGATCCAGATGAGCCGGCTCATGACGAGTCGTCTCATCAGGATCTGCACTTTTTGCAAGTGATTTTAACATTCATGAGAATAAACACTGTCACACCACCTTTTCATAAATGGACTAGTCTGAAAAACATGTGACTATTGGATTGGTCGGAAATTAGCATATCAAAATAAGTTCCAGTTACTGTGAACGGGTTAAGTTGAGAGAGGTTCGACTGAAGATCCATGTGAGTAGTCCATGAATGTGTTTGCATATCAAGAGATATACGGGTAACACGTCAATAAGCCATGTTGTATCATGAATGGTCGCAATATCAACCCATCCATGTGATACTAGTCCTTTTTGGAATGACGATATTTGCCGAATATGGTGAATCTTGCGAAATCACACGTAAATGACTTCGAATGTTGGTGAAAATTTCGGAGCAAATGCGCAATTTGATTCCGCATATGCTCCGAAACTTTCACCAACGTTCGACGTCATTTACGTAAAATATGACCACTTGTATAACTCATTTTTGACAAATTACGCACATGTCATAAGGTACGTTATTGCACGTAATAGATGTATTACCGCTAATATTATCTGTTTCCTGTTATTATTCTGTGGGAAGTTTTGTGGAGTTATTGATTCCTCTGTAAACGATGACATTAAAATTCCTTTACGTAATATATCGGACGTTTGATAGACATTTGAACATTAAAATATTTTCTCCAAACAGTCATTAGACAATTTATTATGTAAAAGTGATACTGTTTATTTTAAACTTTAAACGATCGAATTAAAGTGTCTTTAATTAATTTATCCAACTTATATTGTTATATCAATTGACTATTATAGGAGAGTAAATGTAAAATAGATAGAGAATAGTAGTTGAGTGCCGTGAATGGGAAAAAATATCCGGCAAGGCTCATGAATTTCTTTATTTCTCATCAGAAGTATATGTTGTGACCAATAATTTGAACCGTCTCGCCGAGACGGTTCAAATGAGTGGTCACAACATATACTTTTGTTGAGAAATAAGGAAAATAGATAGAGAATAGTAGGTTAATGCCGTGAATGGGAAAAAATATCTGGCAAGGCTCAGGAAACGGGATGGGCGAGGCTCTGCCGAGCACATCCCGTTTCCTTGCCGCGCCAGATAGTTTTTCCCATTCACGGCATTAACCTACTATTCTATTTATCCTGTCAACACCTACAAATGGCTGTAAAATGCAAAAATAGTATTGACTGGATATCAAAAATGTTTCACGGCACCGTGTTTCACGGCACATACGCACTGTGTTGACGGGATAAAAAAGTAATGTCGTTTCTTTGTAACGTATAGCGGTCGAATCATAGCGCATTCATTTATTGCAGTTTCTTTAGATATAACATGAATTGAAAATTTAAAGTATTTGTACCAAATTGCGTTTAAAGATACTTAAAGAAACAAGAGCAGGACGAGTAACATTATGCGAAAATAATATGTTTTCTGTGAAACGATGAACTGTTTATGCGTCATTTTTGCGACGATGGAAATCATAAATTTAGTTACAGGTAAATAATGTATTCTTGTTCTGTTTAACCCTGTCACCCCGAAAACAGGAATGGATTTTCACATGTAAATTTTGCAACCAGTCAAATCGTTACAAAATGATTATCAGACTAGTTCATTCATGACAACGGGGTGTTTTTGTTCTCATAATGAAAACTTTTGTTATGATATGCTGTAACCCATTTCATAAATATGATATGACACACGTGTAATAGCACTTGCAGCGAATTTGATTGGCCGACCCGCGCATCACACTAATTACGTATTGTTACATGGTTTCCGTTGTAATACCGAAAATGATCTACGTGAATGGGACGATTTATAAAAGTACTGAAAATACTGAATATAATGCTCAAATTACATCAGTTTTTTTGTTGGAAATGTAACAATAACGTTTGATCATGTCCAGCCGTGTGCAAACGTTTGCTGTGGCCCGAGGGAACTGTTTGAACCCAAGGCCTGCCTGCGGCCTTGGGTTCAAACAGTTCCCTCGCGAGCCACAACAAACGTTTGCACACGGCTGGACATGATCAAACCTTATATTCGTATTATGTGCTCACGTTATGTCAAAGGAACACAATGAAGACATGCCAATTGACGTCCCTAATGGTGCGACATAGCAATGCTGTTTTGACGTTGACGTCATCGTATTTCAAACGCCAGGGACTAAGTAAAATTACTGAAATTGTTATAGTAGTAATATGAAGTGCTTACAAAGAGCGGGAACCTATAATGGGTTTTGTTGCTGGTATTAAAACTATTTTTATCTCTTGAGATTTTCAACTACGGTCTGTTCCACGTTTTTGTGCCTACGAACATTTGGCTATTAAACACGTTAAATCTAAAAGATATTTAAATGTAAGTAGTTTTTCATCAATAACAAAAAAGTCACCCACCCCAACAAAAATTATTTGATGAAATTCCATCAAATATTGATTTTATTGCCAAATAGCCAAACGTTAGTCGGCAGAAAAACGTGGAACAGACAGTAGATGCGAAAGTAGTCAATGGCGTCTTCTAACTGAAGCATATCGGTATCTCCTTGTTTTCTGCTATTTGGTGTGTGAAATACATGTGATAGTAAACAGAATATCAAACGAGTTTCCATTTGATATGAGATTGATGAAACTCGTCAGCAATTGTATGCACCTCGAACAGAGGCTCTGTGCATAAATTGTGCTCGACTCGTTTCATAAATCGCACATCAAATGGAAACTCGTTTGAGATCCTCTAGTTATGGCTCTTTGTAAGCGTTTCATATAGAGAATTCCAGGCTAGTGTCATTTGATATTAAGTTTATCAGGCAAGGCTAGGAAACGCGTAGGAATTCCGAGGCTTGCCGAGGAATTCCTACCGTTTCCGAGCCGAGCCTGATAAACTTGATATCAAAATACACTAGCCTGGTATTCTATTTATCAGGTAACGTTTTATGCTCGAAAATGACCACAGATGACGTCGTTATCTATGGACAGAACGAGGACTTGTTTACGTTGCGTCCTTACACTGACGTCATTCGGTCACGTCACGTGACGTCAACCGACCAATGGAACGTCAGTTTTCACTTTGTTGTAACCCGGATGTTGATATCAGGTTAATGCCTGATACAACAATATGTTATCAGTCAGTACGTATTCGGTCAATGCAGGGCAGGTTACCTGATACATTTCTATACAGGACTGATTTCTAGCAATTGCGGTAATAGACTCTCGCATTTGCTATGAAAATATCGTCAACTTTCGACGTCATTTCTGGCTGTGACTGGAGAAATGGGGCTTATGAGATTTGTGACCAGTGAAGCTCCTGATCAAATACATGTAGCACACTCACTATTGGTAACGATATATATATATATTACTTGTTAGAAGAACGGGTGATTCTTTGCTGGAATCGTGAACGGTGCAGATCCTGATCAGACTGCGGATGCACAGGCTGATCTGGATCTAGTTCTAGTTGCTTGCGAAGGTAACTCTTGCAATTACTCCCGTACCGTCCGTAGCTAATTATGGGAGCAACTAGGGGGTTGTCCTATTTTCGAGCTCTTCGAAATGCACTTTCCCTGTGTTTTACGGCATTTAAATTCAGACTCAAACTGGTGGTAAACACTATGTAAACTCCGTGGCTGAACGGGGGGTGGGGGGGGGGGGTTCCGTGGTTGCAGATCCGCCCCTGTCAAAGACTCAGAAAATTGCTCACTCAAAAAATACCCCACCCACCCACTTCGATACATAATGTATCGAAGTGGGTGGGTGGGGTAATTTTTTAATTAGATAATTTCCGAGTGCTGAAATACATTTTTATTTTTTATAGTATTTTTTCAAAAAATCCTGATATGCCCCTTTAACTGAGATGACACATTGAACTCTTCTTGATAAATGCATCCATTGATTTTTTGCTTTTTAAAAAAGAAAGACGCAACGTGAAAACACGATTTTCACGTATTTTGGCATTTCAAATGACCCGAACAGTCAGTTGCCAGGATGTAGAGAAGTAATAGGTGCCACATTCACAACAGAAACGGGCTTATTCGTGAGATTTTGACGGATGAATTAGCGCACTCATGGAGCCCCGTATGTATGTAAAGTCGGTGGTTCGGTTTGTTTGAGTATCTATGTATGTCTGCATTACTCTCAATTCTATAAGGATTACAACGCAAGAGGTGGGACACAACCTCATATTGTACCATATTGTATTATATTGTAAAATATCAAACATTGAATTTTATATTACAAATGGTTAGTCATTTAAATACGATACATTTGCAATTAAATTATAGAAAAATATTAAGAATTGTATTTGTATTTTTTTAGGCTGTGGGTACGATTTATCTATTCAACCAAACGACGAGTTCACTGTGACGTCACCTGAATTCCAAAATGGCGGTTTCCTTCAGGCCGGCCTTGTTTGCAAATGGACGATTACAACAAATATAACATACTCATTCACGTTTCAATTTCTGGTACTTGACTTGAATAGCAAACACAATAATATAAACCAATTAAATAGCTGTGATGAGGCGCGTCTAGATATATCGGACGTGGGACTGTTTTGTACCGCGGAATACGCTAACAAAGAGATTGCATCGCGCACTAATAATGTGACGATGTTGCTGGAAACGGGAACCAAAGATGATGCGCACGGATTTGCGTTGATAATTAGAAGCGTTGGTATGTAATTATGCAATTATTTGTGGGAGTGGGGATGTGTGCTACTGACCTACCAGAGGCGGATCCAGATTCAGGATGGGGTGGATGCGGGACTTCTTAATTCAAATAGTTTACTATATTTTCGAACTTGGGAGATTACTAGGGGGGTCCGGCGTATGCCATCCGGAATATTTTTTATATCTACACCCCATTGGGGGGTGGGGCGCGTCGGATTTTCCCCTACGTGAATCCGCCCTTGCTTACAAGGACAATTGGTTTACAAATCCGAGAATCGGAGAGAATTAGCCAAACATTTGCTAGGTCAGGGAATCAATGTTCATAATTATGCTCATACTCTCGTCTCTCTGGGATGTACAAACCGATTTTAGACAGTCGGCAGCAAAATGTCGAACAGACTGACAGTACACATATTTGTATTCCTATCCCACTTCACAAATATAATCCCGAGCTTTGCCCCCGGGTCATTACAAGGTGCATGATTACGTGGTTACAACAACAACAACAACAACAACAATGGCTCAAAGTGTTGAAAGCGCGCCCACTTCAAAGTAAGTTTTATTTGATATTTTCCTTAATATGCAACGGATTTTGTTGAAATATGGCGCAGCAAACTCGTCTTCGTGAGCTGCATTTGGTGGTCCCGGGAGTTCGGCATATACTTAGGTCGTTTTTGCGAAGAACGACAGAAGTTTGGGCTAAAGTACCGAGACCACCAAATGCAGCTTAACAAGACGAGTTTGATGCGCCATATTTCATCAAAATCCGTTACATACACCTTGATTAGGTAAACCAGACATGGTACGTGTGTGTGCTTAGATAATGTACTGTGAGCACGGTTGTACGTGCGGACTAATCAGGCTGCAGGGATGCACTAGTAGATCAATAACATAACTGACCGCAATACGACATACGTCGTATATCGCAATATCGCAATATCGCAATACCTCAATACGACCGTATACGAATACGAATACGACATACGTCGTTTTTTCTCGATCAGAGCTGCTCTTGTGCATTTTTTAAACATATGTCGAATGCGTGATGTGTTTTACTACCATTTGACCATACTATGACATGTTTATACATTGGTCTAATTCTTATAAACAAATTAATGAAACAAAATCAAAATTAGTTAGTCCTCCGTCTCAGTTAGATCAATACTATAACTATTCTTTTCATTTTACAGTAAAATTACCAGGCCCGCCGACACGTATCGGAACCATGACAACACAGCACGCCATAATAGTTACCTGGCAACCACCGACGGAAGTGACGTTCCCTATTACGTCATACAACATCATATACAGCATTGCCTCCATTGACAAGACGGTTAAAGTTCGAGTTTATGCCGCTATGAGACAGTTTTCAATAAACACTGACCTACACAAGGGCATGGTCGTTGAGATACGTCTGTCTGCAGCGATTGGTGACCGAGAAGGGGAAATGTCAAGGCCGCTGTACAATCGAGCCCGTAAGTTTTGCAACATGGCTCTGTGTCATTTGAATTCAAGGTCCACCACCACCATTGATTTTCCCTATATTTGAAACAAACCAATTACCACACATTTTGCTATTCTCTGCTACTGTCATTTTGCGTATTGACGTTGTGGGACCTATTTCCCATAACATGCACATGTTCTGCTCTGGATATTCACTAATTAAACTATAGGTTTAATTATTGTTAAGAAAGATAAAGTCAATCTCCTGTGACCACCCTGGTGGTGGCACAAAAAGTCAGCGGCTGGAATTGAAACCGCCTCACATGACAAACATGCTCCGACTTACAAAATGATCCCAAAGCATATGCTTGAAACTGATGTGAATGATACATTAACATGCCTGTGAAGTAGATTAGTGCGTCAATTGACTGGTTTCTGCAAGCAATGAGTGTCAATGGCATAACAAATCTGGCTTATTTTTTTAACGTACATGTACTACTTTTGACTAAAACGCGCATGAATATCTGATGATTTAGTGTGGTTAAATATTAACATGTTCGATGGTGCAGCATGGCTAAACTGAATGTCGTATTACGTACGTGTGTTATTGTCCAATCAACGATGATAATGACACATACGAGACGCGCCATGCGATTGTTTAAGAACATGTGCAATTTTTCATGAAAATTATTTACAGAAACTATGATATGTTCTATAAATGACGTCGAAAGTTCACGAAATTTTCATAGCAAATGCGGAAATGTATTCCGCATTTGCTATGTAAATTTCGTAAACTTTCGAAGTTATTTACGGAAACAATCATACATTCTGTTTTCATGCGATACCGCACATGTTCTTAGGTACAAAATAACATGGCGTGTCTCAATTATTACAACAGGGGCGGCGGAAGCGGGGCGGGGGGGGGGGAGGAGGAGGCCCCCCCCCAATAATTTTGTTGGGGGAGGGAGCCTAGCCCCCCCCCCCAATAATTCTGTAAATTTTGGATTTTTTATTCTAATATATTTGTGTACTGGGAACTTTGCTGAGAACTTTGCTGAGAATGCAGGAAATGGCGTTTCACACCACTTGGATTTCGAAAATTTCCGGGGTAGGGGGTGGGGGGGGGGGCATGCCCCCTGACCCCCCTAGCGCTATCGGGCCCTTCGGGCCCTCAACATTGGGCCCCCCAATAATGTTCGGCTTCCGCCGCCTATGTACAAGATATTGCACGCATGAGTGATGACTTGCTGTGGTATTTATTAAGCAAGTTGACTGATTACATAAGAAACGACCTATGCCGAGTTTTTCATGTCAGTCGAGACTTTTAATAAGTGGTTCATACCGTAGTTGTGTATGCATCCCGTTGGTTAGATTACCACAGGCCCGTACACAGAGACGGGGGTGGGGGGGGGGGGTAGGGAACGCACACCCGTAACCCACCGAAGTCCATCCGTGGATGTGTAAACACTTTTTAGCAACTCCGGCCCTTCGCGCCATCGATAACGCACCTCCCTATATAAATTCCTGTCTACGGGCTGCCACCAGCAGTAGTTATCACTTGGGGGCACATTCATCACGGCACTAAAGTACATTTTATTCTTGGTACGGTCAACCCTCTACAATAGTTGATTAAAACTGGCTGTGGTAGAGAGGTGGCTGTTGTAGAGAGGTTAAATATATAGCGAGTTGTCTGATTAGAATATAAATTATTAGCTGTTACAGACAGAGGGTTGTTGTACAAGGTGTATGCTCACGTGGTACTAACAACAACAACCAGTACTGAAACTTCCAGAATCAATCCGATTCAAAGTACGTATTCTTTTATATTGTCCTTATTACGTAACGGATTTTGATGAAATATGGCGCATCAAACGCGTCTTGTTAAGCTGCATTTGGTGGTCTCTGTACTTTGGCCCAAACTTCTGTCGTTTTTGCGAAGAATCGATTTCCGTGTCGGTAGATACGGAAATCGATTTTTCGCAAAAACGACATAAGTCTGTGCCGAACTCACTGGACGACCAACTGCAGCTCATGAAGACGCGTTTGCTGCGCCATATTTCAACAAAATCCGTTGCATATTAAGGAAAATATCAAATAATACTTACGTTTGGAGTGGGCAAGATTTCAACACTTTCAGCCACTGTTGTTGTTGTATAACCACGTGATCATGCAGACATGACCGTTCGAGGAGGTTTGACTGTAATCATGGTAATACGCATTATTTTCAGCTTGCCACGAAGACATTGTACTCCACTCTGGGCAGGCGACAAACATTACCTCGCCCAACTATCCCGGCAAATACCCTAGCAATATCGTCTGCACATGGAGCGTTCGTACCGAACCGGAAGTCATGGTACACGTGACACTTCTTGACTTCCGGGTTGAGGATACGTCATTCTGTAGCAGTGATTACGTCAACTTCTCATTCAAACCGGAACCAGAATGCGCGAGAATGGACCTATCTCGCAGAATCAAGACGGCGAGGTCAAACTTTTCGGTGACCTTTGTGACAGACGCGGTGAACGAGTTTACAGGATTCCTGATTATGGTAGAAACCCAAGGTAATCCTACTGTAACAATGCAATCCACCGCGAGATAAAAAGAGGATGTTTGACGCTTTCAGCGTAAATTACAGATGAAATACTCCGACCTATGACAAAAGCCAGTAGAAACACATTACCTCACCCACCTGTTGTCGTACAAACGTACTGTACGAGTCGCCAATTGGGGCCCGTTTCACTAAATTTCGTACGACTAAAATGTTCGTAAAATTTAAAAATTTCAATTGATGGATTTACATTTATTGAGCATAGGCTGCATATGCAGCATATGCTCAATACATGTAAATCCAATAATTGTATAGAAGAAAACATTGTTAATGTGAACTTTACAGACTATCATAAGTTTGCACTTACGTACATTTTAGTCGTACGAAGTTTAGTGAAACGGGGCCCTGGTGCGTGAGGTAGTGGAATATGATAAGACTTGTTCAGAACGTTTGATAATATAGATAAAAAGCCATTGGGTCACATTGACAAAGTCCACGGGGTTTGTTAATGTGTGACGCTGTTGGCCACGACATGCGGAAAACATGGATTGTATGTGTATACGCGTCATGCACTAATTTAATTGATATATGCTATTTGATATCGGAATTCTCACACTGGAAGACATTTGACTAAGACACATCATTCCTATCACTCTAAAGCGACGGACACCTGTCTATTGTATCAAGAACAGATAGCAATAACTACCCAGGCGCGGATCCAGGATTTCGGGTTAGGGGGGACCTAACTATTTTGCAATACTTGACTATATTATCGAACGAGCTATGCTCGTTCGATAATATAGTCAAGTATTGCAAAATAGTCGACCGAGCGGACATTTTTTTGAAATCTACATCGCATTTCCTGCGTTCTGGCGCATTTTGGAGCAAACATATTGACACTGTCACAGTATGTTTAGACTTACTTTTTGATTGAAAACTTTTAATTTTGAAATAATAAGACAACGACCGAAAAATGCATGGAATACATGGCACTTGGCATGGAACGTGCCTTGTAACTTGTAAAAAAAACTCGGCGAATGTTAAGGGGGGTGGGGGGGGGGGGGGGGTGGGCGCCGGGTCCGCCCCCCCCTGAATCTGCCCATGCTACCAATAGCAAAGGCGGAAACGCAAGCAATCCTTACGAAATAGATTATATTTATATTGCATAAAAGTGACGTTCGCAATATATTAACTCATTGTATTAACATTCAGTGGGCACCAATTGTTCTAGATATCATCAATGATAATCTGAGACATTTTCTGGCAAAATAAATGTTCATTAACCATTGCCCCACGTATTGATTGGCATTATTATACATTTTATATCGGACGAAAATTTCCACACTGATATCAGGGGCGACAACCGTGTTTCCTTAAAATATTAACGAACACTACTATTTATTCTCTGTATTTATTTTTCGATGTGCAATGTTCATACTTTATAATCTGTCGAAAATATTATTGTATCAGGTGACGCATTTAATTAGTATAAATAATTTAAAAATATCATGCATCATTTGCATATGAAAATAGCCTGATACCACCGCGCGTCACTATCAGTAACATAAATATTACTAAATGATTATATATGTTTAACGGGCACTTGTAATTTTTAGAATTGGTGGAATAGCGACACAATTATACACTTATTCGATTCCTATAAAGAACATGTTGTGCCTACTGAGTGGGCATGTGCCTTTAACACATTGTATTAACATTCTTAATAATAAATATGCCAATGCTAGGTGATCAATATAACTTCAATATACCATGCTGTGTTATGCATACAATATAATACATACAATATACCATGTGTGATGGTGTAATATGACAGCCTCTTTTCTGACACCAGTAGCCGATTTCATCAAAATTGCAAACTATACTTATCTAGCAAGGTATACTTTGAGGGAGTAATCATTTATTCCCCCGAAATGCATTATATCATACAGAACTAATGACTTCATATATTTGATGATTAAAAGTATGCAGAATTATTATACTGAATTTATTACATTATCACAGCCAATATGGCTGTGATAATGTAATAAATTCAGTATAATAAAAAATAATAAATTTATCCTAAAATTGACAATTTCTCCCTCAACGTATACTTTGTTAGATATAAAGTATACTGTGCAATGTTGGTGAAACAGGCTACAGAAAACTCGTTTAATATACTATCATATTGAATCACCGCTTATGGAATATCCTGTATTTAATAGCTAAGACGAGTTCATGTACATGTACCTTGCGTTAGTTTCTACATGACTAGTATGTTCATAGTTGAATGTGCGATTGTGACCAATATAACATGCACATACGTTAATTAAAAACTTACATGACATAGTCGAGCGATCCTTAATAATCACCGTATACGTCGCAAGCACGGTTTTATTGCACTGGTTCACTTAACATATTTGAATGCTAGCGGTGAAGATGATAGCCAACAAATTAAGGGTATTTTTTTTGTTATTTCTCTCTGTAAATATGGATTGGATTGTCATTCGAATTGCGTCCTGCTGACTCAATTTTAATGAAATTCCATCCTATATTTATGATATTTACAAGGAGAAATAAAATAATGTATTAGGAATTGCCGTCTAAAATGTTTGAACTAGTTATAGCCCACAAGTTTCCCATCATACAAAGAGTTAACACCTCAAGTGTGTGGATGTAATCCACATATTCTAATGCACTCTATAAATATCACGCAATCTGATTGGCTGATGGTCATACATTACAGGTATATCATTGTTGATGAACGGTCGCAAATTATTTCAATATGTATTCCTACGCCAGTAGTAAAGGAGTGCATTAGAAATAGGGTAACCGCAGTGTAATTATTTTGAAATTTGCGGCGAATATCAGAAAATGATAGGTCGGAAAACTGTTTAATGGCTCCGCTAGCGCGTCGCCATTAAACAGATTTTCCGACCTATCATTTTCTGATATACGCCGTAAATTTGAAAATTACAATGCGTTTAACCCTATTAGTGTAGGCGATTACCAGTCCTATCTGCATGCATACGTACTCCAAAAATAGAGTACACCGTCTATTGTCAACTTATACAGGTGCAATAAAACCATAACCATTTCTGTATATTTATTTCTGGTAGTCGTGTTCGGCGATTATCATGGATCTCTTGACTTGGTCTTGTAAATCATATCTCGTGCGATTTTAAAATTCCAGCTGCAATTGAAGCAACAACAACAGCAACAACAGGTCCGCCAGTTCATCTGCAAACAAACTCAACACAACCAGTTTCCACTCTACGCATAATATCGTCTTTAACAAGACCAACAGCACATAGACAGAACATTGCAACCAGCTCAATTCCTCCATCGACACGATCAGGCAAACTTGGTGTTGACTCCATTACGATAGCATACGATACATCTGTGACCCAAACACCTGAATACACAGGAGAAAATGTTACCCCCACTCGGAATCCAAGCTCTACGCAGGAAGGAAGTCCCGAGGAAAGGATTCCCCGGACAACTGGTTTCAGTATTCAACCTGCGATAACCAACACTACTACACAGGAGATGGATAATGACACAGGTATGTGCAGGGGTCAGAAGTATCTTGAGATTGGTCCGACGAAGGTGTAGGACCCCAAATTCACCCACTTAAATTGTATGTTGTTACTACTCAGTTGAACCGTCTCGTTGAGACGGTTCCACTGAGTGGTAACAACATAAACTTGTTATCGATACTAATAATTACATTCATTATCGTATAATATTTATATGAATTCTAAATATGTCAATAAAAAGTCATATTGTTGTCAAATGATTTGGTCCGGCAATCGCCTCACCTGCCGGGCGTGTTCCGACGCCCCTGATGTGTGACTGTGAATGGTGAATGGGGATTATGGCTGTACACAGAATGTA
The DNA here is from genome assembly GCA_029237695.1 of Conchocele bisecta. Lineage (NCBI taxonomy): Eukaryota > Metazoa > Mollusca > Bivalvia > Lucinida > Thyasiridae > Conchocele > Conchocele bisecta. The sequence goes on along the minus strand of CM055275.1, from coordinate 4,110,646 downwards.
TGCAATCTGATCAGTGTCTGCGTAGTTTGACATAATTCATTTTATACCAAAACTAAGTTTCCTCTTTTGAAGATGCATGTTTGCATTTATTTATGAATTTGTTTCGTTTTCCGTGTCGGAAAACGAAACAAATTCATAAATACATGCAAATATGCCTTGGAAAAAGCTAAAACTGAAAATCTTGAGTTTTAGCTTTTCCTAACGTGTGTGAAAACGTAAAAAAACGGCACACGTAAAGGCAAATATGCATCAAGAGAAAACTTAGTAGACTTTCCTCTTTTGCAGTAAACTAAATTACATGCTTTTAACAAACTGGACAACTATTTTTCAGACAATGCCTGTGCTAGTAGATCAGAAAATACTGACCACAAACAGCAACGCATGTTCCTGTCACGGACCAGGCGCTATGTCGAAATGACAGTTGTGCGCAACGACCAGAAAGGATAGGAAAATAATATCACTAGAAAATGCACCTTGAGTCTACAGTATATACGTATAGTGTCTGCGTTGGTGAAGTTTCGTTGGTTAATGAAAATCGACTGTAATCCGATAACGGTATACCCACTTTAGATTCAGAGGTGACGAATGCTGATACGTCGACGGGACGGTGGATCCGGACAACGGATGCAGGAATATCGAGATTAACGACAGGAGCTGCACCGGCCCATGATTGGACCAGTTCAAGAGTATTCACGCCCGACCATCAAACTGGTAAATTGCACATGCCATATTACTAGTATTTGTCATCAATCGTATTCATCCTTCGGGTATCTCGTTTTCTATTTGGAAAATCGGTTTCATATTTGGTAAATACCGTGTGTATGCGATACGATATTCACCGGGGAAAGCGGCGTTATGTTTGAAAAAACTTACAGAAAGTTTGATTTCGTACAGTGGCGTATTTTAGAATATATTTTCCCGTACAATCAGACTTCCGAAACTTTTTTCCAGCACAAACTCGTATTATTACCCGACTCCCTATATAAGTTCATATTACATAGTTTTGATTATTTCTCTGGATTCTGACGCGACAAGCAAATAGTTCTGCGTGACTGTGGAATAGTCAAAACTATTTTCACACCTAGGGGCAACGTGTACCGCATTTGCTGCAGTATATTTCATAAAAATATGTCATTAGATTAGAAAGATATTAAACGAAAACTACTGTAAACACATCTAAAAATATGACGCCACGCCGTTCGGAAACACGTGATCCCACACCTTGTTTCGTGGTCATTCGGGAATAGTCAAAACAATATTGCTCCTCGATACTGTTTACAACCCGAGGTACCGAGGCCCTCGACCGAAACAAACCTCGGGACAATATATGTAACTGTTCTCCGAATGGCCATGAAATAACGATTTTATTAGTCTTGCGAATTATTTGCACGGGTTTCGCTGTGAGAGAAAATCCATAATAAACTTCTCACAAATAATAAACAGTGAAGAGAACACCCGTAATTGCGCGCGTGTTTTCTTGGAAACCACGAGCTACCATGCAAAATTAGTATTTTTTTTATTACAGTCAACATAAAGTTATTTGAAATCTTGAAGAGGATCTCGACTAATATTCACTGTTAATGTGAGTGAACACATTTCAAACATGCACTCAAATAGATCTAGTTCATATAAACAGCTGCGTAATTTTGATTTCAAACAGTTCACATGACGTCATAGTTGACGTCACCAAACGTGACACGTGACGTCGAAAAGCGGGAAACGCTATTCATGCTCACAGCACAATTCATTGATTGCAATCTAAAAAACAGACTAAATGTGCATATATATCCGCCGTGGAAGTGTAATAAATAGGATATTCCATCGTACAAGTTTGAATAGCTTGAAATAATACACTCGTGTACGTCAGCTTCCGCGTAAACAACTCGTTCGCTTCGCTTACTCGTTGTTAACGCGGAAGCCGACGTACACTCGTGTATTATTTTCCGCTATTCAAAATGTCAAATGAGTCAAATGAGTCCATGGTACAGTGAAACCTCTCTAAACCGGACACCCTGGGGACCTCCCCAGGGTGTCCGGTTTAGAGAGGTTTCACTGTAAATCAGGCATTTGACCATTCTGAGCCATAGCTGTGTGCTATGCGATCCCCCGAGATAAATGTCCAAGAAACTCATCAAAAATAAGATCACAGATGTTTTCTTGTGTCCGGTTTAGAGAGGTTCCACCGTAGTTGTAAACTGATTTCAATAATTACATGATTTATGGAACGGTATCTATTGCACTGGGCGGACCTCACGTATTGCTGCGATTGTCCTCACTAGATCCACTCTCATATCAATACTGCCACACCCATTATGTAATGTTTATCTATTATACTGAACCGACCTGGCGTAGTAGCGAGATCATGACCGCCAGGGAAATAAAATCGCATATCACATTTAAACGAAAATCTTACAAACTTACAAGACAAAATCTTGATAAATAAATTCGTTAAAACTTGATCGTCATATTTGGCTCATCCATTCGGTCATGTTGAAGGCTCCTTGATCACCGCTGTGCGTGTGTCATGTTACTATCATCATGGTCATTGGTATAAGGCATTAGCGTTTTCATGTGTCCATTGATCTCCTTTTCGTTATTTTTTTATCAGGAGCAACACCGGTCACAAATCCCATAAGCCCCATTTCTCCAATGACAACCACTATTCTCACTATATCTATATAGGCACACCAGATGAGACTGGCGGCATAGTGGCGCCCGTTGTATCTGCTGTTGCCATTCTGGCCATTGTCGTCTGCCTGGCCGCTGTCGTCTGCCTGTGGAGAAGGCGCCGAGCTCGACTGAAAATCCACGTGCAGGTAAACCGAATACTCTCAATGATCGCAGGCGGATCTGGAGGGTGGGGTTTCCGGGGTTGCAACACCCCCCCCCACTCGTTCAGCCACGGAGCTTACATAGATCACAGTTTACCACCAGTTGGAGTCTGAATTTAAATGCCGTAAATCACAAGAAAGTGCATTTCCGGACATATATTAAGCTCGAAAATAGGACCCCCCCCGTTGTTCCCCAAATGCTGGATCCGCCCCTGCAGCATGTTAGCTTATAATATAATTGAGACACGCCATGTGATTTTGTAACTTCGGTAATTTCATTAAATACGTTTACAAAATTTACAATATTTTGAGAAAGGAAGTAAAAAGTTGACAATCTTTTTAAATATTGTCAGCTTTTGACGCCATGTACGGAAAATATTGTAAATTTTGTAAACGTATTTCATAAAATTACGCAGATGACATGGCGTGCTTCATATGTGGTTCTGACTGGTGAAATTGGGGTTTATGGGATCAGTGTAGCTCATGATCAAATAGCACACTCATGTAACCTCATCACGATCTATATTGCTTGTTAGAAGCATGACCGGTGTTTCATTGATGAAATGGCGAACAGTGCAGATCCTGATCAGACTGTGCGGATGCACAGGCTGGTCTGGATCTACACTGGTCGCAAAGCCCATACGCCACATGTTCCCCGTCATGGCCACATATTTAAATGTTTATTTATATCAAGGCTGCCAGCGAGGGGATTAGCTTCGTGATAACGATGTGAATGTTTCATCAGAATTGACGGAATAATATGTTTGTTAGTTTGTTTATTTGTGTTTAACGGCCTATCAACAGCTAAAGACATGTAAGGCCGGGTCAACGGGTTCGATGCTGTATTTAACCTGCTGCATTGGAGGGAACATCCCAAAATCAGAACGGAATATTTACATCGAGAACAAATATATTCAGCCCTGAAATTAGAATAACTGGACTTGGTGCCAGGTCCATACCACACCAAAGTCACTTTGCCCCTTCCCCTAAAAGTAATAGGATTAGGAATAATCGTATTACTTATACAACGGGTATAACCAGATTTAAACGACGTCACGTGGTGCTAATGCAATGCAGGGGCGGATCTGGAGGAGGGGGGGGGGGGGGATTTCCGGGGTTCAGCCACGGAGTTTACATAGATCACAGTGTATCACCAGTTGGAGTATGAATTTAAATGCCGTACAACACAGGAAGGTGTATTTCGAAGAGCTCGAAAATAGGACAACACCCTAGTTGCGAACGGTAACTCTTGAAATTACCCCCGTACCGTCCGTAGCTAGCTAGTAGATTGCAAGAGTTACCATCGCAACTAGACACCCCCACCCCCGTTCCCCAAATGCTGGATCCGCCCCTGTAATGCACTGGGATATAAACACAATACGTTGAATGGGCGTTTCCATTATGAATTTATGGACGGTGTATTTGATTTGATATATTATAGGAATGAATGGCCTTTTTGTGGAATTTATCGGGGTATAAACTTGGAAAAGTCGCGGGAATACTGGACGAAGACCATATTCCAGCAGTTAACATTACGAGTCCGTCAATACCAAATTAGCAGCAATACTTGTGTAGTTAATCTGAACAAGCTGCAGAAAAAATTGAATCGGACCAAGTTTAAACGACATTCGATTCCGTCCGAATGTTCAGTGCGCCGCCATTACTGCAGTGTAAACAATAGAGCACGTGATCGCATATCATGAATCAGAAAATTATCTCGTTCTATAGGACACAGTCAACTTATGAATAATATAGACGGTAAACCAGTCCTGGTACAGCTTAGCAACAAGGAGTAAATTCTCAGGACAACGGCATTGATTGTTATTATTATGTCAGAGATAAATAAAATAGATGCTGCAGGAAAGGTATGTCTGTGCATTTTATTATATTATTTGCATGCTCTACACATGCAGGTTAAATTTTCTGTGTGCGACTTGATGTGGGGGTGAGATAGAGATTTCGACAGTGAAAGTAGACGGTTCCGTCAAAAAAGGGGAAATAACTCATGGACATCAACCCGCATGACCCCGTGTTTGGTATGGATCTACAACTGGCTTAGGTCACTGACTCCGGGAATGGAAGTAACAAAATTGATTTTGTCGCAGGTAGTTTGCGATTGTCATGTTTGTGTGACTGTGGGTCTATGGGAAATCAATTGGTTGCCCGTTTCCTATATATATTTAGCCCTAAAATTAGACTAACATGATCTAGTGCCAGGTCCATACCACACCAAAGTAACTTGCATGGAAGGTGTAAATATTATGCAATACATATTATATTTTATACTTCCATTTCAGGACAGCAGTAAATTCCGCCAGCCATCGCACGTCGAGCTGCACGACATTCTACTACAGAGCCGCCATATTGACAACAACCTCGTCAGTCATACTGGGTTCTCTCCCTTCTACCCCCAGACACAGACAACCAGTAACCGACGGTCCTCGTTCCCGTGCTGTTACCCCATCAGGACATCGAAGGTATCTATAGAGAACTAAGACCAAGGGTCCGTTTCACTAAACATATTACTACAGTGAAACCACATTTAATGAAACGAAATTGCATGTCAGTATCGTTTCTAATAAATTAAAACTCGAACGTTAGCTGATCTTTTAAGGCACCTGTAAGTCTCCAGGGTGTCCAGTTTTGAGAGGTATCACTGTAATTAAGCACTCCATGAACAAGTTATGTCGTTGCCACGACAACGAAATAAATTACAGTGAAACCCAGCTATGTTAAACAAAATGAAGTTCCCAGGGTGTCCGGTTTTGAGAGGTTCCACTGTAATTGTACATGTCAATTTTAGGATAAATTTATTAATTGTTATTATACTGAATTTATTACATTATCACAGCCATATTGGCTGTGATAATGTAATAAATTCAGTATAATAATTCTGCATACTTGTATTAAGAATGTTAATACAATGTCTTAAAGGTAATTGCCCACTCAGTAGGCACAATATGTTCTTTATAGGAATTAAATAAGTGTATAATTGTGTCACTATTCCACCAGTTCTAAAATTCCAAGTGCCAGCTATACAGATAAAATTATTTAGTAATATTTATTGTACTGATAGTGACGCGCGGTGTTATCAGGCTATTTTCATATGCAAATGAGGCATGATATTTTTTAGTTATTTATACTAATGAAATGTGTCACCTGAAAAAATGATGTTGTAGACAGCTTATAAAGTATGATCATTGCACATCAAAAAATAAAGACAGAGAATAAATATTAATCATGTCCGTTAACATTTTATGTCAGTGTGGAAATATTACGTCCGATATAAAATGTATAATAATGCCAATCAATGCGTGGGCTAATTGTGAATGAATGTTTATTTTGCTACAAAATGTCTCAGATGATGTCTCCGATATAAAGAACATTTTGTGTCTACTGAGTGGGCATGTACATTTAAAAATACATTTTTTACGTGCACAGATCTGATTATTTCATTATTTCTCAACCAAAGTGTTTGTTGTTACCACTCAGTTGAACCACTCAGTTGAACCGTCTCGTCGAGACGGTTCAACTGAGTGGTGACAACATATACTTTTGATGAGAAATAAGAAAAAATGCAGAAAATAATCTGAATTTTATGAAAATTGACGATCATAATGTGAATCACATTAATGTGTGAAGTAAATTTATAGAAATCTTCGTTTCACCAACTGTATTTCTCTACGTGCAGGTATTAGCAGGCAAGATGGACACTTCTTTGAAAGCCCTGGGATTTATTGACGACAAAGAAACTCTCAAAAAACGTTTGGAACATATTCACAGACGATGGAGGACGAATAGCGTTTGACACCAGAACTGGGTCTAAATACTCAGAATACGATTACCAATCTAAGACTGAGAAATAATAATACTGAGCCCCAGATAAGTTTTGTATCTAAAGAGTATTATACCCCCATATTTCAAATTCAATACGTATTTTACTTTTACACATTGATTTTCTTCCCTATTAAATATTAAGGAACAAATGATAAAAAATAAAACAAGTTTAACAATTCGCTTATTTCTTCACTGTTTGCTTTTTGCAGCTGAACTAAGTAAAATTTCAACTTATTACAGTATTTTCACTACTCAATTTGAAATCAATGCGTATTTTCACATTGCTGTATTTTGTACTCCCACTTTTGATAATCAATGCGTCTTCTGCTAAATACGTGCGTAAAATACACAATACGCAGCTTATCTGGAGCTCTGATATTATGATGTCTACTTCCCTTGTGAAATGCTAGAGACACCATGCATGGGTTTGTTTTTTATAGGAATGAATGGCCTTTTTGTGGAATTTATCGGAGTATAAACTTGGAAAAGTCGCGGGTACACGGCCTCGTCCAGTATTCCCGCGACTTTTCCAAGTTTATATCCCCGATAAATTCCACAAAAAGGCCATTCATTCCTTATAATTCCAGCATTTGACATAAATTCATCAAGAAAATGTGTTTATTTTGACAGACGGCAGCGATTTGTTTACAATGACAGAACTGACAGCGCACCTGTAGAAAGTAGTTCGGCGTGGGATATAAATTTTGGACAGAGACTTGCTACGGGCCAATCAAATGTTAGGGAATTGTGTAAATATTTTTGTGCTGGAATTATTGGTGTTTAACGGCATATCAACAGCTAAGGTCATGCCATACATTAACCCTTATATCTTATTTTTTTGGTCGTCTGCTGTTTATTTTCGATTTTCGATTTTTATCATCAAAAACATGCTTTGACAGCACTTTAGAATAATTTACAACATGCTTTGACAGCACTTCATAATCATTGCATTGGAAATTATTTTGAAGTGCTGTCAAACTATGTTTTTATTGAGAAACAGCAGACGACAATTGTTGTGAGTAGCGGTCTAATGGTAAATACATGTATGTACTTTACATCCTGTTAACAATGTAGCACAATGGATACATCAGGGTACAGTTAAAATCAACATTAAATTTACGTCGAAACTCGGCAACGAAAATAGTTATTGGAAATATAACAAAGTCGTCGGTTTTTGAAACCCCTCTTATAGTCCGCTCTACTTTCTAAGCCAATCGCTGGGCAGCATTGTGCTCCACGTATTTCACATATTACAGCGTTTAACCCAAATAAGTTGCATATATTACCAGGTTGAATGATTAACTGTTTGACACGAAATGGAAAATCAATACTCGGATGTGACATTGCATTGTACATTTGGCTGAACTATAAGTATGTTATTGTTCACATATTGGGTTTTTCAGGAACTAAATGCTGCGGTCGCTTGCGCTCCCTCGCATTTAGTTCCTTAAAAATCCAATATGTGAACAATAACTTATACATAGTTTATCATCAGGGTGCTACTGTCCCCCCCCCCCCCCTCCCCCCCCCCCCCGTGCCCCCCCCCCCCCCCCCCCCCCCCCCCTCTCCCCCCGGTGTAACGTCTGTATAAGAAAAGGTATTCATTAAAACATTGTCAAAAGTTGGCGGCTAATGTATAAGACATCAAAATCTACACTGGTCAAAAACGAAACCAATACCTTTTGTCATATTGTGACGTAATGGTATGGTACGGAGCCCCGCAGGGGACATGAATTGTTTATTACTTCGTTCCCATGAAATAACAATTCGTTACCTCAATTCCCACGATATAACCATTTTCCCCTCGTATTAACGATTCGTTCCTTCAATTTAACAATTCGTTCCCTCGAATTAACAATTCGTTCCCACGATATAACAATTCGTTCCGTAGAATTAACAGTTCGTTCCCACAATATAACAATTCGTTATCACGAATTAACAATTCGTTCCCGTGGGAACGAATTGTTAATTCGAGGGAACGAATTGTTAAATTGAGGACCAATTGTTAATTCGTGGGAACCAATTGTTAAAATTGAGAGAACGAATTGTTATTTCGTCGGAACGAATTAATAAACAAAAGAATTCTACGTCCGCTGCGGGCTCCGCAGTATGGCGATAGTACATTGTATTACTTATAGAAGAAGCCATTGACCATATGTAATTACACCTATACTTCCGCGATTTCACAGACAATTTCAGCCAGTATTTCTATCTCCTCCGCAGTCGCTTCATAATGTTGCAGGCTCCCGTCCTCCAACACAATAATACCGGGCATGTATTTATTCAGCGAGTCCCTCACTAGACGCTTGACGTCCAAGTATTTATCTGTGAACTTCCTGACGCAGGGGCAGCATATTAGACAACACGGGCATCCCGTGCCAAACGCGAATATGCAGGCGACAGGATCCCGGATGAAGCAATAGCCAATCAGAATGAAGCCGGAAACGGAAAGCACCATGACGCCGATGTATTCGGCGAGCTGCTTGTATTTCCAGTGGGCGGCGTTTTCTAGGTCTTTGTCGGTTACTTCCTGTAAACAGAAAACGAACGGCTCAAGTTTAACACTTTTTTCTAAACAGACTCATGTTTTGGCAGCACATGAGGATGATCTATATTAATAACGATTCTCATGTATTGTTAAAACATTCTTATGAGTGTTTTGAATTGCTTAGACAACAACTTATGTCGTTTTTGCGAAGAATCGATTTCCGTGTCGATTTCCGTGTCGGAGACACGGAAATCGATTCTTGCAAAAACAACACAGCAGGAGACAACGACATATCATTGGGTTTGTTGGCATTTTAAAATTTACTTGTTTTCTTTTTGCTGTCAAAACTAAATTTGAAGATTTATCTATTGTCTGGTCCACCTTTTTCTGCCAAAGAACCTTTCGTTATTAAACACATTAAATCTAAAACATATTTAAATATAAGTACTTGTTCATCAATAACAAAAGTCACCCTCCAAAAACATTTATTTGATGAACCTAGCTATCTACTGTCTGTTCCACGTTTTTCTGCCAACGAACCTTTGTCTATTAAACACATTTAATCTACAAAATATTTAAATATACATGTAAGTACATTTTCATCAATGACAAAAAAGTCACCCTCCCCAAAATATGTGGCTTGTCTGGATCTACACTGGTCGCAAAACCCATGAAGCCCATTTCTGCAGTCACAGATATATCTACAGACGGGAGTGACAATAAGGGATAAATTCGTAGGATTGCATATTCCAATAACCAGCTCACGCCGTATATCTTCATTTGAGACGAGCCATATGATTTTGAACATACATGTATGTGATTTGTGACCATTGTAGCTCCTGATTAAACAGCACACCACTTTAGCCTGATAACTATTTATATTGTTTGTTAGAAGCTAACCCGAATTATCTGTATGTTAAAGGTACATGCCCACTCATTAGGCACAGAATGTTCTTTACAGGAATTATATAAGTGTATAATTGTGTTACTATTCCACCAGTTCTAAATATTACAAGTGCCCGCTATAAATATATAATCATTGAGTAATATTTATTGTACTGATAGTGACGCGCAGTGGTATCAGGCTATTTTCATATGCAAATGAAACATTATATTTGTTAATTATTTATACTAATTAAATGCGTCACATTAATATTATGGACAGATTATAACGTATGATCATTGCACATCAAAAAATAAATACAGAGAATAAATAGTAATGTCCGTTAACATTTTAAGGACACGGTTATCGTCCCTGATATCAGTATGGAAATTTATGTCTGATATACAATGTATAATAATGCCAATCAATACGTGGGGTAATGGTGAATGAATGTTTTCTTTGCCAGACAATGACTCAGATGATGTCTCTGATACAAAGAACATGTTGTGCCTACTGAGTGGGCATGTACCTTTAAAGAGGTTTCTCAGGATATTTTTGAAAAAAATACTATAAAAAATATAAACGTGTTTTCATCATGGCCCTGTGTAAAGTGGTTTACTTAGTTTAAACAATATTTATTTCAAGTTGTGGCAAGTGATATATATATGGGCCAGAATTCAGTATTTTGGCCTAATAGGGGGGACATTTAAGAGATTTTTTTTCTTTTGTGCTTTGTTAGAAAAACTACAACGTGGCATAGTCCAAGCCACTAGGGTTTGGACAATTGCAGTTGTTTGCAGAATATATATGCCTTTGACTACGGAGAGATAGAAATGTGCTGAATTTCGTGTATGTAACATTGACAAAGAGGTAACAACAATTTGGTGATCCTATGTTGCTTTCAAATGGCATCTTAGTTTCTTTGTTGTGTAAAGACGTGTTTTACTGTGCACTAACAATCACCTTTACCAGAAAATGCATTGATTATTGGTTGATGAAAAAATGGCAACAATATATTTTTCTCGTCAAATGTTACATACACATATTCCATGCTCATTTTAAACTGTTAGAAATGAGATTATACTATATATTTATGGGTTGTAAAAAACCTATTTGGACCTTATTTGTTGTAGAGGCATTAGTTTAAATCATGCCTTACCTTGAGAAGTATATTGTGACATTTGATGGAAGTCACGTATGTAACATTGACAAATATGCCAAGCAATACTTTTTTTTTAGAGACTGGATGCTTATAAGATGATTGTTAACAGTTTACACAGAAAATGTTTTGATTAATGTGTAATAAATAAATAGATTGCAATATGTTATTCTTGTAAATGTTACATGCACATTTTTCAGGTTTATTTATTTATGTTAGTAATAAGTTTACATGAGCAGTTTATAGTTTGCAACCGTCCCATAATCACCAAATTTTGTTTAAATCCACAATTTAATCATTTAAAATACCCTGAATACTTCATTGCAAATTGTTTTTAACAGGCGTACTGCAACATGTTTTCGTCAATGTTACGTACATATCATATACCTTCCTTTATTTATACAGAAAATAGCACTACCTGAGCTATTTACAACTTATAATAAACCTACAGGGTCAGGATTTATTTTATAAACTTTTTATAAATTAATTATTATCATGAACGGACTACATTTATTTCAACATTTGAGGCAATTGATGTATGTAACAATTTTGTCAATTTGTCAATGTTACATACACATTATTGAAATTCCTTTACTTATGTTGTAAATAAGATTATAAAAGATGTTTGGTTTGTAACAAATCTATTAGGAGGAGCTTTATGTTAAATGCATTGATTTTGCTTATATATTGCCATGACCAGTCCGTTCAAACACTTTGATCTGATTTACAGCAGTATGTAACATTTTGACATGAAAAACTATCCCTCCTATCATTTGTTTTCTAACTGGCCATATCCTCTATGTGTTGGTGCCAAAAGTGAGAATATGCTGATTTCTAACAAATGTACTAAAATAAACCTGGCTGTTGATTGTTGTTTTCTATGTATATATGAAGCAACTTCTGCGTATGTAACAGTTTGTTGACAAGAAATATTATAAATATAAAATACACTTTTACCATTTTTTTGTTTTCTTTTAAGATAAAACAAAAATCTTACTTGCATCTTAAGACTCACCGCCAGATGGTTCAATATGTCAGTAAAGAAATTAATCATGTTCCATATTGTAAGCTACTGGACTGGTTATACGTATGTAACAGGGTTTGACAAGAAAATGTTACATACACACACTAATTTTGGTTATATTTTTTTCAATGTTTATACTTCCGATGGACAAATAATTTTTGTACTGAAATATAGTTAGACTGCTCACAGAAACGTACGATCTCTTTCGACGCAATTCAAAGGGCAAGATCAATATGAAATACTTGCACATACTAGGACATTGTTAAAAATGTCCCCCTTTTTCACCTAAAAAGTGTGAGATACATACCTATTGAAGAACTGTACAGCTTGTTCAATCAACTTCAATAACCTATTTTTTGGTACTGCTGGATAGTCCATATGTGTATTCATATAACTGAAGTGTAAAAGTGTTCCATCTCAACATTTCTCTTTGTACGTAGTGTTTAAATGATATTGACAAGAAAAATATGCATTCTCCAGAATAGCGAATTCTTGCCCATATACATACAATTGAGAACAGGATTAGAAAACAAGCTTTTACACTTATGTGAATTCTCCTGAAAGTGGTTTAATTGAAGATATATGGCGATACTACTGCTGGGTTGTTTCAATTTTCACCGATATCGGTACATTCGTATCAGACTTCGTGTAACGCAACAATATAGGAAATCCGATATGTGTGTACCTGTAGTATATGGGTGAAAATAGAGACAACCAAGCGGTCCTAATACCGTCATATATCTTCAATTAAACCACTTTACACAGGCTCATTGTGAACACACGTTTTTATTTTTTCATAAAATCATGATATGCCCCTTTAATAGCCCTGCGTTAAAGACAGAAAATTCGAGCTAGTTATAGAAGCTTGATGGGTATTTTATTACTAGAGTTAGTTACGAACAATGCAGATCCTGATCAGACTGTGCGGATGCACAGACTGAACTGGATCTACTGGTCGCAAAACCCATCAGCCCAATTTCTCCAGTCACATACACATGTTTATCTCGTCAACACAGTGCGTATGTGTCGTGAAACATTTTTGATATCCTGTCAATACGACCTGATCACTGCGTATGAATATGTGCGGTGCTGGGATTATTTTGTTTGCATTTTAAAGCCATTAGTAGGTGTTGACGGGATAAATAGAATAGTAGCTTAGTGCCGTGAATGGGAAAATTAGCTGGCGCGGCTCAGAAACGGGATGTGCTCGGCAGAGCCTCGCCCATCCCGTTTCCTAAGCATTGCCAGATATTTTTTCCCATTCACGGCACTAACCTACTATTCTCTATATTACCTCCCATATATCTGGTTCGTCTTTCTTGTTCTTCCGCTCATGGTTCTTTATTTTCTTCCCAAACTTCGATTGCTTCCACTGCTCATTGGCAGTGCGTTTACGTATTACGTGACCTTTTGACCCCGCAGTTCTGTCCAATGATTCGTCTTCGTCGCTGATTTCCGCCACAACAAGCCCAGCATTCTTGTCCGCGCTGGTATTCTCGTCTGTTTCCGTGTCTCCCGTGGTTACGGTTTCATCCTCAAAATAGAACTCGTCCCCTGTGTCGTCCGTACTCGATTTGTTGTGGACGTAATCTGTGTTAACTTGCAATTCGTCATGATCGACTTCTGTGTCCGAGTCTATGTTGGTTGGGCCGATCTGAAACAGACGTTTAACAGGATGTGTGATCGAGTGGTTTCCGAAAGGCCTGACGTCATATTATTTTTTAGATGTGTTTATAGTAGATTTCCTTTATCTGAGACCCAGTGCCTTTAAGGCAGTCACCAACTTTCACCTGGCCAGCCACGTTAGCTAAAACAGGGTATAGGATCACGTGGTGTCTGAACGTTTCTGAACCTGATTTTTCGACGTGACGTAATCTGTGACGTCATTTTTTACAGTAGATTTTCTTTAAAATCTCCCAAACACACTGACGGATTTTGATGATATATAACGCACCAAAGACGACATGTGTTTTATGGGTGCTCTAAAAGTTCTTTACAATAGCTTGTCAGGGTGTGGGATCGCGTGATTTCCGAACTCGATTTTCCGACGTGACGTAATATGTGACGTCATTTTTACAATAGATTTTATTTAAAATCTTCCTAACAAACGGGCGGATTGTGATGATATATGATATATGTCATATGTGTTTTGTGGGTGCTCTGAAAGTTATTTACAATAATAATACAAATAATCGAGTACCGTTTATTTCTTATATTCACGTGTTCTAGTTTTTATTTTTATTTACATTTACGGTATTAAATCAATTCTTCGTCAACACGATATCATTATGAGATTAAAGCCGCCTAAACAATTCAGAAACGTTCAGAAACACATGATCCCACTTGATCATCATCCCACACCTGCTATAAGTTACGCGAAGAATCGAGTACCGTTTATTATTTCTTACATTCACGAGCTCTATATTTGTGTTTAAATTGACGGTAACCGATTACACAGTTGCTTGAAGAACGGTTAATATTTCGGTGTTTTATGGGTTATTTTCCGTATATCTGGCGGTTTAGGTGCATTGTTACCAACATACAAATAACGTCACCGCCCGCTAGTTACACGTATAAGTACGAATTTACGGGTATGTTGACAGCATAAAATGGGTCCGAATGTTCGGAACGGTGAATGTGTAGATAATTGACGATTTCTGCCGTGTGTAATGATTGAGAATTAGTAGTTGCACAAAAGTATGTATATTACCCAAAACCAACGAAATCCACACAAATATACCCAAAATTCACCCAAATACCCATATGAAACTAACACAGGATTCCTGTTTTATAGGAAATACCAGAACTTTCAAGAAAATGCCATTCAACATAATGTTAAAATATTGATGCCCATGCTGCGGAATCTTTGCCCAAAATGTCAAACCATCAAGATGGATGATCACGTGGTACTAACAACAACAACAATAAGTACTCAAACTTCCAGAATCCATCCGATTCTAAGTACGTATTATTTTACATTGTCCTTATTACGCAACATATTTTGATGAAATATGCCGCATCAAACGCGTCTTGTCAAGCTGCATTTGGTGGTCATCGGTGCCGATCTCTCTGGACCACCAAATGCAGCTCATGAAGACGCGTTTGCTACGCCATATTTCATCAAAATCCGTTGCATATTAAGGAAAATATCAAATAATACTTACTTTGGAGTGGACAATATTTCAACACTTTCAGCCACTGTTGTTGTTGTTATAACCACGTGATCACGCACCTTGACCATGACGAACAGTGAATGAGGCGAATTATGAATATAGTGGAACCTCTCTAAACCGGACACCACGTTAACATCAATGGGTTCAATATTAATAAGTTTCGATATAATGTACATGCATCACTAATGACAATGTACGTATACTTGCAAAGTACTTACACGAATGTCTTGGACCGCTCATAGTGTTGAATTTTAGTGAAACCTCCCTAATCCGGACACCCTGGGGAGCCTCCCGTTTAGAGAGGATCCACTGTACGTCCATAACTTACACGTACTTCCGGTACTAGTATTTTCTTGGCTACATCCAGTGTTTCCGTGGCAACTTCCGTTTCCTTAGTTACCTTCTCGTCACCGCCTAGCTTCAGTTCGTCTTCGTAGAATTTGGAAAGTTTTATAAATTGTTGTTCTTTAGTATCTGTAATGGAAGGTGGAGTATGTTTTCTGAATCAAATTCGGAAGGAAATAGTCAAACTTGTTTGTTGCAAGTCGTACGCGTCAATACCTTCAATTTGATATATGACATGAGCATATTCGGTCAAAAATAAAATTTGACCCCACGGGCCACGCCGATTTTTGATCTCGGGGTCACCATTTTAACACCTTTGATCGATCATTCCTACCAAGTTTCGTCGAAATCTGGCTGGCGGTTCATGAGAAGAAGATTTTTTAAGAATTTCTGCTATTTTTAGACGGCGGCCATCTTGGATTAGCGACGACCTCCGTTTCAACAAATCTGAAAATGCTTCTCCCATGGACCATAACTGTGAAGTTTGGCCACCATGGGCCAAGCGGTTCGTGTGAAATTTTTTGTTGAAATCTCTAGTAAAAGAACGACCTTTTGACCTTTCGGCGGCCATCTTGGATGACATAACCATCCCATTTCGACAATAAATGCACCAGAGTGATCGCCTCGTTGATACCTTTGATTTGATATATAACATGACCATATAGGTCAAAAATAAAATTTGACCCCACGGGTCACGCCCATTTTTGACCCCGGGGTCACCTTTTAACAACTTTGAAAGAGCATTGAACATCGATCATTCCTAGCAAATTTCGTCTAAATCCGGCTAGCGGTTCATGAGAAGATTTTTGTCGCGCCCGCTTGCGGAAAGAGCGATATAGTCGGCACTTTGGCGTACGTACGTACGTACGTACGTACGTACGTACGTGTGTCCGGTTAAAGTTTTTGGTTAAGTTGTTTGGTTAAAGTTTTTGGTTAAGTTGTTTGGTTAAAGTTTTTGGTTAAGTTTTTTGGTTAAAGTTTTTGGTTAAAGTTTTTCGTTATACTATATCTCTGCAACTGCTTTGCCCATTACCTTGAAACTTCACATGGGTGTTTATCATCGTCTATATTTTCATTCTACCTCCCTCCCGTGCGGCCCCATGCCCTATGGCCAATGTCAAGGGTCAAAATTACTTTTGAAGTTTTTTGGTTAAATTTTTTGTTTTTTGGTTAAAGTTTTTGGTTAAGTTTTTTGGGTTAAAGTTTTTTGGTTAAAGTTTTTCGTATACTATATCTCTGCAACTGCTTTGCCCATTACCTTGAAACTTCATATGGGTGTTTTATCATCATCTATATTTTTCCATTCTACCACCCTCTCGTGCGGCCCCTGTGCCCAATGTCAAGGTCAAATTACTTTGAAGTTTTTGGTTAAGTTCTTTGGTTAAAGTTTTTGGTTAAGTTTTTTGGTCAAGTTTTTTTTTGGCGAAAGTTTTTGGTTAAGTTTTTTGGTTAAGTTTTTTGGTTAAAGTTTTTCGATATACTATATCTCTGCAACTACTTTGCCCATTACCTTGAAACTTCACATGGGTGTTTATCATCATCTGTATTTTCATTCTACCCCCCTCCCGTGCGGCCCTTGTGCCCAATGTCAAGGTCAAATTACTTTGAAGTTTTTGGTTAAGTTTTTTGGTTAAAGTTTTTGGTTAAGTTTTTGGTTAAGTTTTTTGGTTAAGTTTTTGGTTAAAGTTTTTCGTTATACTATATCTCTGCAACTGCTTTGCCCATTACCTTGAAACTTCACATGGGTGCTTATCATCATCTATATTTTCATTCTACCCCCTTCCGTGCGGCCCCTGTGCCCAATGTCAAGGTCAAATTACTTTGAAGTTTTTGGTTGTTTTTAAGTTTTTTGGTTAAAAGTTTTTGGTTAAGTTTTTTGGTTAAATTTTTTTAAAGTTAAAGTTTTTAGTTAAGTTTTTTGGTCACATTTTTTCGTTATACAAATATCTCTGCAACTGCTTTGCCATTACCTTGAAAACTTCACATGGGTGTTTACTCATCTATAATTTTCATTCTACCCCCTTCCGTGCGGCCACCTGTGCCCAAATTGTCAAGGTCAAATTACTTTGAAGTTTTTGGTTAAGGTTTTTGGTTAAGGTGTTAAGTTTTTTCGGTTAAATTTTTTCGTTATACGTATCTCTAACAACGCTTTGCCCATTACCTTGAAACTTCACATGGGTGTTTATCATCATCTATATTTTCATTCTACTTCCCACCTCCGTGCTCCCCTGTGCCCAATGTCAAGGTCAAATTACTTCGAAGTTTTTGGTTAAGTTTTTTGTTAAAAGTTTTTGGTTAAGTTTTTTGGTTAAAGTTTTTGGTTAATTTTTTTGGTTAAATTTTTTCGTTATACTATATCTCTGCAACTGCTTTGCCCATTACCTTGAAACTTCACATGGGTGTTTATCATCATCTATATTTTCATTCTACCCCCTCCCGTGCGGCCCCTGTGCCCAATGTCAAGGTCAAATTACTTCGAAGTTTTTGGTTAAGTTTTTTGGTTAAAATTTTTGGTTAAGTTTTTTGGTTAAGTTTTTTGGTTAAAGTTTTTGGTTAAGTTTTTTGGTTAAATTGTTTCGTTATACTATATCTCTGCAACTGCTTTGCCCATTACCTTGAAACTTCACATGGGTGTTTATCATCATCTATATTTTCATTCTACCCCCCTCCCGTGCGGCCCCTGTGCCCAATGTCAAGGTCAAATTACTTTGAAGTTTTTGGTTAAAGTTTTTTTCGCGCCGGCTTGCGGAAAGCGCGATATAGTCGGCACTTTGTCGTACGTACGTACGTACGTACGTACGTACGTGTGTCCGGTTAAAGTTTTTGCCAAAGTTTTTTGGTTAAAGTTTTTCGTTATACTATATCTTTTTTTTTAGTGTCCATGCCTCGCCACAATGCGCGACATGCAGGCCGCGGCCATCTAGTTTAAGAATTTATGCTATTTTTAGACGGCGGCCATCTTGGATTAGCGATGACCTCCATTTTAACAAATCTGAAAAGGCTTCACCCATGGACCATAACTGTTAAGTTTGGCTACCATGGGCCAAGCGGTTCATGTGAAGAAGAATTTTGAAATCTCTAATAAAAGAACAACCTTTTGACATTTCGGCGGCCATCTTGGATGACACCAGAGTGATCGCCTCGTTGATACATTCGATTTGATATATGACATGACCATATTCGGTCAAAAATAAAATTTGACCCCAATTTGACCCCACGGGCCACGCCCATTTTTGACACCGGTGTCACCATTTTAACAACTTTGAAAGTGCATTGTACATCGATCAATCCTACCAAGTTTTGTCGAAATCCGGTTGGCGGTTCTTGAGAAGAAGATTTTTGAAGAATTTGTGCTATTTTTAGACGGCGGCCATCTTGGATTACGTAATGACGTCATTTTAACAATTTTGTAATCCCCCTACCTAAGGACCATGACCATAAAGTTTGGTGACTGTAGGCCCAATGGTTACCGAGGAGAAGACGTTTGAAAATGTTCACGGACGACGGACGACGACGGACGACGGACGACGGACGACGGCGGACACATTGCGGTAACAATAGCTCACATGAGCTTCGCTCAGGTGAGCTAAAAAGACACAAGGTATATAGAGATGATAGACGGATACGGGATGGGGCGAGGGCGAACCCCATCCCGTTTCCTAAGCCGCGCCAGATATGTTTCCCATTCACGGCACTAACTTACTATTCTATTTATCCCGTCAACACTACAAATAGCTTTAAAATGCAAAAAAAATAAGAATCGACTAGTATTGATATATTCATACGCAGTGATTAGATCTGAAAAAAAGAATGTAAAAATAAAACAAGAGGCCCAAATGGGCCTGTATCGCTCACCTGACATACGGTCAATAACTGTGAAGTTTGACCAGTATTTGGCCAGGCGGTTCATGAGAAGAAGATGAAAAGGATGACCATTCGGCACCTATCTTGGATGACGTAATCACCCGATTTCGAAAAAATGCTTCACATTGATCGTCTCCTCGATATATTCGATTATATATGACATGACCATATTTGGTAAAATGAAATTTGAACTCCGGGCCCGGCCCATTTTTGATCACGGGATCGTCATTAAATAACAAATTTGAAAGCGCATTGGCTATCAATCGTTTTTGCCAAATTTCGTCGAAATCTTGGATTATGCGACGACCTTCAATTTAACAAATATGAAACGGCTTCACCCACAGACCATAACTGTGAAATTTGACGAGCATCGGCCAAGCGGTGCACGAGAAGAAGACGTTTGAAATCTATAACAAAAGGGTGACCTTTCGGCGGCCATCTTGGATGACGTAATCATTTCGTCTCCTCGACACCTTCGATTTGATATATAACATGACCATATTTGATCAACTGTGAATTTGACCCCTACTTCACCCCCGGGCCCCGCACATTTTTGATCCCGCGCCTGGCTATAGTTCTCCATCCATATGACTATTTTACTTATCTCTGCACATGATATCAACCCAACTATCACACCTACCCCCATCAATTACATACTAGTATTCGAATATGCTCGAATCTTTTGCATCCGTAATTCACAAAAAATCCATTTACAAAAGTGTATTAATTATGTTAGCCTGGTCACTTGCATGCAATCAATAATTAATCCACGACCTTCACAAAACCAACATACACTGTGTATGTATCTAATGCATGCAATACATACAATTATAATGCTCATTCTAAAATAACATCTATATAATGAGTGATGCACACCGTTTATCTGCTCAGTAATTTCAATGTCACCCATTTGAAAAAATGCATCATGTATCTGAAATACAAACAGTGTACGTATAAAAGAAACAAAATATGCACGTGGAATATATTTTCCAGCAAATTATGCATGAAGGAATGTCATCCACTGGGTTTTGTTAATCCGGTGATTCTGTTCCATATCTGTTCTCAATTTGCATTTTACTTTCAACTCTTTTTCTTATAATATGTACATGTAGTTAAAATTATTTTCAGCATACATTCCGGTATATCATTTTTAATGCATTTCAGTTGTAAACATGATTCAAGAGATTAGTTTATGGCATTCAACATAGCTAGAACACATGTATTATAATAGTGCAAACGACACACATTTGGTGAGCTATGAATTGGCCATTTGTTTACAAAAATTTCGGACAACAGCAATCTTGGATTTGTACAAAAACTTCCATATTTTGACATTTATTCTTCTATGATCCTTGAAAGAAATTCGAATCATAACTTTTAAATGAAATTGTGTAAACTTATATATTATCCGCCACACTTTCTAATATGTCTTAAATTTGAGATACAACTTCTGTAGTTTGTTATTCATTCTTCCATGACCTTGAGAAATGTGCATACAATAGATATAACAAAGCCATAGAATAAATGTAGCTTCCATTGAATATTTACTAGATAAACTTATACATCGTCGGTCATGTTTTCCAATATAGCCGATGGCGGCCATCTTCAATATGAGATGCAACTTGCATAGTGTGATAGTCATTCTTCCATTACAATAAGAAACTTGCATACAACAGAAAAACAAAAAATCAATCTTGAATTGAAATTTAACTAAACGACTATTTACTTTCGATCACATTTTCCAATATGGTCATCGGCGGCCATCTTGGATTTGAGATACGACTATATTTGATATTAATACCGCCATCACTCTTAGAAGCTTGCATACAACAGATACATTTGAATTTTAACCTTAAATCGAATTTAGCTAAACTTACATATGATCGGCTATTTTTTCCAATATGGTCGCCGGAGGCCATCTTGAAAATGAGATATAGCGTGTGTCTTTGGATAAAAATGTTTCTATGGTCCTTAGGTACTTCCATACCAAAGGGGACCTTTGCATCATGACTTGAAGTCAAAAATCACTTAACAAGCCTACTATATGACTGATATACTTAAAAAGCTAAAAAGCTAGAAAGCTGTTAAGTAATACGCAAAATCAATTTCATTTTTTCTAAAAAAAAATTTGGTCTGTTAAATTTTTGTCCGGTCTGGTAAAAATTTCAAGTTTACCAGATCGAATATCCTGTAAAATGTTGGCAGTTACGCGGAGACTGAATTATTATCTGAACCGTTTTGTTTTTTTGCGAAATGGATCTTCGGAAGTACCATCTGTGACACAGTCACTTTAACTATGATATGAAATAATACTTATTTTTAAATCAAAAGTAGATGGCTTTGTACATTAAAGTATGCCTTCACCCGACCCATATAACGTGATCCATGCTGGGAGTAACACTCATTTTCATGACGTTATCATACGACTTATAACATATCGGACACATCTATTTGTTACAGTGACAATCATTGAATAACTATCAGAAAATAAATCTTCAAACACTTCAGCTCAGTTACTGGACGGTACCGATTCTACTTTGAAAGATAACGTAAAAAAATATATTCCGGAGCCGGGAATCGAACCCGGGCCGCCTGGGTGAAAACCAGGAATCCTAACCACTAGACCACACCGGATATATATATTTTTTTAATCATGGTCACGACTTGG
Source organism: Conchocele bisecta (assembly GCA_029237695.1). Taxonomy (NCBI): domain Eukaryota; kingdom Metazoa; phylum Mollusca; class Bivalvia; order Lucinida; family Thyasiridae; genus Conchocele; species Conchocele bisecta. The sequence continues at coordinate 4,088,374 of CM055275.1, read as the reverse complement.
GTCAGGTTTTCGGGCTGGTACGGCTTCTGCGTGTACAATGCTGAGTATGTGTCGGTTTTATTAGGCGCAGGTCTATGTAGGCACTACTAGGAATAATGGGATTTTATGAGAAATAGAGAATATATTACTTCTTGAAACTCGTGATGGTGAAATTGAGACACACCAAGTTGAAGGCATTGATTATAATAATACGTTCACTATAGACCGACTGCATTTTCTTTTCTACATGTCTAAAAAGGTATAATACACTATCCTATCAACATGCCGATCGTCTGCTACATGTCTACTGTCTGTTTCACGAAAGCTGCCCAAATTTTACGGCTATATAGACAATTCAAAAACAATATTTTTTTCGATAGTATTAAATTAAAGGAAAATGTAAGAATAAGTCTTCTTTTTATTTCTTGAAATTTGGTCAAATATTGATTTTTATTGCGAAAACAAAATGTCCCCATGTTAAATCCCCATAGACATCTTCACTGAAGATGTCTATGGGGATTTAACATGGGGAAATTTTTTAGAATTTCAGAAATACTGGACCGATTTTTAAAATTTAACTTTTGTTTTCTTAGTTAGATCATATCCAAGCTATCTAGTCAGGTTTCTGAGTCAATTTCCAAATATTTTCGTTTTTTTACTCCTCACACACTGCATTACCTCTTTTTCCCCCATGTTAAATTCCCATAGACAAATCAATTTTTCGTAATAAAATCAATATTTGACCAATTTTCACGAAATAAAAAGAAGGCGCATTCTTAAATTTTCCTTTAATTTAATATTATCGAAAATAATATTGTTTTTGAATTGTCTATATAGCCGTAAAATTTGGGCAGCTTTCGTGAAACAGACTATAAACAAGTATACTACACTATCCTATCAACATGCCGATCGCCTGTGGTCAGGGAGGGTAAAACAGTTAATTAAAGTACTTAAGGCACTGAAACTAGTTTAGCTCCATCAGATTACTACATGTGTAACTAAAACAGTTGAAATCATAGTTCATATCATTGTTTAACAAAGATTCAGATATGTTTGGTATCAAAACAGCATGATACCCCCAGATTTCCAATTCAACGCGTATTTTACTTTTACAAATGTACTAGTATTAATGTTCTTCTTTATTAAATAAGGAACAAATGATAAAACAAATAAAACACTTTGAGCTGCACAACTAAGTACATTTCAGCTTTATTACATTATTTTCACTACTCAATTTGAAAGCCAATGCTTACATGAAAATTTTGTAAAACCACTTTTGATAATCAGTGTGCATTCTGCTAAACTATGTGCGTAAATACGTCAATACGTACCTTATCTGGAGCTCTGTGTAACAGTTTAGAATCTAGCAAAAAGACAGAGAAATAAACATTGCCATGAAAATAAGAAAGCGACTCTAAAGGCCTATTATATCTTTAGAGGTGATTGTTTTCATGGCAATATGTATTTCTGTGAAGTTCTGCTGGTTTGAAGTGGTTTCTATGGTGACATATTTCTGCCATCTACATAACTAGCTAGCTATGTTGATGTAATGCGCCTTATAAGTCGTCTTATTACGTCATTATCGCTGATGTACTGATCAAGAGATACATTGGACGTGATAAATACAGTCGAACCTCCCCGAACGGCCACCTCTCTACAACAGCCACCTCTCTGTAACAGCCGCTATTTTATATCCCAAATGGATGATTTCATCTATATCTAACCCTTACACTGCTGAGCATGAACATTGTCGTTTGATGTTGATTTTGCCTTCTTTCTCAATAAAAACATGTTTTGACAGCATTTTAGAATCATTTCCATTGGAAATGATTCTAAAATGTTGTCAAAACATGTTTTTATTTGTTTTGACAGCATGTTTTTATTTGTTTTGACAGCATTTTAGAATCATTTTCCATTGGAAATGATTCTAAAATGCTGTCAAAACATGTTTTTATTGAGAATTATTGAAGAAAATAAATAAACATCAGACGATAAAATTATATTCAGCATTAACCTCCCTACAACAGCCACCTCTCTATAACAGCCAATTTTGCCTCTTCCCATGGGTGGCTGTTGTAGAGAGGTTGCACTGTAACACGAAATCTCGTCAAAAACGTGATACAGCCCACTCGTGAAACGAATTATATTTAATTTATACATTTTTTCTCGTCAAAATAAGACAAAACGACGACTTTATACAACAAAATCTCGTCTTTACCAGATATTAAGTCGTCTCGACACTTATCGCGTCAAGACGACTTACTAGCTGATCAAGACGAGATAACATGTTATAACATCGATGTCACTAGTGACAGTATCACGTCTTTTACGAGATTTTGTGTTAAGTTATCGAGACCAATTTATCTCTCATGGACGTGATAATTACAATGTATGTAAAACGACTTAACTATCACGTTATCACGCTATGTGGACGGCATACATTATGTCACCATACTTTTTTGTGTTAGTTATCGAGACCAATTTATCTCTCATGGACGTGATAATTACAATGTATGTAAAACGACTTAACTATCACATTATCACGTTATGTGGACGGCATACATTATGTCACCATACTTTTTTGTGTTAGATATCGAGACCGATTTATCTCTCATGGACGTGATAATTACAATACATGTATGTAAAACGACTTAACTATCACGTTATAACGTTATGTGGACGGCATACATTATGTCACCATAGGTTTCTAAACATTAACAAGAAATGTGTAACCATTTTACCATCCCTGCGACACCTCGTGCACCTGTGGTCACAGTTACGGGGCGCCAAGTGGGACATGGCTCAATTTTGTCAACAAAATTCATTTTTGTGCCACAAAATTCAATTCTGTGTCACAAAATTCACTTTTGTGCCACAGAATTCAATTCTGTGTCACAAAATTCACTTTTGTGTAACAAAATTCAATTCTGTGTCACAAAATTCAATTCTGTGTCACAAAATTCACTTCTGTGTCACAAAATTCAATTCTGTCAATTCTGCACACGCATGTAAGAAGGACTATACCATTGGTCAGAAACTGCACTGAGAAATGGGTCACGGTCGCCGATACCTACACATTCAATGTCGATGATTCATTTCTCATTCTGCCGATGATTCATTTCTCATTCTGCCATTTTGCTTCAACTATCTCCAAACAGTCAAACGTTGACAAACCCATTCGTATTTAAACTCATTTGCGTTATAATTGTACACATAATTCATGTACATGTAGATCTCCCGCGAGTACTGACGCATTTCATTGTGTATCGCAAGGTACATCTGCCCAATAATACACGCGCTATGGCATGTGTTCGGACTGCTGTCTGTGTTTATAAACATGTGTGTATTGGGCCATTTGAGGAAACCATTTGTAGTATTTGTGTAGATACCATGGATACTAAGATGGTGTATACTGTAAATAATGCATGTAGACACATAGTTGCGAACACGTAACTTCACAACTAGTAGACACAGATCCAATACCATTTGTTTCACAAGGTTATATCTACTGTTATAATACGACGTCATCTAATGTCATTTTCGAGCATAAAACGTTACCTGATAAATAGAATACCAGGCTAGTGTATTTTAATATCAAGTTTATCAGGCTCGGCTCGGAAACGGTAGGAATTCCTCGGCAAGCCTGGAAATTCCTACGCGTTTCCTAGCCTTGCCTGATAAACTTGATATCCAAAATACACTAGCCTGGTATTCTCTATATATGGGCATGCTCTCAGGTCTAGCTATGTCCCGGCTACTTTATGTTTGACCCTGTTTACATAATTGAGGGAAAATTCTGAATATTTTTCTTATTTCTCCTTCAAAGTATATATGCTTATATGGTGTGACCACTCATTTGTAATCATAATATAACCAAAATAACTGTCCATAAAGAAGTATAATATTGATATATTGGATTATATTTTCGCATTGAAATATTTAAACCTGCAAGTGTACTCCACCATCTAGTAAAATGGACTAAGACCGATCTCAACCAATCAACGTAGAGATGACATAGACTATCCTACGCAAACTAATTTTTGTGGACAAAAATGAATTCTGTCCCACAAAACTGAATTTTCTTCACAAAACTCAATTCTGTCTTACAAAATTGAATCCTTTATAACAAAAATGAATTTTGTATACGAAACGTATGCAGAATTGAATTTTGTGACACAGAATTGAATTTTGTGACACAGAATTGACAGAATTGAATTTTGTGACACAGAATTGAATTTTGTGATTTTTAGTGTTACAAAACTCAATTTTGTACACATCATTAACCTGTCCTGCATGGAGCCCCGTAACAGCCACATGTTACGAACTTACCGGGGACGGCGAACGACGCTCGATGATTGACCACCACGGTTATACTGCGGCCAGAGCTGTCTGAAAACAGAAACAACGAGACTGCTTTCGGAATCGCAACTTGTAGATATTATACTATGGTGTGTTGATTTCGAAAGAAAAGACGATGTTCCCGTAAATGCTGCCAATACCTGTCAAAAAGTCAGATCACACGTATTTTGTTTTGGTCAAGTTAAGGCTTAATTTATATATATATATACAAAAAATGCCGATTGTTGAAAATACATTGTATATCATTCGGCGAAATGGAGATCTAGTCCGCCACATGGTAATCGACAATACATAGATTCTCGTGACGTTTTCAGAATACTGACCGACAGAAATTTCTACAAAACCTTTATACATGTACATCATGTATCTACTATCTAGTACATGCTGCATATACATTAGTTTCATTTTCTATTATGGAAAGAATATAATGTTTTCAGTGAAGTTTTAACTCATTAAAGACGGGATACAATTATAGCAGACTGTAGTACGAGACTTTTTAGGGGAAAAAGTCCGTTTTCTTTATTTCATTTCGAAATTATATGTTGTTACCACTCATTTGAACCGTCTCGACGACAACATACATATACCTTTATGGAGAAATAAACAAACTAGTAATTTTTTTTTCAACAAAAATGATCGTAACCTTAGACTGAAATGGGTTAAATACGTTTCTTATCATTAACTACGGGATAGACCAGTATATCTATAATTTAAGAGCCGGGCCCGATAATGTGAACGGTCACCACACACGGGGCTTCCCAGTAGCTTCTGACCATACATCTATGATCGCGTACTCCCAGCTCCAGATAAGGCGCACATTAGTTTATTTTACGAACTTATTTTCGCTGACTACGCATTGATTTTTAAAGCTGCAAGTACAAAATACTCACAGCAATTTGAAAATACTCATTGATTTACAAAATTGAAGAGTAAAACAGCTGTATTGAAGTTGAAAAGTCCACTTATTTGAGCTGAAAATTGCTCATTGAATTTGAAATCAGGGAGTATAATACTCTTTAGACACAAAGCTTATCTGGAGCTCTGGTACTCAGTTTTCAGTCTACAGAAACCATGAGAAACAGGGTCCCTGGGAGGGCACTGGACGTGCGTGCAGGTGCGCATTTTGGACATGTGAGAAGAAGATCGACATGATAGACTAGTTATACATTACATGAGAGACCAGCTGTGTCTTTGACACTACTGTCTGTTCCACGTTTTGCTGCCGAAGAACTTTTGGCTATTAAACGCATACAAAATCTAAAAACTATTAAAATGTAAGTGCTTTTTCATCAATAACAAAAAAAGTCACCCTCCCAAAACAAAGTGGGTGGCAGGTGGGAGCTTGCGATGAGTAATTTAACGATCGGGGTTCATCCTTACCGGAATTCCGACTGGATACCTGGTTTGGCCCTCACATACGTATTTGGCATTTTGTATGTGACAGCTGAATCTGATTATTCGTAATCCTATTTTAGGTGAAGGGGCCAAGTGGTATGGACCTGGCACCAAGTCAGGTTATTCTAATTTCAGGGCAGACTATATGTTTTCACGATGTAAATATTCCGTTCTGATTTTGGGATTTTCCCCTCAATGCAGCAGGTTAAAATGGGATCGAACCTGTTTGCCCGGCCTTACATGACCTTAGCTGTTGATAGGCCGTTAAACACCAATAAACAAACAAAAATAAACATCCATTAGTGTTGCTGATTTATTGTTTGCTTCTGTTTATTGCTCAGTGTGTCATGTATATGTTAACCCTTACACCGCTACTCACAACAATTGTCGTCTGCTGTTGCTTTTACATCTTGCCTTATTTCTCAATAAAAACACGGTTTGACAGCACTTCAGAATCATTTCCAATGGAAATGATTCTGAAGTGCTGTCAAAGCATGTTGTAAATTATTCTAAAGTGCCGTCATGTTTTTGATGATAAAAATGGAAAATAGAAAATAAACAGCATGACCTCAGTAGGCACACAATGTACTTTATATCAGAGACATCACCCGAGACATTTTCTGGCAAAATAAACATTCATTCACCATTATCCCACGTATTGATTGGCATTATTATACATTTTATATCAAGACAATTATTTCCACACTGATATCAGGGGCGATAACCGTGTTTCCTTAAAATGTTTACGGACATTACTATTTATTCTCTGTATTTATTTTTTTGATATGCAATGATCAAACTTTATAATCTGTCGAAAATATTATTATTTCAGGTGGCGCATTTAATTAGTATAAATAATTAAACAAGAGGGCCACGATGGCCCTAATTCGCTCACCTGACTCCATGAACAGCAGAGGAGAATGTGACATTGAGTTCATATGTGTTTTGAAAAAATTGTGCTATTTTTAGATGGCGGTCATCTTGGATTAAGCGATGACTCTCATTTTACCAAATCTGAAAATGCTTCACCCAAGGATCTTAACTTACTATGAAGTTTGGCCAGCATCGGCCACGTGGTTCCTGAGAAAAAGACGTTCAAAATCTCGAATAAATGGACCTTTTGGCGGAAGCGGTTTGTGTGAAGAAGAATTTTGAAATCTCTAATAAAATAATTACCTTTTGACCTTTCGGCGGCCATCTTGGATGACAAGACCATCCAATTTCGACAAAAATGTACCAGAGCAATCGCCTCTTTGATACCTTCGATTTGATATAGACATGACCATATTCAGTTAAAAATAAAATTTGACCCAAATTTGACCCCACGGGCCACGCCCATTTTTGACCCCGGGGTCACCATTCTAACAACTATGAAAGAGCATTGTACATCGATAATTCCTACCAAGTTTAGTCGAAATCCGGCTGGCGGTTCAGGAGAAGATTTTTTTTTAAGAATTTGTGCTATTTTTAGACGGTGGCCATCTTGGATTAGCGACGACCTCCATTTTAACAAATCTGAGAAGACTTCACCCATGGACCATAATTGTGAAGTTTGGCCACCATGGGCCAAGCGGTTCGTGTGAAGAAAATTTTTGAAATCTCTAATAAAAGAACGACCTTTTGACCTTTCGGCGGCCATCTTGGATGACATGACGTTCCAATTTCGAAAAATAATGTACCAGAGCGATCGCCTCTTTGATACCTTCGATTTGATATAGACATGACCATATTCGATCAAAAATAAAATGTGACCCCAATTTGACCCCACTGACCACACCCATTTTTGACCCCGGGGTCACAATTTTAACCACTTTGAAAGAGCATTGTACATCGATCATTCCTACTAAGTTTTGTCGAAATCCGGCTGCGGTTCATGAGCAAAAGATTTTTTAAGAATTAATGCTATTTTTAGACGGCGGCCATCTTGGATAAGCGATGACCTCCATTTTAACAAATTTGAAAAGGCTTCACCCATGGACCATAACTTTTAAGTTTGGCTACCATGGGCCAAGCGGTTCATGTGAAGAAGAATTTTGAAATCTCTAATAAAATAACGACCTTTTGACCTTTCGGCGGCCATCTTGGATGACACAACCACCCGATTTCGACAAAAAATGCACCAGAGTAATCGCTTCGTTGATACCTTCGATTTGGTATATAACATGACCATATTCGGAATTTGTGCTATTTTTAGACGGCGGCCATCTTGGATTACGTAATGACGTCATTTTAACAATTTTGTAATCCCCCTACCAAAGGACCATGATCATGAAGTTTGGTGACTATAGGCCCAATGGTTAACGAGAAGACGTTTGAAAATGTTCACGGACGGACGACGGACACATTGCGGTAACAATAGCTCACATGAGCTAAAAAATACCATGCCTCATTTGCATATGAAAATATCCTGATACCGCCGTGCGTCACTATCAGTAAAATAAACATTAATAAATCATTATATCTGTAATGTGGGCACTATTTACTTCCTACAAAGAACATGCTGTGCCTTCTGAGTGGGCATGTACCTTTAAACACCAATACACAAACAAACTAATTTATTTCCATCGTGATACCACTGTAGAACTGGATAAGCCGGTTCACAGTTTGTTGATGAATGCTGTACACATAACTAATAAAGATAGATTTTGAAAATCGGTCCAGAAATTGAAAACGTGTTTTTAAAAAATCTGGGTTTAGCCCCATGTTAAATTCCCATAGAAACATTGTATTTTCCCTATAAATTCAATATTTAATGAAATTTCATTAAATAATTTTCTTTTGGGGAGGGTGACTTTTTTGTTCCTCATTAACAGGGTTCAATCTAATAGGATTTCAACATTTGGGGCTAATGGCCCATCCATATTTCAAAAGGGTGCCACACCGGATTCAAACTGAGCCATCACAAACATATATGCCAGATTGTAGTAATGTAATGAAAATACCTTGTTGAGCTTCCAAGTATGTAAATCATGCTATAGATCATGTTCAAGTGTGATATTGAAATGTTAACCAGCATCTTCTCATCTTATTTCTGCTGTTTCTGTGTGATTTCTCATTCAAATGTGGCCCATTGTATTCATACTTATGGGCCATTTCTAAAAATAATGGGCCATTGTGGCCCTTCACTATTTATTTTTGGGGCCATTTATGACAAAAAGTGCTAATGGCCCAATGACCTCTCCTAGAATGAACACTGTACTAACAAAAATAATAGTGTCACTATGAATGAACCAGTTGGTAACGTCACACTTGTAAATGTATTCTGGACTCTTGTATTTTTGTATTAGTGTCAAAGACACAGCTGGTCTTTCGTGGGCGCACCTCTGGTTTACCGGGCGCAACATTTTAAAGGATCATATTAATGTAGGGGCTCAAGAGCGGCCCCTACGAGTACGATCCCCGCTAGTTACATAATGCTCAGTTACAAAAGGAAATATCAACAACAAATCATGTCAAATGCTTCAACCCCTTACTTATCCCTAATTATGGTGATGAAGTATTTCTAAGGGGAAAAAGTGTCGCCCGATGTCGGGTTTGAACCCACGAACCCCGTAACACTAGCACGGCTCTCTTACCAACTGAGCTAACCGGGCGATCATGTCTCAACACCACACCGAACACTACACTCCTCCCCTTCTTATATTTGGGAGCCAGGCATCAACCTCAAAGCTTCATGAGGAGTATATCTGCAACCCAAAGTACACCCAGGCACAACCCTGTTTACTTCCGACACCATTGAAGTATTTCTAAGGGGAAAAAACCGGGCGATCATGTCTCAACACCACACCGAACACTACAGCGACACAATAAACTGCGCCCGGTAAACCAGAGACTACCCTTTCGTTTAATTTATAACTCTCAGATAACTTTTTTCTCACATTTAACGTCACAATTGTAACATTTTCTGTTGCGTACCCCACCCACCCTGTTGTCGTGTTGAGCGTTGTCGCTGACAGTGTCGGTGGAATAAATCTTTCGATTACTCACCGGGAATCACGACTAAAGCAAGCAGTGCCGTCAAAAACACAATTTGGTTCATCACATCTTGGACTTCAGTTGTCAAGTTTTGTTAGTTTAACTGGATTTACACCGAACGAAAGAGATTGACAAATCTAGACCTGTCATCGTCCTCTCAGCATACTAAGTCGCCATCTTGCAATGTGACGTCACGCCACGTAAAAGACTTTGACGTCACATTCGTTATTTATAGAAATCGGGTTTCCCTGTGCACGAATGTTGTATAGTCACTCTGGGTAATCAGAGACAACGGTGCTTTGAAGTCAATGCCGTTTTCTGACAACAAAATGGAACTTACAACGTCTGCGGCCAGCATAGTCCCATATCAGTCGGCGCTGTTCGAAATTTCGTTCATAAAACAAATTACAGCGGAACTTCTCTAAACCGGACACCAAGAAAACACTTGTGCTCCTATTTGGATGAATTTCTTGCCACTTGTGTCATTTATCTCGGGTGATAATGTCTGTTCCTGATCGCATAGCACACAACTATCACGGTGTGGGATCACGTGGTTTCCGAACGGCATGACGTCATGTTCTTTAGATGCGTTTGCAGTAGATTTCCTTTAATATCTTGCTAATGGAATGACATATTTTTATGAAATATACTGCAGCAAATGCGGTACACGTTACCCTTTATTGTATACAAGGTGCATGATCACGTGGTTACAACAACAACGTCGCCCACTCCAAAGTAAGTATTATTTGATGTTTTCCTTAATGTGCAACGGATTTTGATGAAATATGGCGCAACAAATGCATCTTCAAGAGCTGTATTTTGTGGTCCAGGGAGTTCGGCACAGACATATGTCGTTTTTGCGAAGAATCGATGGAAATCGATTCTTCGCAAAAACGACAGAAGTTTGGACGAAAATACAAAGACCACCAAATGCAGATTAACAGGACGCGTTTGATGCGCCATATTTCATAAAAATCCGTTACGTAATAAGGACAATATAAAAGAATACGTACTTTGAATCAGATGGATTCTGCAAGTTTCAGTACTTGTTGTTGTTAGTACCACGTGATCATACATCTTGGTATAGGCGGCTTTAATCTCATAATTATGTCGTTTTAACGAAGAATCGGTTACCGTAAATGTAAATAAAAACTACAGTTTTTGTATTAAAAGAACCTTCAGAGAACCCATAAAACACATATGCCATCGTATTTGGTGCGCTACATATCATCAAAATCCGTCCGTTTGTTAGGAAGATTTTAATGAAAATCTACTGTAAAAATAACGTCACAGATTACGTCACGTCGGAAAATCGGGTTCGGAAACCACGTGATCACACACCTTGAACTATGACTGAGGATGATCGAATGTCTGATTTACAGTGAAACCTCTCTAAACCTGACACCCTAGGGACCTCACAGGGTGTCCGGTTTAGAGAGGTTTCACTGTACATATGCCAGTGTCGTCAACAAGTAGAACGTGACGTCACTGAGAGTCTACAACTTGACCAAACTGAGGGGAATCATTCCGAATTATTTGTAATATTACAATGATTTATCACGGAAGCAGTAACATGTTGCAGAATCCGAGACTGCTGGTCGTTTCCTAATCAATCAGTTTCTCCAACACGTTGGAGCAGATATGACCACTTTATCACGCTAAAGCGCGTATATAAATGGGATTTGTGACCAGTGTAGCTCCTAATCAAATGGCACATTCCTGTAGACCAGGGGGCGTTACACTAAATTTCGTACGACTAACAAGTGGAAACTTATGATAGTCTGTTTCTTTGTTTATTGGGGTTTAACGGCCTATCAACAGCTAAGGTCATTTAAAACTGGGTCAATGGGTACATGTATAAATGGGGGGGGGGGGGGGGTGGGGGGGATCCCCAAATCAGAACTGAATGTCAGGTCCTCGCCTCACCAGAATCACTTGGCCCCCTCCCAAAAGCAGTAGGATCAGTAATAATCTTACTATTTTTATAATGGGCGATAACCCAATTCAACTCCCAGGTAACAAAAGAGTCAAAGATAAAAATGTACCTGAGGGCCAAACCAGGCAAATCGTGATTCCTATAAGGAGGAACCCCTACTGTTAATTTACGCCGTCGCGTTTGCCCGACCACCACACACATGCTAAATGAGAGCGCTATTTGAGCGGGAGCTACATGTACCCCGGTCATAAATACCATAAGCCATATTTCTCCAGCTACAGCCACATATTCGTCTTGTTGGGCACAGCTCAGCCTCGACACATCCAAACCGTCTAGATTTGAGCAGAGAACCAGAGGACATGATAAAAATGAGTTATCATAATTCTTTGTGAAAATAGTCCTCCAAATCAGACAGTTAAGGAATGAAACCGTGGGCTGTTGCGTTTACTGTATTATGAACAACAGTTGGTCTGTTTAAAGTTTGCGAGGAGTCCGAAAGTTGGTCTGTTTAATGTCCGAAGGACTCCTCGCAAACGCAACTGCCCATGATTTTATTACTTACATTTACACTGCATTTTCGGATAGTTTCAAAGATGTAAATAACCATATACGGCGTAAAAGTTAGGAATCTTATTGATTTGTAACGTCGCTTTGTCGCAATTCATGGAACAGCGACGTTGCCGGTGAATAGCGTGACGTTATTGACAACGTCAACGACGATGAACGTCACGTAATCTAACGACATCAAACAAACTTTAACGAATCAACAACGTCGTGCGACGTCACATGGGGCTAATGTAATAAATGTACTGGGATATGAACGCAATACGTTGAATGGGCGTTTCCATTATGAATTCAAGGACAGTGTAAATATACTAATTTGGTGACTCCGACAGCTCAGCCTCGACCAATCAAACTTCCTGATTTCCCAGTTTGAGAACAGAGTTTTAACATCACAGTGTTTCTGCTTATATAGAGTGTATTCAACTAACATTTTTAAATACCGGATTATTACCCAGAGACATCAGTAGCGGATTTCACCAACATTGCAAACTATACTTATCTAGGAAAGTATACTTGGAGGGAGAAATTTTCAATTTAAAGATAAATTCATTAATTTTTATTATACTGAATTTATTACATTATCACAGCCATTTTGGCTGTGATAATGTAATAAATTCAGTATAATAATTCTGTATACTTTTAATCATCAAATGTATGCAGTCGTTAGTTCTGTATGAAATAATGCATTTCGGAAAAATAAATTATTTCTCCCTCAAAGAATATTTTGCTAGAAACGTATACTTTGCAATTTTGGTGAAATCGGCTACTGCACAGGTCGTCAAGGAAAAGAAATTCGGTATTTCAAAATGGTATAGCAATAAATTGTATATTACATGCTCTTCGAAAAATGTGATATTTGCTCTTCGACCAGTTTATAACGTCAAAATTGTCACGTTAGCCTATGAATCGTTTCTTTGACGGAAATGACTTCAAAATGTGACATCAATTACGTCTCGCCAACGTCTAGGAGGAAATATTTTCTTCAAGGTAAATCACTGGGTAGCATGTAACATGCTCCAGATAAGAAATTAGTAATTGAGTATTGTCACTCCATCATTTCTGAAGCAATTGGGTATTTCAAAATTGTAATTGGGTACAATATAATCACACTACTGTTTACACATCAACATACAGCAATTATTGAATAGTTTGCTTAGAAATTAAAATATGTCTTGGCATTTCGTCAGAATTGTCTCCTTGGAGACAATTCTAATGAAATACCAAGATGTGTTTTCATGGAAAATAAGTAAAATATGCTATATTTGTGGTCTGTTTATTGTTTTCTGCAGCATGCTAAAGGTACCACAAGTTTTTTTTATTGCTTTTTGATACTCACTACTTCTGATTTCAATTGGCTTTTTTGCAATTTTAATTGGGTATTTAAGCAAATACGCAGCTTATCTGGAGCAATGATGTAATATAAATCTTTACGGTCCACATTCACCAAATTTGTCCTCAAAATCAGGCAGAGTGATGGGCCAAGACTGAGCAAACTGCCAGATTTCGAGTACGAGAATCGACTTCAGTCTCGGAACATTTTATAATCACGGGTCCTCAAGTTCCAGGGCTCCAGATAAGGTGCGTCTTGGCGTAGGTTACACACTTATTTTAGCTGAATACACATTGATTATCAAAAGTGGGAGAACAAAATACTCACAGCAATGTGAAAATACGCATTCATGTTGTTATTGAGTAGTGAAAATAATGTAATAAAGTTGAAAATATACTTGTCTTACGGTGTTTGCTTTTTGCTTTTTTAGACACAAAATTGATCTGGAGCTCTGAGAGTGATTAGCCGAGACTGAGCAAACGAGTACGAGAACTGTCTTCACACTCGGAAAACTTTACAATCTAGGGCCCTCAACTACCACAACCTTCTTCGCTGTCCCGCACGTCTTTCTCATATGTCGTGCCATGTTGCCCTGACTTGCGAATGCGAGTCCGCACAAATCACACGCATACGGCCTTTCCCCGGTATGCATTCTCAGATGCCGGGTGAGATTCCCGTTCTGGGAGAAAGTCTTATCACACATGGGACATATATGGGGCCGTTCCCCTGTGTGGAGACGGAGATGCTTCGCCAGCGTGCTGTGGTCGGAGAACGACTGGCCACAGAGGCTGCATGCGTGGGGTCTTTCTCCAGTGTGTGTAGACATGTGACGGAGAAGGTGCCCTTTCTGTGAGAAGGATTTCCGGCACACGGAACAGTCGTGCGGCTTCTCCTGCCGGTGTGTCCGCACGTGTCGATGATAGGAGCTGCTTTGGGAGAATGACCTGGGAAAAAAGATGGGCCAGCATGTAAGATTTTATAATTTGTTCAGCCTTTCGTCGATATTGATGTGTATTTTCGCATTGCTGTGAGTATTTTGTACTCCCACTTTTCAAAGTCAATGCGTATTCTGCTAAAATCAGTGCGTAAAGTACACCAATATATATAACTACATAATTATCGCGTCAAGACGACTTACTAATTGGTCAGGACAGATAAATTGTACGCCATAACTAACAGGAAATCTCGTAAAAAACGCGACACTGCCCATTAGTGACATCGAATTATAATTTGATTTCTACAGTTTTATCAATGTCACTAGTGGGCAGTATCACGTTTTTGACAAGATTTTGTGTTACATGTAGTTATCGCGCGTCCAATTTATCTGGTCTGGACGCGATAACTATGTAGTTAAGACGACTTATAAGACAGTGCGGTTAGGTGGAATATGTGAGCTATTATGTGATAAAGTGCTGAGCAAAAAAGGCACTACTGTCTGTTCCACGGTTTTCTGCCGATGAACTTTTGGCTATTAAACAATATTTAAATGTAAGTAATATTTCACCAATAACAAAAAAGTCACACTCAAATATTGATTGTGCGAAAAAAAATTCCTATGGGAATTTAACATGGGTGTAAAAGAGGTGGAAGAGGAGTAAAACACGAAAACAAAATTGGAGATTGTCTCCGAAACCTGGATAAATAGCTTGGAATGATGTAAATAAGAAAACAAAAGTCAGATTGTCAAATGAAAATGATTGAGGAGGGTGTCTTTTTTATTATTGATGAAAAAGTACTTGCATTTAAATAATTCTTGGATTTAATGTGTTCATTGGTCAACAGTTCGTCGTCAGAAAAACGTGGAACAGACGGCAGATATTTTTCACTTGAATTTTCACAAATGCCATAAGTACCATTTTTATCCCGTCAACACAGTGCGTATGTGCCGTGACACACGGTGCCGTGAAACATTTTTGATATCCAGTCAATACTATTTTTGCATTTTACAGCCATTTGTTCACGGGATAAATAGAATAGTAGGCAGAGCCTCGCCCATCCCGTTTCCTGAGCCTTGCCAGATATTTTTCCCATTCACGGCACTAACCTACTATTCTCTATATCTTCCAGTCCCACCCATATTTAATGAACAACAATGTTCTGATATTGTCAACAATCCCCAATACATTAAATGCAATATTCTTTTATTCACTCAGTCCATAAATATGGCAGCACAAGGTATATAGTTTCTACGAATGTGAACAAGGATTAAGGAAATATCGTGTACATGAATCACAGGCACAGTATACGATTACATTAAACAACCCCCCAAAAATACCAACCTTTCACACATTTCGCATTTGTACGGCGTTTCCCCGGTATGCACACGTAGATGGGTGGTGAGCGTTCGCTGGTCGGTGAAACACCGCTGGCATGTCTCACACTGATAAGGCCGCTCCTGGCTCAACGTGAACACGGCCTCGCGATCCTGCTCTTTGCGCGAGCTGTGGTACAATATTGGAGTCGCAAGGCTGGACTGCTGGTCCAAAGGTGAAGTTTGATACAATATTGACTCGACAGGGAGAGCCTGTTGCTCTACGTGTGGTGTTTGATACAATATTGACGCGTCAGGGAGAGCTTGTTGCTCTATGTGTGTTGCTCTAGATTGTTGATTGTCATTGTCTGATGATTCATGCAGCATATCTGTGTATATGCCCATGGTATTATCCATTTTCTGTTCATCATCCATTGTAGGTAACGTATGTTTATCCAGCGTGTCATACAATGCTTCTGTGGATTTCGGTTTGTCCATGCCGTATTGCATATTTAGTGCATCATCTGGTGTGGGTAATTTATGTTTACCAATCGTGTCATACAATGCTTCTGTGGATTTTAGTTTGTGCATGTTTAATGCATCGTCTGTTGTGGGTAACGTATGTTTGTCCAGTGAGTCAACCAATATATATGTGAATTTAGGTTTATCCCTGGCGCTGTGCATATTCCGTGCATCATCTTTTGTGGGTAACGTATGTTTGTCCGATGCATTGCATATATCTAGTGGGTCATATGCCATTGCACTTATAGTAGACGACATAGACTTTCCAAGCATATCATTTGATATGTCTGTAGATTTGCGCTTGTCCGTAGTTTTGATTGTATTCATCACGTCATCTGTTGCAAGTAACGTATGTTTGTCAAATGTGTCATACGATGTATCTGCGGAGTTGCGCTTATCCGGTGCATTGTATGTACACATAGCTAGTGTGTCATATGACATTCTACTTACAGTATGTGCCGTATGTAAGCCCAGTATATCATTTAACATATATGTGGATGTCTTGTGTCCGGTGTGTTGTGCATATCCACTGCATCATATGCAGTAGGTAACGGATGTTTGTCTGACGTGCCACATACTATATCTGTGGATTTATCAGTTTGCGTTGTGGCACCTGTGGATTTATTCATGTCCAATGTGTCACAACTAGCTGGTGATTTGTCCGTTAGTTGTGTGTCACATCTAGCTGGTGATTTGTCTGTTTGTTGTGTGTCACATCCATCATCTGTGGGTGTTCCATTTTCCGCCATGTGACGCGTGGATTTCCTCAAGGCAAACGTGTTATATCTAGCTGGTGATATGACCGTTGTTGTCATGTAACATACCATGTCTGTTGATGGTTATCATTTTCAGACACCCCACCATGTTCATGTGTCAAAATATACTCCCCATTTGGTGACTCGTTCTCATCTGAAGAATGAAAAAGAATAAAAAAAGTTTTAGAAAATACAAGTGTATCCTGGACAGAGCTCCATAAAAATTACAATTTTCGAAAATATTTTCTGTGACGTAAAGTTTGACCGCAAGTTTACATTGATGCAATTCCTATTCTTCTGGCTGTATCAACATATTTAAGAATTCATATCCCTGAAATAATTATTCTCCCAACAGCTTAATTCACTATGTGGGCCTTGTTGATACTTAGAGGTCCACCAACACTTTTTCCTATATAAACTAACCAATGACCACACATTTTGCTATTCTCTGCTACTTTCATTTTTCGTATGGATGTTGTGGGACCTATTTTCCCATAACCTGCAGCCATTCTGTTCTGGATATTCACTAATTAAAATGTAAGTTTAATTATTGTTAAGAAAGATAAATTCAATCTCCTCTGACCACCCTGGTGGTGGCGCAAACAGTCAGCAGCTGGAATACTCCCATGGGTATATACCCCGAAGAAAACCCTCTTCCCGGGCAAACTTCCCCTAGTAGCAACGAGATGTGATATACATGTATAAACATGCGACAATCACTGTCGTCGCTCTATATATGCTACCGGAATACTCCCATGTTAGTATTCCGGTAGTATATATAGGGCGACGATATTGATGAAATATACTCTATCAATCATATTACGTGGCTATATTCATTCCATAAATACAGATGGGAGTATTCCGGTAGTATATACAGTACCGGCATACTGCCATTGGACAATTGTGATAGCATCACGGAAATGGCGAATATCGGCAAAGTTTTTATTAATTTGTATTCATCGACCATGTAGCATATTTGTGGCTGTGACTGGACAAAAGAGGGCTTATGATATGTGTGACCAGTGTAGCTCCTGACCAATATCACACTCCTGTGAGTGAGGCTGTGACTAATATCACACTCTTGTGAGTGAGGCTGTGACTAATATCACACTCTTGTATAATATCACACTCTTGTGAGTGAGGCTTTGACTAATATCACACTCTTGTGAGTGAGGCTGTGACTAATATCACACTCTTGTGAGTGAGGCTGTGACTAATATCACACTCTTGTATAATATCACACTCTTGTGAGTGAGGCTGTGACTAATATCACACTCTTGTATAATATCACACTCTTGTGATTGTGGCTGTGACTAATATCACACTCTTGTGAGTGAGGCTGTGACTAATATCACACTCTTGTGAGTGAGGCTGTGACTAATATCACACTGTTGTAGTGAGGCTGTGACTAATATCACACTCTTGTATAATATCACACTCTTGTGAGTGAGGCTGTGACTAATATCACACTCTTGTGAGTGAGGCTGTGACTAATATCACACTCTTGTGAGTGACTGTGACTAATATCACACTCTTGTGACCTGAAAACGAACTATATTGCTTGTTGCAAGCATGCCGGGTGTGGCCATTTACTGCGCCCCACGTCCAAATGCTATTTCATTGGTTTGTATAAATACTGTGTTATTTTGTGGTTACAAGCGTCTGGATGATTCAGATCAACTATTTTATTTACACATTTGCCCACAGTCACTTCGTGGTATGAACGAGAAAAGCCCCTTTAAATCATACCCAATTTTATTCCGATATTAAATATCTAGAAGGTAGGACACTTGCCATATTTTAAACCAACGGAAGTGTATTATTTACCAGCCTCGGATCAGAGTAGTTAAATTGGCTGTAAATGTCCTAAGCCCATTTCTCCAGGCATAGGTTAGGAGCTAGACTGACCATAAATGCAATAAACTTAATCCCCTAACAATCGTTTCCCTCCTATACAAGGATTAGTGGCATTTTACAGAAAGAAGGTGAAGTGTTCACATCTGGTGGGGTGAGTGGCTGTAAGGTAATGTATTCTGCATTATGTGAATTTCTGAAAATTTTCTCTGTTGTGACGCCTATTTGTAAAATTGCATGTGCCCCCCCAC
Organism: Conchocele bisecta; assembly: GCA_029237695.1. Lineage (NCBI taxonomy): Eukaryota > Metazoa > Mollusca > Bivalvia > Lucinida > Thyasiridae > Conchocele > Conchocele bisecta. The sequence goes on along the minus strand of CM055275.1, from coordinate 4,069,203 downwards.
CTCTTCCCTCAGAATAAACACCCCATCACCCTCCCCACCCCAATAATTTCTTTCATGAAAGCACAAGGTCGTCCAGCAACCACTGCCAAAACCTTTAGATTTTATCACATTATTATATCCAGTCATACCAATGAATAGTTTCACCCACTACAGGAAATATTTGGGGACGGGCGACTTACAATGTAGATACATGTATATGACTCTAAGCCGTCTGGTCTGGGGCTAGGCTGATCGCAAACAGTGTAACATAACTGTTTTCATCCATCAGTCCAAATACTAATGTAGTTATAAGCCTGAATTGTGCAAATGTTTGTCCAATTTGTCTTTGACACACGTTGATAATGCCTAATATCCATTTTATATATTTTAAAGTTCGATGGTCTAGTAACATAAGGTCGTAAGTGCTATGCTTTAGCATAGCAGTTACGACCTTATGTTACTAGACCATCGATTTGCAATACAATTAGATGCATTTTTTTTCTTTTTCAATGTATCTTTCTAGGTGGTTTGAAATATGTATGTGGATATATGGGATATGGACAAAATCCCCCCGGACATAATCCCCCCCATGATTTTTGACACAGGAGGACAAAATCCCCCCCCCCCGTCTAAAATGCAGGTAGGACAAACCCCCCCCACCCCCGTTCAAAATCACAGGTAGGACATAATCCCCCCCATCAAAATTAAAAAACAATATGGTTTGGGACTGACATCAGTATACAAATGTACAAACAATACATACATATTCTTGTTTGACGTTTATTGTACAACTGAAAATACTTCATTAGATGTGCTTGTTTGATTGTGCAACTGAAAATACTTCATTAAATGTGCTTGATGTTTGATGTTTATTGTGCAAATAGATGTACTGATTTACCTTGATTATGGACGGGGGGATTTTGTCCTACCTTGAATTTTGATGGGGGGGATTATGTCCTACCTGTGATTTTACACGGGGGGGGGGGGGGGGGGGGGGGGGTGGGGGGGGGAGGGGGGGGGGGGGGGGGGGGGGATGCACGAGTTCCACAGCGTGCTATATTGCGCAACTTTAGGAGCGCAATATCGTTGCGCGGCGGAACGAGTGGCATATATCGACACACAAATTAAATAACCTTTTTATTATGTACGTACATCATTCGTAATTTATATGTGCTTCAAAAATGTACAAAATGTAAGTAAAATAAACAAATGAGTGGTGATTTAGGAGGAACTATTTTGTGACGTGAACTGTAGTTCCGGCGCTGACCAATATGAACTCACCAGACTTCAATATGGAAAAATATTAACGTCTTGCGTTGCATTGTGTTTCAATAGGAAACGAAAGTCTACTACATTTTTTATAATGTGTGTTTTACCAGCATTTGTATTGAATTTGTCTTTGCGTTTTATTTTCTGCCTCATGTGCCCAGGTTCTGTGTTTATTCCGTCCAACAAGGAATAGCATCTGTCGTCTACTGTTGTCTTTGTTCTACTTTTTCAATGAAACATATTTCATCAGCACCTTAGAATCATCTCCATGAGCTGATTTGTATGTGCTGGCAAAACATATTTTTATTGAAGAAACAGCCGACAACAATATTTGCCCCCGCATTCATACGGTTATAAAACAGTCTACACATGTAGCCGAGCTTGAATCCTAATTCAAACATTGGTTGAGTTTGAGTTGAGCTGAGACTCTACGAATCAAACTGAACAAGATTAGAGTTAAAGTGCAGGAAGTTTTACAATAGCCCTCGGACCTGGGTTCGAGTTTATAATTGCTGAGCACGTACTGTAATTTTCGTTCTTCAAATCCGAGAGTTGATTGGCTGATGCTCAGTCTCGACCAATCCAACTGTATGATTTTGAGTACAAATGTTTGAGAACACGCTCAGAAAGTTTTATAATAGCAGAATAAACAAGTCTGGCTTGACTAACAGTGTAGACCCACATCATCCTGCATCTTGGTGGAGTGTACTGTACAACCTCTCTTCAACAGCCCTTGGGCCAGGCTCGCTATTCATTAATTAGCGATCCGGGAACTGGTACACTATTGCCACTTCCGTTGCTTGAAAAGATGGCGAGTGTCCTACCTTGTAGATATTTACTATCAGAGTAAAATGAGTTACGGCTTGAAAGAGGCACTTGTCCTTCATTCCACAAAGTGCCTATGCATTTGCCTTGTGTGGAGGTAGAAATATATCCCAAAGAAGTATACTTCCAGCCAGGTGGTTATTCCGTTAGATTGCCCAATCATTTACCATCCAAGAAACACGTACTAGAATAACCTGTGCTAAAAGACACAATGACAGTAAACAATATTTGTCAAATGAATAACAAATTAATTATCCCATAGTTTACCAAAACCCATTTGCAGCTTTGACATGCGGTAGCTTACATGTGACATACAATACACATAGCTCCTGATCTGCGACTACTGCTACAAGAAACAGGAAGATCAAACAGGAAGATCAATACACTATGAATAAAGCTGTTTCTGTAAATAAACTTCAGCAAGGAAAGAAGTGGTTTAAAGCAAATGGAGGAAATCCCGAACAGGGGAGGCAACCGCTAATACACTGTCGGTATTGCGACATGGTGGAGAGTTTCCTTGATACGGTGCAGACAGAGTATGTAGATACGTGTCGCCAAGATGGCGTCGCGGTATGTACAGACGCAGAAATTAATATGATGTCCAACGATCAAGCTCACAATACTAATGACAACGTATTTTCTGAATAATTCGATTGCAAAGATGACACCTTTTTGTACGTGAATTTTGAATGGAGGGAGCGTGATAAAAGTGCTGATTTTTGGCTAACACTCCCGTGTTTTTTGTCCCTTTTCGGTGGCGATATCGAGTAAATACAGTCCTATTAATGATCCGTGGAAAGTGGCAGCTCTCTACATGTAGGATATGACATGTTTTATAGCAATTTTTGCTTTATCTCGTTATGGTTTGTACCGCCTGTTATGGTGTAGAGTTTTCGTAAGAAAGTGCATAAAATGATACAGTGTTGCCAGAAAACACGCTACGGTTTGTACAGGTAAGACAAAATAGATGCGTATCTTATGATAATTGACACCAGCCTATATCTATGCTTATTTGGAATTTTATAAGGTACCTTGTCCCATGAACTGAATATGGCCAGGTCATAGGAAAAGCTACATTGTGATAATTGACTGGTTTGGAATATAGTCAACTCATAGGAAAATGTACCTTATGATAATTGACACCAGCCTATGTATGCTGGTTGAGAATTTCGTAAGGTACCTTTCGCATGAACTGAATATGGTCAATTCACAGGAAAATGTACTTTATGATAATCAACCAGTCTAGCTACGCTGCTTTGTAATTTTATGAGTACTTTTTCATATAAGATCAGCTGATGTGAAAAGTTTCATTTTGTAAGGTATCTTTTTCTTATGAGCTATTTATTCTGGTCAATTATTTAAAATGGGAAGAGTGAACAGTGTAGACATTGATCAAATGCAGCTCATGATTATAACGTGTAGCTGAAGATAAAACAGTTTGATTGGGAGAGCCAGAGTACATCTCTTGCTCAACCGTGGGTGGAAGGTGGGTGCAAGCGATGGGTAATTTAACGATCGGGGTTCATCCTTTCGGAATTCCGACTGGAGACCTGGTTTGGCCCTCACATACGTCTTTGGCATTTTGTATGTGACAGTTGAATCTGGTTATACCCCTTATGTGAGTATTACGATTATTCGTAATCCTATTTTAGGGGAAGGGGCCAAGTGACTTTGATGTGGTATGGACCTGCCACCAGGTCAGGTTATTCTAATTTCAGGGCTGAATATATTGTTTCTCGATGTAAATATTCCGTTCTGATTTTGGAATTTTCCCCCCAATGCAGCAGGTTAAAACGGGATCGAACCCGTTTGCCCAGCCTTACATGACCTTAGCTGTTGATAGGCCGTTAAACACCAATAAACAAACAAACAAACTCTTGCTCAACCACACAAATTGCTTCATGACAATCTCAAAATAATGTAGGTTGAGCCCGAATACAACTCTTGCTCATTTAACTGCTTTATGTTTGGAGTGAGGTTTTGTGTAAATACTGATATATGTTATAATCATGTAGCCTGATCTAATGCCAGATCCAGTAAAGATCTGGTAGATCAAATTACAGTCGAACCTCCCCGAACGGCCACCTCTCTACAACAACACCCTCTCTGTAACAGCCGCTATATTATATCCCAAATGGGAGATTTTCCCTATAGTATGATAGTTAACCCTTAGACTGCTGAGCACGAAAATTGTCATCTGCTGTTGCTTTGCAATCCTTCTCAATACAAACATGTTTTGACAGCACTTTAGTATCATTTACATTTCCATGTCATGTCAAAGCATGTATCTGATGCGAATTATCGAAGAAAATAAATAAACAGCAGACGACAAATATAATTCAGCATTGACCTCTCTACTACAGCCACCTCTCTACAACAGTCAGTTTTGCGTCTTCCCAAGGATGGCTGTTGAAGAGAGGTTGTACAGTACACTCCACCAATATGCAGGATGATGTGGGTCTACACTGTTAGTCAAGCCAGACTTGTTTATTCTGCTATTAGAAAACGTTCTGAGCATGTTCTCAAACATTTGTACTCAAAATCATACAGTTGGATTGGTCGAGACTGAGCATCAGCCAATCAACTCTCAGATTTGAAGAACGAAAATTACAGTACGTGCTCAGCAACTTTTATAAACTCGAACCCAGGTCCGAGGGCTATTGTAAAACTTCCTGCACTTTAACTCGAATCTTGTTCAGTTTGATTCGTAGAGTCTCAGCTCAACTCAAACTCAAGCAATACAACTGTTTGAATTAGGATTCAAGCTCGGCTACATGTGTAGACTGTTTTATAACCGTATGAATGCGGGAGCAAATATTGTCGTCGGCTGTTTCTTCAATAAAAATATGTTTTGCCAGCACATACAAATCAGCTCATGGAGATGATTCTAAGGTGCTGATGAAATATGTTTCATTGAAAAAGTAGAACAAAGACAACAGTAGACGACACATGCTATTCCTTGTTGGACGGAATAAACACAGAACATGGGCACATGAGGCAGAGAATAAAACGCAAAGACAAATTCAATACCAATGCTGGTAAAACAGACATTATAAAAAACGTAGTATACTTTCGTTTTCCATTGAAACACAATGCAACGCAAGACGTCAATATTATAAGTTATTGTGATTCTACACAGGCTATATGGTGTAATATTGCCCGTCTGAAGGTATGTTCACCCTCGGCTGAACAAATAACGTATTTGTCATACAGCAGATCATTTATTTGGCCGTATAAACATATCTCTTCTTTTGATCTTTGCGTTTTTTTCAGGAAGAAAAATAATCCGAGATTCGATTTTCTACCGTCAGTCTTAATGATAAAGGCGTAAATGAACATTTTTTTTTTTTTATTAAACGAAAACAAACTAAATATGGAGTAAGAAATCCATCGAAAACGACTTTATGACAGTTTTTTTATATCGTGTAATTTAATTTATTTTCCACTGCTCTATCGATCTGCTGTCCCTTTGGCGCCTCTACAAGAATGCGACTGGTTCCGAAACATTCGCTGTCATTGCTACGCCGCGTTTCATGCGTGGAACCCATAGTTTGTGACATAAATATAGCCATGTCACGAAGCCAAGTGTGTTGAGATTTGAAAACACTAAACGGGACAGTTTGTTGCGGCATCGCTCATATTTTGATGAGCGAAGAATATTTATGGAAAAATAAACAATAAAGACTGGTTTTGAGTGTACAATTCGGGGTTTTATTGTGCTTAGTGAGTAATACAATTCGCAATCGCTAGACGCTTGCAAAATGTGTCTTCATTGGACGCGGGGCGCCGGAGGGGAATCGCAATTCCTATATCGATGGTCTAGAAACATAAGGTCGTAAGTGCTATGCTAAAGCATAGCACTTACGACCTTATGTTACTAGACCATCAATATGTCCGACGGCCTTGGCAGGTCATATAATATATATGACCAGGCAAGCTAGCCAATCAAAAGCCGAGAAACTTATCTGCGGTATGACCATTTTCCATATTGACGTCTGGTGAGTTCATATTGGTCAGCGCCGGAACTACAGTTCACGTCACAAAATAGTTCCTTCTAAATCACCACTCATTTGTTTATTTTACTTACATTTTGTAAATTACGAATGATGTACGTACATAATAAAAAGGTTATTTGATTTGTTGTATGTGGATATATGCCACTCGTTCCGCCGCGCAACGATATTGCGCTCCTGAAGTCGCGCAATATCGCACGCTATGGAACTCGTGCATATATCCACATACACATCAAACCATCTAGAAAGATACCTTGAAACAGAAAAAAAATGCATTTAATTGTATTGCAAATGTAATATATATAAAATGGATATTAGGCATTATCAACATGTGTAAAAGACAAATTGGATAAACATTTGCACAATTCAGGCTTATAACTACGTTAGTATTTGGACTGACGGATGAAAACAGTTACGTTACACTGTTTGCGATCAGCTTAGCCCTAGACCAGACGGCTTAGAGTCATATACATGTATCTACATTACATTGTAAGTCGCCCGTCCCCAAATATTTTATATTTTCCCGTAGTGGGTGAAACTATTCACTGGATATTATTTGGAGAGTTACTGCCCTTGCCGAATATATGGAACGCCAAATCTACATAAACCCAAATAATTAATGCTAGCTCTAAATAAGTAGAGCTAGCTTGAAATAGTTACAGCTAGCTCGAATTTGTTTAAAGCTAGCTACAATACATTTTCAAGAAGAGCTCTCTAATTCATTTGGAGCTAGCTGTAAATCAATTAGTGACAGGGCTCCAGATAAGCTGCGTATTTGCTTAAATGCCCAATTAAAATTTCCAAAAACCCAATTGAAATCAGAAGTAGCGATTATTAAAAAGCAATACACATTTTGTGGTACCTTTATCATGCTGCAGAAAACGCGCGGTTTCCATGAACATGATGAAAACATATATTGGTATTTCCTTAAAATTGTCTCCAAGGAGACAATTTTAATGAAATGCCAAGGCATGTTTTCATTTCGAAGCAAAGTATTCAATGATTGTTGTCTGCTGTGTGTAAACAGTAGTGTGATTTTATTTTACACAATACAAATTTGAAATACCCAATTGCTTCAGAAATGATGGAGTGACAATACTCAATTACTCAGGGGCGCCGGAAGCAAATACATATTGGGGAGGCGAATGTCGACCCGAGCTAAGCGAAGGAGTGGTAGGGGGGTCTGGGGGCATGACCCCCAGATGTTTTTTTAATTCTAGATGCCATTTCCTGCATTCTGCTGCATTTAAGATACAACTTTAATAGGTATCTCTTACACATTTTTTTTTATTTTTTTTTGCCAAAATATTGGGGCGGCGGCCGCCTCCCCTGCCGCTCCAGCTCCGGCGCCTCTGTTACTAATTCCTTATTTGGAGCCCTGAGTGATATCTCAAATTGATTTGTAGAGGGCAGGCCCGTACGCAGAGAGGGTACGACGGGTGCGTACGCACCCCACTTGACCCTTTCAACACCACAGGCCTGTATTGTGGTATTGGCAAAAAGTGTAGATCCAAATGAGCCGGCTCGTGAAAACATGTCTTGGCATTTCATTAGAATTGTCTCCTTGGAGACAATTATAATGAAATGCCAGGACATGTTTTCATTTCGAAGCAAACTATTCTATAATTGTTGTATGTTGATGTGTAAACAGTAGTGTGATTTTATTTTACCCAATTCAAATATTGAAATACCCAATTGCTCCAGATATGATGGAGTGAACATACTGAATTACTAATTCCTTATCTGGAGCCCTGCTAATTCATTTGGAGCTGGTTCTAATTCATTTGGAGCTAGCTCCAATTCAGTTGAAGAGCTCTCTAAATCATTTGGAGCTAGCTATAACATTTCAAGCTAGCTCTAAATGATATAGGGAGAGTATGACTTAGATGAGCTTTAGGGCTAGCTCAACTTTTTATAGAGATAGCTCCAAATGAATTAGAGAGCTCTTCAAATGAATTGGAGCTAGCTCCAAATTAATTACATGTAGAGCTAAATTAGTTAGATTGAGTGGTCAAAAAGACATATATTTAATGCTCTCTTAAAGTCTCATTGACCTAGCTCTAAATCATTTTGAGCTAGGTCTAATTATTTTCGAGTTAGCTCCAATTAATTTAAAGAACTCTCTAAATCATTTGGAGCTTGCTCTTAATTAATTTCAAGCCAGCTTAAGTGATTTAGAAAGCACATATTAGACTGGATTTTTTAGCTAGCTCAAATTGATTCAGAGAGCTAGCTCCAGATGAATTAGAGAGCTCTTCAAATGAATTGGAGCTCCAAATTCGAGCTAGCTCTAAATAATTTAAACTAGCTCTAATTATTTAGAGATAGCATTAATTATTTGAGTCTATGTAGTATGTAGATTTGGTGTTGTATGCAAATTTAGTTTTACTTGATCAATAACAATGGGAGTAATTAACTAAGGATCATTTACATATCCACAATTACCATTCACACGATATATTGTGCTATTTGATCTGGAGATACACTGGTCACAAATCAACATGGGGCTTATGGGTTTTGTGACCAGTGTATATCCAGATCAGCCTGTACACCCGCACAGTCTGATCAGGATCTGCACTGTTCATCATACCATCAATGAAGCTCACGTCATGCTTCTAACAAGCAATGCAGATTGTTATCAGGCTACAGGAGTGTGCTATTTGATCTGGAGCTACACTGGTCACAAATCCCATAAGCCCCATTTCTCCAGTGACACCCACATTTGTTCTTGAACCATGTTGTCAGTCTTACAGACTCCTGACGAGTTACCCAGGGATTTCGCTGGCGATAGCCACTTTCGCAATTGGCGATAAAAATAAACAATTGGCGATACAAAATTACAATTTTCGAAAACAAAATATTTTTCTTGTTTTTTTTTGAAGTGGCGATTTTTTTATTTTCCCCAGCGGAATCCCTGGTTACCATGTGTAAAGCAGAGCTCCAGATAAGGTGCGTATTGGCGTATTTTACGCACTTATTTTAGCAGAATACTCATTGGTTGTCAAAAGTGGGAGTACAAAATACTCACAGCAATGTCAAAATACTCATTGATGTTGAAACTGAGTAGTGAAAATAAAGTTGAAAATTTACTTAGTTGAGCTGCAAGTGTTTGCTTTTTGCAGCTGAAATAAGTTAATTTTTAAATGTGTTTCATATTATTTTTATCATTGTTCCCCATTTAATCATGTTAATATTAAAGGAAGAACATCAATAATACATTTGTGAAAAGTAAAATACGCATTGAATTTGAAATTCATGAGTATGATACTCTTTACATACAAAACTTATCTGAGTGCTGTATTATGGGGAGTGATCGTATATTACGGTTATTTATTATCCCTTTCTACACCAAGTAATTAATAGGTTGTTCCTTGCCATGTTTCAACGCTATTTCATTAATTTTGTTTCATTCAAATTATCCCATTCCTTCTAAAAGGGTAATCTGTACGACGTTTAAAATTTTTAACAAAACAGTCGGAGATCCTGATGAGACGGCTCGTTACGAGCCGGCTCATCTGGATCTGCACTGTTTGCAAACATGTGTCTCCTATAGAGGTCTGTGTGTTGAATGGTGGTTTAAAATATAAATTAATGATGTCTAAGGAAATTTGGCTTTGCATTTGCGAGAGAATAGCGTTTTCATCAATATTACAACAGTATACGTTTCATAGCAAAGGATAATTTGTCGGTGGAGGAAATCTTTCAAGTTTAGGATAAAATTTATTATTTTGTATTATACTGAATTTATTCCATTTTGGATGTGCTAATGTAATAAATTCTGTTAATATTCTGCATACTTTTAATTCATCAAATATATGCAGGTTGTTAGTTCTATATGAAACTAATGAACATTGTGGGACAAAATATAAATGATTCTCCCTCTAAAGTATACTTTGCTAGAAAAGTATTCTTTGTAATGTTTGTGTGAAATAGGCTCTACAGTAGCTCTGTGTGTAGAATTATATTACTTTACTGCATAACGTAAATCAGAGCAAAACGTAAAGTGGAATTCCGTCTATTTCATAAGGTCCATTTTCTGAACATGTAATTGATCAGAGCTCCAGATAAGAGTAAAATATTGGGCGTATTTTACGCCCAATTATTTTAGCGGATTATTGCATGATTATCAAAACTGTTGGAGTACAAAAATACTCGCAGCAATGTGAAAATACGCATTGATTTTCGAAATCGGGTAGTGCAAAATACATGTAATTTAAAGTTGAAAATATTTACTTCGTTGAGCTGCAAAAGCAATACAGTTCTATATGTGTTATATTTTTATCATGTGTTCCCTATTTAGTTAATCAAATATGTACCTTGAAAGTAACTGAAATATGTTATTCCACCAATAAACTGATCAATTTGCGGAACTAGGAGGAGACTGACAGTTACATGTTTGCTACAATCTATCATCCAGAGACAAATGTACTGTGATGGTTTCAAACCCATTCCCATTCCATTACGTTTTCTCTATTATAAATTACTGTATGAAAATGTATGAAAAAAATGTACGAAAAATTGGGGATAATTTGTCACTGACTACTTTAACTGTGTGAACTAAAGGTTAATAGCTGCTGTATTCATTACGCACGAAATGTCTTGAATTCGTTTTTTTTCCTGAAGGGTGAAGCGAATTTCGAGAAACAAAGCTCCTGAAAGTCGTCTTTCCCCAGTTGGAATTTACGAGACATGAACTTGGAAAGGGACCAAAACTTCAGATTAGAATGTCGTGATTTTCCCCAAACATAAATTCCCAAAACACTGCTGTCAAGCTTCAGAGTGTTGTGGTAAACATTATACCAAGAAATAATTCACTCAAATCGCCACTTGTCGATTCACAGAGATGGAGAGAGACGTGGCTATCAATGACTGTATCTGGTATAAATGTCGACCTAAATAAGCCGACTGTATGGGCGATTTTAAAACACCTACATTGTCTGTCGAACATGTTGTGTCGTGTCTGGGTGGTGAACTATATACCAGAAAAGCAGTCACTCAATCGCCACATGAAGAATCACAAAGACGTGTGATGAAGCGGTGACTGTGATGCATCGGGGTATACAATGTCGACCAAAATGTCGTCATGGGCAATACAACACCTGCCATTGGCCAATCGACATTGCTCTAATGTGTGCTGGTAAGGTTTTTATACCGATATAAATCACTCGACCAACCACATGCAGATTCAAAAAGATGATGAAGTGGCTAACTGTGATTCATCGGGTATAAATGTGGCTGTGACTGGAGAAATGGGGCTTATGGGATTTGTGATCAGTGTAGCTCCTGACCAAACAACACTCCAGTAGCCTGCTAGCGATCAATATACCTTGTTAGAAGCATGGCCGGTGTTTTATTGATGGAATGACGAACATGTGCAGATCCAGATCCGACTGTGCGGAAAGCACAGGCTGATCTGGATTACACTGGTCGCTAAACCAATAAGCCACCATTTTCCAGTCCTCAGACCACAAATGCTGACCAAACCTCCGTCGTGGACGATGATGAAACGATGTCAAATAAACCATCGCCATTGCTGTAATCATGTGGCAAGAGGTTTGCATGGAGGGGGGGGAAAGTTCGGCTCATCAAGACACATGTCCGTAACACCAGGACGCTGGCGACTATACTTGTGGAGTTGCAAAAAGACAGTTTGTTTGCTTGGCGTATTTTAACACGCTTATGCAAGCACACGCCTGGTGTTTGTAGACCGACCCATATTGCTGCCAAGACTGTGGAAGAATTTGATCAGGTAACATGCTTTTGTATGGCGAATAGTACTAATGATTAACATAATGTCGTATCATTGCATTGAGTGATGGATTGATTATTAGATTTATCGGTGATTTATCGGCTGACTAATCAACAGCTAAGGTTCATTTTAAAGGCGGGGCCAAAACAAGTTCGATCCCAACATTTAACCCTCGCTGCATGACCTGATACGAATATACGGGTTACAACAAATTTGAAATTAAAAACTGGACGTTTATTTGTCGAAAACGGCGTCACATGACGTTACCTAATGACGCCAGTGTATTTAACGTCGGGAAAAAAGTTCCGTTTTCTTGGCAATCTGAAACAACGTCATTAATTGTCATTTTGTAGGCTTAAAACGTTACATGATAAATATAATACCAGGCCTACTGTATTTTGATTCATTGTTTATCAGGCTCGGCTCGGAAAACCTGGTAGGAATCCGAGGCGAGCCGAGGAATTCTACGCTTTTCCTAGCATTGCCTGATTAAACGAGATATTCAAAAAGGACTACGAACCTGGTATAAATTCTCTTTTTCGCGAAAGACGACTTAAAACAGACAACAAAATTCACACAAGGCACGTCGCTAGAATGTCCAGTATGTAACCAACCGTTTCCACTGAAGTCCGACCATGTCAGAATCATTGCGCGGTTTCCATACAGGGGAATTGCCATTCACTTTGTGTTATCTGTCACATAGACTTCACAAGGGAAAAAGTAATCTAACAAGCCACAAGCTGTCACAGCACAATGGATATAGACCTTTAAGCTTGTACCGGGTGGCGAGTTTACATTTGCGAAAACGGAGTACGGCTCGTCAGAGCACCAGCGTATACTTACGGAGACAATTGCATACAAGTGCTGATCTGCTGTCGGCCGGGCTTTCGCCCGTAAATAACACGCTTAACTCGCATAGAGAGTTCATGGTATAGGGAGCAGGTATGAATAATGAATCCTTGATGTCTAGATCGGAATTGGTTGAGGCTTAAACTCTTTCGCATGCTAGCGGGCGCGAAAATATTCCGCCAAACGAACTAGGAGTAAATGTTTTATTTCTCTCTGTAAACATATATGTCTTGCAATTTCATTAGAATTGAGTCCTCAGGACTCAATTCTAATGAAATTCCAAGACATATTCATGATATTTAATGGGAGAAATACCAGAAAATATGATGAATTCTTGTCCGCTAGTTTTGAACTATTTATAGCCCACAAGTTTCCCAGCATGCAGAGTTAAATGGGCATATCAGGATTTCTTGTTAAAAAATATTATAAAAAAATAAAAATGTGTTTTCATCATGGCCCTGTGTAAAGTGGTTTAATTGAAGATATATGACGCTTCTAGGACCGATGGGATGTTTCTATTTTCAATCATATGAGTACATTAAGATATTGTTGCGTTCAACAAGATAGAAGATCTACTGTCTGTTTCACGAAAGCTGCCCACATTTTACGGCTATATAGACAATTCAAAAACAATATTTTTTTCGATAATATTAAATTAAAGGAAAATTTAAAGAATGGAGCCTTCTTTTATTTCGTGAAAATTTTTCAAATATTGATTTTATGCGACAAAAAACAAATTTCCCCATGTGTAAAATCCACATAGACATTCTTCACATCAGAGTGACGATGTCTTACACTGTATGGGGATTTAACATGGGGGAAATATTTTTGAATTTCCGAAATACTGGACCGATTTTTTAAAATTTAACTTTTTGTTTTCTTAGTTAGATCATATCCAAGCTATTCTAGCTAGGTTTGGAAGTCAATTTCCATTTTTTTTTGTTTTTTGACTCCTCCAACCACTCTCTACCTCTTTTTTCCCATGTGAATTCCCATTAGAGAAATCCATCTTTTTAGTAATAAAATCAATATTTGACCAAATTTCACGAAATATTAAATAGAAGCTCAGTCTTAAATTTTCATTTAATTTATTATTCAAAAAAAATTATTGTTTTTGAATTGTCTATATAGCCGTAAAATTTGGAGAGCTTTCGTGAATGAAACAGACAGTAATTCTTTAGGAAAGGATATTGGGTTGAAAATTGTAAACAACCAGTATCATCACTTTACTATCTTCAATTTAAACAACTTTTACACAGGGGCCATTATGGAAAACACGTTTATTCTTTTATAGTATTTTTTTAAAAAACAATTCCTGATATGCGCCTTAAAGGTGTGGAGCAATGATCTTCTATACCTGAGGTTTTGGGTTTAATCCTGGGCTTTAGGCGATTGATCTTAGTACTTTCATAGTATTTCCATTCCATCTGGTCTTTAGGTTGCAGATTTGCAATCGAGGCCCCGTCTCTATAATTGTATGAACATTATTACAATCATTGTCTTTTGACGAGGTGTATCACAAGATGTCGGACCTGCTGGAAAGTCATATGACTTTTCGAAGGTCCGTAAATCTCGTGCACACCGAACTCAAATTTTTTTTTTTTTTTATTATATGACTTCTGAAACCCGACTGAAATGTATGTACAAGTTTTCTTCAGTTTGCATCCATTGTTGTTATTTTGCTGTCAACTGCAAAGTATATTTGTAAGCTTGTTGCTGATTGGATGATACTATTTGCGTAGTTTTGTTCAATTGGCTTGAGTTGAACCGTGTGTTATGTTTCCGTTGCTGTGATCAGGTCAATATCACTTTTGAATAATCACTCATGCGTGAAGTGTACCAAGAGTGATTCTTCAGGTGACATATCATGTATGTCCGCAATCATGGGACTTCTCTACTGGGCAATATAATTGGCTGGAACTTTCTCTTGTCATATGATAATGGCGGATTGGTCGGATGCTTAAAACACATTCTATGTCAATTTTGATGTCTAGACACTGAGAAAGGACTTACATACTGCTGAATGATGTTGTGGTTCAATCCCATATTTAGGCATGGACCAATACTTTCTGTTTGTTTTTCATAGTACATGTATTCCTTTCTAGCCTTGTCAGGTTGTTATTGATCCAGTTGTTACAACAAACAACAACAATTTCTGAAACTTCCAGAAGCGCCTCGATTCAATGTAAACATTCTTTTATAGTGATTGAAAATTTGGCGCATCATACGCGTCTTGTTTAAGCTGCATTTGGTTGGTCGCGGGGTACTTTGCCCACAACTTCAAGCGTTTTTGCGAAGAATCGATCTTCCGTGTTTACTGAAATCATGACACGGAAATTGATTATTAGCAAAAAAAACGACATAAATATGTGCCGACGTACTGAGACCACAATCTGAAGCTCATGAAGACGCGTTTGCTTGCCCTATTTCACCAAAATCGTAGCATGTTAATGAAACGATCAAATAATACTTACTTTGGAGTGGGCGCGCTTTTTCAACACGTTAGCCAATTGTTGGTGGTATTCAAACCACGTTGAATCCTGCTCCTTGCTTGTGTGATATTTTGATATCGAGACACTAGCCTGGAATTCCCCTTTTTTCTGGCCACATGAGTTTGTGACGGTTTTTTTTTAAAAGCAGGTGTTAGACGTCCATACGTGACACAAATCCTGATTTTGACCAATCAGTAGAAGCCCCAGATAAGTTTTGTTTCTAAAGAGAACTATACCCCCCTAATTTCAAAATCATTGCGTATTTCACTTTTTTAAATTATTATTGATAACAAATTTAACAAATTTAAACATTGGCTTATTTGAGTGAAAAAAGCAAACACACACATGTTTGCTTTCTTTGCAGTCAAACCTAAGTGAATGTTCAACTTTATGACAGGAGTGTCATTATCAATTTGAAAAATTCAATGCATATTTTCACATTTCTGTGCGTATTTTGTAACTGAAACTTTTTGATCAATCAATCGCGTATTCAGCTAAAATAATTGCGTAAATTACGCCAATACTCACCTTTATCTGGAAGCTCTGCCAATCATAATTGTGGCCTTTGATGGAGAAATGGGGCTTCTTGGATTAGTAGCCAGTGTAGCTCCTGATCGAATAGCACACACCTGTAGGCTGATAGAGAATAGTAGGTTAGTGCCGTGAATGGGAAAATATATCTGGCAAGATCAGGAAAGGGGATGGGCGTGGCTCTGCCGAGCACATCCCGTTTACAGTTGCCGCCGCCGATTTTTTTTTCTCCCATACACGGCTTTAACCTACTATTCTATTTATCCCGTCAACACCACAAATGTCTGTAAAATGCAAAAAATTGTATGACTGGATATCAAAAAATGTTTCATGGCACCGTGGTTTCACGGCCTCATACGCACTGGTTGAGGTTAAATAACGATATTGCTTGTTAGAAGATGTTGGGGTGTTTCATTGATGGAAAATGGAGAGCAGTGCAGATCCTGATCAGAATGTGCGGAGGCAAGGCTTGGTCTGGATCTACACTGGTCACAATACCAATAAGTCAGTTTTTGTCATTAACATTTCATAATTAATAATTACATTGTACATGTATTGAATATTTTTGGGAAATTTACGTTGTCTAATGTTCTGTGTTTATTCGTTGCCGTTGACTGCGGCGTCTCCCCAAATATCTGTCACGTGATGTCTCAGCTATGCTCAATAAATGTAAATCCAATAATTGTTTTCAAGAAAAATTGTTAATGTAATATTTACAGGGTTTTCATATGTTTGCACTTACGAACATTTAGTCGTAGAGTTTTGTGATGAAACGGGCCCTGGTTTGGCCCTCACATACGATCTTTGGCTTTTTGTATATGACAGGTTTATTGAATTGGTAATACCCCTTATGTCGAGTATTTCGATTATCGGAATCTTATTTTAGGGGAAGGTCAAGTGACTTTGATGTGGTATGGACCTGGCCCCAGGTCAGGTAATTCTAATTTCGGCTGAATATATATTTCTTCGAAGTAATATTAAACGGGATCGAACCAGTTTGCACGGCCTCACATGACCTTAGATGTTGACAGGCCGGTTGAACACCAATATACTAAAACAAACCGCCCCATCCCAATCAAATGCACACTGAAGTATAAAGATGGTTAACTTGTATTTCGGTCTGTGGAAATTGTGTTTCCGTTATTACATCTTCTCAATCCGACAAATGGTATTTTTCAAATAATTTGCCACAAATGTTTGCCCTGATGAGACGATGTGTCGCGTTCAATACCCTCGTGTTACATCCACGGTCAAAGTCACTTAGGGGTACAACGATCAAATTTCCGTTCTACGCTATATCTTCTAAACCATGAATGTATGTTCAAATAATTTGGCCACAATTGTTGGCTATGATGTGACGATGTGTCGCGTTCAATACAACATGTCACCTCCAAGCTAATGTTCATTAGAGGTCAAAGGTTCAAATTTAGTTTCCGCTCTATATCTTCTAAATCGATGAATGCATTGTCATAATAATTGCCACAACTATTCGCCATGATGAGGGACGATGCAGTCGCGTTCAATACAAACATGTTGCGCAATTGCAAGGTCACTTAGAGGTCAAAGGTCAAATGTTCATTTCTGAGATTTATGTTCTAAAACCGATGAATGGATTTCAAATAATATGCCACAACAAATGTATGTATTGATGAGAC
The DNA here is from genome assembly GCA_029237695.1 of Conchocele bisecta. NCBI lineage: Eukaryota > Metazoa > Mollusca > Bivalvia > Lucinida > Thyasiridae > Conchocele > Conchocele bisecta. The sequence continues at coordinate 4,051,841 of CM055275.1, read as the reverse complement.
AATGAGTCGCGTTCCGTACAGGTGTTCTAATTAGAGGCCAAAGGTCACTTTACGTTTTTCCGCTTTTATATCTCAAAACCGAATAAATGGATTTATCTAATTATTTGCGCCACAAACGTTAACCATGATGATTTTAAAATCAAACACATTCACTTACTGAGTATCAATACATATTAGCCGCCATCTTGGAAAATGTTTCAATCACGTGCACACACAGTGGTTTTGTTGGTTACTGGCGACTGGCGTAAATTTCCATTAGACAACCAAATCACTGCATGTCACGTGATTCAATGTTTTCAAAGATGGAGGATACTATTTATTGATAAGCCGAACTCAAGGTGTATGATCACGTGGTACTAACAGCAGCACGTACCGATTCAAAGTACGTATTCTTTTATAGTGTCCTTATTACGTAACGGATTTTGATGAAATATTGGCGCTCCAACTGCTTTTTACGCCTAATTCCCTACAAAACTGTTTATCATCACAAATAAGATCCATATTGATTTTCATATTTTCAGGACGAAAACGACGATTATTTTCAATGAATTTTTATATTGAAATATTAAAAAAAAATATACATAAGTTTAATTAGTGACTGTGTCTTAGAGATGATATATCCAGATATATAATCGTGGTCCTTTCGCTTCATGCACAGATAATTGACAGAACCAAAGGACTTAATAATATTTTCAGGTGAAGCTTTTATTAGTATAAATAATAAAAAAATATCATGCCCTCATTTGCATTGAATTAGCCTGATATCACGCGCGTCACTATCATGTAAAATAAATATTATCTAAATGATTATCATCTGTAGTATAGGCGGGCACTCGTAATTTTTGAACTGGTGGGAATAGTGACACATTTATACACTTATTTTAATTCTATAAAGAAACATTTTGTGCCTACTGTGTGGGCATGAACCTTTAAACGTATTCTGACGCACTCAGTCTGGGTAACTAGTCCACAAAGTAATTTATCAACCAATTGATCTAAAAAAACAACACTAGATGCAGTGCATCTTATGACGACATCTATGGGTCAGTCGGGTGGACACTCCATGAATTTAAAGAACATATGGTCCATCATTTCAGTGAACGGCTTGAAACAGTTCTAATGTCGCAGTGACTGGGAGAAGGAAGTCAAGATTCGTGTAGACCAAGACCAGTAGCCGATTTCACCAACATTGCATTTGCCATACTTTTCTAGCAAGTATATTTTGAGTGGAGTAATATTTTTACTGATATGCATATTTCATATAGAACTAACGACTGCATAATTTGATGATTAAAAGTATGCAGAATCATTATACTGAATTGATTACATTTCACAGCAAAAATAAGTTTTTAAAAAATTTATTCTACAAATTGAATATTTCTCCCTCAAAAGTTATAATTTTTAAAAAAAGTATACATTGCAATGGTGGTGAAATAGGCATCCGCTCTGATCTGGATTCTACACTGTTCGCCATAGTCCATATGAATCAACAACATGCTTCTAACAGGCGTTGACAACATGAATTAGACGTTTTCAGGTCCGAAGCTTTTTGTCAACATTTCATACGACATTTACAAATATTATATTGCCGATATTGATAATTAACAGCAACAGAATTATCATGTGATAAATCATTATGTAAATGGAAAAATATCTCGGCCACCGGTTGATTAAATTGTATGTACTGAATGCAACTTTGGCGGACCAACTGCCTCGAAAGGCGCACACTTGTGGCCCTTCGGGAAGCATTTTAGAAACAAATAAGGAAATAGGTATCACTACGTAATCCCTCGTTGGCAGCTTGATAATTAAAACAGAGAAAAAACGTTGATAGGCCGTTTTTTAAACCAAAAAACAAGACACATTATTGTAATAACCTTGAAAACTCACGGAAAAGACGTTGCCTGATGTTCAGTTCTATATAATTCCAGCACCAAAAATATTTTACACAATTCCCTAAACTTGATTGGCCCGTAGCAAGTCTCTGTCCAAAATTTTTATCCCAGTAAGCTTCCCACGCGAAACTACTTTCCGTAAACCGTGAGGCGCAGTTAATATAATTTCTTAAGGAATACGGAAAAAAGTAAACACATTTTCTTGATGAATTTATTTCAAATGCAGGAAATTATAAGGTAGTGGAATGACCTTTTTATTGATTTATCGGGGATATTTAAACTTGGAAAAGTAGGCGAGGAATACTGGACGAGGCCTTCCGGCCTTGTCCAGTATTCCCGGGACTTTCTCCAAGTTTATACCCCGATAAATTCCAAAAAAAGGCTATAATATAAACGAATATAACATTTTCTGTTAATGTATTAGGATTGTACATGAAATCAGTAAACTCGTTAATAAATGGGCGTATTATTAAAGGTACATGCGCACTCAGTAGGCACAAATCTGTTTTTATATCTGACAATCATCTTGAGACATTTTTTGGGCAAAAAACAATAAAAAAAACATTTATTCACATTACCCACGTTTTGATTGGATTGTAACATTTTATATCTGATGTAAATTTCCACACTGATATCAGGGGCCTCGAAAACCGTTGTTTCCTTAAAATGTTAACGAACATTTGCTATTTATTTTCTGTTATTTAGCAGTTGACGCATTTATTAATGTAAATAATTTAACAAAATATCATGCCTCATTTGCATATGACAAATAGCCTGATACCACCGCGGAGTCACTATCAGTTTAAAATAAATATTACTAAATGATTATTGTCGGTATAGCGGGCACTAGTAATTTTTGAACTGGTGAATAGTGACACCAATTATACACTTATTTAAATTCGTATACAGAACATTTTTGTGCAAACCGATCGGCGTGGGCATGTACCTTTAGGGCTCTGGGGTCTCGGATATAGACAGTGAAGTAAGAAATCAGCAGAAAATAACTTAATTGTAGTTTTGTTATCGTACTTCTGACCACATCGTTACCTACATGTAATGCATGTGTCCTGGGAGAAAATAGGGTTTGGTAGTTAAATCAAAACTAAGTATACTATTGAAGCGCGGATCCAGATTTCGGGTGGGGTGGGGGGGGGTGGGGGCCGGGAGGGGTGGGGAGGTTTCGTAACTTTTTGGCAATACTTGGACTATATATTATCGAACGAGCTAAAGCTCGTTTCGATAATATAGTCAAGTATTGCAAAATAGCGAGATAGCGCTAGGGGGTCCGGGGGCATTCCCACCCGGAAAATTTTGCAAATCTACATCGTATTTCCTGCGTTCTGGCGCATTTTGGAGCAAAAATATTGACACTGTCACAGTATGTTTAGACTTGATTTTTGATTGAAAACGTTTAAATTATCTGCATGGAATACATGGCACTTGGCATGAAACGTGCCTTGTAACTTGTAAAAAATCTTTACTCGGCGAATTTTATGGGGGGGGGGGGGGGGGCGGCGGGGTTGGTGACCCGCGGTTTATCCGTTCTTCGAAGGTGAGGTTTGTTCTCATATTGTGGGAGATAAAACTTGCCAAGGGTGTTCATGTGAAACTATCCTAGTGTACACGAAACGACTGGTCCGTTCGCAGTGCGGTTGTCTGTCTATGCGTCTGTCATTTGAGGAAGTGGATGAAGATTGTTGCAATGTTATCTCCGATTATCTGGTTCCTTGGTGGTTATATGATGTTAAAGTTCATGTTAAAAGATCCTATTGGGAAGGAAAGTGGGAGGATATTGTTGCAATGTTATCTCCGATTGATCTGCTCCCATGGTGGTTATCTGGTGTTAAAGTTCATGTTAAAATATCCTATTGGGAAGTAGAGGGATATTGTTGCAATGTTATCTCCGATTCATCTGTTCCCATGGTGATTATCTGATGTTAAAGTTCATGTTAAAAGATCGTATTGGGAAGTGGAGGAATATTGTTGCAATGTTATCTCCGATTGGTCTGTTCCCTTGGTTGATTATCCTGATGGTTAAAGTTCATGTTAAAAAAGATCGTATTTGGAAAGTGGTGGAATATTGTTGCAATGGTTATCTTGTATTGGTCTGTTCCCCATGGTGGTTATTGGTGTAAAGGTCATGTTTGAAAAGGATCTATTGGGGAAGGGGAATAGTGTTGCAATGTTAACGCCTATCGGTCGTCGTTTTCTATTGATGGCAGAATCGGTAACAATGGGGTGCCGGTGAAGTTGTGATGCGCTATGGTTGTTGTTGTTGTCGTGTGTGTTGTGGTTGTGGGTGTTGTTGTGGCTGGATGTTGTTGTGGGTTGTGGTTGTCGTCGTGGGTGTTGTCGTTCCGTGGGTGTTGTGTTGGAGCTTCGGTTATTGTTGTTGACGTGGTTTTGTTGTTGTTGTAATGGGGGTTGTGGTTGTAGGTGTTATTGTTGTTGGTTGGGGGTGGTGTTGTGTGTGTTGTTGATGTGGGTGTGTGTCGTGGGTATTGTTGTAGTGCTTTGGCGGGTGTTGTGGTAGTGGGTGTTGTTTGGTAGTTGGTGTTGTTGTTGTGGGTGTTGTTGTCGTGGGGTTGTTGTAGTAGGTGTTGTTGTTTGTTGGTGTAATTGTTGTCGTGGGTGTTGTTGTTGTAGTGGGTGTTGTTGTCGTAGGTTGTTGTTTTGTAGGGGTTTTTGGTAGTAGTGTTGTTGTTGTTGTTGTTGTAGGAGGGTTTTGTTTTTGTTGTTGTAGGTGTTGTTGTTGTGGGTGTTGTTGTCGTGGGTGTTGTCGTTGGTGCTGTTTTGTAGTGGGTATTGTGGTAAGTAGGTGTTGTTGTTGTTGTGTTGTTGTTGTTGTAGAGGGTGTTGTTTGTTGTTGGTGTTTTGTTGTCGTTGGATGCTGTTGTTAGTGGGTTATTGTGGTTAGTAGGTGTTGTTGTTTAGTGTTGTAGAGGGTGTTTGTTGTTGTTGTTGTAGGTGTTGTTGTAGTGGGTGGTGTTGTCGTGAGTGTTGTCGGGGGTTGTTGTCGTGGGTGTTGTGTGGGTGTTGTGTAGTGGGTGTTGTTGTTGTTGTGGGTGTTGTTGTCGATGGTTGTTGATTGTAGGGGGTGTTGTTGTTTGTGGAGTGTTGTTCCGTCGTGGGATGTTGATCTTGTTGAGAGGGTTGTTGTTGTAGTAGTTGTTTGTCGGTTTTCACTGCGAAAACGGTATTTGCCATGATCGGGCAGAAACGCGTTTTCGGGGCTCCATTTTCCTGCGTGTGTCGTCGTGTAGTGACTCCGTGATTGTCGGTGGTTAAATCCATGATGGCGATTCGGCACAGTTGTTAGTACTGTCCAGCGGACCGCATCCTTTATCCCAGGTTCCGTCACCACACTCCCCCAGGTTGTTGGTGAGATATATTGGAGAATAGTAGGATGCACTGGATATCAAAAATGTTTTCACGGCACCGTGTTTCACGGCACATACGCACTGTGTTGACGGATAAATATCCATGAGGAACACATAAGAACAAGTTTACAAGACATCATATTGGCCATTGTTCATACCGAGTTAAATTTCTCGAGTTTTGACTGGTTAGCTTGCAGGGCGTAGCTAGCCAATTTTGAATCTGCAGGCCCGGTTGACGACTTCGAGCACCGTTGGTGCGAGTATGCTAGGGGGGTTGGGGGCATGCCCCCACCCCCCCCCGCGAAAAGAAAATCGAAACTAGAAGGTAAATGATGCACTCTGGCACATTATTTTTTCCATTTTCTCGAAAATTCTGCAGGCCCGGGCCTGCAGTGCCTTAATGCAGCTACGCGCCTGGCTTGACGGGTAATATGAGTCCACATTACCTATCAAGCCCATCGAGGCTGAGTCGAACAAAAATGGAAATCACCTCCGAACCTAGTCATAGAAACTGACAATGACCTAATTAAAGAAATAACAAGTTAGATTTTGAAATCGGACCAGAAATTTCCAAATTAATTAACGAATTTCCTACTCGATTTATGTCTGGATGACGTTAGGTAATATTTGTAACGTCATGACGTTAAACATGCACCAATACACTTATAAAACTAAATTCTGGAGAAATTATACGAAATCTACGTATGACAATTACGTTTTAGTGATTCTACAGTCAATATTTGGGTGCCATATTACCGTCAGAAAAAAACTTTATTCCCATTCGGCTGCAGCTCGGGTGAATTAGGATTCAGTACGGGGCAATATGACAGGCATATTGACTGTGTAGACTCACAAAGCTTATAATATTATCGATATTCAATTAGTATCTCGATTTGGTTCAGTCTTTTGCTCGAGGGAATTTTTCTTTTTTCAACGAAAGTATGATGGTGTCGTGGAAAAATGAAAAATAGAGATGTATTGGGCACCTTCCTTTATAAAAAATTCAGTTTCGTACCATTGTGCTGCTGCCTGTTTCCATTCAAGGAAAAATCAAAAACTAAAATGAACATTCATTACTCATTGAGAGAAGCTGTGAAACCGACTTTATCCCGCCGTCAACTCCAGTGCGCTATGTGCCATGAAACACGGTGCGTGAAACATTTTTGATAATCATATCCTGTTCATAGACCTACTCACTGCGTATGAATCATGTGCGGGTTGCTGGGTTTATTTTATTTTGCATTTTAAAAGCCTGTATATGTGTTTGACGGGGTTAAATAGAATTGTAGGTTAGTGCCGTGAATTGGAACAAATATCTGGCGCGGCACAGTAGTGAAGAAAAGAATAACGGGAGTGCTCGGCAGAGGCCTCAACCCATCCCGTTTCTGAGCCTTGCCAGATGTGTTTTCCCATTCACGGCACTACTACTATTCTATATACTATGGCCCCATGGTTTTTATCTTAAGTATAACCAAGATTATTAATATTATTTGATATGGTAGCAAGTTTAGTCTGGCGGTATATGATAATTTCTATAGCGGTTGGACAGCATTGATCACGTGGTTAGTATAACAACTACCAATGGCTGAAAGTGTTGAAATCGCGCCCACTCAAATAAATAGTAAGTATTTATTTGATAATTTTCCTTAATAGGCCAGGATTTTGATGAAATATGGCGCCGCAAAACGTGTCTTCATGAGCTGCAGGTGGTGGGTTCCGGCGTATTGTTTCGGACATACGTATGTCAGTATGCACAGAAATACAATTTCTACGCAAAAAAACGACAGAATGTTTGGGCCAAAGTACAGAGACCAACAAATCGATCTTAAAGCGGCCTCACTCCAGATGGGGATTACAGTGTCTGTATTTTTTTCACGCGATGTTTACCTGCATTTTGCTAATATATCTACACTTTGCGAGCTCATTTTCTTGGTCGTTTGGTGGATGTTTATATTCGCGTTTTAACTCGTACTTTATACGTCCCTATACGGAATAGGGCTTTTCCGTTTCCAATTCTATTTTTACTTAAGTCCTGCTTTTTTTTTTTTTGGCGTTAGTAATCCCAAGTGACACATATGGCCCTCAAAATCATACTTCGGGTATTGCGCACATCGCGTCCAGCTATTTAAACACAATGTCCGACTCTGAGGTAAGTCGATTCATATTGCGTTTTACACAGGGCGTTCTATATGAAACGAATGTTTTTCAACTCAATAATTCCAAATAACTTACTTTTACCTAGGCCAGACCACAGATGTTGTTTATTATGTAGAAAAGATGTTTTTTGTAATAGGACGTGCTATCGCATCGGCAATTTTCTTCCGAGGTGGGACCGTTCAAAAACAACACCCACGAGTCGCATTTTGGTGGAAGACAGTCAACTGCGATGATGCATGATAACCACGTGACGTGGCAATATCAGTATAGCGCGAATTATAAAAAAGTAAATAGGAGTAACGCGCGCCACTCCCAACAAATTATTTAATATTAAATAAATGAATATCTATACTGGCCACTTATAATTTTTAAACCTGTCGCAATAGTTACATCATTAGGTACTTATTTATTTAAAATAGTATCCGTTTTACCCCTCATCTGGAGTGGAGAAGCGTTTGATGCGCCATACCCGTTACATAAAAAGGACAAAATAAAGAATACGTACTTTGAATCGAGGGCTTCATGGAAAGTTTCAGTTAATTGTTGTTGTTGTGTTGGTGTAACCTCATTGAGCATAACGTTGACATTCCACCAAATAATAACATTTAAGCTAAAGGAAAATTCGGACGAAACTTTAACTTAATTCTCAATAAAACATGTTTTGACAGCACTTCAGACTCATTTCATTGAAATGATTCTGAAGTGCTATCAAAGTTTGTTGTAAATATAGTCTAAAGTGTGTCAAAGCATGTTTTGATTTTATATATAAATGGCAAATTGTAGAAAATAAATAGCAGGACGACAACAAAATAAGATAGCGGTGTAAGGGTTTAAATAAGTTTTGAATTATGACAAACCACCGTGCCATTTCCATTGTACGACGCACTGCGAGCAGACGATCCCTCCAGGTATCTTTCCAGAGTGCCACGTGCACAGTTTCCCGCGTTCCCTGGCACCCACATCCGGGTTGTAGCGTCGGCCGTATGACGTATATGGTCTTTATCAGAATCCTCACGGGAAAATGGCGTCCAAAACATTCCTGGGAGACGGGCCTCGTGACCGTCATTACTGGACAGATGTTTGAAAATGAAGATAACCGCAGACCGGATGGACGTGAGTTTCACTTCCGCGTCAATGAATAGTGTGTTGATCGGTATGTCCGGCCGATGAAGCCACGTGCGTACACGCCGCCAGCCTCGTTCGGGCGCGGATAGGGGGCGTCCCACGGGTCTCCACAGACGCCGCATTTCCCGAACAGCATTCTTCTCTTCTGCAATAGAAACGGTGCATAGACGTTATAGGGATCAGCAGGGACCCGTTTCACTAAATTTCGTGCGATAAAAAAGTTTGTTACTATTTGCATTAACCCTTTGAACCCGAAAGCCCGCTATAGCGGTTTATGCAAACAGTGCAGATCCAGATGAGCCGGCTCGTAACGAGCCGTCTCATCAAGATCTGCACTTTTTGAAAGTAATTTTATTTTTTTAGAACAAAAAATAACCCCTTTTAATAAATGGACTAGTCTGAAAATAATTTTGTATTAATTGGATTGGAAGCTGCTCATTAAATATATCAAAATCCATTACAGTTACTTGGGGTGAAGGGTCAACGTCTGGGCTACCATCTTCCGCCTACATGTGCACATCTTTAATACGTGTTGACACATCCACTAAAATGTTATCAACATCGCCTATCAGCGTAAATGTTATTCTAAATTCCAATGTTGTACTTGCGAACTTCTTGGTCTAGTTTAGTGAAATGGAATCTTATAACTCAGGGGCCCATTTCACTAAACTAGAGACTAACAAGTTCGCAAGTTAATGCGAGAAGCAAATTACTATTAATAAATCAAAGTACTGAAAGTACTGAACATAGGGTACTACAAGATTAAACTAGATTGATTGATTGATTGATTGATTGTTGGTGTTGCAGTTTCATTAACCTTAAAGGTACATGCCCACTCAGTAGGTACAAAATGTTCTTTACATCAGAGACATCATCTGAGACATTTCCTGGTAAAATAAACATTCATGCGCCATTATCCCACGTACTGATTGGCATAATATACATTTTATTGTCAGACATAAATTTACACACTGATATCAGGGGCGTAACGGTGTTGCTTAAAATGTTAACGGACATTTACTATTTAATCTCTGGATTTATTTATGATGTGCAATGATATACTTTAACATGTGTCGAAAATATTATTTTTTCAGGTGACGCATTCTTTAGTATAAATAATTAAAAAAATATTCATGCCTCATTTGGCATATGAAAAATTGCCTGATACCACCGCACCGTCAGTAAAATAAATAGTATTAAAGGCTTATATCTGTACAATACAGTATAATCATTTAAGTATATAGCGGGCACTTGTAAACGTTTAGAAACTAGGTGGATTAGTGACACAGTTATACACTTGTTTAAATTCCTATAAATTACATTTTGGGCTTATGTGTGGGGCCATGCACCTTTTAAAGGCTGGTAAAGACAATTGCCCGTCTGCTGTTTTAATTATTTTATAGTTTTCCTCAAAATAACATACTGAAGACGATTCTAATCCGCTTGCCAAAAAGGTTTTTAAAGAGATTAAAATATACAAAATGAGCAGACGGGCAATTTCTTTTTTCAGCGTTTTAATGTTAAGGGGTAAATATTGATATGGCACAAGTACAGTGATGTCACTGCACAGTATGTACCAAAACATTCAACAACATTACAGATATGATAAGCAATATCAGAAAGATACGGTAACACATATACAAGACATCTTCATTTCAAGTATAAATAACAAATTCCAGATATCTTTATGATCATTATAGAATATATGGAAAAAACTGTTTGAAAGAGAATAGTTACAAGAATTCCGCCACGTGAAGCGGTTTGTCGCGCATGAAAAGGCCTTGTCGGTACATCGCCATGTTTTCTTCTGTTTTTGTTGTGGAAATGAAAAAAAAAAAAAAAAAAAAATGAAAAAAAAAAAAAAAAAAAAAAAATAAATAGTTGGCCCCGGATCCGTGTATATTAAAACATACTAATGACGTCTTTGTGGAAACCGCTGACAAAATGTTCAATGTATGGAAGCCCAATAAACTTGTTTAGAATTTTAGTTTTTGTCGTCTTTTCAGTCTTGCACTTAATATGGGTATTAATATAAGCTGGATGTGTTATACTATCATTAATTTGTTCCCTGACGTAATTTTTTCACTTTTAAATACCTGACTTATTTATTAACACCCTTCCATGAACGTAGAATTGACACTCGTGTTGGCGTGTATTGGCCACCATAGACAAATGTCAATCGGGCCGAATTCGTCGGAAGGTCAAACTTGATGTCGTTTGAGTGTTAAACGCGTCGGGTTTAGTCGTGTGTTTCGGAGGAGTATTCGGAGGGGAGTTAACTTTGCCGAAAACTATAGACTGTTACTAAATTTAGCGATGACCGCACGATTTGTGCCGCAAATAGGGGCAAATCACGCGCAACAAAATAATCCGATGTATTTTTGTACGTAGAACATCCGTTGTTGATATTGTGCAGTTGCAAGTAGTTTTTCATAATATTATTTTCAATTAGCGGTTGCGTGTGACAGTTAAACGTTGAGTAACACAATGCATTTTGTTGTTATGGTTAATCCAAGATATCAATACGGACCATCGCATCGAGGGGGTCTGGGGCGTGGCTAACTGTCCGAGGCGATTCCTATACATAGGTACCCTATGTACATTCGTATTACCAATACCCAGTAGGAATAAAGGACATTTGCTTAGAATGTATTAGGGTACACACTTTTATAAGCCCTTTCTTTATTGCTGATGGCCGCTACCGGCCGCTCCGGCCTTCAGCAGTTTAATGAGTATTGTTGGCTTTTTGTTATCTCTGAAAGTACGGAGCCCGCGGGGAAGACCATGGATTTTTTTTTATTAATTCGTTTCCTAAATTTTACCAATTCGTTACCTCGAGTTAACAATTCGTTTTCCATTCCACGATATAACAATTCGTTCCCTTGAATTAACAATTCGTCCAAGTATGACAGTTCGTTCCCTCGAAATTAACCAATCATTTCCACGAATTATACAATTCATTCCCACGATTATACGATTCGATCCCCCTAAATGATAATTCGTTTCCCTCAATTTAAACATTTTCGTTCCCCTCCAAATTAACATTCGTTCCCTCGAATTAAGAATTCGTTCCCACGAATTAACAATTCGCTCCCACGATATAACAATTAGTTCCCTCGAATTAACAATAACAAACATACGACAAAAAAATGACCCACTAACAGTTTCAGACAATGTCCCATCCCACCACCGCCCCAACAATCAATAATTACCCATAATCCTCCACAGTTGAGTGTATGGTCCTGGTAGTTCCGGTACACGCGGGGATTCCGAGAAAACCCCGGGTCTCTCCAGAGGCTTGATCTTTGTGGTGGCACCAATAAGCGTCCGTTGCCACTGACTTCTGTGACGTAATTAATTACTGCGAGAACGAGGCAAAATCCACGAGTTCGTAAAATACACATCATTGAATGTTGATAGTGATTCTATTATATCACTATGCTAAGCTAAACCATGATACACTGTGTTGATCTTATTCAAGATCACGTGGTACTAACAACAACAGCAACAAGTACTGAAACTTCCAAAATCCATCTGATTCAAAGTACGTATTCTTTTATATTGTCCTTATTACGTAACGGATTTTGATGAAATATGGCGCATCAAACGCGTCTTGTTAAGCTGCATTTGGTGGTCTCTTTTTTCGCCCAAGCTTCTGTCGTTTTTGCGAAGAATCGGCATACGTCCGTGCCGAACTCCCTGCGCCATATGTCATCAAAATCAGTTGCATATTAAGGTAAATATAAAACAATACTTACTTTTGAGTGGGCGACGTTGTTGTTGTAACCACGTGATCATGCACCTTGTTATTTGTATATCCCAGATTAATCTGAAAAGTAAATCTCCCCATTGAAGAATGATTTCTGGGACACAATGTTGAATTACACACACATATGAGACCCGTCATGCGTTTTTGTAACTTCGGACATTTGTGTAATTTCATTAAATACGTATATAAAATTTACAATATTGTTCATAAATAAAGTCAAAAGTTGACAATATTTTCAGAGTACATGCGGAATATAATTCTGCATGTACTCTGAAAATCTTGTCAACTTTGGACGTCATTTACGGAAAATATTGTAAACGTATTTCATGAAATCATGATATCGCTCTAGCATAAAACGCTACCTGATAAATGGAACAACATCCATCGTCTTTTGATATCAAGTTGATCCACAGGTGGATAAAGCGTGGCATGGATGGTAACATGGTTAAACAACGAGGGATCGTAACGAGTTATTTCCCTTTGCAAATCTATGCTGTATTTCAGTTTTTATATCTTACTGAATAGCACAAAAACATAGTTTTTCGATCAGAGTAGACACAGATCAGACTATGCAGTCTGATCTGAGTCTACACTGATTGCAATAACATTAATAAGTGTTAAAATATGAATCTGGCAAATAATGTAGTCCCAGATCAGATTGCGTAGATATGTATGATGATCTGGATCAACACTCGTCGAAATCACTATACTTGCTCCTTTTCATAACAAATCATGCTTCATTCGCCCTTTTTACCAGCAATAAAGCCCTAAACTACACAATTTGGCCCGGATTTCTACAAATAAATTCAACGGGAGATAACTAGCTACGATCCCTCATTCCTACGTTTAGAAACCATGCCTGTCACGCTTTATCAGGCTCGGCTCGGAAACGGTAAGATTTTCGAGGCGAGCACCTCGGAATTCCTGTACGTTTTCTAACCTTGCCAGATAAACTTGATATCAAAAGAAAGAATTTTCAATTTATTTCGTTTCAGATAAAATCCAGTTACACTTTCTCAATGAATGAAATCCTGTTTACAGTCAGCCTCAATGAACACATAGTGGCACATATGAGACACGCCATGTGATTGTGTACATCTGCGTAATTTCATTAAATACGTTTATAAAATTTACAATATTTTGCATAAATAAAGTCAAAAGCTGACAATATTTTCAGAGTACATGCGGAATATACTTCCGCATGTACTCTGAAATTCTTGTCAACTTTGGACGCCATTTACGGTAAATATTGTAAATTTTGTGAACGTATTTCATGAAATTACGCAGATGTCCGAAGGTACAAAATCACATGGCGTGTCTCATATGAGAAAAGTCACGCGAGTCTGTACCTAAGAAAAGATCGCATACAAAATGTGTAAAACATTATGATAATTGTCGTAAATGACGACGAAAGTTGACGAGATGTTCAGAGCAAATGCGGAATAGAATTCCGCATTTGCTATGACAATCTAGTCAACTTTAGACGTCGTTTACAGAAAATATCAGTTTCTGTAAATATGTTTTCATGAAAAATCGCACATCGTATTAGGTACACAATCACACGACGTGTCCCATGTGTCGTCACGTCAGTCTGACTCGATGTTTAATTTATTATTTTTTTAATCACGCCGTGTCCGATGTGTGGTTTCTGGAATTACAATCGGTTATTCTTCCAGGTCATATAACGTGACAACACGGGTTCACGCACACTGACCATCCACCAAGGGCTACTGTACTTTAAAGGTACATGCCCACTCAGTAGGCACATGTTCTTACAGGAATTAAATAAGTGTATAAATGTGTCACTATTTCACCAGTTCTAAGAGTGGCCGCTATACAGATATAATCATGCAGTAATTTGTAATGTACTAATAGTACTCACGGTGGCATCAGGCTATGTTCATATGCAAATGAGGCATGCTATGGTATTAGTTATACTAATTAAATGCGTCAACAAGCATTATTGTTTACCCATGGTTTCTCAACCAATGAAAGAATAGCATTTCGTCTCAATTAATCGCATATTGCGATACTTTCGAAAATATCTATTAAATTAATCATTAAATGTTCAGCCGCTATATTTAGAACTGATGTTATGCCTTGTGTCATCAGTTCACGAGACGCAAAGCATATTACCGCTCAAACACGCGCTCACTTCGTATCACACAGCCAACCACATGCTAGTGTATCGATTCGAAATCACGTTTAGGGGCGGAGCTTCGCGACTCAGCTGGTAAACAATAAGTACGTTATAGTTCACATATTGGATTTTTAATAAATTAATTTCTCGAAATTAATTTATTAAAAATCCAATATGTGAACTATAACCATTACATATATATATTTATCAGGCTACACGAGTGTGCTATGTCATCAAGAGATATACTGGTCACAATTGACATTTATCCCGTCAACACAGTGCGTATGTGCCGTGAAACAATTTTTGATGCTATCTGTCAATACGACCTAATCACTGCGTATGAATATGTGCGGTTGTCATACTAGTCGATTCTCAGATTTTGAGGATGCGGCTGGGGTTATTTTTTATTGTTTTGCATTTTAAAGCTATCTATAGGTGTTGACGGGATAAATAGAATATTAGTGCCGTGAATGGCCACACGTGCGATGCAAATGATTTAAGGTCCATTTTATCAGCCAGTGGCCCAAGTGTGGCATTTATGGAAGCGTCCTGGTGCCAATGCTAAAATATATGTGTCTCCTAATGAGTAGATAATAACTCCTAGTTAGGATATACTAAGTCCTAATTAGGAGATAATAACTCCTAATTTATGAGATATCTCCTAATTAGGACTTGGTATCTCCTAATTATGAATTAATATGTCCTAATTAGGAGTTACCATCTGATAATTAGGACTTACTATATCCTAATTAGTAGTTAGTAACTCCTAATTGGGAGTTAGTATCTCTTAATTAGGAGATAAAATATGTTTTAGCATTGACACAGATAGTGAGTCATAATTAGGGGATTGTAAGTCCTAATTAGGAGATACTAACTCCTAATTAGGATATACTCAGTCCTAATATTAGGAGATAGTAAGTCATAATTAGGAGATACTAACTCTTAATTAGGAGACATTATTTCCTAATTAGGAAATAAACATATTTTAGTAATGACACCAGGATGCTTCCATAGGCATTGTCTTCAACTATGGTTTGTAAATGTATCACTATGTGTTTGGAGTGGAGTCCAACCCGAATTAGTCCTATTACAGCATGGATTTATTCCTGGTTCCACAATCGAACGATTGTCGATATAGTTTTGACATCGTTTTCGCTTTTATAATTAGACAAGAATTCCGCCACGGAAGCGGTGTCGCGCCTGCCGAGGCATTTGACCGTGAACATTACAAGTAAATAAATTACGTTGACCTTCAGAATTTGGATGTGGGGGTGTGCGTAATGAAGCATCATCCCATGACAAACATTGATATGAAATATTATCAATGTCTGGCAAGGGGTTAAAGAGATATTGTGAAAAAACAATAACTTTAACGCATTTCTGTTACAAAACCGGTGAACATTACAAGTAAATAAATGACCTTGACCTTGATAATTTGGATGTGGGGGTGTGCGGAATGAAGCATCATCCCTAGACAAACATTGATGTGAAATATTATCAATGTCTGGAAAGGGGTTAAAGAGATATTGTGAAAAAACAATAACTTTAACGCATTTCTGTTACAAAACCGGTGAACATTACAAGGAAATAAATGACCTTGACCTTAAAAATTTGGATGTAGGGGTGTGCGTAATGAAGCATCATCCCTAGACAAACATTGATGTGAAACATTATCAATGTCTGGCAAGGGGTTAAAGAGATATTGTGAAAAAACAATAACTTTAACGCATTTGCCTTACAAAAAAACCGGACGACGCGGACGACGACGACGGCGACGCGGACGACGACGACGGAAAAAGCGCCGACTATAGTCGCGCCTCTGCTAAAGCAGGCGCGACAAAAACGATGCTTTCGTTGGCTTAAACGTGACACATTTAAACCAACGAAAACATGATTTTATTATTAAAATCAAGGAAAACGATGAAAAAACGATGCTTCTAATGAAACTACAGGCGTTTAAATATATGAACTTATAGGTGTACATATTTAATAAAACAGTTGTATTCATGATCAATGCATAAACATCTGGGAACTGCAGTGTACGTGTACCTATCAACGTATTCCCCGTGGTGGACATACATTGGGAATTAGACAGCAAAAATAATACCCAGAGGCGGGGATTTGACTTAAATGTGACTGTGACTGGAGCAATGGGGCTTATGAGATTTGTGACATGTGTAGCTCCTGATCAAATAGCACACTCCTGAAGCCTGATACCGATCCATATTCTTGTTAGAAGCATGCCGGGTGTTCCATTGATGGAATGGCGAACAGTGCAGATCCTGATCAGACTGTGCGGATGCACAGGCTGACATGGATCTATACTGATCGCAATTGAAACCCATATGACCCATTTCTCCATTCACAGCCACAAATGACGCTTAACAATGTCATTGTACAACATGCCGCCTAACATCTCAGGATTTCATCGATGATGTCGTCAATATCCTCATCCGTCATCTCCTCAACCGGTTTCTCCGTAACCTCTTCCGTGGTCGTCACTTCCTGCTTCTCTGGCACAACTTTCGCTTCCGCTACTTCATTCTGTGGTGGCGCTGCTGTGATCACTTCCTGGATACGATCTAAGGACCGTGTGCAGTGTACGGGCCGTGTGCACTGGCGTGGCGCCCGGCTTCTGCGTGGCGGCAGCGGCGGCTTGGCAATGGTGAAAGTATCATCCATGAAGATCTGCCTCTGTAGCTGGCGAAGTGCGGCAATTCGCGTCCCACTGCAGACGGGCGCTATAAAACAGACATACAGCTAGAGTAAGTGAGCAGTTGACACACAGATACTCCGGGTCCCCGCCTGGTCCGGCTACGGTTACAGAGATAATACTTTTAGGTACCCAAAAACGTTAATGCAAATCTTACGAACGAACGAACGAACCCTACCAAGAAGATCCAAGCCCAACACACAGAAGAGCATGTGTTGGGTACTTTTGTACCCAACAAGTGGCCTCTTGTCTGCCCGGACGGACGGACGGATCATACTTTGTATGTCAGGGGTATAACTATACTAATACTATTAAATTAGGGAAATCGTTTTCCTCCCGAAACCCAAACCTATGAGAGGTGTATTGGAATGTGTGAGATTCTTTCGTACACGCAAATTTCGCTTTGGATGGGGTATACAAAATGCGAATAACTGAATAAATGCTGGAAACAGCGATTTGAAGTGAGAATATTCACACACCTAATAACTTTATCGATTGCCAGAGACAGAAGTCATACATTTAATCGATGTTCATTGTGTTTGTGCGAGCTGGAAAAGATAGGGCTCTTTCTATAATAGCCATATTTATACTCAGCTTTATAAATATAATATGGCACTGTACGAGACCAAGTGGGTGGGGTAATGGGATTTTGTAATAGGCATTTTGTTGGTGTCATAGGTCCGAGTCTTCCACCTGTGTTCCCGAGTGGCACGGCAAACGCTTAACCACGGCTGGACATGGTCGAACGTTATTGTTATATTTCCGTCGGAAATATCGTGCAATTTGAGCATTTTCAAAATTTCAGTGCTACCGTTATGAACTGGTTTGGTGACGTACTGGCGCGTTCTAATAACATCATGAGACACATGCATTACGTAGGTTTTGCCTTGGCCCCGGAATGAGCATTGTCTACAACCATGGTCAAACAGCACCGGTGTTCGTTTGAACACGGCTGTGAGCGGTGTCAAACAACGGCAGTCATGTAACAATACACCATCGTGATGGCCCAGAGAGACGAAACGTCAACGATCTAACCTCACACCGGGTTCGACGGCATGCAACATACACAATACAGTGAAACCTCTCTAAACCGGACACCATGATGTCCGGTTTAGAGATGTTCCACTGTAAATCGGGCATATGACCATTATATTACGTTTTGCGTGCTTTGCTATCATGAACATACATTAACATCCGAGATAAATGGCCAAGAAACATATCAAACATAAGATCACATATGTTGTATTGGTGTCCGGTTTAGAGAGGTTCCACTGTACAGCGTGTACCTACACATAAACAATTAAATAACCTATACAAATGCCAATGGAGCAGTACGGCCGTATTAGGATAATCGAACATTTGTACTGCCTTGCGGTACAAGCCGGCTTTTATAGCGACGTGGTAGTGTTCGTCTCTCACGCAGGTGGCCTGGGTTTGAACCCGACAAGATATTTGTTTCACTTTACAACACATTTCCCTCCTACTACTGTCACAGGGTGAAAATAATGTGCTCCGGCCCGGGGCTGGAACACGGGACCTCTGGTTTACCGTACCATCGCTCTAACCGACTGAGCTAGTCGGGCACGAATACACATCTTCTCCCCATAGTGAGTTACGTACCGTGACACTACAACATTATTCGTACCTTTCCTCATTTCGGACTCCGGTCTGTCTGTGCATTCTCCCTCTGCCCGTGGAGTATCCGTGTCGTTCTCCAGGACAGAATCATCTATTGACCCATCCCGGTTGGCCGTCGGCGATTCCGTGCGGTTTGTACTCGCCCTGTCAGCGTCATCATCTTCACTTCCACCCTTTGTCGGGGTTTCTCTCTCCTGAAGCAACGATGAATTCAGTTAAATATATTAGCCAGTGAAAACAGAAATACGCAGGTACAATAAACCCGCCCTTACAATGTGCGTATACTTTTCTGGCAGTCGAGTTAGACGGTTACCATGGAATTCTTGAGACTTGTCTTGTGGTGTGTCTCCCATTATCTTCCATTAGACAAGTCCAATGGGCTGTAATAGCCGAGCCAGTTGGACCGATGTAATGTCGGAATAATATTGAAGGGAGTTCAATCGCCTGTGGGTTCAATTATATGTAAATATAAGTGTGTTTATTCGTCTGAATATCAAATCTCTTTTTTTTTCTATTAAAAATACTTGTAAATTTATTGTGTATATCGTCTACGATTTGAAAGTTTAATGTGATACGGCAATCTTCAAAGCCTTCAGACTGGAGTGGACACGCTTGTAGCACATAATATTGATTCACTCTTCCTGTAAACAATTTCCCTGACTTACTACTAACCTCATTCGCACATTCCACATCTGGCGTCGTTGTTTTGCCTCCATCAGTCCCCATACAGAAAGCCCGCGCGAATAAACGGCGGAAGAGTGTTGCAAGCCGCATAATGTTCTTCCGGTTCACGCGCTTGGTTAGGCGTCGCCACAGTCTATTCTTCAGCTTAACATGTACCTCATCCTCGGACTTAGAAGACATATTTAGATAGTAACCCGTAGTTTAATAACATACGCTGAACGAGCTATTTAGCGTTGCCAGTTACGTTGCAACAACAATAACGTTACCTGGTAACGTAACAACGTCGTTTATCGTGCTATCACGTTTGACTGTGACGTAACGTTATTATTATTAGAAAGGTGTCACGTGGTTTTTTTTATCAGTGAAGCCCCAGTCACACTGTCACGTATTGAGGGCTGGGTATTACGTTTCCCACCCGTACGGATTGCCAAAAGTTTGCCTTGTTTTGAGCGTATTATGTTTTACTACGTTTCTAGTAGGTGTTCACTACGTTTAGCAATGTTTTACTACATATCGCCCCGTCTGACATGTGGCAGGCCGGGTATCAAAGCGGCTCATTGCAAAAAAGTTGTAAAGCGTAGAAAAACGTAGTAGTTCGTAGTGCGCCTCCAAGTATGGCTAAATACGTTTCTATATTTATTTAATACGTTTTACTACGCTTTAACTACGTTTTAATACGTTTCAATAGGTATCATCTACGTATATCGAAACTCCACGTTAATTTTGAATAATATCAAAACTAAATGTGGCGGGAGCAATTATCATTACGTATATAGCCGTCTAATACGTGTTATTACGTATGTTGCCGTTTTTAGTACGTATTAACAGCGTAGTAATACCTAGCCCTCACTACCTGACCGTGTGACTGTGGCTTTACCCGCCCCTGCCCTGAGAACGTGACTGGTGTATGTACATCGAATGAGCTCCTGATGCTACTCGACTCAACATCCAATATGGTGTTTCCTAATGGGTGAAACCTTTCGGGTACTGACGGGTAACTAGATAAATAAACAAAAGGGTCATGATGAGCCTAATTCGCTCACCTGACTCCATGAACACCAGAGGAGAATGTGACCTTGAGTTCATGTGTTTTAAAAAAAATGTTCTATTTTTAGATGGCAGTCATCTTGGATTAAGCGATGACTCTCAGTTTACCAAATCTGAAAATGCTTCACCCAAGGATCTAACTTGTTATGAAGTTTGGCCAGCATCGGCCATGTGTTTCCTGAGAAAAAGACGTTCAAAATATCGAACAAATGGACATTTTTGCGGCCATCATGGATGACATAATCATCCGATTCCGACAAATATTGCACCAGAGCAATCGCCTCAATTTCAATTTGATATATGACATGAGCATATTGTCAAAAATAAAATTTGACCCCACGGGCTACGCCCATTTTTGACCCCGGGGTCACCATTTAATACCTTTGAAAGAGCATTCTACATCGATTATTCCTACCAAGTTTCGTCGAAATCCGGCTGGCGGTTCATGAGAAGATTTTGTAAGAATTAGTGCTATTTCTAGACGGCGGCCATCTTGGATTAGCGACGACCTCCGTTTTAACAAATCTGAAAAGGCTTCACCTATGGACCATAACTGTGAAGTTTGGCCACCATGTGCCAAGCGGTTCGTGTGAAGGAGAATTTTGAAATTTATCTCTAATAAAATAATTACCTTTTGACCTTTCGGCGGCCATCTTGGATGACAACAGCATCCAATTTCGACAAAAATGTACCAGAGCGATCGCCTCGTTGATACCTTCGATTTGATATAGACATGACTATATTCGGTCCAAAATAAAATTTGACCCCAATTTGACCCCACGGGCCACGCCCATTTTTGACCCCGGGGTCACCATTTTAACAACTTTGAAAGAGCAATGTACATCGATCATTCCTACTAAGTTTCATCGAAATCCGGCTAGCAGTTCGTGAGAAGATTTTTTAAGAATTTATGCCATTTTTAGACGGCGGCCATCTTGGATTAGCGATGACCTCCATTATAACAAATCTGAAAAGGCTTCACCCATGGACCATAACTTTTAAGTTTGGCTACCATGGGCCAAGCGGTTCGTGTGAAGAAGAATTTTGAAATCTGTAATAAAAGAACGACCTTTTGACCTTTCGGCGGCCATCTTGGATGACATAACCGTCCGATTTCGACAAAAAATGCACCAGAGTGATCGCCTCATTGATACCTTCGATTTGATACATAAGATGACCATATTCGGTCAAAAATAAAATTTGACCCCAATTTGATCCCACGGGCCACGCCCATTTTTGACCCCGGGTCACCATTTTAACAACTTGAAAGGGCGTTGTACATCGATCATTCCTACCAAGTTTTGTCGAAATCCGGTTGGCGGTTCTTGAGAAGAAGAGTTTTGAAGAATTTGTGCTATTTTTAGACCTACCTAAGGACCATGACCATGAAGTTTGGTGACTATAGGCCCAATGGTTACCGAGAAGACGTTTGAAACTGTTCACGGACGACGACGGCCGACGACGACGGACACATTGCGGTAACAATAGCTCACTGTGAGCTAAAAAACACATATTATATTTTACGATATTTATCTGCAGTCAAATTTGCGATTTTGTTAAAGGTACATGCCCACTCAGTTGGCACATGTTCTTTATATCAGAGACATCATGAGACATTTTCTGGGAAAATAAACATTCATTCACCATTGCCCCAAGAATGTATTGACATTATTACACATTTTATATCAGACATAACTTTCCACACTTTGTTGCCAGGTGCCGACTGACTGTGTTACTATTTTTGTAAAGTATTGACAAGTATTCACGCATCAATACCTTACGACATGTGCGACCAGCATAGCCCCTGATTCATCTGCGCATACACTGATATGGGCTATGCTGGAATGTCGTGTATTCAGGTAGTACCTAGTATGTATATTGTTAAACCTAATCAATACACACTATTTGTACCTACGTATATCCACGGTGGTCCACAGTGTCAATATTTGGCTGGGGGGAATTGTTTATGGCCAATTTCTCATGTGCAGGTCACTAGTAGGGAGTTATTTTCGCCTTGGGGAAGAAGTTTACACATGGCTGCTGTGTGTTTGCGATTACGGGTAATTATGTTATACACAAATGGCAAATACGGTGGAATTATATACAACAAATTTCTTCGTAAGTAGGTTCAATAAGTTTATTACATGCATATTGAATTTTTATTCAGCATATTAATGAGTAAATAACAATAAATATAACATACTTTTAGACAATATTATATAAAGTCTAATTTATGCCATAAAGCTGACCTTTGGCGATCTTTTTCTCTTCGAGAGAGCCTAACAGCACACGTTCAGCATTGTGGATGTGAACTCGGAATGCAATTTTCTTATACTCGTGACGGAATCTCCGCCAATTGTTTGTTTTTTGTTGTTTTTTTTGTTGCGCGCTATAGACGCGAACAATTTTTCCCCTGATTTTTTCCCCCAAAATATAGATGCGCGTTGTACACCAGTGCGCGCAATACACAGCTAAATACGGTATATGATGGGCTATATCCGTGTTTCCTTAAAATGTTAACGGACATTACTATTTATACTCTGTATTATATTTATTTTTTGATGTGCAAGTATCATACTTTATAATCTGTCGAAAATATGATTTTTTCAACTGACGCATTTAATAGTATAAATAATTAAAAAATACCATGCCTCATTTGCATATGAAAATATCCTGATAAGAACGCGCGTCACTATCAGTAAAATAAATATTACTAAATGATTATGTCTGTATAGCGGGTACTTGTAGTTTTTAAAACTGGTGGAATAGTGACACAACTATACACTTATTTAATTCCAATAAAGAACATTTTGTGCCTACTGGGTGGGCATGTGCCTTTAAAGTAGTAATAAAACATCTGCACTTTGCCTCTGTGCTGAATCAGTATGTTCCTGTAAAGACGGCTAGAATGTGCACACATGTGAGCATCAAGTATCCTTTTTATTTTAAATTAATTTTTATTCCCTCTTCATACAGATTTCCGGTAAATTGAAAATAAAACCCGCTGGCCTTGATGTACAAAAACAAACAACCACTGTAGCCGATTTCACCAAAATTGCAAAGTATACTTTGAGGGAGAACTTTTCAATTAAAGGATAACTTTATTAACTTTCATTATACTGAATGTGTTACATTATCACAGCCATTTTGGCTATGGTAACGTAATACATTCAGTATAATAATTCTGCATGCTTTTAATCATCAACTATATGCAGTAGTTAGTTCTATACGGAATAATTCATTTCGGGGGGGGGGGGGGTGGAATAAATGATTACTCCATCAAAGTATACATTGCTAGATACTTTATATTTAGATATAAACATTTGGTCGGCGCCAGATTTACGCATGCGCCCTTAGGAGGTGAACAATAGGTTTATTTACATGAATAAACACATCTCGGACCGGTCTCGCGGCCCGAGAGTGCTTATTCGTATAAACAAACCGTTCAGAGGTCTACATTCAGTTTATAGATAACCACGAGGCCATGTTTGGCCAATGAGAATGACTGAAATACTCAGTCATATAATAATAGCCAGTGTTTACAACCACTCTGCTTTATTTCAGGGACCCAATATGTATTTATACTTCTTTGTTTCCTTCCAGTAACTGTATAATGATTTTCCCGCTGTCCGATATTTTGTTTTATACCCCATATGGAACGGTGGTGTGGTAAAATATGAGACACGCCATGTGATTTTGTACCTTCGGACATCAGCGTAAATTCATGAAATATATTTACAAAATTTACAATATTTTCCGTAAATGGCGTAAAATGTTGACAAAATTTTCATTCCGCATGTACAGTTTAGTTTACATAGATCACAGTTTACCACCAGTTGGAGTCTAAATTTAAATGCTGTAAAACACAGGAAATGCATTTCGAAGAGCTCGAAAATAGGACAACCCCCTAGTTGCGAACAGTAACTATTGCAATTACTCCCGTAACTCTTGCAATCTACTCCTGTACCATCCGCAGCTAGCTACGGCGGTACAGGAGTAGATTGCAAGAGTTACCAAAAACAATTCTCCCCCCCCCCCCCCCCCCCCCCCCCCCCCCCCCCCCCCCCCCCCCCCCGCAAAAAGACAATCCCCCCTCCCCCCCCCCTTCCCCAAATGCTGGATCCGCCACTGTCATATAACACGGAAAGCTTCATACATAAACAAACTCAAGAACAGTTGAACTTTTGTATGAATTAAAAAGTTTGAACGTGAAAAACACAACATCGCTTTTAACATTCTTCGTTCTTCATCTTCGTATTACAGCACAGCTTTCTAGATGAAGATTATTTGTCATCGCCCAAAAATACTTAATACGTAATACAAAAACAATAAAATGTTAAAAGTGCTGATTTTTACGGAGCCCCGCAGGGACGTAGAATTCTTTTTAATTAATTTGTTCCCACGAAATAACAATTTGTTCCCTTAATTTAACAATTCGTTCCCGCAAATTAACAATTCATTCCCTCAGATTAACAATTTTTTCCCTCAAATTAACAATTCGTGGCAACGAATTGTTAAGTCGAGGGAAGGAATTGTTATATCGTGGGAACAAATTGTCAATTCGAGAGAACAAATTGTTATTTCGTTGGAACGAATTGTTAAATTCAGGGAACAAAATGTTATTTCGTGGGAACGCATTAATAAGAAGAAAATCCATATGCCTTGCGGGGATGCTAAGTTAAAAAGGCATAAAAATACCATCATGCACATGCTCAGTATGTGTAAAGTTTAAGATCGTTTGACAGAAAGGTGTTGGAGGAGTTGAATACACAAACTCTATACCCTATACAGGATTGTATACAAAAATGGCTAAGTTGAAAAGGCTGTATATGAATAGAATACCCGCCTGTTGATATCAAGTTTATGTACATTGAAGGTCAGTATGGATATGTACGTGAGTGGTGAGCTGAGTCTTTTGACGAAATGATTTGCTACAGAAATTGCACTTGAATGGCAATTCCCCAGTATGTATACGAACATGAGCGTTCAGATTTGACCGTTGTGAAAACGATTTGCGACAAAAATTACAACTGAATGGTGTCTCTCCGGTATGTATACGCATATGGCTTGTGAGATGGGGTTTTTGTGAAAATGACTTGCCACAGCTTGTGCAGACAAATGGTGTTTCACCAGTATGTGTACGAATGTGTCGCTGTAAGGTATACTTCACAGAAAAAGATTTCCCACAGGTGCCGCAATGGAACGGTGTTTCACCAGTGTGAGTACGCATATGTGTCTCGAGATGGGTCTTACTGGCGAATGGCATGTTGCAAACTTCACACATACATGACGATTTCCCGGTATGTACACGCAAATGTCTTATTACATAAGACTTTTCTATAAATGACTTTCCGCAGTAATCACATACGAATGGTAACTGTGTTGAATCGTCCATTGTTCGACTGATTTGGGTATGGACTCGCATGTGTCTGGTGAGATACGACTTGTGTGAGAAGGACTTGTCACATGTATCACAGGTGAATGGAACTTCTCCAGTATGGACACCGACATGTCTGGTAAGTTGAGACTTCTGTGAAAAGCACTTGCCACAAACTGTACAAGCGAATGGTAAGTCGCCATTATGGATTCGCATGTGTGCAGCTAGATGAGACGGCTGTAGAAATGTCTTGCTACAGACGGTACATGGGAACGGTCGTTCACCAGTGTGTAAACGCATATGTCGGATCAGACTTGGCTTGACGGTGAACGATTTCTCGCACAGATCACACTGGAACGCCATGTGTTGTTGTGATCAGTTTATTTCTGCCGGAATGAATATTCGATGGTTCACGGTTCCATCTGATGCTTCTGTTTACCTGATGAATACAAATATGTCTGTTGGAGATAAGGGGCTGGCCGTTTCACTAAACTTTGTACTACTAAAATGTTCGTAAGTGCAAATTTAGGATCGTTTGGAAATTTCAATTGATGGATTTACATTTATTGAGCATAGGCAGCCTTTGCCCAATAAATGGATATCCAATAATCATTTACAAGAAAACATGGTTAATGTGAAAATTACAAACTATCATCAGTTTGCACTTAGACATTTTAGTCGTACAAAGTTTAGTGAAACGGCCTGTTTAACTAAACTTTGTACAATCAAAATGTTTGTACGATGAGTTTTATATTGCTACACATTGCACATAATTGTGTTCACTAAAGCTATCATTTACTACCTAAAAGTATGAGTCATTAAATATGAACAAATTCTCCAAAGGTTTCACAAAATCGGCTGTTAATGCAATTTTATTTTATTTTGAAGTTGTATGTTTGCACTTACAAACTTCTTAGTCATACAAAGTTGAGTGAGATATTCTAAATATTGTTGTAATGTTAGTTGGTGCACATAGCGACTATTTATTTGTGTTATATATTATAACAATAACACTCTAAACTATAAATATTGCATTCATGGCCGAGTTTGCCACCATACAGGTAATGACCAATGAGGCTTGACCATGCATGATGGGGTTCTGGGAGAGGGGTCACCAGAGGTCAGCCCAGGCATATATAGCCCAGGCCATGAGCTCACTCTCTTATCCTTGAGCAAGACACTTTATCCACACTGCTCCAGTTCACCCAGTTGTAAATGGGTACCGATAATTCGTAGTTGCTCTGTAAATACGAATTACCGGCTTCTCTCAAAAATCTCTTCCTCCGTTCTTTCTCCCATTCTTGGGAGACGGCATGCAAGGTCCTAGAGCCAGTGCCGCCGTTAAATCTAAGCTAAACAAACAAACTCACTCTCTTACTCCTAAATCACAGACCAGACAACATGTCCATTCACACAGCTGAACCATTCTGGGAGTAGGGCATTTTACAGGTATATAATACTTATCTGTGTCATTGTATAATATTGCCTTACCACAAAGCTATTGCAACTGTAGTGTCTGGTGAGGTGGTGAGCCACGATCGCCCGGTTAGCTCAGTTGGCAAGAGCGCCGTGCTAGTGTTACGAGGGTCGTGGGTTCAAACCCCACATCGGGCGACACTTTTTCCCCTTAAAAATACTTCAATGGTGTCAGAAGTAAACAGGATTGTGCCTGGGTGTATATTGGGTTGCAGGCTATACTCCTCATGAAGCTGTGAGGTTGATGCCTGGCTCCTAAATATAAGAAGGGGAGGAGTGTAGTGTTTGGTGTGGTGTCTTCTTCTTCTTCTTGATGATAACGACACTCCCTCAAATTTGAAGATTATGTGCCGGCGCCTAATTAAGAGTGAATATAAATATACAGTGATGTAGGGGGAGGTAGTGGGTCGTAAAACTATATACACATGCAGTAGTTTACTGGTGGTAGATTGGAGTGAGGACAGCCACAGGGATAAGGGCTTTGAAAGCATCCACTGTGGCTGCTTCATGAACAGAGGATGGCAGGAGGTTCCATTGAGTAATAGTGTGGGGGTAGAAGGCAAATTTGTATGAGTCTTTGTTTGTAGAAATGTGTCTAAATGAGTGAATATTGAGTTGTCTAGTTCGGCGATCAACAGGGTTAAGTAAATTTATTGGGGGTTTGATAGCAACTACTTGGTGGACGATTTGTAGAGCATAATTAATCGGCAGCGTGTTCTACGAATTTCAAGAGAGGGCCAGTTGAGATTTTGTAACATGTTGGATACTGAGCTGGTGTTATGGTAACGGTGGGAAACAAACCTGGCTGCACGTCTTTGAACTTTTTCTATCTGGTTAATTTGTGATTTTGTGTGAGGGTCCCAAACTGAAGAAGAATATTCAAGTTTGGGCCGAACAAGTGCTTTGTATGCATGATCTTTAAACTTTGGTGGTAGTTTATCTTCAAATTTCGTTTTAGGAATCCCAAGGATTGGTTGGCCTTACTGGTAATTGTGTTTATGTGTTTGTCCCATTTTAGATACTTTGGAGTGTGAGGCTAAATATTTTGCATTTGATACATTTTCTAATTGATGGCCATGAAGTTTGTAGGTAAATTTTATCGGATTTCTTTTTTGAGTTACACTGAGAATGTTGCATTTATCTGGATGAAAGTGCATGAGCCAGTCTTGCTCCCACCTACCAGCAGAACTTAGGTCTGATTGGAGTAGCTCAGCATCTGTGATTGTGTGTATTTCTTTATAAATAATACTGTCGTCTGCGAAAAGTCTGAGGTGCTATATTGTAGGTAGTCTGGGAAATCATTTATGTAGATGAGGAAGAGGATAGGCCCAAGACAGTGCCCTGGGGTACGCCTGAAGTGACTGGTGCCTTATTTGACATTTCGCCCTCCAGGACTACTGTCTGGGTCCTATCAGCAAGAAAGTCGGAGATCCAGTTAAGAGCGTTGCAGTTGATGCCGTAGAATTTAAGTTTGTAGAGAAGGTGTTTGTGGGGAACTTTATCAAAAGCTTTGGCAAAATCCATAATGATGGTGTCAGTTTGAATATTTCGGTCATTTGATTGGCAAAGATTTTGGAGAAAAGAGATGAGTTGGGTTTCACAAGAGCGGGATGATCTGAAGCCAGTTGTAAATCGTATAAAATATTATTGTTTTCCAAATGTGACATCATATTACTTGATACAACATGTTCTAGAAGTTTACAGCAAATGCATGTCAGAGATATTGGCCGATAGTTAATGGCATCGTGCTTGTCTCCTTTTTTAAATACTGGACATACATTTGCGTGTTTCCAATCACTAGGGATTTTGCCTAAGGACAGGGAGGTTTGGAAGATTATGGTAAGGATCGGAGATATTGATTCACTACATTCTTTTTAAAAATTATTAACTAGGAATTTTATCAGGTCCTGAAAGCTTTATTAGGTGGGTTTAAGATTACGAAGAAGTTTGGTAATGCCGTTTTTCAGTGATAGATATATCTTGCATAGCAGGGTGTGGACTGGGCCCCTTGTCGGGTATGGGGTTGTCTGTTATGGGGGGTAAATGCTTTTTGAACTGGTTATTTAGGATATTTGATTTGCTATGTGGGTCTGATTTTAGTATGCCATTTTCTCTCAGTGGTGGGACAGTTTGGTTTTCAGTTTTCTGCGTTTTTATGTATGAAAAAATATTTTTGGGTAGTTTTGTAGTTTTTGGGTTTCCTTGTTCCTGAATTGGTATGTCACAGATAATATTTTCAATGTATAGCCCAATAAGCTTTGCCTTTAGGTTCTTTTTTGGATTTCATTTTTAAGTTTTTTTTTGAGTTTTCTCTGTGTTTTTTGGTTATGTGATTTTCTGCTTTTGAGTAGGTTGCGTTTATACTTATTCATTTTCTTCTCAATTCGTTTGAGACCCATGGTAGTTTATTGTCATGTTTTATTAGTTTTGTAGGTATATTCTCCATTATTGACTTTTGTAGATTGTCTTTAAATGTATTCCAAATGATGTCAATATTTTGGTTATTTTCTAAAGATTTGATAGTTTGGAGGGTTGTTTGCAAGTCTTCTCTGATCTTTTCCCAGTTTGCTTTAGAGTATTTTAGTATCTCTCTGGGTTTAGATTTACAGCGTCTGAGTGAAGTGGAACATGTTAAACATATAATATCATGGTCTGCTTCTCCAATAGGTGGTATTGTTTCAAGTTGGTCTACTATGGAAGGGTAATTTGTCAGTATTAAGTCTAAAGTTTTGTCATTTCTGGTGGGTTTGTCAACAATTTGGGTAAGAGAGTGGTCTGCAGTTAGGTCTAAAAGTTGTTGGTGGTGTTTGGCATTTGGTTTGCTAGGGATGATACTAGATGTTTCCCAGTCAATATGGCCAAGAGACATGATCACCCGGTTAGCTCAGTTGGTAAGAGCACCGTGCTAGTGTTACGGGGGTCGTGGGTCATCGGGCGACACTTTTTCCCCTTAGAAATACTACACAACAATATGCTGTCAGTCTGTTATTCTAAATTAAAATGTAATATAAAGTTTAGTGAAACTGGCCTCAGCCTTGTAAATATGTTATCAAACTTGGAAAATGAGAGCAAATCGACTTGCCATGAGTGCGAATTGACCAAAAAATGAGCATAAATGAGTGCGAAATTACTTCAGAACGAATTGACCAGGAACCGAATAACTTATCTACAAATATGACAAATCTTTCCATGGCAGACACACAAGGTTAGCACGAACCCATTTGATCAACTTGTATTTCACAGGTTCATCTGGATCTTATGAATTGATTATGTTCCATGACCGTGGTTTCATTGTAAAGATGGTGAATGTATCGACTTTTGGGAGAGCAAATGGCGTAGTTTTGGCGGCAGGGGCGGTAACACGACGATACTGTATCTCGTCAATTCGTTCCTAAGTCAATTCGTTCTTATTTTGGCTTGTTCATACAGTGATCAGCTCAGCTCCTGTAGCCCATTTCACCAACATTGCAAAGTATACTTTTCTAGCAAAGTATACTTTCAGGGAGTAATCATTTATTTTTCCTGAAATGCATTATTTCATATAGAACTAACCACTGCATATATTTCATGATTGAAAGTATGCAGAATTATTATACTGAATTTATTACATTATCACAGCTAAATTGGCTGTGATAATGTAATAAATTCAGTATAATACAAATTAATAAATTTATCCTAAAATTGAAAATTTCTCCCTCAAAGTATACTTTGCTAGAAAATTATACTTTGCAATGTTGGTGAAATAGGCTACAGGAGCTGAGCTGATCACTGTATGAACAAGCCAAAATAAGAACGAATTGACTTAGGAACGAATTGACGAGATACAGTCAACGAGGTTTGACAAACGCAATGCTCGTCTAAACAACGCCGAACTGCTTGTGACCAGCAGCTGGGCTGAGCGTCAAGTTTTAATAATTGCTCAGCCCAAATTTAATGGAGAGTGTTCGGCTGTATACATGGTACTGAGTATACCTGGGCGTATTTTGGCGTACCCTCAGCGAATGGTGTTTCAACACAGTGGTGAGCACAGCTCGCAGTCTGAACACTGTTAGGGCTCGACAAATGATACGCTCGTCGACGCACCGTCAGCTATACCAGACTATTCGCTGGACTAAACGTGCGACCAACGGTTCCCTGTCTTAATCCACACGTAGCTCTCGTACATTATGCGATCGCAATGCCCGCATAATACCCGAACTACTGGCGATGGATTATGTCCAAGTGAACAGAAGACTATCTGCTATATTGAATGTGTGAAACACAAAGTCAAGCACTCTCAGACGCTTTCCACAGCAGGGACACTTTCTGAGAAAGGTTCTCGGTCTCTGTTGTTTTCTTTTGCATACAATATATATTTACATGCAATTACAAACAACAACCGGGGGGTGTAGGGAGCCCAGCCGGCCAATGTATTAGAGTAACCGTATTACGGGGATCACAGTTTTAAGAAAAATCCTGGGGACAGCTATTTGCAGATAGACCTGCGTACAATAACTGTTTTTCCTGGGTAGATCGAACCAGTACTGTTAGTAAGGGACATGAATAGACTGAATACTCGTCACGACATGGACTCTGTCTAACAGTGGTGGCGAGCTTCTGGGATGAACCAGTTCTCTCTAACCTACTATGTGAATGATTATGAGGTGATGATGATAAATAAACATAATTCATACATGTGCACAAGCTACACAAATTACGTATACATTTCAGGTAGTCGTGTTTAGCGATCATCACAGATGCTTGACTGTATTGCACTTTTTAAGATATTCATAGATGATGATGATAAATAAATCTAATTTTACATAAAAACTGTTACTAGAAATACATTGTACAGACAGTAAAGCACACTCGTCTTAAAACAAAAGAAAAATACGAGAGAATATGATAGCACACGAGAGTCGTCTGGTACGAGACAACTCCCTGTGTGCTATCGAATATCAATACAGACTGATCAATGCGTCCAATATTCGCTGAGTCCCGTATCCCAGAGACGATGCCTCGGGTTGCATCCCCTCTGGGTAACGGGACCCACGTCCACTGGACACTATGTTTGTCATATATATACGTATTAACTTAATGAAAAATATACAGTCGTTAAAACGAGGTGCTTTAAACTGTTAAAATTTTATATAGTAAATCAACAATCGACATAACATTTCTGTTTCAGCTCCCTAGGATTTATACACGAGACAGTCTGAAACGAAAACATATTGTTACTATCTACATATATTACAGGAGAGAACAGCCGGCGACTCGCTGAGACTCCGACGGCACAAGGCAGCCGCAGAAAACCGCAGCCACCCCACGACCCCCAGAGACGCAGACAGCCGCCAACCGCACACAGGTAAATACATTTGTACAAGGGAGGTAAGTAAGTAAGTCGATAATAATCTACATGTTAGACGACTAATGACGCCAGAAAAGTCTCCGATGGCAAAATGCAGCCCTATAAATAGCGACCGCGCTTCGCCCTTCAGAGACACCGAGGCCAAAAGTCTGTCCGTACACGCGAGTTATTATCGATAATTATATTACATATATTACAAGAGAGAACAGCTGGCGACTCGCTGAGACCCCGACGGCGCAAGGCAACCACAGAAAACCACAGCCACCCCACGACCCCCAGAGACGCAGACAGCCGCCAACCGCACACAGGTATATAACTATATTTGTACAAGGGAGGTAAGTAACAAAATGACAACTTATACACTAGACGACTTATGACGCCAGGAAAGTCTCCGATAGCAAAATGCAGCCCTATAAATAGTGACCGCGATTCGCTCTTCAGAGACACTGGAGTGAAAAGTCTGTCTGTACATGTGCACAAGGTGTCAATAGTTATACATAATTATCTATATCCAAATCAGGGAGGAAAGGATATTTTACCACCAAGTGTTGTACAAAAAATATTGTTTAAAGTCCAGATATTCTGAAAACGAGGCAATTTCATTCGCAGAAAGTCTGCTTGTATACGAAGTTTTAGACGATTTATAAACTTAGATGTAATGATAAAAGGAGTAATTTCAACAAGTTCATGTTTCCGTAAATTTCTAGACAACCAAATAACATGTTTAGATTCCGAAAGTAAAACAAGAGCTACATATTTGATGTTCTCCTCAAGAGATGGTAAAATATTAAATCTAAAAACTGCCTCTGAGAATGAAATATGCCTCATACTTACACGTTTAAGTAAATACAACACTATTTTATTAAAAGGAGCAATTATTTTACATTCCATAAATAAATGGGAGATAGTTTCTATCTTCCCACATAGTGGACAAGATTTGTTTCGGCTAATGTGTTTGGAAAACAGGAAGTAGTTTACATATAATACATCGTGAGCAATTTTCCATAATACGTCACGAGTATCAGTCGATATACATGGATTATAAACTGTTTTCCAAATGATTGAAAAGTCTAGGAGGGGCAAGGATTTTACAACTTTTGGGGGGAGCGTAACGTCAGATAAAATGATGTTGTATATATATTTAGATGAACACACTGCGCCATGAAAGGCTTCAGGGGCTCTGGACGTAAAAGTTTTAAAGGAGGCAAAACAATCTTTGTAAAACTGGGGTATAAATTCACTATGAGGAATGGAGTTACGGGCAAGTGATGTATTATATTTTCGAAGAGAAATGCCAATCCAATAGCGGGCATAATATGTCCAAGTGGCATCATAATCCGTAATAAGCTTTTGCAAGTGATTCACTAAGGTGGCCTGACGTTTTAGTTGAATACATGGAATATTCAGACCACCTTGTTTAAAAGGTAAGTACAAAGTATTTCTATTTATAGGTTCTAGAGTTGAGTTCCATATAAATTTGAAGCAGCTTCGCTGCAAAAGAGTAATATAATGTTTGGGAACCATTTGTGCTGTAATATAATATAACATTTTACTCATACACAAGGAATTTAACACGGTGTATTTTCCCTTAAAAGACAACCTTCTGACTTTCCACAAGTTAGTGGTTTTAATAAATGATGAAAAAGGCCGAGAGAAAACATCATCAGAATCAAAATTATTTCCCTTTAAATATCCTAAAACTTTATGATTGTCCACCCAGCTAATGCCAAAAGGATGATCCGAAAGAGTTTTCCATTTACCCAAAAACGTACCTTTTGTTTTGTTGTAATTAATTTTTGACCCCGAAATTATCCCAAATTCTTTCGCCCAATATAAATATTTCTGGATGGACCTCTCAGTCGTTAAAGTGCCTTTAGAATCATCGGCGTACGCTGATATCTTTACCTCGGTGCCCTTACCAGGTACTGGAACGCCTCTGAGAGTGGTGTCATTGTTTATTTTCAACACAAAAGGTTCTATACAAAGTACATACAGTAAAGGTGAGAGAGAGCAGCCTTGGCGTACTCCTCTACATATGTCGAAAGGTGAGGAAATGTGATTATTGACAATTACTGACGAAGTAACATCGGTATATAAAAGTTTGACCAATTTTATAAAATCATCATCAAATCCATAAGCCGTTAAAGTGTCGTACATATATGACCAAGATACTCTGTCAAAGGCTTTCTGTTGGTCGAGGCAAATAAAAGCTGCATATAAATCTTTCTGCTCTATATAGTCCGTAATATTCCTAAGTAAATGTAAATTATCAAAAATTGACCGACCCCGGATTGAACAGGTTTGATCAATGCTAATAATGGACGGTAGAACTCTGCTCAGGCGTGTGGATATAATTTTAGACAATATTTTGTAATCAGAGTTGAGCAGAGATATGGGACGGTAATATTTCATGTCATCACTTTTGGAGCTATCTTTACACAATAAAGTAATATAAGACTCTCTCTGCGAGGTTGATAACTCCCCAGAGGTGAAGGATCTTATTAAGCATGTTTACAAGTATGTCACCAAATATATCAAAGAAGTTTAAATAAAATAGAGAAGAGAGACCATCACTACCCGGTGATTTACCTGATTCCATAGACTTCAGTGCATTGAGTACTTCCGTTTTAATAATTTGACTAGCTAAGCTAATATTATCATCTATGTTGACCTTAGGTAGGTCGTTAAGGAATACACCATTCAACGTTATATCAACAGGTTCTTCTGAATATAATTGGTTATAAAAGTCCTTAAACGAGTGTAAAATATCATCTGATGTAGTGTAATTATTCCCATTATTATTTATAGCTGATATTATTTTCCTTTTTGCATTACTTACCTCTTTTTTGAAGAAATATCCAGTAGGATTCTCATTTGTATCTAGAATATTAGCTTTACTTCTAATGATAGAACCTGAATGTAATTTATTTTCCAGGAGTTGAACCTGTTCCTTTATTTCATTTAAGTGATGTATATCCTGTTCATTTTCTACATGTATTGTTTTATATTTATGTCTTAAGGACTTTAGTTCTTCATATAATATATTATTATTACTTCTGCAAAAATCCTTGCAAAAACACCTACTTTTTATTTTCATTGCATCCCACCATTCTCCATCTTGGTTATCACAAACAGCAACAATCTGCCAAAAATATCTAAGATGGGAGCCAAAGACATAAAATATTTGTTTCTATCATTGGCATTATTTGGTGCATACATATTCACAATTCGGTATCCTAAAATCCGTGTATATATTAATACTAACTATTTTCAAATCCATTGTGATACAATGAGATTTGAAAATATAAATGAGTTACAACATATACAACATATTTTAAATACAAACTAGAGTTTTGTTTCAGAAGGCATGTCTATGAGAAGAGAAAATGACAGATACATAACCAGCGAAAAATAGTAAGTAAAACAAAGGTAAGCATCAACACCTATAAGTGTATATGAAAAAAATTGAGCGGATGCGCAGTCTGATCTGGACATACACTGATCCTCGCAAACATCGAGATTTGAAAATATAAATGAACAAAAACAAAGGTAAGTATCTACACAAATAAGTGTATATACAAAATATATGAGGACGTCATTGTGCTCACATACTGAAACATAAAAGTAATAGGAATAGCACCCAAATGGGTTCTCTTCTTGAAATATCCAACAGGATGTGACATAAACCCGACAAAACGTATTGTGATCACTCGGCTTAACAAAGCAGTGCAGATCCCGATCAGACTGAGCGGGTGCGCAGTCTGATCCGGACCTACACTGATCCTCGCAAAAATCGAGATTTGAAACTATAAATGAGCAACAACATATACAACATGTTATAATTACAAAATTCATTTCTGTTTCAGGAGGCATGTCTATGTGAAGAGAAAATGACAGATATAGTAAGTAAAACAAAGTAGAAGTGTATATGAAAAACAATTGAGCGGATGCGCAGTCTGATCTGGACATACACTGATCCTCGCAAAAGTCGAGATTTGAAAATATAAATGAGCACAAAGGTAAGTATCAACACATCTAAGTGTATATGAAAAAAATATGGGGACGTCACTGCGCTCACATATTGAAACATAAAAGTAATGTGATACCACCCATATGGGTTTTGTAATGCCATATCGTTGATCTGTGTCATGTCCATATATAGTTCGTTTCGTTCAACAACCGGGGAATGTAATAGCCAAATCGTTATTCATTTCAAGTCCATAAGAGTTCCGTAATAATGTGAACCTAGTCGACCCCAACTAGGTCCATTACCAGGGTCCCGCTCCCGTCAGACTCCACATCGGAGTCCGGCGAGAACAGCCCATCGAACCTGTTCTGGGTCGATACCACCTGCACAACAGGTATCACCGGTTTTTTCACGACCCTGTTCGGTGAGATATAATCTGTATCTCGGTTATCCCGCCCCCGTTTCTTACCCTGTTGTGACTGTGAGCTCGTTTCCATTGCAGTCTCATTCGCCGGAGGTATAGCGGCGGAAGGTAAAGTTGACGGTGGAGAAGGCGTAGGCGGCGAAGGCGGAAGCGAAGCAGGCGAAGGCGGAGGCAAAGCAGGCGAAGGCGGAGGCGAAGTAGGCGAAGGTGGAGTAACTGGGGACGGAACTGGAGTTGGGTTAGGCGGCGATGTTGCTTCCATGGGTTGGACTTCCGGTTCATCTGGAGTAGTCACTGGCGGTGGGATTCCCTGAAACTGAGGGCGCTGCCGAGGGGGTAAGGGGTTTGGGAAGTTCCTCCGAACATGCCCAATGTCTCTGCATCTAAGACACAGCGGAGGTCTGCCCTGCATTGTAACAAGGGCCTTCTGCCCACAGTCAAACTCTAAGAGGTGGGGAATCATCTTTTTAGAAATCTCGTCCACCTCCAAAGTGACAGTCCGTGTTCCGTTGCAAATGGTTGTGTCTTTATACTGGGTGACCGTACTTGACACAGCGACCACTCGGCCGTAACGCTCGAACACCTTGCCGACCAGGTTAGAACTAATGTAATGGGGCAACCAATGTACTCTAAGCGAAATAACTTGCTTCCCCATTGCAGAAATGATGAACCGGTAGCGGTCATTTTCTAGGACACCCAGCTCGGTAAAACTGGCCACGTGGTCAAGTGTCGTAAATACGACGTAGAAAGAATTGTCGGAATCACTGACCTTATACACCGCTTCAATCTCGGAAGGTGGCACGTCCGTCTGCTGACACATCAAATCCGACAATTCGGGTGGCGACGGTCGTCCACGGCTGAGGCTGTTGAAACGTACTGTCCTCTCCATTCGTGAAGCGTTTATCTGTAGCGACGAAATTGCTGCAAGGTGGCGAACAACGTAGTCATCTGTCGACATCATGACGGAAAAACCCTAGGCTGGAAACCCGGGGTTCAGGTGTGTTTCTTCAAATGCGCTGAAGAAAAACCAATACTACAAGGGGCGTAATTTGTAAAATCACGATGGTTCCATGGTTTTTTTTTTTTTTTTTATTTTTTTTTTTTTTATTTTTTTTTTTTGCTTATATTTAACGGCGGCACTGGCTCTAGGACCTTGCATGCCGTCTCCCAAGAATGGGAGAATGAACGGAGGTAGAGACTTTTTGAGAGAAGCCGGTAATTCGTATTTACAGAGCAACTACGAATTATCGGTACCCATTTACAGCTGGGTGAACTGGAGCAGTGTGGATAAAGTGTCTTGCTCAAGGACACAACGCACGCCGCTAGTCAGGCTCGAACCCACGACCCTTGGATCAGTAGTCCGACACACTAACCATCACGCCACGGCGCTCCATTTCTCCCAAACACGATGTCTGCCATGCGCAGAATGTGTTAATTTCCTCTGGAACTTTTCTTGCACACGGCCGGCCGCCCAGCCACAGCACACCCGGGTTACGGTCGCCAACATTCACATGCTCACGACCCCCGCCACCATCCTTGCCAACCACCCACCCCACCATCACTGCGGTGCCCACATCCCACCCGTAGATTCAAATGCTGTTTACTTGGCGTACATGTGCAGATGCACACGATGAGGTCGGTGGAAGAAGGGTATTTAATGAACTTACGCAGATGTCCGAAGGTACAAAATCACATGTCGTGTCTCATTATCTATGTGTCTTGTATATATTTGGATGGACATTCTCCAGTATGGATGGCCATTTCTGTGGCGAGATTCAACATACATGAAAATAACTCACTTAGGCAATACATATAATGAATACCAGTGTATTTTAATATCAGGTTTATCAGGCAAGGCTAGGTAGGAAACGATTAGGAATTCCGAGGCTCGTGGTACATTGGGTACATTTTCGACTTATAAATACCTTGAAAATATTCTTGCGGTTACGTCCCCTGCTAGCTATTTACGCCATTTGCTTGTTTTAATGAGCCCCACTACGAGAAAGGTGCCTTCACATTTTTTTTGTGGAAAGATGAAAAAAAGAAAAATCTCAGTTTCTAATAAAATTCTTACATATATTTATATGAAGAGAGGCATGTGGTGGTACTGGCTCGGTTAACAGAATAACTGTAAATACAATTTGCAAAACAGTTATTTGCAAATTTTATTTACTCAATATAGAAAAACCTGCAGTGTGTTGACGTTCATACTTTGTTATATTCTTATTCAACTTATTGCGAGAATTCTACAATATGTCACATTAGCGTTATGACGGAATAGTTTTTCCAAATGTGTGTTTGAACCGTTCTTTGTTTACTTTCTACTTTGTGGAGAATGACTGAAGAGATTTGCTAATACACACTTTCTTAGCCCTCGGTACCAGACCGGTACGCACCCCCTTAACCCGTTCAACACCACAGGCCTGTATAGTGGTATTGGCAAAAAGTGTAGATCCAGATGAGCTGGCTCGTGACGAGCCGTCTCATCAGGATCTGCACTTTTTGCAAGTAATGTTCATAATTTTGAGAACAAAAACATTTCGTGTTCATAAATGGACTGATCTGAAAATCATTTTGTGATGATTGGAATGGGTTGCAAAATTAACGTATCAAAATCCATTCCAGTTATTTAGTGGTGAAATGGTTAATCTGCCGAGGTCTGTCCGTGGATGTGCAAAAACAATGTTTAGCCCTTCGCGCCGTCGATAACGCACCCCCTAAATTAATTCCTGCACACGGGCCTGGGTACGTTTATGGTAAGTCGGACTTCATCCATTTCACGCACCTGCAGGTTATAATTATCAGATACCGGAGGTTTCGGTACATTACCAGTTCGGTAAATTGATAATACAGTGTGAATGGTTCGGAGGTTTCGGTAAAAAGGAGTATTACAGTATAATTGATCAATGGTGAAGGCCATTTATCCAGCACATATATATTGTTTGATTTACTGATTTACTGTTAAATGTGCTGGATAAATGTTTGTGTATACATGTATATGTTACTGTTAAATTAAATAAAAGATATAAACCAAATTGACTTGGTTCATTTTGTTATTCGTCCATCGGTAACTGAAAATGCACAATACACAAAAAGATTAACTTTTACAAAAACAAAATATAAATACCCAAACAAATGACAGACCAATATGTCAAAATCATGACGAAAGAGGTAATAATCAGATAATTGCATTGTTTGGTCACACTTTGCCATGTTATCCTATTGTAACTTATGCCTTCACCATTGATCAATTATACTATAATAATCCTTTTTACCGAAACCTCCGAACCATTCACACTATATTATCAATTTACCGAATTGGCCATTTACCGAAACCTCCGTAAATCATAATTATCTCCCCTGTCGAGGAGCGCAGGGGGAAATCTGACCCGTTTTGCTATATAATTTGATCATTTTTGAACGCTTCAAACAACTAAATGCCAATCGCTAAATCAAAATTAAATGCAGTTATAACGTTAACAAAATTTACCATTTAATATTTTCCTAGATCTAAATGTGAAATATTCTGGGCTAAATATTATGTATTTTAGAGCAAAATGTATCGTGTACCGGTAACCCCAAACATATCGTGTCACGTGACCATGGTGACTAGTGATACTCCACGCCGACTTCCAGAATTGTAGATTTTTCTCTCAATAACAATAGAGCGAAGTACATTGCAGGCTTTTTCTATATTTTACTGCTCGAAATGTAAATGCTTATACACACATTTTTACTGTTGACTGGTGTAGCGATATAGTGCAACCTGTTGCCAATAAAGTGGATTTTGTGCAGCTACTCTGCAGAATACTCCTGTATCATCCGTACGGGAGTTTTCTGCAGAGTTACTTCCCACAAGTACTCCAACTACTGCTGGTGCTGTATATATAATAAATCATTTCTGTTATTAGAGTCGGTGTACCTG
This sequence comes from Conchocele bisecta, assembly GCA_029237695.1. NCBI lineage: Eukaryota > Metazoa > Mollusca > Bivalvia > Lucinida > Thyasiridae > Conchocele > Conchocele bisecta. The sequence continues at coordinate 4,010,777 of CM055275.1, read as the reverse complement.
GGCCCGGTTGTTCAAAACATCCATTAGCTTAACGGACTGTTAAATCCTTAACTGAATGGTTAAAATCTCTGTTTTAACAGAGATTTTAACCATTCAGTTAAGGATTTAACAGTCCGTTAAGGATTTAACAGTCCGTTAAGCTAACTGGTGTTTTGAACAACCGGGCCCAGGCTTCCCACACTTTCTATATATTTTTATTAATTTATCATCAAAAACAATTATACAAATAAACTCGACCTTTGTATTTTGACAGATATGACACCCAACACCAGAAAGTATACTTTGAGGGAGAAATTTTCAATTTTATGATAAATTTATTAATTTTTATTATACTGAATTTATTACATTATCACAGCCATTTTGGCTGTGATAATGTAATAAATTCAGTATAATAATTCCGCATAGTTTTAATCATCAAATATATGCAGTGGTTAGTTCTATATGAAATAATGCATTTCAGAAAAATCAATGATTACTCCCTCAAAGTATACTTTGCTAGATAAGTATACTTTGCAATGTTGATGATATAGGCTACTGGCTTCCAACACTTTCTATATATTTTTATTAATTTATCATCAAAAACAATTATACAAATAAACTTGACCTTTGTATTTTGACAGATATGACACACAACACCAGAAATATGTGATTCACATGTGGACATTTTCAAATACTACTCTGTCATAATGGAACTACCTGTTACCTAGCTGCACGTTTTCCACTTTATAGGCAAAAGGTTGCACTACATCACTACACCACGGTCAATGGTCAAACTTATCTGGAGCTCTGTGGTCAAATTTATCTGGAGCTCTGGTCAAGTATAAAATAGATTTTGTTGAAAGGAATGTGGACTTGTTTACGTTCTGTCATTTACCGTGGCATCATTTGGTTTCAGGTGGAAGACTCTGGATCTAGGACCTGATAAATGGCGCATTTGTAAACCGTTACCCCACCCACCAATTTCCGTACAATAGACATTATAGCCTGTTCAAGGTAGGCAAGAGCTTGGGAAAATGTTGTTTGTGGCTGTGACTGGAGAATTGGGACTTATAGGATTTCTGACAAGTGACCTCATAATGATGAATATGTAATAGTTATAGTTCATATATTGAATATTTAATTCGCTATGGCGAGCGAGAAATTAATTTATTAAAAATTAAATATGTGATCTATAACATACTTACTGTTAACCAGCCCACTCGCGAAGCTCCGCCTCTAAACGACAGGTGGAAGACTCGAGCCTAGGATCCAAGAAATGGCTCATTTGAAAAAGTTTACCCCACCCACCCATTTCCTTACACTATACAGCATAGCCTTGCAAGGTGGGCACGAGACAAAATGTGGAAAATGCCAGACAGGCTTAGTTTCTGGCCCGCTCAGACACCACACGTTTCAATTTTTCTGCTGACCTATGCCTCTGGCAAATGATAAATGCCTTATGCCCCCAAAAATATTCGCTTTAAATTTCTGTGTTTAGTATATTGTTAGTTACACACGTTTTAGCTGCAAACGTTACAGAGAAATTTCTCTTTCCGAAAGAATACCACACACTCGGCTTCATCCATCGTCACCTGATTGGCTGTAGTATTTGTCATGCTCGAGTTTAGGTTCTTCCCGTGACGTCATTATTGATAATTCTGCGAATATAACAAAGGAAATCCGAAAATAAAGTTCACGGAAGGCTATGTCGAAATTTTGGGACGCAAATCAAAATAAACGCACGTTTTAGATTATTCAAGGTTAGTGAATGACACTTATTAGTCACAAATTGTAACATCAGACTTACTGATCTTTATTTCAGTGATTCACGTCAATATTTTGAGACTGTAATTGGGATTTCAGCCCGATTTTACATGTAATTTATGCTTCCACAGCTGACAAAAATGTCATTGGTAGCTAATTTGCGAAATGCTGAAAGCGGATGCTTGAAGTGAATATATTTGAAAACCTAATAGAGAATAGTAGGTTAGTGCCGTGAATGGGAAAAAATATCCGGCAAGGCTCATGAATTTCTTTATTTCTCATCAGAAGTATATGTTGTGACCACTCATTTGAACCGTCTCGCCGAGACGGTTCAAATGAGTGGTCACAACATATACTTTGTTTGATAAATAAGGAAAATAGATAGAGAATAGTAGGTTAGTGCCGTGAATGGGAAAAAATATCTGGCAAGGCTCAGGAAACGGGATGGGCGAGGCTATGCCGAGCACATCCCGTTTCCGTGCCGCGCCAGATATTTTTTCACATTCACGGCACTAACCTACTATTCTATTTATCCCGTCAACACCTAAAATGGCTGTTGGTGCAAAAATTGTATTGACTGGATATCAAAAATGTTTCACGGCACCGTGTTTCACGGCACATACGCACTGTGTTGACGGGATAAATACATTTATTGATTACCAGAGAGATAAGTCAGCAGAAAAATCAAAATGTATGGTGTTTGAGCGAGTCCGAAACTTCAGCATTTTTCCATACTCTTGTCTTACCTTGAAAATGCTATAGTGTACTGAAATGGGTGGGTGGGGTAAACTATATGACCTTAGTTGTTGGAGGGACGTTAAACTTTTTCACTCTCAAATGAGCCATTTATTGGCTTTTAAGTCCCGAGTCTTCCACCTGTGCATTTGGTAAAGTCACATAACGCTGTTCGCCCAATGAAAGTTGATCAAGTAGCCTAATGGAAACGCGCGTCTCTATCTGACAGTGAAATAACAATTAAATGATTATATACGTATAGGGGCACTCGTAATTTTTGTACATATTTTTTCAGACAGGATCCACGCAAACCACAGCAGACAATATACATCCAACAAGGACAGCAACACTGGATGGTCGAGCAGTGGAGGCGAGTACAGAGTGAAACTATTATCTAAATACTCCATTGGCGAAGTCTACGGAGTACGGATATTCGTCTCTTGAACACCACAGCATTGAGAATGTAAAAAATATCTACAAATAATTGTGTAGATTTGTGAAATACGTTAGTACTAAGTACACAGTGTTTCGGAGCCATGTTTAGCAACCTGTTCTGAATTGTTCATCTCTGGAAATTACTCGGTTACAGGCACACAATAGCTGAAGTTGAAATCACAAAACTTGGAAAAGTCGCGGGAATACTGGACGAAGGCCGGAAGGCCTCGTCCAGTATTCCCGCGACTTTTCCAAGTTTATAAATGCTTCTTAATGTTTTATAAGAATTACCCTCGTCTCGATGTCCTATAGAAGCTAGTCATATGGCAGATGGTGTAGACATATATATATATTTTATCCAGTCAACACAGTGCGTATGTGCCGTGAAACACGGTGCCGTGAAACATTTTTGATATCCTGTCAATACGACCTAATCACTGCGGTATGAATATGTGCGATGGCTGGGACTATTTGTTTTGCATTTTAAAGCCATTTGTAGGTGTTGACGGGATAAATAGAATAGTAGGTTAGTGCCGTGAATGGGAAACGGCGCGGCACGGAAACGGGATGTGCTCGGCAGAGCCTCGCCCATCCCGTTTCCTAAGCCTTGCCAGATATTTTTTCCCATTCACGGCACTAACCGACTATTCTATATATTTATAGCATATTTCTGGAATATACTTCAACATGGAGAAAAACGACCAATCCGATGGGAAGCCATATTCATGTAACGTTTGCGGAAAGAGATTCAAATATAAACGCAGCGTCATAAACCATATGTACATACATACTGGAGAAAAAAATCATTCGTGTCTGTTATGTGATAAGGCATTCTTACTGAAGTCCAATCTTACCAAACATATGACTACGCATACTGGTGAAAAGAGGTTTCCATGCACTGTATGCGAGAAGAGATTCAACGAGAACTTCAAACTCATTGCACACATGACTGTTCATACAGGCGAAAGGAAGTTTGCGTGCAGTTTTTGTGAGAAGAGATTCACCACTAACCGTAACCTCATCGTTCACGTGGCTATCCACACCGGGGAGAGACCATATACATGCAATTTTTGTGACAAGACATTTATTCGGAATTGCCATCTTACTGCGCATATGGTCAAGCATACCGGCGAAGAAATGGAGTACGAGTGCAATATATGTGGCAAACGTTTCCACCACAAATCTGTCCTGAATGAACACATGAAGACGACTGTACACGCGGGTGTCCGGAATTACATATGCAGCGTGTGTGGTAAAACATTTCTCCGCAAATCCCATCTCAAGGTCCATATAGCTGTACACACAGGTGACCAGTATCCATGCAGTGTGTGTGGTAAAGCATTTTCTAGAAAGCCAAATCTTGCCAAACATATGGCCAAACACAATGATGAGACAAATTAGTTATGCACGATATGTGGAGTTATCAGGTAACGAGCCTTGTACTGACAGATTTCGAATACGTACATTGCTGGGACGACGTCGCCCTATGACATCAGTGGAATGACGTCACCGAATGATATCTGTGGAATGATGTCACCGAATGACATCAGTGGAATGTCATCAGTAGAATGACGTCACCGAATGACATCAGTGGAATGACGTCACCGAATGACATCAGTGGAATGACGTCGCCGAATGACATCAGTGGAATGACGTTACCGAATGACATCAGTGGAATGACGTCGCCGAATGACATCAGTGGAATGACGTTACCGAATGACATCGGTGGAATGACGTCGAGGAAACAAATCCCTTTGTTTTCAAGGGAAACAATGTCATAATTGATCGTTCTGTGCCTAAATTCTAAGGTTCGGCAATATCCAGCCATGGGTATATGTCTGCCGTGGCACGAGGGAACTGTTTGAACCCCAAGGCCGTAGGCCGCGGGTTCAAACAATTCCGAGTGCCACGGCAAACGTTTACCCACGGCTGGACATGGTCGGACGTTATTGTTATATTTCCGTCAGAAATACTGGTATCGTGTAATTTGAGCATTTATGCAGTACTTTGAGTATATGTTCCATTAAAACATCTTATTTACTCGTACATATTCCAGGGCCGCAGTACAACAGCCCATCAATTTAAAAATTTCAGTGCCACCGTTGTGAACTGATCTAGCAACGCCATGTGACACATGCATGACGTAGGTGTTGGCTTGGCCCCGGAATGAGCATTGTCTACAGCCATGGTCAAACAGCATGTGCTGTATGTTTGAAAACGGCTGTGAGCGGTGTGAAACAATGGCAGTCGTATAACAATACCTGATAAATAGAACACTGTCAAGTCTATCAGCTCCACTCGGAGTAGGGCTAACAGCCTAAGTGTGGTTAGAACCTGGCACCAGATCAGGTTATTCTAACTTCAAGGCTGAATTTCTATTTTTCTGTAAATATTCTGTTCTAATTTTGGAATTTGCCCCCCATCACAACAGGTAACATGGGATTCGGCCACGTTAACCCAGCTTAAAATGACCATAGCGGTTGACAGGCCGTTAAACACCACTAAATCAAATTTTGCTACCTGGAAGTTGAATTTGGTTACTGCCCATTTTAAAAGTAGTAAGATTAATGCTGATCCTACTGTTTTTAGGAGGGGCCCAAGTGATTCTGGTGTGGCGAGGACCTGGCATCAGATCAGGATTATTCTGATTTCAGGGCTGAATATTTACTTTTCTTTTATTGTAAATATTCAGTTCTGATTTTGCGATCACCCATACAGGTAAAATATGGGGTTTAGTACCAAACCCATTGACCCGGCCTTAAATTACTTTAGCTGTTGATAGTCCGTTAAACCCCACACAACAAACAAACAAACTAATTTCAGGGCTGAATACATATTTTTTCCAATGCAAATATTTCGTTCTAATTTTGGGATTTACCCCCCAATACAGCAGTTTGCATTCTGGTTCGAACCCGTTGGCACGGCCTTAAATGACCTTAGCTGTTGATATGCCGTTAAACACCACCAACAACAACAAACAGCATTTTTGGCTGTGACTGGAGAAATGGGTCTTATAGGACTCGGATAAGCTGTGTATTTGCGTAAATACCCAGACAGTCCAAACAGCCTTATATATTCTACGGATCACATTTAATGCTGTGATATCAGAATTATCTGTAGCCTATTTCACCAACATTGCAAAGTATACTTTTCTAGCAAAGTATACTTTGAGGGAGAAATTTTCAATTTAATGATACATTTATTAATTTTTATTAGCTCGCCTGCATGAAGTGCAGAAGAGCTTAAGGCATACCCCCGGTGTCGTCGGCGTCCACAAACTTAACGTTGGGGTAAATGTCTTATAACTTCTGTTTCCTTTCATGGAACACCTTATTTCATACATGCATTCCTCAGATGACCCTCTATCATGCTGTAGCAAATCCACGACCCACCACCCAACCCTTACCCGAAGGTCAAGGTCACAAACTTAGCATGTTCATAAACTTAACGTTGGGGTAAATGTTGTGTACCTTCTGTTTATTTACAGGGAACACCTTCATATTTCATACATTCATTCAGCTGATGATACTCTATCGTGCTATAGCAAATCCGTGACCCATCCCCACCCCTTTCCCCAAGGTCAAGGTCACAAACTTAGCACATTCATAAACTTAACGTTGGTGTAAATGTCTTATAACATCTGTTTCCTTTCATGGAACGCCTTAATATTTCATACATGCATTCATCGGATGATACTCTATCGTGCAATAGCAAATTCATGACCCACCGGCCATCCCTTACCCCAAGGTCAAGGTCACAAACTTAGCACATTCATAAACTTAACGTTGAGGTAAATGTCTTATAACATCTGTTTCCTTTCATGGAACGCCTTAATATTTCATACATGCATTCATCTGATGATACTCTATCGTGCAATAGCAAATTCATGACCCACCGGCCATCCCTTACCCCAAGGTCAAGGTCACAAACTTAGCACATTCATAAACTTAACGTTGGGGTAAATGTCTTATAACTTCTCTTTCCTTTCATGGCACACCTTGTTATTTCATACATGCATTCCTCAGATGACCCTCTATCATGCTATAGCAAATCCATGACCCACCACTCAACCCTTACCCTAAAGTCGAGGTCACAAACTTAGACATTCATAAACTTAACGTTGGGGAAATGTCTTATAACATCTGTTTTATTACATGGAACGCCTGGATATTTAATACATGCATTTATCTGATGATACTCTATCGTGCTATAGCAAATCCATGACCCACCGCCCATCCCTAACCCCAAGGTCAGGGTCACAAACTTAGCATGTTCATAAACTAACGTTGGGGAATTTTGTTGGGTAAACTTCTGTCTTAATTAACAGGGTAACGCCCTGTTTAATAATTTCCATACCATGGCAATTCGTCCTGATACTAAATCGGCATAGCAAATCCATGACAACCCCAACCCCCCTTTCCCCAGGTCAAGGTCAACAAACTTAGCACATTCATAATGTTTAAAACGTGGGGTATGTCTATCATGTTTCTTTCCAATGGAACCCTTGATATTCATTCATGACCCAACCATTCATCTAATAAATCTCTTTCAAACTGCTATAGGCAAATTCATGGACCTACACCCAAAAACCCTACGCAGGTCAGTCACAAACTTAGCATGTTCATAAACTTAACGTTGGGGTAAATGATGTGTACCTTCTATTTATTTACAGGGAACGCCTTCATATTTCATACATTCATTCAGCTGATGATACTCTATCGTGCTATGGCAAATCCGTGACCCACCCCTTTCCCCAAGGTCAAGGTCACAGACTTAGCACATTCATAAACTTAATGTTGGGGTAAATGTTGGGTAACTTCTGAACGCTTTGATATTTCATACATGCATTCATCTGATGATCCTCTATTGTGCTACAGCAAATCCATGACCCACCCCCACCCCTTTCCCCAAGATCAACATCATAAACCTAACGTTGGAGTAAATGTCTTTTTATAACTTCTGTTTCTTTACAGGGAACGCCTTGGTATTTCATACATGCATTCATCTGATGATACTCTATCATGCTATAGAAAATCCATTCCCCCCCACCCCTTTCCCCAAGGTCAAGGTCACAAACTTAGCACATTCATAAACTTAACGTTGGAGTAAATGTCTTATAACTTCTGTTTCCTTTCATGGAACACCTTGTTATTTCATACATGCAATCCTCAGATGACCCTCTATCATGCTGTAGCAAATCCACAACCCACCACCTAGCCCTTACCCGAAGGTCAAGGTCACAAACATAGCACATTCATAAACTTAACGTTGAAGTAAATGTCTTTTTATAACTTCTGTTTCTTTACAGGCAACGCCTTGGTATGTCATACATTCATTCATCTGATGATACTCTATCGTGCTATAGCAAATCCATGACCCCCACCCCTTTCCCCAAGGTCAAGATCACAAGCTTAGTACATTCATAAACTTAACGTTGGGGTAAATGTCTTATAACTTTTATTTCCTTTCATGGAACACCTTGTTATTTCATACATGCAATCCTCAGATGACCCTCTATCATGTTGTAGCAACTCCACAACCCACCACCCAGCCCTTACCCCAAGGTGCAGGTCAAGGTCACAAACTTAGCACATTCATAAACTTAACGTTGGGGTAAATGTCTTATAACATCCGTTTCCTTTCATGGAACGCCTTGATATTTCATACATGCATTCCTCAGATGACCCTCTATCATGCTGTAGCAAATCCACGACCCACCACCCAACCCTTACCCGAAGGTCAAGGTCACAAACTTAGCATGTTCATAAACTTAACGTTGGGGTAAATGTTGTGTACCTTCTGTTTATTTACATGGAACATCTTCATATTTCATACATTCATTCAGCTGATGATACTCTATAGTGCTATAGCAAATCCGTGATCCACCCCCACCCCTTTCCCCAAGGTCAAGGTCACAGACTTAGCACATTCATAAACGTAATGTTGGGGTAAATGTTGTATAACTTCTGTTTCTTTACAGGGAACGCTTTGATATTTCATACATGTATTCATCTGATGATCCTCTATTGTGCTACAGCAAATCCATGACCCACCCCCCACCCCTTTTTCCCCAACCCCTTTCCCCAAGATCAACATCATAAACTTAACGTTGGAGTAAATGTCTTTTTATAACTTCTGTTTCTTTACAGGGAACGCCTTGGTATTTCATACATGCATTCATCTGATGATACTCTATCATGCTATAGCAAATCCATTCCCCCCACCCCTTACCCGAAGGTCAAGGTCACAAACTTAGCACATTCATAAACTTAACGTTGAAGTAAATGTCTTTTTATAACTTCTGTTTCTTTACAGGCAACGCCTTGGTATGTCATACATGCATTCATCTGATGATACTCTATCGTGCTATAGCAAATCCATGACCCCCACCCCTTTCCCCAAGGTCAATGTCACAAACTTAGCACATTCATAAACTTAACGTTGGGGTAAATGTCTTGTACCTTCTGTTTCCTTTCATGGAACACCTTGTTATTTCATACATGCAATCCTCAGATGACCCTCTATCATGCTGTAGCAAATCCACTACCCACCACCCAGCCCTTACCCTAGGTCAAGGTCACAAACTTAGCACATTCATAAAATTAACGTTGGTGTAAATGTCTTATAACATCTGTTTCCTTTCATGGAACGCCCTGATATTTCATACATGCATTCCTCAGATGACCCTTTATTATGCTGTAGCAAATCCACAACCCACTGACCAACCCTTACCCCAAGGTCAAGGTCACATGCATTCATCTGATGATCCTCTATTGTGCTACAGCCAATCCATGACACCCCCCCCCCACCCCTTTTCCCCACCCCTTTCCCCAAGATCAACATCATAACCATTAACGTTGGAGTAAATGTCTTTTTATAAGTTATGTTTCTTTACAGGGAACGGCTTGATATTTCATACATGTATTCATCTGATGATTCTCTATTGTGCTACAGCAAATCCATGACCCACCCACCATACATAACCCCTTTCCCCAAGGTTAAGGTCACAAAACAAACCTTAGCAACATTCGATCAATGCATTCCTCATGCTGTAGAAAATCACCAAGTTAGTGTTCGTTCATGAAACTTAACGTTGGGATTTTAATTTTTTGTTTTAGGTTCTATTTTCAGGGAGCCGCATTGATAGTTTCAATATATGCATTCATCTTAATATTCTTTTTAATATCATGCAATATATGGCAAACATCCACACGACACCAAATTCCACCACTGACACCCAATGTCAAGGTCCACCGCACACCCCTTAACCAAAAGTCAAGTTATATAATATTCATGTTTTTTTTTATACAACTGTGCCAAGTTTGAGTGAAGGCTGCCAACAGGCGAGCTTCGTTGTCTTCTGACAACTCTTGTTATTATACTGAATTTATTACATTATCATAGCCATTTTGGCTGTGATAATGTGATAAATTCAGTATAATAATTCTGCATACTTTTAATCATCAAATATATGCAGTAGTTCGTTCTATATGAAATAATGCATTTCAGGAAAAATAAATGGTTACTCCCTCAAAGTATACTTTGCTAGAAAAATGTACTTTGCAATGTTGGTGAAATCGGCCACTGGTTTCAACCAGCTACAACGAGTAGTATTTATTAAAGCTACATACACACTCAGTGTTCTTTATAGCAATTAAATAAGTGTATAATTGTGTCACTATTCCACCAGTTATAAAAATTACGAGTGGCCGCTATACAGGTATAATCATTTAGTAATATTTATTTTACTGATAGTGACGCGCGTTTGTATCGGGCTATTTTCATATGCAAATGAGGCATAATATTTTTGTTATTATTTTCGACAGATTATTGCACGTCAAAAAATACATACAAAGTATTAATAGTAATGTCCTGTTAACATTTTAAGGAAACACGGTTATCGCCCCTGATATCAGTGTAGAAAGTTACGTCTGATATAAAATGTATAATAATGCCAATCAATAATTGGGGTAATGGTGAATGGATGTTTATTTTGCCAGAAAATGTCTCAGATGATGTATCTGATATAAAGAACATGTTGTGCCTACTGAGTGAGCATGTACCTTTAATATGTCTGTCACACCGATATGAAATTTCAGCAACAGACAATATCGTTACAGAGCTAGCAATAATTTTGTGAGTCCAGGAAGGCCAAATCTACATTTTCTCAAATAATTATTGCTAGTTCTTATAATTAGGGCTAGCATTAAATATTTAGCGCCGACTCCAAATGATTTAGAGAGCTCTTCGAGAGCTCTGTACATGCCATTTTTCAAGCAATTACAGCCTTAAATGATCTACGTACATAAGGCATATAATGCCATACTTTGATTATAATCCAGCTTAACACTCCCTTGCAGCCATAGAGGCCACAAAATCGACATTTGCAAACACTGCAGATCCAGATGAGTCGGCTCGTCACGAGCCGTCTCATCGGGATCTGCAGCATGTGTTTTTATTTTCATGATTTTTAAAATAATGCCCCTTTTTCGATTAATGGAAAACAGTAGCACAGGTCAATTAGTGTTAGACCCGTATTTACCATGTATGTGTGAAAAGGTTAAGTGCTGTTGCCGTATTCGTCTTATTTTTCATACAGTATTACTTTATTATTAGTAAACACCCCGCAACGAATTGTGGGGGGGGGGGGGTATACTGGAGGCAGGTTGTCCGTCCGTCCGTCCATCCGTCCGTCCGTCCGTCCCTAAACTTAACATCAGAGAAATATTGTTATAACTTCTATTTCTTTCATCTAAGATGCTTAATATTTCACACATGCATTCATGTAAGGCTCTACTACCATGCTGTGCCAAATCCACGACCGTCCAACCCCCGCAGATCCCAAGGTCAAGGTCAAATACTTAAATTTCTTTACAAAACTTAATATCAGAGAAATATTGTTATAACTTCTATTTCCTTCATCTAAAAGGCTTAATATTTCACACATGCATTCCTATAAGGCTCTACTACCATGCTGTGCCAAATCCACGACCGTCCAACCCCCGCTGATCCCAATGTCAAGGTCAAATACTTAGTCTCTTTACAAAACTTAACATCAGAGAAATATGTTGTAACTTCTATTTCTTTCATTGAAAATTATTATTATTTCACTTGTGCATTCCTCTAAGGTTGTACTATCATGCTGTGACAAATCTACGACTGTCCAACCCCCGCTGGTCTCGAGGTCAAGGTCACATACTTAGTCTCTTTACACAACTTAACATCAGAGAAATCGGTTATAACATCTATTTCCTTGCTCGGATCTGCTTCACATTTCATACACGCATTGCTCCAATGGACCTCTACCACCCTGTGACAAATTCACGTTCATGCCGCTCCCGCTAATCCCAGAGTCAAGGTCACAAGCCCACACACTTGGACATTTTTACATATTTTAGGGGTACCTGGGCCCACGCGGGGGTATTCCGTAAGCCTCGCTTACTGACCAATCTAGTTATTAATGATTAACCTGCACTATACATACAGTTCATACAGTAGATAGAGCCAATATGAGCAATGCACATATAAACATCAGTTTCTTTGGCCTGTCTTATGTGGTTTTCTACGTCTGGTAATTTATCCTACTTGCCAGCGTTGAATTTATTTGGATGCCAGATCCACTCTTTGTTTAGCCTGTTTTTGAAAGAATTAACTGAATGTGCTGTGACTACAGATTCAGAAAGGCCATTCCAGGCCCCCACCACTCTGTGACTGAATACATTCCTCCTAATTTCTGTTCTCGCTCTCTTTTTGTACAATTTTAGCGAATTCCCCCTGGTTGGCTGGTATGAGTACATTCATTGAGAATAGTTTGTCTTTGTTGGCTTTGTCAATGCCATGTATGATTTTGTACACTTGAATCATGTCAGCATGGGTTCTTCTATACTCGAGTGTAGGTAACCCTAGAACTTTAATCCTTTCAGAGTACGGAAGTTGAGATAGGTTCCAGACTAACCTGGTTGCTCGTCTTTGTACATTTTCAATGGCGAGTATGTCCTTTTTGAAATGTGGTGACCAGACTACGGAAGCATACTCAAGATGTGGTCTATCCAGGGATTTGTACAGTGCCCGAAACATTTCTTTATTCATGTAGGTAAATGTTTTGAATATGGGTCCTAGGTTTCTGTTTGCCTTATTTACTTTTTCACTGATGTGAGTGTCAAATTTCATATTATCTTGAATCATTACCCCTAAATCCTTCTCTTTAGTCACTCTTGTTATAGTTGTTCTAGTGTCCTCAATATCCACCATGAGGTACCCATTGTGGTTTTCGAATTTATTTCCTACATGCATGTGTTTACATTTTTTTACATTGAATATCATTTGCCATTTCTTAGCCCATTCACACGCGTGTAGTATATTTTCCTGTAACAATTCGATCGGAACTGGGTTACTGATTGCATAGTATAGTTTAGTGTCGTCTGTGAATAGTCGAAGCACACAATTCATGGCATCTGGCAAGTCATTGATAAATATCAAAAACAGAATAGGTCCTAATACACTACCCTGAGGGACCCCACTACATACAGGCCTTGGACTTGTGGCCATTAACGACTAATGTTTGTTGCCTATCCAAATGAAAGTTCTTTATCCAGTTGTAAGTATTCCCCATGATTCCAAAGCCCTTTAATTTGTGTCGCGCCTGCTTGCGGACATAGTATATAGTCGGCATTTGGCACTTTATATAGTATAACTTAACCAAAAACTTTAACCAAAGAACTTAACCAAAAACTTTAACCAAAGAACTTAACCAAAAACTTTAACCAAAAAACTTAACCAAACAACTTAACCAAAAACTTTAACCGGTTAAAGTTTTTGTTAGTTAACTGGTTAAAGTTTTTGGTTAAGTTCTTTGGTTAATGTTTTTGGTTAAGTTCTTTATGGGTTAAAATTAAAGTTTTTGGTTAAGTTTTTTTGGTTAAGTTTTTTGGTTTTTTAAGTTTGTTTTTTTGGTGAAGTTTTTTGGTTTTTTAAGTTTTTGGTTTAAGTTTTGTTGGTTAAGTTTTTTGGTTAAGTTTTTTGGTTTTTTTAGTTTTTTGGTTTAGTTTTTGGTTAATTTTTTGGTTTTTTTGGTTTTTCAAAGTTTTTCGTTATACTAAATCTCCGCAACTGCTTTGCCCATTACCTTGAAACTTCACATGGGTGTTTACATCATCTATATTTTCATTCTACCCCCTCTCGTGCGGCCCCTGTCCAATATCCAAGATCAAATTACTTTGAAGTTTTTTGGTTAATGTTTTTTGGTTATGTTTTTTGTTTAAAGTTTTTAAATTTTTCGTTATACTATATCTCTGCAACTGCTTTGCCCATTACCTTGAAACTTCACAGGGGTGGGTGTTTATCATCTCTATATTTTCATTCTACCCCACTCCCGTGCGGCCATGTGCCCAATGTCAAGGTCAAATTACTTTAATTTGAAGTTTTTGGTTTAAGTTCTTTGGTTAAAGTTTTTGGTTAAATTTTTTGGTTAAGTTTTTTGGTTAAAGTTTTTGGTTAAGTTTTTTGGTTATTTTTTGGTTAAAGTTTTTCGTTATACTTTATCTCTGCAACTGCTTTGCCCATTACCTTGAAACTTCACATGGGTGTTTATCATCATTTATATTTTCATTCTACCCCCTCCCGTGCGGCCCCTGTGCCCAATGTCAAGGTCAAATTACTTTGAAGTTTGTGGTTAAGTTTTTTGGTTAAGTTTTTTGGTTAAAGTTTTTCGTTATACTTTATCTCTGCAACTGCTTTGCCCATTACCTTGAACTTCACATGGGTGTCTTTATTCATATTTATATTTTTCATTTTACTACCATCCGTGCGGCCCCTGTGCCCAATGTCAAGGTCAAATTACTTTGAAGTTTTTGGTTAAGTTTTTTGGTTAAGTTTTTTGGTTAATTTTTTTTGTTATGCTATATCTCTGCAACTTGTTTGCCCATTACCTTGAAACTTCACATGGGTGTTTATCATCATCTCTATTTTCATTCTACCCCCCTCCCGTGCGGTCCCTGTGCCCAATGTCAAGGTCAAATTACTTTGAAGTTTTTGGTTAAGTTTTTTGTTTAACGTTCTTGGTTAAGTTTTTTGATTAAAGTTTTTCGTTATACTATATCTGCAACTGCTTTGCCCATTACCTTGCAAACCTTCACATGGGTGTTTTTAATCATCATCTATATTTTCATTCACCCTATACCCCCCTTTCCGGGTGCGGCCCCTGCCCCGCCAATGTCACGGGTCCAAATTACTTGAAGTTTTTGGTTTTAAGTTTTTTTGGTTCAAATTTTTGGTTAAAGAAAGTTTTTGGTTTAAGTTTTTTGGTTTTTTAAGTTTTTTGGTTAAAGTTTTTCGTTATTACTATATCTCTGCAAACCTGCTTTGCCCCATTAACTTGAAACTTCACTTGGGTGTTTATCATCATCTTAATTTTCATTCTATAACCCCCTCCCGTGCGGCCCTTGTGCCCAAATGTCAAGGTTCAAATTACTTTGAAGTTTTTGGTTAAGAGTTTTTTTTGGTTTTAAAGTTTTTTGTTATGCTACTATCTCTGCAATACTGCTTTGCCCATTACCTTGAAACTTCATCAATGGGTGGTTTATCATCATCTATTAGTTTTTCCATTCTACCCCCCCTTCCGTTGCGGCCCCCTGTGCCCTAATGTCAAGGTTCAAATTACTTTGAATGATTTTTGGTTAAATTTTTTGGTTTAAATAGTTTTTGGTTAAGTTTTTTGGTTAAAGTTTTTTGGTTTAAAGTTTTTTGTTATACTATATCTTTTTTTTTAGTGTCCATGCCTCGCCACAAGGCGCGACATGCAGGCCGCGGCCATCGAGTTTGGTTAAAGTTTTTTGTTAAGTTTTTTGGTTAAGTTTTTTGGTTAAAGTTTTTGGTTAAGTTTTTTGGTTAAAGTTTTTCGTTATACTATATCTCTGCAACTGCTTTGCCCATTACCTTGAAACTTCACATGGGTGTTTATCATCATCTATATTTTCATTCTACACCCCCCCCTCCCCTCCCGTGCGGCCCCTGTGCCCAATGTCAAGGTCAAATTACTTTGAAGTTTTTGGTTAAGTTTTTTGGTTAAAGTTTTTGGTTAAGTTTTTTGGTTAAGTTTTTTGGTTAAAGTTTTTGGTTAAGTTTTTTGGTTAAAGTTTTTCGTTATACTATATATCTGCAACTGCTTTTCCCATTACCTTGAAACTTCACATGGGTGTTTATCATCATGTATATTTACATTCTCCCCCCCCCCCTCCTTCCGTGCGGCCCCTGTGCCCAATGTCAAGGTCAAATTACTTTGAAGTTTTTGGCTAATTTTTGTTCGCGCCCGCTTGCGGAAAGCGCGATATAGTCGGCACTTTGGGCGTACGTATGTACGTATGTACGTACGTGTCCGGGTAAAGTTTTTGGTTAAGTTTTTTGGTTAAAGTTTTTCGTTATACCATATCTTTATTTTAGTGTCCATGCCTCGTCACAATGCGTGACATGCAGGCCGCGGCCATCTAGTTCTAGTAATCTTTTATATGAGGTACCTTGTCAAATGCTGCTTTGAAATCTAGGTATACAATGTCCACACCATTACCATTGTCAATGACTTCTGTCCAATCATCAATATATTCAAGCAGTTGGGTCACACATGAATAGCCTCGTCTAAACCTATGTTGATAAATTGAAATTGGGCTATTGTCAGTTAAATGTTTGACAATCTTCGTCTCGCCCACCTACGCAATCGACATGTTACTGCCACTGAAACCGCTATTAACACGGTAGGCAATGATAATCGCACATTCACCCCAAAACTGTAAGAAATCGATTTCGCGAGGTTGGTCTGCGAGCACGTCGTCCCTACGTTGGTCTGCCTCTCACTCGTGCACGTCGCGCGCGTCCTATGTACATGCTCCCAGACGATTTCCAATGAGGCAATGGAGACAAGTATTTTTCACAGATGAGTCCCGGGTTCACTCTTTTTCGTCCGGACGGTCGACGTCGTGTATACCGACGTCGTGGGGAACGCTTCGCCGACGCTTGCGTTCTTGAGAGGGATATGTTTGGGGGTGGCTCGGTTATGGTCTGGAGAGCGATATCTCACGGGGTAAAGTCACCGTTGATTGTGGTAGCCGGGAATTTAACCGCCGTAAGATATAGGGATGAAATCCTCCGCCCGGTTGTTGTTCTATTTGTGCAACAGCGTCAACTAATTTTCCAGCATGATAATGCCCGGCCCCATGTAGCCAGAGTTTGTCAATACTTTCTCGCTGACCATAACATTAACCCACTCGACTGGCCAGTGTACAGTCCCGATTTGTCCCCAATCGAACATTTGTGGGACGAACTTGACAGGAGGATAAGGGGGTGTCGGAATACCCCTTCTAATCTCGACCAACTAAGGACTGCATTGTTGGAAGAGTGGAACAATATCCCAATAAGAAGGATAACTGCACTGATGAATTCCATGCACAGGAGAATCAGGGCTGTGACAGATGCGCGAGGGGGGCATACGAGATACTGACAACACAGTGGATTTCACTGTGCGATATTGGGGGATACCGTCAATTGTGATTCAATTACTAATGAATTATCGGTCAAATCCTAATGCAATTCTGGTAATATGTTGACTAAAGATGTTTTTTTAATACTCATATAAAATAGTGTATATAACAGCAAACACATCACTTTAAAATCACCTCAAATGTCTACCCTGCGTTTCTTTATCCTTTCAATAAATGTTAATTGTTCTAGGAAATTTATTAGGAAACATCCACATCCCCACCTCTCTCACAATGCATTGATAAGCGACCATAGCGTCTTATATTTTTACTAGGTTAGCTCCCTTGGAGCTACCTAGTATAGCAGTCGTAGCTATGGAATGTCAACTATTTCTAAATTTAAACTACCATTATGAGTGTCGAACTTGTAATGTTTCATTACTGAATTCGCACATGTAAACGGAAGAATATAGCAGCACACAGTCTGAGTTATTTAATTATATATTTACATTATGGTCTATGTTTTGTTATACTGTCCCATTAAACAATATTTAACAGAACTGTGACCAGATATCACACCAGTTTAATGAAAATGTATCTCGCAGCCATTCTGGCGCTTTTGAGGCCATATAAAGTTGATTTATTGAATATCATCCGAATGTTGGGGACATATAGGGCGGGTGTAATGCGTTCTCTTCAAATGCATTCAAATACAAAATAATCTGGAATTACTGTTTTAGGGCGGGTGTGGATTTTATTAATTAAATTAATTTTACATTGCCTGATGATCTCTGAACAGAGCCGCCGGACACCGCGCACCACACCCGAGACACCGTTGCTGTGTGTTGAAGGATTATTACTTCCCGCGCTGTTGATTTAGATCCAGCCGCAAATTTTTCGGCTCATTCTCTCGTAGACACAAAGAGTAGGATAGTAATGTTGGTTTATAATTGTCGTCGGTGCGATGGTGTGCGTGGTTGGTCAATAATATTATTTTTTTTGTTTTCATACACGGTGAACATGGTGAAATAAAAACG
This sequence comes from Conchocele bisecta, assembly GCA_029237695.1. Classification (NCBI taxonomy): domain Eukaryota; kingdom Metazoa; phylum Mollusca; class Bivalvia; order Lucinida; family Thyasiridae; genus Conchocele; species Conchocele bisecta. Next base: position 3,992,362 of record CM055275.1, on the reverse strand, counting down.
TTTGAACAGTCTGTTGATGTAGCTGGGTGTCAGAAATCATCATTGTGGGTGTCTTCATAAATATTTAGTTAATATTTTAACACCCTCGGAATAAACAGACATACTTTCTGAACTATGTAACACTCACCTGAGGCTGTGTAATGAGTTTTCGTGTCTGATGCTCAAAGTGACAATTATAGTTCGATTCTGTTTAATTAGTAGAGTACCTACACCATAATTATGATTTTAATTGTTCTGACCATTGTAATGCTTTATATGTTAAAATGCACTGCAATCCAGAGTGATAATCCATTGTATTTGCCATATAATGTACTAACACAAAATCACATGTTCTTATTCTAGTGGCTGACTCACTTCAGGATGATGCATCATAGGATAAATGTGTCCTAATAACCAAAACGAACTGTCAGAGCATTTTTACTTTTAATATTTTCCTGATATTACACAGAACTGGTCAACCATAATGAGTTATTTACCTAATTTTTGGGGACTTTCATTCAAGTTTGTGGAGAATTTACATTCTACTCGACCAGGGTTGAGGGTGAAATCACCCCAGATTTAGGTTGACTGGGGGATGGTATATAACCCCCCCCCCCCCCCCGTTTCCTGGTTCAAGAGCTCAATTCTGATAAAAATCTTGAGGCGACCACTCTGTCAGTTTTCTCCCAAAGTTCCAAATTATAAATTTCACCATTCCCATCAACACTGTTTCACTCTAACGACTATGGTAAGTACAGCTGGAAATACATTACCATTTCCGTGAGCTCCCTGCTGTACATGTGTGTACAGACACTGAACAAATACATAGTTGAACTGTTCACTGTTATTCCTGACAAAATCCCCAGAATTATCCACCTAATTTCCTCCACCCTACACACTCCAACAGCCGGAGCATAACAATATGTCTTTATTATTTGAAAATATATACTCAACATCAATTTTAATTGTTATATTCTAAGTATAAGTTTGATCGGAAGTTTCGGGTGTGCGAAGCCATGTACACTTACATGTGTTTTCAAATTGATTCGTGCAGTACAACAACAATGGCGGAACCCTGATCTCGCGTAAACTTTCGGACACGTGATGCACATATTTCCGGTGTTGAGTGTCATATCTGTCAAAATACAAAGGCGACCTTTATTTGTATACTTGTTTCTGATAATTATCAAAATGTGCACAGACTATAAAAGTAAGTAAGTAATTTGTTATTATAGTGACATGTGTAAACGTACAAGAATAAATATAACATTGATAATCATACTAATTACACCCGACCCATTGGACCTATATGTCACCTTGTTGCAACATAAATGTTTCACTTGATTAAAATAATATCTGGTGTTTGCAGATCATGAGTTTCTGGTTGGATGCATTTGCAGGACAATGACCGGACCAACGCTCAGCCCCCGACCCACGGTCACAGCAGCTTACGGAGCACTTTACTCCTTAATACTGACAGAATTGATGTCTTAATGTGACCGTATTCTGTACAAATGCGTGAGCAGGTGGATTAGCAGGATCGGGATTTCCAGCAAATACATGCGACCGAATTATACAATTTGGCTTGTCGATGAACGCTAAACTGTCAATTGGCTAGTATTATTGAACAGAGCGAAGTTCAATCATGCGGTGTTACTAATCAACATAATCTGGATTTACTCTGGTCACAAAGGAAAGAAATAGGTGTATACGTCAGTCGCTGAGTGAGGTATTGTGGAATAACTGGTGAGCAAATGTGTCATCCAAGTTAATCACATTTGACGACTTTCACTTGTGATAGTGTACATGTCCTTATTTTGTCAAATTAAGGGTTTATTTGTGAAAAGTGTATAATATTATGCTTATCAGCATACGGATCACCGCAGTCTGATGAGGAAATAAACTGCTCAATAAATATAACACATACACACCAGACCAATGCGATGCGATATGTTGGCCTACAATATATACCCAGACCAATCTACACGGGCACGCTGGTTGATCCGGGTATACACTGGTTGCCCTGTTGTATGGTAGCCTCATTTTAGGTTTGATATTATTGATTTAAGATGGTTATTGTGATCAAAGATTGTAGGATTTAGTTGTAAATGATGTTTCGGCGTCTCAGATATGCTTTCACAATATATTTGCTTATTTGTCTAGCACAGTTCTGAATAAGAAAGCGAAGTTTATCTGTATCACTTAGAGTTGTGAAGTTAACTGGTGTATTTAGGTGATTAAAAAGGTTTGTTCTTATGTCTGTATACAGTTCACAGTGTAGAATGAAGTGAGTTTCACTCTCTACTGCCTGCAGATCACAAAATCTGCATAGCCGCTGGTCGGGGGTATCACCTATATATCGTCCTGTTTCGATTCTTAGCGGGAGTATACCGCACCGGAATTGTGCCATTAATGACCGTTCATATTTCTTCATGGAGAGCTGCAGGTACTGTTCTTGTTCGAAGCATGTTTTGTATGTAATATATGTTCTTAGTTTAGGAACGTTAGTCACGCTTTGTTGCCAAATATTCGAGTAATAGTTTGTGATATGTGTCTTTGCAACAGTGAGATTTACCACCATTGTGTTGTCATAGTAGTTTGTCAAATTCAATTTGGTAAACACTTCAGGTTAGAAGACACCAAATGGTGCGAAACCGCCCAGGGTGTATATTACACTATTTAGGGTAATGCTATGTGATTTTATGGAGATTTGTGCTTTTAATTCATCATCTATTAAAATTCTCCATAGTTCTGTAGTAGCTCAATTTAAGGCAGAATGTGGACAGTCACATGGTGGAGTTACACAGCTGCTGTGTGACAACCATTCGAGATATTTGCTCCAAACTTGGTACTGTATCCAGGAATAGAAGCTAGTTTTGAATAGTGAATATTGTAGAATGATTTGTAGTGGGACTGGTACACTTATAGGTTAGAAGACACCAAATGGTGCGAAACCGCCCAGGGTGTATGCAAAAGTAGTCCGGTATAAAACACTAGTGCGGTTGTTTCGAGGTCACAGACACCGTTTGCTTGCACATCTTGATCCATTACTACCCAGTTTCACTTGAGGAACATTTTGGGGTGCCTTTAACACCAGTTTTCAGCATATTTGTAGCATTTAAAAGAAAACACTGAACCTGTTGGTCACTTGATGTAAACGGAGTTCCCGTGGCCAAAAAATGTACACAATATTGGAAGATATGACAAGGTTGGATTTTTCTTTCTTAGGAGGAAGTGAACCTGTTGTTTAGTTCATTCAGAACCAGTACAGACTGGCTGCAGGTTATGTACAAGTGGGTCCCACAGCATCCATACGAATAGTGAAAGTAGGAGAGACTGTCCTTATTGGATGGCATTCGGTTAAATTATATAGTAAAACTATTTGGTGGTGTCTAACCTTCACGCAATTCACTGCACCAATTTTCACAAAGTATATACTCTCTTGTGAATGCGCGTTTTGTTATTCTATTGCCATATATATTTATTTTCCGTGAATATTATGTATATTCTACCATGGGTAGTTGCGTTTACTGTAGACTCCACGCACTTTAAACATACTTTAAACATACCAACTGTTTTTCATACTACGGTATATACAACCCATAGTTTTATTCCTTAAGTGATGACGAACAGACAGTGCCGTCGGCGATAAATAACAGTGAATGAAACCCATGAAAAGTTACCACACGTGGATGCAAATGGTGTCCGGTTTAGAGAGGTTCCATTGTACGTACGAACGTGCACATGCATACATAAGTGTAAATACCTTACTACCTGCGCCCAGCTTAACGATTTCTTGATGAGGCTACCAATCATGACTAACTGCTTCAGGAGACATTGCTAATTGAATACGTAGTCCCAGAGCATTATACGTAGAATTGAAAGATATCGGGATACAATGGTTCCGATATAGGTCAGGAATTGTCAGAATTAAAACTCGCCATGAATTCCACTGAAGCCTAATCCAGGTGACATCCAAGATAAATATGTTATGTAAATGTGACGATATGAAGGTTAGTAAACACTAAAGAATTTTACTATATAATTTCTGTTTCTTCTTTTCTAATTGTGGAATTGTGGAATTGGAACATATTGTATTTTGACCCACCATCCCTTATCGGATCTCAGACCTAATACTCTTGGCATAATGCCTAACTCGTGGCCTAATGCTTGTCTTTCTCAAGGCTATCCGCAGTATAAACAAGAAATGCGTCTGTCGAACGCGGATGCCACCTGCAGCATATTTGAGAAACTGTGACAAAGTGGTTAACCGAAAAGTGTGACGGACGGACGGACGGACTGACGGACGGTCCAAACACTATATGCCACCCGTTTCTTCGAAACACGGTGGCATAACAAACAAAACGGTTTCGTTAAAAGATACGACAAGCGTATCGATGAATATTTACACCTATGAATTCATAATGCAAACGCCCATTCGACGTACTGCGTTTACATCCCAATGCAATACATTAGACCCACGTGCCGTCGCGCCATGCTGTTGATTGGTTAAAGTTCGTTTGACGTCCACAAATTCCACGAGGTTGTCAATAACTGCACGCTATTGACCGGCAACGTCGCTGTCCCAAGAATTGCAACAAATTGACGTAAACAAATATTGTTCTTAATTTTAACGCCATATTTGGTTATTTACATTTCATAAGATGCAGTGTAAATATCAGCAATACAACCATGGGCTGTTGCTTTTATTATAGGAATGAATGGCCTTTTTGTGGAATTTATCGGGGTATAAACTTGGACAAGTCGCGGGAATACTGGACGAAGGCCGGAAGGCCTCGTCCAGTATTCCCGCGACTTTTCCAAGTTTATATCCCCGATAAATTCCACAAAAAGGCCATTCATTCCTTATAATTCCAGCATTTGAAATAAATTCATCAAGAAAATGTGTTTATTTTCCGTTTTCTTAAGAATTATTTTAACCTCGCCTGACGGTTACGGAAAGTAGTTCGGCATGGAGTTTACTGGGATATAATTGTTGAACGGAGACTTGCAACGGACCAATCAAATGTTAGGAAATTGTGTAAATATTTTTTGTGCTGGAATTATTGAGGTGTACAATACATTTGGTCTGATTACAGTTTGCGAGGAGTCATTCGGACAATATCGTGGCCTAAACTAGCTTAATTTCTTTTTGAAATAAATTAGGTGGCTTTATAAAAGGTCGAAAAGGTGACGGCAAGCATCAATAGACTGTCGACTATTTACATGGCATCAATCCGTTGATTATAATCCGTTGATTATAATCTAAGTTGGCGATTAGTCTACTAGTAATAACCGTTATTTTACCTTTACCACTGCCATCGCTAATTAACCTTGATGAAGCGAAGCCGGTTTAAATGCTCCTGTTGTCTGTCGATGTTTGGCATTGATCTCACGCGTCTGTGCAGTGAAGTGACCACTGTCTATTCCACGTATTGCTGCCGACGAATTTTTGGCTATTTAACGTATCAAATCTAAAAATATTTAAATGTAAGTACTTTTTTTAACAATAACAAAAAAGTCACCCTCCCCAATTTTTTTTATTTGATGAATTTCCAACAAATATTGATTTTATTGCGAAAAAACGGTTTTCCTATGGGAAAACATGGCAGAAAAAAGGGGCGAGGATTTTCAAAAAAACCAAAATGTTTAGAAATTGACTCCGAGATAGATTGGAAATAATGTAACTAAGGAAACAAAAGTTAGATTTTGAAAATCAGTCCACAAATGCCCTTTTTTTTTTAAATTGTGTTTTTAGCCCCATGTTAAATTCCCATAGGAAATACTTTTTTTCGCAATAAAATAATTATTTGATGGAATTTAATCAAATAAAAAGAAAGTGGGAGGGTGACTATTCTGTTATAGATGAAACAGTACTTACATTTAAACATATTTTAGATTTAATATGTTTAATAGCCAAAAGTTCGTCAGCAGCAAAACGTGGAACAGACAGTAGACTGCGATAGCATTTGTGACACGCCATGTGATTTTGTACCTTCGGACATCTGCGTAATTTCATGAAATACGTTTACAAAATTTACAATCTTTTCCATAAATGGCGTCAAACGTTGACAAACTTTTCAGAGTACATGCGGAATGATAGTCTGCATGTACTCTGAAGTTTTTGTCATCTTTTGACTTTATTTATGACAAATATCGTAAATCTTGTGAACGCATTTAATGAAATTACGCAGATGTCTGAAGGTACAGGGGCCCGTTTCACTAAACTTCGTACGACTAAAATGTTAGTAAGTGCAAAATTATGAGCCTGTAAATTTCACATTAACAATGTTTTCATGTAAACAATTATTGGATTTACATTTATTGAGAATATGCTGCATCCTATGCTCAATAAATGTTAATCCATCAATTGAAATTTCCAGACGATCCTAAATTTGCACTTGCGAACATCTTAGTCGTACGAAGTTTAGTGAAAGCAGTGGGACCTCTCTACACCCTGGAAGTTTCTCCAGGGTTTTCTGGTGTAGAAATTATCCAGTGGCACTGTAGTGTTTTGTTTCACATTATAGGAATGAATGTCCTTTTTGTGGAATTTATCGGGGTATAAACTTGGAAAAGTCGTGGGAATACTGGACTTTTTTTTTTTGATTTTTTTTTCGAAAATTGTAATTTTTTAAGGCCTCGTCCAGTATTCCCGAGAATTTTTTCCAAGTTTATATCCCCGATAAATTCCACAAAAAGGCCATTCATTCCTTATAATTCCAGCATTTGAAATAAATTTATCAAGAAAATGTGTTTATTTTCCGTTTTCTTATGAATTATTTTAAATGCGCCTCACGGTTACGGAAAGTAGTTCGGCATATGGGAGTTTACTGGGATATAAATTTTGGATAGAGACTTGCTACGGGCCAATCAAATGTTAGGGAATTGTGTAAATATTTTTGTGCTGGAATTATTATGCTATATGCTATACTGATGGTCAGGAACGGAATACAGTAGAACTCAGGAATTTGATATATGCCATTGTTAACGTATAACGTTAACGAGGTGTATACCACGAAAATAAGCTGATGTTAAAATTGCAATTTCTGATTTATCCGGACTGTGCATCGGTGGTGTAAAGTTCCAACGTAATCACAATACGTGTATACGAGACAAGACACAATGTTTACATCAATAGCGTGACTGAAATGGACAGTGTATACGGATTTACTACATGTAACGTGATATTTACGAGAAATTAATTATAAATATTATTATGTATGCTATCACTGGGTGACATGTATCACTGAAAATTGCGTACTACAGTCGAACCTCCACGAACGGCCACCTCTCTACAACAGCCACCTCTCTACAACGGCCAAAATTTCAAAACGCAATGTGATGAATTGCGACCACAGTTAGTGTACGTAATTTGATAAACTTTGTGGGGGATTTTGTTAATTCTTCATCAGAACTGGCAAGTTGGGAGTGCTTTAGAATCGTCTCATTGAGGACGGTACGAGAGGTTATGTGCAGTTACGTGCCCGATACTAACAGTGGCAATGATAGCATTGTGATGGATGTCTTCGTTTGGTCTGGTTTGACTATATACTATGTTGTTACGTTATACAAATTTGGAGAGGGTGACTTTTGTTATTGGCTACAAAAGTAGTTACAACATTTAAATATTTTCTAAATGTAATGTGTTTAATAGCCAAAAGTTCGTCGACAGCAAAAAGTGGAACAGACAGTAGTTCATTACAAATCCATTACCATGAAATTACTTAAAGTAAACATGCACATTATTTTGCTGCCGTTACTACTGTGCAATTTCGCGGATATTTGTAAATCCGATAAAGCACTGGTGACCATCGTCAACTTCGTGATTGGGAACGAGGCCCATGACCCGTTTCAACATCGCCGGTCCGGGGCCGGAGTGGACATGGCACTGGAGAAGGTTAGGACAATACTCGGGGACCAGGTCGTCATTAACAGCGTGAACCAGGTGTACAATGCCCCATGTACCGCGAACCATATTGGGGCGTTGGCCTGCCAGATATACCATGCCCATAACGTGACGGCCATTATAGGTCCTGGTAAGTCGTTTTTATTATATCAGGGGACCATATAAGGAATTAGTAATTGAGTATTGTCACTCCATCATTTCTGAAGCAATTGGGTATTTCAATATTTTAATTGGGTAAAAGAAAATCACACTACTGTTTACACATCAACAGACAGCACTTTTTGAATATTTTGCTTCGAAATGAAAATATGTCTTGGTATTTCATTAGAATTGTCTCCTTGGAGACAATTCTAATGAAATACCGAGATGTATTTTGATGGAAAATAAGCAAAATATGCTATATTTGTGGTCTGTTTATTGTAACCACACATTTGTTATTGCTTTTTGATACTCGCTACTTCTGATTTCAATTGGGTTTTTGGCAATTTTAATTGGGTATTTACGCAAATACGCAGCTTATCTGGAGCCTTGTTATATGCGTACTTTCGTATGTATACAATGGAACGCAATCCGTCAATATTTTTCCACATTGACGTCTCGTGAGTTCATATTGGTCACTTCTGGAACTACGCTTCACCTTGCAAAATAGTTAATTCTTTTTGATCTTGCAAAATAGTTCATTCTAAATCACCTCTAATTTGTTTATTTTATTTATATGTTGTATATGTTTGAGGTGCATATATCTTGGGAGTGAGTGAAGGTATATAATAAAAAAGGTTATTTGATTATTGTTACATGGTTTCCGTTGTTTGCACATATGTGCACATATGTGCAAACATATAGCGCGTGCTGTTTGTATTTTGGCTTTAGGCAATGCTCATTCCGGGGCCGCGCGTAATGGAAGTGCCTTCATGACGTCACTACGCGGAAGTGCCTTCATGACGTCACTACACGGAAGTGCCTTCATGACGCGGCCCCGGAATATGTATACATCAAATTATCTACGTGAATGGGACGATTTATAAAAGTACTGAAAATACTGAATTTAATGCTCAAATTACATCAGTTTTTTGTAAAACGTACTTACTTTTAAATATTGTTTAGATTTAATGCGTTTAATAGCCAAAAGCTCGTTGGCAGCAAAACGTGGGACAGATAGTATTATATACGTACTTTCATTGTCCATCAAAACAAAATGGAACGCAAGCCGTCACTATTTTTCCATATTGACGTCTCGTGAGTTCATATTGGTGAGTGCCGGAACTACGTTTCACCTCGCAAAATCACAAGTCATTTGTTTATTTTGTTTATTTGGTAAACGTTTTGTGACGCACTGAACTTGCGAGTGGTGTATGCCTATAAATAAAAGGTCATTTGCAATATCGTTGCGCGGCGGTACGAGTGACATATATCGCAATAATATAAGGTTTGATCATGTTGACGGGATAAATAGAATAGTAGGTTAGTGATAGCCTAGCCTCGCCCATCCCGTTTCCTGAGCCTTGCCAGATATGTTTTCCCATTCACGGCACTAACCTACTATTCTCTATATTTCAGCCTATACGCTGAAAATACAGCTCGTCTCTGAGCTATATACACACAGATGGCTCAGCCTATTGCCGAGCACGGCTCCAAGCTGACTAGCTAGCTGGGCGAATGCGGTTGGGCATTTAGGTTTTACACTGGTTAGCACAGCTCCTGGTCTGAACACTCAACGATGTTTGACAGACGCGATGCTCGTCTAAACAACGTCGAAATGCGTGTGACCAGCAGCTGGGCCGAGCGTGAAGTTGCAACACTTGCTCAGCTCAAATGGAGAGTGTTCGGCTAAATAGCTGGGCGTATTTGGCGTACGCCTCGGCGAAGTGTTTCAACACAGTGCTGAGCACAGCTCGCAGTCTGAACACTGTAAGGGCTCGACAAGCGCTATGCTCGCCGATGCACCGTCCAGCTATACCAGACTGCTCGCTGGGCTGAGCGTGCGACCAACGGTTCACTGTCATTATCCTCCCGCCGAGTGAACGCTATGCTCAAAGTTCTGAACTACTGGCGATGGATTCTGTTCAAGTGAACAGAAGGCGCTCTGCTATGTTGACTGTGAAACACAAAGCCAAGCACTCCCAATTTGGGCAGTACGACGCTTTCCACAGCTGGGACCCTTTCTTAGAAAGGTTCCCGGTCTCTGTTATAGTGACGCGTATTCAACAAAGACAAAATACCAGACCGCCGAGCGCTGATCGAAATTCAGCTAAAGAAGCTGAGAAACATACTTACCTTATGGGGTTTCTTAACCCGCAGTAGTATATAGGGAGTCAGTTCGTTACCGCGAAGTGTGGGGGAAGAATTGAAAGCAGTGGGTAGCCCCATAGGTACCAAAAATAGTAAAATTTCCTGTTAATTTAAAGCGAAATAAATACAACCCACAGTAAAACAAAAGGTCATACTAATTGTTAAAATGTGTCCCCGATTTGCAGCGGTTTCGGCTACCCAACGAAATAGTAAGTCGATTTGCAAGGGTTTCGGCTACCCTATTTCAGCTACCCAACGAAATAGTAAGTCGATATACGCGGGAGGTCTCCCATATAGGAAGTGGAGATTTGGTCGAGGCTACCAAGGTTTCGGCTACTTTTGGAAATCGAGAAGTGGACAACATCGGGAGGCCACTGTGCGAACTACAGAATCCGCTTCGGTGTTGAATGGGGGGGGGGGGGGGACCTCGCACTACACCCAACAAGAAGAAATCCAGATGGTTTGTCCGGTGGCAGTTCTAGCTACCAATCGAAGTTCCCAATAGGGGAGAGTTCGGATACTTTTTTTTCAAAATGGCTACTGCATGTAGAACGGGTCGCGACTACCAGAGTGCTGGTGTACGGAGTCGCTAGTTTCGTTTTTCCCATTCGGCGTACCGGACTGTTTTGCGGAGTGCACGAACTGGGCGTCGGGATCTGTTTTGTTCTTCCGGAGTCTACAGGCCTCTAGAGCCACGAATGGGAACAGTGGTCTGCATACCGCGTACGCCGCCACAGAGAACCCCAGCCACCACTTCGCATTCTCTACGGTTCTCCAGATGTCGTGCACCTCCCGCTCGTCTTTCTTCGGACACGGTGGAATCGGCATCGCCGGAAATCGCGTCCAACAGCCTGCGTTCCAGCGCGTCCAACCGGTTCTCCAAACGTCTCTCCATGTCGAACAGGCGCGTCGATTCTTCGAACGAGCTGGTGTTTCGCGCATCTTCTAGTAGAGCCGTGGGGAACTCGGTAGGGGGGCCAGGCGCGGTCACCCTGTGTACTACGGGGGTAGGGGTTTCTTGTTCTTCGGGTTTTGTACTACGTTCCGCATCGACGGCGTCCCATATTCTTCGAAGGCGAGTGGTACCGATTCCAAATTTCTTCTTCGTATTGTCTGCAGACTCTATACCCCAAAGATTACGGATATCTTCTATATCTTGTTCGGACAAATCTCGTTTTGGTGGCATATTGTTTTGTAGGCAACAGCTATATAAATATATTTTGCCCAATGTTCAACATGATTTGCCTAGGTAAAACCAGGCATACTAGCACCACAAACTAGGCATACTAGTACCACAACTAGGCTTACTCGTTACCAGGCCTAGGCTTACTCGTACCACGACTAGGCATACTAGTACCACAACTAGGCTTACTCGTACCTAGACTAGGCATACTTAGTACCTAGTAACACAACTAGGCATACTAGTACTATAACAACAACTAGGCATACTAGTACACAACTAGGCATACTAGTAACCAACTAGGCATACTAGTAACCACAACTAGGCATACGTACATACTAGGCATACTAGTACACAACTAGGCATACTAGTACCACAACTAGGCATACTAGTACACAACTAGGCATACTAGTACCACAACTAGGCATACTAGTACCACAACTAGGCATACTAGTCACACAACTAGACATACTATGTTAGCCCTGAGTTAGATTACATTCAAAATTTATATCTGGATTATCTAGAGAAAGTTGGCCAAAACCTATAGAAAGCGCATATTTTGTCGAGGCTACCAAGGTTTCGGCTACCTTTTTTAGTAGCTGCAACACCGATTTCTACATTGTATATAGGTGTTGAAAACAAAAATATGCGCTTTCTTCAAATATGTATTGGATTTATTCGACTGTGGCTCTAGCAGGTTTGCTTGGTGCTGTGTTCAAATTATCCTAATAGAAAGCCCCCCTGTAATTACCCCTCGTACTATGTCTCTGCCGGAGATATGGATTAATTCGCCATATTTTCCATGTAGGTTTTTTTCGAACTGTTTTATAATGCTTTCAACAAGTGGGCTCATCAGGTTTTCGTTTTGTAGTGGCTTCTAGCTCCCTCGTGTAACTTTTTTTAGACGTTCTATAATTCCGTCTTGGAAACCTAAAATATCCTCATAGCAAGCCTCATCAAATTTTGTTTTTACGTCTTCTTCTTTTTTAAGATTTATATTTATTTCCAATTGTGAATTAATGTTAGACATTTATATATATATATATATATAACCATGCCTAAATCGGTTATTACGCAGGAAACACTGATATATATTTTGCAGTCCCGTGGAATTGTTCCTGCCTATGAAGTTAGAAAGAAGCACCATATTGGTCCCAAACGCCTTACAGATCTGTGGAAATATGATAAATTTATCATGGGACTTTCTAGAGATAATTGGCCAAAAACCCCGGAAACCCGTGATAAGCCCCCCGTTGGAAGACCTAAGGTGTGTAAGATACCTTCAAAATTAAAAAACGTCCCCAAAATTTCATGAAAGTTTAAAGGGGTTCTGTATGTATCCCATCTTCTAAAACCCTTCTCTTGTCATAGTAAGCGGACAGTCCTAATTTATTTTGGGTATATGTTTTCATAACACCATTTGTCATTCTAAACCCTCTGTTTGTTCCTCTATCCGTTCCAACCTGGTGTAGGGCCTCCATATACCTTCTCCATGTAAGACTATTTTGCCTGGCAGATAACCCCTTTGCTGAATGTTTTAGTTCATTATTTTTAAATTTTTCAACCAAATAGCATTTACTGGATAGAACTATTGCACGATCTCCTTGGAACTCTGTTTTGAATAGCCCTGGTTCTCTATTACTCCATTTATCCCACGTTAGCCATTCTTTTTTATGTTTTTTGAAATCGTCCAGCATTTCTGGTTTTATCATTCCATCTAACTCTCCACCCTTCATGCTAACCCCCATATACAAACTATCCGTATCCATCTGTATTAGTTAAACATCTGCTCTATCTACGTATTTGTCCATAAAATCATAATAAAATTCTAACATTCTTAGTTTTGCATATTGGTATACAGCAATCCCACAGTGAAATGGACGAGTCATATTGGCATTTACTTTTCTTGAGGATATTTCGTAAGAATCTCCTATTTCCTCTAAATCATCGAAATACGCTGATCTTAAAGCTTTGTCCACACATTTTTCATCTTTTGTATACGTTGTGTTGAGGTGTTTTTCAGGGGATTCTATCATTTTCCCGCAACATGAGTTACCTAATAGTTTCATTATATCTGCAATTGGGGACTTGGAGCTATCAACATCTCCGGATCTCCTGGCTGAAGTAACTTCTTTAACAAACCATTCAAAGGGCTTACCTGCTGTATAATTTATTACTCTGTAAATCCCTGTAATTTCTAAACCTTGCTTCAAATACCATTTTAATAATGGGGCAAATAGTAATACTTTTTGAGCAGACATTGCCCCTACTAGTTTTCTACCATCTCCTCTTGCACGGTTTGTTTCTTGTAAATACTGTAACATCTTCTCTGGAACTTCCTCCTCCTCTACAATCCTATTTATAAATATTGGGGTCATTTCAGAAAACTTCTCTTGTAAACTGCTGGGAACCTCTATATCTACTTCAGCAAAGCCAAACCACTTACCATTTAAAACCGCCTTGGAAAACTTATTTATTTTAATAGGGTCGTGAGGGCTGCTTTCCTCGTGTAGTTTCCCTTCGCCACATGGCATATGTTTGCCTAATGTTGATAAATATAGGGCGTTTGCATCAAAACCAAGTACGGCTTCGCAAAGCTTTCCATTTCCATCTGGGGCTGACCTAATTCTCGTAACACCTACTTCAGTGTATCTTGTAAACACAATTGATGGACCCCCAACTAATGCTCCTTTTAACGTTTCATATATTTCCTCAGTGGGGGCATACAGTGGCGGACATATCGCGTCTGCTATCTTACTCTCTTTTGTTTGGTAAGGTTTTATATGTTTTTTATCGTTCCTCTGAGAATATATTGTAAAGCAACTCCTAGTAGGGTAACTGCATCTTTAAACATATCTATACCTTTTGTTTGGTAAAATTTTGTCATTTTTCCGATAGCTTCTAAAAAGGGGCCAACATCCAAGTTGTTATAGTATTTTAACCAGTCTTTGAAAGACTTCATATTTAATCTGTTATAAATGTTGTTGCACTCTTCCAACTGTTTTTTGGTTATCGCTTTATTTGGAGTTAATTTATTTGTCCAATTTTTAAGCGGTGGTAAACCCTCATAAGCTAGTTTATCGGTAGAATCAAACCATTCATAGGGAAGAAGGATTTTTCACCTTCGCATCCATAAGCCTTAACCCATCTATCGTAATCAATACCAGGGGGAAGATACAATTTTACATCTAAAAACATAAATTCTGGTGTAAATAGAAAAATGGTTGTATTGGCTTTCTTTCCTACTAGTACCTTAGAGGTTTTATCCGTTAAAATATCAACTAAATGCTTCTTTATTAAATTAAAATCGTAATTACTGGAATTGAACCCAATTACTGGGACTTGTGAAATCCAACGGGTGATTTCTCGCTGCTGAGAAGTGTAAAGATACTCCATGTCTGCAGGGTACTCATATGTATTGCTACTCCCCACGGCCTCTCGGATATTATCTCCCCTCCTCTTTACATCTTCCATAAATAGGGTTACTAATTGTTTTGGAGAAGTATCGCATATGTGAGTTATACTGTTGGATAGAGTATCTCCTATACTAACACTTATTGGGACATGTTCATTTATAAACTCTAGATCTTTAGTTGGGTTACGCTTTTCTTTACTTCCGTCTAAATATGCTTCAAAATCGTATACAATATGATATGGGTAAATCACTGTAGGAGGCTTTTCGAGTTCCTTTACATCCTCAGGTTTACAAATTGCATCATACTCGCATTCAAAAATAGTTACTAATTTGCACTTACCCTCAATTGCTTCGTCTCTCTCATTGGATCTTCTAAGCTTATTTTTATAATCTTTGCAATGTTTGGGACACCCGTGCCAATAACATCCGTGAAATTGATAAACCGTATCAGTCATAGGGCAATACCTATCCACTGGGGCTCCCGCAATTATTCTTTCTCCACCGTGGCCACATACTGAAGTGTGAATGTGGGGTCCTGGCAAAGATTTTATCCAACTAATTGATTTCTTGCTACAACTGGGTTTTGGGCAGAAAGCTCTTTCGAACGCTGATACTGGTCGATCTATTTTTTCCCCTTTACACGATACTTTGGTTAATCCCTTCATACAAGTCAATGCGTGCCTGGTTAAATTACTGACCTTTGTGAAACGTTGTTTACAGTCAAAACAGCAATAATTGTTTTCAGAGGCTTTATTCATATCTGTAATAAGGAAGGCGTGATCGTTATAGATGCCTATTTTCATCTTTTTATTACCAATCTTGTCGTAATGAGCCGCTACTTTTCTTAAATACCATGTTCCCTCTTCTGTAGGTTCGTATGCATCAATTCCTATTTTAAAACACTCTTCTATTTTCTTGATATCTCCAAATAGTATGGGGCCTTCGGGTTTCGATAACTTATGGGTTTTACAAAACTGTAAATATTGCTGCTGGAGCTCTTTGGTCAATGTTAAACATCTATCGGCCCTAAGCTTCGAAGTGTGGAGCGCCAAGCATCTGAACAAACAAAGATCATCATTGAAACTATCCAGGGGCTTCATCCCTTTCTTATATCGCAACCACTCCGGCTTTCGACCCCCTGCCACTTTTCCAGATTTCATTCCGGTATCTCCTTTAGGAATTTTATTTAAAGACGCTGTTCCATAAACTATTTTAACACTAACCCCATCCATCTTACAAACCTCCATTTTGTACTTGGCCTATCTATTTTATCTATGTTTAATCTATGCTCTTCTTGTTTATTAATCCACTCTTCAACCTCATCGTAACCCCTAAACCACGGACTTCCGGATAAATTTTTATAAAATACCAACGTTGTCGGCTTTCCTCTTGCGTCTCTCTCCTCTTGGTGAATTAATTTGTAAGAAAAAGAGAATCTTAGGTAAAAACTGTCGGTTAACAAAGGCTCTAACTCGCCCATTATCCTTTTGCTGTTATTTATTTGAAGTTTTCTTTTCAGGGTTATTGTAGTTATCCTACGCCCTTTTACTATTTCTTTTTCTTTTTGTTTATAATCTTCTAATATTTCGCTACGTTCCTCTATTAACTGTTGTAATAAACGCGCTTTCTGCACTCGTTTTTGAGGTTTGCCAATGTTCCTGCTTCTAAGACTGAGGGAAGCCTCATCAGCTATATTCTGTGCTATCTTTTCTATATTCTTTTTTTCCACCCCCTTAAATACCCCCCGAGACATTGCACGAGCCATTCTTTTCATAAATTCCTCATTTTTTTCCTTATTTATTAGTGTAGTTAACCCCCTTTCCCTTAACCTGTTTGAAAAAGGTGTACCCATTCTTATTAATTCTGACCTTAATTCCCGAATCCTAGGAGAAGAACTTTTAGATGGATTTACACATCTTTTATCGCTAATCCTTGTGCGAGTTAACTTAGGGCGAGGCGCTCTCGTAACTTTTTTACGTATATCTGTCATTTTTCTAATCATGGAAATTTATTGTTTTATATAAATACCTGTATGGCTTATGTTCAATAGGGTGTTTTTCATTTTTGACAATTAATTAATTATAACACCTCATACTACAGTACAGTAGAAGACACATATTTTGTCGGGGCCAGGGGGCTTTCTGCTAGTTTTCTCGTGTTCAATAGGGTGTTTTTCATTTTTGACAATTAATTATAACACCTCATACTACATTATACAAGAAACCCCAGAACAACAAGAAACCCCTACCCCCGTAGTACACAGGGTGACCGCCCCTGGCCCCCCTACCGAGTTCCCCACGGCTCTACTAGAAGATGCGCGAAACACCAGCTCGTTCGAAGAATCGACGCGCCTGTTCGACATGGAGAGACGTTTGGAGAACCGGTTGGACGCGCTGGAACGCAGGCTGTTGGACGCGATTTCCGGCGATGCCGATTCCGAGTGTCCGAAGAAAGACGAGCGGGAGGTGCACGACATCTGGAGAACCGTAGAGAATGCGAAGTGGTGGCTGGGGTTCTCTGTGGCGGCGTACGCGGTATGCAGACCACTGTTCCCATTCGTGGCTCTAGAGGCCTGTAGACTCCGGAAGAACAAAACAGATCCCGATGCCCAGTTCGTGCACTCCGCAAAACAGTCCGGTACGCCGAATGGGAAAAACGAAACTAGCGACTCCGTACACCAGCACTCTGGTAGTCGCGACCCGTTCTACATGCAGTAGCCATTTTGGAAAAAAAGTATCCGAACCCTCCCCTATTGGGAACTTCGATTGGTAGCTAGAACTGCCACCGGACAAACCATCTGGATTTCTTCTTGTTGGGTGTAGTGCGAGGCTCCCCCCCATTCTACACCGAAGCGGATTCTGTAGTTCGCACAGTGGCCTCCCGATGTTGTCCACTTCTCGATTTCCAAAAGTAGCCGAAACCTTGGTAGCCTCGACCAAATCTCCACTTCCTATATGGGAGACCTCCCGCGTATATCGACTGACTATTTCGTTGGGTAGCTGAAATAGGGTAGCCGAAACCCTTGCAAATCGACTTACTATTTCGTTGGGTAGCCAAAACCGCTGCAAATCGGGGACACATTTTAACAATTAGTATGACCTTTTGTTTTACTGTGGGTTGTATTTATTTCGCTTTAAATTAACAGGAAATTTTACTATTTTTAGTACCTATGGGGCTACCCACTGCTTTCAATTCTTCCCCCACACTTCGCGGTAACGAACTGACTCCCTATATACTACTCCCGCAGCCGAACGTTTATTTGTATTAAACTATACTACCATCGAGTACACGGTTTTACAGTGATGTTGTGTTCTACAATACTAAAGCCAATTATGGAAATAGAAAACATTGATTTACTCAGCCGTTTCGGACGAATATTACAAAAACCTCAATAATACGATACCGGCATACGTTTTTCAACGTTGCAGGAAGGGAGAAAATTACGGCCAGACGACACTGCGTTGTCGTCCCGTATCGATTTCCGACAATCCGGCATTTTCGTCACAATATAAACAATTAAAAAACAATATTTGTTTCGATAATATTAAATTAAAGGAAAATTTAAGAATGAGCCTTCTTTTTATTTGGTGAAATTTGATCAAATATTGATTTTATTGCGAAAAAACAATTTCCCCATGTTAAATCCCCATAGACATCTTCAAAGAGTGAATATGTCTATGGGGATTTAACATGGGAATTTTTTTATGAATTTCAAAAATACTGGACAGATTTTTAAAAATTAACTTTTGTTTTCTTAGTTAGATTTCGTTTTTTGACTCCTCCCACAACTCCTCTACCTCTTTTCCCCCATGTTAAATAGAGAAATCAATTTTTCGTAATAAAATCAATATTTGACCAAATTTCAGGAAAAAAAAAAGAAGGCTCATTCTTAAATTTTTATCAAATTTAACATTATCAAAACAAAATTGTTTTTGCATTGTCTATATAGCCGTAAATTTTGGGCAGGTTTCGTGAAACAGACAGTAGTTACGTCAACTAATATATTGGCCGAGTGTATGTATCAATAACAAGCGTGAAATGACTAGCAATATGGCGAGCCAACGTAGAAAGCATCCTTTATCTGCTAGTATTTGATTGTACGTGCAAGTGGGTAAATCTAGCCGTACCCGGTGACGTTTTTCAGATTGCCAAAATGCAGATGCACCACGATATAAACCTAGGGTGTCGGATATTTCAATTGACGCGTGCATTGCAGCTTGTAGCCCCGCTGCTGACGTCGTTGGAAGACTAGCCGCATCCTGGAACATCCCATTCCTGTCGCCAATGGCAACTAGTTCCTACTTCCGCAACAAACACGACTTCCGGAGCATGACTCGATTGTACTACAACATGCACAACTGGGCGAAAACGTACCTGTACTTCTTCGATATGCATGGGTGGCAGGACGTTGCTATGATACACGTAAGTTGATATTGTACCAGTCATCAACGAAAACTCAATCAAGGATTATTAAACAACCTGTAGCCGATTTAACTAAAATTGCTAAGCATACTATCTAGCTAAGTATCTTTGAGGGAGCAATCATTTATTTTTCCAGAAATGCATTATTTCATATAGAACTAACGACTGCTTGTATTTGATGATTAAACGTATGCATAATTATTATACTGAATTTATTACATTATCACAGACACAATTGATGTGATAATGTAATAAATGCAGTATAAAAAACAGAGAAATACAAATGTATATAGCGATCTAGGCTGGTAAAAATAATAATTCAGCAATAGTATATATGTAATGAGAATGGGAGATAGGTGCTGTAGGATTAGCTTACAAGGTACAACAGGGGCCTGGGGTTAAACTACCAATTTTGATTGAAGGGAAATCTTTAGTTACTGGTCAAGGATAATCTGTGGTCAGTGAGACATTTTAGTACTTGTGGGTAGTTCTTGAATGAGTTTAAATCTTTAAATCCAATAAAACACTAATTAAATCACTCAGTCACTCAATTAATCAATAAAAACTTCACTAATAGTTCAATAATAACCTAAATCAATCAAACACTAACTCACTCACTCACTCGCTCGCTCGCTCGCTCGATCGATCGATCGAATAGTTCACTAATATGTTACTCATACACTCAATATATGAACCAACAAACCATTCATTCACTATTCATCGATCAATTTGTTGTAGAATCGAACCACGCCTTCTACCTGATGGCAGTTCGAGACTGGGCGAGGCCTTTATGGCGGCGGGCAAGACCCTGTATAAGGAGATCAATTTATTACTGGAGTAGAACCACATCTTCTACCTGGTGGGCAGTTCAAGTCTGGGCGAGGCATTTATGGCGGCGGGCAAGACCCTGTATGAGGATATCTATTTATTACAGGAGTCGAACCACGCCTTCTACGTGGTGTGCAGTTCGAGTCTGGGCGAGGCATTTATGGCGGCGGGCAAGACCCTGTATAAGGAGATTTATTTATTACAGGAGTCGAACCAAGCCTTCTACCTGGTGGGTAGTTCCAGTCTGAGCGAGGAATTTATGGCGGCGGGCACGACCCTGTATAAGGAGATATATTTATTACCGGAGTCGAACCACGCCTTCCACCTGGTGGGTAGTTCGAGACTGGGCGAAGCATTTGTGGCGGCGGGAAAGACCCTGTATAAGGATATCTATTCATTACAGGAGTAGAAAAACGCCTTCTACGTGGTGTGCAGTTCGAGTCTGGGAGAGGCATTTGTGGCGGCTGGCAAGACCCTGTATAAGGAGATCAATTTATTACAGGAGCCGAACCACGCCTTCTACCTGGTGGGTAGTTCGAGACTGGGCGAAGCATTTGTGGCGGCGGGCAAGACCCTGTACAAGGAGATTTATTTATTACAGGAGTCGAACCACGCCTTCTACCTGGTGGGCAGATCGAGCCTGAGCGAGGCATTTATGGCGGCGGGCACGACCCTGTATAAGGAGATTTATTTATTACAGGAGTCGAACCAAGCCTTCTACCTGGTGGGTAGTTCCAGTCTGAGCGAGGAATTTATGGCGGCGGGCACGACCCTGTATAAGGAGATATATTTATTACCGGAGTCGAACCACGCCTTCCACCTGGTGGGTAGTTCGAGACTGGGCGAAGCATTTGTGGCGGCGGGAAAGACCCTGTATAAGGATATCTATTCATTACAGGAGCCGAACCACGCCTTCTACCTGGTGGGTAGTTCGAGACTGGGCGAAGCATTTGTGGCGGCGGGCAAGACCCTGTACAAGGAGATTTATTTATTACAGGAGTCGAACCACGCCTTCTACCTGGTGGGCAGATCGAGCCTGAGCGAGGCATTTATGGCGGCGGGCACGACCCTGTATAAGGAGATCTATTTATTACAGGAGTCGAACCACGCCTTCTACCTGGTGGGTAGTTCGAGACTGGGCGAAGCATTTGTGGCGGCGGGCAAGACCCTGTACAAGGAGATTTATTTATTACAGGAGTCGAACCACGCCTTCTACCTGGTGGGCAGATCGAGCCTGAGCGAGGCATTTATGGCGGCGGGCACGACCCTGTATAAGGAGATCTATTTATTACAGGAGTCGAACCACGCCTTCTACCTGGTGGGTAGTTCGAGACTGGGCGGGGCATTTGTGGCGGCGGGAAAGACCCTGTATAAGGAGATCTATTTATTACAGGTGTCGAGCCACGCCTTCTACCTGGTGGGGAGTTTGAGTCTGCGCGAGGCATTTGTGGCGGCGGGCAAGGCCCTGTATAAGGAGATTTATTTATTACAGGAGTCGAACCACGCCTTCTACCTGGTGGGCAGTTCGAGTCTGAGCGAGGCATTTGTGGCGGCGAACAAGACCCTGTATAAGGAGATCTATTTATTACAGGCGTCGAACCACGCCTTCTACCTGGTGTGCAGTTCGAGTCTGAGCGAGGCATTTGTGGCGGCAGGCAAGACCCCGTATAAGGAGATTTATCTATTACAGGAGTCAAACCACGCCTTCAACCTGGTGGGCAGTTTGAGTCTCAGCGAGGCATTTATGGCGGCGGGCAAGACCCTGTATAAGGAGATTTATTTATTACAGGAGTCGAGCCACGCCTTCTACCTGGTAGGTAGTTCGAGACTAGGCGGGGCATTTGTTGCGGCGGAAAAGACCCTGTATAAGGAGATCTATTTATTACAGGAGTCGAACCACGCCTTCTACCTGGTGGGCAGTTCAAGTCTGAGCGAGGCATTTATGGCGGCTGCAAGACCCTGTATAAGGCGATCTATTTATTACAGGAGTCGAACCACGCCTTCTACCTGGTGGGCAGTTCAAGTCTGGGCGAGGCATTTATGGCGGCGGGCAAGACCCTGTATAAGGAGATCTATTTATTACAGGAGTCTAACCACGCCTTCTATCTGGTGTGCAGTTCGAGTCTGGGCGAGGCATTTATGGCGGCGGGCAAGACCCTTTATAAGGAGATTTATTTATTACAGGAGTCGAACCACGCCTTCTACCTGGTGTGCAGTTCGAGTCTGGGCGAGGCATTTATGGCGGCGGGAAAGACCCTGTATAAGGAGATCTATTTATTACAGGAGTCGTACCACGCCTTCTACCTAATGTGCTGTTCGAGTCTGGGTGAGGCATTTATGGCGGCGGGCAAGACCCTGTATAAGGAGATCTATTTATTACAGGAGTCGAACCACGCCTTCTACCTGGTGGGCAGTTCAAGTCTGGGCAAGGCATTTATGGCGGCAGGCAAGACCCTGTATAAGGAGATCTATTTATTACAGGAGTCGAACCACGCCTTCTACCTGGCGTGCAGTTCGAGTCTGGGCGAGGCATTTATGGCGGCGGGCAAGACCCTGTATAAGGAGATTTATTTATTACAGGAGTCGAACCACGCCTTCTACGTGGTGTGCAGTTCGAGTCTGAGCGAGGTATTTATGGCGGCGGGAAAGACCCTGTATAAGGAGATCTATTTATTACAGGAGTCGTACCACGCCTTCTACCTGATGTGCTGTTCGAGTCTGGGCGAGGCATTTATGGCGGCGGGCAAGACCCTGTATAAGGAGATTTATTTATTACTGGAGTCGAACCACGCCTTCTACCTGGTGGGTAGTTCGAGTCTGAGCGAGGCATTTATGGCGGCGGGCACGACTCTGTATAAGGAGATATTCTTATTATAGGAGTCGAGCCACGCCTTCTACCTGGTGGGTAATTCGAGACTGGGTGAGTCATTTATGGCGGCTGGCAAGACCCTGTATAAGGAGATTTATTTACTACAGGAGTCGAACAACGCCTTCTACCTGGTGGGTAGTTCGAGTCTGAGCGAGGCATTTATGGCGGCGGGCACGACTCTGTATAAGGAGATATATGTATTACAGGAGTCGAGCCACGCCTTCTACCTGGTGGGTAGTTCGAGTCTGAGCGAGGAATTTATGTCGGCGGGCACGACTCTGTATAAGGAGATCTATTTATTACAAGAGTCGAACCACGCCTTCTACCTGGTGGGTACTTCGAGACTGGGCGGGGCATTTGTGGCGGCGGGCAAGACCCTGTATAAGGAGATCTATTTATTACAGGAGTCGAACCAAGCCTTCTACCTGATGGGCAGTTCGAGTCTGGGCGAGGCATTTATGGCGGCAGGTAAGACCCTGTATAAGGAGATCTATTTATTACAGGAGTCGAACCACGCCTTCTACCTGGTGTGCAGTTGGAGTCTGGGCGAGGCATTTATGGCGGCGGGCAAGACCCTGTTTAAGGAGATTTATTTATTACAGGAGTCGAACCACGCCTTCTGCCTGGTTGGTAGTTCGAGTCTGAGAGGGAGGCATTTATTGGCGGCGCACCACTCTTTGTATAAGAGATAATATTTATTACAGGTAGCGAAACCACGCCATACTGCATGGTGTAGTTCGAGTCTGAGCGAGGCATTTATGGCGGCGGGCACAACTCTGTATAAGGAGATATATTTATTACAGGAGTCGAGCCACGCCTTCTTCCTGGTGGGTAGTTCGAGACTGGGCGGGGCATTTGTGGTGGCGGGAAAGACCCTGTATAAGGAGATCTATTTATTACAGGAGTCGAACCACGCCTTCTACCTGGTGGGCAGTTCGAGTCTGGGCGAGGCATTTATGGCGGCGGGCAAGACCCTTTATAAGGAGATATATTTATTACAGGAGTAGAACCACGTCTTCTACCTGGTCGGCAGTTCGAGTTTGGGCGAGGCATTTATGGCGGCGGGCAAGACCATGTATAAGGAGATCTATTTATTACAGGAGTCGAACCACGCCTTCTACGTGGTGTGCAGTTCGAGTCTGGGCGAGGCATTTATGGCGGCAGGCAAGACCTGTATAAGGAAATATATTTATTACATGAGTCTAACCACGCCTTCTACCTGGTGGGTAGTTCGAGACTGGGCGGGGCATTTGTGGCGGCGGGAAAGACCCTGTATAAGGAGATCTATTTATTACAGGAGTCGAACCACGCCTTCTACCTGGTGGGCAGTTCGAGTCTGGGCGAGGCATTTATGGCAGCGGGCAAGACCCTGTATAAGGAGATATATTTATTACAGGAGTCGAACCACGCCTTCTACCTGGTGGGTAGTTCGAGACTGAGCGAGGCATTTGTGGCGGCGGGAAAGACCCTGTATAAGGAGATCTATTTATTACAGGAGTCGAACCACGCCTTCTACCTGGTGGGCAGTTCCAGTCTAAGCGAGGCATTTGTTGCGGCGGGCAAGACCCTGTATAAGCGCTCCATCGACTCCAACCAGCCGTACAACATCGAGGCCATACTGCGCAGTTGTAGTGAGCGGTCAAGGGGTGAGTTACACCGGCGAGCAACTAACAAATCGCAGAACTGTAGAACGGAATACCACCAATTAATGCATTACATGTGGAACACACCATTACACGTATGAATTATATTAAATATTTACGTCAGATTCATTGAGTGAAAAAAGTGAATAGTGAGACTAAGTGGGATAGAAAGTGATGTTTGCTAGTAAAGCTGAAACAGATAAAGTATGTTAAAAGCCACAGTAGGGAGCCTACTACTCATGGGCATACTGACTGCATGAACAAGTCTGCGTCGGTCATCATAGTAATGTTATATTACAGGAGTTCCAGAGAATGACGGCTGTCCGAAAAACAGGAAAACATGTAAACATGTATTAGTTTTCGGTCGTGTGAAATTTTCTGAAGGAGATAGAATGGACTTTCGCGGGTATTGCTGTAGGTAATTTGGGAGTAGAATAGAACTATCTGGTGATGGATGTTATGAAACATGAAACCTCGAATTTGTAAGTCTTCCCTGTAAAACAAGCCACCTAATACTAGTTTTTATATTGGTCACGGTGTTGTATGTGCAATATTTATTTTAACCCAATTATACCCAGCCATTTCAATGTGCTTAATATAATTTGAGTATTTGGTAGCCACTCAATGGATGCATATTGCACGTGTGGTCTGACCAGGGTTCTATAAACCAATTATCATACCTTTTAATTTTTGGTTGATGTAAGTCTCTTAAGAAACTTAGGTTTCTGTTTGCAGAGTGTATTATTCGATTGATGTGTGTGGTCCAGTTAAGGTTATTTGAAGTTTCAAGCCTAACATATTTAGTGTTAGAGTTTGACAAAGTAGTATATAATCATGATTGGCAATGTGTTTATTCCTGGTAATTTTGTGGACTAAATTCCATGTCCCACTTACATATTCAACACAATGATCAAGGTCGTCTAGGAGAGATTTGCAAGGTAATTGGTTTCCAATGATGAGATAGACAGCGGTGTCGTCTGCAAAGAGTCTGAGTTGTGAAGTGATACAGGTAGGAAGATCACTGACGTATAAGGGGAAACGATGTGGTCCGAGAACAGAGCCATGTGGTACACCGTATGTGACAGGAACGTCTGATAAAAGTTCACCATGCGACACAATAGTTTGGGATCTACCAACTAGAAAGTAGTGAAGCCAAATAAGGGTGAAGGATGAAATGCCATGCTCTTGTAACTAAAAAAAAACAGTTTAAGGTGGGTAACTTAGTCGAATACTTTACTGAAATCTAACAGAACGAGGTCAATTGGGTTGCCTTGTGTGACGGTACGGGCCAAATTATGAGCTAGTTGCACGAGCAGTGTCTAACAGGAACGCCGTCTTCGGACACACTATAGTATGTTGTGTTTGTTAAACTCTGAAGTCAGGTTTAAGGTACAATATGTTGAAGAACAATGCATAAGATGCAAGTAAAAGCGAGTTTTGTTATTGTTCAATGGAAGTATATATTGTGACCACCCATTTGAACGGTCTCGACGAGACGGTTCACGTGATTGTCGCGGCATATACTTCTAAGCATTTATATAGAATTTAGAATTCTAACAAACTGGCGTATCCTCAGCATGAAATGTGGTAAGAAGGCCAACCATTTATGAATTCCATAGGCATTTATCAGCTAGGTACCGGTAGTAAGGAATTGTCATTAGATCTACATGTACTAGTATTCACCATTAAGACTGATGCATGGTCATATATGAATATACATGGCACAGCGATGGATACTCTAATGGTTTGATATACATAAATATATAGTTTGATAGGTCGAACCAATAGTTTAGTAGGTAGAATAAAACAGTATGAGAAGCAAATAGATTAATCAGGTTGTTAGGTAGGACCAAACAGATTGATGGGTATAATCTAACAGTATTATAACCAAACATGTTGATACGTAGAACAAACATAAAATGAACACATAGATTGATCATGGTGATAGGTAGGACCATCCAGTTATTAGGTAGAATCAAACACGTTGATAGACATAAGCAAACATTATGATAGACACATATAATGATCATGGTGATAGGTAGGACCAAGAAGATTGATAGGGCAGAACCAAACATAATGCCAAACAAATATATTAATCATGGTGATATGTAGGACCAAGCAGATTGATAGGTAGAAACCAAATAGTATGATGAACAAATATATTGACCATGGTGATAAGTAGGACCAAACGGATCGATAGAGTCAAACAGTACGAGAACTAAAGTGTTTGCTAAGCAGACTAAACCAATATTAAAACAAGCAGTTAGATAGGCACAAAAAATGCGTAGTAGAACAAAAAATGTTTGACAGATAAACTCAATCGGTTTGATAGGGCAGAACCAAACAGTATGACAAACAAATTGAATGGTCATGGTGATAGGTAGGACAAACAGATCGATAGGGTCAAACACTACTAGAACTAATGCGTTTGTCAGTAGATCCAAACATTATTAGAAACAAGCAGTTAAATAGGTACAATCAATCATTAGTAGAATACAAGTTTTGAAAGGTTGAACCAAACAGTTTAATAAGTTGAATGAAACTGTAGTAGAACGAAACATTTTAATCATATTTTGAAAGGTTGAACCAAACAGTTTAATAAGTTGAATGAAACAGTAGTAGAACGAAACATTTTAATCAGTTGAATCAAACAGTAGTACGAGGTGCAGCCATACAGTTCTAGGACTTTGCTTATATCTAGAGAACTATTTGATTAACTCGGTTGTGAAATATGTCATGGGAAAGCTGGTTCATTTGTGCAAACAATGACATACCGGTTCCATGGATTAAATCGTAAGATTTCGTAAAGTAGTCATTTATTCACATGCAGTTTGACGTCGTCTAATGTTTTAACACAATTGTTTCATTGGCTTTCGAAGAGCTGTCAGCAAGCCAAATTAACGTTTTCAATGTTGTAATTAATTTTGATGGGGTGCCACTTACATAGTTGCTGTACTTATCGCATGTTTGGTTACCTGTTGTTTTCGTATAATTTATTATAATGTCATCCTACATCTTGATGCTATATAAGAAACACTGGTACACATTTCTGCATACGTGTGTAATATACATGTGACAATAGTTTGCCACGGTATCAGAATGCACAACTGTGAGTTGTAATCACTATGCAGCCAAACATGGAATAACCGCGGATCTTTGCTCCGTCCAATGACGCGTCGTCACAATGTATACTGCAAATTTCCTGCACTACATGCTCCCGTGTTGCATAATATGTTTGCTTTCAAACGAACGAAGTCGAAACTGGGCCAATGTATAGTTCAGACATTTCTTTGGTAGAATGACCAATACAGTGAGAGTCCTTCACCATACAATCCCAAGGTGCATGATCACGTGGTTATAACAGCGACAACAGTGGCTGAAAGTGTTGAAATCTTGAAATAATTATTTGATATTTTCCTTAATATGAAACGGAGTTTGATGGCGCAGCAAACGCGTCTTCATGAGCTGAATTTGGTGGTCCAGGGAGTTTGGCACAGGCTTATGTCGTTTGGGCGAAAATACAGCGACCACCAAACGCAGCTTAACAAGACGCGTTTGATGCGCCATATTTCATCAAAATCCGTTACGTAATAAGGACACTATACAATAATACGTACTTTGAATCGGTACTTGTTGTTGTTGTTAGTACCACGTGATCATACACCTTGAATCTGTACAACTATAAACTCGAAACACAGGTATTTCATGAAATGTTGGGATTTTTCAACTGCTCCGTAGTTACGTTATTTGGTTGTTATAGTTACGCATTGTGTGCGAACGGATTGTCATACGGTATTATTCTTATTTTCAAAACAAGTCCATTTGACCAGGTGTGAAGGGCATATAAAAATGAACAATGTGGCAGGTATATTAAACGTTTTATCAAGGAAGTCCTAGCACTTTATGACTGTACCTCGTAGAACCAGACACGTTGATAGGTAGAACCAAACAGTATGATAAACCCATATATTGAGCATGGTGATAGGTAGGACCAAACAGTTTAATGGGTAGAATCAAACAGTAGTAGAACAAACAGGTTCATATGTAGAACCAAACAGTATGACAAGTAAATAGATTTAGCAGGTTGATAGGTACATGTAGGACCAAACAGTATGATACACCAATAAATTGATCATGGTGATATGTAGGATCAACAGTATGATACACCGATAGATTGATCATGGTGATATGTAGGACCAAACAGTATGATACACCGATATATTGATCATGGTGATATGTAGGATCAAACAGTATGATACACCTATAGATTTATCATGGTGATATGTAGGATCAAACAGTATGATACACCGATATATTGATCATGGTGATATGTAGGACCAAACAGTATGATACACCGATAGATTGATCATGGTGATATGTAGGATCAAACAGTATGATACACCGATATATTTATCATGGTGATATGTAGGACCAAACAGTATGATACACCGATATATTGATCATGGTGATATGTAAGACCAAACAGTTTGATACACCGATAGATTGATCATGGTGATATGTAGGATCAAACAGTATGATACACCGATATATTTATCATGGTGATATGTAGGATCAAACAGTATGATACACCGATATATTGATCATGGTGATATGTAGGACCAAACAGTTTGATACACCGATAGATTGATCATGGTGATATGTAGGATCAAACAGTATGATACACCGATATATTTATCATGGTGATATGTAGGATCAAACAGTAAGATACACCGATAGATTGATCATGATGATATGAATTGTAGGACCAAACAGTATGATACACCGATATATTGATCATGATGATATGTAGGACCAAACTGTATGATACACCGATATATTGATCTTGGTGATATAGGATCAAACAGTATGATACACCGACAAATTTATCATGGTGATATGTAGGACCAAACAGTATGATACACCGATATATTGATCATGGTGATATGTAGGATCAAACAGTATGATACACCGATAGATTGATCATGGTGATATGTAGGATCAAACAGTGTGAGACACCAATAGATTGATCATGGTGATATGTAGGACCAAACAGTATGATACACAGATAGATTGATCATGGTGATATGTAGGATCAAACAGTATGATACACCGATATATTGATCATGGTGATATGTAGGACCAAACAGTATGATACACCGATAGATTGATCATGGTGATATGTAGGATCAAGCAGTATAATACACCGATAGATTGATTATGGTGATATGTAGGACCAAACTGTATAATACACCGATATATTGATCATGGTGATATGTAGGATCAAACAGTATGATACACCGATAGATTGATCATGGTGATATATAGGACCAAACAGTATGATACACCGATATATTGATCATGGTGATATGTAGGATCAAACAGTGTGATACACCAATAGATTGATCATGGTGATATGTAGGACCAAACAGTATGATACACCGATAGATTGATCATGGTGATATGTAGGATCAAACAGTATGATACACCGATATATTGATCATGGTGATATGTATGACCAAACAGTATGATACACCGATAGATTGATCATGGTGATATGTAGGACCAAACAGTATGATACACCGATAGATTGATTATGGTGATATGTAGGACCAAACTGTATAATACACCGATATATTGATCATGGTGATATGTAGGACCAAACAATATGATACACCGATATATTGATCATGGTGATATGTAGGATCAAACAGTATGACACACCGATAGATTGATCATGGTGATATGTAGGACCAAACAGTATGATACACCGATATATTGATCATGGTGATATGTAGGACCAAACAGTATGATACACTGATAGATTGATCATGGTGATATGTAGGACCAAACAGTATGATACACCGATAGATTTATCATGGTGATATGTAGGATCAAACAGTATGATACACCGATATATTGATCTTGGTGACATGTACGACCAAACAGTATAATACACCGATAGATTGATCATGGTGATATGCAGGACCAAACAGTATAATACACCGATATATTTATCATGGTGATATGTAGGACCAAACAGTATGATACACCGATAAATTGATCATGGTGATATGTAGGACCAAACAGTATGATACACCGATAGATTGATCATGGTGATATGTAGGACCAAACAGTATGATACACCGATAGATTGATCATGGTGATATGTAGGATCAAACAGTATGATACATCGATAGATTGATCATGGTGATATGTAGGACCACACAGTATGATACACCGATATATTTATCATGGTGATATGTAGGATCAAACAGTATGATACACCGATAGATTGATCATGGTGATATGTAGGACCAAACAGTATGATACACCGATAGATTGATCATGGTGATATGTAAGATGAATGAAACATATTGATAGCGCAGAACCGAACAGTACTAAAACTAAAGTAGACCCATACAATATTAAGCAGTTAAATAGGCACAACCAATGAGTTTCAAAATAAAAGGTTTGACAGGTAGAATCAAACAGTTTGATAGACAGAACCAAACTGTAGTCCTGATATTGATTAGAATATCTAACTTAACGGAATTAAAGAAAATGAAACCAAAGCGCTCCATGATAATCACTCACGCACATCCTTTAGACACATTCTTATACCAGCCTCTGAAAACATATTTGAAAACTAGATCAAGTGAGCAGGGGCTAACGGATACCCCCGGCTGACGCCCTGTCCGACCAATAACTATTTTCTAAGTAATTTGGCCTGGAAATTAGCTATGAAAGTCACATGGGTGGGCTATATAATGAAAATATGGATGATGATAACAAAGTACATGTATATGAAGTTTCAAATCAATCTGACATACGTTTGCAGAGATAATAGTTTCCCGAAAACTTCATCGTAACTCATACACACGGACGAACGGACAACCCCACGAATGGACGAACAGACGGACGGACGTGATGACGAAAACTATATACGCATCGACATACTTCGTATGCTGAGGATATACTTATAACACACACGTTCAATATTGTATGAATTGTATCAACTTAAATAACATACCTTGCATATGGACTCGATGTAACGACGATAATAGAAGTGCTGCATAAACATATTTTATTATATACCTACCCATGAAATACATAGCTATACGATGTAAATAAAAGTCATATGTTCTCATCGATGAAATAAACAACTTCCGGTGAAAATACGAATACTTCAGCTATCTATATTCATAGCGCGCATCTGCAGTTATAGGCTGCAAATACACATTCATTACCGTATACAGTCTAAACAAACTGCTAATTTCCATGGAGCGGTATATAATAAACAGAATATTCATATTTTTGCAACGAATATGACATATATGTTCATCTCGTGGTGTGAAATGTCCATATTTCACGAGTGCCTAAAGAATATAACATATGTGTTAATATATGTTAATCTCGTGGTGTGAAATGTCCATATGTCACTCGTGCAACGGCACGAGTGACATATGGACATTTCACACCACGAGATGAACATATATGTCATATTCGTTGCAAAAATATGAATATCCTCTATGTATCTTGACGTTATTGGGTCTCATGCATTGTTGCAATTCGGAGGGCTTTGTTTTAATCCCAGTGTCTCCTATGGTAGTGTTTGTGTTGATGATGAAGAAAGACGACGTCCGTCACACGATGCTGGCCGCCCGACGGCTCGGGATGACGGGCGGGGAATACGTGTTTGTAATGCACAGGGCATACGGTGGTGTCACGCCATGGAAACGGAACGACCAGTATGACAAGGTAAGGTCCAAAGCATTTCGTGATGGTGTGCTCTAATTCCGCTTTCCTCACACATTTATAGAGAAGTACCAGGCTAGTGTCTTTTGATATCAAGTTCATCAGGCAAGGCTAGAAAACGCGTAGGAATTCCGAGGCTTGCCGAGGATTTTCTACCGTTTCCTAGCCGAGTCTGATAAACCTGATATCAAAAGACATTAGCACGGTATTCTATTTATCAGGTAACGTTTTAAGCTACAGAATGAGCAATGATGACATGGTTTTCGTTGAAAAGAGCATGGCCGTGTTCACGCTGTGTCAATACACTGACGTTATGCGGTAACGTGATGTGACGCCATTCGAGCAATGAAACGTCAGTTTTCCATTTGTTGTAACCCGGATATTCGTATCCGGAAAATGCCTGATGCAACATTATATTATCAGTCAGTACGTATTCGGTCAATACAAAGCTCGTTACCTGATAGAACACTCATCTGTACCAGAGCTACCTATCAATGTACGGTCGGTCCTAATTTCGTTATTGATTTTCGCCATGTTTTGAGACTATTTCCGACTGTTATCTGAATATTTCTTTCATTATACATTTGCTCTGGCCATCGAATCAAGTTGACAAAGAATAATATGCTACAT
Organism: Conchocele bisecta; assembly: GCA_029237695.1. Taxonomy (NCBI): domain Eukaryota; kingdom Metazoa; phylum Mollusca; class Bivalvia; order Lucinida; family Thyasiridae; genus Conchocele; species Conchocele bisecta. Next base: position 3,959,443 of record CM055275.1, on the reverse strand, counting down.
TAACCCTTAAATGGCGAGAAATGAATATTTCCGTCTGCAGTATGTTTCATTTTTATATTGTCTTTAACCAGTTAACATAAAACATGTTTGGCATACATGAGAATTGTCTACATTGGAGACAATATCAAAGTGTATGATCACGTGGTACTAACAACAACAACAAGTACCGATTCAAAGTACGTATTATTTTATAGTGTCCTTATTACGTAACGGATTTTGATGAAATATGGCGCATCAAACGCGTCTTGTTAAGCTGCATTTGGTGATCTCTGTATTTTCGCCCAAACTTATGTCGTTTTTGCCTAGACCACCAAATGCAGCTCATGAAGACGCGTCAAAATCCGTTGCATATTAAGGAAAATATCAAATAATACTTACTTTGGAGTGGGCGACGTTGTTGTTGTTGTTGTTGTAACCACGATCATGCACCTTGAATATGTATGCGTTGTCAAAACATATTTTCATCGATGACAATGAAAACAAATAAACAGCAGTAGACACAATTTAATTCCGCATTGTAAAGGTTTTTTTGATTTTGGAACCTTGATTTTTCTGATAGCATATACGTATATACACGAAGTAGATTGAACGCTCTCTATACATGTATATGTGCCATAAACATTGAATCAACTAGAAACGGCTGGTGTTGTATAAAGCTCACATCGTATACTCTTAGAATGATCTGAAACTATTATAATGTTTGATCATGTCCAGCCGTGTGCAAACGTTTGATGTGGCCCGAGGGAACTGTTTGAACCCCAAGGCCGCAGGCCGCGGGTTCAAACAGTTCCCGAGGGCCACAGCAAACGTTTGAAACACGGCTGGACATGATCAAACGTTATTGTTACATTTACAACAAAAAACTGATTTAATTTGAGCATTATATTCAGTATTTTCAGTACTTTTATAAATCGTCCCATTCACGTAGATAATTTTCGGTATTCATATTCCGGGGCCGCGTCATGAACGTCATGAACGTCATGAACGTCATGAAGTAGTGACGTCATGAAGGCACTTCCGTGTAGTGACGTCATGAAGGCACTTCCATTACGCTCGGCCCCGGAATGAGCATTGCCTAAAGCCATATGCAAACAGCAATAAATGTTTGTTGTATTCATGTACTGCTTGTTGAGTGTTGTTCCAAAATATAAAATATAAATATATTTACAGTAAAGAGCTTCTTTCAGCCCCTGGCAAAGATATTATGCCATTCTTGGTGTCCGAAATTGTGTTAATTCTGTCATACAGGCGGCTATGCAGGCATTCGATGCTGTGGTGATCACTCAACCAAGGCGACCGCATTCTCCAGATTTTCTTGCATTTGAGGAAGAGGTCAAAGCAAGGTCACTCACAGACTACAATTACACGTATGGCGACAGTCAGGTTTGTCAATTTCCTACCAATTACGCAATTATATTGTTTCTAAAATGTTGATCGAATGACGCCAAACAAATGTTCTATGCAGTTTTATTCCGTGAATGACTTAATATGCGCAACATGAATGTGCTTACTTTTCAATCATTCATGAATATGTATTATATTAAGAATCATAATGCATTTGCGGCAGCCTGTCGGCATCAAAAGTGGAAATGTGATGTCAATGACTTCCTACAACTTCGTTTCATCGTGTGTTCGGGATCGATATTACAAATTAAACAGTGGAACCCCTCTAAACCGGACACCATGAAAACACATGTGATCTTATTATTGATGAGTTTCTTGGTCATTTATCTCAGGTGATAATGTCTGTTCGTGATCGCATAGCACACAAGTACGGCAGATAATGATCAAATGCCTGATTTACAGTGAAACCTGTCTAAGCCGGACACACTGGGGACCTCCCAGGTTGTCCGGTTTATAGAGGTATCACTGTATTACATCACAGTAAGGGTCACCACAGATATTTTTAACAGTGAGGGCCCGGTTGTTCAAAACACCAGTTAGCTTAACGGACTGTTAAATCCTTAACGGACTGTTAAATCCTTAACTGAATGGTTAAAATCTCTCTCTGTAAAAATCCTTAACTGAATGGTTAAAATCTCTGTTAAAACAGAGATTTTAACCATTCAGTTAAGGATTTAACAGTCCGTTAAGCTAACGGATGTTTTGAACAACCGGGCCCAGAAAACAAAACAATGTCGACCTCGGCTATCGGTCGCGTAGCGGACATACTTGTGTTTTATTCGTCAACGATAGTGTAAACATTCCGCCAGGTGTCGCTGTCTGTGGCCAACTACCACGACGCATACCTGATCTACGCGCAGGCGCTAAATGAGACGCTGGCCCGTGGGGAGGACTACACCGACGCCGCCGTGCTCAACACGAAATTATGGGGCAGGAACTTCAAAGGTAAAATGCTGCGTGCTCAACGCGAACATATGGGGCATGAACTGTAGACTTATATCATCTGTACAGTAGCACCTTTCTGCTGTGTACCTAATATTTGTATATATAAATATCGTATACATATCGTATACGTATACTATTGTATATTATTATAGGAATGAATGAAGTTGAGGATGAGTTTCACTATTGGAATGAATGGCCTTTTTGTGGAATTTATCGGGGTATAAACTTGGAAAAGTCGCGGGAATACTTGACACTGGACGAAGGCCAGAAGGCCTCGTCCAGTATTCTCGCGACTTTTCCAAGTTTATATCCCCGATAAATTCAACGAAAAGGCCATTCATTCCTTATAATTCCAGCATTTTAAATAAATTCATTAAGAAAATGTGTTTATTTTCCGTTTTCTTAAGAACTATTTTAACTGCGCCTGACGGTTACGGAAAGTAGTTTGGTATGGGAGTTTACTGGGATATAATTTTTGGACGGTGACTTGCAACGGACCAATCAAATGTTAGGGAATTGTGTAAATATTTTTGTGCTGGAATTATATATATTTAATGAGCATATCGTATGATCGTATACTATTGGTATCGTTTGTACCGTATCATCGTATTATACCGTTCGTTTACATTATACAAACATACTATACGAATATTATAATGAAAAGTCATGCAGAGCATGATGTTATTAGCCGATCAAATCAGGGTAAAGTACATCGAACATATGTAGGTGTCTCTGGTAACATTGTCAATGGTAAACTATTTTCGACCACAGTTCTGTACCCAGCGTTGACATTTTTCTCGATTTTGTGCAGGTTTTGGAAACCCGTTCCCAAATCCATCCAATAGCAGCAATGCCATAGCAGCAATGTTTTGTTGTCACCATTATGTTGCGAAATATTCCAGCGTAACACCTGTACTGTATGCTCTATTTATCTACAAATTACACTCCGCAATACACAAAGTTGTAGTCACTGTGTGTGTGTTTGTCCGAATTCTGTGGCAGCATGCGAGTGGGCGGAGCTACCAGGGCTATATATATCTAGCGGTTACAGTGTCATCTAAAAATAGACTCAAGCTCCTGCGTATTCAGGCACATGCCCAGATTGGCCTAATGTGCCCCATCAGTGATTTTTTGCGCGATGTCGGGCGCAAGACAATCAATAATTTGCGGCATTGACAATAATTAAGGGTGATTGCCGCAATCGCGCGTGCTGGATGCATCCCTGCCATCCCTGCATGATACGTAAACAAATCAAAGTTGGCTATGAAGCGCAATTCTTCGTTTTGATTGGTGGAAAATTTTGTGAATATTAACTAGCGTCAAATGACGCGCATACGCGATCCAATGGGATAAACCCGAGATGCTGGGATAAACCCGAAAATGCTGGGGTTGCTAGTAAGGAGATTTTGAGCAGAGGTCGATTATAAATTAGCCGAATAAACACATTTTACGCGATTATACGTGGCTGAAACTTGTTCTGTTTAATAAATAAAAGCTTTAAATTAGCCCAATAATCGGCGTATGTTGGCGTATATGGCCATTAGAGCCAACTATGGACTTCAACAACAATAACTTCCGGGTTAAATCTCTTCAGGCGTTCAGCTCATTAAGTATTCAAAATTGTGTTATTTGGCTATAAGTAAAGTTTTAAACGGAGATAATTGCCAAAAATGCAAACTTTATCGGTTGATGCAATTTGGAAGTGATACAGAAAAATTCGCGTTCGTAGATTACCGAATAGCGGAGAAAAGGGTTGCTACAAACTTTTTCAGAATTCGATGGATAACCAATCTATTAGCCGATCTATAAATAGATCGGCTAATAAAAATATACGAGATACGTACGTTTATACGATATATGAACGGGGGGGGGGGGGGGGGGGGGTGGGGGTGGGGCTAGCTTTACTGCGGACGGTACGGGAGTACTTTCAAGAGTTACCGTTCGCAACTTGGGGGTTTTCCTATTTTTAAGCACTTCGAATGCACTTTCCTGTGTTTTACGGCATTTAAATTCAGAAACTGTAAACTGTGATCTATGTAAACTCCATGGCTGAACGGGGGAGGGTGCAACCCCGGAGAACCCCCCCCCCCCCCGCCTGATCTCGTACACGTACTCACTATTGTGCACAAAAATGCAAGTAATCTGAAAATGCCTTCGCAAATTCCATTCAGTTATTCCTCTACTACATACGTAATACACTATTCAAGACTTCACAAGGATGTGTATTGTTTGACTTTCCCACACAATAACCATTTCAACCCCAAGGAACTGGAATGGACTGTGATATGCTAATGTTCCGACCAATCCAATGGTCACAAAATGATTTTGAGATTCGTCCATTTATGAAAAGGGGGTGTTTTTGTTCTCAAAAATATTAACATTACTTTCAAAAAGTGCAGATCCTGATGAGACGGCTCGTTACGAGCCGGTTCATCTGGATCTGCATTTTTTGCATAAACCGATATAGCGTGATTTCGGGTTCAAAGGGTTAAACCGTTTAGTATTATTTGCAATTGAAAGAATTTACGATCAGCTTCAACGTATCTCTGGATTATCGATTCATCACATCACATTTAAGAAATTGAACGTCATGATGTATACCATGTTGTAGGTGTGAGCGGGGACATAGCTATAGATTCGAATGGAGACCGGGAGATGGATTTCTCTCTCCTTGACCTGAACATGGCTACTGGCGAACACAGGGTGAGTTGGCACAAAGAGGCTCATGTACTTCAATCGAACCTCTTGAAACCGAACACACAGACAAATTAGTTTGTGCTAATTTTGATGTAGTTCGTTTCCATTTATCTCCTATGATAATGTCTGTTCATGATGGCAAAGCACCCACGCGTGTCTTGAAGTAGTCATATTCATGTTTCACAATGGAGCCTCTCTAAACCGGACACCCTGGGATGTACCCAGGGTGTCCGGTTTAGAGAGGTTCCACTGTATATACGTTTCTCGCAGCTGGAGTGAAAATTCTCCAAACTACTGCAAGTCTTCTACTGTCTGTTTCACGAAACCTTGCCATATTTTACTTCCATATAAACAATACAAAAACATTATTTTATAATATTAAATTTTTATAATTAAGATTGCCGCGACCCGCATGTCGCGCCTGCCGAAGCTTTGATAGTATACCGAAAAACTTTTATCAAAATTTAAGAATTGGCATTGTTTATATAGCCAGTATAACAGACAGTATATCGCACAACATTCACTCGTCTCCAGTTTACAAGTTTCTGACTAATACAATAGTGGTTGCCACGGAGAGGATATATACGTCTCCTTCAACTGTTCAAAGTGCGAAGTTCCCAACCTGCTATTAATGGCCTGATGGCTGTGACTGGAGTAACGGGGCTCATGGGAGTTGTCACCAGTGTATCTCCAAATCAGATAGCACACTTCCGTAGCCTGATAATGATCTGTATGCCTTGTTAGAAGCACGACCGATGTTTCATTGGTGGAATAGCTAAACGTGCAGATCCTGATCACACGGTGCGGATGCTGATATGCTTCTACACTTGCACACAACATCCAGAAGCCCCATTTCTCCAGTCACAGCCACATACATCATACACAATCCATTCATCTCCAGTATACACGCTTACTCGCCCATTTCCGCTCATCTACCAACATTTTCCATCTTGGCTGCATCCACCAGGCAACTGTTCACTACTTCCACTAGCTATCACTAAACACTGCCTATCACAACTCGTGTTCAAATCTATCATAGTATTAAATCCAATGGGGTCCGAACCACTTGGCCTGGGACAAATCACCACATACAACAAACTATTTACAAAACACCACCTACAACAAAAAGATCGGTCTGGTCCACGTTTTGCTGCCGACGAACGCTTGGCTATTAAACACATTAATTCTAAACAAATATTTAAATACAAGTACTTTTTCATCAATAACAAAAAAGTCACCATTCCCTATTTTTTTGTACTTGATGCATTTTAATGGAAAAAAACAACAGTTTCCCCATATTTTGTCCAAGGCCGCGTGCTTCATCCAAGTGTACTGAAACCGGTGCTAGGAGGAGTTTGTGTCGTGAACTCTAGACATGCTGGCACATTCAATAACACAGATGAACAGGTACATTAATTACCTCACGTAGAACGTACTTGGTATATTCTGGCAGTCATGTATCTCTTAACTTTGTGCTGTAATTGTACAATACCTACTTAGTTTAAAATTCATGCTCCACCGAGGCGTGGATCGATATGACCTCTCTAGGCTAACGTGCAAACACAATATAGCCTCGCTGACAAAGCATGGGGTCGTGAGCTCGATCGGAGTTGAAACACCACAGACAACGATGGTGACCATCGTTGTCTGTGGTGTTTCAACGCCGATCGCTTTCGCGACATAGTGGGAATCAGCGTGTCACGACGCGACCACTGTACATGTATTCCAGGTGGTAGCTGACTATTTCGGTATTCTACATGAGATTGTGTTTGAGGCTGGGTCGGAAATCCACTGGCCCGGCAATTCCGGCCCGCCGCCCAATAAACCCCGCTGTGGATTTATGGGAGAGAACCCGGCTTGTCGACCCGCAGGTATAAACGTCTCTAAATTATTTTCTACCAATATATCCAGTAGCGTAACAATTAATGGATATCTTTCCGAGTGTTTTAGTCTAGGAAAAGGAGTCAGACAGACAAGGCTGTCCATTATCCCCATACTTATTCATTATAGCAATGGAAATATTGTCCCACACAGTCAGGACAAAATACTTCGATAAATGGAATAGTTATTAATGAAGAAGAAATAAAGAAAAAGTATGTTCGCAGATGACACCACGTTTTGCATTGACGGCTTTAAAGAATCATTAGAAGCTCCAATCAATACAATATATACTTGTGGAAGCATTTCTGGTCCACGCGTAAACTATTCTAAGTCAATAATTTTCAGAACAGGTTCCATTAAATATTCTACTACAACATACTGTGATGAAAAACTATTTTCTTTGACAGCAGTCAGGGCTAAAACATTAGGTATATAGTTCTCTAAGTATCAAAACAGAGTCCATGATATATATTTAATCCCAAAAATAAAGGAATTTCATCAATGTCTGAAAGTATGGAAACATAGAAAGCTCAAGCTACCACTTAAGGAAAGATAACAGTTATTGAGATGCATTTCCTGAACTAGTCTTCCCTTTAACTGTCCTAGATAAACCCAGAAAGAAACCATAAAGGAAATAATTCATATCATATTTGATTTTCTATGGGACTCTAAACCAGACAAAGTTAGTCGGAAAAGTATTGTTCAAAGTAATGAAATAGGTTGACTAAAACTGATTGAATCGGAATAATTTATTGGTGGGTCAAACGTCTTACACCTTCAGATACACATGGACAATTGAGAATACTATTTTTAAATTTCATGAAACAGTTTGGTGGTGTTCAGGTTTTTGAAGGAAATTTTAATGTGACTGATACTAAAATACTAAAACTATATTTTTGGCAGAAATCCTTGAAACATGGGGTAAAGGAAATTTTAATGTGACTGATACTAAAATACTAAAACTATATTTTTGGCAGAAATCCTTGAAACATGGGGTAAACTTAATTTAACCCTTTGAAACCGAAAGCCCGCTATAGCGGTTTATGCAAACAGTGCAGATCCAGATGAGCCGGCTCGTAACGAGCCGTCTCATCAGGATCTGCACTTTTTGCAAGTAATTTTCTTATTTCTTAGAACAAAAACATCCCCTGGACGAATCTGAAAATCATGTGGTGACAATTGGATTGGTCGGAACATTAGCATATCACAGTCCATTCCAGTTCCTTAGGGTTGAAAGGGTTAATAGACGATCCAGAGAATATATCAAACTACATTTTATGGAAAAATTCGAAGCTAAAAGGAAATAGCAGTTTTTTTTCTATAAAGAGTGGCATGGATGGTGAATTAAGTATGTATAACAAATACATGAATACAGTATATGATTATACAAGTAAGTCATTCTTTGAATTCACATACACACGCATATTAAATACAGATTGGAAGAGACATATTAGAAACGAAGGAATAAATTCAATAAACACAAACACACAACTAATAGAAATAATTAAATCTACAAAAGAATGTAACACACTGCTATATACTACAGGGCTCCAGATAAGAAATTAAGTAATTGAGTATTGTCACTCCATCATTTCTGAAGCAATTGGGTATTTCAAAATTTTAATTGGGTAAAATAAAATCACACTACTGTTTACATATCAACATACCCCACTTATTAAATAGTCTGTTTCGAAATGAAAACATGTCTTGGCATTTCATTAGAATTGTCTCATTGGAGACAATTCTAATGAAATACCAAGATGTGTTTTCATGGAAAATAAGAAAAATATGCTATATTTGTGGCCTGTTTATTGTTTTCTGCAGCATGACAAAGGTACCACAAAATTTATATTGCTCTTTGATACTCGCTACTTCTGATTTCAATTTGGTTTTTGGCAAATTTAATTGGGTATTTAAGCAAATACGCAGCTTATCTGGAGCCCTGTACTATGATTCTTAATATATCATAGTTATAATTATAAATAAAGTTCCTACACATGAACGAAAATGGGATGGAATACAATTATATTAACAATGTATTACGTACATATACTACTCTCATTCATAGCATCTTAATGCTTATTACGACGTTGTCCTCTACAAGCGAGTTTTCATCAGATGCTTCCATACTTGTATCCATTCTCAATTCTCTATCTACTTTCCTTATTTCTGAACCAAAGTACATGTTGTGACCACTCATTTGAACCGTCTCGGCGAGACGGTTCAAATGAGTGGTCACAACATATACTTCTGATGAGAAATACAGAAATTCTTGAGCCTTGCCGGATATTTTTTCCCATTCAAATGTATCATCTCTTTCACCTCACTGTCTGCCTTATCTTTCACTCACTGTCGCCTACCTCAATCCATCCTTAAATCCTTATGACCATTAACGTTTTCAAATATATAATAAATACATGGTTAGTGCCGTCGAATATAAAATATATTTTATATTCGACGGCACTAATCATGTATTTAATTTATACCGCATAATAAACTTAATTGTTTGAACGTGCATGACGTCATGTTTTAACATCATTCCCTCGCCATACCTCACAAATCTAGCGACATAATTCAAAGCAAGGTCCACGCTAGGTAGCTTCGGTATTGTATCTGATTACATTTCCGATTTTGTTTGCGATTAGCTTAAATATTGGCTGGCTTTAGACTCCACTGTTGTCATAATAAGCATTACAATCATAATAAATGGACATGTTCGTGTCATTGGTTGAGTTGCATATACTGTACAAATGGACATAATTTAGCTGAATCGACATGCAGCGATTGCGATTTTATAATTCTCCGCCATCTTGAATTGACTGACCAATCCGAGGCCGCATTTTGGCTGTGATAATGTAATAAATTCAGTATAATAATTCTGCATATTTTTAATCATCAAATATATGAAATAATGCATTTCAGGAAAAATAAATGATTACTCCCTCAAAGTGTACTTTGCTAGCAAAGTATACTTCGCAATGTTGGTGAAATCGACTACAGATATAAACAGCATATATTCAACCCCCTTTATTATATTACATGGAGCAATTGTTGCGGTATACTTTCATTTATCCGTGCATGTTTATTCACATGGATACATGTCAAGGTACATGCCAATAATGTTGTTAGTGTATGTTTATATATATGTGTCTAAATGTTGGAAGTTAATATGTGTTTATACATGACTGTGTCTGGAAATATCGACAATATCGACCTCGGCATAGGTAATACATCAGCGCTTGCAATGCATAAATAATGACAGTCATGTTCGGTAATTATCGTGGATTCCGTATTGTTGTTATGTTTTCTTGTAACGTTTGATATAGAGAATACCAGGCTAGTGTCTTTTGATATCAAGTTTATCAGGCAAGGCTAGGAAACGCGTAGGAAATCCGAGGCTTGCCGAGGAATTCCTACCGTTTCCGAGCCGAGCCTGATAAACTTGATATCGAAAACAACTAACCTGGTATTCTGTTTATCAGGTAACTTTTTATGCTCGAAAATGACCACATATGACGTCGTTATCTATGGACAGAACGCGGACTTGTTTACATTGCGTCATTACACTGACGTCATTCTGTAACGTCACGTGACGTCATCCGACCAATAGAACGTCAATATTCACTTCAGTGTAACCCGGATGTTTGTATCAGGTCAATGCCAATGCCTGATACAACAATATGTTATCAGTCAGTACGTATTCGGCCAATACAGGGCAGGTTACCTGATAAAAGGTTATATTATTCACATGTCTTTCAGCTATGTCATCGGAGAGAATCATGGCTATTACTCTGGCCGTCGCCTGCGTGTTGTTGCTAGCCCTGACATACGCCGTCTACAGGTAAACAGCTGGCTAGCTTATATTTATGGGTGGGAATTGGTCATACATTCGTCCACGTCCGAACATGTAAATCCATAAAGAGGCATATTTTGATGTACGAGATAAGCTATCATGATGCGTTTGTGATGGTGACGTGTGGCCACTAGCCTATTTCACCAACATTGCAAAGTATACGTATCTAGCAAAGTATACTTTGAGGGAGAACTTTTTAATTTAATGATAAATTTATTGCTTTTTATTATACTGATTTTATTACCTTATCACAGCCATTTTGGCTGTGATAATGTAATAAATTCAGTATAATAATTGTGCATACTTTTAATCATCACATATGCAGTCGTTAGTTCTATATGAAATAATGCATTTCGGGAAAAATTAATGATTATTCCCTATAAAGTATACTTTGCTAGATAGGTATACTTTGCAATGTTGATGAAATCGGCTACAGTACGAACCCCAGTACCAAAATATGATGAGGCTGCGGACATGAGGAATTCTTATGTGGCGGTAGCATACACCATCTATAGGCTACTCGTGCTAATTGTATATCAAGAATGTTCTGCAATAAATATTTTACCAAAGTTCACGAAAGAATGATCATTCTTAAATTATGATAACATTTACTATTATCGAAAAAAGTATTGTTTTTACGTTGTGGATATATCTGTAAAAAATGACGTTTCGTGAAACAGACAGTACTTGTGTTCTGCCTGTATACAGTCAGAAATGCGTCGATTAAGGGACGTAATTCAAAATGATGGCCCATGTCCAATTGATCTGATTATTTTCTTTTGCAGGAAATTCAAGCTAGAATCGGAGTTGAATAGCCAGTGGTGGAAGATTGTGTGGGAGGGTGTCATCCATAATGTTGTGGAGGTGGGCAGGTCACGGGCCAGCATTATGTCCAGTCTACAGGTGAGATGACGTGGAGAACAAGTACCAGACCCCCCCCCCCCCCCACCCCCGTGTGGCAGAGACAATGTCATCTCTTCCCACAGTGTTATAGAGAATGCCGTGAATGGGAAAATATATCCGGCGAGGCTCATGAATTTCTTTATTTACTCAATGCTAATATTGTTGTATATTTGAAATTTAAAACTGTTGCTAGATAGAGACCAGCACGTGCAGGTAGAGCCAATTACAGTCCACACGGGCATTGCTATACGGATAACTCTATCTCGACTAACTGGTGGGCGAGATAAACGTACTCTTTATTTTCCCTGGCATGATACAATGATATTTCATGCTGGTGATCAGAATTTGACATAGAATACGCTATGACAATTATAGCAACGTTACCATGCTCCACTGGGTAATATGTCTCCCACGACATCAGGAACTACTGTCTGTTTCACGAAACCAGCCCAAATTTTACTGCTATATAAATCATGCAAAAACAATGTTGTTTTCGATAATATTACATTTTATCAACATTTAAGAATGAGCCTTCTTTTTATTTCGTGAAATTTGGTCAAATATTGATTTTATTACGAAAAATGAGTTCTCTATGTGAATATAACATGGGGAAAAAAGAGGTGGAGAACCTGGAGGAGGAGTCGAAAAACGAAATATTTGGGAAATTGATTCTGAAATATAGCTAGATAGCTTGGACATGATCTAACTAAGAAAACAAAAGTTACATTTTGAAAATCGATCCACTATTTCTGAAATTAGAAAAAAATCCCTATGTTAAGATGTCTATGGAGATTTAACATGTGGAAATATTTTTTCGCAATAAAATCAATATTGGACCAACTTTCACGAAATTGCTATAATTTAATATTATCGAAAAATATATTGTTTTTGCATTATGTATATAGCAGGTATATTGGGCAGGTTTCATGAAACAGACAGTACACCTACATGTGGTGTATTGACTACGAACGGTGATTATTGTTTAGTCAAGTAATCTTTACATGCGAAACCATTCGAGTCAGCAGTTTGATATTACTCTAGCAGGATTAGTACTTGACCGAGTAACATGTACGGTGAGCGTCTAAAGTTCAAGTGGAACATGTGCAAGGTGTGCGATCACGTGGTACTAACAACAACAACAAGTACTGAAACTTTCAGAATCCATCTGATTCAAAGTACGTATTCTTTTATATTGTCCTTCTTACGTAACGAACTTTGATGAAATATGGCGCATAAAACTCGTCTTGTTAATCTGCATTTGGTGGTCTCTGCATTTTCGCCCAAAATATGTCGTTTTTGCAAAGAATAGATTTCCGTGTCTACGGACACGGAAATCGATTCTTCGCAAAAACGACATAAGTCTGTGCCGAACTCACTGGACGACTAAATGCAGCTCATGAAGACGCGTTTGCTGCACCATATTTCATCAAAATCCGTTGCATATTAAGGAAAATATCAAATAATACTTTCTTTAGAGTGGGCGACGTTGTTGTTCTTGTAACCACGTGATCATGCACCTTGATTTGGATACGTCATGATGTTTTTGCATGCTATTAAGAAATATATTAATATCATATTGTGTACACATATTGTGTATGTGCTAAGCTGTCATTTGAGTATGTATCAGGTAACCTGCCCTGCATTGACCGAATACGTACTGACTGATAACATATTGTTGTATCAGGCATTGCCCTGATATAAACATCCGGGTTACAACGAAGTGAAAACTGACGTTCCATTGGTCGGATGACGTCACATGACGTTAACGAATGACGTCAGTGTAATGACGCAACGTAAACAAGTCCGCGTTCTGTCCATAGATAACGACGTCATCTGTGGTCATTTTCGAGCATAAAACGTTACCTGATAAATAGAATACCAGGCTAGCGTATTTTGATATCAAGTTTATCAGGCTCGGCTCGGCTCGGAAACGGTACGCGTCTTACACCACGTACGCGTTTTACGGTACGCGTCTTACACCGGCACGCGTCTTACACCACGCTACGCGTCTTACACCACGTACGCGTCTTACATCACGTACGCGTCTTACACCATGTACGCGTTTTACGGTACTCGTCTTACACCGGCACGCGTCTTACACCGCGCTACGCGTTTCCTAGCCTTGCCTGATAAACTTAATATCAAAAGACACTAGTCTGGTATTCTCTATGTCCTGGACATGAATGATACGGTGCGAACAATTTTCTACCCATGAGTACATGTATGTCCTGAGTGAAACATCATTGCTTGTTTGTGAAGGATGGTGTATCATGAGTTTGGAAACACATCTAGACTGCCAATTCAATTTAAGGCGTGAGTCTCGGTGAAAATGGACACAACCGCCTCCGTTGACACTCTTACATGTAGTTGCTTCGCAAGTGTGATGAGATAGATACCGGTTATTTAACCAGGTGAACTGATTATCGTGACATAATGCACGGGTGATTTGGTCATTACGCTAAACAAACGAGTGAGCGTAGCGGTAAGACCCAACCGCGAGGGAATTATTTCGAGATAATCAGCTCACCTGGTCAAATAAACATGTTTTTGCATTTCACATATGATTCTTCATAATACAAAGCGAATGAAACGTAAAATATGACAAAGAGATAAAAGTATGCGAATTAATTTCTGGAGGCGGACCGTAGTGACGGTGACTGTTTCACGATCCAGAGAGTATGTCTGAGAACAAGCTTTCATTGGTCGAAGGAATCACGTCATTGAAACTTTACTGACGTTATTTCGCTCGTACTGATATGGTAACACGAGAGTGGTGTAAACTACTGTTGCCGAGTGGTGTCATTAACCGTTAGCAGGTTAGATTACTATAAACTACTAGATGACATGTAAGAAACATGTATAAACAAAATGTACCCGAATTGTCAGGGCCCCGCGTGACAGCCAAAGAATTCGGACAAATATTAAACCTACTTTAGCATTGTCTTGTGTTATTCTGCACATTGTGTTGCCATCAGGTCTAAACTGTGCGCAACATTTCTCCAGTCGCAGTCACATATTCTGTTTCTTTTCTTTTCAGTCGCAACATACAACCACTGGTCCACACAAACAAGGTGATACAGGAATATATAAGGTATACCATGTGCCACGATCCAAACATGTTGATATTAGTAGGATCACTTCAGATACCACTAACAATATGGAGTATTATGTATTTTAAGATAGTGGACGGCGGCCATCTTGGAGTTCATGGCCCAAACTAAAATGTGACCATACCAGCAGTTTGGCTCGATATAATTATTTGGAAAATACAACTCATTTTTGTCTCGCCCGCGAAAGCGGAAAGCGAGACATAGGTTTTGCTTTTCCGGAGTCGTCGTCGTCGGCGGCGGCTTCGGCGTCGTCGTCGGCGTCGTCGTCGTCGCGGCGGCCTCATTATTCAATGTTAAGTTTTCGTGTTACGGTCATTACTTCAATACCTTATCAGCTACAGTCATCAAACTTTATACATACCTTTACTATGATATGTAGATGAATATAGGACTATTCTCGGGGCCCCAGGGTCAAGGTCAATGCCCCAGGGTCAAGGTCAATGCGGAACAAGGCGATACATTTGATTCCGCGGAATTCTTGTTATTTTTACAATACAATTCAGCAATACAAATAGGTAGGAACATTTTACAGTCACGGAATCCTCGGAAATGACTTTATCCCGTCAACTATGTCGCTACTAGACGTGAAAAGCAGGTACGTGTATTTTTTCTCGTTCATGTCTAGTAGATACGTCATTATGTATGACGTTACGTCATTATGTGAATGACGTAACACGATAATCTTGTCGCTTCAGAAGACAAACTTATGAGGCCACAAATGCATTTTTAGAGACATTTGAACAACTTTGATGTGGTTAACGGGATAAATAGAATATTATTATAGTGTCATGAACGTGAATAAATATCTGACTCGGCTCGAAATCAGGATGTGCTCGGCAAGCCTCGCCCATCCTGATTTCTCAGCCTCGACAGATATTTATTCACGTTCATGACACTATACTAATATTCTCTTTATAATTATATAAGACATGTGAAGATTCACAGTCATCCAATACTGTAGTAATAATGTGTTAACTCTTTTGCTCATCTTATACATTTCATAATATACAAAACTGTATAACAAGATTTCGGCAGTCACATGTCAAATACATCACCAGTGTGTCAATAGCCAAACGGTGATTTCTCAGTAAGGGTGTGGTACCTTTCCTGTGGCCCCACGTAAATTCTAAGGAAATCTAATAAAAACTCCAACTCATAAAACGATAGCTATTTACACAAATAAATAATATGTATGTGTTATATAAGTATATATATAGAACACATACTTATTGTTTAGTGGTGTAAGTAGCAAACACAACACTAAACTACACTTATAGTTCACATATTGAAATTTGATCGCTGGAAATTAATTTATTTGCTGGCAGTATCTGCATATTATGCAGATACTGCCAGCAAAGAAATTACAAGATATACTATAGTTAGAATATGAAAGCACATTTGATGGTCTACATACATACTTTTGCTACTACACACCCGGGAGACGTACAATGTAAATATACATGTGTTAAATAAAATGTGGTCCATTATTTGCAGATTTCAGTAGCATTTGTATTGCTTTTTCTTGGTCTATTATTTTCAGATTACAATTGCATTTTTAGCTCGACTATTCGAAGAATAGTTAGAGCTTATGTTGTCACACCGGCGTCGGCGTCGGCATCGGCATCGGCATCGGCATCGGCGGTCACCTTCACGCATTGGTTAATGTTTTTAGTCAACCTTGTATATGTAATACTACTGGCCCTACACCCACCATACTTGGACAACTTCGTCTCCTAGTGATGTACATCAATAACCCCTGATCTATATTTGACATTGACCTACATTTCCTCTTAAATTACTTAGTTAATTCCCCTTGGTTAAGGTTTTTAGTCAACCTTGGTTAAGGGTTTTAGTCAAGCTTGTACATGGAATACTATTGTGCATACATACACCATACTTGGACAACCTTTTCTCATAGGGATGAACATCAATAACCCCTGATCTATATTTGACCTTGACCTACATTTCCTCTTGAATTACTTACTTAATTCCCCTTGGTTAAGGTTTTTAGTCAAGATTGTATATGGAATAATACTGGCCCTACACCCACCATACTTGGACAACTTCATCTCCTAGTGATGCACATCAATAACTCCTGATCTATATTTGACCTTGACCTACATTTCCTCTTGAATTACTTACTTAATTCCCCTTGGTTAAGGTTTTTAGTCAAGCTTGTAGATGGAATACCTCCGGCCCTACACCAGCCATACTTGGACAACTCATTCTCCATAGAACTTCACAACCCCGACCATATTTGCCTTGACCTACATTTAACCTTGAATTACTTAGTTAATTCCCTTGTTAAGGTTTTTTAGTCAACCTTGGTTAAGGTTTTTACTCAAGCTACAGGAATACATTGTCATACACACCATACTGGACAATCTATATGAACATCAATAACCCCTGATCTATGACCTTGACTACATTTCCTCTTGAAACTTAGTTAATTCTCTTTGGTTAAGGTAGTCAAGCTTGTAGATGGAATACTCCTGGCCCTACACCAACCTACTTACAACTTCATAGTGATGTACATCAACAATCCCTGACCTATATTCGACCTTGACCTACATTTAACCTTGAATTAGTTAGTTAATTCCCCTTGGTTAAGGTTTTTAGTCAACCTTGGTTAAGGTTTTTAGTCAAGCTTGTACATGGAATACTATTGTGCATACAGACACCATACTTGGATAACTTTTTCTCATAAGGATGTACATCAATAACCCCATACCTATATTTTACCTTCACCTATATTTAACCTTGCATTATTTGGTTAATGTTTGTAGTCAAGCTTATATATGGAATACTCCTGGGCCTACATCAACCATCTCCTAATGATGTACATCAATAATCCCTGACCTATATTTGACCTTGACCTACTTTTATCCTTGGATTACTTAGTTATTTCCCCTTGGTTCAGGTTTTTAGTCAAGCTTGTATATGGAATACTCCTGTGCCTACAGCAACCATACTTGGAAAACTTGATCTCCTAGTGATGTACATCAATAACCCTTGACCTATATCTGACATTGACCTACATTTAACCTTGAATTACTTACTTAATTCCCCTTGGTTAAGGTTTTTAGTCAACCTTGGTTAAGGTTTTTATGCAGGCCGCAGCCACCTTGTTTGTCAAGCTATGTGTACATCGATAACCCTCGTAGTCGAGCTATGCTGTTCTCCTACATCTCTTGTTAGTATTTTTTATTTGTGGCAGTATATGCATAAAGACGTTAGTCACTGATCACATTCGTGTGGTGTAAGTGGTTGTTGTGTTGTAGTGTCTATCCCCTCGCCGAGGCGATATAGCGTTAGACTATGTATGTGATTTTGATAATATTTGGCCACAATGTGTATCTAGCAATGGTGCTTTGTTGCGCATACGACCTACGTCCAAGCCCTCAAGGACAAGGTCACTGAGGACTTATGTTCACCTTGTCTGTAAGGCAAATGCGTTTAAGCTTTTTTGTTTTATTCAATAAAAAAAATTGTTTTTGTAAGATTTCCATAGACTTCACATGTGGTCACAAGAAGGGCACACTATCTTTAAGTTTCATATAATCAGAAAACATAGCGGTTTCCATAGTTGGACTTATTATAGCGAGACAGATGTTCTCTTCTGTGACGCGAATTCGTTGTAAAACCGCAAATCACGTAGTAGTATCGGGAATTCAAAGCGTGTAGGGGCGGCGCTCTGTTCAAACGTACCATGAGCACGCGATGGGGCGTGGCAAACAGTACGTAAGTTATAGTTCACATATTGATTTTTAATACAATTATTTCTCTCGCTAGCGCTGGCTACAACAAATTCAATATGTGAACTATAACTATTACTTTATTTTCTGCAGGGGGACATTGTGATCATCAAGCAACTGAAGGTGAAGAATATCCGCATAGACAGGGATACTCTCGTCGAACTGAAGCAGGTAAGTCGTGATTCTTCGGATTAAAGTTGGGGCCCATCGATTAGGCACAGTATTGTTATATGAATTAAATAAGTGCATATTTGTGCAAATATTCACCAGTTTTACAAATTACGTGTGCCCGATATATATATATATAATCTTTCATTTACTGATAATTCCAGCACAGAAATATTTACACAATTCCCTAACATTTGATTGGCTCGTAGCAAGTCTCTGTCCATCATTTATATCCCAGTAAACTCCCACACCGAACTACTTTCCGCAACCGTGAGGCGCAGTTAAAATAATTCTTAAGAAAACGGAAAATAAACACATTTTCTTGATTTATTTATTGCAAATGCTGGAATTATAAGGAATGAATGGCCTTTTTGTGTAATTTATCGGGGATATAAACTTGCAATAGTCGCGGGAATACTGGACGAGGCCTTCAAAAATTACAATTTTCGAAAAAAAATCAAAACAAATTTTTTTTTATCGCTTCGTCCAGTATTCCCGCGACTTTTCCAAGTTTATGCCCCGATAAATTCCACAAAAGGCCATTCATTCCTATAATAATAGAGAAGTGAACGTTTTTTTTGCATCAGGCTAGTTTGGAACTTATGAAGCAGGAGATTTTTTAATTATTTTTTTATTAAATGCGTCACCTAAACAAATATTTGTATCGACATGTTGTAAATAATGATTAATAGCACATCCGAAAATAAATATACATAGAAAAAATAACCTTGTAACGACACACGGATACCGCAACTGATATCAAGAGTAGCAATTCATGTTTAAATTCATGCATACTAATACTAATTAACTGTCCGATAATTGATAATGGTAAATATCCGAAAAATGTCCCAAAAGAATGGACAAATACATGTACTTAAGGACTAATACCATGGGTTGTTGCGTTTACTGGGGTTCGCGTTTGCTTTATGCATTTATAGAAGGTGGAAATATATACATTTATGTCTCCATAAATTACAACATGGGGAAAGGGACCACAATATCTGCCACATAAATCAGAAAGGGTTCTATGGGCATAGCGGCGGTACAATGCTTTATTCCAAGTAAGTGTACAACCGTTTCTCATCAGGTCAACAGTTCAAACAATTTATCCAATGCCGTGAGTATTGCCCCAATCAGACGACTATTAACATTAACCTCCTTTGAATTATTAACCAGCAGATAAGTAAATAATTGCATAATACGGTACAGGCACAGAGGTGGTCGCACTCTTAACCCTTTGAACCCGAAATCCCGCTATATCGGTTTATGCAAAAAGTGCAGATCCAGATGAGCCGGCTCGTAACGAGCCGTCTCATCAGGATTTGCACTTTTTGAAAGTAATTTTAATATTTTTGAGAACAAAAACACCCCCTTTTCATAAATGGACGAATCTGAAAATAATTTTGTGACCATTTGATTGGTCGGAACATTAGCATATCACAGTTCATTCCAGTTCCTTAGGGTTGAAAGGGTTAATGACTCCGTATACATCAACTGTTCATACCAATCAAAGAGATCACGAAACCGCCAATCACGTAATCAGTGGGGTATCTATTTTATAATTTGGGTCATAAATCATGTGCATGTACTCAGCTGTTCATGTCAACAACGTGACAGTCCGTTTCAACTTTTATGCGCCCTCTTCCGTGATCAGGGGCCCGTTTCATTAACATTAAAGTGCAAATTTAGGATAGCGTCGAAATTTCAATGCGGCTGGGGTTATTTTTATTTGCATTTTAAAGCTATTTGTAGGTGTTGACGGGATACATATAATAGTAGGTTAGTGACGTGAACCGGAAAAAAATATCTGAAGCGGCACGGAAACGGTTGAAAGTTGAAACGGACTGTCACGTTTCCTAAGCCTTGCCAGATATTTTTCCCATTCACGTCACTAACCTACTATTCTCTATATCAGTAGCCGATTTCATCAACATTGCAAAGTATACTTATCTAGCAAAGTATACTTTGAGGGAGAAATTTTCAATTTACGGATAAATTTATTATTTTTTATTACACTGAATTTATTACATTATCACAGCCATTTTGGCTGTGATAATGTAATACATTCAGTATGATAATTGTGCATACTTTTAATCATCAAATATATGCAGTGGTTGGTTCTATATGAAATAATACATAATAATAAATGATTCTCCCTTTGAAAGTATTCTTTGCTAGATAAGTATACTTTGCAATTTTGATGAAATCGGCTACTGGTTACATGAGTGTGTTATATGACCAGGAACTACATTGGTCACAAATCCCATAATCCCCTAGTCTCTCTAGTCTCAGAGCTACAAGTGTTCAAATTTCAGCCACTCTCACCGTCTATTTGAGTTCCAGATGCGCGACATCCAGTGCGTCAACCTTACGCGGTTTATCGGTATGTGCAGCGATCAACCACACGTGTGTTTCCTCATGGAGTACTGTACCAGGGGCAGCCTGAGGGATCTCCTCCACAATGACTCCATAAAACTGGATAACGACTTCAAACTCTCCCTACTGAATGACATCATAAAGGTATATAGAGGATGTTAAATGCGTGATGATTTAATATGATATTTATTTAACGAGTTTACTGATGTCATACAAAAACGAGACTATGTCGAGTTTCTTATGAAATCAGTCAACGAGTTTAATAAATCGTATATTAAATCATCACACATTTCATATTTTATTTATTGCGTAAACAGATTATCATATTAAATATGAAGCTGTGCTGGTCACCAAGATTGTTTTTCTGCAACGAGCTACTTTGCATATTTATTTCGCTAGTGTATTATGATTTTTATTAAACTGTGTTAATAAAATGTGCAATAAATACAGAAATGCAAACAATTGAATATCCCGCTTTACCAGCCGGCCTTACCCATGTGTGCCATATAGTGGCTTGATTCGCGGGTATTCAATGCATGAGAGGCACTCGGGACCATGGAATCAAATTATTCTTACTGAATAGCATTATAAAGGTACATGTATATACAAACATACTTCTACCTATATCGGCTTGGTCCGCGGGTATTGGCCTGAGATCCAATTGGGATCCTGAACATGAATGGCATTATAAAGGCACAGTGGAACCTCTCTAAGACGGACAACCTGGGAAGTCCCCAGGGTATCCGGCTTAGAGAGGTATCGCTGTAAAGTCCGATCCATAGTTGTGTGCTATGCGATGACCAACATACATTATCACCTGAGATAAATGACCAAGAAACTCATCGAAAATAAGATCACAGGTGTTTTTTTGGTGTCCGGTTTAGAGATGTTTCACTGTATACACAGATATACATACGTGTGTATACAACAAGGAACAGCAACACCAACCACCTCAGATGACAATGTACATGTATATACTAATATTAAACATCACACACGATTAAGGCACGTGAAACAAGTGATGATACCTTAAAACATCATGGAATGTCAAATACATGTATACAAGAAACGCATACAAAACAAAAACCGATGCATTCATTACATGCCACGGGTGTCACTTTGAGGTACCACACATTTTTACCAAATGAGTGTACTCTGGAAAGGTAATGCTTATAGAGAATACCAAGCTAGTGTCTTTTGATATCAAGTTTATCAGGCAAGGCTAGGAAACGCTAGGAATTCCGAGGCTTGCCGAGGAATTCCTACCGTTTCCGAGCCGAGCCTGATAAACTTGCTATCAAAATACACTAGTCTGGTATTCTATTTATCAGGTAACGTTTTATGCTCGAAAATGACATAATATGACGTCGTATTCTATGGACAGAAAGCGGACATGTTTACGTTGCGTCATTACACAGACGTCATTCGGTAACGTCACGTGACGTCATCCAACCAATGGAACGTTAGTTTTCACTTCGTTGTAACCCAGATGTTTATATCAGGTCAATGCCTGATACAACAATATGTTATCAGTTAGTACGTATTCGGTCAATACAGGGCAGGTTACCTGATAAATATTGATAGTGAACCATTTTCATTTTTCCCTGCATTTCTCGGCGTTCGTAGGTCAATCTAATAATAGGCATTAGTTGTTGTTGGGTTTTCGTTGCATCTGCATTCTGTTGTATTGTATTTTGTGTACTGTTAAGGCTCTTCGACCACCGCTGTTCAATGGCACGTGCCATGTAAAGTGTTAGTTTCTTCTTTCCATGTGTTACACGGTCTGATTTTGGTGTGGTATTCTCTATTTTGTTAAAAGTGTAAAAGAAACAGATTAAACTTGAAACGAGGATATGGTTAATCGTTACATGGAAGCCAATATTTATATTACTCATGTTTATATTTGCTATTGCTTTGAATATTAAGATCTTCAAACAACACCATTGGCCGCTATTGCTTCATCACTAGGTTTCGCCATTGTTTTAGGCAATCAGGCTAATCATGTGACACGCCTGTATCGATGTTAAACTTTATATTTTGCAACCTAAACAAATGACACAGGGCGTGTGCGGTTAAGGGAAACTGAATTCCACGAATGTAGTATGACTGGCTTATGTTTTTACAATCAGTGTAGATCCAGATCAGCCTGTGCATCCGCATAGTTTATCAGGATCTGCTCAGTTCGCCATTCCACAAATGGAATAATCCACAAAACACCCATCGTGTGTCTAGCAAGCAATACATATCGTTATCGGGCTATATGAGTGAGTTCTTCGATCAGGAGCTACACTTGCCACAAATCCCATAAGCCTCGTTTCTCCAGACACAGCCGCATATGTTATGCATACATTTTAACAGGGCGTGGCATATATCCATGCGTCACCACTGACGTGTCACGGGCGACTAAACACGTGCAAATGCCACATTGACGGCCGGTTCGTACTGAAGATTACTGACTACGGTCTGTATTCAATTCGGCAACAAGAACACTCAGACACAGAGTGCAACAATCATGGTAAGGAAAGGAAGAGTAAAGTGTTGGTTATAGAGAAGGCCAGGCTAGTGTCTTTTGATATCAAGTTGATCAGGCAAGGCCAGGAAACGCATAGGAATTCCTGAGGCGTATATATTAATTAATGCATTAATCCATTTAGTACTTATATACGTGGTACCAGATCATCTAAGGACCACCGTGTCATTTTTCTCAAACGTTGAAACACCTTCTTCATATATATGAACAATATGTTCATCTCCTCAAGTATCGATTCATCTTCTTCTTCATCTATTTTCAGTGCTTCCATACGTGGCGCCAGAATATCTAAGATACAATTAATGTGTTCACTCACAAAGCTTTGATTAATCTTCTTCTTCATCCATTTTCGGTACTTCTATACGTGGCGCCAGAACATCTAAGGAGTAATATGTTCATCTACTCAAGCATTGATTCATCTTTTTTTTCATCCATTTTCAGTACTTCTCTACGTGGCGCCAGAACATCTACGGACCACTCCCCGGACCCAGTTCAGCAAGGAGGGCGACATCTACAGTTTCGCCATCATCCTCATGGAACTGATGACAAGAATGGAACCATACGAGAACGAGTTGATGAACAAGACACTATCAGGTATAGTATGCCTCGTATGATTGGGTCTAAGATGTTGGATGGCTACGTTAGAGTCATTGAATGATACTTAACGAACCACAAATCCATTATTCCAAGGGTTGGACTAAATATCAAGGAATTGGTTGACACACATATTGGCAAAGATAGTTATAAACCAATTCCATGATAAATTATTTAGCCCGAAACGTTGGGATGGTGAGGTTTCAATGTATTAAGCATCAAATAAATACACAAACATTGGTTATTACTGCGGAAAATGTATTACCTTACTGTCTGTTTCACGAAACTTGCCCACATTATACGTCTATATAAACAAAGTTTAATATTATCGGAGTCAGTAGTGTGTTTGCATTGTTTATATAGCAGTAAAATGTGGGTATGTTTCGTGAAACAGACTACTACTAGTAGTCATTTTTAGAATCAAATTTCTTGATTTCCAGCATGGCAAAGAAGCAGTATTACTTGCTCTTGAAGTTGCATAATCACGCAAATTGTTGATTGAACATGATCTGTCACGGTGTCGTTTTAACCTCTTTCTTAATATTTGCAAACTGGGTAGATCATGATGAGCAAAAACACCCCTTTTGTATTTATGGAAAAGTATACATGGAATAGTCCTAGACAGTTAGTTAGTTTTGAAAGAATTAACTATTTTCCACAGAGATCCTGGGTATGATAAAATGCAGGTACCCAATACTTCGCCCTGGCTTATCCGCGGACAGCCTGAATGTTCATCTGGTTGGCCTTATGAAGGATTGTTGGAGCGAACAGCCCCAAGATCGACCGACCATCAACTTCATCAAGCAACGAATGAAGGAGAATTTCCCGTAAGCCTTGTACCAACCAAATAGTCCAGCACAACTTTATAATTCTAATAAATAACATGATTTACGATTCAATAATTACAGCACAAACATATTTACACAATTCCCTAACATTTGACTGGCCCGTAGCAAGTCTCTGTCCAAAATTTATATCCCAGTAAGCTCCCACGCCGAACTACTTTCTACAGGTGCGCTGTCAGTGCTGTCAATGTAAACAAATGGCTGTCGTCTGTCAAAATAAACACAATTTCTTGATGAATTCATTTCAAATGCTGGAATTATAAGGAATGAATGGCCTTTTTGTGGAATTTATCGGGGATATAAACTTGGAAAAGTCGCGGGAATACTGGACGAGGCCTTCCGGCCTTCGTCCAGTATTCCCGCGACTTTTCCAAGTTTGTACCCCGATAAATTCCACAAAAAGGCCATTCATTCCTATAGAACATTTTCATTTTACATGAGGTTGTTGCCTATGAGTTAGAACACCTGACCTACAATCACTAAGTTGTGGATTCATTACCTCGCCAAGGGCTTCAAAAATACTTTCCTAGTATTTTTCATCCCACTGGTCTGTTGGA
This sequence comes from Conchocele bisecta, assembly GCA_029237695.1. Classification (NCBI taxonomy): domain Eukaryota; kingdom Metazoa; phylum Mollusca; class Bivalvia; order Lucinida; family Thyasiridae; genus Conchocele; species Conchocele bisecta. Next base: position 3,933,825 of record CM055275.1, on the reverse strand, counting down.
TGATGCTTTAAACGGTGGTCCCTTCTATACATGACCTTTCCTGTTGCTGGGACGTTAAACCCTTTCATTGTACATGATGTGAATTTAGCATTACACATAAGTTGGGTACAAATGGCTCTTACATTTGGCGGCTACAAAACCAGGCATTAATCATGTTAATATATAAACACTTTTGCTTTCTTCGTAGACGATTTCCAAGCTATCTAGCCAGGTTTCAGAAGAAGTTTCCATTTTCTTTTCGTTTTCGTTTCCGTTTCCTCCTTCAGCTCATTTTTCCTCATATTAAGTTCCAATAGAGAAATGACCAACTTCACGAAATAAAAAGAATGCTCATACCGAAGTTATGATAATATTTAATTATAGAAAATAATATTGTTTTTGCATTGTTTATATAGCCGTAACATTTTGGGCAAGTCTCGTCTTTTCATCTCATATCAATGTATCTGGTAAGACTGACATCATCTGTCCATGTCTCTGAACCACATATCTGCCACTCAAATGTGGGTTGACATTTTAAAGGAGCATTCACGGCATATGTTGGACACGTAAAACCACGTCCAGGCTCATCAAACAGCGGGTGAAAGACAGTTCTCTTTAGTACTAATTTTAAATGATAATATTGGAAACTTAATTATAATAAACATGAGAAAGAGGGGACACAAACTAAGGATGGACATTATGGTCCTAGTGTAGTACTGTCATGATGTTTCAGGTCAACAGCTATACAACGTAATTAGTATACGTCATATCAAATGACTACTATGATAGAAGCCCCCCGAAAAAGGCACTTCAAAGAACTATTAAAACAAGAAGGACTAACACATGCTAAAGAAATATTAATCATTTAAGAATGCAATTGACAGCAACAACACAGTAAATTAAAACTAACGAATTTGTAGATTTCTATTTTATTGCATTGCATTGCATAAACTTGTCGCCAGCAGTATAATACCATAGCGTAATACAAATCATTATACATTAGCGTAATAATATGCGAGAATTATCTCGTTTTAGAAAACATGTTTGGTGACCAGTACATTTTAAATGTATGATGGTGTACTTATGCAATAATATAATCTAACAGTTGTGATGATTTAATGTAGTCTTTACTAAACTCGTTTACTAATTTCATAAGAAACGAGGCATAGCCTCGTTTCTTATGAAATCAGTGAACGAGTTTAATAAATACAGTTAGAACAAAAAGAAGTAACTGCTCTGGTTGTGATTTACTGGCAATGAAATGTACATCCAAGTGGAAATCGCGGACGGGTTTCCAAAGACTCTTCATCGAGCGTCATGCTCACCAATCACCGCAGGACTAAAGGGTGTTAATTGCATGGCCATTTCTACCGTATGTTGCAGGGCCGTCGGCAGCAACAGCATAACCTTTAGGTGTGAAATGAGAAAAATTGCAGAAAAATATTTAGAGATTTGTGCATCGGCTGATATACTATTACCAAACGAGTTCTAGCTAACACGAAAAGCAAAACCGAAAATTCGTGTTGAAGTCCTGGCCCTTATATATATATTTGTATATGAATTCTAAATAGTTCAATAAAAGTTAATATGTTTGTCAAAAGTATTGGTGCGGCAGTCGCCTGACCTGATGGGGCCCATTTCAGCAAGCTTCGTACCATAAACATGTTCTTACGAAGATGTATATGAATTGGCTTCTCACATGAACGTGAGGCACTACTGTTTCCATTCCCACCTACATTTACATATCATTAACTGTGAACACATCCACAACATATTTGCCAACATCGACTGTAAGTGCAAATGATAATTGTAAATTTCAATTTTGCACTTACAAACTTCTTAGTCGTACGAAGTTTAATGAAACGGGTCCCTGTTGAATTAGTCTTGTAAATATTTTAATAAAGATACAACGAGTACATGACATGTATTGTTTTGCAGAATGCAGCACTTGTGAAGAAATTTGTGGGCTATACATAGTTCAAAAATAGCGGACAACAATTCATTATATTCATTTATTTCTCCCTATAAATATAATGAATATGTCTTGGAATTTCATTAGAATTGAGTCCGGAGGACGCAATTCTAATGAAATTCCAAGACATATTTACAGAGAGAAATAAGAAACATACTCGTAATGTGTTGGATGTTATTTTCACCGCTAGCATGCAAAGAGTTAACATGGTGTTTATTAAACTCGTTGAGTGATTTCATTAGAAACTTGACACTGCTTTCACGCACGTCATATACAAATCAGCAAGCGTGTTTTATAAATACAATATTCAGGCACGCAACATGTCAGATGCTCTACATATTATAAATAATATATGATGTCAATAACAGTCATATGCTCTCATAGATAAACTGCAATTTCCGTAGTTACCGTATCTATATTTATATGGCTTTGCTAACCTGCCAGAACTAACAATAGGATGCAAATATTAACACACATTTCTTACCGTATTCCAGTCTCTGCGAAAAGACCCAAATATTACAGGACGTTCGGTCTGGTAAACTTGAAATATTTACCAGACCGGGCAAGCATTTACCAGAACAAAAAAGTATTATAAAAAATAAAATTGATTTTGTGTGATATTTAAGAGCCTTTTAGTTTTATTATATCAGTCATATAAGAAAATCTAGCTAGCACCAGAAGCGCATACCAAAGAAAGGTGATCTCATTGAAGGTTAGAATAAAAAAGTAAACAATTTTTTATAGTCGGACATTCGGTACGGCGACTTCCGGTTTACCGTCGGACCGGCGGCAATTTTAACGGACATGTCCGACGGACCGACGACTTTCGCGGACACTGTATATGTCATATTCGTTGCAAACTCTATGCAAATAATTATATGTGATATTCGTTGCAAAAGTCGGAAGATCCTCTATATAGTATATATATTTATCCCGTCAACACAGTGCGTATGTGCCGTGAAACACGGTGCCGTGAAACATTTTTGATATCCAGTCAATACTATTTTTGCATTTTACAGCAATTTGTAGGTGTTGACGGGATAAATAGAATAGTAGGTTAGTGCCGTGAATGGGAAAAAATATCTGGCGCGGCACGGAAACGGGATGTGCTCGGCAGAGCCTCGCCCATCCCGTTTCCTGAGCCTTGCCAGATATTATTCCCATTCACGGCACTAACCTACTATTCTCTATCTATTTTCCTTATTTCTGAACCAAAGTATATGTTGTGACCACTCATTTGAACCGTCTCGGCGAGACGGTTCAAATGAGTGGTGACAACATATACTTCTGAAGAGAAATAAAGAAATTCATGAGCCTTGCCGGATATTTTTCCCATTCCCGGCACTAACCTGCTATTCTCTATATTCCATACAGCAAGGCGTCATCCAAGAACATACTGGACTCCCTACTACAGAGAATGGAGCAATACGCCAACAACCTAGAAGGACTCGTGGACGAGAGGACACATGCCTTCCTGGAGGAAAAACGGAAAGCCGATGAACTGTTGCTTGAAATATTACCCAGGTCAGCATGCATGCAATAATTTGACTTGTCTCTATCAATATTCTGTTTTGTGGGGGATGGCTCCCCGACCTACCACAGACATATTACGGGGAGAATAAAAATATGTCTAAACTGAAAACAAAAACAAATAATAATATTTTGGTCTTTTCCATACATAGTCAAAGTACACTTACCATATATGCACATATACAAGATGTATTATTTCCAACCAGAAATATTTGTAGATTATAACTAATTATTTGTTTATAATATGAATATGTTTGAATTTATTTTTACCTTACTAAGTGAAAAGGATCTCTCGTCATGATAGAAGAGATAATTCTCATCAAAAACATGCTTTGGCAGCATTTTAGAATCATTTCCAATGGAAATGATTCTAAAATGTTGCCAAAGCATGTATTAATTGAGAAAGAATGCAAAGCAACAGGCAGACGACAATGTTTGTGTTCAGCAGTCTAAGGGTTAGATACACAGGAAATCATCCATTTTGGGATATAAAATAGCGGCTGTTATAGAGAGGCCGGGGTGTTGTTGTAGAGAGGTGTCCGTTCGGGGAGGTTCGACTGTAGTAGAGACAGCAGAGTGGTAGGAGCAACATTATACTCTACTAGTTGATCGTTTATGTCAAAGAGTTTACATTTTGTATAATGTGAATAAAGGACCAATTCAGAAACATTGTACTAGTCTAGCTGTACAACGTTCCATTTTCTCTCAATGTATCTCAACATTATTTTTAATTTTTGCAACTTGTTTTTCGATGTCTTCTGTTTTTTGTCGCACCTGATTTAGCAGAGGCGCGACTATAGTCGGCGCTTTTTCCGTCGTCGTCGTCGTCGTCGTCGTCGTCGTCGTCCGCGTCGTCCGTTTTTTTGTAAGGCAAATACGTTAAAGTTATTGTTTTTTCACAACACGGTCAAATACCTCGGCAGGCGCGATACCGCTTCGCTGGCGGAATTCTTGTTTTATATAGTTCTTAAAAGCTGACAAATAGGTTCAACATTATTTTATGTACATGTATAAATGAATTACTTGGCTAATATTATGCAGAAGTCACAAATATATTTGTATTGTCATTATGTCCTAACTATTTAATTCCACGTTCATTCCAATCTTTCATTCCATAACATTTGTTGCGAAATGTTCCCCGAATGTTCCCTATAATTCAGTTAACTCCATTATTCGAGGATAATAGTCAAAATGTACTTTTTAATATCTGTTTTGAGTCAGTTTCATGAAAATTTCCATCAAATAAAGTCATACCACCACATTTAATTAAATAATTCATATACATGTATACCGATTTACATTGTCCCTTGCTTTCATTGCTTAACCCAGTTTGCTTTTAATGCGTTAACAAAACATAATAAATCAATCATTTTTAATCCGCCGTTTTCATATATTTTTGCACAATTACCTTTCTGCTGTTTGTGTCTGGTTTCGAAATACAAAGAAAGTCAAACATTATATGTCTCATAGTTTTCATAATATCACCTCCTGGAGAATCTAATACTGTCAAAGGGAATATTAACGTGACAAATGCAACAGTTTTAAGTGCGGTTAATCAAGCTCAGCGACATTGTGGGTGTCACCACCATCTCCGCCGCGAGTACAATTGTTCACCGAATTCTTACAGGAGTGTGGCCAACAAGCTGAAGAACGGCGAGATCGTGGCTCCCGAGGCGTATGAAGAGGTGACCGTCTATTTCAGCGACATCGTGGACTTCACCAACATTTCCGCCTCGTGTACGCCGTTACAGGTACAGTGAAACCTCTATAAACCGCTCTAAACCGGACACCCATGGAGGTCCCCAGATGTAAATCAGAATTAACGACATGGTTCTCCTAATACTAATACAGTGGAACCTCTCTAACTAAGCCGGACACCCTGGGAGGTCCCCAGGGTGTCCGGCTTAGAGAGGTTTCACTGTAAATCAGATAATTGATCATTCTGAGTCATAGTTGTGCGGTATGCGATCAGGAACAGACAGTATCACCCGAGATATATGGCCAAGAAACTCACCAAAAATAATATCACAGGCGTTTTTTGGTGTACGGTTTAGAGAGGTTCCAATGTACGTCTGAAGCAGTGTTGCATTCGTTTTATCAGGCAATTCGCTATGACTTGACGTAATACACGCTGACTGATTGCAAATCATCGAATCTAGCAAATTACTAGTAATAATACATTGACTATTGTCTGTTTCACGAAACCTGTCATAATTTTACGGCTATATAAACAATGCAAAAACAATATTTTTGTAAATATTAAATTTCATCAACATTTAAGCCTTCGTTTGATTTCGTCAAATTTGGTCAAATATTGATTTTATTACGAAAAGTGATTTCTGTATGTACATGTACATGTACGTTCGGTGACGTTTCATTAGTCGAACTGTGTTACCGAATAGCGTCAGGAAAATGACGCAAATTAAACATGTTAAACACACACGTGGTCTTTTGTAAACCCGTGTTTTATTTTGCCCATTCTCCGTCTACCATGAAACGCTACCTGACAAATAGAATTCTCGGCTAGTGTCGTTTGATATAAAGTCTAAATGGCTCGGCTTGGAAAGGTAATATGTCATAGACAAGCTTCGGAATTTCGGATACATATGATATCGAAAGAGACACTAGCCTTCATTCTGTATAAAATACATTTATTACACTCTTGCAAATTATTTGCACGGGTTTCGCTGTGAGAAAAAACCCGTAATCAACTCCTTACAAATAATACACCGTGAAGAGAAAACCGTAATTGCGCGCCTGTTTTCTTGGAAACCACGAGCTAACAATAAAATCATTGACTGTACTGTTTACTGTCGTAAGAAAAAAAAGTTGGTCTAGTTGTACTTTAGTTTAGATTATGGCAAGTGAGGAATATATATATACATACATTGTTTCCTCTGTATCCACCTCATTCTCTTCTCCCCTTCATGGGAGACGACATGCAAGGTCATCGAGCCAGTGCCGTCGTAAAATCCAAACATTTACATTTACAGGATGAGAAAATAAGCTGTTACACTTAATATGTGAATTATTATCCGTGCGCTTTAAACATACCAAACAGTTTCACTACCGCAGTGAACACAACAGCCTATGATTTCAGTCGTCTTAATTGTTACAGGTGGTGGATCTTCTGAATGACCTGTATACCTGCTTTGACGCCATCATTGACAACTTCAACGTGTACAAGGTAACTGACGTCGGTGGTCAATGTAGCTGTTTGTCATTGACAACTTCGACGTGTACAAGGTAACTGACGTCGGTGGTCAATGTAGCTGTTTGTCATTGACAACTTCGACGTGTATAAGGTAACTGACGTCGGTGGTCAATGCAGCTATTTGTCATTGACAACTTCGACGTGTACAAGGTAACTGACGTCGGTGGTCAATGCAGCTGTTTGTCATTGACAACTTCGACTTCGACGTGTATAAGGTAACTGACGTCTGTGGTCAATGTAGCTGTTTGTCATTGACAACTTCGACGTGTATAAGGTAACTGACGTCGGTGGTCAATGTAGCTGTTTGTCATTGACAACTTCGACTTCGACGTGTATAAGGTAACTGACGTCTGTGGTCAATGTAGCTGTTTGTCATTGACAACTTCGACTTCGACGTGTATACGGTAACTGACGTCGGTGGTCAATGTAGCTGTTTGCCATTGTCAACTACTACTGTGAAAGCCCATCTTATGCAATAAAACATATCATTGGCAGCTTCTATATGACCGAGTTATTTATACACCCCCGCAACGAGTTGTGTGTGTGTGTGTGTGGGGGGGGGGGTATACTGAAGTCAGGTTGTCAGTCCGTCCGTACGTCCGTGCGTCTGTCCGTCACTAAACTTAACATCAGAGAAATATTTTTATAACTTCTATTTCGTTCATCTAAAATGCTTAATATTTCATACATGCATTTCTGTAAGGCTGTACTACCATGCTGTTACAAATCCACGCTCTGTACGTTTGAACACCGCTGTGAGGGGTATCAAACAACGGCAGTCATGTACATGTAACATATATTGACCATTGGGGTGTATGAGAGCCGCATGTGTGGTTTATGGCCTTAATATCTCATTAAGTTTCAAGGCAAGTATTACCCGCTTTAAGAGGTAATATACGTATGTCCGAAAACTTTATGCAAATAGTATGGACGGATTAATGCACAGAACCGATAGAGAGGTATTATATACCTCTCCGCATATTGTGTGTACTATGGGAATGAATGGCCTTTTTGTGGACTTTATCGGGGTATAAACTTGGAAAAGTCGCGGGAATACTGGACGAAGGCCGGAAGGCCTCGTCCAGTATTCCTGCGACTTTTACAAGTTTATTTCCCCGATAAATTCCACAAAAATGCCATTCATTCCTTATAATTCCAGCATTTGAAATAAATTCATCAACAAAAATGTGTTTATTTTCCGTTTTCTTAAGAATTATTTTAACTGCGCCTCACGGTTATGGAAAGCAGTTCGGCGTGGGAATTTACTGGGATATAAACTTTGGACACAGACTTGCTATGGGCCAATCAAATGTTAGGGAATTGTGTAAATATTTTTGTGCTGGAATTATTGGGCATTATAATACTGTGATTGATAATGTTAAGTTTCAAATTATTTATTCTTATACTATTATTGGTAATGTACATGTATGCATGCGATTGTACAGATATTACTAATTCATAAACTGTTTTTCCAATTGTAATCCTCTGAGTAAAAATTAAAATGCCCTAATTTTCTCAGGTTCGAACACTTTCCGGAAATTTCCATGATTTTGTATGCATGTACTTTATTATAGTCACTTTCCCTATTTGCACGGTTTTTGTCGCGCCTGCTTTAGCAGAGGCGCTACTATAGTCGGTGCTTTATCCGTCGTCGTCGTCGTCGTCGTCTGCGTCGTCCGCGTAGTCGTCGTCCGCGTCGTCCGGTTTTTTTGTAAGGCAAATGAGTTAAAGTTATTGTTTGTTCACAATATCTCTTTAACCCCTTGACAGACTTTGATAATATTTCACATCAATGTTTATCTAAGGATGATGCTTCATTACGTACACCCCCACATCCAAATTCTGAAGGTCAAGGTCATTTATTTACTTTTAATGTTCACCGGTTATGTAACATAACTGCGTTAAAGTTATTGTTTTTCCACAATATCTCTTTAACCCCTTGCCATACTTTGATATTATTTCACATCAATGTTTGTCTACGGATGATGCTTAATTACGTACACCCCCACATCCAAATTCTGAAGGTCAATGTCATTTATTTACTGGTAATGTTCACCGGTTTTGTAACAGAGTTAAAGTTATTGTTTTTTCACAATATCTCTTTAACCCCTTGCCAGACATTGATAATCTTTCACATCAATGTTTGTCTACGGATGATGCTTCATTACGCACACCCCCACATCCAAATTCTCAAGGTCAAAGTCATTTATTTACTTGTAATGTTCACGGTCAAAAGCCTCGGTAGGCGCGACACCGCTTCCGTGACGGAATTCTTGTCTAGATTCCTTGGCCACCCTGTATTTGGAAAGTCCCTATAGAACGTCATTTATAAGAGCAATCAGGTATAGTTCTGCATGAGGCAATAAGTATGTATTTCAGGTGGAGACAATTGGAGACGCGTACATGGTCGTCTCGGGACTCCCAATCAGGAACGATCACGAGCACGTGCGCCAGATCGCCCGGATGTCGCTGTCTATCCTGGACAACGTGAAGACGTTTGTGATCCGGCACATGCCGTGCACGCCGTTACATGCCAGGATCGGACTGCACACAGGTATGGCGTAGTAATAAGTCTCAATAACCTTTCATTATTAATTTAGCTATTCTTTATTACACTCTTGCAAATTATTCAAAATGTACTATGGAATATCCTCTATATACATGTATAACTGACGATACTCCATGCTCTAAGTTTTCCAATATACACGTATGCATACAGCATAGTGATACTACACTAAAATAAATTCAAATTGTACCATCTAATAATTCCAACACAAAAATATTTACACAATTCCCTAACATTTGATTGGCCCGTAGCAAGTCTCTGTCCAAAATGTATATCCCAGTAAACTCCCACGCCGAACTACTTTCCGTAACCGTGAGGCGCAGTTAAAATAATTCTTAAGAAAACGGAAAATAAATACATTTTCTTGATGAATTTATTTCAAATGCTGGAATTATAAGGAATGAATGGCCTTTTTGTGGAATGTATCGGGGATATAAACTTCGTACAGTATTCCCGCGACTTTTCCAAGTTTATACCCCGATAAATTCCACAAAAAGGCCATTCATTCCTATAGTAAAGAAAATAAATTGTATACACAAGGATATCGAAGTGCCCAGTTAATCGAAAATAATGTAATCATTAAACACACTATAAAACAACCCAATTATAGTCTTACACTTCTGGGGGAATAACAAGTCAGTCAGTTGATAACGAAGATGGCGTTTCATTAATCTACATAAGTTGTGAGATCGTGTCAAGCATATCAGTTACAAATGTTGTCAATGTGGCATGGCTATGTTGTAGGGCCAGTATGTGCGGTGTTGGTGGGGCGGAAAATGCTGCGGTATTGTCTCTTTGGGGATACGGTGTGACAATGACATGGCTACATTGTAGGTCCGGTGTGTGCCGGGGTGGTGGGGCGGAAGATGCCGCGATATTGTCTGTTCGGTGACACGGTGAATACCGCCAGTCGCATGGAGTCCAACGGCGAAGGTATATGTCAGTATTTTATATCCGTTCATGCATTTACACGTAATACGTTTAATTAGAGTATTTACTTCTTATTGTTTTCTAAAGTTTGCTGGCGGAAATTTAAATTTATGATAAAAACTTCCTCAACAACATAAGTTTATCTTCGTTTGTTTTCAAGACCGGATACCTAGGTATGTTTTGGTAAACTGGTTGGACGCTTAACATATACAATATATGGTATGGCCTAACAGATCTATCCAAAGACGATCCATTATTATCAGATATATATTACCACGGTATTCTAAGCACTAAGCGTATGTCGTGTGTAGATCTTGCTGAAATGGCTCGATAGTCCTACTGTCTGTTTCACGAAAGCTGCCCAAATTTTACGGCCATATAAATAATTAAAAAAACAATATTTGTTTACGATAATATTAAATTAAAGGACATTGAAGAATGAGCCTTCTTTTTATTTCGTGAAATTTGGTGAAATATTGATTTTATTGCGAAAAACAATTTCCCCATGTTAAATACCCAGTGTGGCGGTTATACGGGCAGTTTCATCACAAAGATAGGGAATACAGTCATCACTTTATTCAACAATTGGTGAATCAGAATGTGTTTGTTTCATGTAATTCCTATTTTTCTCTGTCGTTTGTTGAGCTTAACTCAATAACCGGCAAGGCAATCAATCCATACCAGGTTTCAATAAGACGCTTTGGTATTTCTTAATCCTGCACTTGAAATGCGAACAAATCATATACTTAGAATTAACAAATCCTACACTTGAATGAGGACAAATCATGTACTTAGTAAGTATTAACAAATCCTACACTTGAATGAGAACACATTAGACAGTTGACATCAATACCGGCAAGGCAATTCCCGCCAGGTATCGATCAGAATCTTTGATATCCACTTAAATACGACATTTGAAAGTCTACAAATTTGACTTGGCGCTTTAACTAATCCGATAGTTTTAAATTAAGTAATCCAATAAACACTTTGAATAATTCACAGGCACTTGTGTAATCCATGGAATCGCTTTAAACCGAATTAGTAATCCATCATAATTGTTTTGCATGTTCTGTATACGGTATATAATGACCGGCGAATTAAAATTACTATAATAATTTAGAAATTATACTATTAACGGATAAATGCAAAGCAAACTTAACCAAACTCATTACAAATATCAATAATGACAATATCATTGAGAATATAGAAATAAGTATGGATAATCTGATCAGAACTCTCATAAACAGAGTAAATGATCAAAATATTAGTTACAGAGTTGTCTTCCATTGACAACTTCTTATACCCACAGGTGACTGTCCATTAGTCTGTTCACATTCGCGATATTCGCGACACCTGTCACAGAGTGAGATGTCTATGGGGATTGGTCAAATATTGATTTTATTGCGAAAACAAAATTTCCCCATGTTAAATCCCCATAGACATCTTCACTCCGTGAAGATGTCTATGGGGATTTAACATGGGGATTTATTTTTAATTTCTGAAATACTGGACCGATTTTCAAAATTTAACCTTTGCTTTCTTAGTTATATCATGTCCAAGCTGTCTAGCCAGTTTCGGAGTCGATTTTCATTTTTGTTTACTCCTCCCGCAGCTCCTCCATCTCCATTTCCCCAAAATTAAATTCCCACAGACAAATCATTTTTTCGTAATAAAATCAATATTTGACCAATTTTCACGAAATAAAAAGAAGGCTCATTCTTAAAAATTTTATTAATATTATGCAAAAAAATACTGTTTTTGCACTGTTTATATAGCCATAATATTTGGGCAGGTTTCGTGAAACAGACAGTAGGTTTGTGCTAGGATTTTGAAATTACATGTAGTAGCCAAAATGGATCAATAAAATGAAAAAAATGAAATTATACTACATGTATACATCATTTTCAGGCAAAACAAACATTCATTCACCAGTACCCCACATAATGATTGGCATTATTATACATTTGCTATCAGACGTAAATTTCCACACTGTTATCAGGGGCGATAACCGTGTTTACTTAAAATGTAATGATCACACTTTATAATCTGTTGAAAATATTTATTTTGTCATGTGACGCATTTAATTAGTATAAATAAGTAAAACATATCATGCCTCATTTGCATATGAAAACAGCCTGATACCACAGCGAGTCACTACCAGTAAACTACCAGTAAACTAAATATTACTAAATTATTATATCTGTATAGCGGGTACTCGTAATTTTTAGAACTGGTGGAATAGTGACACAATTATACACTTATTTAATTCCCAAATGACTACTGCGGCTACCAGTAACGCCAACATATGATACGCTGACTTGGATATTATCAGTACATTATTTGTACACGGCTGTGCTTAATTACATTTTATCAGGTAACCTGCCCTGTATTGACCGAATACGTACTGACTGATAACATATTGCTGTATCAGCCATTGATCTGATACAAACATCCGGGTTATAACGAAGTGACAAATGACGTTCCATTGGTCGGATGGCGTCACGTGACGTTACCGAATGACATCAGTGTAATGACGCAACGTAAACAAGTCCGCGTTCTGTCCATATAATACGACGTCATATAATGTCATTTTCGAGCATAAAACGTTGCCTGATAAGCAGAATACCAGGCTAGTGTATTTTGATATCAAGTTTATCAGGCTCGGCTCGGAAACGGTAGGAATTCCTCGGCAAGCCTCGGAATTCCTACGCGTTTCCTAGCCTCGCCTGATAAACCTGATATCAAAAGACACTAGCCTCGTATTATCTATATCTGGGCGTCCAAAGAGTAATTTGTGTTTGATACTTGTTTAAGCCATGAAGATTCACATCAGTGATTCGACGATGTGTGCTCTAGAGGGCGTGGGTACTTTCAACATGGAGGCACGTGGTGACATCGACATTAAGGTAAATTTAAAACTACTATCATGATATAGAGTAGTTGCGAACAGTAACTCTTGCAATCTACTCCTGTACCGTCCGTAGCCTGGAATAGATTGCACGCGTTACTGTTCGCAACTAGAGATAGAGCAGCTCTATCTCTAGTTGCGAACAGTAACGCGTGCAATCTAATCCAGGCTACGGACGGTACGGGAGTAGATTGCAACAGTTACTGTTCGCAACTACTATCAAAGAGATGAACCTGTTATAACACATGTATAGCGATATGCTACGCACACCTTGAATTTTCTAATGCAAATTAATTAAATGTATTGATGTTTTATTATTTGTTTCAAATATGGATACAGGGAGATGTTATGTAACATATAGTATGATATTTATATATTGATATATTTAGATATCAAGTATGATATTGTATAAACATCATCACATTTTAAACAACAAACTACATTAATGTGCTGGCATATGAAGAAAATGTCACTATGCTATAACAGAAATAGCATTATGCGTAATCAAGACGATGTATGGTCACCCAGTAAAATACACCTCTCTGAAATAGGTAACACATGTCCTTGATGGAACAAAATAGCTATTATACACATCTGGTATGCTTAAAGTTTGCTAGGAGTCCTTTAAAAGCACTTTAAAAGACCAAATGGTTTGGTATAACAGCCCATGGTTTAATTCCTTAACAACCGTGTCAAAGAGAGACGAAAATGCGTAACTATAAACGTTAGACTACCCATCGCGTTTCTAAACTCACTGTATTGTTATGCAAATTAATTTATGTCGACCGCAGCACATATTTTGCGGGTTGAACCTTTTAAAAACGCGGGTCTTATGTCATAAAAAATAGTTCTAACAACTTAGCTTGATCGCCTTTTCAGTGTGACACATGTTTTGTTTGCTTTTTGTGCTAAATTTATGTTATTGCATATGTTTCCGTAGTCTAAGGGTGCGACTACGACCCGCAATACTCGATTATTCGCGATTCGTAACTCCATGGTTCGATGCACGAATATAATCTTCAGAATAGGTCTCAGAATAGAAATTTATTTATCATTTTGGGTTTTCCAAAAATATATGTTTGTTGTTGCTGCTGCGAAACGCTTTCCACTCTTAATTATTTATTTAGTCTATGTGTGATCCATAAACACATACTGCGAAGAATTTCAGAACGTTCAGTGCTTTGATTGTTTCAGGGAAAGGGAACCATGAGGACGTATTGGCTACTTGGAGAAGACGCCGAACATTAACCCTTAGAACGCGGGAAAGAAAATTGTCGTTTGCTGTTATTTCATATTTCATCATTTTTCTCAACAGATACATAGTTTGGCAGCATTTTGGAATCATTTCCATCTAAACTGTTGCCGAACGATGTTTGTTTCGATAAAGATCGAAAAATCAGCAGACGACAAAATTGTATTCAATATTGTAAGGGTTAAAGGATTACAAATAAATATGTCGTGTTGTGGTATCTGGATATACAATGTTTGTGAATAGTGTCTTCGTTTTCTTCTTCTGAATAGGTTGTTAGGTGCATTAAAGGTACATACCCACTCAGTAGGCACACAGTGTGCTTTAGAGATAGACACATTCTATAGCGTTTAGTCCATGCTCCGTGTAAGGAAACCATAGTGTCTAGTATTTCTAAAATGTTCGTAAGTGCAAAATTATGATAGCCTGTAAATTTCACATTAACAATGTTTTCTTGTACACAATTATTGGATATACATTTATTGAGCATAGGCTGCATATGCAGCCTATGCTCAATAAATGTAAATCCATCAATTGAAATTTCCAGACGATCCTAAATTTGCACTTACGAACATTTTAGTCGTACGAAGTTTAATGAAACGGGCACCTGTAGACCATGCCCGCGATTGTGGATTGCTTTACTTTGCCGTATAGTTTCATAGCACGTGCGGTTATGAAACAAAACATTTTTCTCTTAATTATGTTGTTATAGTAAATAAATTCCACTCATTTTAGAATGTCCAAACTCATTTCACATTTGTGGTTGTGACTCGCGAAACGGGGGTTATGGGATCTGCGACCCGTGTAGATCCAGATCAGCCTGTGCATCCGCACAATCTGATCAGGATATGCATGGTTCGTCATTCCATCAATGAAAGTCAACACCCGTCATGCTTCTAACAAGCAATACAGAGATGTATCACGCTACATGACGTTATGTGATCAGTAGCCTATTTCACCAACATTGCAAAGTATACTAACCTAGCAAAGTATACTTTGAGGGAGAAATTTTCAATTTAATTATAAATTTATTAATTTTTATTGCACTGAATTTATTACATTATCACAGCCATTTCGGCTGTGATAATGTCATAAATTCAGTATTATAATTCTGCATACTTTTAATCATCAAATATATGCAGTCGTTAATTCTATATAAAATAATGCATTTCGGGAACAATAAATGATTACTCCATCAAAGTATACTTTGCTACATAAGTATACTTGCAATATTGATGAAATCGTCTACAGGAGCTACACTGTCCACATATCCCATAAGCCCCATTTCTCGTGTCACACTCACAGTTTAGTACCCAGTCGAGTTTAGTACCCAGTCGAGTTTACTATTCAAACATCACATCTCCATGGCAATACAATAATAGTAAACCAATGCGTTTCCAGTTGTACACATTGAATACCACTGTAGAATCCCTTAATATTAACTATAATAGGAATGAATGGCATTTTTGTGGAATTTATCGGGGTATAAACTTGGAAAAGTCACGGGAATACTGGACGAAGGCCGGTAGGCCTCGTCCAGTATTCCCGCGACTTTTCCAAGTTTATATCCCCGATAAATTCAACAAAAATGCCATTCAATCCTTATAATTCCAGCATTTGAAATAAATTCATTTTAACTGCGCCTGTCGGTTACGGAAAGTAGTTCGGCATGGGAGTTTACTGGGATATGCATTTTGGACAGAGACTTGCTACGGACCAATCAAATGTTAGGGAATTGTGTAAATAGTTTTGTGCTGGAATTATTCACCCTTACTATCTGTTTTGCCCCTATTGTTCATCAACGCTTATTGTTCACGTATGAAAAGAAGCCGGCAATGCAGTCTCAGATAACTTCGTCATATATTGACGTTTTATGGCCAGTACCGTTGGTCTCCGACTTTTAAACTGGTGAACACTATGGGATGATATCAACGCTTAGTGTCCGCGTGTGAAAAGCAGCCGACAATGCAGGCTCGAACAACATCGTCATGTATTTACCTTTTATTACCAGTACCGTTGGTTTCAGAAGAACTTAGAAACGTTCATAGACTTTTTAAGCTGGTTAACACTAGGGGTTGACATCGACGCTTAGTGTTCACGTGTGAAAAGAAGCCTGCATTGCAGGCTTCTTTTCACACGTGAACACTAAGCGTTGGTGAACAATAGGCGGTTCTACACGGCTATATAAACAAAGCAAAAACAAAAGAATGAGCCTGCTTTTCATTTCGTGAAATTTGGTGTAATATTGACTTTATTGCGATAACAAAAAAAACCTGTTAAGATGTCTGGGGATTTAACATGGGGATTTTTTCTAATTTTAGAAATAGCGGTCTCAGGATAGATTTTCAAAATTTAACCTTTGTTTTCTTAGTCACATAATTTCCAAGCTATCTTATCAGGTTTCGGAGTCAATTTACCATTTTTTTTCGGTTTTTCTACTCCTGTCCCAGCTTCTCCCCCTCCTTTTCCTCCATGTTAAATTCCCATAGACAACTATTTTTTTCGTAATAAAATCAACATTTGACCAAATTTATCGAACTAAAAAAAAGGCTCATTCTTAAACTATTAAGTATCGAAAACAATATTGTTTTTGCATTGTTTATATGGCCGTAAAATTTGGACAGGTTTCGTAAAACAGACAGTAATGTACATGTAAGTAACCCTGGTTACACTAGGGGTGGGTGAAAAATATGAGACAAGCCATGCAATTTTGTACCTTCGGACATCTGCGATATTTCATGAAATATATTTAGAAAGTACTTTTTCATCAATAACAAAAAAGTGACTCTCCCCAAAAAAAATAGTTTGATGAAATTCCATCAAATATTGATTTTATTGCGATTTTTCTATGGGTATTTAACATGGGGAGTCCATTTCCAATTTTGTTCGTTTTTTGATCCTGAAGGATCAAAATTGAAAACTTTTGGAAATTGACTCCGAAACCTAGCGAGTTAGCTTGAAAATGATGTAATTAAGAAAACAAAAGTTAGATTTTGAAAATCGGTCCGCAAATAAAAAAAATATTAAAAAAAAATATGTATTTTTAGCCCCCATGTTAAACTCCCATAGGAAAATCGTTTTTTCGCAATACAATCAATATTTGATGGAATTTCATCAAATAAATTGTTTTGGGGAGGGTGACTTTTTTCTTATTGATAAAAAAGTACTTTTCTTTTAAATATTTTTTAGATTTAATTAGTTTAACAGCCAAAAGTTCGTCGGCAGCAAAACGTGGAACAGACAGTAGGACCCAATACGTGGCTCATTTGGAAAACGTTACCCCACCCACCCATTTCCATACACTATACCTTACGGCCTTTTCACTTGGTTCATTTGGAAAACGTTACCCCACCCACCCATTTCCATACACTATACCTTACAGCCTTTTCACTTGGCTCATTTGGAAAACGTTACCCCACCCACCCATTTCCATACACTATACCTTACAGCCTTTTCACTTGGCTCATTTGGAAAACGTTACCCCACCCACCCACCATTTCCATACACTATACCTTACAGCCTTTTCACTTGGCTCATTTGGAAAACGTTACCCCACACCCATTTCCATTTACATACTACCATTACAGCCTTTTCACTTGGCTCATTTTGAAAACGTTACCCCACCCACCCATTTCCATACACTATACCTTACAGCCTTTTCACTTGACTCATTTGGAAAACCATACACTATACCTTACAGCCTTTTCACTTGGTTCATTTGGAAAACGTTACCCCACCCACCCATTTCCATACACTATACCTTACAGCCTTTTCACTTGACTCATTTGGAAAACGTTACCCCACCCACCCATTTCCATACACTATACCTTACAGCCTTTTTAGAAAAGGCTGTAAGGTATATTGTATGGAAATGGGTGGGTGGGGTAACATTTTCCAAATGAACCAAGTATTGGGTCCTAGGTCCGAGTATTTCACCTGTGATTGAGCCATGTGAGTTTGTACCAAAGAAGATGTGCGATACCTCATGAAAATTATTTACACAATTTGAGATATTTGACGAAATATTCTCAGCAAATGCGGAATAAAAGTTATCAGGAACTACACTGATATACATTGTTTTAAAGTCACTCTTTTTATTAAATTTTCGACGACATGGTCTTTATCAAAATAGTATGAACATGTATCGGCAGTCGTATGTGACGTCCATAGTGTAGTAGTAACCCGGATGTTAATTATCACTCCTTGGTGAGGAATAAATGTGCTTCCCTTCGGAGGTTATTGCAAATTACTATAATTACATTGATACAATTCTGTATTTTCTATATTATACAATTAGCCAACTTTCGATTTCATTTACAGACAATATCACAGGTCCTGTAAATAAATTTGCTGAAAACCCGCACAAAATCACATGGTTTGTCTCATATACTTGTTGTTCTGTCTGGTTTGGAGAGGTGTCACTGTACAGTGGAACCTCCCTAACCCGAAAACCAACAAAACACATGTGATCTTATTTTTGATGAGTTTCTTGATTATATATCCCAGGTGATAATGCATGTTCGTGATCGAAATAGTACACATCTATGGCTCAGAATGATCAAATACCTGACTTGCAGCGAAACCTCTCTAAGCCGGACACCCTGGGGACCTCCCAGGGTGTCCGGTTTAGAGAGGTGTCACTATATTTACCAATAACATCCATATTTCCAGCACATATCACTGCATATGTGACCTGAATTTGCCAACCGCAAATTAACGGTGATTTAACAAAAATAGACACATTGATTTCATCTCAGCATAAAAATCGGCCAGACAATCTAATCGGAGTTTTCTCTGGTCGCCATTCGAGACAAACCATATGATTTTGTACCTAAGAAGATGTCTGGTTTTTCATGAACAATATTTATTGAAACTGACATGTTCCGTAAACGAAGTCGACACTTCATTCCACATTTGCTCTGAACATGTTTTCAAATGTCGATGTCCTTTACAGAATATAACGCAATCGCGTGGCTTATCTTCTTGTGGCTGTGACTGGAGAAATGGGGCTTATAGGATTTGTAATTAGTGTAGCTCCTGATCAAACAGCTCAATCATGTGATCTGATAACGATCTACATTGTTTGTTAGATGCACTACGGGCTTTTCATTGATGTAATGGCGAACAGTGCTGATCCCGATCAGTGATTTTGATTTATGGATGTTTAACGGCCTATCAACAGCTAAGGTCATTCAAGGCCGGATCAATGGGTTCGATCCCGTATTTAACCTGCTGAATTGATCAGACTGTGTGGATGCACAGGCTGGTTTGTATCTACACTGGTCAGAAATACCATAAGCCCCATTTATTGAGTCACAACCACATATAGTACATGCCCGTAGCCAGACCTGTTTGAAGGGTGGAGTGGGGGGATGTCGTCCGACCGTTCCGACCGTTCCAACCCCCCCCCCACCCCGGCTACGGGCCTGTATTTCACATGCATAATTAGTGTAACACTAGTGTATTAATTATGGTTTTGATACAATGATTATTACGCTGTGAACGTCCATTTTATGCAATAAATATCCACATTGCATAAAATAGGCATTCACAGTGTAATAACAAGGAGTAATAAAAATCATGATACACTAGTGTAATAAATATGCAAATGGGGCCACTACAGGAACACGCCAGTTGGTCATTACAGCTTCAAAGTATTGTGCTGTTCTTATGCAATAAAAATGCTAACATTTGTGTTGGTCTATGCCTCGTTTCTTATGAAATCAGTAAACTCGTTTAATAAATATCATATTAAAGCGACTCCACTCCAGATGAGGGGTAAAACGGATACTATTTTAAATAAATAAGTACCTAATGATGTAACTATTGCGACAGGTTTAAAAATTATAAGTGGCCAGTATAGATATTTATTTATTTAATATTAATTAATTTGTTTGGGAGTAGCGCGCGTTACTCCCATTTATTTTTATAATTCGCGCTATACTGATATTGCCGTCACGTGGTATCATAAACTAGGGGTCATCTCAAATACGCCATTTGTAATTTATAAAGTCGGATATACTTGCTCATATTGGCATATTGATGTAGTCGCTGTAAACTCGTTACAATTAGTTTATTTATCTGATGTAACCCGAAGTCCGATTTCTGGAAATGTGTCTTTTGTAAAATAATTGGTGTTTTCAATTGTGTGTTTTGAGACGGTCCCTCGGAAGAAAATTGCCGATGCGATAGCACGTTCGATGCAAAATACATACTTTCTACATATTTAAACAACATCTGTGGTCTGCCCTAGGTAAAAGTAAGTTATTTGGAAATGTATTGATGTTGAAACACATTCGTTTCATATAGAACGCCTGTGTATAACGCTAATATGTATCAGAGTCGGACATTGTTGATATAGCTGGACGCGATGTGCGCATGCCCGGAAGTATGATTTGTGGGGCCATTTGTGTCACGTGGGATTACGTACGGCAAGCAGGTCGTAAGTAAAAATAGAATTGGAAACGGAAAAGCCCTTTCGTATTGGGACGTATAAAGTACGATTTAACGCGAATATAAACATCCGCCAACCGAAAATGAGCTCGCAATGTGTAGATATATAGCAAATGCAGGTAAACATCGCGTGAAAAAAATACAGTTCACTGTAATCCCATCTGGAGTGGAGCCGCTTTAAATCATCACTCATGTAAGATCCTTTATTTATCAATATTACTAGCAATATATAACCTGTACTGGCATAATGCATAAGTATGATTTCTCAAATCACTGACCTGACATGTGCATAGATAAAACATCCTTATCGCTTTCATAATTTTATCTCAATTGACATATTAGTAGTCAGTATTACCACATAATGTCAGATGTTATGACAACTCTCCATGTGAAATTGGAACATTCGTTTCAACGAAACCACGTTGTCGCAAATGTATATATATGGACGAGAAATGAGGCAGATGGCGTTCGGGACAAGTACTGATCCAGGTTCTGCACTGTTCGTCAATCAGTAAGTGAACTACCCGCAATACTTCCAACATACCATATAAATTATATCCAATAAGTAACAGGCGCGGATCCAAGATTTCGGGTTGGGGGGTGGGGGGGGGGTGGGCTTAAGTATTTTGCAATACTTGACTATATTATCGAACGCGCTAGGGGGGTCCGGGGGCATTCACCCCCGGAATTTTTTTGAAATCTACACCGGACACTATGAACATATCTGTGATATTATTTGTCTTTGATCTTAGGTGACAATGAATATTTATGATCGAAAAGCACACACACACGTCTCAGAATAGTCATTTGCCTGATTTACAGCGAAACCTCTCTAAACCGGACACCCTGGGGACCTCCCAGTGTGTCCGGTTTAGAGAGGTTTCACTGAATCCATATCCAGCGCCGCAGCAACGTTGAGGCGCACCGAGGCAAGTGCGGTAATTTCCTCTTTTTTATGCTTTCATTATAAAAGCCGATCGTGGATTGACTACTCGTGACCATG
Organism: Conchocele bisecta; assembly: GCA_029237695.1. NCBI lineage: Eukaryota > Metazoa > Mollusca > Bivalvia > Lucinida > Thyasiridae > Conchocele > Conchocele bisecta. Next base: position 3,912,021 of record CM055275.1, on the reverse strand, counting down.
TAATGTTATGCATCGGTGTTATGCCCCCGGTAGCAAATATCATCCATTATTCTGCCATTCTCTATGATTTCAAAACGTGTCCTATAAAAAAGAGCAAACTAAGTTGTCGAACATATTGCTGTAAAATACGCCAGAACGCAGGAAATCCGATGTACATTTCAAAAGATTTACGGGGGAGATACAGCATGTGCTAAAGTAAGCATAACAAAAACCGTCAGAGAAGTGCATGCTTTAACCCTTACTATGCTGAATTAAATTGTGTCGTCTGCTGGAAATGTTTTATTCTAAATATTTCTCGATAAAAACCTGTTTTGGCAGCGCTTGAGAATCGTCTCCACTGGAGACGATTCTCATGTGCTGTCAAAATAATTTGTTTGTTAAGAAGTAAACATGAAAAATAGCAGACGACCATTTTCGGATCCCCTAGCGTACTCCCTCGCTCCGCTAGATCGATGAACGAGCTCGCTCGCCGGACCAATGTTATTGCCTCGGTGTTTTTCAGGCTCTAGCTACGCCACTGATATCCGACCGTAGCGGCGGCAGCTGAGGGTTGTGTTTTGACAGTCGATTTTTATTGTTTAGAATTGGAGATATAGGAAATATTGAGACAAGTCGCCTCACAAACTAAGACGCGTCGACTCACATGAAGGGACATCAACTGCAGCGAGAACGCAATGAAGCGACTTGTCAATTGGGACGAGTTTGTCCTTGGGCGAGTTGTCATTTAAGAATCAACGTTACCACTTGTTATCTCCCTTGGCATTTATTTTCGCCATTTGCAAATTTAGGAATCGCTGACCAGATGATAGATTTTCTTTAAATGTAATCAAATAATCTAATAATGTATGACAGTATTTGTATGTATGCTATTATAAGGCGTATTACATTGCGACCACTGTAGACACGGACGATGCTACGCTTTATCACAGTCTGATCAGTGTCTGCATTGTTTAATTGCGGGAACTACTCTGTAGTCTGTAGTTTATTTGCGAACGGTAACCAGGTAACTCTTGCAATCTACTCCCGTAACGTCGATGTTACCGTTCTCAACTAGTTACTCTGCAGAATACTCCTGTATCATCCGGGTACGGATAATACGGTAGTATTTGCAAAGTTACTTCCCGCAAAGTTACTTCCCGCAACTATTAATTGAAGTATTTCTAAAGGGAAAAGTGTCGCCCGATATGTGGGTCGAACACGACCCCCGTAACACTAGCACGGCGCTCTTACCCACTGAGCTAACCGGGCGATCGTGTCTCACCACCACACACGGACACTACATAATTGTTCAGAAGTTATTTCCAGAAAACTTTCTTTCATGATGTAGATAGAGAGCCTTTCAGAAATTGTTGTTATGTTTTTCATTCATTTTAGTTTGCACATATACAGTTGCGAATGGTAACTCTTGCAATCTACTCCCGTACCGTCCGTAGCTACAGATGATACGGGAGTAGATTGCAAGAGTTACCGTTCGCAACTGTCTCATATAATCATGTAATATATCAGGGCTCCAGATAAGGAATTAGTAATTGAGTATTGTCACATCATTTATGAAGAAATTGGGTATTTAAACATTTTAATTGGGTAAAATAAAATCACACTACTGTTTATACATCAACAGACAGTAATTATTGAATAGTTTGCTTCAAAATGAAAACATGTCTTGGCATTTCATTAGAATTGTCTCATTGGATTTCATTGGAGACAATTCTAATGAAATACCAAGATGTGTTGTGTATGGAAAATAAGAAAAATATGCTATATTTGTGGTCTGTTTATTGTTTTCTGCAGCATGATAATGGTACCACAATTTTTTTATTGCTTTTTGATACTCGCTACTTCTGATTTCAATTGGGTTTTTGGCAATTTTAATTGGGTATATAAGCAAAGACGCAGCTTATCTGGAGCTCTGATATATGACATAACAACTCGTGAATGGCTACAGCCATGGGAATGGCAACAACGTGGCATATAATTATATCATGTATACATGGTATATGGCTATTATGGGGTAATCATTCCAAACTGATATGCACAACCAATTATGGTTGGTGTACCCTTCTTGTGGCCCCATGTAAAGTCAATGGAAATCTAATAAAAAACCCAACTTATAAAGTGGGGTTACAGTGGGTTTTCAGCGGCAGCCATTCTCATGCCTGCACAAAGAAAACTCGCACTGTCACACCAAAAATAAAATATTGTTTGATTTCCCCCCCCCCCGCTACCTATTCACTAAAATTATTAAATACATTTTGCGTCGCTGGGTGGGAAAAATATTTTATTTCTGCAAAAGACAATTCAAATTGTTTTTTGCAGAAACAAAATATATTACATTTACTCGTATAAAGGCATGCAGCCTTTTGGTACCATAATATTGCTTCAAGACAACGATAAGAAGTGCAAGACGCCCGTTATCTTCCACAAAATTAATTTTTATCAATATTAGAAATAAAAAAAAACATTACCCCTACCTATCTACCCTGTCCTGGGAGGGGAAACAAAAAATATTTTATTGTTGGCCTCATTATTCTTTGCCCAAGTTTCTCGACCAATGAAATCTCAATTAATCACATATTGCAACATTTTCGCCAATATCTATTAAATTAGTCATTAAATGTTTAAATAAGTGCAAAGTTATATTTATAACTAGAGGCATTGTTGACATAATTTCCCGTGACGTCATGTCATCGCGTGTGTACAATAGATTCGGTGTCAATCCGCCCATCACGTAATAATACCGTAATTTCAAAGTTTGTATGAGGCGGCACTCCGTTCAAACGTAACATTTGCATGCGATAGAGGCGGGCAAAACAATAAGACAAGTTATAGTTATATACTAATTTATTAAAAATTCAATATGTGAACTACATGTATAACGATTACCAAGTCGGGGGGATACTATGTATTTGATGTATTTGATGTATTTGACACCGAACACATGCAGAGCTCCAGATAAGGTGCGTATTGGCGTATTTTACACACTTATTTTAGCAGAATACGCATTGATTAACAAAAGTGGGAGTACAAAATATTCACAGCAATATGAAAATCGCATTGATTTTCAAATTGAATAGTGAAAATAAGGTAATAAAGTTGAAAATTTACTTAAACAGTGTTTGCTTTTTGCAGCTCAAATAAGTTAATTGTAATCAAATAAGTAATTGTTACATTTGTTTCATTTTTTTATCATTTGTTCCCTATTTAATAAGGAAGAAAATCAATCATACATTTGTATGAAATCTGCGGTTATAATACTCTAGATACAAAACTTATCTGGAGCCCTGCACATGCATAGACCACGACCCAAAGGTGGATTGTGCGCAATAATGATAACTCTTGCCTCACTAATTTTTGAGTGATCTCCCTTTGTTTTTCGTACTGATTCTGTCACCAGGTGACTCAAATAATATTTGAAATGTTTTCATGAAATTTTACACATGCATAAACCACGATCCAAAGGTGTGTCGCTCGCAAGAAAGACAACTCTAGTCTTGCTAATTTTCGAGTCATCTCCCTTTCTTTTTTCGCGCACTGATTTCTTGTCTGGAGCATAATACAAATGCCCATTGGAATATTTTCATGAAACTTCATACATGCATAGACCACAACCTAATGGTGTGTAGCGCGCAAGAATGACAACTTTTGCCTCATTAATTGAGTCATCTCCCTTTGATTTCTTGTCCGTAGCATAACTCGAACACCCTTTGGCATGTTTGGAATATTTTCATGAATCTTCACATATGCATAGACCACACCACAAGAATTACAAGTCTTGGCTCACTAATTTGTGAGTTATTATACCCTCGCTGATATGCAAGAAGGGGTATAGCATTAGTCCTTGTATGTATGTGCGTGCATACGTTAGTAACTAACACGTTTCATTTTTCAATAACTCGCAAACCTCTTCACTGATTTTGATAATATTCGGCCACAATGTGTGTTTATGGATGATTCTTTGTTTTCATACAACCCACGTCCGACCGCCCAAGGTCAAGGTCACTGAGGACTTGTGTTCACCTTATTTGTAAGGCAAAAATGTTAATTTATACCCTCGACATACAAAGTACATGTAGGTTGAGCCCGAGGGTATATAGTTTTCGTCATTTTTCCGTTCGTATATCCGTAAGATTTGCATTGTTACAGTTTTCGGGTACCCATTATCTCTGCAATGGTAAGTCAGATTGACTTCATATACTTATTTATCATCATCCATATTTGCATTCCATACCACACCCATGCGGCCTTCATGTCCAAGGTCAAGTTACATTGAAATTTGCTTTAAGGTTTTCTGGTACCCATTATCTCTGTAACGGTAACTCGGATTGACTTCAAACTTTATATACTTCCTTATCATCATCCATGTTTTCATTTCATACCACATTCATGTGGCCTTCATGTCCAATGTCAAGGTCAAATTACTTAGAAATCTGTGTTAATGTTTTTTAACTACCAAATATCTATGCAACCGTCCTTCGCATTCACTTGAAACTTCACATTTCATCTCAACCATCATCCATCACACATGCGGCCTTCATGACCAAAGTGAAGTTAAAATTACTTATATATTTTTTATGTTGTAACTTATTGTTGTTCGTCCATGCGGTGGTCAGGGGTATACTTGATCTCTCTTTTTTTTTCCCTGTTTTTTTTACCCACTGATTTCTTCTCTGGAGCATAACTTGAATACCCTGTGGAATATTTTCATGAAACTTCACATGCATTGGCCACAACCCAAAGGTGTGTTACGTACAATATAGACAACTCTTGCCTGACTAATTTTCGAGTTATTTCCCTTTGCTTTTTTGCAGATTGATTTCATGTCAATCCAAAACTTGATCAACTCTGGGAGTATTTTCATAATATGCAATTTATCCCGTCAACACAGCACGTATGTACCATGAAACACGGTGCCGTGAAACATTTTTGATATCCAGTCAATACTATTTTTGCATTTTACAGCCATTTGTAGGTGTTGACGGGATAAATAGAATAGTAGGTTAGTGCCGTGAATGGGAAAAAATATCTGGCGCGGCAAGGAAACGGGATGTGCTCGGCAGAGCCTCGCCCATCCTGTTTCCTGAGCCTTGCCAGATATTTTTTCCCATTCACGGCACTAACCTACTATTCTCTATATATGTTCATTGACGGAAAGGTGCATCTCATGCAATAATGACAACTCTCACCTTACTAACATACATGTATGTGTTATCTCCCTTTTTAGTGGCTGCCTCCACACATGCGCTTTGAACAACTGGCAATTTCTAGTTTTAAATGAATTCCCTGTCATTTATGTCTGATTTTAGTATCTATTATAGGATTGAATGGCCTTTTTGTTGAATTTATCGGGGTATAAACTTGGAAAGGTCACGGGAATACTGGACGAAGGCCGGAAGGCCTCATCCAGTATTCCCGCGACTTTTCCAAGTTTATATCCCCAATAAATTCAACAAAAAGGCCATTCATTCCTTATAATTCCAGCATTTGAAATAAATTCATCAAGAAAATGTGTTTATTTTCCGTTTTCTTAAGAATTATTTTAACTGCGCCTCACGGTTACGCAAAGTAGTTTGGCATGGGAGTTTACTGGGATATAAATTTTGGACAGAGACTTGCTACGGGCCAATTTGGAATTGTGTAAATATTTTTGTGCTGGAATTATTCACCTTTGCAATGCACACATACACAATCTTGGAATATGCATATCATGAAATACAGGGTGTCTAGTTTAGAGAGGTTCCACTCTAACGTGAGAGGCAGGTGGGAGCACGCGATGGGTAATTTAAAGGTACATGCTCACTCAGTAGGCACAAAATGTGCTTTATATCAGAGACATCATCCGAGACATTTTCTTGCAAAATAAACTGTCATTCACCATTACACCACATATTGATTGGCATTATTATACATTTTATATCTGAAATAACTTTCCACACTGATATCAGAGGCGATAACCGTGTTACCTTAACATGTTAAGGGACATTACTATTAATACTCTGTATTTATTTTTTGACGTGCAATTATCATACTTTATAATCTGTCAAAAATATTATTTTTTCAGGTGACGCGTTTAATTAGTATAAATAATTAAAAAATACTATGCCCCATTTCCATATGAAAATAGCCCGATACAAACGCGCATCACTATCAGTAAAATAAATATTACTATATGATTATACATGTATGGCAGCCACTCGTAATCTTTAGAACTGGTGGAATAGCGACACAATTATACACTATGTAATTCCTATAAAGAACTGTTTGTGCCACTCAGGGCATGTACCTTTAACAATCAGGGTTCGCCGGGAATCCCGACCGGAGACCTGGTTTGGCCCTCGGGTATGTCGTTGGCATTCTTGTATGTGACAGTTGAATCTGGTTATACCCCTTATGTGAGTATTGTGAGTATTCGTAATCCTATTTCAGGGGAATGGGCCAAGTGACTTTGGTGTGGTAATGATCTGGCAGCTTACTAAGTCAGGTTATTCTAATTTCAGGGCTGAATATATATTTTATTCGATGTAATTATTCCGTTCTGATTTTGGGAATTTCCCCCCAATGCAACAGGCAGGTTAAATGCGGGATCGAACCCATTGGCCCTGCCTTAAATGAACTTAATCAAATCCACTCTACCATTGAAATTTCAGGCAGTGGTGTCCAGTTTCTCATGGTGACGTTGAGCACAGATGACGGTGTCAATATTGCAAGTGAGACAGATTCACACAGTGAGAACCATAGTAGACTGTTATCGAATATTACTTGTGTGAGGTTCATGCTGCCAAAGTTTTCTGCTGTAGATGAACATGAACTTGTCAATGAACATGATGAAGGGATGTATCAAGATAGCAACGCAATGTCAGATAGATCCGGATAAACATGGCGACAGCAGTGAAAGTACAAATGACAGAATTCCATTACATGATCATGGTGATGAGACTGACAAGGGGTTTGAAACGACAGACAAGCTTGCTCGGAGCAACCGGCCGCGGGATGGCCTTGACAACATTAGTCAGAGGACTGTAGCTGCTGATACGACAGACACACTATCTCAGGACAACCAGGGTGTATGTGAAACTAACAGTGGTAACACAATGAGCGAGGTGGTGGCAGATAGTGAAGTGAGAGACAAGCAAACCCAGGGAAACCAAGGTGTAACAGAAACTACCAGCTGTAGCGACAGTCATGTGTCAGTACTTACTGAAACAATCGACAAGCTAATTCCCGATAACCATGCTATGCTTGAAACTACGGGTTGTAACGCCAGTCGGGCTGCGGTAATTGGTGATACTATGAATGAAATTGTGCCTGCACTAGAACGGACATGTGGTACATGCGGAAAATGTTTTTCCTCGAGACAATCTCTTCTCTCACACAGCCACATGCACACCAGTGACACAAAGTTGGCCTGTCAGTTGTGTATGGACACATTTACAGATGCATCATTGCTGACGGAGCACATTCGGGCACATGCCGCCACGAAGCCTCATAAATGTACCGTCTGTTTCAAGGGGTATGCCACCGCGGGTGAACTTGTCGTCCATACGGCTGTCCACGCTGAAGGAAAACTGTATTCTTGTCACTACTGTGACAAGGCATTTATCAGGTATTGTATATTGTAATATTTAACCCTTACATCGCTATCTTAATTTGTCGACGTCTGCTGTTTATTTTCTATTTTCCATTTTTATCATCAAAAACATGCTTTGACATCACTTTATAAAAATTTACAACATGCTTTGACAGCACTTTAGAATCATTTCCATTGGAAATGATTCTGAAGTGCTGTCAAACAGTGTTTGTATTGAGAAATAAAGCAAGATATAAAAGCAACAGCAGACGACAATTGTTGTGTCAGAGTAGCGATCTAAGGGTTAAGGAATATAACCATGAGCTGTTGCGTTTTCTGTGGTACGAAACGCATTTGGTCTGTTTAAAGTGTTTGGTGTCCGTCTATGCATCTGGCGTGCGTCCATGTGTCTGGCATTTGTGTTAAAATAGTTTAAGTTTAAAAAGTACAAAATATGTACACAACCCTAAGTACAATTGACTTGAAACTTCACAAACCTCTTTATCATCATTCATATTTTCATTCTATAGCCCACCCATGCGTCCACCATGCCCAAGGTCAAGGTCAAATTACTTTTTCGTTAACTTTTTTTGTAAAATCTGTGTTAAAGTTTTTTCAGTACCAAATATCTCCACTACCCTAAGTCTGATTGACTTGAAACTTCATAGATCATCATCACCCATATCTTCATTCTACAGCCCAGCCCCCACATGCCCAAGTTCAAGGTAAAATTATTTAGAAATTTGTGTCGTTTTGTAAAATTCTGCGTTCCAAATATCTGCACAATCCTAAGTGTAATTGACTTGAAACTTCATACATGTGTACATTGTACCTCACTTCATACATGTGTACATTGTACCTCACTTCATACATGTGTACATTGTACCTCACTTCATACATGTGTACATTGTACCTCACTTCATACATGTGTACATTGTACCTCACTTCATACATGTATACATTGTACCTCATTTCATACATGTATACATTGTACCTCACTTCATACATGTGTACATTGTACCTCACTTCATACATGTGTACATTGTACCTCACTTCATACATGTGTACATTGTACCTCACTTCATACATGTGTACATTACCTTCATACATGTGTACATTGTACCTCACTTCATACATGTATACATTACCTTCATACATGTGTACATTGTACCTCACTTCATACATGTATACATTGTACCTCACTTCATACATGTATACATTGTACCTCACTTCATACATGTGTACATTGTACCTCACTTCATACATGTGTACATTGTACCTCACTTCATACATGTGTACATTGTACCTCTATTTCATACATGTGTATTGTACCTCATTTCATACATGTGTACATTGTACCTCACTTCATACATGTGTACATTGTACCTCACTTCATACATGTGTACATTGTACCTCACTTCATACATGTGTACATTGTACCTCATTTCATACATGTGAACATTGTACCTCACTTCATACATGTGTACATTGTACCTCACTTCATACATGTGTACATTGTACCTCACTTCATACATGTGTACATTGTACCTCATTCATACATGTGTACATTGTACCTCATTTCATACATGTGTACATTGTACCTCATTTCATACATGTGTACATTGTACCTCATTTCATACATGTGTACATTGTACCTCACTTCATACATGTGTACATTGTACCTCACTTCATACATGTATACATTGTACCTCACTTCATACATGTACACATTGTACCTCACTTCATACATGTGTACATTGTACCTCATTTCATACATGTGTACATTGTACCTCACTTCATACATGTGTACATTGCACCTCATTTCATACATGTGTACATTGTACCTCATTTCATACATGTATACATTGCACCTCACTTCATACATGTATACATTGTACCTCACTTCATACATGTACACATTGTACCTCACTTCATACATGTATACATTGTACTCACTCATACAGTACATTGTACCTCACTTCATACATGTAACATGTACCTCACTGCACATGTACACATTGTACTCACTTCATGTACTCATGTACATTACATGTACACATGTACTCACATCATACATGTATCACATGTACCATCTTGTATTCTCACTTCATACATGTATACATTGTACCTCACTTCATACATGTATACATTGTACCTCATTTCATACATGTATACATTGTACCTCAATTTATCCCGTCAACACAGTGTGTATGTGCCGTGAAACACAGTGCCGTGAAACATTTTTGATATCCAGTCAATACTATTTTTGCATTTTAAAGCGATTTTTAGGTGTTGACGGGATAAATAGAATAGTAGGTTAGTGCCGTGAATGGGAAAAAGTATCTGGCGCGGCTCGGAAACGGGATGTGCTCGGCAGAGCCTCGCCCATACCATTTCCTGGAGACAATTCTAATGAAATGCCAAGATGTGTTTTCATGGAAAATGAGGTTTGTTTATTGTTTTATGCAGCATGATAAAGGCACCACAACATTTTTATTGCTCTTTGATACTCGCTACTTCTGATTTCAATTGGGATTTTGGCAATTTTAATTGGGTATTTATGCAAATACGCAGCTTATCTGGAGCTCTGAATGGGCGTAAAGCACGTTATCTGGTGCTTTGTACCATATGCAAATACATTCCTGTCTATATGTAATGTTGCTGCTTATTGGGCGTAAAGCACCAACTTGAATCAATATGACCTGTTGCTGTGATGTTATGCCGCTTCATTTTCTCTATTTGCAGCATACAGCGGTTGGAGATGCATGAGCGAATTCACACGAACAGTAAACCACATATATGTCACATCTGCGGCGCTACGTTCAACCACAAGGCCTCGCTGAACAAGCACATATTCAACCACAGTGGCGTACGCCGTTACCCGTGCAATCTCTGTAATAGCGCGTTCACGGACAAGGCCAACCACCGCAAACACATGCTCACACATACTGGTGAAAAACCACATTCATGTGACGTTTGTCAGAGATCGTTCAACACGCCACAGATCCTGAAAACCCACTTGCTCACTCATTCCGGTGATCGGAAATTCAAATGTGAGATCTGTGACAAGCGATTCCTCAAGAAGGACAATTTGTCCACACATCTGCGTATACATACTGGGGATAGGAAGTTCCAATGCGACGTTTGTCAGAAGATGTTTTTCCAGCGAGGGGCACTCAACGTCCATTACAGAGTCCATACTGGGGAAAAGCCACATGCGTGCCATCTGTGTAACATGTCTTTCACCCAGCGCAGTAACCTGAGCAAGCATTTTGTTACGCATACTGGGGAACGGGCGTTTACATGCGAGACTTGCGGGCGAGGATTCCCACACAAGACAAGCTTAACAAAGCATTATCGTATACATACTGGTGAAATGCCATATGCATGTAGCCTTTGTGATCGTATGTTCAGGTACACGAGTGGCGTCACATCACACATGCGCACTCACGAGAAACAGAAATTGAAGAAAGTTAAAGTTAGCAAGAAGGACAAGAAACGGAAGCGAGAGTTGAATGATAATCAGATCATTATGCAAGACTATGAGGGACAAATAGACATTTTGGGAGAGCAGGACTGTCTCGGGGTATAAATGGTGATTGAAGTAGACACTGGTTGGACTGTACATGCAGGGATTCTGCTGGGGAAAATAAAAAAATCGCCACTTCAATAAATTGAAAAAATACAATTTTCAAAAAAAAATCAAAAGAATTTTGTTTTTGATTTTTTTTTCGAAAATTGTATTTTTTTTCCCCCAATTGTTTATTTTTATCGCCAATTGAGAAAGTGGCGATCGCCAGAGGAATCCCTGACATGTAGATGTTTGAATGCATTGATCGCAAAATGACCACTCCTAATTTTGAAAGTTTCCTCCTAGATGTTAGTGTCACGTTTGACGTCATTTCCGGCGAAGAAGCAATTCATACGCTAACGTCAAAATTGTCAATTTTGGCAATGTTATACGCTGGTCTAAGAGCAAATTTCCTATTTTTCGAAGAGCGTTTAATGAACACTAATAGTTTGTAGCTGCACTATTGATGTGCTGATGCTCCAGATAAGGAATTAGTAATTGTCTAATGAGTAAAATTTTAATTGGGTAAAATTAAAACACACTACTGTTTACACATCAATAGACAGCAATTATTGAATAGTTTGTTTCGAAATGAAAACATATCTTGGCATTTAATTTGAATTGTCTCCTTGGAGACAATTCTAATGAAATACCAAGATGTGTTTTCATGGAAGAATAAGAAAAATATGCTAATTTGGTGGTCTGTTTAATGTTTTCTGCAGCATGATAAAGGTACCACAATTGTTCTCATTGCTTTTTGATACTCACTACTTCTGATTTTAATTGGGTTTTTGGCAATTTTAATTGGGTATTTACGCAAATACGGAGCTTATCTGGAGCTCTGGTGCTGATCGTCAGAGAGCTACCAGAGTCGATAACTATATGGATGATCTTACATTCGTGATGATTTAATTTCATATTTATTAAACTTGTTTACTGATTTCATGATAAATGAGGCTATGCCAAGTTTATTATGAAATCAGTCACTGAGTTTAATAATTCTCATATTTTATCGACACAAATGTTAGATAATGCATTGTATCTGTAAATGCCACCTAGCGTGTTTTCTGTACCAGCCTCATGATATAGCGTTAGTCCATGTAAATACGTGTGTGCGTATGTTAGTAACACCATTCATTTTTGTCGCACACGCTTGCAGACAGTGCAATATAGTCGTCACATTGGCGTTCGTACATACATACTGACAAAAACATGTTACACTCGATATTTTCTTATTAAACTACTGACCGATCGGTGAATACTTGTAACGGCTGGCGTTGCCCGGTGGATATGGCATCCGCCTCACAACTGGCAGGTCGAAGGTTTGGTATGACCGGTTATTGTGCCGCCAGCTAGTTAAATAAATGCAGGGATTCCGCTTGCGATCGACACTTTCGCAATTAGCGATGTAAAGAAACAATTGGCGATAAAAAATTACAATTTTCAGAAAAAAAAATAAAAAGAAATTGCGAAACAACGATTTTCCTATGGGAATTTAACATGGGGTCTAAAAATAGATTTTTTTAAAATGTATTTTTATTTGTGGACCGATTTTCAAAATCTAACTTTTGTTTTCTTAATTACATCATTTTCAAGTTATCTCGCCAGGTTTCGGAGTCAATTTCCAAATTGTTTTCGTTTTTTGATCCTTTAGGATAAAACAAATGAAACATTTTGGAAATTGACTCCCCATGTTAAATTCCCATAGGAAAATCATTTTTTTTCACAATAAAATCAATATATGATGGAATTTCATGAAACAAATTTTTTTGGGGAGGGAGACTTTTTGTTAGTGATGAAAAAGTACTATGCCCACCGTGACAATTTGTTGTTGTTGTACATGTACTAATGCGTCTTACTTAAATGTACTTTGCACAAAGGCACTAATTGTCACTTTTAACATAATTGCCTGGTCAATTTAGCAAGTCCTCCATCTTGATAAATCATCCATCCATTTGTTATATGTACCTGGTGGGGCAAATTGATGTCAGTTTATTGGACAACATGGGGAAATTAACGTATTACACGTGATGGGTAATTTAGCGATCGGGGTTCATGCTTACTGGAATCCCGATTGCAGACATGGTTTGGCCCTCACATACGTCCTTGGCATTTTGTATGCGACAGTTGACTCTGGTTATACCCATTATAAGAGTAATCCTACCGGTATTACTTTTTAATAGAGGAAGGGGCCAAGTGACTTTGGTGCGGTATTTCAGGGCTGAATATATTTTTTCTCGATGTAAATATTCTGTTCTGATTTTGGGATCCCCCCCCCCCCCCCTATGCAGCAGGTTAAATGCGGGATCGAACCCAGTTGGACCGGCCTTAAATGACCTTAGTTGTTGACAGGACGTTAAACAACAATAAACAAACAAACAATGTACCATAGGACATATATAAGTCGGAGAATACATCATTTTACAGACAGAACATTCTAATTATCTTCTTTATCTCTCATTAAAAGTATATGTTGTTACCACTCATTTGAACCATCTCGGCGAGACGGTTCAAACGAGTGGTCACACCATATACTTTTGATAATCTTACTGGGAGTCCACCTGGGGCCAAATGATCTGATGTAATAGGGTGCCTGGCACCAGATCAGGACAATGTCTCGTTGATATTGTAATTTTAGTGTACATGTGCTATCCCGTGTGTATACGATGTATGCACTGTTGAACATCAATCAATCACTCAACCAACCAATCAACTAATCAATCAATTAAGCAACCAATTAATCGATCAATCAATCACTCATCTCTAATGTTACCACACATTTGTACCATCAGTAGCCTATTTCATCAACATTGCAAAGTATACTTTCCTAGCAAAGTATACTTTGAGGGAGAAATTTTCAATTTTAGGATCAATTTATTAATTTTTATTATACTGAATTTATTACATTATCACAGCCATTATGGCTGTGATAATGTAATAAATTCAGTATAATAATTCTGCATAGTTTTAATCATCAAATATATGCAATCGTTAGTTCTGCATGAAATAATGCATTTCGGAAAAATCAATGATTGCTCCCTCAAAGTATACTTTGCTAGGAAAGTATACTTTGCAATTTTGATGAAATCGGCTACTGATCAACATATATATGTTCTGTGAGTAATAAGAAAAAATATCAGCATTTTGTTTCAGCCAAATGGTTTACCAATTTGATGTTGAGGACACACGTTTCCTACAGCAAAATATAATCATGCAGTAAAATTTATTTTGTGACTAATTATTTGTTTAAAAACCTGTGAATCGGTATAACGCATGAAATATTTTAACACGAACACTGTGAACGTTTTTGTGTCCACCGCAGGGCCTTACAAATATGTGTGCGTCCTATAAAATGATAATACAGTGAAATCGCGATGGCTCGAAATGCCACGGGACCGCACATTTTGTTCGAGTGATCGCATCTTTCGAGCCATCGCATCTTTCGATTTTGTTATATTTGCCGACTACTGTACCCGTCGGATTTAGGAAATAAAGAAAGCACAATATAATGTATCCATGTTTTAGATGATTATAATATTTATTCGCAGATTAGTTATCATGCGAAATTAAATAAACTACATGTGTTTACAAAACTGTCTTTATTTCAATTAATTATTATCAAAATCGAATAGGAGAAAATGAATAGCGGCGCACATAATTAATGCATCAGGTGGTTGTGACGTCACTCGAAACAGTGGTCTTTTTTTCAATGGGCGTTTTTCGTTGTAACTCCCGGGTAGCCTCTCGAATAACACGGGAGTTGAAACGAAAAACGACCAACGACTTACGACAGACTCGATTAAATACTCCGAGTGGACGAAACCCAGAATATTTAATAAATCGCCGTATGCCTTTGAGCCGTTATGGGACACAAAACAACAACAAATTAAGAATACAATAACTTTTATTTCACAAATAATGTACAAGCATAACAATAAATAGAGTTTCCACAAATTATGTTGAAAGTTTCCGAATAATCTAACATAGAATTCACAAAATGATCGCCATCAACAACGTTAACGATCAAATTGCACCACTTTAAGCAATTAACTGCACTTGAAAAGAAATCACCTTTCACAGACAGGTAGAGCGCGGCTCGGCCTTTGTTCGTAATAAGTCGGACGCGGAGGTGTGAAAATTAGCCAAACACAAACTTCGACATCAATTTCGAGTCATCGTATAGCATAATAGAGAGAAATGTGTCCGCGGGACTTGACAATTGTTTCGAGCGATCGCATTTTTCGAGGAGTTGCATTTCGAGCCATCGCATGTAAAATACATTAAACATATAGGGAAAACATACATTAAACATATAGCGAGCCCGACATTACGAGCCATCGCATTTCGAGCCATCGCATTTCGAGTCATCGCGATTTCACTGTATCTGTAACGCGATACGCTTATGTATTGATCATTTATATATATCAAATCAAACAAATTTTACAGTAATCCGACCAGTATGTGCCGTTATTTTACGGATTTCATATTTCGGACAGCCAGTTTTTTCAACCGTTACTGCATGACTAACTTCCCTTTATTTTGCTTACCACAGTTATTTCCCTTTGCTGCCACGTGGGTATATGACGTATCAGTAGAACTTCCGAAATGTATGCATAGTACGATTATTACACATAATAGTTCAACAGACTACTTAGAACTCCAGTTTATTAGACCGCTGATATAAATATATGTGATTGTACTGTACTGTACACATATAAGAATGACCTAGTTACAAACTACATACTGAAATGCGACAGTGGGTGACAAAATGGACATACTGTGCAATTTTCAACAGCTGTATGATACCAGTCTGTACATACATGTATTTATATTTACATCGTCAGGTTACAAGCTATGTTTTCCCCGATAGTACTTATATATAATGCTAAATCAGACAGGCAACAGAGTAGACACTTATCAGAGCTGTCGGATGCATAGATGGATCTGGTGCTATGCTAGTCAAACTGTCGTAACGTCAGTCGTGTAGGCTATTGTCCACTTACAATGAAACAATGTTGTACATGGGGTCAATTTAGATTGAATATTCTTCAACGCAGCACACGTATGCACTCAAAGACTGCGAGTGAGTTGTGGCTGGTCACTTACATACATATTACTATATATATGGACTTAATACGATATAGTCCATGCTCTAACTGACAAAATAATGATCCACATTCAATTTGGTATGTGGAACATACACTCACGTTATATTGGGTTTACTAAGATATCCTATTTATTTCAAAGACATGTAGTAGGTAAATATCTGGCAAGGCTTAGGAAACGTTTCCGTGCCGCGCCAGATATTTTGTCCCATTCCGGCACTAACATACTACATGTATTCTATTTATCCCAAAAACACCTACAAATAGCTTTGAAATGCAAAAAAAATAACGTGTTCAAACGTATAGCGCGACGTGCTGTTTGACCATGGCTATAGACAATGCTCATTCGGGGGCAAAGCAAAAACCTACGTAATGCATGTCTCTCATGACGTTACTAGAACTCGCCATTACGTCATCAGACCAGTTCACAACGGTCGCACTGAACTTTTGAAATTGATGCGGCTGAATCACGCGACGTTTACTGCGGCCCCGGAACATGTATGTGTAAATCAGCTGTTTGAATGGAACGGGTTATCAAAGTACCAAAAGTACTGCATATATGCATACATTGCATGGCATTTCCGACGGAAATATAAAAATAATGTTCGACAATGTCCAGCCGTGGTAAACATTTGCCGTGACATTCAGGAACTGTTT
Source organism: Conchocele bisecta (assembly GCA_029237695.1). Classification (NCBI taxonomy): domain Eukaryota; kingdom Metazoa; phylum Mollusca; class Bivalvia; order Lucinida; family Thyasiridae; genus Conchocele; species Conchocele bisecta. The sequence goes on along the minus strand of CM055275.1, from coordinate 3,895,124 downwards.
GAACCTGCTGCCTACGGCCTCTGGGTTCAAACAGTTCCCTCGTGCCATGGCAAACGTTTACCCACAGCTGGACATTGTCAAACGTTATAGTGGCACTTGGTAACTGTTTGAACCCGCTGCCTACGGCCTCTGGGTTCAAACAGTTCCCTCGTGCCATGGCAAACGTTTACCCACGGCTGGACATTGTCGAACGTTATAGTGGCACACGGAAACTGTTTGAACCCGCGGCCTACGGCCCATCTGGGTTCAAAACAGTTCCCCTCGTGCCATGGCAAAACGGTTTACCCACGGCTGGACCATTGTCGAACGATTATAGTGGCTCTCGGAAACTGTTCGAACCCGCGGCCTACGGCCTGGGGGTTCAAACAGTTCCCTCGTGCCATGGCAAACGTTTAGCCACGGCTGGACATTGTCGAACGTTATAGTGGCACTCGGAAACTGTTTGAACCCGCGGCCTACGGCCTCGGGGTTCAAACAGTTCTCTCGTGTCACGGCAAACGCTTACCCACGGCTGGAAATTGTCGAACCTTATACTAGTCTGTAGTATTCTATTTGTCAGGTAACGTTTTGTGTTGCACAATGAGCACATATGACGTGATTCTTGTTGATAATAACGAAGACTCGTTTACTTGTCATCACACTGCCGTCATTTGGTAACGTCATGTGACGTCGTTCGACCAAGGAAGCGTCTGTTTTGAATTCGTTGTAACCCGGATATGCGTGTCTACTGTCTGTTTCACGAAAGCATCCTAGATTTTAAGGATATATTCACAATTTAATTTTAGTTTTGATAATATGTATTTAATTTTAGCAAAAGTTAAGAATGCGGCTTGTTATTTCTTGAACTTTAGTCTAATATTGATTATTATGAAAAACGATTTCTCTGTGGGAATTTAACAGGGTGGGGGGGGGGGGGGGGGGCATAGCTGGAGAACCTGTATAACAACGAAACCTTTTGGTAATTGACTCTAAAACCGCACTAGATAAATGATCTAAGAAAACAAAAGTTAAGTTTTGAAATTAGAAACATTTCCCCAAGTTAATTCGCCATGGACGAAGCGTGTCTATGGGGATTTAATATGGGGAACATGTTTTCTTCTCCAATAAAATTTAATATTATCGAAAAAATAAGTTTTTGCATTGTTTACATTGTTTATATAGCTGTAAAACGTGGGCATGTTTCGTGAAACAGACATTAGTCAATGCAGGATACGACTTTATGCTATCAGCAGCCTACATTACAGGTACATGCCCACTCAGTAGGCACAAACTGTTCTTTATATCAGAGACATCATCCGAGACATTTTCTGGCAAAATACCCACGTACTTATTGACATTATTATACATTTTATATCAGACGTAAATTTCCACACTGATATCAGTGGCGATAACCGTGTTAACGGACACTACTATTTATTATCTGTATTTAATTTATCCATTTTGATGTGCTTTATACTCTGTCGAAAATTCTATTTTGTTTAGGTGACGCATTTAATTAATATAAATAATTAAACAATAGCATGCCTCATTTGCATATGAATTTGTTTTAGAACTTATGGAATAGTAACACAATTATACACTTATTCAATTCATATAAAGAACAGTTTGTGCCTACTGAGTTGGCATGTACCTTTATGGCAATGCGAGTTACCTGGTAAATCATAAATATAATGTCCCTGAAATGTGGCTGTGATTGGAGAAATGGAGCTTATGAGTTTTGCGACCAATGTAGATCCGCACAGTCTGATCAGAATCTGCACTGGTCGCCATTCCACCAATGAAACACCCGTCATGCGTCTAACAAACAATAGTAGACCGTTATCAGGCTACATAAGTATGCTAGTTGATCAGGAGCCACATTGGTTACCAATTCCATAACCCCCATGTCTCTAGTCACAACCACAAATGCCACATAACACTCGTTTCTAACCTTAGTATTAACCCTCCAAATATGAGCATTAACCATTTGAACACGAAAGCTGACTATTGCGGTGTTTGCAAACAGTCCAGATCCAGATGAGCCGTCTCGTAACGAGCCGTCTCATCAGGACATGTAGCCTATTTCACCAACATTGCAAAGTATACTTTGAGGGAGAAATTTTAAATTTTATGATAAATTTATTAATTTTTATTATACTGAATTTATTACATTATCACAGCCATTTTGGCTGTGATAATGTAATAAATTCAGTATAATAATTCTGCATACTTTTAATCATCAAATATATGCAGTCGTTAGTTATATATGAAATAATGCATTTCCAGAAACATAAATGATTTCTCCCTCAAAGTATACTTTGCTAAAAAATTATGCTTTGCAATGTTGGTGAAATAGGCTACAGAACTTTTTGCAAGTAATTTTTCATATTTTTGAGAGCAAAAACACCCCATTTTCATAAATGGACTGGCCTGAAAAGCATCTTGTGACGATTGGATTGGTTGTAAAAGAAACATGTCAAGTCCATTCCAGTCATAAATCGTTTTAAATCATTCACATTTATTGTTCGCCCCACTGGTTGAAAATGTCAATGCTAATTGGTACGCTACGTATCCGTTTCACCACGCCTGTCGCTAATTTAATTGGGAGAGGAGCTGCCGAATCTTTCACAACTTTGACAGTATGGTGGATTTTGTCTGGACTTCCATCCATAAACGGTTGCAGCTCGGGGTACAACGGCTTTTCTGACTGCATTGGTTTTATCGACATACTTTTGATGGGTAGTTCGTGGCCTAATGCAATTTTAGATTTGTGTTTGTTGTTCACGCCTTTGAATGGGTTTAATGATTTCACAGGGATTATTTTAGGATGTGAAACTTCCTGAACCTTTCGTTGGATTGATGCGCCGGTAAGGGCAACGGGTTTTCCCGCCTTCTTAACGCTGATGGTTGGGTTCATCATTGGTTTCTGACCAACAACTGCTCGCGCGCGAGATTCCATCATCTTAGATTTCACAATCGGTTTTAATAATCCATCGTGCGTTGCAGGCTGGAATGGAGACTTCTTCACCATAGTCGGGCCCACGTGATCCATGTTGTTGTGAATGTCTACCATCTGCGGGTTCATGCGTCGTTTTGGTGGAGCCATATGTCCAATTCCGGTGACAATGTTCCCAATTTTCGCCTTGTCATTGCCATCAAAAGTTGGGAATGTTCCCACGGATCCTCCCACACCGCCACTGGGTTGGATAAATAAATGATCGGTTAGGGCGTCGGTGATGAACTGTGAGGACACGCTCATTGCCGGATCCGCGAGTTGCTCCAATAGCGCCAGGACCTCCCCCGTGATTACCGGTCCGGAGAAACTACCGTGACTCTTCACAATAGACGGTTTAACTTCCTGCAGCTGATGAGGTTCTGTCATGGGTTTTTGTGGCTTACGGGATGACAGTACCGTGACTTTGTCTTGTTTAGGGTTAAACATGGACAGCATAGGATCTTTGAAGAATATGGTCTCTTTATTCTTCTTCGATCGTTTGGATGATCTGCTTTTTTTACTACCGGAGAATACACGACAGGTGCGTATTTCGCCGTTGAACACGTCGATCCACTCGTGAGCACAGGTCTCACCACATGGGTTGATTCTGAAAATAGTTCGAACATACAGCGGATATCCATGGGCCGCCGGATGGGAAAATGTACTTTATCACGATATTGCAATACTGTCAGATGTTGGTCCTCTTACTCGTTCACTATAGGGTTAACTGTATTGTAATTTTCAAATTTGCGACGTATATCAGAAAATGATAGGTCGGAAAATGTGTTTAATGGCGCCGCGCTAGCGGAGCCATTAAACATGTTTTGCGACCTATCCTTTTCTGATACACGCCGCAAATTTCAAAGGTTAACCTATTTCTAATGCACTCCTTTACTACTGGCGTAGGAATACATATTTAAATAATTTGCGACCGTTCATCAACAATGATATACATGTAATGTATGACCATCAGCCAATCAGATTGCGTGATATTTATAGAATCTACTAATTTAATGATGGTACAGTGGAACCTCTAAATCGGACACCAAGAAAACACGCGCCATCTTAATTTTGATGAGTTTCTTGGTTATTTATCTCAGATGATAATTTCTGCAGGTGTAACAATTTCTAGGTTGATATATACATATAAAGGACCGAACCCCAACAAACAAACAAACAAACAAACAAACAAACAAAGGTGTCGTTCCCCTGTGGCAATCGACGTACATACCTGCACATGAGGCGACTGTTAGAGGGACATACGTTGGCTGGACACGAGTGCCAGGGACAAAACAATGGCTCCACATCCGCTGGACACTCTGTGGAAGACACAGATAAGGACTTAATAATACTTAACTAAGATACTTAATTAAGACAAAACAACGGCTCCATATCCGCTGGACACGCTTGGGAAGACACAGAAAAGGACTTTAACCCTTAGACTGCTACACAAAACAATTGTCGTCTGCTGTTGCTTTTATATCTTGCCTTATTTCTCAATAAAAAGCATGTTTTGACAGCACTTCAGAATCATTTCCAATGTAAATGATTCTGAAGTGCTGTCAAAGCATGTTGTAAATTATTCTAAAGTGATGTCAAAGCATGTTTTTGATGATAAAAATAGAAAATAAACAGCAGGCGACAAAAATTACGATAGCGATGTATGGGTTAATAAGTTTATTCAAATGTGATTCGTCAACATGACTGGTGCTGCATTTCGCGCCGGCATAATTGTTTCACGTCGAAATAGGCGCGGGATTCCTGACGTATTCCCATTCAGCTACATGCAGAAGATATTGCATAAGCACATTGCGGTCCAGTAACAGGCGCAACAAGGTTGCACCGGTTACTAGACGAAAATGCGTTGATAAGTAGAGCTCAGTGACATCTCGTCAGGAAACCGGTGCATTCTTTGCCTGCGTGGAGTGCATAATGAGCGAAAGCTGCCTGAATCTCGAATACAACATGTAGGAGCGTTTCTGAGATAAACCATGTGATTTTGTTATAGGAATGAATGGCCTTTTTGTGGAATTTATCGGGGGTATAAACTTGGAAAAGCCACGGGAATACTGGACGAAGGCCGGAAGGCCTCGTCCAGTATTCCGCGACTTTTCCAAGTTTATATCCCCGATAAATTCAACAAAAAGGCCATTCATTCCTTATAATTCCAGCATTTAAAATAAATTCATCAAGAAAATGTGTTTATTTTCCGTTTTCTTAAGAATTATTTTAACTGCGATTCACGGTTGCGGAAAGTAGTTGAAGTAGTTCGGCGTGGGAGTTTACTGGGATATAAATTTTGGACAGAGACTTGCTACGGGCCAATCAAATGTTAGGGAATTGTGCAAATATTTCAGTGCTGGAATTATACCTTTTTGGCTTATCTCGTACGCTTTGTATATGGTGGGAGATATAGGTCATGTGACATTCCATGCCTGTAATAAATTGATATTTGACCCCAAACATTAGTGCAGTTTGTTGTGGCCTCTACGCAGTTCTTTCAAATTCATAAGCGGGTGGTATTTAAAATATGAATAGTAATATACGGTAGTGACAGACAATATATGTGTTTGTTCTCCTACCAAGGACGGAACAATACTAAAACAACAACAACAACTATGGCGTCATATCATTCGACAAAAATCCTAATTAGGACTTACTATCTCCTAATTAGGACTTACTATCTGTGCCGGTGCTAAGAAATAATTTATCTCCTAATTAGGAAATACTGCATCCGCACAGTCTGATCAGGATCTGCACTGTTCGCTATTACATAAATGAAACACCTGTCATGCTTCTAATAAGCAATATAGATCATTATCAGGCTACAGGAGTGTGCTATTTTATAAGGAGCTACACAGGTCACAAATCCCATAAGCCCCGTTTCTCCAGTCACAGCCACATATATGTTCATCAAGTTGTGTGAAAGTGTTGGCCAGCACACTGGTACCTGATAACTAATGGTTACCTGTTGGCGGTTGTGCACAATCTATTTCTTGTCCGTTTTGGAAGAATTTCGCCTCGCACGATCCACACGTTGATGCTCTGGAAACAATAATAACGTGACGTACACTGATCTTTAAATCTGACATTTTAGAAGGCGAAAACTGATTCATTTATCATGTGTGTATCACTCAAATTAAATGTATTTGCGACACTCTACGGAGCCCCGCAGGGGACATGGATGTTTTTTTTATTATTAATTGCATAACAATTCGTTCCCTCGATTTATCAATTCGTTCCCTCGAACGATATAACAATTCGTTCCCTCAATTGAATAATTCGGTGCATTCCAATTCATTCTAACGATTTCAATTATTTCGTTCTAACAAATTCGAATTCGTTCTAACGCATTCCAACTCGTTAGAACGAATTGGACTGCGTTAGAACGAATTCGAATTCGCTACACAGCAAAATGTGCCACATATACAATTGATATGAAAACAAATCATATGCTGTTCATATGCTGTTCATATGTAAAACATATCAAAAACATATAAATTGCATATGAAATTCATATGAAAAGAGCCGATATGAAATTCATATGAAAATGTTATAGATTTAAAAGCATTGTACATGGGACTACATATGAAATTATGATGATTTGCATGTGAAGTTCATATGATTTGCATACGAACCTTTTAGTCGATAACGAGTTGTGCGTGAATATCGCTGGCAATAACGATAACTAGTCTCGTTTACCTATTCTTTGGAAATTAATTTCGTGATTGCCAGCGATATTCACGCACAACTCGTTATCGAAATATATCTTTTTATACTGTGAACAATTATAGGTTATTTGTTTTGTATGTGGATATATGCACGCGTTCCTCAGCGTGCAATATCGTTGCGCGGCGGAAAGAGTGGCATATATCCAAATACAAATCAAATAACCGTTTTATTATATACGTACATCATTCGCAAGTTACATGCGCTTTAGAAATAAACGAAATATAAATAAAATAAACAAATTAATGATGATTTAGAAGGAACTATTTTGCGATGTGAAGCGTTGTTTCAGCACTGACTAATATGAACTCACAATACGTCAATATGGAACAATATTGACGTCTTGCGTTACATTGTGATTCCATGGGAAAGACAAATACGTATATATACAGTGAAACGTCTCTAAACCGGACACCCTGGGAGGTTCCCAGGGTGTCCGGCTTAGAGAGGGTTCACTGTAAATCAGGAATTTGATCATTCTGCGCCATAGATGTGTGCTATGCGATCACGAACAGACACTATCACCTCAGATAAATGATCAAGAAACTCATCGCAATTAAGATCACATGTGTTTTCTTGGTGTCCTCTTTTAGAGAGGTTCCACTGTAGTAACACCGTATATTAGTTGAAGTAGAAATATACCGGAATACACTATGGTGTATTAAAGGGGTCAAAACTAAGCTTACAGGTGCACCTGTAAATATACAGGTGCAGCTGTAAAAAATACAGCTGCACCTGTAAAAATACAGTTGCACCTGTAAAAATACTGTTTAGTTTTGACCCCGTTCGTACACCATATGGTGTACGAACGGGGTCAAAACTAAACTTACATGTGCAGCTATACAAATATACAGGTTCACCTGTATATTTGTATAGCTGCACCTGTAAGTTTAGTTTTCACCCCGTTCGTACACCATACTACACATCTCATGGGTGTTTACCTGCACTCCGCCATGGGACAGTAATGACTGAAGTATTTGCACGGGTCATCCACGCACTTTACATACGGCACACCGGGTGGGCAAACTACAATAGGAACATAAAGAAGCTCGTTAGTGTATATTTAACCCTTAGACCGCTATCTTATTTTTTTTGTCGGCTGCTGTTTATTTTCTATTTTCCATTTCTATCATCGAAAACATGCTTTGACAGCACTTTAGAATAACCTACAATATGCTTTGACAGCACTTCAGAATCATTTCCATTGGAAATGATTCTGATGTGCTGTCAAATCATGTCTTTATTGAGAAATAAGGCAAGATATAAAAGCAACAGCAGACGACAATTGTTGTGAGTAGGAGTCTAAGGGTTAAAGGTACATGCCCACAACAATTTTCAACAACAAACTCCAAATTCGGGTTCTATCGATTCAGGCGACATATATCAATCTGCTGATTCCGATATAATACGTGAACTGCAGTTATCTGTTCCTACATTTAAGACATTACAATCCATACCATTGCGAGATTTTCTGGCGAGCACTCTAAGCGGAGGTTACACGCGTTGCTCGCTATTTGATTGGATAGCCATTTCCCGCGATGTGTCAAAATCCTCTACGACATCCCCCGTCACGCTATTATTAGATGACACATGTGTGGCAGCAAATGAACACAGATGTGCAACCAAATTTCTCCGCTTTGAGAGCTCCGCCATCTATCCGAGAATATTTGACGCTTTCAGACGATATATAAATGTTTGACTTGCTTTGGCGGTTCAGTAACCTATTTCACAAACATTGCAAAGTATACTTTTCTAGCAAAGTATACTTTGAGGGAGTAATTATTTATTTTTCCCGAAATGCATTAGTTTAAATAGAACTAAACACTGCATATATTTGATGATTATAATTAATAAATTTAACCTTCAATTGAACATTTCTCCCTCAAAGTATATTTTGCTAGAAAAGTCTACTTTGCAATTTTGATGAAATCGGCTACTGGTCCGATACATATTGAACACACAATTTGGGGCCGCTCTTATTATTGTCTGTTAATAAATAATAATAAATAATGGTTGTATTGGTTAAAAACGTACGCGGGTAGAAGCTCCGTTTCTCACCTTGTAACTTGAATTATCGTACTTGCACCTTTTTAACTCGCGGGAGGTGACATCCATTGAATGTTAACAATGCATCCATCTACCAGAGATACATGTACCGAAATAACCAATAAAACACCAAAATATGAGCCGTTCTTCAGGGGGCCCGTGTCATTAAACTTCGTACGACTAAAATGTTCGTAAGTGCAAATTTGCAATCGTCTGGAAAGTTCAATTGATGGATTTACATTTATTGCTTATGCAACCTATGCTCAATAAATGTAAATCCAATAATTGTTTACAACAAAACATTGTTAATGTGAAATTTACAGACTATCATAGGTTTGCACTTACGAACATTTTAGTCGCAAGAAGTTTAGTGAAACGGCCCCCAGGAACTTGAGTGTGCTTCTGATTACATTTGCATCAATATGTACCGTTTCAATGGTAGTTTAGTGCGATTACTTGGCATAGCAAGCGATGAATAAAAATAAGGACATTATTTGACCTCGTGAATGATTTGTATGGTCACCCGTTCACTCGTGAAACAGTACGACCTGGTCTGGTGACGTAGTGACATATACTAGTAACGTCATGAGACACATGCATTACGTAGGTGTTGGCTTGGCCCCGGAATGAGCATTGTCTACAGCCATGGTCAAACAACACGTGCTGTATGTTTAACTATGGCTGCGAGCGGTGTCAAACAACGGCAGCCATGTACATATAACAATGATCAATTATTAATTTGTTTTTGTAATATCTTAAACGTTGCACAGACTATTTAATGAACGTGTATAGCATATCACAGCTATTGGAACATGTTTCTTTTGACACCCTGTAAGTGGAATAATTGATATTGTTCATCGTTACACGTAGTACATACCATCCCTATACAAGGAATACTAATACGCATGAACAAAATATAGAGTTGTATATATAGAGAACAGTAGGTCAGTGCCGTAATGTGGAAACAATATGTGGCAAGGCTGAGGAAACGGGATGGGCGACGCTCTCCCGTTTCCGTGCCGCGCCAGATATTTCCGGCACTAACCTACTATTCTATTTATCCCGTCAACAACTACAAATAGCTTTAAAATGCAAACAATTAACCCCAGCCGCACCCTCAAAACTAGTATGACAAGCGCACATATTCATACGCAGTGATTAGGTCGTATTGATAGGATATACAAAATGTTTCACGGCACTGTGTTTCACGGCACATACGCACTGTGTTGACGGGATAAATTAGTCATGTTGGGTACCTACCATCGCTTAAGCAGTCGACGAGTTGGTCGTTGTCATACCACGTGGCCTGACATTTTCCGCACCCGTCGGCACTGTAAAACGTTACAATATTTAATTATTAGCTAATTAATTAATTGATCTATTTATCTTATATTTAAGGATGGGAAATGGCGCACAAAACCGTTCATACCCGGTCCCAATATATATATTGGGTAACCATTTAACCGTTGAAAGGCGGGAAACAATACACTTGTCTGCTTTCGTTTCAGATTTTTGTTTTCTTTCTCAACTTCAACGAAAACATGGTTTGACAGAATTTTCAGAATTGGAAATGATTCTACAGTACTGTCAACGCATGCTGTATTATGACATAAAATAAAAATAAAGCATGAACATCAGACGACAACATCCAATGCAGCGTTTTAATGGTTAATGGTATTTAAAAAATACTGTTTATTAAACGAGTTTACTAATTGTATAACCAACTCAACGAGTTTAACCCTTAAATTAATAGAATTCAAGAAATGAAACTTGTCGTCTGCTGTTGTTTCATATTTTCTATTCCTTCTCAATACAAAAATTGGAAGTGCTTCTTAAGTGCTGTGAAAACATGTTTTTATGAGAAAATGGGGGGAACAAAATCAGCAGACGACACATTTTAATTCAGAATTGTAAGTGTTTAATAAATATAATGTTAATCCTATACACATATACATAGTTGGACGCCACCGTGTATCCATGGTTACAACGTGTATCCATGGTTACATAGAGGATATTCATATTTTTGCAACGAATATGACATATGTTCATCGAGTGGTGTGGAATGTCCATATTTCACGAGGACATTTCACACCACGAGATGAACATATATGTCATATTCGTTGCAAAAATATGAATATTCTATTTATTATATACCGCTCCATGCATATTAGCAGTTTTTAGACTGTATACGGTAATGAATGTGTATATGCAGCCTATTTGCAGTCCGGCAATGCAGGTGCGCGTTATGAATATAGATAGCGGAAGTAGTCGTATTTTCACCGGAAGATGTTTATTTCATCGGTGAGAACATATGACTTTTATTTACATCGTATAACTATGTAGTTCATGGGTAGGTATATAATAAAACGTATTCTTTACTGTACAGTCAGATACAGTTAAGTCAGCGTCAGATGTCTGTAAATAGTTTTAGGTATCGCAATTTGATTTATCTATTTTTAGAAGCATTAACTAGAGCTGTCGGTCGCCATTTTTGCGGACAGGTTTATTCGTCGGATCTCGTGTACTTATTATGTGGTAAGAGAAAAACCGAACTTTTTTTTATAAACGATTATAATTCATATTTTATAATACCTATTTTTATAAATGTATCAAATTAAAGGTATGTCTCAATGTTCAAATGTGCTATATGTATTTCTAAGACGGGTGCAATTATTATTGCACACCACACCAGATCAATATTGTTATAAAGGCTGCCAATGGGGGCACCATCCTACTTTTTGTTTCTGGCGATACAGTTTCAGTTCTTTCAGTTCTTTGATTCTTGATGATCCCACACTACACGGCGCGGCCACTGTAGGCGAATAAAGACGCCGAACATACTTTGATATGGCATGCACCAATGTGTACCTGCATACGGCATTGGGATAGTTCCTACATATCTGGCCATCGCAGACTCGTCCTGAGCAGGGAACCAACGGCTCGCCTCCTGAACATTGTCGCTGGGACGCTTGTAACGGCCCCTGGCCGACAATGGGGCTGATCGCCGACTCAAGGTATTCTGTAAGAATACATATGGCTGTGACTGGAGAAACGGGGCTTATGGTTTTGCGACCAGTGTAGATTCAGATCAGCCTGTGCACACGCACAGTCTGATCAGGATCTGCACTGTTCGCCATTCCATCAATGAAACACATGTCATGCTTCTAAAAAGCAATATATGTCGTTATCAGGTTACATGAGTGTGCTATTTGATCAGGAGCTATGCTGGTCACAAATACAATAAACCCCGTTTCTCCAGGCACAGCCACCAATAAGGACGATGCAAGAAATAGAGGATATTCATATTTGTGCAACGAATAGGACATATATGTTCATCTCGTGGTGTGAAATGTCAATATTTCACGACGAGTGAAATATTGACATTTCACACCACGAGATGAACATATATGTCATATTCGTTGCAAAAATATGAATATTCTATTTATTATATACCGCTCCATGGAAATTAGAAGTTTTGTAGACTGTATACGGTAATGAATGTGTATTTGCAGCCTATTTGCGCTGTTTTCTTTCAGGTGCGTGTTATGAATATAGATAGCGGAATTAGTCGTATTTTCACCGGAAGTTGTTTATTTCATCGAGAACATACGACTTTTATTTACATCGTATACCTATGCATTTCATGGGTAGGTATATAATAAATGACCGTAGCTGTTAGTTCGTGTTCTCTGGGGTTACAAAACATATAAAATAGCCGAATAAGTCATACAGTGGAAATCTCTCTAAACCCGACTCCCTCTGCACCCACATGCGGTTACTTTTGATGGGTTTCACTGTTATTTATCTCCGACGGCACTGTCTGTTCGTGATAGCAAAGTAATACATTAAGCTTTGGAGTTATCAGATTCCTGATTTCTCTCTATACCGGACACTCTGGGCACCTCGGTTCCACTGTAGAACAAACGCAAATAAGGTCCCCGACAAACAGTTGGGTTGCAGTAAATGAAAACGTACAGGAAAACGACACGTGACGACATGGTAATCGATTTGGAACGGTCAGCGAACAAACATTCCCACAAATTGTTTAACTGAAACTTACATGGCGGAATAACTCTCCCACTTAACAGTGCTCGTGGTATACGGACATGGTCGTATTGGTTGATCTCGACATTGTATTATGTTAGTAAATGTTAATTTGTACAACTACCAACTATGTAATCTGCAATGTATGTAATATGTACTCAAGTTTACTGGCTAAATTGTTGACGTATGTTATCAGACACGCCATGTGATTTTGTACCTTCGGACATCTGCGTAATTTCATTAAATACGTTTACAAAATTTACAATATTTTTCATAAATAATGTCAAAAGTTGACAAAAATGTCAGAGTACATGTGGAATATAATTCCGCATGTACTCTGAAAATTTTGTCAACTTTTTACTTCATTTTCGGAAAATATTGTAAATTTGATAAACGTATTTCACGAAATTAAACTGATGTTCGAAGGACCAAAAATCACATGGCTTGTCTCTTATATAGACAACCCTGAAACTTACGTCCTGTAAAGCAGTCCACTGCTCGGTTTTCGTTGAACCATGACGGCTGACATTTGTTGCACCCATCCGGCCTGCAAAATAAAATATTCATGAATATATTAATAAGTGTGACACAACTGTAAAAGTTGGTCGGGTATCCGAATTCGTCGGCCGGCAGGCATATCGGCGATTAACATGATTAAGTCTCCAGAAATCTGCTGTCTCGGCAGTCCTGTGTTTACAATGTGAACATATCTCACATGTATATTTTATCCAGTCAACACAGTGCGTATGTGCCGTGAAACACGGTGCCGTGAAACATTTTTGATATCCTTTCAATACGACCTAATCACTGCGTATGAATATGTGCGGTGGCTGGGGTTATTTGTATTGAATTTTAAAGCTATTTGTAGGTGTTGACGGGATAAATAGAATAGTAGGTTAGTGCCGTGAATGGGAAAAAATATCTGGCGCGGCACGGAAACGGGATGTGCTCGGCAGAGCCTTGCCCATCCCGTTTCCTAAGCCTTGCCAGATATTTTTTCCCATTCACGGCACTAACCTACTATTCTCTATATATTGACTAACAACAAACTTCCTCCAGAAAACAAGTTGGATTATTAGCTAAAATCTTAACAACTACAATTTTCAGAAATGAAATAGCACGGGTTGTATACGGTGCTCACCTATATACATCCCTACAGTGCTGACGAAAATTTCTTAATTTGTGCATTAGCTCCAGAAGCAACTGTCCAACGTTACTGTTTAGCATCACAATACGCACCTGCACACGGCCTTTGGGAATACCGGGCATGCCTCCCCCAGACAGATCTCGATGGAACATGGCACAAACGTACAGGCGCGCCTCAGTCCAGGCTGGATCACTGAGTCGATGGGTAACACCTCCGCTGGAGGAAATAACGGAGAATATGTTGAATACGATTACTGGTGAATGGATGCAGGGAAACTTTCAAATCACATTTGAGACGCGCTGCGAGATTTTGTACCTTCGGAAATCTGCGTAATTTCATTAAATACGTTTACAAAATTTACAATGTTTTTATTTGCACCTCATCTCGTATCACCGTCTGACTGCGACTGTGATGTTGAAAACCAGTTATATTTTCCGCAAATGATATTTGGAGCCCGTTTCACTAAACTTCCTACGACTAAGAAATTCGTAAGTGTACAATTGAAATTTGCCATATAACATTTGCAGTTACAGCCGATGCCGGCATCCTTTGTTGATTATTTTCACAATTACTATAGTAATGAATGGCCTTTTTGTGTAATTTATCGGGGTATAAACTTGGAAAAGTCGCGGGAATACTGGACGAGGCCTTCCTCCCGCGACTTTTCCAAGTTTATATCCCCGATAAATTCAACAAAAATGCCATTCTTTCCTTATAATTCCAGCATTTGAAATAAATTCATCAAGAAAATGTGTTTATTTTCCGTTTTCTTCAGAATTATTTTAACTGCGCCTCACGGTTACGGAAAGTAGTTCGGCGTGGGAGTTTATTGGCATTTAAATTTTGGACAGAGACTTGCTACGCGCCAATCAAATGTTAGGGAATTGTGTAAATATGTTTGTGCTGGAATTATTGATGTATACACGTTAGTGGAAAATGGTAGCATTTGTGACTTACGTTAATGTGAGAAATCAATTTATAAAAGTCTTCGTAAGAACATTTTGACCGTACGAAGTTTAGTGAAACGGTCGCCTGGTTCCAGCATTACCTGGCACCCCCGTTGTGGTCGTTGGACAGTCCTGCCATTTCCCCTGGACAAAATACTCCGCCCCGCACTTGCCGCAGTACGTCTGTCTATTTCAAAGAAATCAACGGATTAACATGGGTGATGCGCTGTGAGAAAGTAGTCCGGTATATGGCGCTGCGAGCTAGAGGCGCAATAAGAGTCCGTGGTTATAAGTCTTTATCCCGTCAACTATGTCGCTACTAGACGTGAAAAGCAGGTACGTGTATTTTTTCTCGTTCACGTCTAGTAGATACGTCATTATGTATGACGTTACGTCATTATGTGAATGACGTAACACGATAATCTTGTCGCTTCAGAAGAAAAACTTATGAGGTCACAAATGCATTTTTAGAGACATTTGAACAACTTTTGATGTGGTTAACGGGATAAATAGAATATTATTATAGTGTCATGAACGTGAATAAATATCTGTCTCGGCTCGAAATCAGGATGTGCTCGGCAAGCCTTGCCCATCCTGATTTCTCAGCCTCGACAGATATTTATTCACGTTCATGACACTATACTAATATTCTCTATGTCTGAGCGACAGGTGCCAGGAAAAAATCAACTTATACAAGAGACGTTACTGATATTTGCGAGTTGTTTCAGTCACCTGTGGTCTGAGCATGCCATCGTTTCCCATTCTCAACATCTGTTAGTTTGATTGGTCGAGGCTGTGCTCAGTAACAATACACTATCTTGAAATTAGATCGATTATAGAGCGTCGGACTGCGGATCCGGAGACCCCGGGTTCCATTCCCGCTGCCAGTGGCCGACTCGGCAAGACAACTTCGTGCCAGCTTAGTGCTGAAAGGTACGTACTCAGTAGGCACAAACTGTTCTTTATAGCAATTAAATACGTGTATAATTGTGTCACTATTCCAGCAGTTCTAACAATATTACGAGTGCCCGTTATACAGATATAATCATTTAGCAATATTTATTTTACTGATAGCAGGGACCATACATATATCCTTCGTCCCAGGTGATAGTGGCTCGCGGTGGTATCAGGCTATTTTCATATGCAAATGAGGCATGATGTTTTTTAATTATTTATACTAATTAAATGCGTCACCTTAAAAAATAATATTTTCTGATTATGAAGTATGATCATTGCAAAGCAAAAAATAAATGCAGAGAATAAATAGTAATGTCCGTTAACATTTTAAGGAAAGACGGTTATCGCCCTTGATATCAGTGTGGAAATTGAAGTCTTATATAAAAATGTATAATACTACCAATAAATACGTGGAGTAATGGTGAATGAATGTTTATTTTTGCCAGAAAATGTCTCAGATGATGTCTCTGATATAAAAAACAGTTTGTGCCTATTAAGTGGGCATGTACCTTTAAATATCCCGTCAACACAGTGCGTATGTGCCGTGAAACACGGTGCCGTGAAACAATTTTGATATCCTGTCAATATGACCTAATCACTGTGTATGAATATGTGCGGTGACTGGGGTTATATTTTTTGCATTTTAAAGTCATTTGTAGGTGTTCACGGGATAAATAGAATAGTAGGTTAGTGCCGTGAATGGGAAAATATCTGGCGCGGCACGGAAACGGGATGTGCTCGGCAGAGCCTCGCCCATCCCGTTTCCTGAGCCTTGCCAGATATTTTTCCCCATTCACGGCACTAACCTACTATTCTCTATCTATTTTCCTTATTTCTCAACCAAAGTATATGTTGTGACCACTCATTTGAACCTTCTCGGCGAGACGGTTCAAATGAGTGGTCACAACATATACTTCTGATGAGAAATAAATAAATTCATCACACTTGCCGGATATTTTTTCCCATTCACTGCACTGACCTACTATTCTCTATATAGCCGGTCCCGACATACAAGTTCATCGAGCCAGTGCTGTCGTTAAATCGGAGCATTTACATGTTACGTTCTACTGTACCTGCACTTCGCCTGCCTGAAGGCCTTGTGTGAGCACGGCCACTTGCAGGAGTCGATCTCGCAGTGAACCACCGTCTCGCCACCAGGACACACTGTAACCAAGCAAGGGCGAGATTTAAATATGAGCCACGGTCGTAGAAACTTTCAGATGACGGTTTTGGTGCAGGAATGAGGCACTATTTTTTTTATTCCTGCAGCACTCCAGTCATTCTAGCATTTATGGTGGACTATACAATGGAACCTCTCTAAACCGGACACCCAGAAAACACACGTGATCTTATTTTTGATGAGTTTCTTGGCCATTTATCAGGTGATAATGTCTGTTCGTGATCGCAGAGCACACGACTATGGTTCAGAATGATCAAATGCCCGATTTACAGTGAAACCTCTCTAAGCCGGACACCCTGGGGACCTCCCAGGGTGTCCGGTTTAGAGAGGTTTCATTGTAACGGTAAAGAATGGGCCACTGTGTTGGGATTCAGATTTCTTTTTCATTTTTAGCGGAAAAAATAGTAAAGATTTAGCTGATAGCTTTAATATAGCGGATGATTACACTGACATCGCTAAGGACACTAATCTAGCAAAGCACGCTTTTGATGGTGTAATGTTCAATGTGATAACCACGTTGTATTTATATTTTTAAAACATATCTAATGGATTAAACATGTTTTTCAATCTGCACACTAGGAACTATTTTAACAGCAGTCGCTGCGAATGTGCAGCCAGTAGATACTGTATTCGCACTGCCCCCGTAACACCGGTGCTGCACTCCGCGCCGGCGTAAAATGTTTCACGTCGAAATTAACGTCGAACTCCTGACGAATTCCCATTCAGCTACAAACAGAACATGCTGCATAATCATATTTTCTTCTAAAGGTTCCTGCGACAGTTACTAGACGAAAACTGCGTTTATGCGATCGCTCTAAGTAGATCTGGGTGTCATCTCGTGAGAAAACCGGTGCATTTTTCGACGTGAAACATTTTGCGCCGGCGCGGAGTGCAACACCAGTGCGTAAATCTACTTACAATTAAGGTTCTGCTTCAAACTGCAATCTGCCCGTATGTTCGTTGGTTTGCTGTCGATCGTTTTATACCAGATAGCCTTACATCCCTTGCACTCAGCTATCCGCTCCATCCTGAATATAGAGAATAGTAGGTACTAGTAGTAATAATGGGAATTTAACGTGGGGAGTCATTTTCCAAAATCTTTCGTTTTTTTATTAATTTTGGAAGTTGACTCCGAAACCTGGCGAGATAGCTTGAAAATGATGTAATTAAGAAAACAAAAAATAGATTTTGAAAATCGGTTGACAAATAAAAATGACAGGAGAAATAGAGAATAGTAGGTCAGTGCCGTGAATGGGAAACAATATCTGGCAAGGCTTAGGAAACGGGATGGGCGAGGCTCTGCCGAGCACATCCCGTTTCCGTGCCGCGCCAGATATTTTTCCCATTCACGGCACGAACCTACTATTCTATTTATCCCGTCAACACCTACAAATGGCTGTAAAATGCAAAAATATAACCCCAGCCACCGCACATATTCATACGCAGTGATTAGGTTGTATTGACAGGATATACAAAATGTTTCACGGCACCGTGTTTCACGGCACATACGCACTGTGTTGACGGAATAAATAGAGACATGAAGTACAGTCGAACATCTAAACCGAACACAGAGACAAGTTAGTTGTGCTTAATTTTGATATATTTTGCTTTCATTTATCTCTGATTATAATGTATGTTCATGATCGCAAATCACCGACGCGTGTCTTGAAGCAGATATATGCATGTTTCACAATGGAACCTCTCTAAACCGAACACAGAGACAAGTTAGTTGTTCTTAGCTTTGATATATTTCCTTTCCATTTATCTCTGATTATAATATCTGTTCATGATCGCACAGCACCGACGCGTGTCTGGAAGTATGCATGTTCCACTTTGTAATCTTGAAACACTGACCTTGACATTGAACAGTAATCAGTTGACTGTGTGGGTCCTGAACATAAAGACGTGTGTTGTGTAGCAAAGATGTATTGAAGATTCCCAAATAAGTCATACGAAAACGAATGGAACACGAAACGAAATCCATTGTTTTGTATAACGATATGCATAGAAAAGAATATCGTTTGCTTGGTGTTGTTGTAAATATGACACGTATGGTGATTTTAACGTCCCTATGAAAGTCGTATTAACAATGTACGATGTACATGTAAATGTGTATTATTACTGCTTAACGATCTTTGTGCAACCACTTATTACTTGTACAATATAACCTCTCTAAACCGGACATGAAGGCAACATCTGTGATCTTATTTTTGATTGGTTTCTTAGTCATTTATCTCCGGTGATAATGCAAGTTCATGGTCACATAGCACACGACTATGGCTCAGAATGGTCAAATTCCTGATATACAGTGAAGCCTCTCTAAACCGGACACCCTGGGAATCTCCCAGGGTGTCCGGTTTAGAGAGGTTTCACTGTAGTTTATTGTGTATTCGTGCACGTATGGAGTTTCTTGAAGCCATGTCTTGCCAGTACGTTACCTGCACTGGGCCCCGGGTTCGCCGGGACATCTTCCGCCCAACTTGCATGTGTCAATCAGACACGTGATCCAGTACTTGGCAGGGAAACAACTCTCCGCTGAAATTGATACGGGACATAATTATAGATCATAGAAAATGGCCATTGGTTTCAGAGACAATTGCTTCGTAAATGTGATAGGATATGTGTACATGTGTGTATAGTATTAACATAATGTGTGACAATTTTCTTCTTGGTACGTATACAAACTAAAAGTGTATAAAAACGGCGTCTTGTGTTGCCATCTCTGCATAGTAGTAGGCTCCGGGGGTGTTCGTGCCACTGAATGTTCGTCCCAGGGAGTTTCGCACTGGACGAACAATCAATGGCACTAACATACTCAGGGGCGAACAGTCATTGGGAAACGCCCGTAGCCTCACATTGTTCGTTCTGTGGTGGGCTTTATTGCCTGTATGGTGCATGCATTTTATATGTTTCCAATGGATTGTCTTCAGGCCCGTACGCAGAGGGGGTGCGATGGGTGCGTACGCACCCCCCTTAACCCTTTCACTCTTAACCCGCAGGCATGTATAGTGGTATTGACAAACGGTGTAGATTCAGATGAGCCGGCTCGTAACGAGCCGTCTCATCAGGATCTGCACTTTTTGCAATTCATTTGCATAATTTTGAGAACAAAAACACTCCATGTTCATAAATAGACTGGTCTGACAATCATTTTGTGATGATTTAGATTGGTTGCAAAATTAACAAATCAAAATCCATTCCAGTTACTTAGGCGTGAAAGGGTTAATCTACCGAGGTCTGTCCGTGGATGTGCAAAAACAATGTTTAGCCCTTCGCGCCGTCGATAACGCACCCCCCTAAAATAATTCCTGCGTACGGGCCTGGTCTTTATATTTTTATTGATATGGGGTACACAGCCGGTTCTAGAGTGCATTATTATCTGTTTCACGAAACTTGCCCAAATCAACAAAACAAAAGCCATATAATTATGTTTCAATAATATTATATTTTGTCAAAATTTAAGAATGAGCCTTCTTTCTATTATGAGAAATTTGCTCAAATATTGTTTTTGTTACGAAAAATTAAACAATGTCCCCATGTTAAATCCCAATAGACATCTTCACAATTATGTACTTCTTAAGCTTTCTAGCCAGGTTTCAGAGTCAATTTCCTGTTTGTTCTTCGTTTATCGACTCCTTCTGCAGCTCATTCTGCTCCTTTCCGCCAATGTTAACTTCCCTTACAGAAATCATTTTCCTTAATAAAATCAATATTTTACCAAATTTCAGGAAATATTAAAGAAGGCTCACGCTTAATGTGTGTTAAAATTTAATATTAGTGAACAAACATAGTTTTTTATGGAGGATATAGCCGTAAAATATGGACAGGTGTCGTGAAACAGACAGTGGGTGACTGTTGAACGGTATGCATCGCCTGGTTGATCCGCCTGCAAACTGGGAGGTCGAAGGTTTGAGCCGCACCTCAGGCTGAAGAGTGACTGTGACTGAAAAAATTGGGCTGATGGGTTTTGCGACTAGTGTAGATCCTGATCAGCCTGTGCATCCGCACAGTCTGATCAGGATCTACACTGTTCGCCAATCCACCAATGAAAGCTCGTAATGATTCTAATAAGCAATATAGGTCGTTATCAGGCTACAGGAGTGTGCTATTTGATCGGAGGCTACGTTGGTTGTAAATCACATTTATAAGCCCCATTTTTCCAGTCACTGCCACAAAAAAGCTTTTGGTGAGCCGCCAGCTAGTTATGTTGCACATGTTTTACCTGCCTGATGTCGTTGTAATATATTTACACTGTCCATAAATTCATCCTGTAAACGCTCATTCAACGTATTGCGTTTATATCATACAAAGGAGTTTTCACATCATATAATGAACAATACACAGCATATAAAGAGGTTTGCACATCATATAGAGAACTTTCATCATATAAGGAAGTGTGCACATCATATAATAAACAATGCACATCATATATACAGAAGTTTGCACATCATAGAATGAATAATGCACATCATATATACAGACGTTTCTACATCATAGAATGAATAATGCACATCATATAAAGAAGTTTGTACATCATAGAATGAATAATGCACATCACATAGAGAAGTTTGTACATCATATAATGAATAATGCACATCATATAAAGAAGTGTGTACATCATATAATTAATAATGCATATCATGTAAAGAAGTTTGTACATCATATAATGAATAATGCACATCATATGAAGAAGTTTGTACATCATATAATGAATAATGCACATCATATAAAGAAGTTTGTACATCATATAATGAATAATGCACATCATATAAAGAAGTGTGTACATCATATAATTAATAATGCACATCATGTAAAGAAGTTTGTACATCATATAATTAATAATGCACATCATATAAAGAAGTTTGTACATCATATAATGAATAATGCACATCATATAAAGAAGTTTGTACATCATATAATTAATAATGCACATCATGTAAGCACATCATATAAAGAAGTTTGTACATCATATAATGAATAATGCACATCATATAAAGAAGTTTGTACATCATATAATGAATAATGCACGTCATATAAAGAAGTTTGGACATCATAGAATGAATACTGCACATCATATAAAGGAGTTTATACATCATATAATGAATACTGTACATCATATAAAGACGTTTGCACATCATATACTTATTTATATGCATATAAGTCAGCTATGACGTTCCATACTAGTACATTACATTAGACCCACGTGATGTCGCGCGATGTTGTTGCTTCGGTAAAGTTTGTTTGACGTAATTAAAATACATGCCATTCATCTCGTTGTCAATATTGTCACTCGCTGTTCCTTGAATCGCGACAAAATGATGTAAAACAGGATGATTCGTAACTTTATTAATTACTTGTATTGCTAATTACATTTTTGAAACTATCAGAACATGCAGTGTAAATATAAGTAATACAACTATGGGTATTTGCTTTTGTAGTAGTATAAAAACATGTGGTCTGTTTAAAGTTTGTGAGGAGTCTTTCGGTCTCCACGCACTTTAAACAGACCGAACTCTTTTCATACTACTGTAAACGCAACATATAATGGTTTTATTCCTTATGCAGTATAAACTTGCTTACTCAAAGTCCAGGGGACTGAGGAAAATATTTTGAGTTAACGAAACGTTAATAATAATGAAAGTTATTTTTAGGAAAACATGTACTTGGGACCAAGAGTTATCAGCAGTTTGACTTAAGACAGTTTGAGGTAACGAGTGTAGGTTGTATATGAATTATTTGAACAATAGTACAGTGACTGGCACGTTTCAGAGAGGCGAGATAATAATCATTTATATCATTTACTTTACTTTATTTTGTAAGCTTCCCTTTTTTATCTGGTCTGATTTATTTTTGTTTAATTTATACATTATTTAACGAGGGTGATACGGTTAGCCAAGACCAGTCTACCATGTGGCCCTCACTATATAGTTACATTAAACACATGTACATATATATACAAGATGCAAATACATGTAAACTACTAGAATATGACATAAACAGTAACTACGAATTAACTAACATTAACAACGAGGGGTGTAATCTAAATAGCTTTTAAATTACTTTACTTCGTAACTTAAATATTTACGTTTTAATTTACAAGGGGGTCGTTCCACTAAACGTCGTACGACGAAAATATTCGAATTCGTAAGTGCAAATTTAGAATCGTCTGGAAATTTCAATTGATTGGAGTTTACATTTATTGAGCATAGGCTGCTGCAGCCTATGCTCAATACATGTAGATCAAATACTCGTTTATAAGAATACATTGTTAATGTGAAATGTACAGACTATCATAAGCTTGAACTTACGAACGTTTTAGTCGTACGAAGTTTAGTGAAACGGTCCAGTCGACTGTGTGTTCTATTGGCGGTCGCAGAACATGTTCTGCGACCGCCAATAGAACACACAGTCGAATGGACCGTTTCATACACGATCATCAATCACGGGACCACTTATGATACCACTATTGTTGGGTTAATATCTGACACAAGTCCAATGCAAGTGAATCTCATGTCAAACTACGTACGTACATTTATGTATAATAATTATTCGGGCTTGACTATCGTGCGCCTCTCTATCAATCATTGTGGCCATTATTTTCCGCATAACTGTCGCTAATTAGTGAACAACGTATAGATGCGTCAACCGATCACCGCTCCTTGCCGTACACTTCTGTGGTTATCTCATCTCAACACTTGTCGCATTTCATAGCGGTATAGATGTATTTTGTTGTTTTTATATGTTATCTCCATGATTGAGATAGCATATGATTTCACGCAAATTTCTATGGGGGGCAGCCACATTGTCGAGCTACGCCTAAACGGTGAGTCGCCAAGAGAATAGTGCACTGTGCCAACTTATCCTATGACGTTTTGGTCTGTCTTGCTTTGTATCTAAAACTCTACATATACTATTCTCTATAATAATTTTCACAGTTTTGGGCTCAGTTTATCAGTTAAATTCTGGAAATACGAATCAAGACATTTCGTGCGTATGGATACAGCAGCGCAGGTATTAACTTTAGTTCTCACAGTTAAGTAGCAATGACTAATTAGGCGCCATGTTCTTACATTGTTTTCTGGGAGTTTCAAATAGCAATTTATTCACAGTACATTTGCCTCTGGATAATGATTGAGAAAATATGCCACCTTCAGTCTCTAGTTCCGCAAGTGATCAGTACATATTTCAGTACTTTCAGTACTTTGATTTTGTATGCCGCCTTGCAGCATTTCATATTCGGGGTATAATTGCATCTTGTTTCTTGTACACGGACGGAGGACATAATCCAAATGATTTATCACTCAGTATAAACGTTAAATCTTAGAACCAGGGCTCTCAGATTTAACTTTTATACTGAGTGATAGATGCGTATACTTTGCTTTAACTAATTGCATCTTGTTTCTTTTTCCGACGGAGTGCATAATCCAAATGATTTATCAATCAGTATTACGTTAAATCTTAGAACCAGGGTTCTAAGATTTAACGTAATACTGAGTGATAAATGTGTATACTTTGTTTCATGCTACATACAGTGTATCATTGTTGTGAAACCGTGATTCTAATTTTAATTTGAATAAAGATACATAAAGCTACATTACATCATTTAGAGCGCCCGATTTACGTCCAATGGTCATATCATTAATTTGTGTCGTCTGCGTTTTGGTATCTTCCTTTTCGCATTCAATTACAGTCCACGTTACATAGGAACATTTCCAACGAAGTCATTATCATATGCTGACAAACATGAAACGTTTTAGAAACACACCAGACGACAGGTATATCCATTTATCGCATTCAAATAATGAAACCTGTCAGGACAATGTTATTATTGGCAGAACACAATCAGCAACAGTCGGTGTATTGTGCTTAGATCAGGTCACACAAACCTCAGTCTGGCTAACTGGTTATTTGTCTCTATAGTTCCTTTTGATACAAGGTGTCTTGTCTTGGCAATAAGTCACACTATGTGATGTATCATGTCAGGTTAATTAATGCAGTTGTCAGCCAATTGTAAACAAAAGACCGCAGGTATACCTCTCTCTATTTGAGATGAATCGCTGACGCTATTTCAAACCCGGAAATATTTCGCTTCCCACGACATTATATCATTGAGGTTCTGGTTAAAATGTACCCAAAACAAAACGGTCAACAAGTACCCAACATCGGGTCAAAGCGTAACCATTTATCGAGTCAAAACGTACCGATGTTCTGGTCAAAACGAGGGTTGACCCAACAATGGGTACGTTTAGACCCGACAATGGGTACGTTCGGACCGAATGTTGGGTACGTTTTAACCCTTTTGGTTTGTGTACGTTTTGACCCGACAAATGGGTACGTTTTGACCATTTTGTAAAAGTACTTTTTGACCTGGGTACGTTTTGACCCAAATCCAATTAACTAGTTCTTCATTATGGAAACTAGCAAAATCTACATGTACATGCAGGTACAGTATTATTCACGTATTATGTCAAAGTAATATGATATATACAAGAACCTTTGCATTGTATTTGGTAAACATTTAACCTAGACGAGGATGGCCAATAAACATACAAAGTTTCAAGAAAATCTGACTTACGGTTACAGACATAGTAGGTATGTGAAAACTTTAACGCAAATTTAGACAGAAACTGTAAGTCATTTGACCTTGCATAGGGGCACAGGGGGCGCATGAGTGGGACACAGAATGAATATATGGATGATGACTAATAAGCATATGAAGTTTCAAGTTAATGTGACTTAGGGCTGCAGAGATATAAGGTATATAAAAACTTTAACGCATATTTCGGAATGCAAACTTCTAAGTCATTTGACCTTGACCCTCGGCACAGGGGCCGCATGAGTGGGATACAGCATGAATATATGGATAATGACTAATAAGCATATGAAGTTTCAAGTCAATGTGACTTAGGACTGCAGAGCTATAAGGTATTTTAAAACTTTAACGCAGATTTCGGACGGACGGACGCACGGACACCCGGACGCCATTGTGATCACTATGTCTCGCTTTCGGCAAGCGGGCTCGACAAAAATGGTCCCCGTCAAACTGCGATAACAGGTTAACATACATCATGTCATATATAAGTACCTATATTGTTCAGCATACTAGTAACTTGTACGACGGTTTTGAAGACATTTATCAACAACACGTTCCAATAGAACAGCCTAATGAGTAGGTTACTGAACATTCAGTGTATTGCAAAAGAGGAAAGTATACACAGTTTCCTCTTTTGCAGATGCATTACAGGAATGAATGGCCTTTTTGTGGAATTTATCGGGGTATAGACTTGGAAAAGTCGCGGGAATACTGGACGAAGGCCGAAAGGCCTCGTCCAGTATTCCCGCGACTTTTCCAAGTTTATATCCCCGATAAATTCAACAAAAAGGCCATACATTCCTTATAATTCCAGCATTTGAAATAAATTCATCAAGAAAATGTGTTTGTTTTCCGTTTTCTTAAGAGTTATTTTAACTGCGCCTCACAGTTACGGAAAGTAGTTCGGCGTGGGAGTCTACTGGGATATAAATGTTGGACAGAGACTTGCTACGAGCCAATCAAATGTTAGGGAATTGTGTAAATATTTTTGTGCTGGAATTATATTTGAATTAAAGTATATGTATAATCTGTTTCGTTTCCCGACACACTTGGACAAAGCTCAAAAAACTCAAAATCATGAATTTTAGCTTTTTTCCAAGGGTGTCGGAAAACGTAAACAATGTGAATGAAAACAACCAAGAGTAATTACTTCCCTTATGATAACTGTCAATCTGACGTCATGTTGTTTGGTTGCTTTGGATTGCTCCGTGAGAAGACGGAAAGTCTACTAAGTATATTCTTTTGCAGATGTCTATTTGCAGTTACCTGCGCCGTTTCTTAACGTTTTCAGACACCCTTGGAAAAAGCTTTTCCCAATGGTGTCAGAAAACGTAAAACAAAACCGGCACAAGTGTTTTAGCTTTTCCCAATGGTGTCAGAAAACGTAAAACAAATGCAAATGTAAAAGAGAAAACTTAGTAGACTTTGTCTTTTGGAATGAACTAAATTTGAATGAAAACAACCAACAACTTGAGTAACTTCCTTCATGATAGCTGTCAATCTGACGTTATGTTGCTTAGTTACTCTCGATTGCTCCGTGAGGTGACTAATATATACACATCACACGGTATTCCACTATCGGAAACGTTAACCAATTCTCCAGATAAGTAATTAGTAATTGAGTATTGTCACTCCATCATTTCTGAAGCAATTGAGTATTTCAAAATGTTAATTGGGTAAAATAAAATCACACTACTGTTTACACATCAACAGACATCAATTATTAATAGTTTGATTCGAAATGAAAACATGTCTTGGCATTTCATTAGAATTGACTCCTTGGAGACAATTCTAATGAAATACCAATATGTGTTTTCATTGAAAATAAGATAAATATGCTATATGTGTGGTCTGTTTATTGTTTTCTGCAGCATGATAAAGGTACCACAATTTTTGTATTGCTTTTTGATACTCGCTGCTTCTGATTTCAGTTGGGTTTTTGGTTAACACATCATTCAGTGTATTGAACAAGAGAAAAGTCTCCTAAGTGGCATATTTTGCAGATGTATATTTGCATTTATTATATACCTACCCATGAAATACATAGTTATACAATGTAAATAAAAGTCGTATGTTCTCAGCGATGAAATAAACATCTTCCGGTGAAAATACGATTACTTCCGCTATCTATATTCATAACGCGCACCTGAATGAAAACAGCGCATATAAGCTGCATGCAAATACGCATTCATTACCGTATACAGTATAAAACACTGCTAATTTCCATGGAGAGGTATATAATAAATAGAATATTCATATTTTTGCAACTAATATGACATATATGTTCATCGAGTGGTGTGAAATGTTCATATTTCACCAGCGCAAAAATATGAATATCCTCTATTTCCTTGTGCTGTTTTTAACGTTTTCAGACACCCTTGGTAGAAGGTAAAACTCGAAATAAACTACATATTAACTAAATGCAAACATGCAACTGCAACAGCGCGAGGAACTAAGTTACTGCCGGCATTTATATCTGTGGTGTTGATACAAGTGGTGGTTCCAGACACATCACTGGCGATATGTTGACTTCACTTACCTGTTTGTAGAGTCAGGACGGACACCAACAAACACACCACACCAGTCACAGTATTCATCACGAAGTCGTAGTTATGGTGAATACAGTATCTAGGCTAAGTTTACTCCTTTGGTGTATTTTGTCTACGCCTGATGATCGGGCCGTCGATGGTGCGTCTTTAAACAAATGTAGCTACTCTCTGGTTATGAACTTCAAGGTGATTACTCGAATATTAGAAATAACGACAAAACGTAACTATTGATTGCTGTACAAATGTGTATTATTGTGCATAGCATTCAATTTACTACCAACAAGGGTCCATGCACATTTAAATTGATGATAAAATACCACAAAGCGCAAAAATAGTTCTTAAAACACGACATATCCACCTCTGTGGCATCAGATATTATTATGTATACATCTGTACACACAATCTCCAGTACACGCGACAACGTCTTATTGTACCGGTAACTGTCTCTGGCAAGTATTAAAACACGTGCTGTGCATTAATTCTGTAATCCTAATGTCGACACTATTCTAACAATATAATTAGATAACAGTTGACAGTCCGCCCGGAACACGTTACTTAATACACACTAAATTAACTGGCGAAAACATATTTGTACGTCCTGATGTCAACAAGACGGTGGACTCAACCGTAAAACCGTAGTTATGTTAAACACGTTAATACACACAAGTGCGTAATTACCGCCGCTATGACGTAACTGACAACACGTTAATTTATTGTCTTCATTTGTTATCATGTTTCATTTGCAACATTGCGGCCAATCAGCATTCTGGAATATTGAGGGGAAGGGCGGCAATACCGCAGGCGTTTTCAGCATCATCAATATCATTCACATGACTGTATCATACAGTATCATACAGTGGAACCTTTCGAAACCGGACGCCAAGAAAACACCTTGTATGATCTTATTTTCTGATGAGTTTCTAGGTCATTTATTTCAGGTGATAATGTCTGTTGTGATCGCATAGCACACAGCTATGGATCATAATGATCAAATGCCTGATTGACAGTGAACCTCTGAATGTTATTCAATTAAAAAACGTCAACTATTTAATAGACGGTGATGGAGTTATTACAAAACTGACGATTACGCTGACCATCATGGTCAGCGTAATCGTCAGTTTTGTAATAAACGCCATTTTGTAATAAGATCTACTGAATGAGAACGGTTTAAAGGCACATGCCCACTCTGTAGGTACAACATGTTCTTTATATGAGTTAAATAAGTGTATAATTGTGTCACTATTCCACCAGTTCACTATGCCCGCTATACAGATATAATCATTTAGTAATATTTATTTTACTGATAGTGACTCGCGGTGGTATCAGGCTATTTTCATATGCAAATAAGGCATGCTAATTTTAACTAGTTATACTAATTAAGTGCGTCACCGGAAACGATACTATTTTCGACAGGTTATAAAGTATGCTCATTGCACATCGAAACATAAATACAGAGAATAAATAGTAATGTCCGTTACCATTTTAAAGAAACACGGTTATCGCCTCTGATATCAATGTGGAAATTTACGTCTGATATAAAATGTATAATACTTCCAATCATGGTAATGGTGTACAACGGACAGTTTTAGAACTGGTGGAATATTGACACAATTATACACTTATTTAATTCCTATAAAGAACATGTTGTGCCTACTGAGTGGGCATGTGCCTTTAAACCGTTCTCATTCATTAGATCTTATTACAAAATGGCGTTTATTACAAAACTGACGATTACGCTGACCATGCTAGTCAGCGTAATTGTCAGTTTTGCAATAACGCCATCACCGTCACCAGTTGTCATTTTGGAAGGGACAATGAATTAATCACAATGGAGTTAGCGCCATTATTAGACTAATTCGTATAATTGTGACTGCCATTAATTCGAGTTATAGTTCACATTAATAACTTCAACTATATGAATACCATGCTCCGTTTCAGTTTTTGTTTTGGTACCAGTGTCGACCGTAATACTCTTCACTATCATGGTCAGTGTACTCGTCTATTTTATAAAGCATCGCCATCAACGTTACAGTCATCATCTCTGTCGCCACTATAGTCAGCCAGACAGTAATCGACCGCACTCGTTTTTCGCTTCACGAGCAGTTTTTACTATTTTGAAAGATTGAAATTCGCACAAAACCTTCATTGTTTGTATCGTAAATTATTCATTACTGTGACATCATAGAAGAAAACAATGTCCTCAGTTATGTTCTAAATATGTTTTTTTTATCATCGAATTGTGGACTGCTTAGATTAACGAAAACCGAGTAGACCAGTATACTATCAACACATAATCTATCATTATCAGCTACAGTATTGTCACCATCATCATCATAATCGTCATAATCGTCATCATTGCCATCATCGCCATCAACATCATCATCATCATTATGATGATGATCATCGTCATCGTCATCACCATCTTCATTATTATGATGATCATCATCATTATCATCCTCATCTTCTTCATCAACAACAATATCGTTATCATTATCGCCATCATCGTCATCATCATCACCACCACCACCATCATCATCATCATCATCATCATCATCACCATCATCGTCATCATCGCCATCAATATCATTATCGCCATCATCATCATCATCATCTATCACTACCATCATCATCACCATCATGTTGATCTGGCTTGTCACTGACCGTAGACAGAAGAAAGACCCATTTAGAAACGAATACAAAGCCACAAAAGTGAAAAATAACTATGCTTCAAATAAGTAAGCTGAGAAATCGAAACAAAAACCATGTAAGAAATTCAAATAACAGTGCACTAAATTTTGGTAAGAAGCGATAAAAATGAAAGAAATTAAATTAAATAGACACTCAATCATGTTTAGAAAACAACAGTACGCCAGAGAATTTAACAACACCTGCATTTCTCTCAAATGTGACTGTTTTCACACAAAAATAAGTGTACGTATTTTACTACCCTACTGCCGCTAGTGCTGCACTCATTGTTTACCAACATAACATGTTTCACGTGGAAATGAGCACCTGTGGCCCGTTTGACTAAACTTATTACGACTAAAATGTTCGTAGGTGCAAATTTATGATCGTATGGAAATTTAAATTGATGGATTTACATTTATTGAGCATAGGCTGCATATGCAGCCTATGCTCAATAAATGTAAATCCAATAATTATTTACAAGAAAACGTTGTTAATGTGAACTTTACAGACTATCATACTTTTGCACTTACGAACATTTTAGTCGTACGAAGTTTAGTGAAACGGCCCCCGGATTCCTGACGAATTGCCTCCCATTCAGGTACGTGTAGAAGCTACTGAATAAACAAATATTTGTCTAGTAACCAGTGCTAGAAATTTACTAGACGAGCAAAATGCGTTTAATATGAGATATCCCTAATGATTAGAGCTGATTATAGCTGCTCGTCAGGAAACTGGTGCATTATTACAGTTTACGCCGGTACCACCAGCATTATTCTATATGAAACAGTTTACACCGGTACCACCAGCATTATTCTATATGAAACAGTTTACACCGGTACCACCACTGACCACGAACTGCATGTATTCTGGGGCCCATTTCACTAAACTTCGTACGATAAAAATGTTCTTACGAAGATTTCTATGAATTTGCTTCTCGCATTAACGTGTTTTTAAAACGCTATGATTTTGTACCTACTGGTTCATGTCATTAATTGTAACACATCCACGAAAGATTTTCCAAAATCGATGCCAGAACAGATGTTATTGCGGATTTAATTTTTGCACTTAATCGTACGAAGTTTAGTGAAACGGGCCCCCGGCGTATCTCACACACGTGTCAACCATATCCATGTGACCACGGCGTCAGGTGACCAAAGCCACACCATGTGGAAATACTGTATTTCAATATGCCCTCGTTTTTGCAGAATAATTAGCAACACATGAGGAAGACAGCAAGCGACGTATCACGACAAAGATGTATGCTATATAAAGATTTAAATTTATGATACCGAACAGTGCTCCAGATAAGGAATTAGTAATTGAGTATTGTCACTCCATCATTTCTTAAGCAATTGGCTATTTCAAAATTTTAATTGGGTAAATTAAACTCACACTGCTGTTTACACATCAACAGACAGCAATTATTGAATAGTTTGCTTCGAAATGAAAACAAGTATTGGCATTTCATTAGAATTGTCTGCCTGGAGACAATTCTAATGAAATACCAAGATGTGTTTTCTTAGAAAATCCTTGGAGACAATTCTAATGAAATACCAAGATGTGTTTTCTTAGAAAATAAGAAAAATATGCTATATTTCTGGTCTGTTTATTGTTTTCTGCAGCATGATAAAGATACCATACCATTTGTATTGCTTTTTGATACTCGCTACTTCTGATTTCAAATGGGTTTTTGGCAATTTTAATTAGCTATTTACGCAAATACGCAGCTTATATGGAGCTCTGACCGAATATTTAATATGAACATTATTAAAGTCGCTATTTCAGACACACAAAACATAAGCAAAATGCTTGTTGGCTGGAGAATCCGCAATATTGCTTACGAATGCTGGGCTGGTATCCGGTTTCTATTGTAATATTTAAACAGGAATGTCACGAACATTTTCGAGCATAAAACGTTACCTGATAAATAGAATACCAGTCTAGTGTATTTTGATATCAAGTTTATCAGGCTCGGCTCGGAAACGGTAGGAATTCCTCGGCAAGTCTCGGAATTCCTGCGCGTTTCCTAGCCTTGCCTGATAAACTTAATATCAAAAGACACTAGCCTGGGCCCAGTTGTTCAAAACACCAGTTAGCTTAACGGACTGTTAAATCCTTAACGGACTGTTAACTCCTTAACTGAATGGTTAAAATCTCTGTTAAAACAGAGATTTTAACCATTCAGTTAAGGATTTAACAGTCCGTTAAGCTAACGGATGTTTTGAACAACCGGGCCCTGGTATTCTCTATATATTCTGGTAGGCGTCGAGTGAGGTTAGACTCCCGGAATGGTTGGATTCTCAGTGACGCTTGCGGTTTCATTGAATGTCCGTCCGTACACGTACATGTGAATACATGGTGTTGGCATTTTAAAGGCAATGGATCTAAGATCTATGTATGCGCAGAAAATGGTGGAACAAATTAGGAAAAACATATTTATGGAAGCGTCCTGGTGCCAATGCTAAAATATGTTTATCTCCTAAATAGGAGATACAGTATCTCATAATTAGGAGTTAGTATCTCCTAATTAGGAGTTCGTATATCCTAATTAGGACTTAGTATCTGCTAATTAGACTTACTATCTGTGTCAATGCTAAAAATGTATAATAATGCCAATCAATACGTGGGGTAATGGTGAATGAATGTTTATTTTGCCAGAAAATGTATCGTATGATGTCTCCGATATAAAGAACATGTTGTGCGCACTGAGTGGGCTCTGATTGCTCTCCATGTTGCAGAATGCACGGTCACGGTTATGTGTAATGTGTTCATTGGCTAAAAATGGTAATTAATACGCAGGGATTCCGCTGGGGGAAATAAAAAAAATCGCCACTTCAAAAAAAATAATAAAAAAAATCATTTTTTTTCTCGAAAAAATGTAGTTTTTTATCGCCAATTGTTTATTTTTATCGCCAATTGTGAAAGTGGCGATCGCCAGCGGAATCCCTGAATTATACGGTTTCCTGTTTCCATGCTCGTGATTGGTTGTTAGAGTGTACTGTCTTCTAGAAATGTGTCTGTGGCTAGAGAAAGTGTGCTTATGGGTTTTGCGACCAGTGTAGATCCAGATCAGCCTGTGCATCCGCACAGTCTGATCAGGATATACACTGTTCGCCATTACATCAATGAATCACCCTTTATGCTGCGAACAAGCAAATATAGATCAGTATCAGGCTCTGGGAGTATTCTACTGTCTGTTCCACGTTTTGGTTTTGCTGCCGACGAACTTTTGGCTATTAAACACAGTAAATCTTATATATTTAAATGAATGTATCATCAATAACAAAAAGTCAACCTTCCCCAGAAAAATTTATATGATGAAATTCCATCAAAAATCGGTTTTATTGTGAAAAAAATATTTTTTAAAAATAATTTTGGAATTTATGGACCGATTTTCAACAACTAACTTTTGTTTTCATAGTTACATCATTTCCAAGCTATCTAATCAGGTTTCGGAGTCATTTTCCAAATGTTTTGGAAATTGACTCCCCATGTTAAATTCCCATAGAAAAATCAATATTTGATGGAATTTCATCAAATAAAACTTTTAGGGGAGGGTGACTTTTTTGTTATTGATGAAAAAGTACTTACTTTTAAATATGTTTTAGATTTAATGTGTTTAATGGCCAAATATTCGTCTAGCTATCTAATCAGGTTCGGAGTCATTTTCCATTTTACTCTCCCTGCCACCATCCACCTCCTTTTTGGCCCATGTGAAAATCGTGTTTTCGCTATAAAATCAATATTTAATGGAATTTCATCAAATAGAAACAATTGGGGAGAGTGACTATTCAGTTATTGAAAAAGTACTTACATTTAAATATATTTTATATTTAATGTGTGTAATATTCAAAGGTTCGTCAGCAGGAAAACATGGAACATACAGTAGTAAATCGAGCTACACTGACCACAACTCCCATAAGCCCCATTTGTCCAGTCACAATGGAATCATGGGGTCCGTTTCACTAAACTTCGTACGATAAAATGTTCGTACGAAAATGTGGTTTTTATATTAACGTGTTTCTGCAATGCTACCATTTTGTACCTACTGGTTCATGCCATGAAATGCACCACATCCATGAAATATTTTGCAAAATCGGCTGTCGGAACAAATTTTATTTAGGATTTAAATTTTGCACAATGTAATCGTACGAAGTTTAGTGAAACGGGCCCCTGATAATGACAAATAATATTTGTGAGAGTCAGGACGGGTATCCTGATCAGTATATGAATGAATTGCCTTTTTGTGGAATTTATCGGGGTATAAACATGAAAAGTCGCGGGAATACTGGACGAAGCGATACAAAATTACAATTTCGAAATTTTTTATTTTTTAAGGCCTCGTCCAGTATTCCCACGACTTTTCCAAGTTTATATCCCCGATAAATTCCACAAAAAGGCCATTCATTCCTTATAATTCCAGCATTTGAAATAAATTCATCAAGAAAATGTGTTTTCCGTTTTCTTAACAATTATTTTAACTGGACGAACATTTTATCGTACGAAGTTTAGTGAAACGGACCCCATGATTTCAGAGTTTGGCTAGTGGATCAGGAGGGATGCTCGCCAATAATGCAGCAGGGCCCATTTCGCCAGTGATGTACATATTTGTGGTTGTGACTGGACAAATAGTACAGTACAATATGCAATCATAATCATGATAAAGGATAATATATCCGTGTCTATGTTTAGCCATCTGTGGCTGAAAGTGTCACGACTCACATGTAATGCATGTAATTGCCAATATTGTAAGTATGTAAACGGCATTGTCATTGCAAAGTATTGACAGATATAGCGCATGGAATGAACTGTGATATGCTAATGTTCCGACCAATCCAATGGTCACAAAATGATTTTCAGATTCGTCCATTTATGAAAAGGGGGTGTTTTTGTTCTTAAAAATATTAAAATTACTTTCAAAAAGTGCAGATCCTGATGAGACGGCTCGTTACGAGCCGGCTCATCTGGATCTGCACTTTTTGCATAAACCGATATAGCGGGATTTCGGGTTCAAAGGGTTAAAAGGTTCAATTCAATTCAATTCAATTGAATACAGACATTATCGGAGACATTTTCTGGCAAAATAAACATTCATTCACCATTACTCCACTTATTGATTGGCATTATTATACATCTTATATCAGACGTAAATTTCCACACTGATATCAGGGGCGATAACCGTGTTTCCTTAAACTGTTAACGGACATTGCTATTTATTCTCTGTATTTATTTTTTGATGTGCAATGATCATACTTTATATCTGTCGAAAATAGTATTGTTTCAGGCGACGCATTTAATTAGTAAGATAATTAAATAAATATCATGCCTCGTTTGCGTATGCAAATAGCCTGATACCACCACGAGTCACTATCAGTAAAATAAATATTACTAAATGATTATATATGCATAGCGGACACTTCTTTTTTTTTTGGAATTGGTGGAATAGTGACACAATTATACACTTATTTAATTCCTATAACAATAAAGAACAGTTTGTGCCTACTGAGTGGGCATGCACCGTTAAAGGTACATGCCCACGCAGCAGGTTACACTGTACTACAACTTTTCATTCATGCCTTATATGAGCCATATTTCTACCCAATAACGAGTTATTTTTAATTACGGCGCGTGTTAATTGGTGTTAAATCGCATTTTATATGCCGCGACCAGAAAGGGTGTTTTCCGACCTCGTGCTATTTTTACCAATATGCGTCACGTGACACGGTCAATCATATCACATCTTTGACATGCGCAGTGAAGTATCGGAAGTTGAGAAGAAAAATCTCTATTCGAGTCAAAATCTAAATCTCCACGTAACTCTTTCCATTTGGTGATCTGGTCGCCAGTATTAACCACACACTCTCTCTGTACTGCCTGTCCCTCAGACATTTCGCCTTTCTTTTGGCCGACGCTGTTTCATACAATTTCCGTCCTGGACGTTTCGACATGTTGATATTCTTGTTTACATATTGGGAAGCCTACTTGCGCGCGTAGTATACTGTGCATGCGCACCGCAAGCCGTGATGTGAAAGTCGTCGTCCCCGCATATTATCAAAATAGACTGTTACCGCCGCGCGTCGCTAACAGTAAATTGATAATTAATAAATGATTATATTTGTATATCGGACACTCGTAATTTTTAGAACAGGTGGAATAGTGACATAATTATACACTTATTTAATTCCTATAAAGAACATTTTGTGCCTACTGCGTGGGCATGTACCTTTAACATATTTCCTCTCATTTACTGATATGCTTAGGGACTAGCACAGAAAATACAGATGGAACGAATGGCTCTCTTTTGAATCGTTATTTAGCATTTATTTTTGTTATATTTGCACTGTCTTTAAAAGATAGGAACGGACTCGCTGGATTCATATTAAATCAATAAATAGTATCGAAATAACACGAACGCGGTAGATAATGTCGCGAAAAAAACGATCAATGCCATTATTATTAAAATCGCCTGTAAGTCGCCATCTTGTATAGCCGTGACGTCAGAGTGCGGGGCCGTGTACAAGCATATCACCTAATCGGTAAAATGGGAGCTCGTCCCGGGTTTTGGCCCCGGGTCAAAGCGATCCCAGATAATAACGACACCTATTTGACCAAAACATCACCCAAGTTTTAATTAATATTTAATCAGATTAATAAACTAACAAAATCGACCTCGTAATATGTATGTTGATTACATATTCCATTTATATATATCTTGTCCACAAGTGAACACTTGTTGTTAACACCTTTATCCAGATGCGTGCTATATGTCTACCATTAATAGTTCATCTAACTAAGCCATGCTTACTGTGCTTATAATCAGTGTAGACCCAGACTAGTCTTCACCCTGTGCTCTCTGCACTGTTAGTCATCAAACAATCATTACAATTTGCAGTATAATACGTCACTCACGAATTGAAACAATCATATCCATGAGTGTACAGATGGTCTAATGCACTGATGTGTTTTCTTATGTACCACACAGAAATTTTAGTAATAAGTTTGAGGGAGATTTCCACCTAAACAAATATATGAACTGTACTGTTTCATTACAAAACAGACAGGACCATGTTTGCAACCAGCAAAATACAAAATCTAAAGTACGATACCGTACCATACAATGTCAAATTAATGATGTAGCCCCTAATCATATTTCATTTTATGTATTTGCTGGCTGAATATAACTGACATTAAAGTAAAAATAAAATTTTGCCAAACCCAGAAGCAGGATCTACATAATGGTACGTAGTATATGAGAGTCAAAATTATACCATCTCCCTCTGGAACCCCCCCCCCCCCCCGCTACGCGCGGTGGCTTCCATCAGGAAGGTGGTATCATTGTTGACTCTCATATACTACTTGGATTTTCCCCCACTGTTCGGCGGGTGTGAATGAGAAGAGTGGAAAATAGTTTTCAGCAACCGCTAGACCATATATTTCCTCGAGTGGTTCGGATAGGAACGACGTTGTCATGCAGTTGTTTACCATAGCGATCTCGTTTGTAAGGATAAAAAAAAGTGTTAGGTCGAGCCGCGGTCGAGCCGTGGCGCGAACTCACAACACACGTCTCCGTAGAGTGGCGCCTTAGCCCACACGACCACCGAGGCTGTTATGAAATATAAAACCTGAAGATAAACACTACATAGTGTTCTGCAAGGTGAACTACACCCTATTAGAGATAAGAATCCCTATGTTATACTCAGTATATATGCCGATCTGTCATGAATATCGTCAACTTACACCTATTAGAGATAAGAAATCCATTGGTTATACTCAGTATATACAACAATCTGTCATAAATATCGACAACTTACACCCTATTAGAGATAAGAAATCCATTGGTTACACTCAGTATATACAACAATCTTTCATAAATATCGACAACGTACACCCTATTAGAGAAAAGAATTCCATTGGTTATATTCAGTATATACAGCAATCTGCCATAAATATCGACAACTGACACCCTATTAGAGACAATAATTCCATTGGTTATGCACAGTATATACAGCAGTCTGCCAGAAATATCGACAACTGACACCCTATTAGAGATAAGTTATCCATTGGTTATACTCAGTATATTACAACAATCTGTCATAAATATCAACAATTTACACCCTATTAGAGATAATAATCCATTGGTTATACTCAGTATAATGCCTACCATAAGGCAAATGAGAGAGCAAGCTAAGAGTTGGGGAATTTCCCTAAGAGGTTTGAGACTCAGAAAAGCTATAGCAGATAGGATAAGTGACCCGGCGTGCGGTTTCAACCAGACGACTGCCTGCCGACCCCGAAAAACGATCCGAGAAATTGGAGAACGAGACGACGGCCAGTCTGCGTGCCACTGCTTACGCACAGCGTGTAAAAGACGATCCCAGTGCGCTCAGAAAACCACTATTCAAGGCGTACTACAATCAAAGTCTGATGTGGAGACCTCCTAAGAGTAGGAGAGAGCTCGCCAAAGATTTGGTGGAGGAGGGTCCCAGGATTCTCGCCGAAGAAGCCGAAGTTAGGGAAACTGTTGATAGGGGTAGGAGGAAGATAATATGGACCTTCGAGAGGGGGATAGGCGGGGAGATCGCTAATCGCATAATGAATAAAATTCGCCCAGAGATGACCACGGCATGTTATCTGAGGTATTCGTGCTCGTATCGTATTAGGAACATCGAGACCGAAGAAACGATGATCTATCACAAAAACTCAAAGGGCAGTCCGTGGATAAACGAGATCGCCAAAGCGGAGAGTTGGATAGCTGATAAAGAGAAAGGTAGAATGGAGATCGACAAAGTCGATAGACCAAACACAAAATGGACCTTCGTTAGTTGGAAATCGGTCTAGGTGAAGATGACAATGGACGCTCAACAACTCCTCATGGGAGCGGGAAACCTCCCCGATTGGTTAAGGCAGACAAAAGGAATGTATTCCGTCGACACCGTACGACGACTACTTGTGGCTGTTTAGGCGCATAGCCATCCACCGTGGAAGGAGACCCGACCGCTGTTGTGAGGAGGCACGAGCTCTAGCTCGCGAATACGTCGGTCACGATAACGGACCGGGTATTAAGGGAATTCCGCTGGACGATCTTAAGAATGTCGAAGAGCGCTTCAAGCTGGGCATTCGCGTTTACGAGCCCACCGCCGACGGAGTGTGGTACCTCATGATGTCTCCGGCAAATTACGACGCGGTTGGGGTGAATACCATGACGATAGGAATGTTTGGAGGTCACTCGTTCCTCATAAAGAACCTTCGCAAGATGACGTACGAGTACGGGTGCTCCGGATGTCAACAACGGTTCACTAAGTCGTGTAACATGCACAGGCACGCGACCACCTGCATGGGTGGGAAGACCGTGGTGATATGTCCAGGTAAGAGGTTAGAGAGACCGCAGTCGGCATACGAGAAGGCGTTCTACCCCAAGGGGTCAGCGAGCTCGATGTCGATTCAATGGTTAAGCAGAGAAGAGGAGAGGGTGGGAAAGCACATACATCACGCGAAATGCGGTCACGGCGGCGAGAGGTGGGTGATCGGCGATCCGGTCGACGGCTACTGTCACGAGACCAAGACCGTGTTTCAGTTTCACGGATGTTACTGGCACGGGTGTCCGACGCCTTGCAGGAGAGGTAGAGATACCACGGTAGAGCTGTACAGGAAGACGAAAATCCAAGACGCCAAGATAAGGAAGGCGGGTTACGAGCTGGTTGTGATGTGGGAGTGCGCGTGGTTGAATGAGGGGAATTCCAACTATCAACCACCGCCACGCGAGGAGGAGACGACTCTGTACCCGCACCAGATAGTCTACGACTTCGAGGCGTATCTCGACAAGTCGAAAACCAAGCGCCCCACCAAAGACCTGACATTCGAGGCCGAGCACGTCCGTATATCGGTGTCGTTGGGGGACACGATGCACGAGGGGATCACCCACATCTGCGAACGAGGCCCAGAGACTCTGGTCGAGAAGTTCGTGACCGAGGAGAGGAAATGCCATCAGGGAGGGGGTTAGGAAGAAATATCTGCCGACGGACATAGAGATGCTGTCGAAGCCTCAGAGAGAGAGAGAAGATCGTCTCGTGGATAGACAAAGTCTCGGTGGTGGGGTTCAACTGCAGCAGGTTTGACCTGAACCTCATCAAGCGGTACCTTGTCGAGAAGTTGGCTGCCACCGTGAATAAGGTGATGGTCGGAAAGAAGGCCAGCACGACGATGTTTCTGTTTACCCCGGAATGTAAATTTCTCGACATCATCCAGTATCTGGGACCCGGCACCACGTACGACCGGTGGGTTAAGGTGTACGACTGTAAAACGGTAAAGTCCCACGTGGACATACTCAAGGACGCTGTGTCTCTTCCCGGTGTTTCCCTTCATTACCTGCTTCGCGGGACGATCCATGGGAAGGCGGACACGCCCGAGCTGTGGTCGCCGAAGGATGAGACTTACGCGATGATGAAGGAGGGATTGGTCGGTGGTCCGTCCATAGTGTTCGTCAGATACGCCGAGGCTGGCAGGTCGACGATCAGGGGTCAGGTGGGGAGTCGGGAGGAGAAGATGTGCAGGGCGGTGCTGGGGTACGACGCCAAAGCGTTGTATCTGTCTACTCTGTCGAAGGACATGCCGTGCGGGTAGGAGAAGATATGGACCT
This sequence comes from Conchocele bisecta, assembly GCA_029237695.1. Taxonomy (NCBI): domain Eukaryota; kingdom Metazoa; phylum Mollusca; class Bivalvia; order Lucinida; family Thyasiridae; genus Conchocele; species Conchocele bisecta. The sequence goes on along the minus strand of CM055275.1, from coordinate 3,853,634 downwards.
GGGATGACCCGGAAAGACAGTCTCATATAGATCGTTTCGTGAGGAAGGCCAGACGCGACGAGCGGTTCGGATTTGCGGTGTTGGATATAGAGGTCCCGGAAACGTTGCGAGACAAGTTCTCGGAAATGTCACCATTATTTGTAAACAGAGTTGTCGAGGAAGCAGAAGTCCCGGGACAGATGTTAACATATTTGAAGGACACGGACCGGAAACGAGGAGATAGTAAGAAGCTCGTTGGGGCTCTATACGCCAAGAAGATGATCATATACTCCCCGCTGCTAAAGTGGTATCTGGAGCACGGTCTGGTCGTCAAGGCAGTACATAGGGTGATATAATACACGCCCGGCAAACCGTTCCAATGGTTCGTGGAAGAGGTCACCGCCGCCAGACGGACTGGGGACGTCGACAAGAGCAATACGGTGTTGGTGGACATATTCAAACTGGTTGGCAACGCGTGTTGTGGCAAGCTGATAGAGGCTCAAGAGAGACACATGAACACCACTTATACGAAGGATGAGAAGAATGTCGAGCGGGCACTGAGGTCGGCGTGGTTAGAAGATCTGGAGGAGTTTGGGGAGGCTTACGAGATATCGAGCAGGAAGACTCGAGTGGTGATCAACAGACCGTTTCAATGTGGCATTGCGGTCTACCAGTTGGCCAAGCTCCGGATGCTGGAGTTCTACTACGACTTCCTGGACAAGTACGTGGATCGCGGAGATTTCGAACTTATACAGATGGACACTGACAGCATGTACTTCGCGGTGTCGGAGAAGACACTGGCGAAGGTGGTGAAAAAGAATATGAAGAGAAAGTTCAACAAGGAGAAAGCCGAGTGGTTGGCTTGGGATAAATGGAGCAACAGAACTCGGGGACTGTTCAAGCTGGAATTTGAGGGGGATAGAGCCATCGCTCTGTGCAGCAAGTGCTACTACGTGGGTGGTGACGGAAGCTCTAAGCACTTGGCCAAGGGGGTGTCGAAGAGATCTAACGATCTGACTTGGGGAAGGTGCAAGAGCGCTCTCGAAGGGGGGAGGGACATGGCGGAGAACAGGGGATTCCGAATGGTTAACGGTGTGATGAAGACGTACAATCAGGAAAAGTTGGGATTGTCGGCGTACTACGACAAGAGGAGAGTGATGGAAGACGGGGTACAAACCGAGCCTATAGGATAGGTAAAAAGAAAAGAGGACTCACAAAAAAGGGAGACAACTGACGGAAAGATTCAGACGAGAATCTGACTGACTATGACGACCGCCGCTCTGGGGGTAGCTGGGTGTCAGAAGGCACCGCAAGAAGTTCTTCGCCAACAAACCCGCGCGATGGACCACTGTCGAGGTAGTAGAGCACGGGCTCATCGGGCTTGATAATAGATCGATCTAGATGATATACATTGATAGACCACACGGGATCAGTCGAGCGGCGGCGGCCACCCTCCAGCTCTCCCGGTTGATAGAGGTACCGGACGCCAACATCAGATGGAAGTCGTTTCTCCGCTAAACCAACGGGTCTCCCGCGCGAGACGGCGGAGGGCTTGTGCGCCACCTTTTTAGACTTCATGGCATCTACGGGCTTCTTACCGATCAATCTGGTCACCTCGCCGTTCAGTGCAGAGACCACGGCGGGCAGCCTTGTATCCCACTCGGTAGATCGCGTATGAGGGTCTACAAGCTCTTTGGCTTATTGGTGTCCGAACAACCTCTCAGCCAGGGTTCAATTGAACCGCTCCACGATCTCCTGGTCCCGGTGGATGTTGACGCGGCCGCGTCTGACAGAAACGTCGTGTTTAGTCAACAGATGTGAGACCGCGCCCATGAACTCGCGGCCGGGATCGACCTGGAGAAGATTCGGCCATTTGAGAGGACTCCTCTTATATATTCGGGAAAGGGCCTCGGCCACCTCCTTAGTCCGCTTGGTGGCCTTAGTTCGGTAGCGGCACGTCGAATTTCGGGCGCGGAATGTTGTGCGGCGCGGATAAATAGATCTGCCAGATGGCCTGCTTCTTGAGCCATCCATTGGCTGCATTTTCGGAAACCTTGGTCGCCGCGGCGAGGTTCTTGATGGCAGCGAGTCCCTTCCAGTAGCCACGGGGGCTGTAGTACGTGTTCGCTAGCTTGCACGCTAGGCGAACCGATAGTTTGGTATTATCGAGCTTGCATTTGTCCATCGTATGCGAGGTATTCTAGTAGATCGAACAGTCTCCATCATGCCCTCGCCAGATCGTCCGGTAACTGTGTCGTCGATACTAAACCTTTGCTAGAAGTTTCGCTGCAGCTGCCGGTTGTGTTCTGTAGGAACTCGGAGGAATCTTACATCCGCTTTGCGAAAAGGGTGGCCTCGTTTTCGTCCTCGCGCCACGTCTCGAGAGAGTCTTGGGCCAGACGGATCAGACCCTTTGAGCCAGCTGAACGGTGTTTAAGGGCCGTGTAGCCTACATGAAGCAGAGCGTAATAAAGCTCGTCAAATAACATAGTTCTATATATATATATTTAAAAAAGTTAAATTCCTTATTGCCTTTGTAATCTTGTAGCTGGCGAGTCCCGTCGCAACCATTCCCACGACGTCGAACGCGATCTCGCGGTCTTTTTGGGCCTCTGACGGTACATAGAAATCTGAAAGTTTGCACGGCGTGATTCTCGCGACGAAGATCTTCTTTGAGCCAGTCCAGACGGGCGGTTCGTTTTCGCGACCATGCTGTGTTTGCGATCTTGAGTTGTTCTACAGCTGAATCGTGACGCTTGCGCTACTCATTCGCGTTGGAGTTTTGCAGTTTCGAGAATAAATAGTTGCTACCGCTGAACGACAATGCGTTCGACACCTCACCACCTAAGAGCATTGCGATCTAAGCCATTTATTTCCATATATTAGCGGGTAGAATTCCAGCTTTAACTAGACAATCTCGGGTCCCAACTGCGGCCGCTACTTCCAAGGTCACGAGACCTACGTCTCGCGCGGTTTCGTCCAATTTGGGAGCGGGCCCTCCGAAGGCCATCTTTGATAGTCTAGCAAACCCGATACTGACACCCGATATCACCACGGCGTGATAAACCGCATTCACTATTATTTTACCATCGTATTCAGCCATTGTTGATAACTATAATTATTGCATATAAAATGGATCGCGAGCAGTGTTTAAATGGGGTGCAATCGGTTTCGTAACTTCCTTCCGAACCGAGGCTGGTTGTCGCGAAAGGTAGTTCCGCGAACACAGGGTGCCCGCAACTACCAGACCACCGCCAACAACCCACGGGATGATCCAGGTAGGAGCCACAATCCCCGATTGCTCTTCAAACGGCGTTGGGAGAACTGTAGGAGATTGAACCGCAGCTGCCTTCGGATGTTTCGCTGTTTCAACACCCAACTGCACAGGTGTGGGAACAAATAACGACTGTTTGGCCTCTCGTAGCTCGGCGAGTATTTTATCTTGTTTAGCTTTTCGCGTGGCAGCCGCTGCCCGCCTTGCTGCCTGTCTTTTTGGGTTTTTGTGTCGTGCAATCAGAGATAGTTCCCCCAACGGCGTTGGAAGTGCAAACTGCTCCGTCACTCTCGCATGTGCGTCTTGTGTCATCATCATTTTCTGAGCTTACAGTTCATGGGCATATATGTCCAAATTGACAGTGCTTAGCCGTGGTCAACGCGGTTGTCAGCGGAGCTAAGAGCATTCCAAACTTGTGATAAATTGAGCCGCAGGCTGTTCTAAGAGTGTGTACTACAAAAGGGTCAGTCTCTAGATCGCCAATCAACCCCGCGGTATTTGGTATAGGGAGAATTATACTAACAGTGGTAGCGTACAGATGAATAGCCGCCGATCCGAGAGTTTTCGTCATCTCCGCACCTAACCTAGATTCGTATCGCGCATACATTTTATCGATCTCCGCATCTGACATCTTATCCACCTGACAAACTGAGAGACGCCTACCGAGATAATGCTCTGATTGCCCTCCAGCAACCAGCGCAGCTAGCCTCTCGCGTCGCGCCGCGTTTTCATTCGGAGTCGTATTGGCAGTCGTGTCGGCAGTCGTGTCGGCAGTCGTTCCTACAGTTACAACCGTGTCGGCAGTCGGCACGACTTTTTCTTCCATTCGCTGATCGAGAAGTTCGTCGCAGTTCATTATTTTATTTTTAATAATTAGTACTATTCTGAGTAGTGCAAGTCTAACATATTACCAAGCGCACCATCCGATACTTATGATCACCGTTATGCTCGCAACTAAGCTCACAGCGGAGCAACACATTCTTAATATTGTTCATCATTTGTTAACCATTGTTCAGCATTTGTTCAACATTTTTTCAGCAATTGCTCAGCATTGTTAAGTCTTTGCTCAGCAATTGTTAAGCATTGTTCAGCAATTGCTAAGCATTGTGAAGCATTTGCTCAGCAGTTACTAACGAGCGTTAAGCACAATATAAGCAATTGTTAAGCATTGTTCAGCAATTGCTTATTACTTCGTAAGCAGTTGGTTGATCAGTCTTTAGAAGAAGCTTGGCGTGCTTAGTTTCTGAAAGCATCTGTCGAACCTCCAGGCGCTCCTCGCGCGTTGGGATAACGTCGTTCTCTCGAAGACAGTCATCGAATGAGTCACGATCCTTGCAGTGAAAGAGGGCGACCCATTTCGTTTGCTTGCGCAGATCCTTGAAGACGGCGTTGTACTTTTGAGTGGAGATCCATACGCTTTGCCCCGCATGCAGGCCCGAAATTGCGAGCTAGGAGAGCATGTCCTTCTTTTTAGTCATCGCCGCTTTGGCCGAGCAGTCGTCAATCACGTATAGGGTGGGCTCGCCCTGAAAGACGTGGTAGAAGCCACGTAGCCAATCGTGAAGTCTGTCGCCGGGGTCAACGACGTATAGCTCAGGGTTGGTCCATATCCACGGGCGCCGGTGAAAAGTCTCGTTGTGTCGCACAGTGGGACACAGGATCACGATGTGTCGAAAGGCATCGCGGCAGGGGCCCTCGAGCAAGTCCATGATGAAAACCGTTTTTCCGCATCCTGTCTGCCCACATATTATGGCAGAATGGGCATCTTTCGGTAGATTTATAACAGTAGAGTGCTGAGACGTATCGGCCATCTTCGATGTTGAGTTGCGCGTCTGTGATTATATATAGATACACGTTCAATGCACCAGCTCCGTCCGCCTCTTTGGTTATCTGGATCGTCACACCCTCGCTAGCGTTCTAAACTTGGCGTCCACTACAGTGCATTTGGTCGTCGTCGCTGGCTCGCATGTCCAGCCATAAAGCGTATTTGGTAGTCAGGAACTCCGCGAGGGAGACGTCCGAGAGCTGCAGGTCTTTGGCAACCGCGGCAATCTCCGGGGAGCGCTTAGAGCCGGCAGCAAACTGCTTTCTGGCTTAGTCCCACTGCTGGTGCGCGCGAAGGCCCTGTCTGTAGAGCTCCCTCGATCGTCACATCGACCTTTGTGATTTTGGGTTATAGAATTTGTCGCTTTTTCTAGGCCCGAGCCTCCTCGAACAGCACCAGTATGCCTTTCATCGAGCGTGCGAGACGTTGACGTTAATATTCCACAATGTGTCGCTTTTGTCATTCTTCATCTTGCGATGGCGAAGAACTCGATCGTCAAGTATGGCAACGCGCCCGGCGTACTGGGTTCTGATCAATCGAGCGAGTTCGGGCATCGTGACCATGTCGTACTCCAGCGAAAATGTGTCGATCGTATACGTCGATGCCATGTCGGTGGCTATGAGAACTCGGCCGTAGTCGTTGAACGTTAGTTCGTATTCGAGGCGGTCAGCCAAAGCGCTCTGATATCATGGCATGTGACTCTCCAGCAACTCAAAGTCGAACGGGATGTAGAAGCGGTTGCCGTAAGCGGCCGAGATCGCGTTGTCGCTCGCATCGTTCGTTGCCGCGTTACCAGCCCCGATTATAAGTCTTGTTACGTTCTGACGGTTGCTGGTGTCAATACCCTGATAAACCGCGTTATCGCGCTCTTGCGCCGTCTTCCACAGGTCCTGGTAGCAATGGTAGACGTCGCTGTCGTCGATCGACATCACCTCATTACCAGAAATCTTTATCACGGTCTTATTGACGATGGCGCGACCCAGGTTCTGAACGACGGTTCGGTCCGCTTCCGTCGACATCAGCGAAATATTGAAAGCGAGGTGAACAGTCCTCGGCACAATGACGTCGCTAGCTCCGAGGTTGGGAAAGCTGGCCAAGAGGTGCTGGTTCTGGTCGATCGTCGATGGGTTTTTCGTAATAACGACGCTCTGTCGCACGCCTTTCGCCCCGAGAGGCTCCCGCAGTCTGCGGTATGGATTGAGTTTGCGACCGTATTGACTCGAAGACATTATTGAAACTATATTAAACCCGTATGTTTTTTTTGTGTTTAATACATCGTTAACTATGGCTGGTCGCGATATTGGCATGGACAAATTCGATCGCACTACGGGCGACCGAGACGATTTCCGCGATGTTGATGACTTCGATGATTTACTCGATGATGGTTACCTCGCGAACATCGACGAAACGGCCTTCATTGAGATACCAGCCGGCGAGAAAATATGTGGCGATACCAACACCGTTGGTCTAAGTCGGGAATTACTCCTCGAGTCAGCGGTAGACGACTACTACAACAATTTGGCAGAAAAGGGCATGGTCCCGTCTGTGTGCCGCGACTACTCCAAGTTCAATTGGATCAGCGCGGTAGTTTGCGACTAAAAGCGGCATCAAATCTCCCACTCATCAACACGAGGACCGGAAAACCCCTAGCGCTGAGCACCATTGCCGGAAACCCGGGCGGTGGCCAAATCGTAATTAGCGAACTAGGATTCGTAGATTGGAAGAAGGGTAAAATAATTATACCGGCCCGCGCTGTAGAGACCCTACAGTATACCGACGAAACGATGGCGAAAACGACCGCCGCGATAGAAACTGTAGAGCTCCACGAGGTCCCTCGTGTAGCCACCGACGCTATTCGCACATTGGAGATCAACGAAAACGAAATACTCAGCACGATGGACGATCCACCGTTACCTCTTCGCGAACTCCGGGGACTCGATAAGGCTATGCAAACGGTCCGGGGTGAACTGGTCCTTAACCTCTCCAAACTCTCGGCGTTGGGTGAGCATATGGCGCTAGAAGAAAGCAAACTGGAGGAAGTCCGTTACGATAGAGAATCTACCGAGCGGATCACCGAACGCCTGCGGTCGTTGCGAGATGAAAGAGATGCTCGCTTGGAGGCTGCCTCGACTAACCGTAAGACGCTCCGCACCCAAATAAGTCGGATCCGCGAAACAATATCGAGGGTACTGTACGAGGAGACGACACTCGGTGAGCATCTTCGCACTCTGTTCAGAGAGCAGGGCGTCACGATAGTAAGCATCATCACTGCTCTTGGTATGACTATATCGACCATAGTTATAGCTATCACTGGTAGTGGCGGTGCGGCGGCTGCACCCGCGCCAGCACCAGCCCCCTGCGCCATCCGGCGGAGCCAAGGAGTGGGTAAAAAGCAACTAAAAGCCCTCGCCAGTCTCCTGGCTAAATTAGCCGGACAGGTGGCTGCCGCGCTCCTTCTTGCTATCTATATTATCAAAAACGGCCGGATGGTTCGCCGAGAATGCTTGGACTTTAATCGTGGCGATCGTCGGTCTCCTACTATTAGCCCCCCGAGAGCTGTTCCTAAAACCAAAGCGCGAATAGTCCGCCCGCCACGAGGGCGACGACGAGCGCTAATTTCTCATCTCGTGGGCAGTAGTTCCGAAGGAACTTGCTGGTGCATCATGTCCTATTGTGTCAACATGCTCGGGAGCGGAGGTGGAGCTTGATGAAACAGTAGTTCCGAAGGAACTTGATGGGATGCTTTGTACTGGGGTGGGTGCTTGCGGTTTTATGAAATATTTTCCATGCGCGGTGCGCTTGATGATATCCGCGTTCACGTTCCCGTTATGGCCGATCTTTTGTTTGACGGTGGCGTTTACGATCTGATTATTGTAACCGTCAACCGGGTTGTCTCGTAGTATCATATTACTCGGCGCCATATACAGACCTATTCCAAATACATAGTCTACTGGGGTGCGGGCATACTGCAAAACGTCTTGATTCTGCTGGATCGCCGCCTGGAGGTTCACCGGAGATGAGATGGCGTCCTCGACATTGGCCAAGAATTGTTTCTGGCTATCGAACGCCGTCCCGGTTCCTATTATACTACTGTGCGCTTGCGCCTGTGCGCCGAGGATGGCCCAGACGTATGTGCGAATGGAGTCGTTGAGGCGAGTAACCCCAGCCTGCGTGAACCCCAGACCCTTATCTAACATAAATGTACCCCACGCGTCCTGGACCGCAGCAGCCTGCTGTATGTAATCGACGTGAGCTCGTTTCGGAGCTCGCCAATTGCAGGATGAGACACCGCAGTGCCGACCTCCAGACACTTCCGGCCCGAAGGTCATCGTCGCGGGGTCAAAATTCCCGGCGTTCCGACTGACGATGTGGTCACCGGAGTGATCGTGTCTAAAATCAGTCTGCGTCCAATTCCCGGACTGGCCCCGAATGAGAACGTCCCCAAGACAAGTTCTGTTAGGAAATGCTTTCTGGCGCCATTCCGCGTCTTTTGGTACCCCAAATTCGTTACAAAGTCTTTCGAACGCCCTACGGTCGTATGTGTTGGAAATGGGATCCCAGCCGGCGTCCTGCGGCAGAGAGATTTTCTGTTCTTTGAGTATCCGGCTAATAGTGTAGTACGCGTGAAAGTTGTAAACGGCCCACAAGAAGGGATCCTCCGTGGCTAAATGGTACTGAGAGGAAACCCCGCATCCGGCTGTTGCGCACCATACGGCGAAGTTGAGCTGATTCTGCCAAAACTGCCAAAACTGCAAAAACTGCATCGGCGTCGCTTTCCACCCATTCACGGCCTCAATGGTAGTAATCTTGGGCAGCCTATATTGTTCAAAGATGTCGGTGAAGTTCGTTTGAAAGCCTGTCCCGCCACTACAATATCTTTGAAATTCAGATGGCAGTATATGACACTCTTTGAAGTGAAATAGGGTTCACTATTTTATTAAACCTGGCCTATTGTCTCTACCACCAGTATAGAGCTTGACCAGCTTACAAAACACAGCAGTCTGATAATTGTATGCACAATTTGCACAGTCTGATCAGGATCCGGAATGTTTATCTTTCCATCAATGAAACACATATCCTGCTTCTAAGCAATACATGTATGTATCATTACCAGGCTATATGAGTGTGATATTTGATGATCAGGAGCTATACTGGTTGCAAATCCCAAAACCCCTATTCTCCAATCACAGCCAAAAGTGTGTACTCTCCGTTAAATATCACGGGGGGCAGATACGCTTTACATCTACGTCACAGCGCGGTTGCCTATCACGTGATTTTAATGGCGGTAGCCTAAAATCCCCATGGAGTAGAGAGCGCATAAATAATGGAAATTTAAAACCAAATATCTGTGGGAATATAATAAATACAAGTCAAGTATAGCCACGATATATCTTTAATATAGCTATATAATGCAAATGTATCGGTTTTGGTTTTGGGGAATGTGTTATTCTCCTTTAACGATCTTTACCGGCATCCGGAATTATATATATAGTGTTTGGACTGTGTGTCCGTGTGTCCGACAGTCCGTACAAACGATAGCTACATTGTGAGGTTAACCACACAGTGATGGACTTGTTAAGAGATGCTAATTCAGTTTTTAACCCCGTTATGAATTTCTGTTGTGGGGTTATTTACTCTTATGGGGTTGATGTTTATGTCTGATTGATCTTTACGGGGTCTGATTTAGGATAGGTTAGGGTTAGGAACCCCACAATGTAGCTCTAGGATGTACGTCCGTATGTCCGTCCGTCACATTAAGACGTGCGCTAGAGTTTCTTAATGTTGTCATAACTTTCATATCCCTTGAAGGATTACTTAAATATTTAAACACAACATACTTGGGGACTGATGCCACACATCCATACTGCCCTTAATATGACATTGACCCTTTCACCTTGACAACTTTGAACCTTTGCACACATTAAAGGTACACGCCCACTCAGTAGGCACAAACTGTTCTTTATATCAAATACATCATCTGCGACATTTTCTGGCGAAGTAAAAATTAATTCACCGTTACCCACGTATTGATTGGCATTATTATACATTTTATATCAGACGTAAATTTCCACACTGATATCAGTGTTTCCTTAAAATTTATTTATTCTCTGTATTTATTTATGTGTTTGACGTGCAATTATCATGATTATCATACTTTATAATCTGTCGAAAATATAATTTTGTTCAGGTGACACATTTCATTAGTATTAATAATTAAAAAATATAATGCCTCATTTGCACATGAAAATAGCCTGATACCACCGCGAGCCACTATCAGTAAAATAAATATTACCTAATGATTATATCTGTATAGCGGACTCTCATAATAATAGTGACACAATTATACACTTATCTAATTCCCATAAAGAACATTTTGTGCCTACTGAGTGGGCATGTACCTTTAAGAAGATCGCAGTAGTTTCTCATTTATATCATAACTTCTATATCCCTTGGTGTATTATTTTAATAGTTCAAATACTTGTGGACAAATGCCATACATCCATGCTGCCCTTAACTTAATATGACCTTGACATTTTGACCTTCACAAGTTTGCACTATTTCACACATTAAGAAGTTTGCTGGCATTCATTGTTCTTATTAATATTTCTGGACTCCGCGGATGCGCAGGATACTTAGGATACTTAGGATACTTATCTGGGACTACACTGGTCGCTTAATCAATACAGCCCAATTATCCAGTCACAGTTATATGTGATGATCGGAATCGGCTTTGGTGTGTTCCATTCAGTTTGTATTATATACCTATATCAATAACAATGGTCAGTGCCTATGTTGTTTGCCATCTAACTGATATGCGTTATCTTATTCCTCCATGAAACTATATGATCAGTCGCTACACTGTTTGTGTATACTGAAGAGATTAATTTGTCTTATTTTCCCATACAGTATATGTTGTGGCCATCCATAGATCAACGGACTGACGTGATTCGACGTAAAGCCACAGTCAGACTGTCAGGTATTGAGGGCTAAGTATTACTACGCCTTTAATACGAAGTAAAACTGCAATATACGTTACGGTACTAAACGTAGTAGATACGACTGTATACGTACTGATGATTGTTCCCGTTTTGGGCATATTCAAAATTAACTTGTGTTTCGATATACGTAACTTATACCTATTAAAACGTAATAAAACGTATAAAAACGTAGTTTAAAACGTATTAAAGCGTATTAGATACGTACAAGAACGTACTTAGCCATACCTGCAGTCTACTATGTTCATGTACTACTACGTATTTTCTACGCTTTACTATTTTTTGCTACGATTACTGTGTTTTATTTCTAGGTTTAATTAGGTTTTAGTAGGTATGGCCGTATCTAATATGTTTTACTACGTTTTAATTAATTTTGAACGTGTCCAAAACAAAACGTGATAGGAGCAATCAACATTACTTATATAGCCGTATCTAATACGTTGTACTGCGTATATTACTACGTTTTTGATTTGGCTTGTCAACGCGGCCGCATTTATTTCCGGTTCGCCGACCTCGTAATACTCGCTGAAACTACCTAGCAATCCCTAATAAAAACGTACTGAATCGCAGTAAAGCTTAGCGAAACTTGGCGATCATCTAGTAAAACCTACTCATCCCCTAGTGAAATCGTGACAGTCATAGAGCCGCTTTGATACCCGGCCTGTCACATGTTAGACGGGACGATACGTAGTAAAACCTTGTAAAACGCAGTGGAAACCTACAACAAACATAGTAACACATAATACACAACAACAAAACAAACGGGGCAAACATTTGGCAATCTGTACGGGTGGGAAACGTAGTACATTTAATACGTAGCTCTCACTAATACCTAACTGACAGTGTGACTGGGCCTTTATGAGGTGCGGTCGCCATTCATCCAATAATAACACGTGGCTGTGACTGACTCAATGACCACATGCTATTTGCGATCAGTGTAGATCCAGATCAGCATGCGCATCTAGGCGCGGTCTGGCCAAGATCTGCACTGATCTGCACTGATCGCCATTCAGTCATTGAAGCACCTCTTGCTCCTCATTATATCTTGGGATTGCGCTTGAAGTTGAGGGGCTTGGCTTATAAATCAAGCACAATAGCATGATCCAGTGAACGAATGAAACATACGTGACCTTCAATTAGCATGACCATGCTCGTTTTGATCGTCGCAAGGTCGCTGAAACATTTAGCCATTTGTCTACGTCGAAACTAATTTCTCCATTAAATAAATTAAATACAAACATAATCTTTTTTGCTTTGTAGTGGGGCAGTTTTGGTAAAAAAATTGCTCACTTTTTGTTACAAACATGAAACTTGGCACAGTTATAGAAATGTATAAACTGAACATTTTAAGATATAGATCCACTTGAAAAAATCAAGATGGCCGCCATTTTGTACACAATAAATTTTGATAAACACTTTATGAAGCCAATTTGTCGATAAGTTCCTTGAAAATGCATCATATGGTCTGAAATATTTCGAAGATTGAAGTCGGAATGATATATTTCTTGTATATGTCAAATTTGCGGCCATTTTCAAGATGGCCGCCATAATTGAAGTAAAATACAATACATGCATTACTGAACAAATAATTGTACTAAAATATTTGAACATCCTTGATTTAGGACAGCACACATTACTGTTATGACTATATGAGACAGTGTATATATATATATATATATCAATATGGCCGCCATTTTATAGGATGGCCGCGACTTCTAAGTCCATATTCAACGTACTTGCACACATTTAGTATTGATGTCTTTGGCAACAACTGAGAGAAAAAATGTTGAAAAAGTGCTCTTAAATCCGACATAATCTATCTATCAGGTATTACGTATTGTGATTCGTTTGCGTCATTAAGTATGACAATATTGGTGTTCTATTGGTGATCTATGATGGTCATATTCGGCAATTATCGTGGATGTCTCAATCGAGTCCTTGTCTTGATCGACACGTTTCATGAATATCATCATGGCTACTTGTATGATTATTCACGCTCACAGTCGCCACCACATTTGCACAGTGCAGTGCATTTCATACATGCTTTGACACATATAACAGTGACCAGCCACATGTGATGAGCTGCTGGCATACCTTTGACGCTTCTTCAGGGAGGGTGGTCCATAGTGGTTCCCATGTTTGAGCCGTCGATCTTTTCCATCCGCAGTTAGCTGGTGATGGGATGACTGGACGTGGAAATAGTGCCTATCCCCAATTGTGACCCGCCTGATAGGCCACTCGTTTTGTATGCTCAAAAAGCGCGGCGGAAGTTGGTGGAATAGCATCGATAGACCTTCCTTTCCTGAATGGCATATTCAACTTGACCGTGGCAGCAGTCGGTGCGTTACTCAGCGCGATGAAATAGTCGGTGATACTTTCATCAATCCTCCATGTCTGCCATGCAGTAGTCTTTCCTCGTCCAGCAAATGAGGAAGTTTGGCCACACCCGTTGAATGCGTGGAATACTGGAATACCTTTGCATTTGTCAGAACCCAATGCATCCGCGATGGCATGGATTAGAATATATCTAAAGTGTTTGCCAACTCCAAACGCTACCCAGAGTTGAGCGACGCTCAACTGTCGAAAAAGGCCAACGGATATTACAATGATATCCGTGTCGACAGTACGAATCATCAGCCAGCTGTATCCATGTCGTCCGCATTCAGCTGCATGCGCTAGAAGTCGCGTATCCGCTTCTTCGTGTGTACACGGTGACAATTCTGAGTCATCTCTGTCTCTGCTATACAGGACGGTATCCCCGTATGTTGAGTTTAACTCTTTTCCGTCATAGTCCACACTCGTGGCAACTTCTGCCAGGTAATTGAATAGTTCCGTCTTATTTTCGTCCAACTTCAGGAATGACTCCCAGTTGCTTGGTATGTTGCTGCCTGGCTGAACACGCCGCCTTGTGCCTGTGCCTCGCTTAGTTCGTTCGGTTGCTTTAAGACTATCTGGAATATATCTGTCCCATATTATGTCAATTCTGTCAACATGCTTATGTTGTAATGTTATGTAGTTCATGAAAACATCATGGGCATATGTATGAAATGTTTTCGATGCCCCAGACTTCACTATTTGGACAATAGCAGCACCATCTAGGAGTAACGCTTCAACATCCGGCGCACTCTCTTGTACGTCAACAAGCTTCTCCACACAGTGTGCAAGGTCAGACTTTGTTCCAGAACGTGTCCAAACTGGGAGAGAGCCGGTGGATATCCCTGATTTTCATGACTGAATAACTCATCAAGGTCACCACCTCGAACCTGACATGAAACATACAGTTGAGAGAACAATGCACAGGTCTTCGTCAAAGGCATACTTTGCTGCTTCTCTTGAGACACTTTTCTTGGAGGCAACGAACCAAACAAGGGAAGTTTGTTTCTAGTAACTGGTTGAAAGAGTGACACCGTTCGTTTTCCCAGTCTACAATCAAAAAAGTGTGCAAACTGTTCTTCCCCTACCTGTTGGATTTTCTCCACGGTGGTTACTACATCACCATTGACAATGTCTCTCGTGTCTAGAACTAACAGATCCCCACTGTCATCTATAAATGGATTACCCATTCTTTCAATGACTCCACAAAGTGAGAGTACCTGTATTTGGAAAGTCGTCTGTATGCTTTTCACCTGTTCGTGATGAAGAACTCTAGAGTTGTTGCTGATATGCGTGATGTTTACCAGTGATGCTTCAAACTCCCCAATAACTCTGGCAACCTCAGGACCTGCTACCATCCATCGTAGAAGTTCTGCAGAATGTTCTGTTAGACCTACAGCTCCTCCGTCACTCTTGACACACTTGTTATTTTGCTCATGCTCATGATCGATGGCTATTGCCAAGAATATGTTGTGAGTTTTATGTACTACAAAGTTTCCGGCTTCAAACTCTGTTGCGATATTCGGATGAGTCTGAGAAAGGGACATCATATCGCGAAGGTGGACAGGTAGCCAACGAGAGTAGTGTGTGTGGTTCAGTGCAAAGAACCAAGGTATGAGTTTGGCCAATGCTTCTCTGTACAAATTGAAATTTCCCTGGCGAATAGATTGAATGAATACCAACACTGTCAACTCAAAGTCCAGTGTAATAGACCAATATAAAAACTGAGGACTATTTGAGCCACTGACTGTTCGCCACTCATCGAATGACAATATATCTTCACCATCTTCTACACTAGTTAGATAGTGTGTGAATGCGTTGTGCATCAATATGTACAGACTACTGGCTGTCACTTGGTGCGCATGTCGGGTCCGTGTCACGTGTACTGCCTTGATAAATGACTCAGCTGACCCAGATGATGCAATATTGGCATCAGAAATAGCAGCCGTCCATCCACTATCATGTAACCAATCTCCTAGGGTCTTCAGGGCAGCCATTTCTATATGAAGACCTCCAAACATAACTACAAACTTGTCTTCTCCGTGTGTGTCTGGCCAATTCCATTGTATTGTTTTGGCAACAGCATAGAGGGGCTGATCACATGTAATGACAGGTGTTTGACCTGGATGTAGGAACTGCACAACTTGGCGTATAACATCCATCGCATGCCTATCATTGCAGGCGACTTCGCCTCTTCCTGGAAGAGAGGAAGCAACGCACTAATGTTAACCGGTGTGTTACAGCTTGGCATACGTCTTTCGTATGCTAGAGCCACTGGAATTGCTGTGCAATATATTCTGATGGGACTGGATACTCACTTCTAAGCGATCCACTGATGGCAGGTACTGTCGGTTCCTTCTCCTGTAGGATAACTGGGGGCACACTTGTGTAAGCCTCATGTAATGGCAATATATTCTTGGTGTTTCAGATGGATGAAGGACGACACCGTCTCTGTCTTCTCCAGGACAGTCAGCTGTAGGATTCTGGAATATCGATATCCCTGTTCCATGGAAAGATCCTTGTGCTGTAGTTGATGATTGGTTATGGTCGATATTATCAACTGCACATGTGGTGAAAATGCCTTTGCGAAGTTTAGGTGGGCACACAACATTCTCCTTCCGAAATTGCTCGCATACACCATTCGCCATGTCCGTGGATATGGCTAGTACTCTATCATAAGAAATTGACAGTCCTAGATCGTATAGCTTATCCACAAGTCCGCGTTTCCGTGTTTCTGCATGCACAAGGAGATCTGTGTATATGAAAGAGGCGGTTCCCGTGATTTGCCGTGATACTGTGAAGACGAACCTTTGCGTCGGCGTATTGTGCTGTTGAAGTACAACAATTGCGCTACAGACAGGGTTGTTTGTGAGGCGCGTTCGTTGCTAGACTGTGTTTTAATATTCGGTCCATGAATAATCACCCCAACTAGTGCTGTCAGTGATAATGGAACCGAGTCCAGTTGACTATCACAATCGAATGACCCATTGAATGTGGATTTCATATTAATCATATATCAGCGAACGATTGACGCTGCTTTCGCGAGAATGACACCGTCATTATCAAAGTCCTTGTTATGTGATGCATTTAGAACAATACCAATCCCCTCGATGAAGGCAAGCAAAAGGTTGCGACCGTGCTTATGAGCTTCCATGTCTGGAAACTGATCAAGAAGTATATTTGTGAGGTGTGTTGTTTGTACCCTAGACGATACATTAGCACCTAGCTGACTTAAGCGCAGCGTATATATCTTGGCCAGCTCCACTAGTTTCAACACGAGTGGTGTGTCACCGCTTTCTGCTCTAGCATCTTCAATATATGCAACCAGCTCGGCAAGTGCAATGCCGTGAAGACGGTGAAGGCACTAATACGTATTTGGTACGGAGGGTGGTGTGTTCTGACATGGTGGCCATCTTGAAAGTGCGGATATTTGTGCATTTTATCCAAGCAGATACGTTTCATGGTTTTAACAAACGAGTTTTACGTCTAAATTCATGTATATTATTAGAGACATGACACCAAGTGTGTATGTCGAAATTAGCTACTAGACATCGGCCATTTTGCAAACGGCGGCCATATTTTACTATTTGTCAGGGTGGATTCACATCCAAAATATTCAGTATTTTAAAAATACACATAAATGCCAAGTTCCATGCTTGTCAAACACATTAACATTACTACTGCTAAATTAGTTATTAGAGGTCGGCCATGTTGAAAATGGCGGCCATTTTGGATTTTTTTCAGGTGGGTCTATAGCCCAAAATGTTGAGTACATTAAGCTCTATCAGTGTGCCAAGTTTCATGCTTGTAACATAATATGCGCAATTGTATCAACTATATTCACCATACGGCTGGACTATTGTACTTTCATGGTGCATGTATTATAAAATAAGTAGATATATAAAATGAACAGCAATAACCCTTACAATGCTGAATTAATTTTTGTCGTCTGCTGGTTATTTTCTATTTTCATTTTTCTCATCAAAAACATGGTTTGTCAGTACTTTAGAATCATTTCGAATCGAAATGGCTTTTGACTTTTGTTCCTGCATGTATTATGATAATACTGAAACAGCAATCTATCAATAGCCAGAAATGTAAAACTCAAAGTTTACGCACTGCAATCTCTCTCCTGGAGTATGCACATATACCAGCGAAACAGAGATTGAAATGATTAATGGCAATTGATCTGTTCATTTGATTAGTAAGAAGATATTCAAACCACTTTCCATTGTTAACTATTTGATGGCATGATACTCTTGGAAAACGTTCATGTACTGGCTATCAGAGAATGGCTAGCTTGGTGCAGCCACTATCCAGATAGCTTTTCAAACAGCCATTATATGTGCCACGTCCAGTCTGTTGGAGCCCATTTATACTAATGAACTGCCATAAAACTGTTTACCTAAGGAGTGTCAGATAGAAATCACACATGTCTTGCATTTAAACCCATGCATCCTGAGAATGTTCGCTAAATGTTTCAGCAGTGTTGTTTAATTCAGGAATAATGATGCCTCGAGATATAAGACCTAGTGGTCACACTGTCAGGTATTGAGGGCTATGTATTACTACGTTTCCCATCCGTATGGATTTCCAAATTTTTGCCCAGTTTTGGGGGTATTAGCTATAGGCTTTACTAGGTTTGTAGTAGGTTTCCACTACGTTTTTGCAAGGTTTTACTTAATATCGCCCCATCGGACATGTAACAGGCCGGGTATCAAAGCGGCTACCTGTCACAATTTCACTAGGGATTACTAGTAGTTAGGTTTTACTAGGTGGCTGCCGAGTTTCGCTACGCTTTACTACGATTTAGTACGTTTTTACTGGGGATTCACATGTGGGATTTTTGCAGACATATTTTCGTCCGAAACTACATTCAATTACGAGTGTTATGTTGTAAATCTGCGCTCTGTAACCCACTGGGTGAATTTGTGGCACCAGTTTGGAGTATATAACGTATCTAATACATGTATTTGAGCTGAAAACATCGAAAAGTTTTCAATATCTACAGCGACGGTTCAAACAACATGGGTGTGTGTGTGAGGGGGGGGGGGGGGGGGGCACACCCGGAGACTTAGACAGCAAAGGTCACGAGATGCGGCAATATAAATCCAAGTGAGGGGATATTAGTAGTTCGTAAAACGACACATAATGTATCTATGGAGACGCTACTGCTGCCACTACCATGAATTAGACACAAACAACTTAATTCCGAGAAGCGGGAATTTACTTTAAAGGCCGTGGTCGTTCACACTTGGGAGGACGTAAATCACATTCAATAATCTCATTAAATTAAGCTCATGTCAGTTATACAAACAACCATGCTCCCCAGAAAACATTAGGACACACAAGTGGGTAATTAGCCAGGTTGCTGGCAGTCCTGCCACAAACCAGAGATAACAGCAGTATCATGGCACCTGTAGCCGAGTTACACATCACAATAGCTCCCGACTCCCCTGTGACCAATGCTTGTATTTCTCAGGAGTAATGCCTTGATATGACACTATCAGTGGCATGTTGTGGCATGCATCTGACCAGTAATTATCCTATGGCATAGCGAAAATTGGATGATAAAGCCGTCCGTCCGTCTGTCCGTCCATCTTCAACCACGTATACTCGTGGATCAATTCGTGCGTAATTGAAATGTTGAAACAAGCAGACTATTTACAGGTGCACAGGTAAGTGGGTTTACAAGTATACCACAGTGTGTACGTCTGTCCGTCCATCAGTATGTCTGTCCGTCACGTTTTCCAGTCGCCTATAACTTCTATACTGTATGACATATTGGCTTGAAACGTCATATGCATGTTCATTATCATCCATTCTCTCATTCCCTGCCCCACCCATGCCCAAGGTCAAGGCCAAACAACTTAAATATTTACGTCCAGTCGATGCGTGCTCGCGTAAATTGATTTACGACCAATTTGCTTGTAACTTCATGTGCATGTTTGTTATCATCCATATTTCCATTCCCCACCACACTCATGCTCTCCCTATGCCCAATGTCAAGGTCAACCAACTTTGAAATTTGCGTCCTATAGGTCCTATAGATGTGTGTGCCTTTTTCTATTTTCCTGTAACTTATTTTACTGTAGGACAGATTGTTTTTACACTTCATGTGCATGTTTATTACCATCCATATTTCCATTCCCCACCCCACCCTTGCTCGCCACATGATCAAGGTCAAATCACATAGAAATGTATGTCCAGTAGATGCGTGCACGTTTCTCCATTCTCCTATAACTTCTTTACTGTACAACTAGTTGGCTTCAAACTTCATATGCATGTTTATTATCATCCATATTTTCATTTCAGACCCCAGCATGCGCCCTCCACCTTGGCATCGGTCAATGTAAAATAACTCTGAAATTCCCACTTCAGCACATTCATTCTGCTATAAGTTCTTTACCATATGAGTGATCCACTTGAAACTTCATATGCATCTTTGTCATTATCCATATTGTAAGGAAATGATCTAACACTTGGTGTCAGAGAAGTGGATGAAGTAACAATTGGTGTCAAAGAAGTGATGAGATACATGCCGTTGGAGTCGTTCTTGTAATTAGATTTGTATTATGAACTAATGAAAAATAAATACTATTTGTAAGACCC
This sequence comes from Conchocele bisecta, assembly GCA_029237695.1. Classification (NCBI taxonomy): domain Eukaryota; kingdom Metazoa; phylum Mollusca; class Bivalvia; order Lucinida; family Thyasiridae; genus Conchocele; species Conchocele bisecta. The sequence continues at coordinate 3,833,575 of CM055275.1, read as the reverse complement.
CTTTTGTCAAACAGCCGCCCAGTTGCATGTACATGTAGATCTACAAAGTACATGTATTCGTATGCGATATTTACATGTGCATTGGATTTGAAATGTAATAGAAAACACTACAATGGCATTCGCCTGACAATTACCTACTTTTCGCAAACTATGGGTCAAGTCCAATGGTTTCAGATATAACAGTACAGCCTCTATGCAGCACAATAGCTTGAGCCAGTGATCAGAAACGAATGAAACATACGTGACCTTCAATTCGCATGACCTTGCTCTTTTTGACTGTCGCAAGATCGCTGAAACACTTGACCATTTGTTTACATCGAAACGTTTGTAAGAATTTCTTCATTAAATAAATTAAATACAAACATAATCTCTAGTTTTGCCTGGTAATTTCACGGTGCATGTATTATATAATAAGTGTGTAGTTATATAAACTTAACAACATTAACCCTTACATTGCTGACTTAATTTTTGTTGTCTGCTGTTTATTTTCTAATTTTCTTGTTTTCTCATACAAAAACATGCTTTGGCAGCACTTGAGAATCATTTTCAATATAAACTAGATTGTCAGTAAGCGAGGCTTACGGAATGTGGATCAAGGTGCCCCTAAATGTGTATATCTGTAGTATGTGGGTCTTTGACCTTGACCCTGGGGGTTAGAGGGGGGTGGCACGGTCATGAATTTGTTATAGCATGATTTCTCCGATGTTAAGTTTTGTGACCTTGACCTTGGCATCAGCGAGGATTGGACGGTCATGGATTTGTCACAGCATGAGAGTAGACCCTGAGAGGAATGCATGCGTGAAATATTAAGAATGTTCGATGGAGGTAATATAGGTTATAACAGATTTCACCGATGTTAAGTTTTGTGAAGAGACTAAGTATGTGACCTTGACCTTGGGATCAGCGGGGGTTGGATGGTCATGAATTTGTCATAGCATGATTTCTCCGATGTTAAGTTTTGGGGGATTAGACGGTCATGGATTTGTCACAGCATGACAGTAGACCCTGAGAGGACTGCATGCGTGAAATATTAAGAATGTTCGATGAAGGAAATAGAGGTTATAACATATTTATCTGATGTTAAGTTTCGTGACGAACGTACGGACGGACGGACGGACGGACGGACGACGGACGGAGGACGGACGGACGGACGGAACGGACGGACGGACAACCTGACTCCAGTCCCCCCCCCACACACACACAACTCTTGCTGAGGCATAGTGATTCTAAAGTGCTGACAAACTATGTATTTACTGATAAAGAAATAATATATACAACAGCAGCAGACAGTAATGCAAATACATGGCTTTTGACTTTTGTTCCTGCATATATTGAAAACACAAAAGCTCTGTCACCTCTCTCCTAGAGTATGCAGATATACTAGCGAAAAAGAGATTGGTCTATACTGGCAGCCTGAGAACACAGAAACAATAGCCCCCACCCCACCCCATAGTATTATGCTTTAGGGCATTTGACTCCATTGATGACAATTGATATGGTTATTTTGATTGGTATGGAATATATTCAAGCCAATTTCCATTGTTAAATACTTGATGGCATAATGCTCATGGTGCAATAGGAAAAGTTCATGTGCTGGCTAGAAGAAGAAGGGCTTCATTGGTACAGCCACTATCCAGATGGCTTTTCAGATAGCCGTTACAGGTGTCGTATCCAGTATGTTGGGGTCCATTCACACTAATTAACTACCCTATAACGGCTTACCTAAGGAGTGGCAGATAGTAATCACCCCCGTCTTGCATTTAAACCCATGCATACTGATAAGTGTTTCGGCAGTGTTGTTTAATTCAAGAATAATGATGCCCCAAGATATTTATTGAGTATTTTCAGCCACGGCCTTTAATATGTGTATAACCCTCGACCTCCCTGTGTTGCCCGCAGCTCCCCAGGTGGGAGGAAATATATCGAAATTGAATAACTAATGTAGTAATATTATACATATAATTACATCCGTTTTTACCCGATTCCAATATATACTAACTCGGTGACATACTCACTATTTGGATAAAACGGAGAAAGTAATAATTTGCTCGATTGGTAATGTACTTCACGTGCACCTTCTATTTGAATAGGCAATGTAGCAGGTTAAATGCGCGATCGAACCCGTTGGCCCGGCTGTTGATAGGCCGTTGAACACCAATAAATCGATTAAAATCTATTTGAATAGAGAGAGGTCAGAATATCGCCCAACCAACATATTCCTAAATATACCAGCAACCACTATAACAACATTAACGTGACGTAGAAATCTACATATTAGTTGTTATTTGGGAATTATTGAGAGGAAACTTACAGATATATGTTTGCTCAATATAAAAGCAATATCCAATCCTAGTTTTTCCGACTGCTCAAGTATTTACATTTAGTTTTATATGACATTCATTTTATAAAATAATAATTCTGACCAGTTTAATATGCTCATAACAATCTCCATTTACATATCTCAAACATACGTCGACAGTAAATACAATAACAGCCCTATGTATCAGTTTCAGAGCTAACCCGAATTTTCTGTCTGTAATGCAGGTTGACTTGTTGCCACAGACAGAACATTCGGGTCATTTCAGAGCGTGCATTTTGTAGGTTTTTGTTGTGGTACAAAGGCTCATTGTGATTTGGGACTTAACTGGCACGTGGTCACTAGGGTTCTGCCAATGGGGCTGACCGTGGTTTTATAGCCGCATTCCATGCACCCTGTCTCGTGAAACGAGAAACAGCGCTACCTTGTCTTTCTACTATGATGTTCACCGAATGTGTTGTCCAGTCATAGGCTAACTATAGCCAAGTATATAAATGAATCCTATATACAGACGACATTATTGGCAGACTTTTTGAATATGTAAGATGTTGATATTTTGCTGTATGTATGTACTGTTGCAATAAATCAAAAATGTATAAAGTGAATCACATATTACAAGTTAACATTTGTTTGCTTCAGTAGATCCTGTTCAGTAGTTTACAATATACTAGTATCCATTTAGCGAGTGTTTATGTGTATATACAATGGTAGGAAACTACATCATCATGCACATGCTAAATGGTTTTCAATTCACTACAGAGCCCCATCCAGAAACGAAAATTTGCAATTTCTTTACATGATATCGTTCAGGAACTCTCTGTCAGACATGATATCTCGCGGGCATAAATGTTATCGATTGATTGACTGCTGTGTGTGGGCTTACGTCTGTTCGACATCTACATATGGGAATACACTGTATAGTATGAGGCTTCAAAACAGAAAGTACTGTAATTTGTCCAGCACTCAATCAACGGTATTCTGGTCTGCTGACAGGCGTCCATACATACACTACGGATCATTTCGGCATATACGTGAATCGGAGTAAGAATCACCTTTAATATATGGATCCATGTAAAGAATTATGCATCGTTAATAAACTTAAACGGCCTCTACTTTCTTCCCGGGTTCTATTATGTTACCAAACTGTGCTACGTGGCCTCTATTCCGTTTCCCAATGGCATCTATCGTGTATACCCCGACGGCATCTAACGTGGTACCCAGCAGCAGACGAGCAATAACGGCTGCGGTACTGACAGGATGGCAGCTGACCAGGTTCATGAGTAAACTGCCTATGTAATAATAGCGTCTACAACCAGAGTTAACTACATGTACACGTATTTATTGACCGAATGACTGCCATTTGGATGACTGTAAATATTTTATTATTCAGTTGCGCTGAATTAAAGTTGCCTGGAATATAAGTATGTACGTTGGTGGACTGGACATGCTGGATGGCTGGTTGGTTGGTTGGTTGTGTGTAAAAATTGGCCTATCGACCTTACAGACCCGTGGATTTCTCCACAATCGTCCACAATCACTAGACGTGTGCCATTGAATGGTGGCTACATATTAAATACAGGTGTAGATGAATTCCGGCCTAATTCCGTTCATATGGCGAGAACGGGGTGGGGGAGTTTGGGCATCGGGAAATGGCGTTGGTGATTTTATGAATAATTGTTATAGATCTACATAATTATTATACAGGGGGGACTGAGGAAAGTAGTTTGAGTTAATACAAATACAAATGTATGAGTTCACGAGAGTTATTATATAGGAAAACATGTAATTGGGATCAACAATTTGGCTTGGAGTTATCAGAGAGTTTTAGGGGTTTCCTCTTTATTGTGTCATTACCATTGAATTTCACTCGCAGGAAGTAGGTGGGAGCGGAGGGTGGTGTGCAACACCTTGGTGAGTTGATAAATTCTGAAGACATTGAAAGGTGCAGTAACAGTGGACGCTAGATTGTCCATAAAAATAATCCTGTGTCATTTGTTTGTTAAAAGCAAATTAATACTTGATTTTGTTTTTAGATAGTCTAAGCATTAAACACATATGGGTGGAATTTTTTTCAAGCACAAAATGGCCGCCATATTCAAAATTGCCGCCCTAATAATAGTAAGATGTTAAAATGTCAACAACTAATATTCATTTCGAACCTGTTTTATACTTTATGATAGTGATATTGTATTGGCTTAAACATTACTGTCATGGCCTAAGATCGCACGACGTATATGTTGTGGAAATATGGCCACTCAAGATATAGTTTGGCCGCCCCTACCAATCATATAGGCTCAATTGCAGGTTTCACTGTTTGGAGAAAATCGCATTTTAAGGTTTTTAGCGTGCATCATAAATCAAGTCGTTTATGTACAGTAAGCATGTGCTTTTCAGTCACTGTCACGTTGTGACACATAATAACTGTAAATGTTTTTATATGTATACTATACAGTTCATGTAATGCATATTTTGGAATTAAATTATAATCTGATCAATCTTTCATTTGCATTATGCCAGAAGTGCACTAATGAACAAATAATAGGTTTGTAATCTGCTTCAAATGTTGCCTTGGTGTTATATGTATTGTAACCATACCAAAGAATATTATGACGTTAAAACCATACATAAAATTTGTTTTGAAAACTCGCATGATAGCAACACTACCATATACTTTCAAATAACAATACATGGCTATTATAAGTCGTGTATTTATTAAAGTACATGGATGTACTTATACTCAATAGCAACAACACATTTATGCGATATGTATTCATACTTATATATGATAGTAACGTGTCTTCTTGGGTGTTTATTATGCAGAACAATTGTCAGAATCATGCATATGACTTAATTACCTTTATGTTAATCAGTTGTACACATCATTGCAGTTCATTTATTGACTAAGATGGAGAGGTACTGAGTTGCTGACCAGGATGAGTGTTTGTGAACACTGAGTACAGTTTACCCTGTCCATAGTCAGTACATTGATTACTCAATGCAATGCTTTAAGTTTGAAATGTATCAAGACTCAATTACATTGTATGACTGCAGGGTCAAACACAATCATTTTAGTAGACGTTACAGCCGCTGGTCTACATAGACTATTGATGTGAGTACATATCCTCCTCCAGCAGATCTGCGTCCCGTAATCATTAACAGTCCTACTTGTTGTCATAAAATGGGTGATACATTAATGGAATTACCATATAGTGGGATAATGACAGTATGTATGTCATTTTCTCATTTGAAACCAAACATTTGGAAGTGTATTTGTAAGCTAAATTGGTAGTATCCGTTTTCCCTTTTAACATTTCTGATACATCTATTGTTGTAAAGCTATCATCATAGTTATATTTGAAATGAATTTGATTCTCAGTAGTCTTTTAACTTCATCCAGTTCACCTTATTACCATGTATGTCTACCTTAAAATCACCAGACACTTCATTGGCAACTTGCTGAAGGTCATAAACTGCTGAAGCACATTGAAATAACTATGATGTCTATGCTTTTTCCGTCTTGCCACATATGACAGTATCCCAGTGACTGTTATATTGCAGTATGCATTGAGTCACACTCCATATGTGTGTGGCTAGACTCGAAGAACGTTTGTTCTAATGTATTAAGATGTGTCTTCACTGCAACTGCATGTCTGCGACATACGGATTCCTGTGTTGTTATGTGCAGAACCAGAGTACATAACAACAGGTTTAATGGCTGATTGCAAACATTTAAAATGCACAATCAGACAAGATCCATTTTCCTGGTTTCATACCAAATGTAACATGTGCCATTATATATAGCTAGATAAACTCATACACTGCTGAATAATGTTTTACGTCTGCTGTTTATTTTCTATGTTTCATTTTTCTTTAGTCTTTAGGTTTGTGAAAAGAATAGTTGTACTAATGTTAAATGTTAAATATGTAATTAATGATGCAGGATTCAGTCCATGTTCTGCACACTTTAATTAGTACAAGTCATACAGCAGTTGATATGTCTTAGCTCCATAATCTTCTCTTAGCGAATCCTTAATATTGTAATGAGTTTCCATCACAGGGAATGAGTCTATGAGTGCTTTTATATGAGTGAATACATTAGCAGGTGTCTTATTGCATGGACTATGCCTTCCAGCATATCTGTTCCTGTAAATGAGTCATGTGCTTCTACAAATATGTGTGTAGAGACGAAAATATACATTTACCAAATAAGCACATGTGCATTATGTGCATATTGCAATAGCATGCGTATTTCCGGTTACATGAGTCTGCTATTTGATCAGGAACTAGCCTGGTCACACAGCCCATTAGTCCCATTCTCCCAGTCACTGCCACAACTGGTGTTGTTGTTTTTTTGTTGGGGCTTATGGGTTTTGCGACCAGTGTTGATCCAGATCAGCCTGTGCATCCGCACAGTCTGATCAGGATCTGCGCTGTTCGCCATTCCAGCATTTATGGTAACACTGGTTTCTTGAAGAAAATGTGAAACACTTGACAATGGTGTTATCTCATCAGCATAGACGCTCTAATCGAAAACTCAAACAATGGCAACACCACTCCAGCAATCACGATCAAGGATCTACCAATGACCAATCACACGGCCATATGTACACCATGGCACATGTCACATACACGGGTGTAGCTCTGGTTTCGTCACACAGCGGAGACACTGCCCATACTACAGGGATGAGCTGGTATCTGGCTAGGCTGGCAGTGCATCCCGAGTTACGTGATGTCACAGCTAATTAAAGTTTAATTACGACAGGAAACAGATTTATCAGTTTAAAGATACAATCGAAGGCCATAGTATGCAACAGTTGATCGAACATCAACAGCGCCGGCGAGTGTGGGGAATCGAACAACTCCGGCACCGTCTCTAACGATACCGATCGAGCTGCCGGTTGATGATATAATTTGTATGTGCATGTACCCGTTTGTCTAATATTCATGTGGCCATATAGGAATCAAATAGTTCAGTAGAACCTCTCTAAACCGGACACGCACGCATGTCTTTGTATACTTGTACATGTATGTGTGACAGTGTCATATACCTCTTATGATACTGCCTGTTCAAGTTCGGCAAGCACAGTCACATGCATTGGCATAATCATATTTCTGATTTACAGCGGAATATCTCTAAACTGGACCCCCTGGGGACCTCACAGCGTGTCCGGTTTAGAGGGGTTCCACTATATACATGATATATACAATTATTTATACTTATATAATATCTCAATTACGTTATATAAATGTTTTCTGGTATCAACATGAACGAATCTGCTATTGCTAATTTTTGCATGTCCACCAAACATGCCAAAAGCAACAATTAAAATAAACACGTAATTGCATGATGGCCTGTTTGAATATCTCAAATAAAGTCTGAGCTCTCCTGGAATTCATTGATGACGAATGTCGCGCGAACTCCCAGTGGAATTCGCCGGGAGTTCACATATATGTCGTGCGAATGTCGCGATTTTTTTTGCACTTGCGACTGTCGCGCGATTGTTGCGTGACATTCACTCGAATGTCGTCCGGCAGTCGCACGACAGTTATGTGTGACAACTGAGAAATAGGCAGTTCGCGCCTGTCTCGCGCCCGGAATGTCAGATTCTCATTTTTATCTACAATCAATCACAATTTAGTTTCATAGATCGCCAACCCCTTACAAAGTTGTCTCACATTTCTCGCACTTTATGACTCACGGAAACTAAATTGGGAAGGGTTCGAGACTTGTTCGAGACACCCGCGACGACTCTGTGACTATTTTGAGAGAACATTTGTCACGCGAATTTTTTTAACATGTTCAAACTTCCAGCGACACGAGAGCGAGGCCCTGCGTCTCACGCGAGGAAATTGAAAACCCCTGCGAACGTTTCGTGACATTTTGGAAACTCCTCGCGAATGCTGTTCGCAATTTGTCGCCAACAGTCGCAGCCCAGTGAGATACTAGCTTACCATTTAGGTTGGGGCGATTATCTACGGAGCCCCGCAGGGGACATGAATTTCTTTTTATTAATTCGTTCCCACGAAATAACAATTCGTTCCGTCAATTTAACAATTCGATCCCTCGAATTAACAAAATTGTTATTTCGTTGGAACGAATTGTTATTTTGTGGGAACGAATTAATAAAAAAAAGAATTATACGTCCCCTGCGGGACTATTTTGTATATAGTTTAGATCGGGATATTCTTTCCATAGTATATATACTTCCATTAAAACGCACTATGACACATACAAGTAGTATGACTATCAGCTGGTCCCCCATTTTCCATATGTTGTTCTTTCTGACAATTATATCAATGCTATATGTATAGGTTATATGATTTCTATGTGGATATATGCACGAGCTCCGCAGGGTGCGATATTGCGCGGCTTTAGGGCAGTATCGTTGCGCGGCGGAACGAGTGACATAAATCCATATACGAATCAAATAACCTTTTTATTACTATCATCACTCACAATGTATATGCTCCTCAAAAAGTAAACAAAATAGAAATAAAATAAACACATTAGTGGTGGTTTAGAAGGAACTATTTTACGAGGTTCCGGAACTGACCAATATGAACTCTCAGGAGACGTCACTATGGAAATATATTGATGGCTTACGTTCCTTTGTGTTTCAATGTGAAACAAAAGTACGTATATAATAATACTGGAATATGTTCGTGACAGAGAAAGTACATGCACATGTGTCACCATCACCATCCAATGTACAAGGTACACTGTCTGATATATGGTTTTGGTGCCGTGAAACATTTTTGATATCGAGTCAATACCATTTTTGCATTTTACATCCATTTGTAGGTGTTGACGGGATAAATAGAATAGTAGGTTAGTGCCGTGAATGGCAGAGCCTCGCCCATCCCGTTTCCTGAGCCTTGCCAGATATTTTTTCCCATTCACGGCACTAACCTACTATTCTCTATCTATTTTCCTTATTTCTCAATCAAAGTATATGTTGTGACCACTCATTTGAACCGTCTCGGCGAGAACCGTTGAGTGGTCACAACATATACTTCTGATGAGAAATAAAGAAATTATTGAGCCTTGCCGGATATTTTTCCCATTCACGGCACTAACCTACTATTCTCTATAACTATATATATGGTTAACTATATGTGGCTGCTACTGGAGAAATATGGCTTATCAGTTGTATGACCAGTGCATATTCAGATCAGCCTGTGCGTCCGCCTGTTCAGTGTATAGAGAATAGTAGGTTAGTGCCGTGAATGGGAAAAAATATCTGGCAAGGCTCAGGAAACGGGATGGGCGAGGCTTTGCCGAGCACATCCCGTTTCCGTGCCGCGCCAGATATTTATTCCCATTCACGGCACTAACCTACTATTCTATTTATCCCGTCAACACCTACAAATGGCTGTAAAATGCAAAAATTGTATTGACTGGATATCAACATTTTTTCACGGCACCGTGTTTCACGGCACATACGCACTATGTTGACGGGATAAATAAAGATCTACACGCCGTTCCCTCAATGAAACACCGGTCATGATTCTAACAAGCTACGTAGATCGCTATCAGATACACGAGCTCGCGATTTGATCAGGAGCTGCACTGGTCACAAATCCCATCAGGTCCATTTACCCGGTCACAACCACATATACAGGCGCGGATACAGAAATAATTGCAGGGGGGGTCTGAAGTTCCAAATCGGCGTAGTCGACCTCCGCGAGCGCGAAGCGCAATGCGCATCGTGCCGGTGGGGGGGGGGGGGGGGGGGGGTGGGCGGGCTGGGAGGGGGGTCCGGACCCCCCTCCCAGTCCACCCCCCCCCCCCTGGACCCCCCTATCCGCGCCTGATATATTGGAGCATGTGTTATATCTACGCAAGCCCTCAATGGGCGGTATCCTGCTTCACTCGGAGAGAGTGGCTACTTGAACATATCAAGTGCTTGTCTACTTCGGTCGTATTATCTTCATAATTATCTGTATGAAATGTGTGCGTTATTGCAATGGAAAACCGAGGCTATCCCGAGTTGTGTGTGAAATCAGTCAACGAGTTTAATAACTTGTAGATCTAGATTGCATCAACACGAATGTATATTATATTTACAGCATAAGCATTGCATCATGCATTGTCGTAATCAATCCTCAAGTGTGGCTGTGACTGACATAATGGAGTTTTAGGATTTGAGACCACCAGTGTAGATCCAGATCAGCCTGTGCAGTCTGATCAGGATTTGCACTGTTCTCCATTGCATCAATGAAGCAACCGTCATGCTTCTAACAAGCAATATAGATCGTTATCAGGCTACAGGAGTGTGCTAATTGATCTAGAGCTAAACTAGTAACAAATCATATAATCCCCATTTCTGTAGGCCCAGCCACAAATATAGCTGTGACTGGAGATAGGGGTTTTCGGTTTTGAGACCAGTGTAGATCCAGATCAGCCTGTGCATTCGCAGTCTGATCAGGATCTGCACTGTAACAGTTCTCCATTGCATCAGACTGGATATAAAGCCCCATATCTCCAGTCACAGCTATGTTGTGGCTGGACCTACAGACTGTGGATGTTCTAGCGCACTGTAGCAACCTGATAATAACCAATACTCTATTACAAGCGGGAACACTGCTGAATTTATTGAATGACCACTGTATATCCTGATCAGACTGCGCCGGTGTGCAGTGCAGACTGATCAGGATTTACACTGGTCGTAAATGCCATAAGCCCCGTTCAGGTAGTCACAACCACCATTGGAAAACGGCGAACACTGTCCCGCGTGACGACACTGCTCACATTCGTCATTTATATAGAGGAGCAAAGCAAATCTGCAGGCGCATGGCATTCAGTGTCAAATGTGTCCACCAGACACATGTACAAGCCGTTGTCAACATTGTACATCATATACATGATATATCAGATGTCAGATATATGATGTATGATTAGATTATGTTTTCGCTATGCACACTGTATTGTAAATGTTTCTCTATATGGTGTACATGCTCATGGGCCAGTTGGCTTAATGCAAATAAACTGTCATCTATGATCGAGCGAATATCACATATCTATATATTTACGTATTTTGCGCATTAGTACACCATCGCCTGCGCTAATCCTGCCAATATTTGAATATATATTTATTTCAAAATACTTGAATATTGTGCTTGAAATCAAACAGCTTGATTGATCGAGCCTGAGTTGTGTTATTGGAAGAATGGGACTGAGCCCCCTTTTCCCGGTGACGCCTTCAATTATGAAACATCCTATGTACCGTATTATGTTTGCCGACAGGAACTGCACGGTACATGGGGCTCCGGAAGCATCATAAGATTGGTCCGGCGAATCTCGTGGGTGTCCCCATTACCCACCCAAAGTGTATGTTGTTACAATGTACCACTCAGTTGAACCGTCTCGCCGAGACGGTTCAACTGAGTGGTAACAACATACACTTTTGATGAGAAATGAGAAAAATTGCTGAAAAAAAATATTTACATTCCGTTTTTTTTTTTAAATAATTTTGTATAAACTTGCATCTATTATAAGTGCATCGAATGAATATCACATATCTATATCTATACGTATTTGGCGCATCAGTACACCATCGACTGCGCTAATCCTGCGTTTTTACAACATACTTGAATATTATGTCTGAAAGTAAGCAGCTTGATTGCACTACAGTCTAGGTAACACTCAGCCAATCAAACTGCTTGATTACTAGTTGATATTGCCAATAGATGTTCCTAAATGTTGAAATGTCGAAATCTTGGAAAAATTAACGCAGGCGGTTGTGTAATCTGCCGATCTTTGACAATGTAAGTGTCGTGTCCCATGAATGACAATGCGCATGCGCCGGTTGGGATGGGCAACACTTTAGGTCACACAATACACTACAAGTGCGAGTCATTAATGGATCATTGACACGAAATATACGTGCGGACATGTACTTGGAGGGACAACAGCGGGTACATGAGCATTCATGCCCACTCATATGCTTATATGAGACACGCCATGTGAGTTTGTACCTCCGGACATCTGTGTAATTTCATTAAATACGTTTACAAAATTTACAATATTTTTCATAAATAAAGTCAAAAGTAGACAAATCTGGCGCACACACATGGCGTGTCACATATACAAGTGGTAACAACTTTCTGTCTGACGTACTGACGACCTGACGTCATCATCCCACGAGCTGTCTTCAAATGTCGATACATGTAGTATGACGTCATCATCCCACGAGCTGTCTTCAAATGTCGATAGTACAAACAAGGTTACTAGGAAAGTGATTTTGTCTGAATTAAAACAATCAGGAAGTGGAAATATAAAACAAAATATAATGTGAATGTTGGGTCAAACCATCTGTCTGTTTCGAAATGCAACATGTTTTATTTTGCATCACCTACAGTTCTGAGTGTGATTAGCTGAAATATCCAAAGTAATTCTCGGTGAATGCGTTAATTGTAAGAGTCGTCGTTTCGGAATATCATGAAGTATTTGCAGTCACAAATTCGCCATAAATGGACCTCGACCTAAGAAAACCGGGCTTATTCCAAATATAGTCGATGAAAACCCAGACCAACTTGATACCATTACTTTTAGATAGAGACAAACAATGTTTAGTTTCGTTTTGGAATTTTCAACGAGCTGTGTGCCTATTGAGATACATTCGCATTTGTGTATCTGTTCACCCACCATAATGCGAGAATAAGTGAAAATTGCTGGAAATGGCACGAGTTCATGCTACATACTTGCTATGCATAATTGTTGACAATCACAGATCAGGATCTAGATTGGCCACACATATCAAAACCATCATTCCGACCATACCGACCACAAATGTCCTAAGCTACAATGTAGATTCAAAACCATCTTTATCATAGTCACAGATCAGGAGCTAGACTGACAACAGATATCCTAAGCCCCATTTCCCTCAACACAGTCACAGATCAGGAGCTAGACTGACAACAGATATCCTAAGCCCAATTTCCCTCAACACAGTCACAGATCAGGAGCTAGACTGACAACAGATATCCTAAGCCCCATTTCCCTCAACACAGTCACAGATCAGGAGCTAGACTGACAACAGATATCCTAAGCCCCATTTCCCTCAACACAGTCACAGATCAGGAGCTAGACTGACAACAGATATCCTAAGCCCCATTTCCCTCACCACAGTCTCAGATCAGGAGCCATATTGACAACACATATCCTAAGCCCCATTTCCCTCACCGCAGTCACAGATCAGCAGCCAGACTGAAAACAGATATCCTGAGTCCCATTTCCCTCGCCACAGTCACAGATCAGGAGGTAGATTGGCTACACATATCAAAACCATGATTCTTCCAGTCCCAGCTCAGGAGCTAGACTGACCACGGATGTCAGTGACAGTCACAAATCAGGGGCTAGATTGACCATCAATATAATGTGGTTTTAACTGGAGAAATTGTTCGACTAATGTATATCCAGATCAGCCTGTGCATCCGCATAGTCTCATCAGGATCCGCACTGTTCGTCATGCCATCAATGAAACACCTGTCTTGCTTCTAACAGGCAATATGAATCTGTATCCGGCTACAGTAGTGTGCTATTTGATCAGTAGCCGGTTTCACCAACATTGCAAAGTATACTTTTCTAGCAAAGTATACTTTGAGGGAGAAATTTTCAATTTTCGGATAAATTTATTAATTTTCATTATACTGAATTTATTACATTATCACAGCCATTTTGGCTGTGATAATATAATAAATTCAGTATAATAATTCTGCATACTTTTAATCATCTAATATATGCAGTAGTTAGTTCTATATGAAATAATGCATTTCAGGAAAAATAAATGATTGCTCCCTCAAAGTATACTTTGCTAGAACAGTATACTTTGCAATGTTGGTGAAATCGGCTACTGGAGCTACGCTGGCCATAACTCCCATAATCCCCATTTCTCCGATCACAGCCTGTTTTGCATGTTTCGATTGACAGCCACATACTTATTATTACGCATAGTTACCAGACTGGCGTCTCGCATGCTATAAGTGTCAATTAACGTTTGTCTTAAATGAATCATCAGCATACGTTGGTAAACACGACGGAGTTTTTCTATGGCGAGAAAATAGAGAATAATAGGTTAGTGCCGTGAATGGGAAACCATATCTGGAAAGGCTTAGGAAACGGGATGGGCGAGGCTCTGCCGAGCACATCCCGTTTCCGAACCGCGCCAGATAGTTTTCCCATTCACGGCACTAACCTACTATTCTATTTATCCCGTCAACACCTACTAATGGCTTTAAAATGCAAAAACATGATCCCAGCCACCGCACATATTCATACGCAGTGATTAGGTCGTATTGACATGATATCAAAAATGTTTCACGGCACCGTGTTTCACGACACATACCTACTGTGTTGACGGGATAAACTATCAGACGTGGTCCGTGTAGCTCTTGATCGTTAGGTGTGCCCACACACGCAGCAATTGGCCTGTTATTCGAGGTTCGATCGCCCGAAAATACGACTAGCATAGGCCCGGATCAGACTGCGCGGATGCGCAGGCTGATCCGGTCTATGCTGGTCGTGAAAGTAAGCCGGTGGTCAATACATATTACTCATTTATAAGTCAGCACATCATTGGTCAACAATGACTGCCCATTATAAGTGGCTGCATGTTTGAAAAAGAAACGCTTCACTGCATGTGGGGAGACTACCCCTGTGATTGATAGGTTTGTAATGTTTACCTTATATTTACACCTTCTACAAATTCATAATGCAAACGCCCATTCGACGTACTGCGTTTATATCCCAACACAATACATGAGACCCACGTGCCGTCGCGTGATGTTGTTGTTTGCTTAATGTTGGTTCGACGTCATTAAACGCCACGATGTTGTCAATAACTGCACGCTGTTGATATATGTTGAATATCGCTGTTCCAGGTATTGCGACACAATGACGTAAAACAGGAGTATTATTAAATTTAACGCATTATTTGGTTGTTTACATTTTTAAAACTATAAGAAAATGCAGTGTAAATATAAGTAATACAACATGGTCTGTTGCGTTTAATGTGATTCACAATACATTTGGTCTGTTTATAGTTTGTGAGGAGTCCTTCGAACTTCACGCACTTTAAACAGACCGAATATATTGGCAATCCCAGTAAAGGCAACAACATATGCTTTTATTCCGTAAGTACATGACAAATAGCATGTCAAATGCTAATCGAGTATCGTAATATAACACTTCAGAATAATGCCAATGGTTCGGAACGCATGCATGTGATATCTGTATTTCCCTTCAATTATTTAAAACAAACTTACATACGTATACATTCTGCCTTCTTGCCACATTCCCATTTACTGAACAGATGTTTTACTCAAGGAGAAGAATTCACATAAACTCTGTGAGCTTGTTTTATAATCATTATTCACCGTTAATTTATATTTATCCTGTCAACACAGTGCGTATGTGCCGTGAAACACGGTGCCGTGAAACATTTTTGATATCCAGTCAATACTATTTTTGCATTTTACAGCCATTTGTAGGTGTTGACGGGATAAATCCCGTTTCCTGAGCCTTGCCAGATATTTTTTCCCATTCACGGCACTAGCCTACTATTCTCTATCTATTTCCTTATTTCTGAACCAAAGTATATGTTGTGACCACTCATTTGAACCGTCTCGGCGAGACGGTTCAAATGGTGGTCACTACATATACTTCTGATGAGAAATAAAGAAATTATTCAGCCTTGCCAGATATTTTTTCCCATTCACGGCACTAACCTACTATTCTCTATATCATATTATTCTCTATGTATTTGGTGCGGTGGGCTAATCAATTTGCTGTTTAATTCACTGGGTGGAGGGCCAACGGTTTCCTGTAGAGCAGCTAGTACGGTCTGGTGGTCATTTAAAATACCAAATTAATGTATTTTCTAGCTATCCAATTCCTGCCTCTGAGTAATTGTTTGCACGTTAACCCTTTCAACCCTAAGGAACTGGAATGGACTGTGATATGTGAATGTTCCGACCAATCAAATGGTCACAAAATTATTTTCAGATTCGTCCATTTATGAAAAGGGGGTGTTTTGGTTCTCAAAAATATTAAAATTACTTTCAAAAAGTGCAGATCCTGATGAGACGGCTCGCTACGAGCCGGCTCATCTGGATCTGCACTTTTTGCATAAACCGATATAGAGGGATTTCGGATTCAAAGGGTTAAAGGGGCATATCAGGATTTGTTTTTAAAAAGTATTAAAAAAAATAACAACGCGTTTTCATTATGGCTTTAAAGGGGCATATCTGGATTTTTTTTTTTAAATACTATAAAAAAATAATAACGTGTTTTAATCATGGCTTTGTATAAAGTGGTTTAATTGAAGATGTGTGACGATACTAGGACTGCTATATACCGATATCGGTAAAAATAGAAACAACCCAGCGGTTCTAGTATCGTCATACATCTTCAATTAAACCACTTTACACAGGGCCATGATGAAAACACGTTTTAATTTTTTTATAGTGTTGTCCAAAAATCCTGATATGCCTCTCATTATTTTGTGGGAACGAATTAATAAAAAAAATAATTATATTTATTATATACCTACCCATGACATACATAGTTATACGATATAAATCAAAGTCATATGTTCTCATCGATGAAATAAACAACTTCCGGTGAAAATACGACTACTTCCGCTATCTATATTCATATTCTGTATTTAGAAAGAAAACAGCGCAAATAGGCTGCAAATCCACATTCATTACCGTATACAGTCTAAAAAACTGCTAATTTCCATGGAGCGGTATATAATAAATATAATATTCATATTTTTGCAACGAATATGACATATACATGTATGTTCATTTCGTGGTCTGAAATGTCCATATTTCACTCGTGCCTAACGGCACTCGTGAAATATGGACATCTCGCACCACTCGATGAACATATATTATGTCACATTCGTTGCAAAAAAATGAATATCCTCTATTTATTGCCCCATGTATGTCCAGCACCCCAACGCCCACATCGCCCATTGACAAGTATATACCATATAATTGCACGAAATTTGAAATTTTCTTCTGTTTCCATCGCCCACAAAATATCGTACAAGCGCATGAGTCTGTGTCTGTAAACCGTGCGCATGTAGCTATTTCATTGTTGTTGTTGTTGTTAATTATTATGTCATTCTGGTGTCATTAATTACATTTAAAATAAATTATTCCGTTCGTAACTTGTACATACAAAATGAACAAGGTGCATTTCGTACATTAATATACGCAACAATCTAGGCTGCGTGCTCTAATTATTTTGTTACCAATACCTTCCACAATGAATTGGATTTGTTGTGTGTATCAAGTAACGTTTTTATTATTCGTTTATTCACTCCGGTCAAATAGTTATGACAACATGAGGTAAATACAATACAACATCATGAAATGACACAATGGCTACTCAAGATAAATTACTATTCAAATGTATAACTATAACGACCAGCTGACCATGTAATGGTGACCTTAATTCAAATATCTGAAAACATAAACATTGGTTTGGAAATATATGTTTTATGTGTAATTACGATTTAATATATTTGGGTGGACAATATTCTTAGATGGTTTTCTCAAGACTATGTTCGACCCAGTGGACATCTTACTGTGTCCAAGCAAAAAATGACAACCATAAATAACTGACCGGTATATATAAGTAAATGAGTTATCACCCTTCAATCATTCTGAGTGCCACTGCAAGGCGATGTTTTGACGCTGTTGTTTTACACGTTATTAGTATTCGGATACGCACCACACACAATGTCGCCGGCTTTATCTATTGCAGTTATCCTCGGTGTTATAGGTACGTCAACATTGTAGTTTTAAAGTGATGTGAATTATTATTTAGTTTAATGCGTAGCAAGTCATACGATTAAGTAGCAAATTAAGATTTGCCGTAACGGAAATACTTGCATGTAGATACACGTTAAATTTAAAATTATGCTCGCATGGTATATAATTTTGCTGTATTGCAATCATAGTTATTAGTTTATCTATGAGTAAACAGTCTGTGACTGGAGAAATGGGCTTATGGGTTTTGCGACCAGTGTAGATCCAGATCAGCCCGTGCATCCGCACGGTCTGATCAGGATCTACACTGCTTGCCATTCCATCAATGAAATACCTGTCGTGTTTATGCTACAGAAGTGTGCTATGTGATCAGGGACAGCACTGCATGGTCACACCACACATGGCATACGCCCCACTCCAGTCCCAGCTACACATAACCTATTAACCCCCTCCCCTATCCTCCTGTATCTTGAACATGCAAGAAACAAATGCTCAAACCAATGTGTTCACAATACCGATTTCAAGGCAAATTGATAACTTGAAACTGCAGGAGTGTTGCATTATATATTATTGTCGTTTTTTTTTCAAATTAAATTTCCTGCTGTGCCATCCAGCATGTATGTAGCCTGTTAAAACACTTCATATATCACATTAGACAAGTCATGTGATTTTGTAACTAAGAATGTGCACGGTGTTTCATAAAAAGATACCAACAGTAAGTGTGATATTTTTTATAAATGACGTCGAAAGTTGACGACGAAATGCTCATAGCAAATGCGGAATTCGCATTTGCTGTGAACATTTCATCAACGTTCAACGTAATTTACGTAAAACGTAGTAAATTTGTAAACATGTTTCATGAGATATCGGACATCTTCTCTGGTACTAAATCACACGGCTAGCCTCATATCCAGGTACATGTATATAAGTATACCAGCCTGACATGGCGTTGTTTACATGCTTTGTTTATATAAACATTGGTGTATAAATAAACATGGAATTCCTGTAGGTATTTCCCTGTTTAGTATAGCGCGTCGCTATAGTGATGATCGATATATTGCGATTGAAAAAACAGTTTCTCATACTGAAGCAGTGGGTAAACTGGCGGCCAACGGTGACACTTGATTTTAATTTTGCACTGCATGCGTTCGTTCCTCACTTTGGCCATTATATATATATATATTCTTTTTTTAAATATTGTTTTTGTGTTTTCTTTTTCTTTTTAATGCATCTTTATTACATGTAACAACAATTGACATGGTACTTATGAACCACATGCATCCACGTTTATTTATTTATTTGTTTTAGAGGTTCATTTTCGACATGGTGTTCTCCGTAACATATTTGCATTTGTAGTGAGTAGAGGTGGACTTTCACAATAACACACGAATGTGCAGAATGCATTTCACAATGATTAGGTTCAAAGTGAAGTGTTTTATAATGTTGTGTAAAAGTAAATGCACGACTGTTTCGGGATGTGTGCTTTACCTCTGGCGCCAAAATAGTAAAAGCGAGAGAAAAATATATGCCTTTGGCAGGATTCGAACTCACGACCGTCCGATCACCAAACAGCAGATCTACCCACTAGAGCAGGAATGTTAAAGAGTTTGCGCTGGTATACAAATACCATGTCTATAACATATGACGTAAACTATTTAAAAAATAGCACGTGTTTACAATAATATTCAGTACAATAATAACGCGCCAGCTCAAAGCGGTACATCTTTTTTTTTCTATACGCATGCATTACACATCAACACGTTCACGACGATACATCATAATGAGACGGTATACACAATTACGGAGCGCCGCAGGGGACATGGATTCTTTTTTATTAATTCGTTCCCACGAAATAACAATTCGTTCCCACAATTTAACAATTCGTCCCCACAAATTAACAATTCGTTCCCACGAATTAACAATTCGTCCCCACGATATAACAATTCGTTCCCGTGGGAATTAATTGTTAAATTTAGGGAATGAATTGTTATTTCGTGGGAACGAATTGTTATTTCGTGGGAACGAATTGTTAAATTGAGGGAACGAATTGTTATTTCGTGGGAACGAGTTAATAAAAAAAAAAGAATTCTACGTCCCCTGCGGGTCTCCGTACAAATTACACAACGGTGTAAACATAGGCGTCGCTAGGGGGCGGGGGGTCGGAAGAGTGCGAACAAACCCCCTCAGGCTTTTCAGTTGGGTGCAAGTATGAATATTGCTTTAAACTGCAATAGAACGCCAAAAATGTCCTGTGCTATATTTTTTCCACTGCTGTTTTTTTCCACTGCTGTGACGGATCTTTTTCCTCTGATTCACTGGGGAATATTTCTCATGGTGTTTGCGTTGCAGTTTCTATAATCTATTAAACATACTGTTGCTCTTCATTGTGGAATACTAACATGGGCTGTTGCGTTTACTATGCTAAGAAAAAATATTTGGTCGATTTTGGCACGCACACTTTAAACAGTTTCACATATCTAAATAACAAAATTTATCCCGTCAACACCGTGCGTATGTGCCGTGAAACACGGTGCCGTGAAACATTTTTGATATGGGAATATGGGAATGAGATGCTGTGTCGTCGAACGATGTAGAAACTAAATTGTGCCCCCTCTTTTAAAGGTAAATGTCTGATTATTTCCTTATTTCTCAACCAAAGTGTATGTTGTTACCACTCAGTTGAACCGTCTCGTCGAGACGGTTCAACTGAGTGGTGACAACATATACTTTTGATGAGAAATAAGAAAAAATGCTGAAAATAATCTGAATTTTATGAAAGTTGACGATCATATGTGAATCACATTAAAGGTACATGCCCACTCAGTAGGCACAAACTGTTCTTTATAGGAATTAAATAAGTGTATAATTGTGTCACTATTCCATCAGTTCTAAAAGTTACGAGTGCCCACTATACAGATATATTCATTTAGTAATATTTATTTTCCTGATAGTGACTCGTGGATATTTTCATATGCAAATGAGGCGCGATATTTTTTATTATTTATACTAATTAAATGCGTCACCTGAAAAAAATGATATTTTCGACATATTATAAAGTATGATCATTACACATAAAAACATAAACACAGAGAATAAATAGTAATGTCCGTTAACATTTTAAAGAAACGCGGTTATCTCCCCTGTACTCAGTGTGGAAATGTACGTCTGATATAAATGTATAATTATAATGCCAATCAATACGTGGGGTAATGGTGAATGAATGTTTATTTTGCCAGAAAATGTCTCAAATTATGTATCTGATATAAAGAACATGTTGTACCTAGTGAGTGGGCATGTACATTTAACCAATCAACAACGTCGCGTGACGTCACGTGGGGCTAATGTAATGTATTGGGAGATAAATGCAATACGTTGAATCGCCGCATCCATTATAAATTTATGTAACGTGTAAATATATCGCATTGAAGGCTCTTCAGTCACCATTGTAAGCGTGTCATGTTATCTCGTAGCTGGCGTATTTCGTTTGACATGTTCACCACCCTAAGGTTCATTGGTCTCATTTAAGTGTTTTCATCTCCAAGGTGTATGATCACGTGGTACTAACAACAACAACATGTACCGATTCAAAGTACGTATTCTTTTATAGTGTCCTTATTACGTAACTGATTTTGATGAAATATGGCGCATCAAACGCGTCTTGTTAAGCTGAATTTTGTGGTCTCTGTATTTTCGCCCAAACGTCTGTCGTTTTTGCGAAAAATCGATTTCCGTGTCTCCGACACGGAAATCGATTCTTCGCAAAAACGACATAAGTCTGTGCCAAACTCACTGGACCACCAAATGCAGCTCATGAAGACGCGTTTGCTGCGCCATATTTCATAAAAATCCGTTGCATAATAAGTAAAATATCAAATAATACTGACTTTGGAGTGGGTGACGTTGTTGTTGTTGTAACCACGTGATCATGCACCTTAATCTCTATTCTAGTAAACTATTTCGTAGCTACACGACTACAATAAGGAATCGTTTCCGTCACATGACCTTATACTAAGGTTGCACAGGTGTGTGCTCGCAGATCAGAAAGGACACGTCCAAATAAATATGTCATTTTGCGATAAAACATCCAATCTTGTCAGGTGATAATAAATGTTTATTACCTCCCCCATTCGGTGGCCTACGTCATCATCTCTATTATAGACATCACTTTTGTTTGCGTTGGTGTTCCTGTCAATTTGTGTCATCCGCATGGTCACCTTGAACGGTCTCACAATACGCCTGTCACCTTGGTATTTACTCGGTAGTCGGTCCTCCACTTTCGACTGTCTTTGTTGACATGTATATAGAGAATAGTAGGTTAGTGCCGTGAATGGGAAAACATATCTGGCAAGGCTCAGGAAACGGGATGGGCGAGGCTCTGCCGAGCACATCCCGTTTCCGTGCCGCGCCAGATATTTTTTCCCATTCACTGCACTAACCTACTATTCTATTTATCCCGTTAACAGCTACAAATGGCTGTAAAATGCAAAAATATAACCCCAGCCACCGAACATATGCATACGCAGTGATTATGTCGTATTGACAGGATATCAAAAATGTTTCACGGCACTGTGTTTCACGGCACATACGCACTGTGTTGACGGGATATAAACCTGTATTGCTCTGTAATATTTGAGCAAGTACATGTGCGAAGAGATAATTCGCGAGCAGAGTGACTGTACTAGCGGGAAACTGTGCCATTGGCATGGATATGCTAAATGAGGCCTTAAAGTGTCGAACAGTGGGAACCATATCCTACATGTATCTCGTGAGAACGAGATAGAACAAATGCACATGTCTCTCTTAAGCTGTCATCTATCCGGGCTAATTTGTTGTTGTCTTGTATTTAAGGGTGGTGACGGGTTCTACAACCTTTCATTCTCACACAGATACGTATATACAGAGGACGAATTCAGGTTCGCCAGGTTTTTTGACATGTGACAAACTCGGCGAGTTTCCTAAGCACTTCTTTGTTACAGGCGTAGTAGCATAGCACTCTCAATGTCAACCACTTGTGTGAGAACGCTATACTCGCTCAGCAGAAAGTTGAGCATCGCATACGGACATATGGACAGACATGTGTGGTGAATACACTTACTATATATAGCTCCTAGTAGCCAAATAAACAGGGAGTATCTTAATATTTTATCCCGCCAACACAGTGCGTATGTGTCGTGAAGCAAGGTGCCGTGAAACATTTTTGATATCCTATCAATACGACCTAATCACTGCGTATGAATATATGATAGTGAGAAGAACTATATGCAATTACTTAGTATGGTACTGCAAAACCTTCTGAGTTCATGCTCCGGGTACATGCTAGCACATGTAACTACATGGTATTCACATCGTGGGCCAAAGTGTTTGTATATTGAATATGCATGTATTTACTAGTGAATCAGTATATACTCACCACTGTTTGTCGTCTTGTGATAAATATTTTGCACTTACGAACATTTTAGTCGTACGAAGTTTAGTGAAACGGCAGCAGCTGCTGGGGGCCGTTTCACTAAACTTCGTACGACTAAAATGTTCGTAAGTGCAAAATGATAGTCTGTAAATTTCACATTAAAATGTATGCTGTTTTGTAATCACTGTAATGTACATGAACACGAGTCTGATCAGGGTTTGTACTGTTCGCTGTGAAGTATTGACTACGCGAGTGGGGCGGTAGCAGAATCCTGGGACAAATTATACAATACTGTGTCCCAGTACAATCTGATCAGGGCTTGTACTGTACGTTATTTAGTCTGTACTGTGACTCAATATTCTATAATTCGTCACAGTCTGTACTACTAGTGTACATATTAAAGTATGATCAGACCGGATGAATGTCAACCACAAAGTATTTGGACTAGCACAATATTGACAATGAGTAAGAAACGCAATGAATTGGCGTATGTTCATAGCAAAAAAAAGGAAGAAATAACAATATTATACTTACATTCCCGTGCTTTTCTTTTCGTTTGTAAATTAGTCGTTCAACGTTGTAGGTGTCCTCAAGAATTACTGGCTTGCTTAAAGTGGACGTCTTCTTTTGCCGAGGCAAAACATAATCTCCTTCATTTAGAATTGTGTAGCTAACATTAGAACGTGGTCTGAGAGATGAAGCCATGCCTGCTACCATAGATCGTATGTCTGTATGAAGATACAGACGTGTAAAGAATTGTCTCTTAATTGAGTAGTCTTGTAGGCATCTAAAATAAAAATCGCAGTTTGCACGGCAGTTACTAATTAACTGCTTTTAATTGGCAACCATGACGTTAGTTTCGGATTAACGGTGTAATTTGTTAGATAATCAGCAGTGTTTAAAATGAGCGATTAATATTTCGGTGACAAACACACTCGTCTCCAATTACATGTATTAGCTTCAAAGTACGTGAAAATAAAAGTCTAATTTGGTTACTTTGTTCACAAATACTTTTACCGACAACACGGTCATGCCTCGGGTAACATACAATCGTCCCACCGCCACTAAGCACCGTAAGCAGGTGCCCGTTTCAACGGAAATTGCCGAAGATTTCCGTGATACGCTAACTGGAAAATGAAAACAGATGGTGTCATTTTTATTATCTAAAAAGGACCAAAATGTTATTAACTTAGAAAGATAATTTTTATATCAATAGATAGAAAAATGAATGAGCTAATTGAAAATACCTGTGCATTTTTTGTTACTATTCTTATAAAAAGAGATTTTGCAATTTTCCCAACGAAAATCGAGAAGAAAAATCACAATTTGCTATATAAATCATATAAAAACCACCGACTATTTTTAAAGCTAAAAAGGACCAAAATATTTTTATTTTAAAAACGCGATCGAAACATCATCATAAAGTACAATAATTGAAGTTTAAAATGTGACTTGTGCATTTTTAATCGGTTGTGTTAGTTTAAAAGTTACGTAAGAAATCATGGTAATGGTCTCCTATATAATTACATATAAAACTCGCCGCTACTAATGCAGATTTTCTACAGGTAAGGTGGCCGCGAAAGTTGGATATGCAATGTTTTCTTGTAAACAACTGTTGGATTTACATTTATTGAGCATAGGCTGCATATGCAGCCTATGCTCAATAAATGTAAATCCACCAATTGAAATTTCCAGACGGTACTAAATTTGCACTTACGAACATATTAATCGTACGAAGTTTAGTGAAACGGACACCTGGTGCTTTACACCGCCGCCATGTACAAAAAATGTTGGTATAGTAACTGGCGCAACAGTAATATTCAACTGTTAGTAACGTATTCAAGGTGCATGATCACGTGGTTATAACAACAACGAGAAATATTGCCCACTCCGAAGTAAGTATTATTTGATATTTTCCTTAGTATGTAACGGATTGTGTTGAAATATGGCGCAGCAAACGCGTCTTCATGAGCTGCATTTGGTCGTCCAGGGAGTTCGGCACAGACTTATGTCGTTTTTGCGAAGAATCTATTTTCGTGTCTACCGGCACGGAAATCGATTCTTCGCAAAAACGACAGAAGTCTGGGCCAACGTACAGAGACCACAAAATGCAGCTTAACAAGACGCGTTTGATGCGCCACATTTCATCAAAATCCGTTACGTAATAAGGACAATATAAAATAATACGTACTTTAAATCGGATTGATTCTGGAAGTTTCAGTACTGGTTGTTGTTGTTGTTAGTACCACGTGACCATACACCGTGGTATTGCTTAATATACATACACACACAAATAGTATAACACATATATACTATATCGATTAAAGCGAACATGCTGCCAAGGTTACTGTATAACTACACAATGAATCGGCAAAATCTATATATGTAATAAATAATGATTAATGGTATAATAAATGCTTCGACAATTAGTAGCTATGGAAACCATTAATTGATAAGTCATCATTTACGGATCGACAGACGATCTGCAGTAAACCCTGTCTTTAACGTATCGTCATTAACTCACGCATAATGCATAATAAATGTATGATGTATTAACCGCCCATTGAGTCATTATGATAACAAATAGGCGTTAGTGTACGGAGCAGGGGACGTAGCATTATGTTTTTTATTAATTCGTTCGCAACAAATAACAATTCGTTCCCTCAATTTAGCAATTCGTTCTCACGAAATAACAGTTCGTTCCCACGAATTATCAGTTCGTTCACTCAATTTAACAATTCGTTCCACACGAAATAACAACTCGTTTCCGTGGGAACAAATTGTTAATTCGTGGGTGGGAACGAATTGTTAATTCGAGAGAACGAATTGTTAAATTGAGGGAACAAATTGTTATTTATCCCGTCAACACAGTGCGTATGTGCCGTGAAACACGGTGCCGTGAAACATTTTTGATATCCAGTCAATACTATTTTTGCATTTTACAGCCATTTGTAGGTGTTGACGGGATAAATAGAATAGTAGGTTAGTGCAGTGAATGGGGAAAAATATCTGGCGCGGCTCGGAAACGGGATGTGCTCGGCAGAGCCTCGCCCATCCCGTTTCCTAAGCCTTGCCAGATATTTTTTCCCATTCACTGCACTAACCTACTATTCTCTATTTCGTGGAAACGAATTAATAAAATAAATGCATGTCCCCTGCGGGTCTCCGCCGTATAAGTCTACACGTCTGATTGGATGGAAGGTGAAGTGAACGTTGTTATGTTGTGGCTGCACTGGATGGTCATCATGTATAGATCATCTTACATGAGTGATGATTTAATATGATATTTATTTTATACCGGACTACTTTTGCATACCCCGTTGGCGAGTTTAGTATTTAGTATTCTCTAACCAGTAACGTACTGCTTGTATATTGTTTAAAGCGAAGCTATACATATAAATTATAACGAGTTTACTGATTTCATAAGAAACGAGGCTATGCCGAGTTTCTTATGATATCAGTCAACGAGTTTAATAAATATCATATTACATCAACACAAATGTTATATTCTATTTATTGCATAAGCACAAAGTTACACGTTGAAGATGTACTGGTCAACAAACCTATTTTCTGCAATGAGCGAATTTGCATAATTTTTTTTATTAAACTACTGTAGTGTATTATGATTATTTTTACTACACTGTGTTAATACACTGCCAGCGCCCATTTCATGTAATAAATACCGAATATGACGTTGATCGAATGAAAACTATAATTTTAAAGTAGTTCGCTTGTAATCGTATTTCGCAGACAAGAAATGCATAACAAACGGACTGACATCGCGTGTTATTGTTAATGACAAGATTCACAAACATCTTACACGGTATATAGAGAATACCAGGCTAGCGTCTTTTGATATCAAGTTTATCAGGCAAGGCTAGGAAACGCGTACGAATTCCGAGGGTTGCCGAGGAATTCCTACCGTTTCCGAGCTGAGCCTGATAAACTGATAAACTTGATATCACTAGCCTGGTATTCTATTTATCAGGTAACATTTTATGCTCAAAAATGACATTAGATGACGTCGTATTCTATGGACAGAACGCGGATTTGTTTACGTTGCGTCACATTACACTGACGTCATTCGGTAACGTCACGTGACGTCAACCGACCAATGGAACGTCAGTTTTCACTTCGTTGTAACCCAGATGTTGATATCAGGTCAATGCCTGATACAACAATATGTTATCAGTCAGTACGTATTCGGTCAATACTGGGCAGGTTAGCTGATAAAAAGAAAAGCTTTTACGCGAAAAATGAATAGATATGACACAGCCGGATTATTACAAACCTATGCGCATGCCCAAGCAAATCATCATCAGTCTACGTCACATTGTTAGCAAGCCATAGTGCCACCGACACCGACATATATGATGGTCATTGCATTGGCATCAGTTCAAAGTGCACAGACACTGGGCAGAATACGCGTATAAAGTGCACTGGAATACATATCAGAACTACCGGGTATGGAAGGTGTTCGAGCCAATTCCCACCCTTAAAGATAAGCCGAATCAAATAGAATATCAGAACTACACTTTGCAACGTACGAGTTAAATTCAAAATAGGTGAATGTTTTCAATGTAGCCTTCTGGGCCCGGTTGCTCAAAACCTCTGTTAGCTTAACAGACTGTTAAATCCTTAGCAACGCTAAGGATTTAACAGTCTGTTAAGGTAACAGAAGCTTTGAGCAACCGGGCCCTGTTTGGCACAAAACGTAACAAATATGCAGTGTATTGTTCACGTAGTCACGCTGTCTGTCCCACCTTCTAAAACGACCACTGGCGAGAATAGCGTCCCACTTAGTCACATGATTAACACTGAGCAACCATTGCGGCGATAGCATTAATTGAACAATTCTCTAAAATCCAGGAGCCTTTATCAAGGAATTAGTTTCTACTAAACACTAAGTGCCATCCATTTTAGATTTCATAATATTTATTTTTATTAATAACGTTATAATTCCAGCAAAAAAATATTTACACAATTCCCTAACATTTGATTGGTCCGTTGCAAATCTCCGTCCAAAATTTATATCCCAGTAAACTCCATGCCGAACTGATTTCCGTAACCGTCAGGCGCAGTTAAAATAATTCTTAAGAAAACGGAAAATAAACACACTGCATTTTCTTGATGAATTTATTTAAAATGCTGGAATTATAAGGAATGAATGGCCTTTTTGTGGAATTTATCGGGGATATAAACTTGGAAAAGTCGCGGGAATACTGGACGAGGCCTTCCGGCCTTCGTCCAGTATTCCCGCGACTTTTCCAAGTTTATATTCCGATAAATTCCACAAAAAGGCCATTCATTCCTATAATGAATACACATAAATATTGTGAAAACTAATTCCTTGATAAAGGCCTTGTGCCGAAACGTCGGAAGTGTGGGTTCCTGATTGTTTTCAGAATTGTTTAACATATAGAGGATATTTCATCGTACATGTTTGAATAGCGGGAAATAATACACGAGTGTGCGTCGGCTTCCGCGTAAGCAACTAGTGAGCGTAGCGAACGAGTTGCTTGCACGGACGCCGACGGACACGCGTGTATTATTTCCGCTATTCAAACATGTACGATGGAATATCCTATTTATTACACTTCCACGTCGGATACATATGCACACAAATTAGTCTATTTTTGAGATTATAATCAATGAATTGTGATGTGCGCATGAATAGTTATACAATGACATGTTTTCCCACGTTTTGACGTGACGTTGCGTGACGTCAAATGTGACGTCATGAAAACAGTTTGAAATCCAAATTACGCAGCTGTTTTCATGAACCAGATATATTTGAGTGCATTTTTGGAATGTGTTCAATCATATTAACATTCTAGATTAGTCGAGACACTTTCCAAATTTTCAAATAACTTTATTTTGACTGTAATACAAATTAAACAGTTTGCATGGTAGCTCGTGGTTTGCAAGAAAACAGGCGCGCAATTACGGGTGTTCTCTTCACGGTGTATTATTTGTAAGGAGTTGATTACGGGTTTTCTATCACAGCGAAACACGTGCAAATAATTTGCAAGAGTGTAATAAATCGTATTATTGCGGAAAGCTTGATAACATTAACCAAAGTGTGGAAATCTATGTTTAACACATCTATTTCGTCTTCTATTGCAGGTCTCGTTACAAGCCAACGGGGTAAGTCAGAGTTATATTGTTCGCAGGTCACGGAACCCCATCCCCACCTCAACCACTTTCCACCATTATACAGGTCCAAGGGACCCGACAGTAGTACTAGGGGCCGTTTCACTAAACCTCGTACGACTAAAATGTTCGTAAGTGCAAATTTAGGATCGTCTGGAAATTTCAATTCATGGATTTACATTTATTGAACATAGTTTGTTCAATAAACATAAGTACAATACTGTAAATCCAATAATTGTTTACATGAAAACATTGTTAATGTAAATTCATCATAAGTTTGCAATTACGAACATTTTAGTCGTACGAAGTTTAGTGAAACGGCCCCCTGGCGGAATGAGTGCTTTTATTTATGAGTCTAAAATCAACGTGATAATGTGTTGAAAAGGTCTCATTGACCACGTACGAATGGGTACTGGAATTTTTACTGTGTCCGATCAACGGGCTTTCTCATGTTTCGTGAATTCGCTTTGGCCCATATTAACTGTCTATAGCAAGTAAAGTCCTGTTTATTATAGTTTCATCCTCAAATCAAATAGAAGAAAGTATGATATTCGGTTTATCATATAACTTTAAGTACCAACTTGTAAGAGTAGAGGACACTGAGCTAAGTATCCAATACGTGGCTATTTCAGCTTCTTTTTTGAACTTATCCACTATTAATAATGATGTTAATATATCAATAAATCTATTGTCAAAATTAATATATCATCATATGATGCCAGTAGAAACTTGCTGTTTGTAGAGTCTCCCCATTACCAAAAGGTAACACATTATAAAAAATGTAATTATATAATTATGCTTCTCATATTATTTAAAGCATTACATGTACTAGTAATCATGATCTAAATCGGACAACTAAATTGATGGAGACTGAGCTGTAAATCTTATGTAACAGATGATACTATTTATGTTTCAGTTCTTCGACTGCGCTCACCATTTGTACGATCGATATTTATGTTTCAGGACTACGACTGCGCTCACCATTTGTACGATCGACATTTATGTTTCAGTACTACGACTGCGCTCACCATTTGCACGATCCATATTACCATCTCACAGAGGGATGGCCTTCAGAAATATAGGTAAGTATTCTTATTGTTACCTAGTGAACTGGTCCAAACAAATGCGGTCGGTTATGGAATGGTGTAATATACTAGTTTAGACAGGGCGTGATGTTCTTTTTATAGAAGACTGTCTACTTTATGTTGCCTCAATACACTGACGACATGTGGCAGCGTCTCGTAACCAGTGAATTGTCAACGAAATGCCTTTTAGAATACGGATTGACAACTGCTACAATATAGAGAACAGTAATTTCTTTATTTCTCATCAGAAGTATATGTTGTGACCACTCATTTGAACCGTCTCGCCGAGACGGTTCAAATGAGTGGTCACAACATATACTTTGGTTGAGAAATAAGGAAAATAGATAGAGAATAGTAGGTTTGTGCCGTGAATGGGAAAAAATATCTGGCAAGGCTCAGGAAACGGGATGGGCGAGGCTCTGCCGAGCACATCCCGTTTCCGTGCCGCGCCAGATATTGTTTCCCATTCACGGCACTAACCTACTATTTTATTTATCCCGTCAACACCTACAAATGACTGTAAAATGCAAAAATTGTATTGACTGGATATCAAAAATGTTTCACGGCACCGTGTTTCACGGCACATACGCACTGTGTTGACGTGATAAACTGAGTTATCAATCGGCATGTATTCGTCGATCAAGTAGTTATCTGATAATTGAATAGCATGCCTATCATAGTCAAGTGGATCAGATAAACGAGCCTAACGATTTATAACGACGTTAACAAATTCAGCTGATAAAGTTGGTGTCCAACTAAATCTAATAAAGCAGTTGTCCGTTATTCTCAGAAAAAAATTCAACCGTATGTTACGGTGGCCTGCGTAAAACATCCATGTCTTCCTTTCGTTTCAGCAAATATTGACCCCAGCCACCATTTTCCGTTTCGTGAGTATTATTTATAGTTGAGTATATTCTCGTATGTGGGGTGTTCGGCTTATCCTGCTAATCATTATTAACCCGTCAACACAGTGCGTATGTGCCGTGAAACATGCTGCCGTGAAACATTTTTGATATCCTGTCAATACGATTTGGAGACGCGGCTGGGGTTATTTTTTGCATTTTAAAGCTATTTGTAATGTTGACGGGATAAATAGAATAGTAGGTTAGTGCCATGAATGGGAAAAATATCTGGCGCGGCAGAGCCTCGCCCATCCCGTTTCCAAAGCCTTGCAATATATGTTTTCCCATTCACGGCACTAACCTACTAATCTCTGTATAGACCGTCGACAATTCCGTTAAGTTGCCACAATAGACGAGAAATGAAGATACATATCAGTATGCATTTATTTGATCATGATCAACATTTCACATATTCAAATTTAGCCAGAATTTTCTGTCTGTAACGCTGGACGACTTTAGTAAATAGTCCGAGGGAGATAACTCATAAGCACAGTCTTCTGTTGCTGTGTTAGAGTTGTCTGTAGCAACTGTCCATTTGAAAAGTTGTTCACGTTTGTTCCCATCTGTTAATGGTACATGCCCACTCAGTAGGCTCAAGATGTTCTTTATAGGAATTACGAGTGCCCGCTATACATACATATTTATCCCGTCAACACAGTGCGTATGTGCCGTGAAACACGGTGCCGTGAAACATTTTTGATATCCAGTCAATACTATTTTTGCATTTTACAGCCATTTGTAGGTGTTGATGGGATAAATAGAATAGTAGGTTAGTTCCGTTAATGGGAAAACATATCTGGCGCGGCACTGAAACGTGATGTGCTCGGCAGAGCCTCGCCCATCCCGTTTCCTAAGCATTGCCAGATATTTTTTCCCATTCACGGCACTAACCTACTATTCTCTATCTATTTTCCTTATTTCTGAACCAATGTATATGTTGTGACCACTCATTTGAACCGTCTCGGCGAGACGGTTCAAATGGTGGTCACTACATATACTTCTGATGAGAAATAAATAAATTCTTCAGCCTTGCCAGATATTTTTCCCATTCACGGCACTAACCTACTATTCTCTATATATTTTCCTTATTTCTGAACTAAAGTATATGTTGTGACCACTCATTTGAACCGTCTCGGCGGTGGAAGGTGGGTGCAAGCGATGGGTAATTTAACGATCGGGGTTCATCCTTACCGGAATTCCGCCTGGAGACCTGGTTTGGCCCTCACATACGTCTTTGGCATTTTGTATGTGACAGTTGAATCTGGTTATACCTCTTATGTGAGTATTACGATTATTAGTAATCCTATTTTAGGGGAAGGGGCCAAGTGACTTTGGTGTGGTATGGACCTGCCACCAGGTCAGGTTATTCTAATTTCAGGGCTGAATATATTGTTTCTCGATGTAAATATTCAGTTCTGATTTTGGAATCCCCCCCCCCCCCAATGCAGCAGGTTAAAACGGGATCGAACCCGTTTGCCAGGCCTTACATGACCATAGCTGTTGATAGGCCGTTAAACACCAATAAACAAACAAACAAACGTCTCAGATATAAAATATATAATAATGTCAATCAATACGTGGGGTAATGGTGAATTAATGTTTATTTTTCCAGAAAATGTCTCAGATGATATCTCTAATATAAAGAACAGTGTGTGCCTACTGAGTGGGCATGCACCTTTAACAGAGTGACAGTTCCGTCAGTCTATAGTAATCCTTCTGTATTAATATGTGATTATTTTACAGGTGTACAAGGATGAGAACAGTGTACTAACTGAGTGACAGTTCCGTCATCCCTTATAGTAATCCCTTATATAATGTGGATTGATACAAGGATAACAAGGATGAGTGACAGTGTGCTACCCTTGAGTGACAGTTCCGTCAGTCTATAGTAATCCCTTATATAATGTGATTATACAAGGATACAAGGATAAGAACAGTGTGCCTACTGAGTGACAGTTCCGTCAGTCTATAGTAATCCCTTATATAATGTGATTATACAAGGATACAAGGATAAGAACAGTGTGCCTACTGAGTGACAGTTCCGTCAGTCTATAGTAATCCCTATATAAATGATTATACAAGGATAAAGGATA
This sequence comes from Conchocele bisecta, assembly GCA_029237695.1. Taxonomy (NCBI): domain Eukaryota; kingdom Metazoa; phylum Mollusca; class Bivalvia; order Lucinida; family Thyasiridae; genus Conchocele; species Conchocele bisecta. The sequence goes on along the minus strand of CM055275.1, from coordinate 3,799,835 downwards.
AGAACAGTGTGTCCTATGAGTGACAGTTCGTCAGTCATAGTAATCTTATTATAATGTGATTTATACAAGGATACAAGGGATAAGAAACAAGTGTGCCTATGAGTGACGTTCCCGGTTTAGGTATAGGTAAATCCCTTATATATGTGATTATACAAGGATACAAGGATAAGAATAAAGGAACAGTGTGCCTATGAGTGGACAGTTTCCGTCAGTCTATAGTAATCCCTATAATATCCCTTATAATAATGTGATTTTACCCTTAGGATACAAGGATAAGAACAGTGTGCCTAGCTGAGTGACAGTTCGTCAGTCTATAGTAAATCCCTTATATATGTGATTATACAAGGATACAAGGATAGAACAGTGTGCCAATACTAAGAGTGACAGTTCGTTCAGTCTATAGTATCCGGATCCCTTATAATGTGATTGATACAGGATACAAGGATAGAACAGTGTGCCTTACTGAGTCGACAGTTCGTCAGTCTATAGTAATCCCTTATATAATGTGATTTAATTACAAGGATACAAGGATAAGAACAGTGTGCTAACTGAGTGACAGTTCGTTCAGTCTATAGTAATCCCTTTTATATAATTGTGATTATACATGGGTTACATAGGATAAAGACAAGTGTCGTAACTGAAAGTGACAGTTCGTCCAGTTCTATAGTTTAATCCCTTATATAATGTGAATTATACAAGGATTACAAGGATTAGAAATGTGTGCCTACTGGAGGGACAGTTCCGTCAGTCTTTTAGTAATCCCTTATATAAAGTGATTATACAAGGATTACAAGGATTAAGGAACTGTGTGCCTAACTGGAATGTGACAAGGTTCCGTCAGTTAATAGTTAAATCCCTTATATAATGTGATTATACAAGGATACCAAGGATAAGAAACAGTGTGCCTACTGAGGTTGACTGTCCGTCAGTTCCTATAGAATCCTTATATAATGTGATTATACAAGGATACAAGGATAAGACAGTGTGCCTACTGAGTGAACGTTTCCCGTTCAGTCTAATAGTTATCCCCTTATATAATGTGATTTTATACAAGGATAAACAAGGATAGAACAGTGTGCCTACTGAAGTGACAGTTCCGTCTGTCTATAGTAATCCTTATATAATGTTGATTTTTACAAGGATTATCCAGGATTAAGAACAGTGGTGCCTACTGTGTGACAAGTTCGTCAAGTCCCTTATAGGTAATTCCTTATTTAATGTGATTATACAAGGATACAAGGATAAGAACAGTTTGTGCCTACTGTGGTGACAAGGTTACGGCAGTCTATAGTAATCCTTAATATAATGGTGATTAATTACAGGAATACCAAGGATAATGAACTTGTGTGCCTACTGAGGTGGACAGTTCCGTCAAGTTCTAATTAGTAATCCTTATATTAATGGTGATTAATACAAGGATACAAGGATTTAAGAACTGTGTGCCTACTGAAGGTGACTGTTCCGTCAGTCTAATGGTAATCCCTTAATATTTCACTTGTGAATTATACCAAGGGATACAAGGATAAGAACCAGTTGTGCCTACTGAGGGTGACAGTTCCGTTCAGTTCTTTAAGTTAACCCTTATCTAATGTGAATTATACCAGAGGGGATTACAAGGATTAAGAACAGTGTGCCTACTTGAGTGACAAGGTTCCGACAGGTCTTAGTAATCCCTTTATATAATGTGATTATACAAGGATTACACAGGATAAAGAACAGTGTGCCTACTGAGTGACAGTTCCGTCAGTCTATAGTAATCCCTTATATAATGTGATTATACAAGGATACAAGGATAAGAACAGTGTGCTATGAGTGGACAGTTTCCGTCAGTCTATAGTAATCCTTATATAATGTGATTATAAAGGATACAAGGGATTAAGAACAGTGTGCATACTGAGTGACAGTTCCGTCAGTTATAGTAATCACCTTATTAATGTGATTATACAAGCGATACAAGATAAGAACAGTGTGCCTACTGAGTGACAGTTCCGTCAGTCTATAGTAATCCCTTATATAATGTGATTATACAAGGATACAAGGATAAGAACAGTGTGCCTACTGAGTGACAGTTCCGTCAGTCTATAGTAATCCCTTATATAATGTGATTATACAAGGATACAAGGATAAGAACAGTGTGCCTACTGAGTGACAGTTCCGTCAGTCTATAGTAATCCCTTATATAATGTGATTATACAAGGATACAAGGATAAGAACAGTGTGCCTACTGAGTGACAGTTCCGTCAGTCTATAGTAATCCCTTATATAATGTGATTATACAAGGATACACAGTGTGCCTACTGAGTGACAGTTCCGTCAGTCTATAGTAATCCCTTATATAATGTGATTATACAAGGATACAAGGATAAGAACAGTGTGCCTACTGAGTGACAGTTCGTCAGTCTTTAGTATCCTTATATTAATGTGATTATTACAAGGATACATGGATAAGAACAGTGTGCCTATGAGTGACAGTTCCGTCAGTCTATATAAATCCCTTAATATGATTACAAGGATACAAAGTAAGAACAGTGTGCCTACTTGAGTGAACCCACGGGTCCGGTCAGGTCCTATAGTATCCTATATAATGTGAGGTTACAAGGATACAGATTAGAACAGTGTGGCGGACTGAGTGACAGTCCGTCAGTATAGTATTCTATAATATGTTGATATACCAGATTACAAGTGTGCTATGCGACAGTCCCCGTCTAGGTCTATAGTACATTCTTATATAATTTGTGATTATACAAGGATACAAGATAAGAACAGTGTGCCTACTGATGACTTAGGTCGTCCCAGTCTATAAGTACTAATATTTTGTGATATAACCCAAAGATTACAAGGATACAGTGTTTCCTACTGAGTGACAGTTCCGTCAGTCATAGTAATCCCCTTATATAATGTGAATTATATACAAGGTAACAGTGTGCCTATGAGTGTGTCCCGTCAGTATAGTCAATCTCCTATATGTTGATATACCCAAGGATTACAAGGCAAGGTAAGTAAGACAGTGTGCCTACCCTGAGGTGGACAGTCCGTCGAGTCTATAAAAGTATTCTATAATATGTGAATTATACCCAGATTCAAGGATAGCCACAGTTGTGCTACCCTTGATGGTGACAGTTCGTCAGTTCTATAGGAATCCCTTAGGATATGTGATATACAAGGGGAGTACCCAGATAGAAACAGTGTTGCCTACTGAGTGACAGTTCCGTCAGTCTATAGTAATCCCTTATGTTATTATAAAGGTACAGGATAACGACGTGTTGTACTGAAGTGACAGTTCGTCAGTCCTAGTAATTCCTATATAGTGATTGGATACAAGGATAACAGCTAGACACGTGCTACTTGATGACAGTTCGTCTGTCCTATAGTAATTCCTTATATAATGTGATTATACAAGGATACAAGGATAAGGTCGTTGCATGTGCCACAGAGAAATGCATTTCGGACTCCCAAGCTATTTTTGCAATCTTCTCGCAAACTCCACAAATGTTAGCGCTATGAGGCCGGTGTCATCAGCAGACGGGACTATGTTATTTTCTGTGGTATCACATCAACGTGTTCTAGTAGTTGATGTGGTACGTAAGATAAAAATATAGTGTAAACACTATTTATTTCAATATGATACATGTAAGTGATATACATACATGTAATGCATAAAGCTTGAAACAGGATTAGAAAACAAGCTTTTATGCTATGTGAATTCTTCTCTTGGCGGATAAGAAAGAATTGACCTGGAAACGGGCATACATGTCGCTGTGACTGGAGAAATAGGTTGTGGAATTTGATACCAGTGCAGAACCAGATCAGCCTGTGCATCCGCACAGTCTAATCAGGATCTGCACTGTTCCAGGCCCGTACGCAGGAATTAATTTAGGGGGGGTGCGTTATCGACGGCGCGAAGGGCTAAACATTGTTTTTCTTTGCACATTCACGGACAGACCTCGGCAGATTAACCATTTCACCCATAAATAACTGGAATGGATTTTGATATGTTAATTTTGCAACCCATTCCAATCATCACAAAATGATTTTCAGACCAGTCCATTTGTGAACATGAGGTGTTTTTGTTCTCAAAATTATGAAAATTACTTGCAAAAAGTGCAGATCCTGATGAGACGGCTCGTTACGAGCCGGCTCATCTGGATCTACACTGTTTGCCAATACCACTATACAGGCCTGTGGTGTTGAACGGGTTAATGGGTGTGTGTACATGTACGCACCCGTCGCACCCCCTCTGCGTACGGGCCTGTGTTCGCCATTCCAACAATGAAGAAGCCGTCATACTTCTAACAAACAATGTATACCGCTATCAGGCTACATGTGTTTGCTATTTGACCAGGACCTACACTGGTCACACATAGCATAAGCCCCATTTCTCCAGTTACAGCCATTTATAGGCCCGTTTCCACATAAACTTTCTAACATATACATGTAAGGTGAATTCACCCATTGCAAGCATTTCATGGGTTGTTAGTGTTTACAGATAATGCTTACAGACACTGTTTACAGATAATTACAATCATGTCGGCTTGGCGGACATCGGGGTGGGCGGATTATTCGGTGGGCGTGGCCTGATGGGCGGCGTCTTCGGGAGTCGACCAGTCTTCGGGAGTCGACCAATCACAACGCACCGCCGTAATGGCGTGAGAAGTCGGATGAGGTCGCCATTATTGCTGGACGGATATGATTTGCCAGGTAATATATAAAATTGTTTATTTAAGTATCATCAACTGCACATCATAAAACACGGAACAATAATACAACAAAGGCACACGTACAATTGCCATTCTAAAAGAATTACAAGAGACGGCTCGCTAAAACGGTGAACAAACACATTGCATGTACTTGTTGCATCGTATGGAGCTGCATGCATATACTCTCCGGACTATATATATACACATATGCATGTTTATCCATGCACCTGCATATATACTCGTGTTATATGATAAACTCAGTCATCCCATGGTGTCGTAAAGCTGCTGCGCCCCAATAGACACATTTACCAGGATCGGTATTAACTGCGACATGTTTGTGACACGGGACTCAGCCCCTCGCATCAAATGATTTCTATTTTTTTTTTACTAAAAAGGACTCCGCGCAAATCAGCAAGAAAACAATAAGCCATTGAAGTTGCCCTTAATATATGTGGACCAGGGATTGACACATCGGGCTTCCTACCAGAATCTGACTCGAGCAGCTCTTATTCTGATTATTATGCACAGCAGTCATCAAAAGACGGCTGCTAGAAAATGTTAAATAATATCAGCCTCCGTGAATGATATTCATTGTTCGCTAAATATTAATATTTAAGGAATAAACCGTGGGCTTTTGCGTTTACTATAGGAATGAATGGCCTTTTTTGTGTAATTTATCGGGGTATAAACTTGGAAAAGTCGCGGGAATACTGGACGAAAGCCGGAAGGCCTCGTCCAGTATTCCCGCGACTTTTCCAAGTTTATATCCCCGATAAATTCCACGAAAAGGCCATTCATTCTTTATAATTCTTTATCAAGAAAATGTGTTTATTTTCTGTTTTCTTAAAAATTATTTTAACTGCGCCTCACGGTTACGGAAAGTAGTTCGGCGTGGGAGTTTACTGGGATATAAATTTTGGACAGAGACTTGCTACAGGCCAATCAAATGTTAGGGAATTGTGTAAATATTTTTGTGCTGGAATTATTGTATTATGAACAACAGTTGGTCTGTTTAAAAAGTACGTGGAGTAAACGCAACTGCCCATAGTTTTATTACTTATATTTACACTGCATTTTCGGATAGTTTCAAAGATGTAAATAACACTATGTACATGTACAGCGTAAAAGTTAGGAATCTTATTGTTTTACGTTGTTTTGTCGCAATTCATTGAACAGCTACGTTGCCGGTCAATAGCGTGACGTTATTGACAACGACGATGAACGTCCCGTAATCTAATGACGTCAAGCAAATTTAACAAATCAAACAACGTCGCGCGACGTCACGTGGGGCTAATGTAATGTACTGTGATATGAACGCAATATATCCCGTCAACAAAGTGCGTATGTGCCGTGAAACACGGTGCCGTGAAACATTTTTGATATCCTGCCAATACGACCTAATCACTGCGTATGAATATGTGCGGTGGCTGCTAGGGTTATTTGTTTGCATTTTAAAGCCATTAGTAGGTGTTGACGGGATAAATAGAATAGTAGGTTAGTGCCGTGAATGGGGAAAATATCTGACGCGGCTCGGAAATGAGAGCCTCGCCCATCCCGTTTCCTAAGCCTTGCCAGATATTTTTTCCCATTCACGGCACTAACCTACTATTCTCTATACGTTGAATGGGCTTTTCCATTATGAATTCAAGCACAGTGTAAATATAACGTAAATTAATTCAATTACGATGTTATTTTCACAAACTTTGAGGATAATGAGATTATGTATTTGAAATTAAAGGGGCATATCATGATTTATTTAAAAAAAATACTACATGTATAAAAAAAAATAAAAACGTGTTTTCATCATGGCCCTGTGTAAAGTGGTTAGATATATGACGATACTACAATCGCTGGGTTGTTTATATTTTCACTGAAGTCGGTACATAAGTATCAGATTTTCTATATTGTTTATATTTATGCCCCTTTAACCCTTTGAACCCGAAATCCCGCTATAGCTGTTTATGCAAACAGTGCAGATCCAGATGAGCCGGCTCGTAACGAGCCGTCTCATCAGGATCTGCACTTTTTGCAAGTAATTTTCATATTTTTGAGAACAAAACAAACCCCCTTTTCATAAATTGACTAGTCTGAAAATAATTTTGTGACGATTGGATTGGTCACAGTCCATTCCAATTAAATGTACTTAGGGTTGAAAGGTTGTTTCTATTTTCATCCATACATATCAGTTTTCCTATCTTTTTGCGTGCAAGAAGATAGAAATAGAGAATAGTAGGTTAGTGCCGTGAATGGGAAAACATATCTGGCAAGGCTCAGGAAACGGGATGGGCGAGGCTCTGCCGAGCACATCCCGTTTCCGTGCCGCGCCAGATATTTGTTCCCATTAACGGCACTAACCTACTATTTTATTTATCCCGTCAACACCTACAAATGGCTGTAAAATGCAAAAATAGTATTGACTGGATATCAAAAATGTTCACGGCACCGTGTTTCACTGCACATACGCACTATGTTGACGGGATAAAATGTGATACTTGTGTATCGATATCGGTGAAAATTGAAACAACCCAGCCGTCCTAGTATCGTCATGTATCTTCAATTAAACCACTTTACAGGGCCATAATGAAAACACGTTTTAATTGTTTATATATTTTTTTCTTAAAAATATCCTTATACATGCATGCCATAGCAATATGTCTATTTCTTACATTAAATGTCATTAAAGCCGGTGCTAGGAAGCGTTTTGTATCATTTACAGTGGCATATATTTGAGACCAGATTATCTGGTGAGCATGTATACCTGCATTGAAAAATATGACCTGATATTTAATACGCTCAGAAATAAAATGTTTTATCAGGTAACGAGCTTGTATTGGCCGAATACATGCAGGTAATGACTGATACATATTGCTGTATCAGGAATTGACCTGATACGAATTGCCGGGTTACAAGAAATTAAAAACTAACGTTTCATTGTCGAACAGCGTTACATGATGTTACCGAATAACGTCAATGCAATGACGTCACGGAAGCAAGTCCGCGTTCTTTTCAATAAAAACAACGTCGTAATTGTTCATTATGTAGTCAAAAACGTTGCCTGATAAATAGAACACCATTATACTGTATTTTTATATCAAGTTTATCAGGATCGGCTCAGAAACGGTTGGAATTCCCACGCGTTTCGTAGCCTTGCCTGATAAACATGATATCAAAAGACACTAACCTGTTATTCTCTATATATACAGGCGCAGATCTAGGATTTCGGGTTGGGGGGGGGGGCGGGGGGCGTAACTATTTTGCAATACTTAACTATGCTATCGAACGAGCTATGCTATTGCAAAATAGTCGACCGAGCATTTCCTGCGTTCTGGCGCATTTTGGAGCAAAACTATTGACACTGGCACAGTATGTTTAGACATGATTTTTGATTGAAAACGTTTAAATTTTGAAACAATAAGACAACGACCGAAAAATGCATGGAATACATGGCACTTGGCATGAAACGTGCCTTGTAAAATCTTTACTCGGCGAATTTTAGGAGGGAGGGTCCGCCCACCAGCCCCCCCACCCCCCCCCCCTGAATCCGCCCATGATCATACTTATACAACTGCGTCTCAAATCTACAGAGGCTACATAGTTCATTAACTTCTCTTCAATAGCGCCATATAATTTTACTGAAGTTATCGCCCTTGATTTCAGATCACATGACTCCGGATTACCCGGATTACCCGGATGTCGTCTATGTGTCACGAGGATCAATTCGAAGTCCTTTTCACGGTATGTACACACCTACGTGACTCCTTCAATCGGGAACATTGTAGACCCTAACAATATGGAACGCCAAATATACATATTAAACTCAAATAATTATTGCTAGCTCTAAATAATTAGAGCTAGTATTACAGATGGGGTCCCACGCATCAGGGACCGGTTGCTCAAAGCTTCTGTTAGCTTAACAGACTGTTAAATCCTTAGCATTGCTAAGGATTTAACAGTCTGTTAAGCTAACAGAGATTTTGAGCAACCGGGTCCAGGATGTATTGTAGAGGATGTATTTTCTTGGTTCAGCATTTACTCATTAATACTTACAAATATCGTTTAATTTGCATTATTTAATTTTGCATTATTTGTATGACGGAAATCGATAATCTTGAGGTCAGGGGAGATAACCGCGTTTTCTCAAAATATTAGCAAAAATTGAATATTCATTCAAAGAAAGTCGATATCTATTTGTTCAGTGCAATTTCTTGTGTACGATGACTATACTTTATAAGATATCGACAGCAATCATGTTTAAGTTGATACACATACTTGATTTAAATAATTAAGACTGATCACACTGTGTTCACGTGCACATAAACTGGTGATCACCACTACTAACACTGTATGGAAATATTAGTTAATACTGTGTAAAAACGAAAAGTTTTTAGGTTAAAACATGTACAAACTTATGGAATAGTTACAAGGCGTATGATCACGTGGTACTAACAACAACAACAAGTACCGATTCAAAGTACGTATTATTGTATAGTGTCCTTATTACATGTACACAACGGATTTTGATGAAATATGGCGCATCAAACGCTACATTTGGTGGTCTATGTATTTTCGCCCAAACACGGAAATCGATTCTTCGCAAAAACGACATAAGTTTGTGCCAAACTCACAAGACCACCAAATGTATCTCATGAAGACGAGTTTGCTGCGCTATGTTTCATCAAAAACCGTGCATATTAAGGAAAATATCAAATAATACTTATTTTGGAGTGGGTGACGTTGTTGTTGTTGTAACCACGCGATCATGCACCTTGAGTTAGGTACACGTTTATTTCCGTTAGAATATATTTCTTTCATAATGTGAGGGCCCCAATCTTTATACATGTAGCTAGCTCCAAATGATTTAGAGAACTCACTAAATTATTTTGAGCGATCTGTAAATATTTAATGTTAGATCTAATTATTTAGAGCTAGCATTAATTATTTGAGTTTATGTAAATTTGGTGTTCCATATAACCAGGTTGGGATAATGCGCATGATTATTTTGATTGAAATATCCTTGTTGCAAAACCAATCAGCCCATCTTCAAGTTGTCATAGCGAATCACGCATAACTGAACCCTTACTACGCTGTTGACGGAAATTGCCGTCTGCTGTTTTTCATTTTTGCTTTAATTCTTAACAACAAACTGGTTTTGACAGCACATGAGAATCGTCTCCACTGGAGACGATTCTCATGTGCTGTCAAAACCAGGTCTTTGTCGAGAAATATTGAAAATAAAACATTTCCAGCAGACGACAACATTTAATTCAGCGTAGTAAGGGTTCAGAGTTAATAGTATTTATCACATCTTTGACACATTTCTGGGTGTTGTTTCTGTATTAACACAACTCGTGCGCAAGGTATGTGCATGAGGATGTGATCAATAAGTTAGATCACGTTTGTCCGCAAACAAAAGCTAAAAGCTCGCGGATTATCTCCTCGTACGAACGAACCGTGATTAACTTATACTTATTACATATCAAACTATTATATGCATATATTTATCTGTGAGAGAAAACCCGTAGTTGTCAACTTCCAAATAATACATCGTAAAGAGAACACTCGTAATCACCAGGTGCTTTCTCCCACAGTCGTTATAAAACTAGAAATGGACGCTTGTCGACAAGCGCATGTGTATCCCCCTCCCCAGATACACAAGTAGTTTGAAAAAAAGGTGTTCGAGTTATGCTCCGGAGACAAAATCAGTGCGCGGAAAAACAAAGGGAGATAACTAAAAAATTAGTGATGCAAGAGTTATCATTCTTGCATGACACACCTTTAGGGTCGTGGTCTATCCATGTGTGAAGTTTCATGAAAATATTCCAAAGGGTGTTCGAGTTATGCTCCGGACACGAAATCAGTGCTCGAAACAACAAAGAAAGATAACTAAGAAATTAACGACGCAAGAGTTGTCATTCTTGTGCGCGCCACAACCTTTGGGTCGTCTTCTATGCATGGGTGAAGTTTAATAATAAATATTCCAAAGGGTGTTCGAGTTATGCTCCGGACACGAAATCAGTGCATGAAACAACAAAGGGAGATAAGTAAACAAAATTAACGATGCAAGAGTTGTCATTCTTGCGCGCGACACACCTTTGGGTCGTGGTCTATGCATGTGTGAGGTTTAATGGAAATATTCCAAAGGGTGTTCGAGTTATGCTCCGCACACGAAATCAGTGCATGAAACAACAAAGGGAGATAAGTAAATTGTGTGAGGTTTAATGGAAATATTCCAAAGGGTGTTCGAGTTATGCTCCGCACACGAAATCAGTGCATGAAACAACAAAGGGAGATAAGTAAACAAGAATTCCGCGGAATCAATTGCCTTGCCTTGTCCCGCCTTGACCTCGAACCTGGGTCCGAAAGCAATTTTCACTGGCCCGAACATATTATCAGATTATATTCTATGGCTCACTAGTCAATAATTGTTTTATTATGTGATAATAGTATGTATATATCACTTACGACCTTACGCTACTAGACAAAAATTGAAAAAGAATTTGGAAAAAAAAATTGAAAAAAAAAAAGGAAAACTTTAAAAATTAAAAATAATAATACTGGCTACTGGAGCCCAGATTTTTTTTGATAGTCCTATATTTATCTACATATCATATCTGCACAGGTCCACATATTGCCACAATATTTTCAACACAGTTTACGGAAATGTAATATCAGTCACTATTGTTCAACCGGAGAAGGCTATTGTTCTCTCTGGTGTACAGAGCAAACAAGAAAACTGGTCTTCATTCATTATTGTCCAGTTTGTAGAGTGCGCGAAACAAAAAACGGGGATAACTCAAAAAATAGCTACACAAGAGTTGTCATTCTTGTGCGAGACACACCTTCGGGTCATGGTCTATGCTTGTGTGAAGTTTCATGAAAATATTCCAAAGGGTGGTCGAGTTATGCTCAATCAGTGCGCGAAACAAAAAAGGGAGATAACTAAAAAATTAGCTGTGCAAGAGTTGTCATTCTTGTGGGCGACACACCTTCGGGTCGTGGTCTATCCATGTGTGAAGTTTCATGAAAATATTCCAAAGGGTGGTCGAGTTATGCTCCGGACACGAAATCAGTGCACGAAACAAGAAAGGGAGATAACTAAAAAATTAGCTATGCAAGAGTTGTCATTCTTGTGCGCGACACACCTTCGGGTCGCGGTCTATTTCATGAAAATATTCAAAGTGAGTTCGAGTTATGCTCCGGACAAGAAGTGTCTGCGGCGGACGATGTTTGGTATCAAATCCCCGACTTTTGTCCGGGGGATACAATAAGCAACGCTCACAAATATTTATACGCAGATGAGTATGACACGTTTTGACGAGTGAAAAAAACAATTCATACGCTAATACCAAAATTGTCAATTTTGACAATGTTATAAGCTGGTCTAAGAGAAAATTTCACATTTTTCGAACAGCATGTAATGTACAATTTATTTCACTGCCATTTTGAAATACCGGACTTATTTCCCTTGACATCTGTAAATCCGACAAAGAAACTAGTGCTCTGCACTCGTTTCTTTATCAGATTTCCAGATGTATCGGAAAATAAATCCGGTGTGAAAATGGTAGTTGAATAAGCTCTATATATTTACAGCGGCACAATTACAGAGAATGACAGATGCAGATCGAAGTAAGTAACTAAAAATAATAATATAGTAATGAAATTATATTATTATCATACATTATTATACATATATTAAATATTTTTGTGTCGATCCCACTTCTGGAAAGCGTGACATATAATAGTCGTCACAATGACAACGCGCGAATATATAGTATCTCCACAACCCTTTCTCAGATGTACTTCAAATTTCATATAGCCCATCCATACGGCCCACATGATAAATGCCAAGGTCAAATGACAAATGTCAAGTTTGCGTTACAGTTTTTACAAAATATGCGTGAAAGTTTGTGTATAACTTATATCTCAGCAACCATTACTCAGAGTTACTTCAATTTCAAATACATTATTCTCATTTATCATCATCAATATTTTCCCTATATATCCCCCACCCCCCATGCGGCCCATGAGCACTGTGTCAATGTCAAATAACTTCGAAATTAATTTGTGTTAATGTTTACCCACACCTTATATGTTTTCAACGATTGGTCCGATTTACTTCAAACTTCAAATATTTACACCTTCCGTAAATTAAAAACGCCCATTGAACGTAAATTGTATTACCACACATGTCTTCGTACGACGTTGTCGATTGGCTACAATGTGTTTAACGTCATTACTATCAGCGACGTTGTCAATAACGACACGCTATTTACCGACAACGTCGCTGTTCCATGAATTGCGAAAACACGACGTAAATGAAGATGATTCTAAATTTAACGCCATATTTGTTTATTTTCATTTTTTCATCTATCATCAAATAAAGTGTAAATATAAGTAACACAAACAATGGCTGTTGTGTTTACTGTGGTTTGAAAAACGTTTTGTCTGCTTAAAGTTTGCGAAGCGTACTTCGGACTTTAAACATACCAAATGTTTTTCGTACTACAGTAAACGCAACAGCCCATGGTTTTATTCCGTCAATAAATACACTCGCATGCCATGATAGAACGATGTTGGCAATGCCTGGAAACTGATACGTACGAGTAACGTCATCTGCTGCATCGTACATTGGATTTACATTTATTGAGCATAGGCTGCATATGCAGCCTATGCTCAATAAATGTAAATCCAATAAAACGGCCAATCCGTTGTTGCGTGGAGTCCGAATGACTCCTTGTAAACAGACAATACATGTAACAACATGTGGCGTTCAAATTAAGAATCATATTGTTTTACGTCACTTTGTGGCAATTCATGGAACAGCGACGTTGCCGGTCAATCTCGTGCCGTTATTGACAACATCGTGGAAAATAATGACGTCAAGTAACTTTAACCAATCAACATTGTCGCGTAACGTCACGTGGGGCTAAATTAATGTAATGTACAGGTATACAAACGCAATACCTTGAATAGGCGTTTTCATTGTGAATTTATGGACAGTGTAGATATTACAGAATTATTGCATTTTCATAACGTGTATTTCATAACGAGTTATTATGCCACCGGGTTTCGAAGAAACGGGTGGCATATAGTGTTTGGACCGTCCGTCTGTCCGTCCGTCCGTCCATCACACTTTTCGGTTAACCACTTTGTCACAGTTTCTCAAATATGCTGCAGGTGGCATCCGCGTTCGACAGACGCATTTCTTGTTTTCTAAATATTATTCATCAAATCAATTTGTATAATTAAACTGATATTAAAATCATCTACTTTATGCTTCAGTTGTCGTCGTATGAGTACCAGTGAAGAAGATAATATATCATATTAAAGTGTGTCTGTGAGTATTTTCATTTACAATTCAGTGGATTGAAAAAGAGGAAAGTCTACCAAGTGTCCTCCTTTCAGATACATATTTGCATTTATTTATGCCGTTTTTTTTTACGTCTTCAGACACCCTTGGGAAAAAGCTAAAACTCAAAATTGAGATTTAGCTTTTTCCCAAGGGTGTCTGAAAACGTACAAAAACGGGTCTAGGAAAACACGGTGTTGCAAATTGCATAGAATTCTGTAACAGAGTAAACTTACTAGACTGAAACTAAATATAAACTGAATTCTAGTCACTATTCTTTATATTCGTGTACATTGTTAGGCAAAGACGTTCCAGTCTGTAGCGGTAAAATAGTATTGTAAAGTAATATGTGCATGTTCCTAGCCTTATCCGAAATTGTAAATATTAACCAGGTAATGAAGTATACGAATTACCAGCAGTGTAAATCTACATAAATAGAGGATGTAAAACGAGTTCCCATTTGATATGAGATTTATGAAACGAATCGCGCACATTTTATGCACCGAGTCCGTCGAGTTTCGTGAATCTCAATCAAATGGAAACGAGTTTTACATTATGTTCATCACATGACGTGAATCTCCAAAGAGCAGCCAGCGTGGAGATATCAAATACGTTTCAGTGACCAGACGCCATTGACTATTTTCACATTTCACAGAGCAAAATAGTTTTAATCCCTGCAATAAAATTGTAAACATTTCATATTACCACACGGGAGAACAATTTCAGTAATGTTAACGAGTTACTGACGCTTCTAATGACGTTTAAACATGATGCAGCCAACTTAAAAATAGCATTGCTTTGTCGCGCCATTACGGACGCCACTTGGAACGTCTCCATTTTATTAATTTGACATATCTTTGGCGCAAAATACGAATACATAATGCATACGGAATAACAATGTTGTCATATGATTATTTCACCCATTTGTACTGGTTTATCTTTATGTTTTACAGGATAATGTTTTGATCATACAAATAAGAATAGTTTGTTTTGTTTTCAGGTGATGAATACTGCTGTACAATGTTCAAGAGACACGGCAGAATGGAGAATATCACATTTAATTTCGTAACTTTATATTAAATGTTTATCAGACGAGGCAGCTACATCTTCCTAACCGTCCCTGGTGAACTTTGTAGCAATATACGGTAGCCATGTATTCTATTTATCTGGCAACACGTCTTGCTATGGATGTAATATGTGTGAACAATATACATTAACACAATTATGTATGAGACATTGCCACGGATGTAGAGAATACCATGTGTTTGTTTACAAGTTTATCAGGTAGGCTAAGAAAGATTACTGCAGTTGTTTGACGCCGCTCACAGCCTTGCTGTTAGACAATGGCTGTAGACAATGCTCATTCCGGGGCCAAGCCCACACCTACGTAATGCATGTGTCTCATGACGTTACTCGAACGCGCAATTACGTCACCATTCCAGTTCACAACGGTTGCACTGACATTTTGAAATTGATGCGGCTGCGTCACGTGACATGTACTGTGACCCCGGAATATGTATGCTATATATAAATCAGCTGTTTGACTGGAGCAGATTATGAAAGTACCGAACGTACGTAAATGTATCAGTAACGTTCGACCATGTCCAGCATTTTGTAAACGTTTGCTGTGCCCCGCGACAGCAAACGTCTACCCACGGCTGAACATGGTGACCTGATAATAATTCCGAGGCGGAAAAATATAAAAACTTGATATAAAGACATACATTTCTTGGTATTTCATTAGAATTGTCTCCAAAGAGACAATTCTAATGAAATGCCAAGACATGTTTTCATGGTATACTATGTATCCGGTAATGTTTTATGGTAGAGGATGAGGAAAATATTATCTGGATTCATTGAAAAGAACGCGGGTGTGTTATCATTGCGTCATGATACTGACGGCATTCTATAAGACCATGTGATGACGTTCAACCAATGGAACGTCAGATAAAGTATAGTTGTGATCTCGTCAATGCAGGATACACCTGCTAATAATGAATCGGTCCATACGAATTTCCAGACTATTCAGTGTAATGACAACATATAAACAAACACGCCTGCTTTTCAATGAAAACTACACTATACAAGATATGGGATCACGTGGTTTCAGAACGTTTCTGAACCGGATTTTCCGATGTGACTTAATATGTGGCATATTTTACACCAAATTTTCTTTAATATCGCCCTAAGAAACGGACGGATTTTGATTATATATATAGCGCATCAATGATTTATGTGTTTTATGGGTAAAAGTTCTTTACAATAAGTAAACTTATAACATTTAAAAAAATCGAGGATCGTTTGTTTTACAGTGGAACCTCTCTAAACCGGAAACACTGGGAGGTTCCCAGGGTGTACGGTTTCGAGATATTCCACGGTATAATCAGGCATATAACCATTCTGGGACATGCTGTCTGTTCCACGTTTTGCTGCCGACGAACATTTGGCCATTCAGCACATTAAATCTAAAAATGTATTCGATGAAATTCCATCAAATATTGATTTTATTGCGAAAAGCTATTTTCCTATTGGAATTTAACATGGGGATTCAATTTCCAAGTATGTCTCCCGCCAAAAATTGATTTGTCTATGGGAATTTAACATAGGGGATAAAGGTAGAGGAGTTGTGGGAGGAGTCAAAAGACGAACAACTTTGGAAATTGACTCCGAAACCTAGCTAGATAGCTTGGAAATGATCTAACTAAGAAAACAAAAGTTAAATTTTAAAAATCGGTCTAGTATTTCTGAAACTCCGTGAAGATGTCTATGTGGATTTAACATGGGGAAATTTTGATTTCGCAATAAAATCAATATTTGACCAAATTTCACGAAATAAAAAAAAGGCTCATTCTTAAATTTTGCTTTAATTTAATATTATCGAAACAAATATTGTTTTTGTATTGTTTATATAGCCGTAAAATTTGGGCAGGTTTCGTGAAACAGACTATAGGGTGTCCGGTATAGAGTGTTTCCACAGTAGTTTTCATATTGATAAGTAAATGTACATAATTGACATTTCAAGGGCAGTTCGTAAGTGTGTAGATGCATGACAATGGGCGCTACACTAGACTACTAGTAGCGCTTTTATGCAGGTCAACTATACGTACTATACCAATACTATACGTATACTATACCAATACGATATGTTTTCTATACGATATGCATATAATATAAACGTACCGTATGTTTGTACCCTACATACCAACCAATATCGTATAGATATACCATTCACATCGTACGTTTATACGAATTGTATACATTTGTATAATTCTGGTACGTTTGTATCGTACAAACATACCAGATTATAGTATATTCATACCATATCCGTACGGATATATCGTATATACGAACGGATATTGTATGTTTGTATAATATTCGTATAGTACGTTTGTACTATACGATGAAACGGTAGAAACATACCAATATTATATGATCATACGATATGCTCATTAAATATACCAATACTATACGATTACGATATGTATACGATATTAGTATATACAAATAGGTAAGGAGCAGAAAAGTGCTACTGTTCATGTACTGGTACGTATCAGAGCTCCAGTAGCCGATTTCATCAAAATTGCAAAGTATACTTTAGCAGCAAAGTATACTTTGAGGGAGAAATTTTCAATTTTATGATAAATTTATTAACTTTTATTATACTGAATTTATTACATTATCACAGCCATTTTGGCTGTGATAATGTAATAAATTCAGTATAATAATTCTGCATACTTGTAATCATCAAATATATGCAGTGGTTAGTTCTATATAAAATAATGCATTTCAGGAAAAATAAATTATTACTCCCTCAAAGTATACTTTGGTAGAAAAGTATACTTTGCAATGTTGATGAAATAGGCTACAGATAAGGTGCGTTATTGGCGTCGTATTTTACACACTTATTTTAGCTGAATACGCATTGATTATCAACAGTGGGAGCACAAAATACTCAGAACAATGTGAAAATACGCATTGATTTTTAAATTGAGACTTAGTTCAGCTGCAAAAAGCAAACACTAGCAAACACGGCTTGTTTTTTGCAGCTCAACTAAGTAAATGTTCAACTGCATTACAGTATAAATAAGTGAATAAGTAATAATTCACTCAAATAAGTGAATGTTTAAATTTGTTTTGATCATTTGTTTCCTATTTAATAATGAAGAAAATCAATATTTAGTTTGTAAAAACAAAATACGCATTTCATTTGTACAATACTCTTTAGACACACAGCTTATCTGGAACTCTGCCGTATGAAGTAGTGTTTCTGAATGTAATGATATGTTACTATGTACATACGTATTTGTTTGAATACATGTGAGTATTATAATGCTTAGACTGTACATTTGTAGCTTCTATTTTCTATTCACTTAACATATCGATTGTCTAGTAACATAAGGTCGTAAGTGCTATGCTTTAGCATAGCACTTACGACCTTATGTTATTAGACCATCGATATATTAGAACTGCACTTTGCATGATCCAAGTGACTATACATAGCTACCCGCTTTACTGATAATTTGATAGGAGTGTAACTGCAGCTTCGGCAGAAACTTTCAAAGGTCATATACATATCGTTAACAATTATGTATAGTATGGATATATAGAGAATAGTAGGTTAGTGCCGTGAATGGGAAAACAATATCTGGCAAGGCTCAGGAAACTGGATGGGCGAGGCTCTGCCGAGCACATCCAGTTTCCGTGCCGCGCCAGATATTTGTTTCCATTCACGGCACTAACCTACTATTCTATTTATCCGTCAACACCTACAAATGGCTTTAAAATGCAAATAAATAACCCCAGCAACCGCACATATTCATACGCAGTGAGTAGAATATCACAGGATATCAAAAATGTTTCACGGCACCGTGTTTCACGGCACATACGCACTGTGTTGACGGGATAACTATGTGTTCGCGCCTGTTGCAACAATGGGCACACAGGTCTGATTTAAATATACCTCAATACGTTGATTGTTTTGAAGGCGATACGAAAGCTAGCAAACACACATTTAGAGAGTACGAAATGACATTATAGTTCAGCATACTTCCTAAGCCAATCACTGGGCAGCATTGTGCTCCACTTATTTCACATATTGCAACGTTTAAGCCCAATTTGTTATTAGTAAAAACGTACTTATAGTTAAATATTGCAACCAACACCCGGCCCTGGTTGGCAGCACGGTAGTGTTATTACTGTCTATCTTGATTTCAAGTTAACAACAACGAGCGTCTGAACTCATACTTATTTATTAATGCAAGAGCTAGCCTCGTGTTAGGATGGCACAAATGAACTTAACTAATACTACTATGTGACAGAGTACTAAGTTATTCAGCGTGATGGGAACTAACTGGTTATCCGAGTCGACAATAGGTCACTAGCGGTTACTGACAATATGAGTGGGTCAGTCGACTGACAAGTTAGTTAATGATTTGTGCAGCTCGCCTCCTTTATATAGACGAGATGCGAGCAGCAGCCGTGCGAGCCCCAATCAAATTTCCCGCTGCAAATATATCTTTAACCAATCAGCGCTCGGTAACTAGAGACGCTAAATGAAAAATGTCTGCCATCTCAAAGAAACAAAATACAGCCATCAAAATCACACAAATAAACATGTCCCCTAGACTAGTGACCAGATAATCGGTGCGGGCGCTAATGTGGCCGATCGCTATGGATCAGACTATTGTAGTGATACATAAATTATTGGTTGAAACCCCTTACAATAGGCTGCTCGCACGAAAATAGGTACGAAAATACGCAGTGAATTCTGTGGAAAATCATAACACCCAGCTCCCCAAACTCGTATCTAGTACACCAATACGAACAAATAGCGTGCAAGCCATTACTTTCCAGCATCAGAAATGAATAAGCAACAATATGATATAAGATTAAGGCAGTCATTGTCAGACACAAGAAAGATATCTGCTTCAATGTCGAAATGTCTGGTGTCAATTTGATATACAGTACCAGTACTCGTGATGACCAATAGTCGGCAACACTCATAATAATATGCGGCCGTCCACTGGTTCATACAGTCTCCGGGATGGCACACTACAACTATGATCCTTTACAACACTACCGTGTACTAATAATAAAGGATATATGCATATTTGACATGCTGGAGCCTGTTGTGTAAATAGTGAATATCTGTGTCTGACCATGATGGCCGAATCTACTGAAATGGAACTGATGGTTCCATTACAATATTTTTAGATTTTTTTACACGGATGGGACATTGCATTCTCCCCTTGGCTGAACTATAGGTATGTTATTGTTCGCATATTTAATTTTTCAGGAACTAAATGCTGCGGTCGCTAGCTCTCCGTAGCATTTAATTCCTTAACAATCCAATGTGTGAACAATAACTTATACTTGTAACACGGTATCACGATTTCCTGTAGCTCCCACGCACGTGAATCAAAGGTCACGCTATTACCCCTTTCAACACCACAGGCCTCTATAGTGATATTGGCAAATAGTGTAGATCCAGATGAACCATCAAATGTTACGCTATTACCACTTTCAACACCACATGCCTGTAAAGTGATATTGGCAAATAGTGTAGATCCAGGTGAGCCATCAAATGATACGATATTACCCCTTTCAACACCACAGGCCTGTATAGTGATATTGGCAAATAGTGTAGATCGAGATGAGCCATCAAATTTTACGCTGTTACCACTTTCAACACCATATGCCTGTAAAGTGATATTGGCAAATAGTGTAGATCCAGATGAGCCATCAAATGTTACGATGTTACCTCTTTCAACACCACATACCTCTATAGTGATATTGGCAAATAGTGTAGATCGAGATGAGCCGGCTCGTGACGAGCCGTCTCATCAGGATCTGCACTTTTTGCAAGTAATTTTCATATTTTTGAGAACAAAAACACCCACTGTTTATAAATTAACGAGTCTGATAATCATGTTGTGACGATTGGATTGGTCGGAAAAATAAAGTATCAAAATCCATAATTCCAGTGAAAGGGTTAATGGGTGCTTGTTAACCTTGTCACGATCGGACGAATTTGCATTTTGCACGCAGCACGTCATTTAAAACTTCATTGATCAATTGTATCCGGAGCGTATGTGCATTGTTACTACTGTCTGTTTCACGAAAGCTGCCCAAATTTTACGGCGGTATAAACAATTCAAAAACAATATTCTTTTCGATAGTATTAAATTAAAAGAAAATTTAAGAATGAGCATTCTTTTTTTTTTCGTGAAATGTTAAATCCCCATAAACATCTCCACTCTATGAAGATGTCTATGGGGATTTAACATGGGGAAATTGTTTTTTCGCAATAATATCAATATTTGACCAAATTACACGAAATAAAAAGAAGGCTCATTCTTAAATATTCCTTTAATTTAATATTATCGAAAAAACAATATTGTTTTTGAATTGTTTATATAGCCGTAATATTTGAACAGCTTTCGTGAAACAGACAATAGTTCTTGTTTTTTTTTACTAATGAATATGCCCTTGATGTATATTAATATTCCTACGCATTCACATCAATTATACACGTTGGCAGTATGGCTGCTTATGGCGAAGGAACAGGTCATAGAGAATAGTAGGTTAGTGCCGTGAATGGGAAAAATATCCGGCAAGGCTCATGAATTTCTTTATTTCTCATCAGAAGTATATGTTGTGACCACTCATTTGAACCGTCTCGCCGAGACGGTTCAAATGAGTGGTCACAACGTATACTTTGGTTGAGAAATAAGGAAAATAGGTAGAGAATAGTAGGTTAGTGCCGTGAATGGGAACAAATATCTGGCAAAGCTCTGCCGAGCACATCCCGTTTCCGTGTCGCCCCAGATATTTTTATCCATTCACGGCACTAACCTACTATTCTATTTATCCCGTCAACACCTTCAAATGGCTGTAAAATGCAAAAATTGTATTGACTGGATATCAAAAATGTTTCACGGCACCGTGTTTCACGGCACATACGCACTGTGTTGACGGAATACAAGCATGTACAGCGACTGCCGGGATTTGAACATGCAATTTCGGTTTTGTTTTTCGTGTCGGCTACTGTACACATGTACAGTGGAACCTCTTTAAACAGGACACCAAGACAATATCTATGATCTTAATTTGGATGAGATTCTCGGTAATTTATCTCGGGTGATAATGTCTGTTCATGATCGCATACCACGAAACTGTGGCTCAGAATGATCAAATGCCTGATTTACAGTGAAACCTCTCTAAACCGGACACCCTGGGGACCTCCATACCACACAACTGTGGCTCAGAATGATCAAATGCCTGATTTACAGTGAAACCTCTCTAAACCGGACACCCTGGGGACCTCCCAGGGTGTCCGGTTTGGAGAGGTTTCACTGTGTCTAGTTTGATACATCAGCAGATGCACCATATTTTAAATATTTTTCTGCATTTTTTCTCATCAAATGTTTATGTTGTTACCACGTAGTTGAACCGTCTCAACGAGACGGTTCAACTGAGTGGTAATACATGTAACAAATATTTTTGGTGTTGGGGAGGTGTGGTCACCCTGCCCACCTACAAATTGTTATTTCGCGATTGCAGTAGATCTGTTTCTTATGCATCGGGGAACAGCACTTAAAGGGGCATATCAGTATTCTTTTAAACAATACTATAAAATATAAAAACGTGTTTTCATCATGGCCCTGTGTAATGTGGTTCAATTGAAGATATATGACGATACTATATATTCACCCATATATGTACATAAACATCAGATTTCCTATCTTGTTGCGTTCAACAAGATAGTAAATCTGATACTTAAGTACCGATATCGAAAGATATTGGAAATTGATTCCGAAACCTGGCGAGACAGCTTGGGAATAATGTAAATAAGAAAACAAAAGTTAGATTATGTTTTGTTTTCAATTATTATCAACAAAAACATCGTTTGGCAGCACGTTAGAATCATTTCCGACGGAAATGATTCTAACGTGCTGCAAAACTATGTTTAAATTACAAAAAAAAAGACAAAAATATGAAATAACAGCAGACGAAATTTACATCGGGGACGTCCAGCGGTGTCCGGTTATTGTGAGAGTGCATTGTAATAAAGTTATTGTCAGAACAGCACAGAACATACCTTTATTTATTTATTAAGTACTTCTCAGCAGGGGCCCGTTTCACTAAACTTCATGCAAATAAAATGTTCGTATGTGCAAATTTAGGATCGTCTGAAAATTTAAATTGATGGATTTACATTTATTGAGCATAGGCTGCATATGCAGCCTATGCTCAATGAATGTAAATCCAATAATTGTTTACAAGAAAACAATCTTAATGTGAAATTTACAGACTATCATAATTTTGCATTTACGGACATTTTAGTCGTACGAAGTTTAGTGAAACGGCCCCCTGGCCCGGCCATAACGTATATGAGATAAAATACAGCATGTATGCAAACATATGGTGTGACGTACACGTATGGACAGCATGATGATTGCTAAATATATAATATATAATTCTATGTTCCAGTGTTCAATGATAAGTGATTGTCAACAAACCGGCTTTCTTCGGACTTCTTCCAAGATTGACCAAACCCGGCTGGCATGATGTCACTCTTTAGTCAGCGTAATTCAGTTAATTATGTTAACCGTTTTCTTAATTATGTCTGATTACGTATGACGTCAGTGCATGACGTTATTACATTCACATTGAATATGGTAATGAATAAAAACAAAGCGATTATTGATGTGCACGCCAACACAATTAAACATGCAAAACAGCCACGCGTCCCATCGTCAAAACTAGCAGCATATAAATCAAACTGCAGTTAAAATCAAATTTAAATATGATTAGGTTATCATAAAATATAAATTATAACAGATGCATTCACAATTAATTGTTTTGATGCACCTAATGCATCACGTGCCAATGTATACATGTACGTAATTTCTAAAATTCTAAATGTCGTATTAAGGACCCGTTTCATACCTGATTGTCTATTGTTTCAAAATAATATAATTGATTCCTAAATATGATGGAATATATGTATAACATATATGTCAACACTGCCTCGTTACTGTATCCTATACGACACATGGAGTGGCAACACGGTCATCTTTGTGTATTCCAGCCATCAGCCAGTTTCATCTCTTCTGGAGTTTGACAATAAACTGACAATGCGTTACTGTATCCTATGATTGCCTCGTTTATGTTTCCATACGATGTAGTGGCCAACTCGGTCATCTTTGTTATTCCAGCCATCAGCCTGTTTCACCTCTTCTGGAGTTTGACAATAAATGACAATGCGTGACTGTATCTTCATGAGTTGGCCTCGATACTGTAACCTATACGGCACATGTAGTGGCCAACGGTCATCTTTGTATTCAGCCATCAGCCATTTCACCTCTTCGGTGACAATACGACAATTGCGATGTATCCATGATTGCCTCGTTATGTATCCTATACACACATGTATGGCCAATCGTCATCTTTGTATTCCAGCCATCAGCCATTTCATCTCTTCTGAGTTTGACAATAAACTGACAATGCGTTTACTGTATCCTGATTGCCTCGTTACTGTATCCTAACCAGTAGTGGCCAACTCGGTCCATCTTTGTTATCCAGCCTCACCGTTTCACCTCTTCTGACCTCATCAACATTGCAAAGTATACTTTACTAGCAAAGTATACTTTGAGGGAGTAATCATTTATTTTTCCTGAAATGCATTATTTCATATAGAACTAACAAATGCATATATTTCATGATTAAAAGTATGCAGACTTATTATACTGAATTTATTACATTATCACAGCCAAATTGGCTGTGATAATGTAATAAATTCAGTATAATAAAAATTAATAAATTTATAATAAAATTGAAAATTTCTCCCTCAAAGTATACTTTGCTACTAAAGTATACTTTGCAATGTTGATGAAATAGGCTACTGGAGTTTGACAATAAACTGACAATGCGAAGTAGATGCTACTTCGCATTGTCAGTTTATTGTCAAACGTCAGAAGAAGTGAAATTGGCTGATGGCAGGAATACACAAAGTTGACCGAGTTGGCCACTCCTTTTGTCGTATAGGATACAGTAACGAGGCAGTGTTCACATATATGTCATACATATATTCATATACATATATGCCATCGCATCTAAGAATCAATTTTGAAATTGTTTGAATCAAAAGATGATCAGGTATAAAACGTTTCCTTAATACAGAAGCATAATGATTAGATTGGTTTCGATTTGCACTTCTCGTAACCTCGTAAAAGTAAAGCGCAAACAAAGCAATACACCATTGCAGTTGCCGTTGCCACAGCGCGTATCCTGGTTAAAACAATCAGTGGCAACGATAACCACTGTTGTTTTATTTCTTTATTGCGTCCCTTGTCGCATAGCTACCGCTAATCGTGACAGTGCAAACAAACTATACAGGACGCTCGATGGCTTTGGAGATATGGGAAGTAAAGGTTGTTCAGCCAGTTCCCATCCTTAAACAACTAACTCATAAATATAGGAGCTTACATTATTGAAGAGTTTACTGATTTCATAGCAAACGAGGCTATGCCTCGTTTCTTTTGATATCAGTCAACGAGTTTACTAAATATCATATTAAATCAACACAAATGTTATATTTTATTATTGCATAAACACATCATCATGACTTGAAGCTGTACTGACTACACTTTTCCCGGTGGGCTCATTTGTATATTTATTACATTAGTGCATAATACATTTTATTACACTGTTTTAATACACTGCGAACGCCCATTTGATGCAATAAGATAACTACATGTAGCTTGAGACTTAATTCTGATAAAGGTCAAGGCGTATTGCTGTTCTGTCAACATTATGCCACTTATATCAATGCCTTGAACGTAATAGTTAGATAATTCACATATTTAATTTTTAATAAATTAATTTCGTTGCGAGCGGTAGCGAGCGAGAAATTAATTTAATAAAAATTAAATATGTGAACTATAACTAAATTTTTGTTTGCCACGCCCTATGTGACACTCATGTTACGTTTGACCGTAGCTCCGCCCCTAACACGCTTGCAAATCCCGATATCATTGCATGATTGGCGGTTTTACAACGAATCGATCATGTACACGCAATGACATGATGCGCGTCATAGGAAGTTACGTCAACAAGGCGGACCCTCTTGTTCTAAATATAGCTTTGCAAGTAGTGCAATAGTTCATGATTAATTTAATAGAAATTGACGAAAGCGTCGCAATATGTGATTAATTGAGACGAAATGCTGTGCTTTCATTGGTCGAGAAACTAGGGCAAACAATAAAATCGGTTTCAACCTGTCTGTTGACAGCATAAGTGTAATACCGATCATGTTCTACACAAGGCTCACACACATACTAAATATATGGTAATCAGGTTGAGGCCTAGTTAATATGCATCTGACAATTCACTGTCATAATGTAGGTGACTTCAATTAAGAATTAAGTGCACCTCGCTGATTAAAATACTCATTATAATTCATAGAGTCATACGCTGGTCGCAATGAAATTTTGAAATTGATTGCGGCCTCGGAACATGTATATGTGAACAAGGTGTATGATCACGTGGTACTAACAACAACAACAAGTACCGATTCAAAGTACGTATTCTGTTATAGTGTCCTTATTACGTAACATATTTTGATGAAATATGGCTCATCAAACGCATCTTGTTAAGCTGCATTTGGTGGTCTCTGTATTTTCGCCCAAACTTCTGTCGTTTTTGCGAAGAATCGATTTCCGTGTCTCCGACACGGAAATCGATTCTTCGCAAAAACGACATAAGTCTGTGCCAAACTCCCTGGACCACCAAATGCAGCTCATGAAGATGCGTTTGCTGCGCCATATTTCATCAAAATCCGTTGCATATTAAGGAAAATATCAAATAATACTTACTTTGGAGTGGGCGACGTTGTTGTTGTTGTAACCACGTGATCATGCACCTTGTGTGAATCAGCTGTTTGAATGGAGCAGATTATCAAAGTACCGAAACTGCATACATGCTCAAATTACACGATATTTCCGACTGAAATGTAACAATAATGTTTGACCACGTCCTGTCGTGGGTAAACGTCTGCCGTAGCACTCAGGAACTGTTTGAACCCGCGGCCTACGACCTTGGGGTTCAAACAGTTCCCGAGTGCCACGGCAAACGTTTACCCACGGCTGGATGCTGTCGAACCTTATATTGTGCTAACACATGCATTGCCTACGGCCTTGGGGTTCAAACAGTTCCCGAGTGTCACGGCAAACGTTTACCCACGGCTGGATGCTGTCGAACCTTATATTGTGCTAACACATGCATTGCCTACGGCCTTGGGGTTCAAAAACAGTTCCCAGGTGTTTGTCACGGCAAACGTTTAACCCACGGCTGGGTTGCTTGGTCGAACTTATTTATTGGTTGGGGCTTAACAAACATGGGCAATTGCCTAAACGGCCTTGGGGGTTCCAAACAGTTCCGAGTGTCAACGGCAAACGTTTACCCACTCGGCTGGAAGCTGTCGAAACCTTAATTGTGCTAACACATGCATTGCCTACGGCCTTGGGGGTTCAAAATTCCCAGTTACCCGGAAAAGTTTTGGCCTGGACGGCAAAGTTTAAACCCACGGCCTTGGAATGCCGGTCGAAACCTTTATATTGTGCTTTAACACCCATGCATTTGCCTACGGCCCTTGGGGAAATCAAACCAGTTTCCAGGAAAGGTTTTGGTCAACCGGGCAAACGTTTACCCACGGCCTTGGGGTTGATGTGGCGAACCCTTTTAATAATTTTGTGCTAACAACAGGATTGCCTACGGCCTTGGGGTTTCCAAACAGTTCCCGAATAGGTTTTGGTCTCGGCCAAACGTTTTACCCACGGGCTTGGGGATGCCTGTGGAAACCTTTATATTGTGCTTAAACACTTGCATTGCCTACGGCCTTGGGGTTCAAACAGTTCCCGAGATGTTTCACGGCAAACGTTGTTACCCACTGCTGGATTGGGGCTTGTGAACTCTTTATTGGTGCTAAAACCACAATGCATTGCTACGGGCCTTGGGGTTTCAAACAGTTCCCGAGTTGTCAGGCAAAAACGTTTACCCACGGTGGTTGCTGTCGAACCTTATCTTGTTGCATAAAACACATGCATTTGGCCTAACGGCCTGTTCCACAAAGTTCCCGAGTGTCACGGCAAACGTTTAACCCTCGGCGGGATTGCTGTTCGGACCTAAATTATTGTTGGCTACAACCATTGCAAATGCTTACGGCCTTAAAGGGGTTCAAACAGTTCCGAGTGTCAACCGGCAAACGTTTACCCAAACGGCCCTGTTGGCTTTGGTAGAACCTTTTATTGTGCTAAAAACACCATTGGGGCAATGCCCTACGGCCTCGCCCGGCGGGTTCAAACCAGAATTCCGAGGTGTACGGCAAACGTTTACCCACGGCTGGTCTGTCCGAACTTATATTTGGCTAACCACATGCATTGCCTACGGTTGGGGTTCAAATTCCCGAGTGTCGGCAAACGTTTACCCAGGCTGGTGCTGTCAACCTTATATTGGCTAACATGCATTGCTACGGCCTTGGGGTTCAACAGTTCCCGGTGTACGGCAAAATTTACCCCGGCGGGATGCTGTCGAACCTTATGTGCAACACAGCTTGCCAGGCCTTGGGGTTGTTCCCCGGCAAACGTTTACCCACGGCTGGATGCTGTCGAACCTTATATTGTGCTAACACATGCATTGCCTACGGCCTTGGGGTTCAAACAGTTCCCGAGTGTCACGGCAAACGTTTATCCACGCCTGGACATTGTCGAACCTTATAGTTTATTTACGTCTCATCTTACGTTTCATATGACGTCGTATGATTACGTGAACTATACTAGTATGTGTTATAAAATAATCACCACCCACAACATTCATACGCAGATGGAACATGATAAAATGCAGTTTTGTTACACAAAAATGCCGTCCAGAAAAGTTATAAATAGGATATTCCATCGTACATGTTTGAATAGCTTGAAATAATACACGAGTGTACGTCGGCTTCCGCGTAAACAACTCGTTCGCTTCGCTTACTCGTTGTTTGCGCGGAAGCCGACGTACACTCGTGTATTATTTCACGCTATTCAAGCATGTACGGTGGAATATCCTCTATTTCGTCATATGTCTTTACATGCACTAAAGCAATCGTTAACTAATTATGTTACCAATAAATAATTGACAGTATAATATGCGGTGGAAATTTCTATGGAGTTTGTATGTGCTGCCAGTGTATTGATATAAAGTATATATTGCAGTGTTGTTTTATATTGGACTAGATACAGACTCGAACCATAAAGGTACATGCACACTCAGTAGGCACAACATATCAGAGACATAATCTGAGACATTTTCTGGAAGAATAAACATTCATTCACCATTACCCCACGTATTGAATGGCATTATCTTTTTTTTTTACATCAGACGTAAATTTCCACACTGCTATCAGGGCGAAAACAATGTTTCCTTAAAAAGATAACGGACTTTACTATTTGTGCTCTGTATTTATTGTTTGATGTGCAATGATCATACTTTATAATCTGTCGAAAATATTTTCTTTTCGGGTGACGCATTTACATTTTATTTAGTGTAAATAATTATTAAATAGCATGCCTCATTTGCATATGAAAATAGCCTGATACATGTACCACTGCGAGTCACTATCAGTAAATAAATATTACTAAATGATTATATCTGCATAGCGGGCACTCGTAATTTTTAGAACTAGTGGAATAGTGACACAAGTATACAGGGGTCATACCAAGTATCCGGACAATCAATTTATCGGACAAATGAAAATAGCTGTTAATTAAACGCATTCATTTGATCCGATTTTGCAAAGAACACATCTAAGTCACTCAGGTGCTTGCTGTTTCCATGCCAGTGTGCATAATACATGTATATCGCCAAGGTAAACATTTTAGTAAAATTTGCTGAAAACATTCCCCCCAACTATGTCCACAAGTTGTTTACAACGTCAAACGTCGCGCGGGGCTTGTATCTCTCACTGCACATGCGCATAATTTGAGGCCCCTATAGAGTTTTTCAATAATCTGTTGTGTGAAGTAAGCAGACGATACGATGCATTCCTCCAATATCATTTTCAGACTGTTACACAATGTACAATACAGAGCAGATAGGAATGAATGCGAAAATATATCATGATAGAAAAAGAACGAAAAGCTACTTATCCAAAAACAAATAATAAATGTTTCAAGGCCAAATCGCACCGAGCCGTTTCGGACCCACGGTTACGAGCCGGCTCCTCTGGATCTACACTGTTTGCCAATACCACTATACATGCCTGCTGGTTAAGAGTGAAAGGGTTAAGAGGGGTTCGTACGCACCCGTCGCACACCCTCTGCGTACGGGCCTGATGTACAATCTAAATCACTGACTTTGCTAAATTCGAGAAATATGATGAATTGAAAAGTTGATCTGTAGGCCTCCTATTTCAACCACAGGAAGTTACATCATTATGAAGGCGTCGAGTCGGACCGTTTATAACTATAATTTTTCGCATTATATACTGCAAATTAATAGCATTCAAACTACATATACAGTGGAACCTGTCCGAACGGGCACCTCTCTACAACAACACCCTCTCTATAACAGCCGCTATTTTATATCCCAAATTGGGTGCTCGCAGTGTACTAACACGGTGTAATAAACTCATATTACACTAGTGTAATAAATATATGCAAATTAGCGCATTACAGAAAACAGGTTTGGTGACCCCAGTACAGATTCAATGTATGACGATGTGCTTATGCAATAAATAAAATCTAACATTTGTGATGATATACTATGGTATTTATTAAACTCGTTGACTAATTTCATAAAAACTCGGCATTTCCCGAGTTTCTTATGAAATCATTAAACTCGTTTAATAAAGATCATATGAAATCATCACTCGTGTAAGATCCTATATCTTCAGTACTGAAGCTGCTTGGTACACTGATGATTTCCTCTGTACCTAACCCTTAGACTGCTGAGCACAACACTTGTCACCTGCTGTTGCTTTGCCTTCTTTATCAATATAAACATGTTTTGACAGCATTTTAGAATCATTTCCATTGGAAATGATTCTAAAATGTTGACAAAGCATGTTTTTGATGATACTTATCGAAGAAAATAAATAAACAGCGGACGACAAAATTTAATTCAGCGTTAACCTCCCTACAACAGCCACCTCTCTACAACAGCCAGTTTTGCGTCTTCTCGTGGGTGGCTGTTGTAGAGAGGTTGCACTGCACATGTATGTAATACAATTACTTAAATACGAATATTTATTATATACCTACCCATGAAATACATAGTTATACGATGTAAATAAAAGTCATATGTTCTCATCGATGAAATAAACATCTTCCGGTGAAAATACGACTACTTCCGCTATCTATATTCATAACGCGCACCTGCAGTGCCGGACTGCAAATAGGCTGAAAATACACGTTCATTACCGTATACAGTCTAAAAAAACTGCTAATTTCCATGGAGCGGTATATAATAAATAGAATATTCTTATTTTTGCAACGAATATGACATATATGTTCATCGAGTGGTGTGAAATGTCCATATTTCACTCGTGCCTGATGGCACGAGTGAAATATGGACATTTCGCACCACTCGATGAAAAAATAAAACAAATATGAATATCCTCTATATATAGAGCATCTCAAAACGAGTTTCCATTTGATATGATATGAAACGAGTCTGGCGAGGTTCATAAAACTGCGGACGAGTTTCATAAATCTCGAGTTTGAGATTCTGTTTTATCACATGACTTCACTATCAAACTGGGCAGCAGCCAACGTGGAGATATCAAATAGGTTTCAGTGAGCAGACGCCATTGACTATTTTCGCACCTAGTTAAAAAATCTCCACAGAGAAAAATAGTTTTAATCCCTGCAAGAAAATTATTATAAATATGTATGTTATATAATAGGTTCCTGTTATTTGTAACCGCTTCATTTTACCAAACAGGAGCACATTCGAACGATTTCATGTGTTATTACACGTGTGTCATATATTAACATTTATGAGATGGACTACAGCACGTGATAACAAGGTTTAAATGTGATAAATGTATTTATTGCATAAACTGGGCACTCGCAGTGTATTAACACGGTGTAGTAAAAATCATGTTACACTAGTCTAGTTCAATAAATATGCAAATTAGCGAGTTACCGAAAACAAGTTTGCTGAACACTACATATTCAAGGCACGACGATGTGCTTATGCAATCAATATAATCTAACATTTGTGTATATTTAATATGAGGTTTATTAAACTCGTTGACTGATATCATAAGAAACGCCTCGTTTCTCATGAAACTGAATCAGTAAACTAGTTTAATAAATATCATATTAAATCATCACTCGTGTAAGATCTTCGATATATATAGGTGTAATATGAATATGACATATGTTAGTTGTACCTTTCTATTTATATCGAAATGATACGCTTGCACTGGATGGAATCTGGCAACAAGATTTCCCTGTAGCTAACATAAGTTATTAATGAGACTTACGGGTTTTGCTATATGTGTAGGCTAAGGTCTTCATGCGTACCCGCCATAAGTCTACCGTTTCCAGGTCAAGCCTGATAAAGTTGATATCAAAAGAGGCTAGCATTTGTCATGTTTTAGCCCTATCTTAAATTCTTAAATCTTTATTTTCGCAATGAAACCATTTCAATATAAATATTCCTGATATATTCGTATTTAAATTATCGCTGGCACTATCATAATGGAATCTGCCAACAAGATGTTCCTGTAGCTGGAAGAACATATTAATCATATTAATGAGACTTACGGCTTTTGCAATGTGTGTAGGCTATGGTCTTCATGCGTACCCGCCATAAGTCTACCGTTTCCGGATCAAGCCTGATAAAGTTGATATCAAAAGACGCTAGCATTTGTCATGGATTTATCACAGCGTGATAAAAGACCGCTAGACAAATACATGTGCACAAATGTATATCATTAGTGAATTGCGTGTGTGAACTATCAACAAGTTTCGTGAATGTTATAGAGTGCACGCAGGAACGTACGCAGAGGGGGTGCGACGGGTGCGTACGCACCCCTCTTAACCATTTCAACACCACAGGCCTGTATTGTGGTATTGGCAAAAAGTGTAGATCCAGATGAGGCGGCTCGTGACGAGCCGTCTCCTCAGGATCTGCACTTTTTGCAAGTGATTTTCATAATTTTGAGAACAAAAATACATTTGATGATTGGATTGGTTGCAAATGTAACATATCAAAATCAAATCCAGTTAATTAGGGTTGAAAGGGTAATCTGTCGAGATATGTCCGTGTATGTGCAAAATAAAATTTGGTGGCTCTTCGCCCCGTCGATAATGCACCCCCACCCACCCCCACCCTCAATTAAATGAATACATACGCACGGGCCTGGCATGTACATGTTTAATGAATACCTCTGTTCACAAGTATGATGTATGCATCGGTATATGTAACATTGTACTAGGTGCTCCACAACGGCGAACCTGTTTTATTTCAGTTTGTGATGAGTATAGCACTAGATACGGGCCACCGCTCTTCAAACCTGAGTTTTTGGAAGCATACATTTAGCTGACGCATCTATCAAATATTCTGTCGAGGCCATTCGTTTTAAATCGAATAGTGACGAAAATTTACATTAATTTTAATTAGGTCTCCGCGAGTACGGCGGTGTGCCCTATATGTTTCGCCCTGTATGTCATTCTGTCTGTCTGTCTGTCTCTCCGTCCGTGTTTGTAAGAGTTTCTCAAATTACCTATAGGGGCCCTAATTGCGTCGACAGACCACATTTTCTAGTTCCTTCTACACTCGTCGCATGGAGACGAACATTACACGTAAACATTGAGAATTTTCTTTTTCAAGCAATACTTTTAAGGTTGTTAATACTCGTCTCTAAATGGCTCAGAACTTAAATAGTCTCAGCTGTCTTCTCTATGAGGCGTACAAACGACGAAGGAATGAAGGGTAAGAGTCTTCATTTTGTTTCTACGGAACGAAGGAAAGAAGTGAAAGCTAATGGGTTTAACGTCCCGCCAAAAGCTGATGTCATATATAGACGAGACCATAGCTTACAGCCTCATCCGACAGACCGGTAGGATAGCAATGCATGTATGTTTCTTTCATGCCTAGTGTCAGGATTGAACTCACAACATCCGGTATGGAAGTCCAATGCCATATCCCCTAGATCACGACCCATCCCACGGAACGAAGGAACAAAGCGATTACTATCCACCATAGTGTGGTACGTGGTCCGAAGCTCGGCTGGTCAAAGGCTCAACATGTCCCACTTGCTGTGGACTGTCACACATGGGTCGGCGCCTGCGAAAAGGTACCTTACGATGGTTGCTACAAGCATAGTCCCTGACCAGCCTGCACACCCTTATCAGGGTCTACGCTAATCGCCATTCCGTCAATCGGACTTGGCGCATGTGCCTGATCGTGTATGAGCAGATTGGTAATCACGTTCTTGACCTGTTGACTAGTTACACATTACGTATAGCTACTATCTGTTTCACGAGATTTGCCCAAATATTACGTAGTTAAAGAATAAAGCCATGGGCTGTTGCGTTTACTGGCGTCCGCAATACATTTGGTATGTTCAAGTTAAAGTGCGTGAAATCCGAAGGACTCCTCGCAAACTGTAAACATACCAAATGTATTGTTCTCCCCAGTAAACGCAGCAGCCCATGGTTTTATTACTAATATTTACACTGCATTTTCTGATACATTCAAAAATGTAAATAGGCACATATGGCGTTAAATTGTAAATATTATACAATGCAGAGCAATTCTTACATACATACATATACATACATACACATACACACACACACACACACACACACACACACACGCACGCACGCACGCACGCACACACACACACACACACATACATACATACATACATACATACATACATACATACATACATGCTAGTAACACATATAACACATAATTCGCTTACTAGACCCGTTTAATTGTTTATTTTTCCTTAGATTGATGAAAACTTAAAAGTACATGCCCACTCAATAAGCACACAATGTTCTTTATAGGAATTAAATAAGTGTATAATTGTGTTACTATTCCACCAGATCTAAAAAATACGAGTGCACGCTATACAGATATAATCATTTAGTAATGTTTATTTTACTGATAGCGACGCGCGGTGGTAACAGGCTATTTTCATATGCAAATGAGGCATGATATGTTTTAATTATTTATACACTGAATTAAATGCGTCCCTTGCATAAAATAATATTTTCGACAGATTACTATAGTAAAAAAGTATGATCATTGCTCATAAAACATACGTACAGAGCATAAATAGCAATGTCCGTTAACATGTTAAGGAAACACGGTTATCGCCCCTCATATTAGTGTGGAAAGTTACGTCTGACATAATATGTATAATACTGCCAATCAATATGTGGGGTAATGATGACTGAATGTTTGTTTTGCCAGAATATGTCATATCTACAGAATATACAAAACTATATGTCTCCCTATATTATAAGCTGGCATTGTGTCACTACTGAGTAGGCATGTATCTGTACCGTTGACTTCCGGTTTGCCTGTCTGCTTCTTAAAACAAAATACGTGTTTCGATAATATTAATATTTATAAATTTAAAGAATGAGCCTTCTTTTTATTTTGTGAAAGTGGTCAAATATTGATTTTGCTCGTATTATGAAAACGAAACTCTCTTGTGTGGGTGACAGGGAGCTGAAGGAACTGCAGGAGGAGTCAAAAACTGAAGAACAAATTGGAAATTGACTATATTCTAAGAAAACAAAAGTTAATTTTTTAATTTAGATAAAACTATTTTTGAAATTTTCCCCCATGTTAAATCCCATAGAAACTCTTTCGTATTTTTTCATAATAAAATCAATATTCGACCACATTTCACGAAATAAAACTTTTCGCCATAAAGTAAATCGTCGTCAATGACACCGTAAGAAATGGATAGTAAGGTATTTTTTTATACCGACGTCCCACATAATATTGAGACACGCCAAGTGATTTTTGATGAAGAACATGTGTGGTATCTGATGAAAACTATTTACAAAGTTTACGATATTTTCTGAAAATTACTTCGAAAGATGACGAAATGTTCATAGCAAATGCGGAATCGCATTTGCTATGAACATTTCATCATCGTTCGACGTCATTTGCACGGCAGAAAGTATCACAGTTTCTGTAAATATGTTTCATAAAAAAGCGCACATGTCCTTGGGTACAAATTCACACGACATGCCACATAAACACATATAGTCTATCTTTTCTGATCGATTGCTATCGTTATGATGGTGATAATGACTTGCAGCAAGTGTATGTGAATATTATACAAAGCAGAGGCGGATTCAGAAATCCCGATTTTTTTTTTGATTTTTTCTTTGTTACGAAATATTGAGCAAGTGCTATGAAAAAAATGCAGTAGAATGCAGAAAATGGCTTGCCAAATTCAAAAAATTTCCGGGGGGGGGGGGGGCATGCCCAAACGGACCCCCCTAGCCAACTCCGTCGCTCCGCTCAGTCGACGAACGAGCATACCTCGTTCAAGTTCCATGCCACTGCAAAGTCACGTACAAGAATGCATGTAGATGTAATATATGACCCATGCTCCCGAATTGAATTAAATAATGATTGACATAAACATATTCTGCTATTTTTCTCATTTCTCACCAAAGATTTATGTTCTTACCACTCAGTTGAACCGTCTCGTTGTGGATCTGAACACTTTTTTCCGGTTAGAATATTTGTTTTTATTATTTCCCATTAAAAGTATGTGTTGTTACCATTCAGTTGAACCGTCTCGTCGAGACTGTTCAAATGAGTGGTAACAACATATAGTTTAATGGAGAAATCAAGAAATTATAAAAAATCGCTTAAATATATATATAGGTCTGTGGGAACTGTCGTTCTCTGTAGATGCTCGTTTCTGATCTGGTTCGAGCCTGTCAATACAGGACAAGCAAAATACGACTGAGGCTGAATCTGACAACACCAGGACCCATGACGAAAATAAACTTTTTTCTGTTTAGAATTTTGTTTTATTATTATTTCCCATAAAAAGTATGTGTTGTTAGCACTCAGTTGAACCGTCTCAACGAGACGGTTCAACTGAGTGGTAACAACATACACTTTGTTTGCAATGTACAGTCAAGCATAGTTACATATTATTAATGCAAGACAAACAAGGGCATCGTTATCACTAAGCTAATCCCCTTACTGGCAGCCTTGATAATGATACAAAAACATGTTTGCCTTAGAAACAACGCGAACATAAGTCCTCAGTGACATTGACCTTGAGCGTATGTGGGTCGTATGCAAAGGGAAGCAACATCCATAGACAGACAGTGTGGGCAAATATTATCAAAATCGGCGAAGCGGTTCATGAGTTATTGAACGAAGTACATACGTACATTGACGCTAAATCCCCTCTTGAATATCGTCAATTCAATATGATTTGAAAACACGCTTTATAAAACCTCATATGAATTATTCTCCAGTTACTTGCGTTACTTGCCATTTCACCGATATTGATTACGAAAATCAGTCATATTTTGCGCAAATAACGTGTTTCACATGAGGTGTTTCACGGAAAATATTGCATTTTTTTTCGATATCACTACCGGCGATAAGGGAGGTACTATCGGAATCCGGCTCATATGTGTCTGTGACTGAAACATTGGGGCTTATTGGGGCTTGCGACCAGTGTAGCTCCAGACCAGACTGTGCAGATGCACAGTCTGGTCAGGATCTGTACTGGTCGACATTCCACCAATGAAACACCCGTCATGCTTCGAACAATGAAATATATATCGTTATCTGGCTAGTGCTATTTGATCAGAAGCTACACCGGTCAAAAATCCCATACGCCCCATTTCTCCACTCACATCCACATATGGACATGTATTGCATAATCTAGCTCGGATTTCTAGCGCCGTATTCCAAAGTACGTGCCGACTCCTTATTCAGAGGTTTATCAGTAACGATAACACAGGTTAGAAATCAGATAGCGGCATATGGAGTTATTTCCCTTTTATATAATGGGAAATTGGGATAATTTACGTTCGACGTATTCGGTGGAAATTAGCGCAACTGTCTGTTCTGTTGCACGCCAAATGCATACTACTTTCTAGAGCCCGGGGTTGAGGTACAGACCCTGGACGGTTCGAACTCCTCAAACTAGGGTTTGAGTTTGAGCTATTGGTGTGTAAAATCCTCAAACCCTGGTTTGGAATCTCAATCCCGGGTTTGAGGAATTATTGTGCAATTTGTAAGTACCAGTAACTATCAATGCAGATCACGATGTAACGATTTCCAAAAAAACATGGTTTGACACTTAAACCCGAGTATAATGCAAAATTATAAATATTTTGTTAAACAATAATAGTTTTGTCAAAAGTATTGGACGTCGTTATTGTGACATAATCTGAGAGACAATGCCTTTAAGATGACGATTACCACATGGTGCATGTATTTCGAACGATAACAAACGTCGTGTGTATTGTAACATGAATGATATTCATTAATCGATCGACTATAGATCGGTTCTCGATTACAATTACATCGATAAATCAGTCACTGGACATTGGATTCCGACGCTTGTATATGTACTTATTTATATGCGGTGACCGACTTTAAAAATGCACCCATAGTCAGGGATTCCGCTGGCGATCGCCACTTTCGCAATTGGCGATATAAATAAACAATTGGCGATAAAAAATTACAGTTTTCGAAAAAAGATCCAAAAATAAGATTATTTTTTTTTGTTTGAAGTGGCGATTTTTTTTTTTCCCAGCGGAATCCCTGTGAATAATAGAGTATACATATACTATGATTGTATATGTATACTTTATTATTCACATAATATAGTTTTAAGGAATTAAATGCGAGAGAGCGATGGCGACCGCAGCATTTAGTTCCTTAAACAGGAATTCATGTTCCATTTATGTCAAACAGGTAGTCATTAAATCGAGTAATAATGTAACACATTGTGGTTAAATGTTTCAATATGTGAACTAAGTGTAGCGCGATACTGGCCAGCGATTGGCTTAGAAAGTAGGGCGAATTATAAATTTAGGCACACATCAAATTTATTTACACTGTCCATACATTCATAATTGAAACGCATTTCAGCGCACTGCGTTTATATCCCAGCACGCTATAAATAGAATAGTAGGCTAGTGCCATGAATGGGACAAAATATCTGGCAAGGCTCAGGAAACTGGATGGGCGAGGCTCTGCCGAGCACATCCCGTTTCTGTGCCGCGCCAGATAGTTTTCCCATTCACGGCACTAACCTACTATTCTATGTATCCCGTCAACACCTACTAATGGCTTTAAAATGCAAAAAAAATAATCCTAGCCACCGCACATATTCATACACAGTGATTAGGTCGTATTGACAGGATATAAAAAATGTTTCACGGCACGGTGTTTCACGACACATACGCACTGTGTTGACGGGATAAATTAGCACCACGTGACGTCGCGATTCGTCCAAGTTTGATTCACGTCATTAAAATATGTAACGATCGTCGTTGTCAATAACGTCACGCTAGTTACCGGCAACGTCGCTATTCTATGAATTGCGACAAAATAAAGTAAAGCAATACGATTTCATAATTTTAACGCCGTATTTGGTTATTTACATTTTTGAAACTATCCGAAAATGCAATGCAAATACACCTCGCAGTATTTATACTAATTAAATGCGTAGCCTGAACAAAATAATATTTTCGACAGATTATAAAGTATGATCATTGCATATCAACAAATAAATACATAATAATAAAATAAATAGTCATGTGCGTTAACATTTTTAGGAAACACGGTTATCGCCCCTGATATCAGTGTGAAAATTTACGTCTGATATAAAATGTATAAAAATGCCAGTCAATACGTGGTGTAATGGTGAATGAATGTTTATTTTGCCAGAAAATATCTCAGATGATGTCTCTGATATAAAGAACATTTTATGCCTACTGAGTGGGCATGTACCTTTAACAGACAACGTGCATTTTAATGAGCATTTCATAGATAATGCGATTTTGGTGAATATACATTTTTATTACACTCTTGCAAATTATTTGCACGGGTTTCGCTGAGAGAGAAAACACGTAATCAACTCCTTACAAATAATGCAAAGTGAAGAGAACACCCGTAATTGCGCGCTTGTTTTCTTGGAAACCACGAGCTACCATGCAAAATGTTTACTTTTTGTTACAGTCAAAAAAAAGTTATTTAAAAATTTGAAAAGAGTCTCGACTAATCTAGAACGCCAATGTGATTGAACACATTCCAAACATGCACTCAAATATATCTGACTCATAGAAGCAGCTGCGTAATTTGGATTTCAAAAAGTTTACATGACGTCACATTTGACGTCACACAACGTAACGTTAAAGCGCTGGAAAACACGTCATTGTATAACGATTCATGCGCACATCACAATTCATTGATTATAATCTCAAAAATAGACTAAATATGCATATGTATCCGCCGTGGAAGTGTAATAAATAGGATATTCCATCGTACATGTTTGAATAACGGAAATAATACACTCGTGTCCGTCGGCGTCCGTGCAAGCAACTCGTTCACTACGCTCACTCGTTGCTTACGCGGAAGCCGACGCACACTCGTGTATTAGTTCCTCTATTCAAAATGTACAATGGAATATCGGATCCTCTATAACTTGTTTTCTTCAGTACATTATCTAATTGGGAATTACATGTACACCAAAATATAACAGCAAATGTTAGCGTGATTTCACACGAGGTCGCAATGGTAAAGGACAAGTTAACGGACTCAGCTTACGGGACCAAAAGTGCCGGATTGTAACCAGCTTTAAATGTAAACCACTTAAAGCGTTAATACAATGTACGTGTGCGTCGCCAGCTTTATTATTTGACGGTTCAACGTGTATGCTATGTATATGTATGTATTGATACAATGTTGCTATATTTATAGTAGGTTAGTGCCGTGAATGGGAAAACATATCCGGCAAGGCTCATGAATTTCTTTATTTCTCATCGGCGAGACGGTTCAAATGAGTGGTCACAACATATACTTTGGTTGAGAAATAAGGAAAATAGATAGAGAATAGTAGGTTAGTGCCGTGAATGGGAACACATATCTGGCAAGGCTTAGGAAACGGGATGGGCGAGGCTCTGCCGAGCACATCCCGTTTCCGTGCTGCGCCAGATATTTGTTTCCATTCACGGCACTAACCTACTATTCTATTTATCCCGTCAACACCTACAAATGGCTGTAAAATGCAAAAATTGTATTGACTGGATATGAAAAATGTTTCACGGCACCGTGTTTCACGGCACATACGCACTGTGTTGACGGGATAAACTCTGCTTCTCATACATATGTCTGAAAAAAAGAACATGCGACCAATTTTTGTTTACCGAAAACCGATTTCCAGCTCAGTTAATTAACTAAAGAAGTGTTTTTTGATTGACAATGTATGAACTGCATGTTAATGTGATTATAATTAAAGCAAATAGTTCTATTCTTGTCGACAGTCATTTTCGATTATCAGTGAACACATTGTATTCACAAGATTGATGTTATAGTATTGACATGTCGAATTCATTAACAATGTGCATCTATAGGACTGCCAGTAGACGCTTTCTTAGTTACAAAAGGTTATGTGTATTGTGCAGTTTAAAGGTACATGCCCACTCAGTAGCAACAAACTGTTCTTTATATGAATTAAATAAGTTTATAATTGTGTCACTATTCCACCAGTTCTAAAATTTACAGCTGCACGCTATACATATATAATATATGCATTCAGTAATATTTATTTTACTGATAGTGACTCGCGGTGGTATCAGGCTATTTTCTTATGCAAATGAGGCCTGATATTTTTCAATTATGTATACTAATTAAATATTTAGCGTCACCTAAAAAAACTTATATTTTCGAAATATTATAAAATATATACAGACATAGTGTGGAAATTTACGTCTGATATAAAATATATAATAATGCCAATTAATACGTGGGTTTAAGGTAACAGAATGTTTATTTTGCCAGAAAATGTCTCAGATCATGTCTCTGATGTAAGAACATTTTGTGCCTACTGAGTGGGCATGTACCTTTAATATAATTCTCAAAACCAAAATGGCCGATCTAATCAAAATGGCCGCCAAACCATAACATATACAAAT
This sequence comes from Conchocele bisecta, assembly GCA_029237695.1. NCBI lineage: Eukaryota > Metazoa > Mollusca > Bivalvia > Lucinida > Thyasiridae > Conchocele > Conchocele bisecta. The sequence continues at coordinate 3,757,581 of CM055275.1, read as the reverse complement.
GTGTATCAACCTATTATACTAAGTATATATCACTGTCGTTAGTACTGCATGATTTTTCGACTATTGCACATTGGTTATTGCATTATTTATTATTGCATTAGCCCCGCAGGGGACATGTTTATTTTTTATTAATTCGTTCCCACTAAATAACAATTTGTTCCCTAAATTTAACAATTTGTTCCCTCGAAATAACAATTCGTTCGCACGATATAGCAATTCGTTCCCACGAATTAGCAATTCGTTCCCGTGGGAACGAATTGTTATTGTTAAATTGAGGGAACCAATTGTTATTTCGTGGGTCTCCGTAGATTTCCAACTGTACTGACGTATTATATACTAATCCACTCGGACACATTGGTCATCTGCCAGGGCCCGTATCACTAAACTTCTTACGACTAACATGTTCGTAAGCGGAAATTTCGAATCGTCTGAAAATTTAAATTGATGGATTTACATTTATTGAGCATAGGCTGCATATGCAGCCTATGCTCAATAAATGTAAATCCAACAATCATTTACAAGAAAACATTGTTAATGTGAAATTTACAGACTATCATAATTTTGCACTTACGAACATTTTAGTAGTAGGAAGTTTAGTGAAACGGCCCCCTATTATGGTATAGTACACGGTGTGGGATCACGTGTTTCCGAACGGCATGACGTCATGTTTTTAGATGTGTTTACAGTAGATTTCCTATAATATCTTTCTAATGGAACGACATATTTTTTATGAAATATACCGCTGCAAATGCGGTACGCATTGCTTTTTATTGTATAGGCGGCTTTAATCTCATAATTCTGTCGTTTTGACGAAAAATCGGTTACCGTGAATTTAAATAAAAACTAGAGTACGAGTATATAAGAACTAAACGGTACTCGATTCTTTGTGATTGTAAATAACTTTCAGAGCATCCATCAAACACATATGCCATCGTATTTGGTGCGCTACATATCATCAAAATCCGTACGTTTGTTTTAAAGAAAATCTACTGTAGAAATGACGTCACAGATTACGTCACGTCGGAAAATCGGGTTCGGAAACCACGTGATCCCACACCCTGACAGAACAAGGAATGGAAGTTTGGATGCAATTGTGAGAACACTGCGTCCTACAACGACACTTACACCACCGCCTGTGCCAATCTAGCCAATAGTTATCAATGTATATATTACCTATCACATATTTACGGAAGCCCTGGAGGGACATTTAAATATTATATATTGTTACTTACTATTTAAATATTATATATTATTACTTACTATTTAAATATTATTAATTAATATTTAAATATTATATAGAATTATCAATATTGTGCTTGAAATCAAGCAGCTTCTTTGACTGAGCCTGAGCTGTGATACAGCTCAGGCACAGTCAATGAAACTGCTTGATTGCGAGTTGATATTGCCAAACAAAATGTTCTGAAATGTTCTGATCTGATATTAACGCAGGCGGTGAAGTAACCAGTTCAAACACAGCTTATAGAAAAGGTTATTCGATTGCACCTCTTGAACCTCCTCTGGCGACGCCTACGTTAACCGACATGAGGAAGACCTCTCAGAAAAACGGACAGCCGTGTGACAGTTGCCTGTCAAGAACGTGTCACATTAATTGACCATTATATCAACCGCAAACTAAAAATGGCAGCCACAGGACGTAAATTGACAAGTGTAATATACCGCGGACCGCATGACATTGTACACTTATATAAGTGTATTATGTTTATCATATACAATCATAAAGTTCTTATTATAATACATCATAGTAAATTATGAATGTTTTCCATACTTGTTTTTACATGCGCATGCGTCTAGAATGTGCAATTCGTCTATTATTGGTTCTTGAATGTTTACCGTACTCTGTTGTTTACTTTAAACATCATTTATTTAAAGGCCCTGAACGGCTCAGTATTACAATTTTCCGATTTTTTCAAACACAAAAACATGTTTGGCAACTGATTTAGTACACAAAACTAACATATACTGCCTAATAAATACATCTCAAGTCTTGAGATTTACATCTTAATCGCAATGTGAAGACAACAAAACTTGTTTTGTGCACCACTCAGTGCAAAATGTCAATATTGACAATTTCATTTCCGTAACCCAACGGCTTCGGCTCGGAAGCGAGTCGATAAACTCCGGCTATCGGAATTCATCAACCGCGAATCGGGTACTAGTTGAGGAGTTGACCCGAGCGTCTATCGGAAAATCGATCGGGCTTTGAAACACGCACCTGCTGTTTGTCTATCAACAACTATTGATATTTTCATCGACTACAAACTCATTTTTGTACCAAAATGAATGCAAACAGTTTCAAAGTTTGTGCAAATAGAAACCTGGGGGCCGTTTCACCAAACTTCTTACGATTAAAATGTTCGTAAGCGCAAATTTAGAACCGTCTGCAAATTTGAATTGATAGATTTACATTTATTGAGCATAGGCTGCATATGCAGCCTATGCTCAATAAATGTAAATCCAACAATTATTTACAAGAAAACAGTGTTAATGTGAAATTTACAGACTATCATAATTTTGGACTTACGAACATTTTAGTCGTAGGAAGCTTAGTGAAACGGGCCCCTGTTGGATGTATGTGTGGGAAAACCCAATAGGAGGCCAAATTCGGCAACTTGAGCCGTATAGTGGCTTTAAGGAATACACTCATGGGCTGTTGCACTTACTGGGGTTACATTACGTTTGGTCTGTTTAAAGGGCGTCCGAAGGACTCGCACTTTAAACAGAATAATGTATTATGTAAGCCAGTAAACGCAACAGCCCAGGGTTTTATTACTTATATTGACACTACATTTCCCCAGTCTATTGTCAACAATGTAAATAACGTGGCGTTCAAACTATCAATACTCAGACTTGTTTTACGTCATTTTGTCACAATTCCTGGAACATCGACATTGCGAACTTTAACCAATCAACAACATCGCGCGACGTCACGTGTATTGTATTGGGATGTAAACGCAATACGCAGAATGGGCGGTTGCATTATGAATTTATAGAAGGTGTAAATATTAACCAGTATGTTATACCATCGCCTGCGTTAATAGCCAGGGCCCGGTTGTTCAAAACATCAGTTAGCTTAACGGACTGTTAAATCCTTAACTGAATGGTTAAAATCTCTGTTAAAACAGAGATTTTAACCATTCAGTTAAGGATTTAACAGTCCGTTAAGCTAACGGATGTTTTGAACAACTGGGCCCAGATGTCAACGGTTTTGAATATATACTGGTAATATCAACTTACAAGAAAAAATATTGCAGCACAGCTCAAGCGCAGTCAATCAACGTTTTCCGACACTCTTGGAAAAAGCTAAAACTCTAACTCATGAGTTTTAACTTTTTCCTAGGGTGTCAGGAAAATGTAAAAAAAAACACGGCACAAGTAAATGTAAATATGCATAGAGGAAGCTTAGTAGACAATATACTGAATATTAGGTCCCATCTATTTCTCGACAATACCCAGCTACATGTACCCTTGTCAAGACCATTTCAGAAGGGCTAATCATAGTGTTTTTTTTTATAAATACTACTTTTGGAATTTGCGGACCGATTCTCAAAATCAAACTTTTATTTTATTTTAAATCGTTTCCAGCTATCTAGCCAGGTTTCGGAGTCAATATCCAATTATTTTCACTTTTCGAACCTCCAGTAACCTATTTCACCAACATTGCAAAGTAAACTTGTCTAGCAAAGTATACTTTGAGGGAGAAATCATTTATTTTCCCCGAAAAGCATTATTTCATATAGAACTAACCACTGCATATATTTGATGATTAAAAGTATGCAGAATTATTATACTGAATTTATTAAATTATCACAGCCATTTTGGCTGTGATAATTTAATAAATTCAGTATAATAAAAATTAATAAATTTATCTTAAAATTGAAAAAAAATACCGGGTCCATACGAGTAGCCGATTTCACCAACATTGCAAAGTATAATTTTCTAGCAAAGTATACTTTGTGGGAGAAATTTTAAATTTAAGGCTAAATTTATTAATTTTTATTATACTGAATTTATTACATTATCACAGCCATTTTGGCTGTGATAATATAATAAATTCAGTATAATAATTCTGCATATGTTTAATCATCAAATATATGCAGTCGTTAGTTCTATATGAAATAATGCATTTCGGGGAAAATAAATGATTACTCCCTCAAAGTATACTTTGCTAGATAAGTATGATTTGCAATTTTGGTGAAACAGGCTACAGGTCGGTCTCCAGTTCCTTGTTTCCCCATAATAAATTACCATATGAAAAAAACCTGATTAAATTAATATTTAATGGAATTTCATCAAATAAAAAAGTTATGGGAGGGTGACTTTTTTGTTATTGATGGAAAAGTACTTAATAAAATTAAATATTTGTTAGCTTCCATTTAATGTGTTTAATGGCCAAATGTTTGTCGGCCGAAAAAAACGTGGAACAGACAGTCCAACGGGAAACGTATTTGGTAACTGGACATAATTATGAGATTTTACTTCAACATTGTATTAATATAGTTAACCCTTAGATCGCTAGACACAACAATTGTCGTCTGCTGTTGCTTTTATATCTTGCATTATTTCTCAATAAAAAACATGGTTTGACAGCACTTCAGAATCATTTCCAATGGAAATGATTCTGAAGGGCTGTCTAAGCATTTTGTAAATTATTCTAAAGTGCTGTCAAAGCATTTTGTAAATTATTCTAAAGTGCTGTCAAAGAATGTTTTTGATGATCAAAATATAAAATAGAAAATAAACAGCAGACGAGACAAAATTAAGATAGCGGTGTAAGGGTTAACAAAAGAAAATGATGAATGCTATCAATTCAATTTACATTAATTTCATTCCAGTCGGTTGAGCAGGAATGTACGGAGCCCCGCAGGGGACGTAGAATTATTTTTTATTAATTCGTTACCACGAAATAACAATTCGTTCCCGCGAAATAACAATTCGTTCCCTCAATTTAACAATTCGTTCCCAGGAATTAACAACACGGGAACGAATTGTTAATTCGTGGGAACGAATTGTTATATCGTGAGAACGAATGATTTGAACGAATTGTTATATCGTGGGAACAAATTGTTAATTCGAGGGAACGATTTGTTAAATTGAAGGAACAAATTGTTATTTCGTGGGAACGAATTATAAAAAAAATCCATGTCCCTTGCGGGGCTCTGTAGGAACGTGTATTCTATATATATCGATGGTCTAGTAACATAAGGTCGTAAGTGCTATGCTTTAGCATAGCACTTACGACCTTATGTTACTAGACCATCGATATGCTTAATTGAGAATATCAGAAATTTGTCCCTCCTCCATATTCATTGTCGACGAATGATTATCATACCACGTCCCTTTGCCGATGACTTGTAGCCCGCATCAACCGTTGTATGACGAACAGTGTGGACTACTCATTGGACTGCGCGTGTGCAACACATACCGTAAGGTGCATTTTGTCAAATGGTAACGCCATGTCGCTTATTTAACCAGGAGAGCTGATTATCGTGATGTCCCTTTGCTGATGACTTGTAGCCCGAATCAACCGTTGCATGACGAACAGTGTGACTAATCATTGGACTTTGGACTGTGCGTGTGCAACACATACCGTAACGTGCATTTTGTTAAATGGTACATGTAACGCCATGTCGCTTATTTAACCAGGAGAGCTGATTATCGTAATGTCCCTTTGCTGATGACTTGTAGCCCGCATCAACCGTTGTATGACGAACAGTGTGACTACTCATTGGACCGCGCGTGTGCAACACATACCGTAAGGTGCATTTTGTCAAATGGTACATGTAACGCCATGTCGCTTATTTAACCAGGAGAGCTGATTATCGTGATGTCCCTTTGCTGATGACTTGTAGCCCGCATCAACCGTTGTATGACGAACAGTGTGGACTACTCATTGGACTGCGCGTGTGCAACACATACCGTAAGGTGCATTTTGTCAAATGGTAACGCCATGTCGCTTATTTAACCAGGAGAGCTGATTATCGTGATGTCCCTTTGCTGATGACTTGTAGCCCGCATCAACCGTTGTATGACGAACAGTGTGGACTACTCATTGGACTGCGCGTGTGCAACACATACCGTAAAGTGCATTTTGTCAAATGGTACATGTAACGCCATGTCGCTTATTTAACCAGGAGAGCTGATTATCGCGAACTAATGCACGAGTGATTTTGTCCTTACGCGAAACAAACGAGTGAGACATACATGTTAGCTCACCTGGTTAAATAAACGTTTTCTTACATTTCATCAGCCATATGACACTTTATACAAGGTGCACGATCACGTGGTCACAACAACAACAACGTCGCCCACTCCAAAGTAAGTATTATTTGATATTTTCCTTAATATGCAACGAAATTTGATGAAATATGGCGCATCAAACGCGTCTTCAAGAGCTGCATTTGGTGGTCCAGCACTGAAATCGATTCTTCGCAAAAACGACAGAAGTTTGGGCGAAAATACAGAGACCACCAAATGCAGCTTAACATGACGCGTTTGATGAGCCATAATTCATGAAAATCCATTACGTAATAAGGACAATATAAAATAATACGTACTGTGTTCTGGAAGTTTCAGTACTTGTTGTTGTTGTTAGTACCACGTGATCAAACACCTTGTTATAGAAACAAGCGAATCAATCATAATATATGGCCAGGAGGTGTGTAAATTAATTTCTTGAAGTGGGGTGTAGTGAAGGCGACTGTGTCGCGATTCAGGGTATGTGTCTGAGAACAGCATTTGGTTGGCGGAATGAAACACGTCATTGCGACGTTACTAACGTCATTTAGCCATATATGGTAAGCACAAGAGTGGTGTAAACTACTGCTGCCGAGTGGTGTAATTTATGCATTACCTGCGACACTAAACTATGTATGGTGATTTAGATTTATAATATAAATATAAACAATATATTGTAAACGATGCGACATATGCGAATAGCTATTTGTCCGCCGGTGTCTCAAATGTAACACTAGTGTATAACACGCATACAAACGTTATTATTAATAATACACAAGTATCACATCTTTAACACATTTCCGGGTGTTGTTTCTGTATTAACACAGCTCGTGTGCAAGGTATGTGCATGAGGATGCGATACATAATTTAGATCACGTTTGTCCGCATGTACGGGCGATAATCCGCTCGCTTTAGCAAGCGGAAGCACATGCGGACAAACGTGATCTAACTTATACATACACTGCTTGATTAGTAATAAATGCTTTGATAGAATTACATTCAGAACAAAATGATATAGCCGTACAATTTGGGCAGCTTTCGTGAAACAGACAGTAATTAGTTGCTCTGTGTCTCCAGTACCTGAGATTTACATTGTACACGTACACATAACTGTATTATGGTGCATTTGTACACCTGCGCAATGATGATGTATTACATAAATTATGGCTGCTCTCGCAAGAGAAACGCGACTCGCTGTCTGTTTCACGAAACCTGCCCAAATATTAATCGATTTGAAGTTAGCAGTGAGCAGTAAGCAGCAGTGAGATATATCTCACTGCTGCTTACTGCTCACTGCTAACTACCAGACACATGTCAGTTCCCACTGCTGCTCATTGTCAGCAGTGAAACACATCTCACTGCCCACTGCCGCTCACTGTCAGCAGTGAAACACATCTCACTGTACGCTGCTGCTCACTGGCAGCAGTGAAACACATCTCACTACTCACTGCTTCTCACTGTCAGCAGTGAAGCACATCTCACTGCCCACTGCTGCTCACTGTCAGCAGTGAAACACATCTCACTACTCACTGCCGCTCACTGCCAGCAGTGAGGTATATCTCATTGCTGCTTACTGCTCACTGCTAACTTCCATAAACATCTTGCTGCCCACTGCTGCTCACAGTCAGCAGTGAAACACATCTCACTACCCACTGCTGCTCACTGTACACTGCTGCTCACTGCCAGCAGTGAAACAGCTACTCACTGCCGCTCACTGCCAACAGTGAGGTATATCTCATTGCTGCTTCTGCTCACTGTAACTGCCAGACACATCTCACTGCACACTGCTGCTCACTGTCAGCAGTGAAACACATCTCACTGCAGGCTGCTCACTATCAGCATGAAACACATCTCACTGCCCACTGAATGCTCACATCAGCCAGTGACACATCTCACTGCACTGTGCTCACTGTCAGTGAAAAGAAACACATCTCATGCCCACTGCTGCTCATTATCAGCATGAAACACATCTCACTGCCCATGATGCTCACTATGCAGCAGTGAAAACACAGCAGTGAAACACATCTCACTGCCCACTGCTGCTCACTGGTCAGAGTGAAAAACATCTCATGCCCATGCTGCTCACTATCAGCAGTGAAACATCTCACTGCCCACTGCTAGCACACTGTCAGCAGTGAAACACACTCATCACACTGCCCACTGATGCTCTCACATCAGCAGTGAAACACATTCTCATGCACTGAATGCTCACTGATCAGGCCCAGTGAAATCACATCTCACTGCCCACTGACTGCTCACTGTCAGCAGTGAAACACATCTCCCACTGCCCCAACTGCGGAGCTGACTGTCAGCAGTGAAACACATCTCACTGCACACTGCTGCTCACTAACGAAATCCAGCAGCTGAAAACGCCGACTAAAGCTCCACTACGCTCACTGCCAGCAGTGAGGTATATCTAATTGCTGCTTACTGCTCACTGCTAACTGCCAGACACATCTCACTGCCCACTGATGCTCACTGTCAGCAGTGAAACACATCTCACTGCCCACTGCTGCTCACTATCAGCAGTGAAACACATCTCACTGCCCACTGATGCTCACTATCAGCAGTGAAACACATCTCACTGCCAACTGATGCTCACTGTCAGCAGTGAAACACATCTCACTGCCCACTGATGCTCACTGTCAGCAGTGAAACACATCTCACTGCCCACTGCTGCTCACTGTCAGCAGTGAAACACATCTCACTGCCCACTGCGGCTGACTGTCAGCAGTGAAACACATCTCACTGCACACTGCTGCTCACTGCCAGCAGTGAAACAGCTACTCACTACCGCTCACTGCCAGCAGTGAGGTGTATCTAATTGCTGCTTACTGCTCACTGCTAACTGCCAGACACATCTCACTGCCCACTGATGCTCACTGTCAGCAGTGAAACACATCTCACTGCCCACTGCTGCTCACTATCAGCAGTGAAACACATCTCACTGCCCACTGATGCTCACTATCAGCAGTGAAACACAAGCAGTGAAACACATCTCACTGCCCACTGCTGCTCACTGTCAGCAGTGAAACACATCTCACTGCCCACTGCTGCTCACTATCAGCAGTGAAACACATCTCACTGCCCACTGATGCTCACTATCAGCAGTGAAACACATCTCACTGCCCACTGCTGCTCACTGTCAGCAGTGAAACACATCTCACTGCCCACTGCTGCTCACTGTCAGCAGTGAAACATATATCACTGCCCATTGCGGCTGACTGTCAGCAGTGAAACACATCTCACTGCACACTGCTGCTCACTGCCAGCAGTGAAACAGCTACTCACTACCGCTCACTGCCAGCAGTGAGGTATATCTAATTGCTGCTTACTGCTCACTGCTAACTGCCAGACACATCTCACTGCCCACTGATGCTCACTGTCATCAGTGAAACACATCTCACTGCCCACTGCTGCTCACTATCAGCAGTGAAACACATCTTAATGCCCACTGATGCTCACTATCAGCAGTGAAACACATCTCACTGCCCACTGATGCTCACTGTCAGCAGTGAAACACATCTCACTGCCCACTGATGCTCACTGTCAGCAGTGAAACACATCTCACTGCCCACTGCTGCTCACTGTCAGCAGTGAAACACATCTCACTGCCCACTGCGGCTGATTGTCAGCAGTGACACATCACGCCACTGCTGCTCACTGCCAGCAGTGAAAACAGCTACTCACTACCGCTCACTGACTGCAAGTGAGGTAATGCTCTATTGCTGCTACTGTCTCAATGCCCACGCAGTACAAATCTCACAGCACTCACTGCAGCATGAAACACATCACTAGCACTGCGCTCACTATCTATGCACTGCTTATGCTCTATGATCACTGCCAGACACATCTCACTGCCCACTGCTGCTCACTGTCAGCAGTGAAACACATCACTCATGCCCACTGCTGCTCACTGTCACTCAGCGTGAAACACATCTCACTGCCCACTTGATGGCTCACTATCAGCAGTGAAATACACATCTCACTGCCCACTGCTGTCACTGTCAGCAGTGGGACACAGCTCATGCCACTGCTGCTCTTACTGTCAGCAAGTGAAACACATCTCACTGCCCACTGCGCTGACTGTCAGCAGTGAAACACATCTCACTGCACACTGCTGCTCACTGCCCTGCTGTAGAAACAGCTACTCACTACAGCTCTACTGTCCAGCAGTGAACAATTTACTGCCCAACTGCTTACTTGACAAGTAACACATTCTCACTGCACACTGTGCTCACTGCATCAGTGAAAACCACTACTGCACTTCGCACACTATCTGCACTGCCACTATGCAACATCACATGCCCACTAGGGCTCACTTTGCAGCAGTGAAACACATCTCACTGCCCACTGCTGCTCACTATCAGCAGTGAAACACATCTCACTGCCCACTGATGCTCACTATCAGCAGTGAAACACATCTCACTGCCCACTGCTGCTCACTGTCAGTAGTGAAACACATCTCACTGTGCACTGCTGCTCACTGTCAGTAGTGAAACACATCTCACTGCCCACTGCTGCTCACTGTCAGTAGTGAAGCACATCTCACTGCCCACTGCTGCTCACTGTCAGTAGTGAAACACATCTCACTGTACACTGCTGCTGACTATCAGCAGTGAAACACATCTCACTACTCACTGCCGCTCACTGCCAGCAGTGAAGTATATCTCACTGCTACTCACTGTTCACTGCTAACTTCCTACCGATCAAATATTAAGGCATGTACACAATGCAAAAATAATATGATTGCGATAATATTAAATTTTATCAACCCTTCTTTTTTTATGTCCTGAAATTTGGTCAAACATTGCTTTTATTTTTCTATGGGAATTTAACATGGGGTGAATGCAGTTAGAGGAGCTGGAGGAGGAGTCGAACAATTATTTATATTTTGGAAATTGACTCCGAAACCTGGCTAGATAGCTTGGAAATTTATGTCCACTGTATTACATAAATTACGACTCTTGCAATAGAAAGGCGATTTACTGTCTGATTCACGAAACATGCCCAAATACTACGGCTATATACACAATGCAAAAACAAAATGGTTTAACATCAACTCTCTGAAACATCCACCATTACTTTCAATCTTGTCAGTATTTGTCAATTTGTTTTTCTTCACAGTTATATTTATATTTATTTTCTTTTTAGTCACAAACATACATGTTACATAATAGGAAATATATACACGTGTAGTCACTGGAGTGTACATGACAGCATGGTACACTCCACTTTATTCATTCAGTTTCTTTATTTCAAAATACTTGAAGATTGTACTTGCAGGCTGTCCATTCACTTTCGGTTCCAAATATATAGGAATATAGGGATTTTTTTCCAAAAATATAGGGATAAATATAGGGATTTTTGCAAACAAAAATAGGGATTTATAGGGATTTTTACAAAAAAAATAGGGATTTATAGGGACAAAACTCAATATTTTCCAATTTTACGGCATGTATGTGTGTACGTAAAGGATTTTTTCGAGTTAAAAATCTAGATTAATGGCCTCCTCCTCCCCTTATAGCCATTCCGTATCCTCTCCTCTGTTTTTTAAATGGTTTACAATTATTAACTTGATTAATTAACAATATAATCTTTTAACACAGGTTGACTAGGAACTAGAAACTGAAACATAGTAGATACCAAAAAGTGCTTTGGTGACACCTGTGTAGTTACAATGTTTTAATATTTCACCGACGAGGAGCAGTTTAACGTCATGCTCAGGACGGTCCTTTCAGGTAAAAAAAGTAATGTTTCCTGTTACCAGGTTCCAAAGACAACTCACAGACTTAAAACACAATGTTACATCATCTCAATCAGCTACCGGTAAACTAAGGATGGCAAATTTTTTAAATGTTTGCTGAAAATACAGAATTACACATCTTACAATGAGATAAAAAATGATCCAAACAAAGAAAACTGGTAAATACGATCATAATTTAGTCAAAAGCATCTCTAACCTTGCACTGTGTTTAGAATAAACCAGTAAGTTGAATATCAGACTTGATTTTAAGCATTTTACAAAAATTAGTTACTGATTTTTGAAAAATATAGGGATTTATAGGGATTTTGGGAAAATATAGGGAAAATATAGGGATTGCCAAATTTATAAGAATTTATAGGAATTTATAGATAATGGACAGCCTGTACTTGACATAAAGCAGCCGGATCAGCTCAGTAGATCGGCACACCCCGGGTTCGATTCCCACCTCTGCCGCTGCGAATGATCGATTCGGCGTGTCCTTGGGCAAGACAACTTCGTGCTAGCCTAGTCCTATTGGACGTGGACTTAAATAGTCGGTCCCGACATGCAAGGTCATCGAGCCAGTGCCGTCGTTAAATCCAAGCATTTACATTTACATTTTTGCAAGGTCATCGAGCCGTCGTTAAATCAAAGCTGTGTCTGAGCTGAGATACGCAGCATTCGCTGTCAATTATATTTGAAATTGGACCCAATGTTGAGATGAGGGCCCTTACGACGTATTCACCGAGCCTACACCCATATCAACATGTACATATCACATCTATAGCACAGCTCAGGCTCAGACAATCAAATTACTCGATTGCGAGTTGGCATTGCAATTAGATGTTCAGACACGTTGATAATACGCACACGATTAACGCAAGCAATGGCATTCGGCGAATTTCGGATTTCATCGGTATAACTACATATGATATGAATATGTATGTAATACCGATGAAAGCCGAAACACGCCGAATGCCTGGCAACGCAAGCGGTTGGGTAGATCCTGTAATGCTGCGGAGTGCTAACAGATTTGGAGCTAGACTGGTAATGAGAATTGTTTTGGCCGAATACGTACTGACTGATAACGTATTGCTGTATCAGTCATTGACCTCATACGAATATCCGGGTTACAAGAAATTGAAAAAATTACGTTTCATTGGTCGAACGGCGTCACATGACGCTACCGAATGACATCAGTGGAATGACGTCACGGAAGCAAGTTCGAGTTCTTTTCAACAATCAACAACGTTATAATGCTCATTACGTAGCCTCAAACGTTACCTGATACATAGAATATCATGCTCGGCTCGGAAACGGTAGGAATTCCTCGGCAAGCCTCGAATTCCTACGCGTTTCCTAGCCTTGCCTGATGAACTTCACTAGCCTGGTATTCTCTATATACCACACCGACCACAGTCAGCAATACACAGCCACAAATCTGCGCGTATTTACACATGTAACATGTGGACTAACATGTATTTTACGGCCGCCATAAATCTTCACCTGTCCAATCAAATTGCGCCTAACATCCGATAAATGGCTATTGAACATTAATTGTCTGGTCTTCAATTACATTAATGTTGGGATCAAAGTATTTTCAATCCAGGTTAATTATTCGCGACTTACGTGAGTAATATACGCTGGGCCGACGGCTGACAAAAGAGACCTTAAGACAGTTGCCGCCAGTATACATGGAAAAGGTTTTCAACTGACATAGATGTCAATGCAAAACTGAAATTGTGTTGTAGCAAATAAAACGTTGATCTATTTTAAGTGTTCAATACTTTTAAAATGATAATGATACAAATGTTAATGGAATGCAGTTCACATTAGATTGCACGAATGGATACCAGAGGCCCGTTTCACTAAATTTTGTACGACTAAAATGTTCGTAAGTGAAAATGTAAGATCGTCTGGAAATTTCAATTGATGGATTTACATTTATGAAGCATAGCTTAATAAATGTAAATCCAATAATTCAAAATTCAAAATTCTTCGTTGTTTAACGTTGTTATTGTAAGGAGACATGGATTTTTTTTATTAATTCGTTCCCACGAAATAAAAATTCGTTCCATCAATTTAACAATTCGTTCTCTCAAATTAAAAATTCGTTCCCACGAAATGACAATTCGTTCCCTCAGTTTAACAATTCCTTCCCTCGAATTAACAATTCGTTCCCTCGAATTGACAATTCGTTCCATCAATTTAACAATTCGTTCCCTCGAATTAACAATTCGTTCCCACGATATAACAATTAGTTCCCACGAATTAACAATTCGTTCCCGTGGGAACGAATTGTTATTTCATGGAAACGAATTGTTAATTCGTGGGGACGTTACATTGAGGGAACGAATTTTTAATTCGTGTGAACGAATTGTTAAATTGAGGGAACGAATTGTTATTTCGTCGGAACGAATTAATAAAAAAAAAAAATTCTACGCCCCCTGCGGGGCTCCGTATTATTGTGATCACAATCTGAGTTGCCCCTTCTGGAACCTCTCTAAAACGAACAACGGAGTAGTTCTGCAATCATACTTTCATTAACACTCAATCGATCGTATAGTGGATTTAATGGGAATTAACCTAATTCTCAGAGTTCCGGGTTAGCAACCGTGTCCAGACTATCAAACGACGCCCCAAGGCGAGCCGGCGTGGGTCCAACCTTACAACCAACCCCAACCTGAGTGTACATGTATACCGCTAAGCTAGCAATTTGTACACTGATTAGACAGCCGATTCGATTCGGCTTATATTGAAGGGTGGGAATTGGCTCTAACATCTTCCATACCCGGGAATTAGCCTCTACGGATGACATTTACATGTAATGCTATTGCATCCGAATTACCAGATAGAACTGGTCCCCGTTGATGTGTGCTTTTCTAAATATTATTATGCACTCAGTAATACTGGATTTAAAATCTGAGGAACAGGTCATATCGTTATACAATGTAGTCAACTATTGTGTCCAAATTTTGAATATCTCCCGATTCGTTAGTCGGATCATTACCAAATTTCGTCACATCGATGAAAAAGTCATGGCCCTGTGTAAAGTGGTTTAATTGAAGATATGTGATGATACTAGGACTGCTGGCTTATTTCAGGCTTCTGGAAGTTTCAGTACTTGTTATTAAACCACTTTCCACAGGGCCATGATGAAAACCACTTTTTTGATTGTTTATTTATTTTTTTCAAAACAGATCCAGATATGCCCCTATGTCAGTTTAGTATGGAAGCATCCATGTGCCAATGCTACAATATTTATTTGTTATTATCTCCTAATTAGGACCTACTATCTCCTAATTAGGACTTACTATCTCCTAATTAGGACTTACTATTAGGAGTTACTATCTCCTAATTAGGATTTACTATCTCCTAATTAGGACTTACTATCTGTGTCAAAGCTACAAATGTTTTATGTCCTAATTAGGAGATGCTAACGCCTAATTAGGAGATACTGACTCCTAATTATGAGATGCTAACTCCTAATTAGGCGATACTAAGTTCTAATGAGTAGCTACTGTGTCCTAATTAGGAGATAGTAATTCCTAATTTGGAGATATTATATCCTAATTAGGAGTTACTATCTCCGAATTAGGACTTAGTATCTCATAATTACGTGTCAGTATCCCCTAATTAGAATATAAATATATTTTAGCATTGGCACCAGGACGCTTCCATAGTTACTTCAGTGTATAGTCTAAGTTATAATCATCCGGGATATGCACTGGTCACATGTGTATAAGGGCCTTGTATATGCGGGTAATTACGTATTGTCAACAGCTATTTTGAAAACGTGTTTGCTATTGATCCATTTAAATTTGAAAATGTTAGTTTTATGTTACCCTGTTACCAGGTTACCATCCCTCACGTTTTCCCTAGCAACAATCCCTCACGTACGTACCTCATGAAATCCAGAGAGGAATTCCTTGCATTTTGCAAATATAAAAATAGAAGTGTTCTTCATATTGGCCACACAGCTAGTAACATAAGGTCGTAACTGCTATGCTAAAGCATAGCAGTTACGACCTTATGTTACTAGCAGTAAATTCCATCGATCCGAGATATATTTGTATGTAAAATAATGAAGAACACCTTTTTAATGATATCTTAAGACACTCGTGCCAGTATATCGTGAACGAACATCGATATGGGTATTTAAAGGTACAGGCCCACTCAGTAGGCACAAACTGTTCTTTATATGAATTAAATAAGTGTATAATTAATATATATTTTCGACAAATTATAAAGTATTATAATTGCACATCAACAAATAAATAGGGAGTATACATAGTAATTTCCGTTAACATTTTAAGGAAACACGGTTATGGCACCTGATATCAGTGTGGAAGGTTACGTCTGATATAAAATGTATAATAATGTCAATCAATACGTGGGGTAATGGTGAATGAATGTTTATTTTGCCAGAAAATGTCTCAGATGATGTCTCTGACATAAACAACATGTTGTGCCTACTGAGTGGGACTGTACATTTAATTCCTATACATAACAGTTTATGTCTACTGAGTGGGACTGTACATTTAATTCCTATAAAGAACAGTTTATGTCTACTGAGTGGGAATGTACCTTTAAGTGCGATAATTCAAACCCCGTAAATTCTTAAAATGTGTGTCACAGGCACGAAACAATGGCAAGTTAACAGCTAATGAAATAACTCATTAAATTATTCATAAACTATCAAAACAAGGAAGTTGCATAGAAAGCAAGCCTAAGGACGATTTTCTTGGATCTCCTCATCACGTTAAATGCCAAGGCTACGGTTTGTGATAATCAGTAGCCTCTTTCACAAAAAAAATGCAGAGTATATTTGATATAAAAAACCTGGTACATGTATTCGATACATCAGTGGCAAGGTCGCGTACAGAAATTTCTTATCATCTTATCAGTAGCCTATTTCACCAACATTGCAAAGTATAATTTTCTTGCTAAGTACACTTTGAGGAAGAAATTTTCAATTTAAGGATGAATTTATTAATTTTTATTATGCGGAATTTATTACATTATCACAGCCATTTTGGCTGTGATAATATAATAAATTCGATATAATAATTCTGCATACTTTTAATCATCAAATATATGCAGTCGTTAGTTCTATATGAAATAATGCATTTCGGGAAAAATAAATTATTACTCCCTCAAAGTATACTAAGCTAGATAAGTATACTTTGCAATGTTGGTGAAATACGTTACTGGTACTAACCCGAATTATCTGGCTGTCACACAGGGCGTCTTGACAGTCACACAACTCGGGTTATTTACTTACTGATAATATACCTTTCTGCGCATCGTTTAATCGTTTCAAGTGCCTGCAATCAGCAGGCGCGGATCTAGGATTTCGGGTTGGGGGCGGGGGCGTAACTATTTTGCAATACTTGACTATATTATCGAACGAGCTATGCTCGTTCGATAATATAGTCAAATATTGCAAAATATTCGACTGAGCAGAGCTCGGGATAGCGCTAGGGGGGTCCGGGGGCATTTTCCTCCCGGAAGATTTTGGAAATCTACATCGCATTTCCTGCGTTCTGGCGCATTTTGGAGCACAAATATTGACACTGTCACAGTATGTTTAGACATGATTTTTGATTGAAAACGTTTAAATTTTGAAACAATAAGAAAACGACCGAATAATGCATGGAACACATGGCACTTGGCATGAAACGTGCCTTGTAACTTGTAAAAAATATTTACTCGGCGAATTTTTTTTTTTTGGGGGGGGGGCGCGCGCCGGGTCCGCCCCCCCCTCATGAATCCGCCCATGATCAGTATGGATTATGAGTTGACATTTCAGGTGTCACTGACCTTTACTGAGCAAACACAGCCGTTCCTCAAAGTCTACATGCACACCACATGACACACGTACTTGAATTGTTTACTATAGGAATGAATGGCCTTTTTGTGGAATTTATGGGGTATAAACTTGGAAAAGTCGCGGGAATACTGGACAAATCCGGAAGGACTCTTCCAAGTTTATATCCCCGATAAATTCAACAAAAATGCCATTCAATCCTTATAATTCCAGCATTTGAAATAAATTCATCAAGAAAATGTGTTTATTTTCCGTTTTCTTAAGAATTATTTTAACTGCGCTTGACGGTTACGGAAAGTAGTTCGGCATGGGAGTTTACTGGGATATAGATTTTGGACAGAGACGTGCTACGGACCAATCAAATGTTAGAGAATTGTGTAAATATTTTTGTGCTGGAATTATTGGCAAATATTCATGATATGTCGTTTATTAGTACAGTGCAACCTCTCTACAACAGCCACCCATGGGAACATACAAAACTGGCTGTTGTAGAGAGGTGGCTGTTGTAGGGAGGTTAATGCTGAACTAAATGTTGTCGTCCGCTGTTAATTATTTTTCAATAATTCTCATCAATAACATGCTTTGGCAATATTTTAGAATCATTTCCAATGGAAATGATTCTCAAATGCTGTCAAAACATGTTTTTATTGAGAATATGGCAAAAGTAACAGCAGACAACAAGTTTCGTGCTCAGCAATCTAATGGTTAGATACAGAGGAAATCATCCATTTGGGATATAAAATAGTGGCTGTTATAGAGAGGGTGTTGTTGTAGAGAGGTGACCGTTCGGGGAGGTTCGACTGTACATACGTACTGCATATTCGGATTGTACACCATGTACACCATGTGTGTCACGATGTTAATAAGTGAATTAAATTGTTTTATTGTTTTATTGTTTTGACTTTTTGTTTATGGAGCATTGCGATGATATGAGATCACTTCTCGTTTCCTAGTTAACATAAAGGAAATGATGCGCATGTAAATACATAGTTAGTGACACTGACATGTATTTGCTGGTACGCAGCCTGTTTTTACGTTGTAGAACACGTATTTAAGGAATAACACTATGGGCAGTTGCATTTACTGGAGTATGAAACACATTTGGTCTGTTTTAAGTGCGTGGAGTCCGAATGACTCCACGCAATCTTTAAACAGACCAATGTTTTTCATACTACAGTAAACGCAACTGCCCATTGTTTTATTACTTATATTTACACTGCATTTTCTGAGAGTTTCAAAGATGTAAATATCCAAATACGGCGTAAAAATAGGAATCGTATTGTTTGACGTCGTTTATCCACAATTCATGGAACAGCGACGTTGCCGGTCAATAGCGTGACGTTATGGATAACGACGATGAAGGTCATGCATTTTAACGACGTCAAACAAACTTTAACGAATCAACAACATCGCGCGACCGCACGTGGGGCTACTGTGATGTACTGTGATATAATTCCAGCACAAACATATTTACACAATTCCCTAACATTTGATTGGCCCGTAGTAAGTCTCTGTCCAAAAGTTATATCCCAGTAAACTCCCACGCCGAACTACGTTCCGTAACCGTGAGGAGCAGTTAAAATAATTCTTAAGAAAACGGAAAATAAACACATTTTCTTGATGAATTTATTTCAAATGCTGGAATTATAAGGAATGAGTGGCCTTTTTGTTGAATTGATCGGGGATATAAACTTGGAAAAGTCGCGGGAATACTGGACGAGGCCTTCCGGCCTTCGTCCAGTATTCCCGCGACTTTTCCAAGTTTATACCCCGATAAATTCCACAAAAAGGCCATTCATTCCTATATTAGCCAATGGGATAAAAATAAACAATTGGTGATAAAAAATTACAATTTTCGAAAAAAAAAAAAAATATATTTTTCGAAAATTGTATTTTTTATGCCAATTGTTTATTTTTATCGCCAATTGCGAAAGTGGTTTTTCCAAGTTTATACCCCGATAAATTCCACAAAAAGGCCATTCATTCCTACAATTTATGATTTGCGTTATATGGGAGATTCCATTATGAATATAAGGCAGTGTAAATATTATGTCATAAAGTATCACCATTGTCTTAGCAAATACTTTTAACATCATTATTAATGTATGACTTAAAGGACTATAGCATATTAATGCAATAATGTTATACGTATGTATGTTATAAACGTTTCAAAGTTTGCATCTATTTCAGCCCGTCTCACCTGATTCGACGATGTACTTATAACAATTGGGAACAAATTGTTTTTTTTACGTCCGTACTATTGCATTATGCCCTGTATCTACAGAGTGGCCTGCGATTCTCTTACCATGCGAATTGCAATTCCTGGAGCGCAGGATTGCAATTCGCGTTCCCATTAATTGCAATTGGACCGCAATCGGACTGCAATCATGTGACTGCGGTCCAAAGAGTTGGTTGCGGAATTGCAATACTTATAGCGCAGTTAGCGCTGCGCTCCGATTTTAATTGCAGTTTACGCACCTTTTTTCTTTAAACTGCGAAAGAATGACCGCTTTACGCTGCGCTCTGCGGTCAAACCAGCGGACCGCTCTGCTTGACCAATGCGGCAATAAAATCGAAATAGTTGTTTTTTTCTGACGAAAAGATATATTTTCCTATCTGTATTTAGCCATTTAAAATCCAATAAAATATACATAAATAGTAGAATTAGGTGTATATATTTCACATATTATTAACATTTTGTTTATCGTAATCAGGGATGTCCCGGACGAGTCTTTCCAAACGCAATTTTAGCTTAATCAAGTTTGCCCTCTTGCGTATCAAGGCAACGTAATAGCCGCCTATTGGGAATTTTTTTTGCATTTGAGTTTGGTATAATTTCAACCATTTTTGAATATACTCTATCTGATTTAATGAAATAACCCGTAGCATGACTAGAATCATGTTACGTTGCTTGAACTCAAATTGTTATATCCGCTTTATGTGTGTTCATGGCAGTTAACATTGTTTATGAAATTAGACCAATAACCGGATGGTCTTTAATTTCGACAAAGGAGGAAGAAAGAAGCGCCAGACCTTACTATGGTATGCACGTAATTAAATGAATCGTATATGTATGCAAACAAGCTCCCCACCTGATGCATGAAAAGGTGCTGGTGCCATTTGAGGACCTCCGGCATTTCCAATGTATGACTGTTGATGAAATATATCAACCAAAGTTCAAACACACCATTTTAAGTGATAAACTCCAAGCATGTTGTAATAAGTACATTTTTTGGTCCATTTCTAGCTAGACATACAAAGTATGCCGAGATTTATATATATTTTTGTTGCATTCCGTCCGTCCCATTTGGGTAAAGTTTTCGGGGTACCCATTATGATTACATTGTATCTCTGCATCCATAATTTAAGTCAGATTGACTTGAAACTTCATGTATCATCATCATCCATATTTTCATTATATAGCACACCAATGCGGCCTTGATCGTCCAGGTCAAATCATTTAGAAATTTGCGTTAGTACTCTACAGTAACTTCTCAACAGTTTTGCTGATGAAGCTTATATTTAAGGGTGGGAATTGGCTCGAAGACCTTCCATACCCGGATAACAGTTTTGCCAATTGCTCAATATTTATACATATGATACATTAGTTGCGAACACGTAACTGCTCTAAGCAGAGTTACGAATCCTTCCATAGGATAATTACAGCATATGTTATATATGTTTCCACAAAACTTAAGGTCAGTATTATGTTAATTAGGACCATATTACAACAGTTTTGTAATAAATTTAAAGATATAGATGGCATTGTGTGTAAAATTAACTTAGCATCTTAAAATGACCCGGTCAGTGGCAACCGAAATCTAAATGTAAAATATATATTGGGGTCCAGTTACTGAAAATGCTATATTTAATCTTCTAGACCTACCACAATGATAACAATTGTTTAAGAATTTAGACCAGTTTGTTTTGCTTTTATAAATTAATGCTAACATTTATCTCTGTTGAAAATTCTAGACAATATGCTGTAATTAACAGCCAAAGTGCGAATCAGATTTGATTCGCTACTCTGCTAGGGAAGCCTATGGAAGGATTCGTAACTCTGCTTATGATAGTATGCAGCAGTTGAATTGAATCAATAACATCGAGCCAAAATAGTACATGAGGGCCAAACCATGTAAATCAGGAAACTATTTTATTTTGCAAATCACACTCCCATCAACCGGTTGTGGCAAGAACGATACACAATGATACCATGAATTATTAAATGACACATATAATCAGAATTGTAGATAATAATGGTAGAGCGACCATTATGAAAATCAGTAGAGATCCG
This sequence comes from Conchocele bisecta, assembly GCA_029237695.1. Lineage (NCBI taxonomy): Eukaryota > Metazoa > Mollusca > Bivalvia > Lucinida > Thyasiridae > Conchocele > Conchocele bisecta. The sequence continues at coordinate 3,735,456 of CM055275.1, read as the reverse complement.
AAACGGTAATGCAGCTATGATTATCCAAGCCAGTGGGCCACTATCTTTAAGTACATTTACCTTGTATGCATGTTTGGGCTTTGGAGCCTTCCGAGGCAAGTTCTGCAGTGCTGATTGATGCTTGTAGAAGAAGAGCCGCCCAGAGGAGGACAGCTCAATCGATGTCTCATCTGTGAATATGACGTTGGCAAAGGTCTCCCTCCGAAGTAAGGCCTCCAGGCACCAGTTCAGTCGGAAACGCTTGTTGACGTGGGAAATGAGCTGGCAATACTTCATCCGTCGTGACTGCCAGCCCAACGATTTCCGGAAGTACTTCAACCTGCTGATGGAGATGTGCAGCCGGAAGGTAGTGTCAAAGCGTTTCTGGAGGGCTCTGGGTTGTCCTCCATCCACATGTCCAAGAACTGGAGGTGTACGTCTGTGACCTTTTGCTGGGCTGGCATGTCACTCTTACGTTGTCTGTCAAGAAATCAAATAGAAATGTGTTACTATTATATCAATTTCTTCCCGACAGTGTGGAGTGATTGGCAGATTATTAACCACATTCTGAAATGCCTGCTTACTATTTTCCCATGTGAATCATTTCCAAGAAGATACAACTATTCTGGAATGTACCAACTCAAATGTTAACGTATTTCTTGAAAACTATTTATCATGTTTATTCTGTGAACATATTTTTTGTTGTGCAATGATCATACTTACGGTAATGAGATGTGGATAAAAATGCAGATTTTGGCAATGCACATGATGCATTTAATATATATAAACAATGTAAAAATAGTTTGCATCACCTGCATAATAATTACATCCAGACAGCGTCGACACTGTCAGTAAATCAATTATTACTGAATGATTATATCTGTATAAATGGCAGTTGTAAATTGTAATTATTAACTAGAATATATGGATGATAATTGATGATTAATAAACATAACTATATGAAGTTTCGACTCAATCTGACGTACGGTTGCTGAGATTATGGGTATGCCAACGTTCCTCCGGAAGATTCCCGTAACAAATAATTAACTTTCGCCGGTACTGTTTTTTTTAGAGATTTTGGGTATTCCGAAGCAAAATGACGTAACCCGGAGGTGAGAGTTATGGGATTACGTATCACGATACGGCTGGAATATATTGTAATAAACAACTGTTTGCTAACGGTAGGCGACACAAAGACATGTTCCGGTCAACTGTTTTTGCCAGTGGAAAATTTATGAAAATGCTTTCGTAAACATCGCCACGTGACATTTGACACGCATACATGTGGCAAGTTCATGACCTCCTGTCCATGGTTTAATTTGATTGGTCGCGTATTATTGTCGAAGGTAGAATTGTCCGAGCGGATTTAGGTCAACATGGTTTCCCAAGTTTAACGATTAATTAATGGGTAACTGATATGATTATGGACTAAGTAGCCCCAATTCTCATGTATTCGTGCAATCTCATTGATTCGTGCCCCTAGAAAACAAGTGAATAAGCATATTCTAAGAATAGTGTTAATTGAAAATGAACTTAACACAGTTGTTCATGTTGTTTCCCATGGCTTTATAAGCTACAGTTACATACAGTTGTGATTTACCACATATTATGTGATTTTTCTTCATACTCCCTTAATCTGAAGGGGGTCTGTTCGCAAATGATGCATACAATGTGATATATGTTGATTTCTAGATGAATCTGGACTTCACCATATTTACATTTGATGCATCTAGGCAGCAACACTTCTTTATTGTATGAATGATCAAGGAATGTCGCTCAAATGTGCAGAAAGTTGTAGGGCACGAACCTGATGAGAAGTTTCAAGATCAATTAGGCGACTTGGGTGGGTTAATTCTAGGGACTCAGACTTGCATACACAACACTTTTGGTGAATTCCTTATGTGCACTCATAGTCAAGTGTTTGAACTTTATGTTGATGTATACATTTTCAGGAATTAATCAGAATATAACACACAATATGAATGTATGTACTTAGGGGCACGGATCCATGAGAATAGGGACTAATTATGAAATATTGTGTATTACATGTAATGGTATATAATCATTATGTCTATCACCCTGTACGCAAATTAACGCAAATATGTACCGGTACGCATTTATTGGCGCATTTATGACAAGTGTGTAAATAAACATCGATTTTGAAAACCGCTATTATGTGGCATACATGTAGGACCGACTCTAGTCTATTAACAGCGATTAATAGACATGGAATTCTAGTCTAGCGCCAACGGTGAGGTCCTCTCAAAGACACCAGAACCGCAAATTACATAACGTCTAGTAGTGGTGAAGACGGGGATGTGGAGAGAGGGTGGAGAGAGATGTGACGTTGCCTTGGTCTCTAGATTTGTATTAAAATTTTACCATTTACCATGGCATGTTTACCAAATTTTATGCCAGTTCAAGTTATCTGTGAATCATCCCAGTCGTCAAAACCCTGTTGATGAAGCCCCGCACACCCTGTCGTGTTGTTTGATAACCGTGAACGGACTTCAAACTTCTACATATCTCCGATACACTCTGACCAAGACCATGGAAATGAATAATTTCATTCTTCATTTCTAACGAATACATTCTGCCAGTTGACGCCATGTTGGATTGTTGGAAAATGGGAGCGCACTCGTTTCAGACCGGGTGTGTAAAGTGTTTACATCGAAAATAGAAATGAAACGAATATTTCGTACATGACTTTGTTGTTGTTTTTTTCTGCCAATTTAGGCGGCGGTATGTAGGTATCATGGACGTAAACATTTTTTAATTTAAATTCCACCTACATCAGGCTGTTTTTGTCGATAAACTAAAGGAAAATATGCGAAAATAGCCTGTTATTGGAATCCATCGGTACGGCGAAACCTTGACCGCTAGACCGCAGCAGAGACCGCGTTTGGTACGCGTAACGCTAAGTTTTTACCGCAAATAGCGAAAGAATTACCGCACAAACGGTATCGCGAAAGAATGACCGCACAAACTGGACCGCGAAAGAATGACCGCAAAAACGGGACCGCGTTTGGACCGTAATTAGACTGAAATTTCAAAGGTGAAGAATTGCAATTCAAGGACCGCTGGACTGCAATTCTTGGTAAGAGAATCGCAGGCGGGAGTGTATATTAAGTATTCACCTTATAAGCGGTGCATGTATATGCAGTTTAGTTTTAGGCTATTAATACGTGTACATGTTCCGTTTTGAACTGGAAATAAATTGAGTAATAAATATGTAATATTACATACCGAGACTCTAGCTGTCAGTATTGATATAATTGTTGTACCATCAATTGTAATCTGTCATTTCTATCGATGTCTTGTTTACACTCACTGTCTGTTCCACGTTTTGCGGCCGACGAACTTTTGGCTATTAAACACATTACAAAATAGTTAAAAGTAAGTACTTTTTTTATCAATAACAAAAAGGTCAACCTCCCCAAAAAAATTATTTTATGAAATTCCATCAAATATTGATTTTATTGCGAAAAAACGATTTTCCTATGGAAATTTAACATGGGGGCTAAAAATAGATTTTTTTTAAATATTTTTTTATTTGTGGACCTATTTTCAAAATCTAACTTGTTTTATTAGTTACATCATTTTCAAGCTATCTCGACAGGTTCAGGATAAAAAAACGAGAAATTTTGGAAATTCAATCCCCATGTTAAATTCCCATAGCAATATCGTTTTTTCGCAATCAAATCAATATTTGATGGAATTTCAACAATACGTGGAACAGACAGTAGTTGCCTGACACTATGGCGAGCCATAAACTGTTACCCCTCCCACGACTTAGGCGTTACAGTTGTATGTAGATACGTAGGAATGAAAGATAAACAAGTTTCGTTTTTAATATATGAACCAGGGGCCCGTATCACTAAGCTTCGTACGACTAAAATATTCAATTCCCATAGGAAAATCTTTTTTTCGCAATAAAATCAATATTTGATGGAATTTCATCAAATAATTGTTTTTGGGGAGGGTGACGTTTTTGTTATTGATAAAAAAAGTACTTACTTTTAACTATTTTTTAGATTGAATGTGCTTAATAGCCAAAAGTTCGTCGGAAGCAAAACGTGGAGCAGACAGTAAGTGTAAAGAAGACATCGATAGAAATGACAGATGTGCTCGATTACAATTGATGGTACAACAATCATATCAATACTGACAGCGAGCGTCTCGGTACATGTACATGTAATATTACTTACATATCGACTATATTGTTGGTCAGAGGTTGGTAAGTGATTTGAATACCTGCTGAGAAAAGGGACCTTTTACGACGGCGACCGTAGCCCACATCAGTCTACACATTTGCGTAATTTGATTAGGGGATACGTTGGTCGCATGGTCGCAATTCAAGTTATTATTGTCACCGACTAGCAGAATTTCATCAATATATCGACCGAATAACTACAAATGGTGGCGATAATCTGTACCGGTCACTCATACATGTAATGTACATACATTGTTTTATCAACCAGCGACCCACGCGAGTAGCGAGAATCAGTTGGTGCAGCCGGGATATACATGTATTTTTACTAAAGGGTTTTGTTAATCCACTGGGAATTTGAATTTCCGAGAGGTATGAATTGAAGACGGCCGATTTTTATGTTTTCTCTAGGGACTGTCCTCACAAGTTCCCACTCCACCTGCCCCTCTACTCAGACAAGGAACAGATGCAGTGACATTTCAATCGTTTCAAATGTTTTAAACAAAAATCCATGTCCCCGATTTTGAGCAATCTTTGTTGGAGTTGCTCAGATTTAATGACCCCGACATGTAGGTGAAACATGGCAGAAAATCTTCGTACGACACTTTTTATCGTACGAAGATTAGTTAAACGGGCCCCTGTACCGTGGGGCGTTTACTTGGAATTCGGTTTATTGCAAAAGAGGAAAGTCTACTAAGTTCCCTCATTTGCAAATGCATATTATAGCATTTACTTGTGTTGTGTTTTTTTTTACATTTTCCGACACCCTTGGAAAAAGCTAAAACTCAAAGAGTTTGAGTTTTAGCTTTTTCCAAGGGTTTCAGAAAACGAGAAAAACGGCATAAATAAATGCAAATATGCATCTGCAAAAGAGGAAACTTATGACTCAGCTTCAGAACCAGTTTATTCAGTCATGGCTCACCAGCATCGATTCATCTTCACGTGGAATTACGTATAGAATCTTTAAAACAGAGTTTGGATTAGAAACATATTTAATTAATCTCACGGAAAGGTTAAGAAAAACATTGACCAGATTTCGAACTTGTAATCATAGACTGGCGGTCGAAACTGGTAGATGGACAGGTGTGCCGAGAGCAAGCAGGGTCTGCAACAAATGTGGCGCTGGTGCTCTCGGTGACGAGTTTCATTTCCTTTTCGAGTGCCGCTTCTATAATGAAGTGCGAAAACGGTATATCAAGCCATTTTATTTTAGAAGACCAAATATTTTAAAATTCGCACAGCTATTTGAGAAAAAATCTGGAAAGCAATTAAGAAATTTAGCTATTTTTTATAAGAAATGCTTTATGGTTATAATGACTAGTGAGCTTATACATATGCATTTTGTATTTGTACCCATCGTTGTATTATGTAATCTATTGTAACCTCGTGTGTCACATATGTGGCTTAGAGTGAATAAAATGTATTTAGTATTATACTTTCCTCTTTTGTAATAAACTGAATTTTGTTATTCAACGCATTTGGTCTGTTTTAAATGAGTGGAGTCCCAATGACAGACCAAATGTTTTCAGTATGACAGTAAACGAAACAGCCCATGGTTTTATTATGTATGCCCCAGTCGCACTGTCAGGTATTGAGGGCTATGTATTAATACGCATTTAAAATTTAGTAAACCGACAATATGCGTATTACATGCACAGCGTAATAAAACGTATTTGATATGGCTATATAATGATGATTACTCCCGCCACGTTTGTTTTGGACATGTGCAAAATTAACCTGCGGTTTCGTACTAAGCATCTAGTACGTTTTCATACGGTTTTAAATGTGTAGTACGATCTAGCCCTTAATACATGACAGTGTGACTGAGACATAATCCCTGACACTCCCTAGCAATCCCTAGTACAAGGTGTATGATCACGTGGTACTAACAACAACAACAACAAGTACAGAAACTTCCAGAATCCATCCGATTAAAAGTACCTATTCCTTTATATTGTCCTTATTACGTAACGGATTTTGATGAAATATGGCGCATCAAACGCGGCTTGTTAAGCTGCATTTGGTGGTCTCGTCGGTTTTGCGAAGAATCGATTTCGACACGGAAATTGATACTTCGCAAAAACGACATAAGTCTGTGCCGAACTCCATGGACCACCAAATGCAGCTCATGAAGACGCATTTGCTGCGCCATATTTCATAACAATCCGTTTCATATTAAGGAAAATATCAAATAATACTTTCAAGATTTCAACACTTCAGCCACTGTTGTTGTTGTTACATGTATAACCACGTGATCATGCACCTTGTAGTATAAACGGGACCGTATAAACGTACTGAATCGTAGTAAAACGTAGCAACAATGGCCGACACCTAGTAAAACTTACTAATCCCTAGTGAAATCGTGACAATGAGCCGCTTGATACCCGACCTGTCACTTGTCAGACGGGGCGATACGTATTAAAACCGTGGAAAACGTAGTGGAAACCTACTAGCAACCTAATAAAACCTAATACCGCCTCAAAACGTCGTTGATATTAATGACGTTTTAACGCAATGTTTTGAATGGGCGCTTTCATTATATTATGAATTTACGGAAGGTTTACATATTTTGAAATCAATGACATTTGAAAACAAGAATTTGTTGTATCGTGTTTGTTTCAAACATCGATTATCACATATTTGATAATGTTTCTGTATTTACACAGCACATGGGCAATGTATTGACATGAGGATGTGATAACACGGTTAGATCACGTTCGTCCGCATGTACGATCGATAATCCACTCGCTAAAGCTCGCGGATTATCTCCTCGTACATGCGGACGAACTGTGATCTAAGTGTGGCCTAAATGGTACAATGTGCATAGACAGAAAGCCCGTGATCAACTTCCCGCCGTGGATGGACTCAGTGACGAGAACACTCGCATTCGTTCACGAGCTTTCTCGCTCGAGGTGTGCGTCTAGGAAACCGCGAACTGTTATACAAATTTTGTCGCTGTGATTTGAGAAACGGTGCTTCTGATATTTGTGACCAGTGTAGATCATGGTAAACAGTGTAGATCATGCTAAAACAATGGTAAACAAATGCAAAAAGTGTGTTTATTTTATTACGGAGAATCACACCGCCTGCCTTCCGTTTCACGATTTACTCTGATCAGGATATACATGCAACATGTGTGGGTGGTTGGTTGGGCGAACGCGACGACGTAAATTAACGGTAGGGCTTCCTCCTTATATGAATCACGATTTGCCTGGTTTTGCAATGACGTACGTTTTTATCTTTGTTACCTGGGAGTTGAATTGGGTTATTGCCCATTATAAAAGTAGTAAGATTATTGGTGATCCCACTGCTTTTGGGAGGGGGCCAAGTGATTCTGGTTTGGCGACGACATGGCATCAGATCAGGATTATTCTGATTTCAGGGCTGAATATATAGTTTGTTTATTGTAAATATTCTGTTCTGATTTTGGGAGTTTCCCCCTATGTGTACATGTACTTGAACATGTACATGTACTTGAACATGTACATGTACTTGAACAGGTAATATATGGGATTTAGTACTAAACCCATTGACCTGGCCTTAAATGACCTTAGCTTTTCATAGGCCGTTACCCCCCAATAAACAAACAAACTACACTCAACAAAATAAATTAAATACAGGCCTATGCTGGATCGCTGGCCTGTGCTATGGTGTCGAACTGCATACCCGCTTGTATATTAAAAAATACGATGGAAATACAAATGAGTGCGAATTGACCAATTTGAAAACCGCAATGAGAGCAAATTGACCAAAATGATAAATAATTGAAATGCGAACGAATTGGCCAGTAGCCTATTTCACCAAATTGCAAAGTATATTTATCTTTCTAAGTACACTTAGAAGGAGAAATTTCCAATTTAAGGATACATTTATTAATTTTTATTATTCTGAAATTTATTACAGTATCACAGCCAAAATGTAATAAATTCATAATAATAATTATGCACACTTTTAATCATCAAATATATGCAGTCATTAGTTCTATATGAAATAATGAATTTCGGGAAAAATAAGTGATTTCTTCCTCAATGTACACTTTGCTATTTAAGTATGCTTTACTAATTTGGTGAAATATGCTACAATTATATGTTTCATTGATGGATTGGTGAGCAGTGCAGATCCTGATCATCCTGTACGGATGAACAGGCTGATTTATGTCTACACTGGTCGCAAAACCCATACACCTCATTTCTCCGGTCGCAACCACATTGTAGTGTTTACTTTATTTCAGTCAAAATAAAGATTGAACACATTCCAGACATGCACAACAATGCATATAGTACATAGAGAAAACACACAATTTGAATTTTAAAATGTTTTATGACGTCATACAATACCGCAGTCTCGTTTTGATTGGTCACCTTGACAAACAATAACACGAGACTACCACATAAACACACGCAGCATATCCTCGAGGGTGTATACAACAATGTTTCGCATTTTAACAATACATGTGTAATAAAGCAAAGTAAAACAAATAAAATGTCAAGGATTTACTATGACCTACCGTTATAACGCAATGTACCTATTACTTTTGAAGTTCGTTTTCATGTCCGCTTAATGACGGCGGTCAATGAATGATCAAAGTCGTCCCTGTGTTCGCTCGCCCTTCGTACATACTTTGCAAATCATTGCGCCTTTCGCGACAAAGGTGCACTGCAGATTAATTAATCATGTGACATGATGTTGACACGTTCTGGAAGCAATAAAGTGCACGTGACCACCATAAAGGATGATTGTTATTGCGGTACACCTTATCTGTGAAAAACCAGGCTTATTAACAGGAAGTCGCCAAAATAAAGTAGGTTAAGTCATTTACCAGACTCAGAAAACCATATGACCACAAAAAGGCTATTCATTCCTATAATGAAAACCATATGTAAACAAAATCACACGAACATCATGATTTGTATTGGTCTCAAACAAATGTCAAATATCTTTGCACATTTCCAGCACGATTTCGAACGAGTATACCATTTCAAACGGCGTTTTCGTTTTATGTTTTAAACTTTATTTATTTTACAACGATTACAAACGAGCGCGAGAACACTTATACAAATTAGTTCTTTGGCACAGATGAAGGCGTATGGGCGGTCATTAATGGGAGAAACCGGAGTACCCGGAGGAAACGCATTTGTCCGATCTGGCGACCACCATACCACCTCATATACATGTAGTTCCCCAGCCTACGATCGAACCGCGATCAATGGTGAGAAGCGCACGTTTTCGATATAAAGTGTCATCAGTTGAATTTACTGAGGATTTGGTATGACTAACTTAGAGGCGTATAGGTGCGATATAGAGAATAGTAGGTTAGTGCCGTGAATGGGAAAAAATATCCGACAAGGCTGAAGAATTTCTTTATTTCTCATCAGATGTATATGTTGTGACCACTCATTTGAACCGTCTCGCCGAGACGGTTCAAATGAGTGGTCATAACATATACTTTGGTTCAGAAATAAGGAAAATAGATAGAGAATAGTAGGTTAGTGCCGTGAATGGGTAAAATATCTCGCAAGGCTCAGGAAACGGGATGGGCGAGGCTCTACTCTCACCTGAACAAATCATATTTTCGACAGATTATAAAGTATGATAATTGCGCATCAAAAATTAATTCCAGAGTATACATAGTAATGTCCGTTAACATTTTAAGGAAACACTGTTATCGCCCCTGATATCAGTGTGGAAAGTTACGTATAAAATGTATAATAATGCCAATCAATACGTGGGGTAATGGTGAATGAATGTTTATTTTGCCAGAAAATGTCTCAGATGATGTCTCTGATATAAAGAACATTGTGTGCCTACTGAGTGCGCATGTACCTTTAATGAGTGATCGTGAACTAACTACTCCATATATTTGATGATTAAACATATGCATAATTATTATACGGAATTTATTACATTATCACAGCCATTTTGGCTGTGATAATGTAATAAATTCCGTATAATAAAAAATAATACGTTTATTCTAAAATTGAAAATTTCTCCCTCAAAGCCAAAAATGGATGCAGCCTATGCTCAATAAATATAAATTCAATAATTGTTTACAAGAAAACATTGTTAGTGTGAAATTTACAGACTATCATAGGTTTGCACTTACGAACATTTTAGTCGTAAGAAGTTTAGTGAAACCGCCCCCCTGGTGTTTTCAGGGTAAGGTATAGAGAATACTAGGCTAGTGTCTTTTGATATCAAGTTTATCAGGCAAGGCTAGGAAACGCGTAGGAATTCCGAGGCTTGCCGAGGAATTCCTACCGTTTCCGAGCCGAGCCTGATAAACTTGATATCAAAATACACTTACCTGGTATTCTATTTATCAGGTAACGTTTTATGCTCGAAAATGACATTAGATGCGTCGTATTCTATGGACAGAACGCGGACTTGTTTACGTTGCGTCATTACACTGACGTCATTCGGCAACACATTTAAAAGTGTTTTTCTTTTTTCAGTTAGAAGTTCACCTTGTTTGTCAGGCAACACATTTAAAAGCGTTTTTCTTTTTTCAGTTAGAAGTTCACCTTGTTTGTCAGGCAACACATTTAAAAGCGTTTTTCTTTTTTCAGTTAGAAGTTCACCTTGTTTGTCAGGCAACACATTTAAAAGTGTTTTTCTTTTTTTCAATTAGAAGTTCACCTTGTTTGTCAGGCAACACATTTAAAAGTGTTTTTCTTTTTTCAGTTAGAAGTTCACCTTGTTTGTCAGGCAACACATTTAAAATGTGTTTTTCTTTTTTCATTAGAAGTTCACCTTGTTTGTCAGGCAACACATTTAAAAGTGTTTTTCTTTTTTCAGTTAGAAGTTCACCTTGTTTGTCAGGCAACACATTTAAAAGTGTTTTTCTTTTTTCAATTAGAAGTTCACCTTGTTTGTCAGGCAACACATTTAAAAATGTTTTTCTTTTTTTCAATTAGAAGTTCACCTTGTTTGTCAGGCAACACATTTAAAAATGTTTTTCTTTTTTTCAATTAGAAGTTCACCTTGTTTGTCAGGCAACACATTTAAAAATGTTTTTCTTTTTTTCAATTAGAAGTTCACCTTGTCATTTAAATTTTTTTTTAAGTTCACCTTGTTTGTCAGGCAACACATTTAAAAATGTTTTTCTTTTTTTCAATTAGAAGTTCACCTTGTTTGTCAGGCAACACATTTAAAAATGTTTTTCTTTTTTTCAGTTAGAAGTTCACCTTTTAAAAATGTTTTTCTTTTTTTCAATTAGAAGTTCACCTTGTTTGTCAGGCAACACATTTAAAAATGTTTTTCTTTTTTTCAATTAGAAGTTCTTGTTTGCAGGCAACACATTTATATGTTTTTCTTTTTTTCAATTAGAAGTTCACCTTGTTTGTCAGGCAACACATTTAAAAATGTTTTTCTTTTTTTCAATTAGAAGTTCACCTTGTTTGTCAGGCAACACATTTAAAAGTGTTTTTCTTTTTTCAGTTTACCTAGACATTGGCCACCGTGGCTGCATGCATGGGACAGAGAATGAATATACACTAACAAATGTGTGGCATATGAATTTCATATGTTTTTCATATGAATTTCATATGAACATTTCATTTGCAAATGATATAAAGTGAGCCGATATGCAATTCATATGCAAAATCTTCATATGCATTTCATATGCAAATCATATGAACCTCATATGCAAATCATATGAATTTCATATGAAGACTCATCTACAATGCTTTTGAATCTATACAAATTTCATATGAATTGCATATGTAACATATGAAGTTCATATGCAAAAGTATTTATATGAAATGCATATGAAAAGTCTTCATGAATTTCATATCGGCTCTTTTCATATGCAATTCATATGCAATTCATATGCAATTCATATGTTTTTCATATTTTTTACATATGAACATCATATGAATTATTTTCATACGAATTGCACATTTGCTGTGCATGATGTTAACTACTGTCTGTTTCACGAAAGCTGCCCAAATTTTACGCCCATATAAACAATTCAAAAACAATATCGTTTTCAATAATATTAAATTAAAGGAAAATTTAAGAATGAGCCTTCTTTTTATTTCGTGAAATGTGGTCAAATAGTGATTTTATTGCGAACAAAACTCCGTGAAGATGTCTATGGGGATTTAACATGGGGAAATATTTTAGAATTTCAGAAATACTGGACCGATTTTTAAAATTTAACTTTAGTTTTCTTAGTTACGGATCATTTGCAAGCTATCTAGCTAGGTTTCGGAGACATTTTCCATTTTTTTAAATTTTTGACTCCTCCCACAACTCCTCTACCTCTTTTCCCCCCATGTTAAATTCCCATAGAGAAATGAGTGGGACACAGAGTGGGACACATAATGAATATATAGATGATGACCAATACGAAGTTTCAAGGATATCTGACTTACAGGTAAAGAGATAGAAGGTATGTGAAAAGTTTAACGCAAATTCGGACAAAAACTTTAACGTAAACTTCTAAGTCATTTGACCTTGACCTTGGCGCAGAGGGGCCGCATGAGTGGGACACACACAATGACTATGTGGATGATGACCAATAAGCATACGAAGTTTCAAGCTATTCTGACTTACGGTTACAGAGATAGTAGGTATGTGAAAAGTTTAACGCAAATTTGGACAACAACTTTAATGCAAACTTCTAAGTCATTTGACCTTGACTTTAGGGCACAGGGGCCACATGAGTGGGACACTCAGTGAATATGTGTATGATGACTAATAAGCATATGAAGTTTCAAGTCAATGTGACTTATGACTGCAGAGATACAAGGTATGTAAACAAAATAACGCAAATTTCGGACGGACGGACGCACTCACGCACACACGCACACACACGCGCGCGCGCACGCACGGACATCCGGACGTCATTGTGATCACTATGTCTCGCTTTCCACAAGCGGGCTCGACAAATATATAATAAAACGCTGACCAATTACATGCTGTACTGGTTCAGGCTCTAAACAATTGTGTTATTATATTGTCATATCGAATATATGCAATAAAATTGTGCCCGTGTTTCCTGTCGGTGTGACGGATGATCATGGACTTTTAAACTGTTTCTATTTTCTAATGTACGTCAACATATATTGTGCCAATTAATTTGTGAAGGATGTGTGCGTTTATGTGTGTGTGCGCGAAATTGCTGCTTGCGTATGTGTACGTTGATACTCGCTATGGACACATATACATAAAATGTTAAAGGTACATGCCCACTCAGTAGGCACAACATGTTCTTTACATGAATTAAATAAGTGTATAATTGTGTCACTATTCCAACAGTTCTAAAATTACGAGTGGCCGCTATACAGATATAACGATTTAGTGATATTTGTTTTACTGATAGACTCGCGGTGGTATCAGGCTATTTTCATATGCAAATGGGGCATGCTATTTTTGAATTATTTTACTAATTAAATGCTGACCAGAAAAATTATATTGTCGACATACTATAAAGTATAATCATTGCACATAAAAAATAAATACAGAGATAAATAGTAATATCCCTTAACATTTTAAGGAAACACGGTTATCGCCCCTGACATCAGTGTGGAACTTTACGTCTGATATAAAATGTATAATAATGCCAATCAACACGTCGGGTAATGGTGAATGAATGTTCATGTTGCCAGAAAATGTCTTAGATGATATCTCTGATATAAAAAACAGTTTGTGCCTACAATGTACTGAGTGGGCATGTACCTTTAAATTACTAGTCATCCTTCAAAAATGCTTTGAGTGTCAGAATTCGAATCCCCATGAGGCCGTCCTGTCAGCCTGTTAATTATATGATGCATATTGAACTTGACTGCGCGTAAAAGATGCAATAATGGTGACAGATAATTAACATTAAACTAGTTGATGTGATTGTGACGGACCCAGGTGCATTCAGGTGCACGGAAACAGGTGCAATAAGGTAGTCAGGTACAGTGCAACCTCTCTACAACAGCCCCCATGGGAAGACGCAAAATTGGCTGTAGAGAGGTGGCTGTTGTAGGGAGGTTAATGCTGAATTAAATTTTATTTTCTTCAATAATTCTCAATAAAAACATGTGTTGACAGCATTTTAGAATATTGAGAAAGAATGCAAAATCAACATCAGACGACAATTCTTATGCTCAGCAGTCTAAGGGTTAGATATAGAGGAAATCATCCATTTGTGATATAAAATAGCGGCTGTTACAGAGAGGGTGTTGTTGTAGAGAGGTGGCTGTGCGGGGAGGTTCGACTGTACATACCGGAATCGGTGCATCGCGGTGCAGTTATTTACCAACATAGAGATGCTTTATAGAGAATAGTAGGTTAGTGCCGTGAATGGAAAAAATATCTGGCAAGGCTCAGGAAACGGGATGGGCGTGGCTCTGCCGAGCACATCCCGTTTCTGTGCCGCGCCAGATATTTTTTCCCATTCACGGCACCAACCTACTATTCTATTTATCCCGTCAACACCTACAAATTGCTGTTAAATGCAAAAAATAGTATTGACTGGATATCAAAAATGTTTCACGGCACCGTGTTTCACGGCACATACGCACTGTGTTGACGGGATAAATAAAGGTACACGCCCACTCAGTAGGCACACCATGTTCTTTATATCAGAGACATCATCTGATACATTTTCTAACAAACTAAACATTCATTCACCATTACCCCACGTATTGATTGGCATTATTATACATTTTATGTCAGACATAACTTTCCACTCTGATATCGGGGGCGATAAGCCGTGTTTTTGATGTGCAATGATCATACTTTATAATCTGTCGAACATATTACTTTTTCAGGTGACATATTTAATTAGTATAAAATATCATGCCTCATTTGCACATGAAAATAGCCTGATACAACCGCGAGTCACTATCAGTAAAATAAATATTATTAAATCTATCTGTATGTGGCTTTTGTAAGGAGGTTAATGCTGAATAAATTTTATTTTCTTCAATAATTCTCAATAAAAACATGTTTTGACAGCATTTTAGAATCATTTCCAATGGAAATGATTCTAAAGTGTTGTCAAAACATGTTTTTATTGAGAAAAAAATCCAAATCAACATCAGACGACAATTTTCGCACTCGCAATTTTTAGAACTTGTGGAATACAATGGACATAATTATACACTTATTTAATTCCTATAAAGAACAAGTTTGTGCCTTGTCCATACATTCATAATGGAAACGCCCATTCAACGGAATTCGTTTATATCCCAGTACAATACATTAGACCCACGTGACGTCGTGCCATTTTGTTGATTGGTTAAAGTTCGCGTGATGTCATTAATTTCCACGAGGTTGTCAATAACTGCACAATATTGACACAATTCCAGGAATTGCGACAAAATGACGTAAAACCAGATTATATCAAATAAATTTGTTTGGGGAGGGTGACTTTTTTATTATTGAAGAAAAAGTACTTACTTTTAAATATATTTGATTGAATGTGTTTAATGGTCAAATGTTCGTCTGCAGCAAAATTTGGAACAGACAGTAGTGACTGTTATAGAGAGGTGGCTGTTATTGAGAGGTTGTATAGATGTAGCTGTTGATGGAGGTTTGACTGACCAACAGACCACGTGATCAGTCACCGTGTATATATATACAGTGTATTTGCCCCATTTCTTCGCCAAAATCGAGACATTGCGGAACAGTGGAAATACATCTGACATTTCGATTTAATAACTTGGCGTTAATAGAGTGAGTGGAAGCGCAACAAAACAAGCGTCAGTGACTGGAATTAACCCTTACACCCCTAATTAACTGGAATGGACTGTGATATGTTACTTTTGCAACCAATCCAACCGTCACAAAATGTTTTTCAGACTAGTCCATTTGTGAAAAGGGTGTATTTTTTTGTTCTCAGAAATATTAAAATTACTTTCAAAAAGTGCAGATCCTGATGAGATGGCTCGTTACGAGCCGGCTCATCTGGATCTGCACTGTTTGCATAAACCGCTGTTGCGGGCTTTCATGTTCAAAGGGTTAAGACAATACATTCCGTGATTCGGTATATGTAGATACATGTACGTGCTTGCGTTCGTGCGTCCGTGCATCCGGTCGTACGTCCGGCCATTAGGAACATGCCCACTGTGGATAAAGACAAATAAAAGTTCAACGTTTTAACTGTATACATTGCATACCGATGACTAAGCCCGCGTGCATATATTAACATTTCGCGAGGATTTATGCATCTGTCGACATATTGGTAGTGAACTTCAAAACGCCGAAAATATGATACGGAATTTAGGACACGGAAATACAACCAGGTGCATAATTATAATTATTTGATGAAGTCACCACACGATGTGACTTGTATTTTAAATAGAGCATCTGTCATTTAGTGATTGCTTTGTGATATTTATTAAACGAGTTTACGGACTTCATAAGAAACGAGGCTATGCCGAGTTTCTTATGAAATCAGTCAACGAGGTTAATAAATACATCTGAATGAAAACAGATCATCGTATTGATTGCCTAAGCACATCATGATTCATTGAATATGTACTGATCACCCCACCACCCTCCACCTCTCACCCCTCACCCCACCACCCCACCCCCACAAACCACATCGTTCACTGAAGCTGTACTGATTAACAAACATACTTTCTGGGGCGGTCTAATTTGTATATTTAGTACACTACTCTCAGTTCCACGTTCTGCTGACTGACATTTGGCTATCAAACACATTACATCTAAATAACATTTATGTGTTGGGTTTGTATTTTGTTTGGCTAACTAATTGTCTCGGACTTCAGCCAGATCTGTGTCAACGTAGCAAGCATTGGCACAATCGTATATTAACTTTAGGTCGGTATACGGCGATAGTACCTATGCGCTACCCAAAGCAAGTCAATGAGTGTATCTGCTATTGACAAGCCCTGTAAAGTCGTTCCCTGGTCTACCAATAATAGTGAAATCATAATAGATTATTAGAAAAATACAGCCTGTCCACACGACCACAGAAAGGGTTATAACACAACAAATAGGTGTGTAATAATTGTATGCCAACAACTTTATTACGGAAATTTGATATTATAATTCATTGATAACATAAAACTGTCTACATATATGCAATGTGACTAAATTTAATATTTACCATACAACCAATACACATAGATATGCATGCATTATCAACAATATAGCATTTTAGCTCATAACAGGCTAATTATAGTATCATAACAGGTTGGTAAGTGTACCATGTGGTAAGCGTATATAGTTATAAATATAATAACAACAAATCAAAGGTGCATGGTTATATGGTAAACTAAAAAATATGTATTATCAGCCAGTGTAATTGCCATGCTCTGTATATGAATTATATAAGGTTACCATAGCAACCACTCACAACACAGTAGGTTAGTACCGTGAATGGGAAAAAATATCTGGCAAGGCTCAGGAAAAGGGATGGGCGAGGCTCTACCGAGCACATCCCGTTTCCGTGCCGCGCCAGATATTTTTTTCCATTCACGGCACTAACCTACTATTCTATTTATCCTGTCAACACATACACATGCCTTTAAAATACAAAGAAATAAGCCCAGCAACCGCACATATTCATACGCAGTGAGTAGGTCGTATTGGCAGGATATCAAAAATGTTTCACGGCACCGTGTTTCACGGCACATACGCACTGTGTTAACGGGATAAAATGTGTTTAACAGTCAAAAGTTCGTCGGCAGAAAATTGTGGAACACACAACAATGTAATGAATATGCAAATGAGTTAATTGCAGAAAACAGGTTTGGTGACCAGTGCAGCTTCAACGTATGACGATGTGCTTATGCAATGAATATAATCTAACATTTGTGTTGATTTAATATGATACTTATTAAACAAGCTTACTGATTTCATAAGAAACGAGGCTATGCCAAGTTTACTGATTTCATAAGAAACGAGGCTATGCCGAGTTTACTGATTTCATAAGAAACGATGCTATGCCGAGTTTACTGATTTCATAAGAAACGAGGCTATGCCGAGTTTCTTACGAAATTAGTCAACGAGTTTAATAAATATCATATTAAATCATCACTCATTTAAGATCCACTATTAATATACTGTTTTAATACACTGCGACAGAATGTTCCATCGGCGGCACCATATCTAAATTGCTGATTATCAAATCTACTGAGACACGCCATGCGATTTTGTAACTTCGGACATCTGCGTAATTTCATTAAATACGTTTTCTAAATTTACGATATTTTCATAAATAAAGTTAAAAGTTGACAACATTTTCAGAGTACATGCGGAATTATATTCCGCATGTACTCTGAAAATGTTGTTAACATTTGACGGAATTTACGGAAAATATTGTAAATTTTGTAAAGGTATTTCATGAAATTATGCAGATGTGCAAAATCGCATGGCGTGTCTCATATGTGGTTAGGCTGTACGCAAACTCAATAAGCCAATGTTTGTCACACGCGAGTACTCATGATTCGTCACATTCTTGGTGCGTAGCCGTCAGTTTTACAAGTTAACATTCCCTGAAATATATGACAAAAAAAAGGCTATAAAATTCTAATTAACTGATTTAAATGTTAGCAAACGTCGGTCTTCAAAACATCGGAACACGTAATATACGTTGTTTCCAGATGACTTCGGACCACGTCATACGTTATCTAGAGGATCTCACATGAGTGATGATTTAATATGACATTTATATTACTTTTCTCTGTGTACATGTGGATCTTGTGCTGTCTGCGTTGATAGGAAGTATGTAATGCCGCATAGTCATGGTTGAATATAGCGAATAGTAGGTTTGTGCCGTGAATGGGAAAAAAATAGCTCTAAATAGCTCTATATAATGCTAGCTCTAAATATTGAACGAGGCTATGGCGAGTTTCTTATGAAATCAGTGAACGAGGTTAATAAATACATCTGAATCAAAACAGATCATCGTATTGATTGCCTAAGCACATCATCATTCATTGAATGTGTACTGATCACCCCACCACCCTCCACCCCTAACTCCTCATCCCCACCACCCCACCACCCCCACCACCCCCATCACTCCCACCCCACCCCACCACCCCCACCACCCCCACCCACCACCCCCAACCTCCACACCACCCCACACCCCCCACAATTTTTTTTCACTGAAGCTGTACTGATTACAAAGCGTGCTTTCTGGGGCGTCTCATTTGCATATTTTACATGTACATGTAGTTCCACGTGTTTCTGCCGACGGACATTTGCCTATCAAACACATTAAATGTAAATACTATTTAAATGTGAGCACTTTTTCATCAATAACAAAAACGTCACTCTACCCAGATTGTTTTATTTTGTGAAATTCCATATATTGACTGTATTGCCTCCGAGATAGATAGCTTGTTAATGGCGTAAAATCCAGTATATTCGGATTAATTTAGGTATATAGAGAATAGTAGGTTAGTGCCGTGAATGGGAAAAAATATCTGGGAAGGCTTAGGAAATGGGATGGGCGAGCTCTGCCGAGCACATCCCGTTTCCGTTCCGCGCCAGATATTTTTTCCCATTCACGGCACTAACCTATTATTCTAGTTATCCCGTGAACACCTACAAATGGCATTAAAATGCAAAAACAATAACCCCAGCCACCGCACATATTCATACGCAGTGATTATGGCGTATTGACAGGATATCAAAAACGTTTCACGGCACCGTGTTTCACGGTACATACGCACTGTGTTGACGGGATAAATTGAATACTTGGTGTTCTTTTATACATGATGTTTCCAGCATAGAGAACATATAGAAACACCTATCTTGCTTTCTTTCTATTTTATAGCGATAGCCTTTTTCATTCAATCTTTATTTCCTCCTTCAAGGAGATTTAGCAGAAGTAACATACAATGCTATATACAGTACATGTAGAAAACATACACAAGTTACATGAGTGATAATGTGTATGACGTACTAAAATGGTCTTTAATGTACTACCCTGCATCATGCAGGGTAGTACATTAATGACCCTTTTAGTACGTCATAGATGTGACGAGTGTTGATATAGGTGTAAACCTACATCTGCGTGCTACATATACGTATGTCAGTAGATGGTGCGCCTCGACTGGCCAACTGATCTCGGGACATGTGTGGTAGTTCTAATAGTGGTGATTCTGATTGTACTTTATAGTACGTGTATATGCGCATGTACACATAGTTTGGTATGCCCCGTCTACAGGGCCATTCCGTCGCATCACGTACTACACGTGTCATTGTCACAATCACAATGACTTAATTCTCCATAGAATATCTAGCAATTACACCCTGAACATATTCCGGACAATGTTCGCGATAATTCTAAAAGAAAACATCATCCAATAATGTGGTGTTCGGGTGCTTAATTTAAACAATATTTAATTGTAAGTACTTTTTAATAAATAACAAAAAAATCACCATCCCCAAAACAAATTATTTGATGAAATTACATTAAATATTTATTTTATTGAGAGGAAAAGATTGTAATTTGTATTTTTTTCTAAATAAAAGCACGGTTTGTCAGCATTTTAGAATCATTAAAATGATGTCAAAGCATGTTTTTGAAAAAGGAAAATGGAAAATAAAAAATAAACAGTTGACGACAAATTTTAATTCACCATTTTATAGGTTAATGACGGTCGGGATGATATTACAAAAAACGGGCAACAACTTGTAATTCATTGACATATTGATTTGTTTGACAGGCGGACCGCCTGTCAAACAAATCAATATGTCAATGAATTAAAAGTTTTTGCCCTTGTTTTGACAAATCGGGGAACGAAGATAGATCACCAATGTGTAGACAAAACACAACAAAACATAGTGTTCCTGTTTGTATACCATGTCATGTAATAAAAGTCACCCATTCACCCCTAAACATCTTACATTATAGGAATGAATGGCCTTTTTTGTGGAATTTATCGGGGTATAAACTTGGAAAAGTCGCGGGAATACTGGACGAAGCGATAAAAAATTACAATTTTCGAAAAAAAAATGTAATTTTTTAAGGCCCGATAAATTCCACAGAAAGGCCATTCATTCCGATATATTGGTCAGTAGACACGGAAATCGATTATTTGCAAAAACGACAGCAGTTTGGGCCGAAGTACCGGGATCACCAAATGCAGCTTTACAAGACGCGTTTGATGTTCCATATGTCATCAAAATCCGTTACATAATAAGGGCAAAATATAGGAATATGTACTTTGAATCGAAGGACTTCTGGAAGTTTCAGTACTTGTTGTTGTTGTTGTAACCACGTGATTATACACCTTGATAATGTCGTATCAGGCAGCTACCTGATTCGAATATCTGGGTTACAACACATTTCAAACTGCCGTTTTTCTTGTCTAACTGTGTCACCTGACGTTACCGAATTACGTCAGTGGAATGACGTCACGAAAACTAGTCCGCGTTCGTTTAACGAAAACTACGCCATAATTGCTCATTCTGTCGCATAAATGTTACCTGATAACTAGAATACCAGAGTAGTGTATTTTGATATCAATTCTATCAGGCTCCGCTCGGAAACGGTAGGGATTCCTCGACGAGCCTCGGAACTACTACGCGTATTCTAGCCTTGCCTGATAATCTTGATATCAAAATACACTAGCCTGGGCCCGGTTGTTCAAAACACAAGTTAGCTTAACGGATTGTTAAATCCTTAACGGACTGTTAAATCCTTAACTGAATGGTTAAAATCTCTGTTAAAACAGAGATTTTAACCATTCAGTTAAGGATTTAACAGTCCGTTAAGCTAACGGATGTTTTGAACAACCGGGCCCTGGTATTCTTTATACAACTCTACAAGAGGTACTTTACGAAGGGCGAATAAGACATCAGAGATTACTGATAGCGACGCCCATGTTACTGATAGCGACGCCCAGGTTACTGATAGCGACGCCCAGATTACTGATAGCGACGCCCAGGTTACTGATAGCGACGCCCAGGTTACTGATAGCGACGCCCAGGGGGCCGTTTCACTAAATTTCGTACGACGCAAATTGATAAAAACAATCGTCGTACGAACTTTTTTATTGTACGATATTTAGTGAAACAGGCACATGGTATCCCATTTTCGCTCCTTCTGGCGAGTCTATCGTTCAGTGGAACATGCTTTTATGCTTTTCTTACATCTCTTCGCCATATTTTACTCTTGATTCGCTTTGTTTTTATGAAGAATCATGACTGTGAAATGTAAGAACATTTTTAGTTAACCAGATGAGCTGATTATCATGAAATAATGCCCGAGTGATTGGGTCATACGCTCACTCGTTTGCTTAGCGTATGAACTCAATCACTAATGCATTATTTCATGATAATCAGTTCACCTGGTTAAATAAACGGTACATGTATGTATTTCACTTTCCCAACGTTTTGATTATTGATCTGTCTAGACTGTCTCACTTTCCAAACATGCAAAAACCAGATTGTTTACCAGATATTTATAATGGTGTGTAATATAGAAAGTGAGAACACACCGTTGCCGATAGCGACTTTCAAACAAATATGGCATGCATGCTTGATGAAATAAAAATTTAAGTCTTAAGTTATTTGCATTATTTCTAATTATTTCGAAATGCATCAATACAAAACAAACGTGCAGAGGTTTTGTTGACTGCGAATAATTTACATAATTCAGGCCTGGAATGACGAAATACATTAAATGTACGTTGTAGTTCTAATTGAGTTTTTGTCCAGTGTAGTCCCTGATCAATCAGCACCTCCGTGCAATCAAATATGGATCCATAGTTTCCATTAATGCATCTTTAATTTCCGTCCTCAAATAGCGAACAGTGTAGTCCCTGATCAGACTGTGCAGATGCACAGTCTGATCTGGGACTACACTGATCGCAAATGTAAAAGGCCTCTTTTCGTCGGGGAAAGTCACAATTGATTACCAACGATGACGTTGTGGATTTATTTTGAAAACGAAATGAATTTCCCGAAATAATAAAACAACGAAATTGTGTCAGCAAATGTATGCAGTAATATGACCAATCGTATCTGAAAAATGTCGCAAAATTTAACGGTGTACTTTCATACCTGTTGGGGGCATTTTTGTTAAGCAATATACACAACTACTGTCCGTTCCGCGTTTTTCTGCCGACGAACTTTTGGCTATTACATGTAAACACATAAAATCTAAAAATGATATTTAAATTTAAGTACTTTTTCATCAATAACTAAAAGGCCGAAGTTAACTGAATGAGGGCTGATCAAAAAGTGTATCGCCACTTATATAGTTAACAGAACCAGTTGCAGGTTGGATTCATTTTTATACGCCCCTTTCAAAAAAACTGCACGTAGTGTGTTTTAAAGGCAGGTGGCGGGCGCTAGGGCGGGCACAGCTTGTCCACACAATACCTAGAGTTCTACTTGACGGATCGTAACTTAATTTGGTATACGTGTTTATCACGCGAAGATGCCTATTGATTTTCAAAATATTCCGATGACTTATCTCTCCTTGGCGGCCATTATCCTTCTGCACTCAAGTACTCAATTTCCATTTGAAGGATCCGAACCAAATTCGTATACATGTTTGTCACGGCAAGATCAAGAACTCTCCGATTTATTATCTCCCCTGGGCGGCCATTGTTTATTTTTTTGTCTTATGTATAACTGTCCACACAATAACTCAAGTTGTCCTCTACGGATCGTAACCAAATCTGGTAATCATGTTTATCTTCGGACAACAAGTATCACAATTGGTTTTATTCATTGTCAGCTGACTTATTTCCCCTTGGCGGCCATTTCTAATGTTCGCATTATTTAACCAAGTACGCGCAATAACTAGAGTTCCACTTGACATATCATAACCAAATGTGGTCATGGTAAGAGGAATAACTACCCATACATTACGCAAACACGTCTTATTTGGAATTAATAAACCAGTGAACTACTTTCGGCAAGGGAGATAATCAATATCACGCGAACTATTTTCATACGAGCCAAGCGGATTGTTCTGTTTATTAGTATATATAGTTTTAATCTATCTCCTGTGATATATAATGATACATTACTTCGTTATGTTATGGGTACTAATACATGTTGTTTCAATAGTTTATCTATGTAACGGTATCATTGTAGATGGAGTTACAAAACAATTAATAATTATTACATAGTCGTGAGGTTAAGGTCGCCGACTTCTATGATTTAATTACCGATTCCAGAAAGGGTCGCGGGTTCAAACCTCGACTTGGAATATTGTTTTTTTTCTCCATATTTATTATTTTTGTGATTTTCATATTTTCACAATTTTATGATTTTAATAAAAATAGCTATAAATTGATAGAAACTTACCAACGATGAAAGTGTCCGTCTTTAAGTAATATATACACAGACAGTTTGTTACTGTTTTTTTTTAAGTTTGAGGTACTGTCTATACCATATCATTTTTTACTGTCCCAAAATCTATTTTTTTGGCTGTCACAATTAATTAATTTTCGGACAGCAAATATTTTTTTATGAATTTGAAATAATTATTGTCCTCCATCTGATCAAAACACTTTTCGAACTGCGCATTTGGCTACCACGACCAGAATTCACTGGCCGCAAACACAGTAGCCTTCGGCGTCTAATTATTAATTTGTTTTTTAATTTGAATTCCGCGTGAGCGCTGAATTTTGTGTCAACACCATTTACAGAAAATATTGGTGATTTTCTAAACGAATATTGGAGAAATGCGGCTATATCTTTTGTGTCAATTTTCAACACCATTTACGGACACAAATTAATGATTTTTTAAAACAATATCGGCACAACTAAATACGGTGATAGAATTTTTGCCAACTTTTCAACACCATTTACGGAAAATATTGCTGATTTTCTAAAAACAATATCGGCGAAGGTATACTGAACTACTTTTTTTTTTAAAATAACCAGCCTTCTAATAGATCTGTGTATAATTGAGAGTATATCGTTAATTGTCATGTTGTCTCTGACATTGAGGTGTTGCGGCACACATCAAAACGACACGTTAATTTCAAAACATTGCCTAAGTGTCAACATTTACAGCTGTGTGGTGTCATCAGATCAACACCTCGTCACACGACTGCGCATTATCGATTTTTTCCACACAAAGCGATGTGTATTTACAACTAGATCTGTGTAATGTGTCGGGTGTAGCCAAAGACCATACATACATTCGTAATTAGTCACAGATGTAGCCTTAAAATATAATCGATTTCCTTAAATTACGTCCGCAAGTTGACCGATATTTCAGAGCAGACGTCATCGTAAGCAGCAGGGAGGGCGAGTAACAAAATCAGTGGGAACCGCGCCAACTTCCGCCGAGCCTCCCATCCCCATTTCAGACCCAATTTTAGCATATCTGGGGGGGGGGGGTGCAAATTCGAGTAACAAAATCAGTGGGAACAACGCCAACTTCCACCGAGCCTCCCATCCCCATTTCAGACCAATTTGTCATAATTTCTCATAATTTGAAGTCGTAACACACAATAATTTGTGGGGACCACGCCAACTTCCACCGAGCCTCCCATCCCCATTTCAGACACAATAATTTTTCATAATTTCTCATAATTTCTCATAATTTGAAGTCGCAGCAGGGAGGGCGAGTAACAAAACCGGTGGAAGCCGCGCCAGCCTACACCGAGCATCCATCCTTATTTCAGCCGCTCTATTTGGTTATTCTTACCCTTTTCTGCGTCCATCTAGCCTCCCAGACCCATTTCAGTCCCTATTTTGTTATCCTTTTCCTTTTCGTTGTTCATCGAGCCTCCCATCCCTATTTCATGCCCAATGTTGTCATAATCTGTCATAATTTGTCATAATTTGTCATAATTTGTCATAATTTGTCACAATTTTCTTAAAATTAATTAATTTTAAAAAATTATAAAATTAATTAAAAACCCGTCTTGTTGGACGAGCTAAGTAATTAATTAATTTTAAGAAAACCACAATTTACACCCTGTTAGAGATAAGAAATCCATTGGTTATACACAGTATATACAGCAATCTGTTATACATTTTGCTATAATAATTTTTACAAAATTAATTAGAATAAAACCACAACTTACACCCTATTAAAGATAAGAAAACTATAAGTTATACTCACAAAATGGATGACTTGATCGAAGAGATTCTTGCGGAAATGTATTAAACCACCCCAGAAGATCAAACATTTATCGACCTGGACACACAGACCCCTCCCCTTGTGCGGCTTCCATCCGATGAACCGTGGGTTGAGATTCTGAACGAAGCCAAAGACGAGTTTGAAGTCGATGGCGCCGCAGCTGTCTTCTCAACATGGAGATTTGAGGCAGAAGACCCGTCTCCAACTCCCAATTCGCGATTTGAGTTGGGAGTTGGTGAACCGAAAGTAGTAGATATCAAAGCTGTCCGCGTGTCCATAGTTGG
This sequence comes from Conchocele bisecta, assembly GCA_029237695.1. NCBI lineage: Eukaryota > Metazoa > Mollusca > Bivalvia > Lucinida > Thyasiridae > Conchocele > Conchocele bisecta. The sequence goes on along the minus strand of CM055275.1, from coordinate 3,708,953 downwards.
TACGATGACAGACGATAGGGCATCGAGCCTTCTCCAAGAACTCCCACAGGGGCAATACATCCTGAAGCTCAAGTATTTACGAGAACGGAATGAGGGAGATTGGGTGGTCGAAGACAAATTTGATCCCGTGAAAAAAGAAAGGCGTAAGGGCCAAGGCGTTGTAAACATTAGCAGTGACACAAAGCCGGGCGCTCTGAGCGGGATCGATAGACCATACTACCAGAATGCCTACCCAGTTACCGCTGTTGTCTATGGGCTGTATCCAATAAAAAAACCCAGATCCTGCCAACCTTGCTCCGCTAAAAAATGGCGACCTCAACTGCGTTGCCCAGAGAGTGGTGGAACTTTGAAAGTGCCTTGAGGGGCCAGGGGCTCACTACCACGAGGCGACAGGAAATCCAGCAGTGGGAGGACAGGGTCCATGAACCGGGTGCCACAGTTGACGACGTGGCTGATCTTGAAAGCATTCTCCAACGGGCGATCGTCTTGAAGGACATTGCCGGTGGGGACATCTACAACAGTGAGTGGGAAGTACCAGCGACGTGGTACCCAAAGTTATCGAAAAGCAGAACTCATCGTCCACAACGGCCACGCCTGGTCTAAAGACCTGCATTTTCCGAGTTCTAGACGGGTTCGCATATATCAGGGTGATGTGTAGGAAGCTATCAGAGAAGCAACACGAGACCAACCGATCGCAATGTGGCTCTTAGGGGGAGGATAAACAGTTAAATATGGATCAGTTTGTGCTACAAGACGGTACCGTACCGCCTACCGGACGCGGGAAACCCACGACGAATTGATTAGAGCATGTGATGATTTAGGTGACAGAGATCTTGCAGAAAAGGTATTCGGAGTCAACCATGCTGCTGCGGTAATAACCAAAGAGAATAATGGTTGGAAACCCACACCGGCACCGTTCGCGGAAGATATACAAAAGGCGTGTGTGGAGCATGGACATGGTGGCCTTTGGAACTCAATGAACTACGACACAAGAGATGTTGTCAGTATCGATATAAAGGCGTGTTATCCCGCAAGTTTTCAGGGATTCGGCGAAGCTAAACCCTATTTCGATAGATTTGGTCACCCAAAACACAGGATGGTTAGGGTTAGCATTAATGACACCCTCCCTAAAATATTGGCACTGGATTCGCAGAGGTTATCGAGTGGAGTTTCAAAGACAATATTCACCCCGTCATACCCGCGTGGTTTGGAAAACATTTCACAGAGCATGGGTGGGCTCCCACACTACTGCTCATCTTCCTCGTAGAGTCGGGTTTACTGAAAAGCATCAAGGTCCGCGAAGCTATTATTGCGTTCGAGAAGCAAACTGATGTCTGGCTCCCTGAGAACCGTGATCAGGGCTGCAGCGTTATCGGCAAGTTCACACAAGGCAACAAAGCCGAAGGTAAACGACTGACCAGAAGGCTAGTGAAAGACCAGGGCGAGCTCGACTTCCTTGTGCCAGACACCCGCAAAGCGGCACCTTGGTTGGCGCGCCTCAAAAATGCCCCTTGGGTCATATTCTCACATATTATGATGGCTCGCATCCCCAGTACACACACTTGAGGGCGAGTATGTTGGCCTACGCCCACATCAATCTACTCTCTATGCTTTCGATATTCAACTCTAAAGAGACTGTCCGAGTGGCCACTGACAGCACATACATAAAAAAAACGCAATACACAAGCTCAACGGAAATAGTGCCTTCGTCGCCCACACGCGGTGCGACTGTAATAGTGATGCGTGCATGCATTGTTTCAAGCAGACACCATACCTTCCACCAGTTGCTCTGGCCCAGTGGCTCGACAAAAGAGATACATTGTACCTACCACAGGATCATGCCGCATACCTACCCAAATCAGAATATAAAACACAAGAGAAGGACGTGGCACCCAGTACCGCACCAAGTTATAAAGATCCATTATCCATACACCAGATGAGTTACCTGAATGGTGGTGGGGGTAGTGGTAAAACCACGAGAGCCATTGAACTGTTTCGGGAAAGAGATCCGCTAGTGTTTACCCCAACACATCGCTTAGCCAAGGAGATGCGGGATCGAGGGGCAAAATCACAGACACACCACAGTTTCTTTAGTTGGAGCGGAAAGAAAGAATGGACACCCGAACGGATGGGTCAAAAGTTCGTACCCCGTGTGATCATCTGGGATGAGGTTTGCACAGTGCCCAAAAACATCTTAGAGACGTTCATGGAATGGTTGGATCAACTAATATTCTGTGGAGATCAAGGGCAGCCGCCACCGATCGGGGGTGGGGGGGGGGTGGGGGGGGGGGAGGGGGGGAGATGCCACACGAATGGTTAATGGAAAAAGTAGATTATTACGAAGAGGTCAAAGTAGATTACAGGGCGAAAGAGGAACCCCTCAAAGCTCTGAAGAGGCGCATCCGTCTTCAATCAGATTGAGTCAAATGCAATGAGATGCGTGATGCTCTGCCCAGTTGTGTGAGATGGAATGGGTTTATGGAACATTGGAAACCCTGTGACATAATATTCACTAGTCGTCAGAAGGTTCGTGACCGGGCGCAGGGGCTGTTATTAAAAAGACGTAAAGAACATTTTTAAAACACACCGGTACCTATTCTCTACCACCCCAATGACAGTCGGAAACAGAATATCCTCGTGACTATTCCTGGTACAGACAACAAAGAAGAACTTGTATTGAATGATGTAGTCTATGTTACCATTGAGGCGGCCGAGGCGGCTATCAAAGGAATTGATTGGAGATTAGGATATGCCCTTACTGTCCATTCGAGTCAGGGTCTCACTATCCATTACCCAAAAAAGGTATGGATTATAGATGATTACTTAGAGTGGTCAAACCTTGCATACCTAGCAATTTCGAGAGTAGAGTATATGAATCAGATCCAATTGATAACACCGCCATCTCAAATTCGAGAATTGGGAGTGGGGTTGAAAGATAACAACCCACCCACCGATCAAGAGCTGAGAAAGTCTATTCAGAGAAAGCTCGTGACCTACAAGCGCCATGATCAGACAAAAGGTTTCCATGGGTTCAACCTCACTGTCGACCACATAATCGCACTCAAAGACGGTCATCAGAACCACTGCGCGGCATGCAACATCGAGTTGCTCTGGGCGTACCAACCCAAAGACACACAGCAGTTCAGTGTCGACCGGCTGGACAACAGCAAAGGACACTGCAGAGGTAACGTGCGGCTGACCTGTCTTGAGTGTAACCGAAAAAGAGGGGCCGCAGCGCTCATTACATGAGAACGCCATCCGGGGGTAGCTGGGTGTCAGAAGGCACCGCGAGAAGTTCTTCGCGAACAAACCCGCGAGATGGACCATCAGCCAAATAGTAGAGCACGGGCTCATCGGGTTTGGTAATATATCGATCTAGATGATATACATTGAGAGACCACACGGGATCCGTCGCGCGGCGGCTGCCACCTTCGAGCTCTCCCGGTTGATATAGGTACCGGACGGTAACATCCGATGGAAGCCGTTGCTCCGCTAAACCAACGGGTCGGCGGCGCGAGACGGCAGAGGGCTTGCTCGTCACCTTTTTCGACTTGATGGCATCTACAGGTTTCTTACCGATCAATCTGGTCACCTCTCCGTTCAGTGCGGAGACCACGGCGGGCAGCCTGGCCACCCACTCGGTCGATCGCGAATGAGGGTCTACAAGCTCTTTGGCATATTAATGACCAAACAGCCTCTCAGCCAGGGTTCGATTGAACCGCTCCACGATCCCCTGGTCCCTGTGGATGTTGACGCGGCCGCGTCTGACAGAAACTTTGTGTTTAGACAATAGATGAGAGACCGCGCCCATGAACTCGCGGCCGGGATCGACCTGGAGAAGATTCGGCCATTTGAGAGGACTCCTCTTATATATTCGTCAAAGGGCATCGGCCACCTCCTTTGACTCTTTCGTAGCCAGTGGCTCAGCCCCCTTATAGCGACTCGCTACGTCAACAACTGTAAGTGCGTACTTGTACGTTTTGCGACCGACGCGATCGTGAGGGAGAAACAGGAGATCTGCTTGGTGAACTTGGTTCGGCACCGGCACGTCGAGTTTCGGGCGTGGAATATTGCGCGGCACGGGCAAATAGATCTGCCAGATGGCCCGCTTCTTGAGCCATTCCTTGGCAGCGTTTTCGGAAACATTGGTCGCCGCGGCGAGGTTCTTGATGGCCGCGAGTCCCTTCCAGTAGCCGCGGGGGCTGTAGTACGTGTTTGCTAGCTTGTGCGCTAGGCGAACCGATAGTTTGGTATCAAGTTTGTGCGTGTCCATGGTATGCAAAGTATTCTAATAGATCGGACAATCTCCAACATGCCCTCGCCAGATCGTCCGGTAACTGCGTCGTTAATAATAAATCTTTGTTGGAAGTACACTCACAATTTGAGGTTAAGTTCTAAAGGAACTCGGGAAAATCTAATTCATCCAATCCCCCAGAATTGGTGGAGGAATCTAACATCCGCTTTGCGAAAAGGGTGGCCGCTTTTTCGTCCTCGCGCCACGTCTCGAGAGAATCTCGGGCCAGACGAATCATACTCTTTGCACCAGCTATACGTAGCGTAATAAAGTTCGTCAACTAACATCGTTCTATATATATATATTTATAAAAAAATATTTGTAAAAATAATTATCAATTAATTTGAAATCTCGATTGAATATAGTAGCCGACGAGACCCACCACACCCATTCCCACGACGATGAACGCGATCTCGCGGTCTATTTGGGCCTCTGACGGTACATAGAAATCTGAAAGTTGGGGCTCGCGATCTAGCGGCGCGAGACTTTTCTGTGGATATGCCAGCGCGTTCTCGCGGTTGGATTCTTCAACGTTCTGGAAAGTTTGTGAGGCGTGATTCTCGCGACGAAGCTCTTCGTTGACCCAGTCGAGATGGGCGGTTCGTTTTTTCTACCATGCTTCCTTTACGCTATTGAGTTGTTATACAGCTAAATCGTGGCGCTTGCGCTCCTCATCCACGTCCGATTTTCCTATTTTCGAGAATAGAAAGTTGCTACCGCTGAACGCCAATGCGCTCACGACTGCACCACCTATCATTATTCTGATCGAAGCCATTTATTTCCATATATTAACAGGTAGAATTCCAACTTTAATTGGATAATCTCGGGTCCAAACTGCGGCCGCTACATCTAAGGTCGCGAGCACTACGTCTCTGACAGTAAAGTCCAATTTGGGAGCGGACCCTCCTAAGGCCATCTTTGATAGTCGAGCAAACCCTATACTGAAACCCGATATCACCACGGCGTGATAAAGCGCATTCACTATCATTTTACCATCGTGTTCAGCCATTATAATTATTGCATATAAAAGGGATCGCGATAAAAGTTTAAATGGGGCGCATCCAATTGCGATTGGTGTTTCGTAACTTTTTTAGGAACCGCCGTTGGAGTTGGGGGTCTGTTGTTGAAACGGTAAAGCACACACAGGGTGCCCACAACTGTCAGACCACCACCAACAACCCACGGGATCCAATCTCGATTGGATTTCCAATCAGTATTGGGAGCTTGAGCAATCGGATTCAACACTGTTGAGTGCGCTTCCAATTCGCGAATTGAGGGTGTTGTTGCAATTCCCGATTGCTCTGTCTCCGTCCTCGATTGCAACCCCAATCTCGATTGGAGTTTGGCCTCTCGAAGCTCGGCGAGTATTTTATCTTGTTTAACTTTTCGGGTGGCAGCTGTCGCCCGCCCAGCTGCCTGTCTTTTTGGGTTTTTATGTCGTGTTGTTGAGGGTTCATCCAACGTGCTCGGGTTCAATTTCAATCCCGATTGGGTTGAAGTTGGAGATTGTGGTTCCGTCACTCTCGCAGGTGTCTTGTGTCATCATTTTCTGAGCTTATAGTTCTTGGGCATATATGTCGAAATTGACAGTGTTTACCCGTGGTCAACGCGGTTGTCAGCGGAGCTAAGTACATTCCAAACTTGTGATAAATTGAGCAGCAGGCTGTTCTAAGAGTGTGTCTTATAAAAGGGTCAGTCTCTAGATCGTGAATCAATCCCGCGGTGTTTGGTATAGGGAGAAGCATACTAACGGTGGTTGCGTACAAATGAATAGCCGCTGATCCAATAGTTTTTGTCATCTCTGCCCCCAATTTGGATTCGTATCGCGCATACATTTTATCAATCTCCGCATCTGACATCTTATCCACCTGACAAACTGCGAGACGCCTACCGAGATAATGCTACGATTGCCCCCCAGCAACCAGCGCAGCTAGCCGCTCGCGTCGCGCAGCATTTTCATTCGTATCGGCCCCAATCGCGATTGGAGTTGCACTCAACCCAATCGAACCCTATTGCTCTGTCGGAGTTGATGTTTCATTATCTTTCAGGAAATATACCGTGTCGGCAGTCGGAGTTGAGGTTTCTTCCATTAGCTGATCGAGAAGTTCGTCGCAGTTCATTATTACTATTTTTATTTTAACTATTCTTACAAATCTCATAACTTTAACATATTGATTTATTACAAAGTAATAAAAGCGCACTCAACAGTGTTGAATCCGATACTTATGATCACCGTTATGCTCGCATCAAAGCAATAATTGCTAATTTTCTTAAAATTTAATTATTAAGCGGAGCACCAAATTGTTAACATTGTTAACCATTGTTCAGCATTTGTTCAACATGTGTTAAGCATTTCTTCAGCATTGTTCAGCAATTGCTCAGCATTGTTAAGCATTTGCTCAGCAGTTACTAATTAATTAATAACTTTGTAAGCAGTTGGTTGATCGGTCTTCAGCAGAATTTTGGCTTGCTTAGTTTTTGAAAGTATCTGTCGAACCTCAAGGCGCTCCTCGCGCGTTGGGATAACGTCATTCTCTCGAAGACAGTCACAGAATGAGTCTCGGTCCTTGCAGTGAAAGAGGGCGACCCATTTCGTTTGCTCGCGCAGATCCTTGAGGACGGCGTTGTACTTTTGAGTGGATATCCATACGCTTTGCCTAGCATGGCGGCCAGAAAATGTGAGCTCGGAGAGCATGTCCTTCTTTTTGGTCATCGCCGCCTTGGCTGAGAAATCGTCAATCACGTATAGGGTGAGCTCAACCTGGAATCTTTGGTATAAACCAAGCAACCAATCGTGAAGTCTGTCGCCGGGGTCAATAACGTATATCTCAGGGTCGTCCCATAGCCACTGGCGCCGCTGATAAGTCTCGTTGTGCCGCACAGTGGGACACAGGATCACAATGTGTCGAAAGGCACTGCGGTAGGACCCCTCGAGTAAGTCGAGGATGAAAACCGTTTTTCCACATCCTGTCTGCCCACATATTATGGCAGAGTGGGCATCTCCAATCGTGAATTGGTATTGATTGCTAATTTTCTTAAAATTAGTATACAGCTGAGACGTATCGGCCATCTTCGATGTTGAGTTGTGCGTCTGTAATTATATATAAGTACACGTTCAATGGCCCATCTCCATCCGCCTCTTTGGTTATTTGGATCGTCACACCCTCGCTAGCGTTCTCAACTTGGCGTCCACTACCGTGCATTTGGTCGTCGTCGTTGGTTCGCATGTCTAGCCATAACACGTATTTGGTAGTCAGGAACTCAGGAGACGTATGAGAGTTGCAGGTCTTTGGCAACCGCGGCAACCTCCGGGGAGCGCTTAGAGCCGGAAGCAAATTGCTTTCTTACTTCGTCCCACTGCTGGTGCGCGCGAAGACCCGCGCTGTAGAGTTGATTGGGGACTCCCTCAATCGTCACATCTACCTTTGTGATTTTGGGGTTGTAGAATTTGTCTGTTTTTCTAGCACCGAGCGCGAACCGAGCATCCTCGAACAACATCAGTATACCTTTCATCGAGCGGGCGGGTACGTTGACATTAATATTCCACAATGTGTCGCTTTTGTCTTTCGTCATCTTGCGGTGACGAAGAACTCGGTCGTAAGGTATGGCAACGCGTCCGGCGTACTGGGTTCTGATCAATCGCGCGAGTTCGGGCATCGTGACCATGTCGTACTCCAGCGAAACATTATCGATCGTATACGCCGATGTCACGTCGGTGGCTATGATAACTCGGCCGTAGTCGTTGAACGTTAGTTCGTATTCGAGGCGGTCAGCCAAAGCACTCTGATAGTATGGCATGTGGCTCTCCAACAACTCAAAGTCGAGCGGGATGTAGAAGCGGTTGCCGTAAGCGCCCGCGACCGCGTTGTCGCTCGCGACGTTATCTGCCTTGTTACCAGCCCCGATTCTAAGTTTGGTTACGTTCTTATTTTTGCTGGTGTCAATAACCTGATAGACCGCGTTTTCACGCTCTTGTGTCGTCTTCCACGGGTCCTGATAGCAATGGTAGACGTCGCTGTCGTCGATCGACATCACCTCATTACCAGAAATCTTTATCATGGTCTTCTTGACGATGGCGCGACCCAGGTTCTGAACGACGGTTCGGTCAGCGTCTGTCGACGTCAGCGAAATAGTGAAAGCGAGGCGAACAGTCCCCGGCACAATGACGTCGCTAGCTCCCAGGTTGGGGAAGTGGACTAAGAGCTGCTGGTGCTGGTCGATCGTCGATGGGTTGTTCGTAATAACGACACTCTGTCTCACGCCTTTTGCCCCGAGGGGCTCACGCAGTCTGCGGTATGGATTGAGTTTGCGACCGTATTGACTCGAAGACATAATTTAGTGAAACTATTAAACCCGTATGGTTTTGTCTTTAATACATAATTATAAAGATGGCTGATTACGATATTGACATGGATGAACTCGGCAGAGACGATTACCTCGATGGTGATGATGATAACGATAATGAAACTACATTCATAGAGACGCCAGTTCCAACCCAATCGCGATTGGGGGAAATAGGTGACGCTACCAACACCGTTGATCTAAGTCAGGAATTAGTCAAGTCAAATGTAGACGACTACTACAAAAGTTTGGCAGAAAAAGGTGTGGTCCCATCTGTCGGCCGCGACTACTCCAAGTTCGAATTGGATCTGCGTGGTAGGTTGCGACTAAAAGCATCATCAGATGTCCCGATCGTCAACATGAGGACCGGAAAACCCCTATCGCTGAACACCATTGCTGGAAGCCGGGGCGGTAGCCAAATCATAAAGAACGAATTAGGATTCGTAGATTGGGCGCGTGGTAAAACAATTATGCCGACCCGCGCTGCAGAGGTCCTACATTATACAGACGAAACGATGGCAAAGACGACCGCCGCGATAGAAACTGTCGAGATCAGCGAGGTCCCTCGTGTAGCCACCGACGCTATTCACACAATGGAGCTCAGTGAAAGCGAGATAGACGTAATACTCAGCACGATGGATGACCCACCGTTACCTCTTCGCGAACTCCGGGGACTCGATAAGGCTATGCAAACAGTCCGGGGCGAATTGGTCCATAACCTCGCCAAACTCACGGCGCTGGATGAACATATCGCGCTAGAAGAAAGAAAACTGGAGGAAGCCCGTGACGATAGAGAATCTACCGAGCGGATCACCGAACGACTGCGGTCTTTGCGGGATGAAAGATAAGCTCGCTCGGAGGCTGCATCGGCTTGCCGTGAGGCTCTCCGCACCCAAATCAGTCGGATCCGTGAAACAATCTCGAGGATTCTGCACGAGGACACGACACTCGGTGAGCGTCTTCGCACTCTGTTCAGAGAGCAGGGCGTCACGATATTAAGCATCCTCACAGCTGTCGGCATGACTATATCGACCATAGTTCTAGCTATCGAGATGCTCGTAGGTGGTGGTGCGGCAGCACCCACGCCAGCACCCGCGCCAGCGCCATCCGGTGGAGCAGAGGAGTGGGTAAAAAAACAACTAAAAGCCCTCGCCAGTCTCCTGGCTAAATTAGCCGAAAAGGCGGCTGCCGCACTACCTGGACTGATCGGAAGTATCGTTTCCTACCTGTTATCTATATTATCAAAAACAGCCGGATGTCTCGCCAACAATACTTGGGCTTTAATCGTGGTGATAGCCGGTCTCCTACTATTCTCCGCCACCAAGGGAGATTGGAAGTTCGTAAAACCAAAGCGCAAATAGTCCGACCGCCACGAGGGCAACGACGAGCCCTAATTTCTCCTCCTCGTGTGATGTGCTTCCAATCTCGATTGGTGTTTCCGCTTCTGTTCCCTCAACACTGTTGACGATTGACTTGGGGGGACTCAATTCGTGAATTGGGGGTGCTGGGTTCAACGTCAATCCCGATTGTGTTGAGTGAGGCGCATCAAATCGCGATTGGCTTGGGGGTTTTATGACCGTCTTGGTGGGGGGGGGGGGGGGTTTGATGATATCCGCGTTCACGTTCCTGTTGTGGCCGATTTTTTTGATTGACGGTGGCGATTACGATCTGATTATTGTAACCGTCAACCGGGTCGTCTCGTAGTATCATATTGCTCGGCGCCATATAAAGACCTATTCCAAATACGTAGTCTACTGGGGTGCTGGCATTCTGAAAAACGTCTTGACAATTCTGGATCGCCTTCTCCAGGTCCACCCTAGCTGAGATGGCGTCCTCTACAAGTGCCAAGAATTGTTTTTGTGCATCAAACGCCGTTCCCGTGCCCAGTATAGAACTGTGAGTTTGCTTCTGTGCGCCGACGATGGCCCAGACGTACGTGCGAATGGAGTCGTTGAGGCGAGTAACACCGGCCTGCGTGAACCCCAGACCCTTATCTAACATAAATGTACCCCACACGTCCTGAACCTCGGCAGCCTGCTGTATGTAATCGATGTGAGCCCGTTTCGGAGGTAACCAAATGCAGGATGCGACGCCGCAGTGCCGACCTCCAGACACTTCCGGCCCGAAGGTCATCGTCGCGGGGTCAAAATTCCCTGCGTTTTTACTGACAATGTGGTCGCCTGTGTGATCGTGTCTAAAATCAGTCTGCGTCAATAAAATCAGTCTGTCCGTCCAATGCCGACTGCCCCTATCCCCGAGGCCCACGGTGACCCCGACCGTCCCCGATTGCTTTCTGTTTCGAGTCCGCGTCTTTTGAAACGTTAAATTCGTTACACAGTCTTTCAAACGCCATCCAGTCGTATGCGTTGGAAATGGGATCACAGGCGTCGTCTTGTGGTAGTGAAATACCTAGTTCTTTGAGAATCCTCCTAATAGTATAATACGCATGAAAGTTGTAGGCACTTCGGAGCATGACATTCTTGGATGTCAGATGGTCTTTATGTGAAACTCCACACCCGGCCGTTGCGCACCATACAGCGAAATTTATTTGGTTCTGCCAAAACTGCATCGGTGTTGCTTTCCACCCGTTTACGGCCTCCATTGTTGTAATCTTGGGCAGCCTATATTGTTCAAAGATGTCGGGAAAGTTTGTGGTAAAGCCACTGTCCGGTCTAACTGTTACAGTTGGGTGTACAAGGGGATTAACAACATCTTTTTGTGTGTATTTACAACCGACCGGGTACTTTGCATTATAATTAAAGCTAAATGCTTTGGTATCCATTGAAATATATTATTATGTTTGCTACTATCACTAATGTTCAAAAAGAGATTTGTGAACTTCAAAAGTCAATCGACAACTGCTGTGGAAAACGCAGGGTAGGCCTCAGATCAATCACCTTCACGGTTGGGTGGGAGAATGTGGGGAAGAGTGAATGGTTCAGCTACATGGAGGCCGACCGTGAATTAGGTGTACGGCTGCCTCCCGGACTGTGGAGTTTTAGACAGCTCAAAGATTTTGTTGCGTCGGAGCTTGCTGGTATAGTCAGCCTCACAGTATCGAAGGCTACCGGACTCGCAACAATGACCGTTGAGAAACCGTTAACTATCTCACCGGGGTTGAGCTCACTGTTAGCATTTACCGCAAAATACTCAGAAAGTATGGCAAGTTTTAACCCGTCTGAGCACACCAGTCGCGCCCCAGTGGACTTCGCCTTCACAAAAACTCTCGCGGTGCACCTTGTATCGGGTGAACACATCGTACAACATGGTAGACGGCACTCCCAGCACATTACTGAAAACCGTGCAAGCCAGCGATTGTTTCTTTGGGGAGACTGTGACCTTAGACTTCCCACACCCCGAGATGAAAGGTTTAGAATCTGGACATATCCACGAATTTACGGTCTCTATTCTCGATGATCAAGCGAGAAAGTTGAATAACTATTACCCGATTTCGGTCGTTCTCCAAATTTCCAATTAATTAATTAATTAGAATTAAACACATGTTCCTAATATAATTATTGAAAATGAGTATATACGGACCAGGTAATTCTTCCAATTCCATTCGGGATTGGGTGACATATATAAAGAATTTGGAACCGGCAGAAGGGGGATTCATCCCGACAGAGAGCGACTTTTTAACTACCGAAAACACAAAGGCCTTGATCAATACACTATATCGGAGGCCACAAACGCAATTCACAGGAGTATAGCACAGCTTAGAGTAGACGTCCTGAACGGGACTGCACAAGTTCGCGAAGAGGTACATACAGGACTTAAGGATCTCGGTGGAAAAATAATCCAAGTTGGGGAAGAGGATCATGCAGCACTTGCTGAACTAGGCGGGAAAATAACAGAATTTCGGGAAGAGGCCCATACAGAGTTTATGGAAGTTTCCGATAAACTAAAACGTGTTCGTAGAGCCACGAACAGAGCGCGTGAGGAGACCTCTGAAAAGGTTCGTGCTGAGGCCCATAACGCTATCGGGGGGCTTGCCGGATTGTTGAACACATCTGTAGAGCAGTTTAAGTTATTGAAAAAACAAAAACGTGTCATCACAGTTTGGGCTGAGAAGCGGGGCCCCTTGACTGAGGGGCTCCATGAATATTCGTTCGGTGCCAAAGCGAACAATAGATATGGGGGATACGCCATGACAGCTCCGGGTACACTTCTCCGAATGGCTGTCTGCTCGGTTAATGCTAATGGTAAACCTGTGGGCGTGGTCGTGATAAATCTTGTAGCGGATGGGGAAGAACGAGGGGTTGGAGTCAATAAACTCGCTGGAGATATTTCATCGGTGATTTTGTTCGCCGGTGACGATCCAATTAGACTTTCCGAAGGTAGTGTTATTAACTTTGTTACAAAAATCGCTGACCCAGTGAGTTCTTCCACTATTGTTACATTGTTAATTGAACTTGATTTGTAAAATGGATAACGAATAACCGCTTCCGAATACGCTTCCAATTCGCAAATTGGATGATATTGGCGAAAGAAGTTCAGATTTTAGGTTGGATAATATCGTCGCTATGCAGGATATTTTAGTTAGAGAATGTGAAAATAGAAAAATAAATGCTAAAACATAAAAGCGCGTTGCAAATTTAGCAGAGGCATCTAGTACGGTTCTGGCAGGTTTATCTGTAATGAGTGGTGCGGGGCCTGCTGCAACGCTATCTACAATTGTAACAGTTCCAATTGCTGGGGTTTTGAGTGGAATTACAGTTATATCTGGAGTACTTTGTATGATAATTAGGGTGGCTGGTGTAAAACTAGAGACAAAAAGTAGAAAACATGATAGAATATCCGTTCTCGCGAGGTCTAAGAAAAATAACATGGATGTTATCGTGTCAAAAGCGTTGGCCGATAATGAAATATCAAATTTAGAGTTTGAATCCGTGGTGGAAGAAATGGGGAGATATGAAGAATTAAAAAAATGATATTAGAATCAAAGCGCGTGCCAACATGCCCAAAATTGAGTGTACTGATTGGGATAAATTTAAGGAAAACTTGGAAATAAAGTCGAAGGAAATGTTACAGCACCACCATCCTGAAATTGTGATATTTTAGTAAATAATTTTTAAAAAATAATTTAAATTTTTTCTTAAAGTTATAAAATTAGTTATATTGGTGCAGTAAACAATTTGAATCAGTAAGCATAATAATCAGTAATAAAACAAAAAAAAGTATAGGTCCCATCGAGGCTCGAACTCGCGCCGGAAAAACCTAACTTTGTTGGTGAAAATAGTTGTGTTTTATTTGTTTTCTTATATTAATTAATTATTATGTTTTCTACGTAATAATAGGGGGTGTTCAGCTTTAAATTATTAATAATTTTCTTAAAATTAATTAATTAAGAAAATAACGAACCATCCCGTAAATTCGTGAACCTCTCTAAGTGTTTATAAATAACCTGTGTACACACCACACCGTCTGTGTAAATCGATAATTGTACAACACTAGGTAATGTTTATCATAACAGCCTTCGTGGTCGTGTGGGTTAGGGCGATACTCTATAGAGACGTGGATCGTGAGTTCGCGCCGCGGTTGGAGCTAAAAAAAATATTTATTTATTTCTATCCTACAAATCAGATCGCTATGGTAAACAACTGCATGACAATGGCGTTCCTATCCAACCGCTCGAGGTTGATGAAAAATAATTCCAGATAGCCAGTTTACATAGAAATACACTCGGCTATAAATATCCATAACCCGTGTAATTGTAACATTGTCGTCTGCTTGGTGTTGTGATTACAACATAAATTAGTTATGTTCATACTATTTTTTTCAATTTATAGAATTTATATATAGGACTATAACCCCCGTAATCTTCGTATAATTCTTCAACACACATATTAAAAGCTTTAAATTCACATTGTATTTTATTATCCATTTTCTCTAATAATAGTGGTAGTGTTTTTTTCTGTTCAATTTCCAATTTAATAAAATTAGTTTGATAATGTTGTTTTACAGTGTTTTAATGCTGTAGAAACACCGTGACTTATCAAAAACTACACGTCAGATCGATTCCATCTTTCTAACTGACTTTCCGATTTGAATTATTACTAAACGATAATACTTGCGAGCACGTAATCCCTTGTTAACCATTCGATGCGTAGCCTGAGTGCCACCGCATGGTGGACATAGTAATGACTCGGCTTTGGTCCCTACCCCACAATGCCGACATGGGCGAGGCGAAACGGAACCTCTTCGCATCCATGCACGGTGATGTTTGCAATATTCGTAAATACCGGTGCGAAAACATCTCTCGTGACTATCTATCTTCAACCACGCACAATTATTCTTCACTCGAACCATTGTGTTATGTATAACCAATGGATTTCTTATTTCTAATAGGGTGTAAATTGTGGTTTTCTTAAAATTAATTAATTATTTAGCTCGTCCAACAAGACGGGCTTTTAATTAATTTTATAATTTTTTAAAATTAATAAATTTTAAGAAAATTATGACAAATTATGACAAATTATGACAACATTGGGCATGAAATAGGGATGGGAGGCTCGATGACAACGAAAGGAAAAGGATAACGAAATAGGGACTGAAATGGGTCTGGGAGGCTAGATGGACGCAGAAAAGGGTAAGAATAACCAAATAGAGCGGCTGAAATAAGGATGGGATGCTCGATGTAGGCTGGCGCGGCTTGTTACTCGCCCTCCCTGCTGCGACTTCAAATTATGAGAAATTATGAGAAATTATGAGAAATTATGAGAAATTATGAGAATGAGAAATTATGAGAAATTATGAGAAATTATTGTGTCTGAAATGGGGATGGGAGGCTCGGTGAAAGTTGGCGTGGTCCACACAAATTATTGTGTGTTACGACTTCAAATTATAAGAAATTATGACAAATTATGAGAAATTATGACAAATTGGTCTGAAATGGGGATGGGAGGCTCGGTGGAAGTTGGCGTGGTTCCCACTGATTTTGTTACTCGAATTTGCACCCCCCAGATATGCTAAAATTGGGTCTGAAATGGGGATGGGAGGCTCGGCGGAAGTTGGCGCGGTTCCCACTGATCTTGTTACTCGCCCTCCCTGCTGCTTCGTAATTTGCAGTTATTTATTTCCAAAATTAGCCATATATTCTGTAAATTGCGTTGAAAATTGACAATAAATTAAGACCAGATCAGTACGTTAAATCGCTATCGACGACAACTGACGATCCGATGAGAGAGTAATACCGTTTACGCGTATCCAATGTTAAATATACATCGTTATTTTTGTATGACTTTCGTAGTTTTTACCGAAATATTCAAACCGTTTCCAATTATTGAGGAACATAATATCATGATTAGCACACCGTTTCACTAAGCGGGGGCTACTCAGGGAATGGGATCACACGGTCTATTGTTTACACTGGAGTAATGGCGGCCCCCATGAGGTCTCAGGTAAATCTTATTTTTCAATAATACGACTGTGGTTTCTTCCTTTTAGTGATGACCATGTTCCAGCCGTTAACACTTATTTAGCAGCATTACATATGTAGTTAGTCTGAACATTCTGCAGAGAAATTTGAATTGGACGGAATCGAGCGTTGTTTAAACTTAGTCTGGTTCATATGCACAGGTCAAAATATGAACTGAAAATGGCGCTTTGTGTGACAGAAATCATCCGTACCCGGACGAATGAAAAAAATGTTTTGTTATAAATATCACATATAGCGAAACAGCGGTAGCATCTACTGTTTTAATAATATGCATACATATTGTAATTAATGTTTAATAGTGATATACTTATGAATAATATACGATACTATGGTTTATACTCAAGCACTATGTTTTAAGGCTCTGCGATTTGCCTCAATATAAGTTGGATTAATTAATACTTATATTCATGCGCTTCATGCGAACATCAATACATTTAAAATATACAAATATTACTTAAAGGGGTAACAATATGACACTTTTTAATAATATAAATATTGAAAATACACATTGCAATCGCTTACAACATAAGTTATTGATCGAAAATAGTCACTGCATCGTGACCTATTTGACCGCATTACCTATTGCGCGGGTACCTCACCATACCCCCAGTTTACATAGGTAACTGGGGTTTAGTGAGGTACGCTCGCTAATACAATGTTTGTGTAATGGTTGGCAGCGAGTTATCTCCCCTAGCTGACTGGCTATGCCACGACGGGCGTATATTGTGACCTTCGTCGCTCTAGTCTGAATATACAATCGTTTATATTCATACATGCCAACTTGTAGCTTTATACCGTCCGACGTCTGTGATAAATATAGATTAGAACAGCATACATGTCAACATCACAATCCACCAGTATTGAGCTAACGGAAAAAATACATATTGTCAATATCCCAACGAAAATGCAAATATCGACCATACACTATATATCTGATTTCATGCATTTCTTTAGCATGTGGCGGCCATATTGGATGTATGCAAATTTGGATCAACTTGCAGTCATCTGTCATCTCTATATGCACTTTCACATATATATTATTTCTACAATATGATATATATCGGATATCATGTATTTCCATAACATGTGGCGGCCATCTTGGATGTATGCAAATTTAGATCAACTTGCAGTTTATGAATAATTACTGCATATGCCATCTATGCATGCACTTTCACATATACATTATTTCTACAATATGATATATATCGGATATCATGTATTTCCATTACATGTGGAGGCCATCTTGGATGTATGAAAATTTAGATCAACTTGCAGTTGATGAATAATTACTGCGTATGCTATCTCTACAGGCTCTTTCACATATATATTGTTTCTAAAATACGATGTATATAGGATATCATGTATTTTCATAACATGTGGTGGCCATCTTGGATGTATGCACATTTAGATCAACTTGCAGTTGATAAATAATTACTGCATATGTCATCTCCACATGCATTTTCACATATATATTGTTTCTACAATACGATATATATCTGATATCATGTATTTCCATAACATGTGGCGGCCATATTGGATGTATGCACATTTGGATCAACTTGCAGTGGATGAATAATTATTGCATCTGTCATCTCTATTTGCACTTTCACATATATATTGTTTCTACAATACGATATATATCTGATATCATGTATTTCCATAACATATGGTGGCCATCTTGGATGTATGCAAATTTGGATCAACTTGCAGTTGATGAATAATTACTGCATCTGTCATCTCTACATGCACTTTCGCATATAGATATTGCTTCTACAATACGATATATGTCGGATATCATGTATTTCCATAACATGTGGCGGCCATCTTTGATGTATGCAAATTTGGATCAACTTGCAGTTCATGAATAATTACTGCATATGTCATCTCTATATGCACTTTCACATATATATATTACATCTACAGTATGATATATATATCTGCTATCATGTATTTCCATAACATGTGGCGGCCATATTGGATTCATGCAAATTTGGATCAACTTGCAGCTAATGAATAATTGTCATCTCTACTTGCACTTTCACATATATATTACTTCTACAATACGATATATATTGGATATCATGTATTTCTATAACATTTGGCGGCCATCTTGGATTTATGCAAATTACTGAAGTTGGCCAAAGTTGCCGTATTGGAAATCAAGCTGAATTTGTTGTAGGACCCCGTGAGAGTACAAATCAACTATAACAGTTTGTAGTAAACAGAATTTTATAGGGACCGAAAATTTCACATGGACAAATAAGGGGGTCGCTTCACTAAACTTCATACGACTAAAATGTTCGTAAGTGCAACCTTATGATAGTCTGTAAATTTCACATTAACAATGTTTTATTGTAAACAATTATTGGATTTACATTTATTGAGCATATGCTGCAAATGCAGCATATGCTCAATAAATGTAAATCCATCCGTTGATATTTACAGACGATCCTAAATTTGCGCGTAAGAACATTTTAGTCGTACGAAGTTTAGTGAAACGGACCCAAGGAATGGAAATTTTGAAATATATCAAATAAAGCCATACGAGTTATATATATGTTAGCACATCTACAGCACTAGGGCCCGTTTTACTAAACTTCGTACGATACAAATGTTCGTACGATAAAAATGTTCGTACGAAAATTTCTATGAATCGGCTGTCAGAACAAGTGTTATTGTTGATTTCAATTTTGCATTTACATTTACCTGTTCTGGGGTCCGTTTCACTAAACTTCGTACGACTAAGAAGTTCTGGGGACCGTTTCACTAAACGTCGTACGACTAAGAAGTTCTGGGGACCGTTTCACTAAACTTCGTACGACTAAGAAGTTCTGGGGACCGTTTCACTAAACGTCATACGACTAAGAAGTTCGTAAGTGTGAAATTTGAATGTTGTATAACATGTATACTGATAGGGCATGTTAGTATTTCTTTATTGGAGTGCGGTCACATGTAGCGATGTGTACATTTAGCCGGAACATGGTAGCATTCGTCAGCCACGTTAAATGTACGTGCCCACTCCGTAGGCTCAAAATGTTCCTTATATGAATTAAATCAGTGTATAATTGTGTCACCAGTCAGGGGTGTAACTGATTTCAATTATGTTCGGGATAACGTGATAGCGATATGTTTGCAGGTCATGCATACTGATCTCCCTTTGCGAATAACGTGTGTCAGTTATGTTGGCTGAATAGAATTTTACGCTGAAAACAGGTTTTCAAGTTAGATTCTACTCATCATTCGCATTGATTCGTGCTATAGACCAGTGTGTGTATTCCATTAGTAAGTAATGTCACTATTCCACCAGTTCTAAAAATTACAAGTGCCCGCTATACAGATATAATAATTTAGTACTATTTATTTTACTGATAGTGACGCGCGGTGGTATCAGGCTATTTTCATATGCAAATGAGGTATGATAGTTTTTAATTATTTACACTAATTTAATGTATTACCTGAATACTAATAGTTTCGACTGATTATAAAGTATGATCATTGCACATCAAAAAATAAATACAAAGAATAAATGGTAATGCAATTTTAGGGAAACACGGTTATCGCCCCTGATATCACTGTAGAAATTTACTTCTGATATAAAATGTATAATAATGCCAATCAATACGTGGGGTAATGGTGAATGAATGTATATTTTGCCAGAAATGTCTCAGATGATGTATTTGATATAAAGAACATGGTGTGCCTACTGAGTGGATATGTACATTTAATGTGAAAAGCAAATCAATAAAAAAAAGTCATACGAACAGTTTTATCGTACGAAGATTAGTGAAACGGGCTACAGGTTCTTAGAATAGTTGAATGACGATTTTCTTTCAAACTGTTGAATTGAATTTACGATTATATTAGTATTCAATTATTCCAGCACAAACATATTTACATAATTCCCTAACATTTGATTGGTCCGTAGCAAGTCTCTGTCCAGAATTTATATCCCAGTAAACTCCATGCCGAACTACTTTCCGTAACCGTCAGGCGCAGTTAAAATAATTCTTAAGAAAACGGAAAATAAACACATTTTCTTGATGAATTTATTTCAAATGCTGGAATTATAAGGAATGAATGGCCTTTTTGTTGAATTTATCGGGGATAAACTTTGAAAAGTCGCGGGAATACTGGACGAGGCCTTCCGGCCTTCCGGCCTTCCGGCCTTCGTCCAGTATTCCCGCGACTTTTCCAAGTTTATAACCCGATAAATTCCGCAAAAAGGCCATTCATTCCTATAATGAATTCCGGTATTTTATTTTAAGTTTCCAATCTATGAGTCAATATACTCTGGGTCAAAGTGAACGCGTCCTCTGGGCAAATAACACGCACATATAAGTATTTAAAGCTTTCGGAAAGATACTTTCGAAATAACTAGTGTATTCATGATAATTACGTATGTTGAGTTTGCGACCTGTGTATGCCCAGATCAGACTGTGCATATGCACAGTCTGATCAGGACCTACACTGTTCGCCATTCGGCCAGATAACGACATCTGCTTATCCAAACAGTGTTGATTACTAGCCAGTATGCTAGTTCCAGATGATCCGAATCTACACTGGTCGGAAACTGATTTATACCGTAGCCGATCTCATACAATGGGCGTTTTATATGTCGCTTCTTCATTTGCAATTTGGCCCTGTACAAAAAATTCTTCGTTTTAACCACGTTCATTGTTGACGTATCGAGCGTGTTTGTTTTATGGTGTTTTAATCACAGTTTCGAAATAGCAGTCATTTATTGTTACTATTCATTAATACGTAGCTGTGGCTGGAGAAATGGGTTTTACAGGTTTTGATTCAGATCAACATGTACATCTGCTCAGTGCGATCATTATATGCACAGTTCACCATTCCATCAATGCAACACCAGTCATGCTTGTAACAAGCAATACAGATCGTTATCAGGCTACAGGCGTTAGCTATTTGATCAGGAGCAACAGTGGTCATAAATCCCATAAGCCTCATTTCTCCAGTCACAGCCACATATAAGGAGATGTATACTTTGATTGTACCGTTATGTTTGGCTAAGGCCAAACAAAAAAAAAGTGTTTGTTTCCGCTAACACCTTGAAAGAAAATAAGGTAGGTAGGTAGGCGAAACTTTTTTTTTGACGAAAAAAAGTGTAGGGTCGGCGGGATTAATATTAATATGCGACGAACATAATTTATCTCATCATGTCGACATAGTTTCACGTTATGTCGACACGTCGTGATATTTGAAGGTACATGCCCACTCAGTAGGCACATGTTCTTTATATCAGAGACATCATCTGAGACATTTTCTGGCAAAATAAACATTAATTCACCCACGTATTGATTGGCATTATTATACTTTTATATCCGACGTAAATTTCCACACTGCTATCACGGGCGATAACCGTGTTTCCTTTAAAATTTTAACCGACATTACTACTTATACACTGTATTTATTTGTTGATGTGCAATTATCATACCTTATACATGTAGTCTGTCGAAAATATTAGATTTTCAGTTTGCGCATTTAATTAGTATAAATAATAAAAAAATAACATGCCTCACTTGCATATGAAAATAGCCCGATATAATTTTATTCCACCGCGAGTCAATATCAGTAAATATTATTAAATGATTATATCTGTATAGCGGGCACTTTTAATTTTTAGAACTGGTGGAATAGTGACACAATTATACACTTATTTAATTCCCATAAAGAACAGTTTGTTCCTACTGAGTGGGCATGTACCTTTAAGTCGACGTGAGGGAGAAATTTTCAATTTTATGATAAATTTTTATTATACTGAATTTATTACATTATCACAGCCATTTAATGGCTGTGATAATGTAATAAATTCAGTATAATAATTGAGCATACTTTTAATCATGAAATACATGCATTTGTTAGTTCTATATGAAATAATGCATTTCAGGAAAAATAAATGATTACTCCCTCAAAGTATACTTTGATAGTAAAGTATACTTTGCAATGTTGATGAAATAGGCTACAGATCTCGATGGCAAATTTATACGGTCAACACAGTGAGTATGTGCCTTGAAACACGGTGCCGTGAAACATTTTTGATATCCTGTCAATACGACCTAATCACTGCGTATGAATATGAGCGGTTGCTGGTTTTTTTTTATTGAATTTTAAAGCTATTTGTAGGTGTTTACGGGATAAATAGAATAGTAGTGGTTTGTGCCGTGAATGGACAGCCTCGCACATCCCGTTTCCTAAGCTTTGCCAGATATTGTTTCCCATTCACGGCACTAACCTACTATTCTCTATATATGCCACAATGCTATCGCATCAATTTCGTCCGAGTACATTGCCGAGATGTTTAGGAAAATGTAGCTACACTACAACCTGCGATAATCTTCCAAATATTTGTCAATTTCCTTATTTTCCTTCAAAATACTTGAATAGTGTGCTTGAAATAAGCAGTTTGATTGGCTGGGCCTGAGCTGTGCTACAGCTCAGGCTCAGACAATCAATTTGCTTGATTGTGATTTGGCATATTCTGTTCATAATGCTGGCATAGAAAAGCAGATGCGCGTAACTTGCATGTAACGTGCACATTTTTTTGTTTTCGATAATGTTCAATTTTATCGAAATTTTAGAATGAGCCTTCTTTTTATTTCGCAAAAAATTGGTCAAATATATTTATTTTATTACGAAAAGTTATTTCTCTATAGGAATTTAACATGGGGGAACATAGCTGGAGGAGCTGGGGGGGGGGGGGGGGGGTGGGGGGGGGAGTAAAAAAACGAACACTTTTTAAATGACTCTGAAACCTGGCTAGGTACATGTAGCTTGGAAGTGATTTGACAATTTAAAACAAAAGTCCACTATTCCTGAAATTTGAAAAAAAATCGCTGTGTTAAATCCCCATACACATTTCTCAGAATTTAACATGGGGAAATTGTGTTGTTATTTTTCGCAATTAAATCAATATTGGACCGACTTGCACAAAATAAAAGGAAGGCACATGCTTGAATTTTGATGCAATTTAATATACTGTTTATATAATTTAATATTATCCAAAAACAAATACATGTATTGTGTCTGCAGTGTTTAATCATATAGATAGAGAATAGTAGGTTAGTGCCGTGAATGGGAAAAAATGTCCGACAAGGCTGAAGAATTTCTTTATTTCTCATCAGATGTATATGTTGTGACCACTCATTTGAACCGTCTCGCCGAGACGGTTCAAATGAGTGGTCACAACATATACTTTGGTTCAGAAATAAGGAAAATAGATAGAGAATAGTAGGTTAGTGCCGTGAATGGGAACAAATATCTGGCAAGGCTCAGGAAACGGGATGGGCGAGGCTATGGAATTTTTCTAAACCGGAGGTGCCCAGGCTGTCCGGTATAGAGATGTTCCACTGTAAATCAGGGTTCAGACCTCTCCAAACATTGATTTAGTACTTTGTCATCATGAACAGACAGTGACATCGCGATAGATAACAGTGAAACCCGCCAACATTAACAACACATGGGTGTAAAGAGTGTTCGGTTTAGAGAGGTTCCACTGAATAGCCGTAACATTTGGTTTCAGGTTTCATGAAACAGACAGTAGCAAAAGCAGGGATACGGAACATAAAGTCCCCCATCGTGTACTATTGTATGCTATTTCACAATGTCTGTGCTAGTTGGTCTAATATCATTGCCCACTTCAATCTTCATCATTTATAATTGTGGCTGTGACTGGAGAAACGGGGCGTACATGATCTGTGGCGAGCGTAGCTCCTGATCGACTGACACACGCATGTAGCCTGTTAACGATCTATAGTTCTTGTCAGTTGAAGCATGACGGTTGTTTCATTGATGGAATAGCGAACAGTATAGGTCCTGATCAGACTGTGCGGATGCACAGTCTGATCTGGATCTACACTGATCGCAAAAAGCCATAAGCCCCATTTCTCCAGTCACAGCCACCAGTGTGTCACATCCATCTTGAAATTTGTCTCGTGATGTGAGACACATTTTGCATTGCAATATAAGGGCGTTTCAAATATATAATTAAACAAGGGCTAATCCCCACGCTGGCAGCCATGATAATAACAAAATAATAACAGTATTGCCTTACAAAGACAAGGTGTATGATCACGTGTTAACTAACAACAACAACAAGTACTGAAACATCCAGAATCCATTTGATTCAAAGTACGTATTCTTTCATATTGTCTTTATTACGTAACGGATGTTTATTAAATATGGTGCATCAAATGCATCTCGTTATGCTGCATTTGGTGGTCTCTGTATTTTCGCCCAAACTTCTGCCGTTTTTGTGAAGAATCGATTTCCGTGTCTACCGACACGGAAATCGATTCTTCGCAAAAACGACATAAGTCTGTGCCGAACTCCATGGACCACCAAATGCAGCTATTGAAGACACATTTGCTGCGCCATATTACATCAAAATCCGTTGACTATTAAGGAAAATATCAAATAATACTTACTTTGGAGTGGGCGCACTTTCAACACTTTCAGCCATTGTTGTTGTTTTAACCACGTGATCATGCACCTTGACATCGTTGCCTTACAAAGAGGGCGAACATAAGTCCTCAGTGATCCTGACGTTGTTTTATTTTTCGATTCGGCTTATATTTAAGGGTTCCTCACGTTGGGCGGTCGGACGTGGGTCATATGCAAAACCAAGCATTGCGGCCAAATATTTTCAATATCTGTGAAGCGGTTCATGAGCTATAACGCTCATCTACCTAGCAAGGAATATGCTATAAATAGAACGCATGAGTCTGACAGAGCAGGACAAACATTCAGTCTTACACACTTTGGGCAGCATTAAATGCAATTTGCATTGTTCTAGCCTTACACTGACCATTATGAAGGTTTATTACGGAACGAATTGTTAGCTCGAGGGAACGAATTGTTAATTCGAGGGAACGAATTGTTATTTCGCG
Source organism: Conchocele bisecta (assembly GCA_029237695.1). Lineage (NCBI taxonomy): Eukaryota > Metazoa > Mollusca > Bivalvia > Lucinida > Thyasiridae > Conchocele > Conchocele bisecta. The sequence goes on along the minus strand of CM055275.1, from coordinate 3,683,974 downwards.
GGTAAAGAATTAATAAAAACAAATCCATGTCCCCTGCGTGGCTTCGTACTCATCTACCTACATGTAGCAATGAACCTGCTATAAATAGAACGCCTAAATCTAACAGATTTAGGCGTTCTATTTATAGCAGGTTCAGGGCACACATTCAGTCTTACACACTCTGGGATGCATTAAATGCATGTCTGCATTGTTCTGGACTTACATTATGAAAGTTGTTTTATGCATGTATTTGTCCTACTATTGGATGTGAGACAATTGTGGCTGTAACTGGAGAAATGGGGCTTATGGCTTTTGCGACGAGTGTAAATCCAGATCAGACTGCATCCGCACAGTCTGATCAGGAACTGCACGGTTCGCCATTCCTTCAATGAAACAATCGTCAAGCTTCTAACAAGAACTATAGATCGTTAACAGGCACCAGGGGTATGTCAGTTGATCAGGAGCTACACTGGTCACACATCCACACAAATTGATGACGTATGTAGGTACATGGACGTACAAGGACTAACGCTATTTAGTACACTCTCGCAAATTATTTGCAAAATGTTTTTGTTTTTTTATTACAGTCAATATAAAGTTATTTGAAAACTTTGAAAGGGTCTCGACTAATCTAGAATGTTAATGTGATTGAACACATTCCAAACATGCACTCAAATATATCTGGTTCACAGAAACAGCTGGCGCGTAATTTGGATTTCAAAAAGTTTACATGACGTCACATTTGACGTCACACAACGTAACGTCAAGACGTGGGAAAACACGTCATTGTATAACTATTCATGCGCACATCAAATGTCATTGAAAATAGACTAAATGTGCATATATATCAGCCATGGAAGTGTAATAAATAGGATATTCAATCGTACATGTTTAAATAGCGGAAATAATACACTCGTTGCTTACGTAGAAGCTGACGCACACTCGTGTATTATTTCCCGCTATTCAGAATGTACGATGGAATATCCTTTGCATTATTACACTGTATTTGCAGACAAGTATGAATGGCTGGGCATGGTCGAACGTTATAGTGGCACTCAGGAACTGTTTGAACCCGCTGCCTGCGGCCTTGGGGTTCAAACAGTTCCCTCGTGCCACGGCAAACGTTTACCCACGGCTGGACATTGTCGAACATTATAATTATGTACATAATAATAATTCCAGCACAAAAATATTTACCTAATTCCCTAACATTTGATTGGCCCGTAGCAAGTCTCTGTCCAAAATTTATATCCCAGTAAACTCCATGCCAAACTACTTTCAGTAACCGTCAGGCGCAGTTAAAATAATTCTTAAGAAAACGGAAAATAAACACATTTTCTTGATGAATTTATTTCAAATGCTGGAATTATATGGAATGAATGGTCTTTTTGTTGAATTTATCGGGGATATAAACTTGGAAAAGTCTCGGGAATACTGGACGAGGCCTTCCGGCCTTCGTCCAGTATTCCCGCGACTTTTCCAAGTTTATACCACGATAAATTCCACAAAAAGGCCATTCATTCTTATAATACTTTCCATTGGATTGGATTGAAAGTAAACATTTATTTCAATCGTATCCTATATATCCCATATTGCATATCGGCGAGGGGATAACGAGTGAGTTGCAAAATGTCGCTAACTCTATGACGGGGTTACATGTAGCCCCCGTATTCCACTGACCCCTTCAATTCAACTGGTCCGACTGTCCAAACAGTTGCCATGGTTACATACAGATTTATTTTACTGAGTAAGTAATTCCGTAATATTTCCTGACACAATGGCAATACTTCCTGAAACAATTGAGAAAAAAAACGTGTAATTCATTAAATAAAACATGTAATCGTGCTAACGACTAAAAACATCCATTAATTTCATTTAATTTGTAGTGAGGTTGAATTTAATATAAGTTAACGCCTACTTCGCTCTGCTGGCATATACGACATCCGGTTTGTATGGTGGCATATATTTGCCATGGATATGTCGAGATGTTGACATACTTTATAGCAACATGTCGACTCAAATACCACATGTCAACATAACATGAAACTATGTCGACATGTTGAGCTAACTTATGTCAACATAAACGTGATAAGTTATCACAAAATGTCAACATGACGTGATAATTTAACACACTATGTCCCATAATGTGATATTTTATATCAACATATCGACATAACGTGGTATTCTATCTAAATTTCGACATAGAGTGACAAGTTAACACAACATGTCGACATAATTTGATATACATCTCGGTGGCAAGTATGTGCCACCATAGGTTTGGCTCATAAGACAGATTGCATTCAATTTGGTGTACATGTACATAATGTGATGCAGATGTTGTGCCTTCCATAATAATTTCTCATCTTCGTGAGCCTTTTCATCACTATACCATTCGGGGCCACCATTTTAACAAATATGAAAGAGCATTGACTATCGATTATTCCTCCCAAGTTTCGTTGAATCTGCGGTTCGTGATAAGATTGTTTTAAGATTTTGACCTACTTTTCCACGGTGGCCATCTTGGATTAGGCGACGACCTCCAAATTTACAAATCCGAAATGTCCCTATCCATAGATCATCCCTGTGAAGCAATTGGCCAAGTTTTTCACAAGAAGAAGTAGCTAAAAACTCTATAAGTAAACAACAAAAAAAGACCCAGAATGATCGTCTCTGCAATATCTTCGTTTTGATAGATGACTTGACAATATTCGGTCATATGTGAAATTTGACCCCTACTTGACCTATACGGCCCCGCCCATTTTTGACCCCGTCCTGCAAAGTTTCGATGAAATTGACCCGGCGGTTCGTGGGAGGAAGATTTCTTTTAAGAATTTTACCTACTTTTTCACTGCGGCCATCTCGGATTAATTATGCTGACGTGCCCGCATCCATAGATCAGCCATGGGAAGTTTGACCAACATTGGTCCAGCGGTTCGTGAATACTACGTTTGAAAGTGTGGACGGACGCAAAACCGTAAACATAACTCACTTGTACGGAGCCCTGCAGGGTACATGGATTTTTTTTATTAATTCGTTCCCACGAAATAACAATTAATTCCCTCAATGTAACAATTTGCTCCCTCGAATTAACAATTCATTCCCACGACATAACTATTCAGTCCCTCGAATTAACAATTCGTTCCCACGAAATGACAATTCGTTCCCTCAATATTCGCTCCCACGATATAACAATTCATTCCCACGAATTAATAATTCGTTACCGTGGGAACGAATTGTTATTTCGTTGGAACGAATTGTTAAATTGAAGGAAAGGATTGTTAATTCGTGGGAAGGAATTGTTAATTCGTGGGAACGAATTATTAAATTGAGGGAAATAATTTTTATTTCGTGCGAACGAATTGTTATTTCGTGGGAACGAATTAATAAAAAAAATAATTATACGTCCCCTGCTGGGCTCCGTACACTTGAGCCCAGCTGAGCTAAAAAAAACAAGGCAATGGTCTCACAATTGAGCCTGAGGTCCAATTGATGTAATCTGGTAATAGTGCCAGTTGTCCGTTGTTCGTCATTTATCCCGTCAACACAGTGCGTATGTGCCGTGAAACACGGTGCCGTGAAACATTTTTGATATCTAGTCAATACAATTTTTGCATTTTACAGCCATTTGTAGGTGTTGACGGGATAAATAGAATAGTAGGTTAGTGCCGTGAATCGGAAAACATATCAGGCTCGGCACGGAAACGGGATGTGCTCGGCAGAGCCTCGCCCACCCCGTTTCCTGAGCCTTGCCATATATGTTTTCCCATTCACTTACCTACTATTCTCTATTAGAAGGATGAAAATGAGTCTACGAAAATGTGATCATAGATATTCAATAGTCTCATTTAGCGATCATTTGTTGACATTTTCTACTACTGTGAAACTCTCTAACCCGGACACACTGGGAGGTCACCAGGGTGTCCGGTTTAAAGATGTTCCACTGCAAAACAGACATATGACTACTTCAAAGACAAGCGTGCTTGCTTTGTGATCAAGAACAGACATTATCATCGGAGATAGGGCAAGGAACACTATCAAAATTCGTCCAGTATTCCCGCGACTTTTCCAAGTTTATACCCCAATAAATTCCACAAAAAGTCCATTCATTCCTATAACATATTCTCAGGATTTCAAGAACTTTTAATATTATGATGATGGTGGAAATGTTCATGAAGCTATAGTGCTTGGTTACATAGAGGATATTACATGAGTGGGGATTTGATATTTTTTCACAGGATTTCATAAAAACCCGATGCAAAGCCTCCAAACCATAAAGAGAGGATCTTGCTTCATGTACATAGAGAATAGTAGGTTAGTGTCGTGAATGGAAAAAATATCTGGCAAGGCATAGGAAACGAGATGGGCGAGGCTCTGCCGAGCACATCCGGCCGTTTCCGAGCCGCGCCAGATATTTTCCCATTAATTGCACTACCCTACTATTCTAGTTATCCCGTCAACACCTACTAATGGCTTTAAAAAGCAAAAAAATAATCCCAGCCACCGAACATATTCATACGCAGTGATTAGGTCGTATTGACAGGATATCAAAAATGTTTCACGGCACATACGCACTGTGTTGACGGGATAAATGAGTGTTAATCTACTATGATATTTATTAGCCGAGTCAAATAGTTAAATACATATCATTTTAGCACATGAAATCCTTGTTATGCCTTGTTTTAAACCATTTCATAAACGTGTTTTGACACACGTGTAATAAAACCTGTAGTGTATTTGATTGGCTGGTAGTATGCTTCAACGTTATGACAAATTAATCAAATAGAGACGATCAAAACGACGTCCGTTATGGCGCGAAAAAGCAATAATGTTTTGACGTTGACGTCATCATGTTTTAAACGTCATTAGAAGCTCGTGGCTCATTAAAAGTACTGCAATTGTCAGAATGAGCTCCAGATTGGCAGTATGAAGTGTTTATAAAGAACAGGAACCTGTTATATGGCATATGTATAATAATTGTATTGCTAGAATTAAAACTATTGTTTTCTATGGAGATTTTCAAGTATATGCGAAAATGGTCAAATAGTCACGTTGTGTGACGTCAAATGTGACGTCACGTAATTACGCAACTGTTTCTATGAACTAGATATATTTGAGTGTATGTTTGGAATGTGTTCAATCACATTAACATTGTACGTTAATTTTCAAATAATTTTTGACTGTAATAAAAGAGGGTGCAATTACGGATGTCCTCATCACGGTGTATTATTTGTAAGGAGTTGATTACGGTTTTTCTCTCACAGCAAAACCCATGCAAATAACTCGCAATAGTTTAATAAATTATATATGTCGGTAATATCATCATGGGCAGCAGTTCTGTGTACATAATTGTTATTGGAATGAATGGCCTTTTTGTGGAATTTATCGGGGTACAAACTTGGAAAAACCACTTTCACAATTGGCGATAAAAATAAACAATTGGAATAACAAATTATTTTTTTTCGAAAATTGTAATTTTTTATCACCAATTGTTTATTTTTATCCTATTGGCTAATATAGGAATGAATGGCCTTTTTGTGGAATTTATCGGGGTATAAACTTGGAAAAGTCGCGGGAATACTGGATGAGGCCTTCCGGCCTTCGTCCAGTATTCCCGCGACTTTTCCAAGTTTATACCCCGATAAATTCCACAAAAAGGCAATTCATTCCTATAACATATTCTCAGGATTTCAAGAACTTTTAATATTATGATGATGGTGGAAATGTTCATGAAGCTATAGTGCTTGGTTACATAGAGGATATTACATGAGTGGGGATCCTATTGGCTAATATAGGAATGTGGAATTTATCGGGGTATAAACTTGGAAAAGTCGCGGGAATACTGGACGAAGGCCGGAAGGCCTCGTCCAGTATTCCCGCGACTTTTCCAAGTTTATATCCCCGATAAATTCAACAAAAAGGCGATTCATTCCTTATAATTCCAGCATTTGAAATAAATGCATCAAGAAAATGTGTTTATTTTCCGTTTTCTTAAGAATTATTTTAACTGCGCCTGACGATTACGGAAAGTAGTTCGACATGGGAGTTTACTGGGATATAAATTTTGGACAGAGACTTGCTACGGACCAATCAAATGTTAGGGAATTGTGTAAATATTGTTGTGCTGGAATTATAATACTATACCTTGAATTGCATAAGAGTTATGATGGAATAGTGTTTCCACATTTTCGATTGAATCGTGCTCTGTTTACTTTATACTCCGTGCCGAGTGACCGAAGAAGTTTGCTAATAAACACTATTTTATGTGAGTTTATGATAATATGTATCATAAACTAAGTGTAGAAAGTTCTCTCAATAACAATATAGCCAAGTATGAACGTCGACGCCCTGCAGATTATTGCTATGCAAGTATTTTAGTGCACGAAATGTAAATGCTATTACGCAAATTGAAACCGTTTACTGTGGCGTAGTGATACAATACAATCCAATCAATTGCCTAGTATAAAGCGGAAAACGTGCAGCGAATGAGTAGATGCAAACTGTTCACCCAGATAATTTGAAACCAACCGCAAGTTTGAAACCAACCGCAAAACTCACATTATAAACCATTTATGTTAAACTGACAGCAACCGTGGTGTTTTGATTTGAAGGGGATCATTAGAAAAGCATACGGTCGAGTCCGTAAGAACAAATACCTTGTGGTTGCCTTTAAACGTACGTGTACATGTTTGTCACAAGCCGGAAGGTATGTGAATGTGAATCGGATCATTTTCCCATGAACTGTGATATTATTACTCAGGTTGTGCACACTTCTTTCCTTTGGAAATTGAATATTTTGAGTTCCAAAACCAAGTGAAAAGTGACGTAGATCTATGTAACAAACCATCTGTCGTTTTTAACTGCCTTCGAATAAATAAATCAAGAATCGCACAGTTGTCAATTTGATATATGATTATGTATATTTGGACATGTATTTCGTCACTGTCTACATGTATATACATGTCGGATAATGGTGCGCATGGGCGGACGGTTGAGAAAAGGGACCTGACATTTGGGAGACAGCGTAGCCCCAGATCAGTCTGCGCTTACGCGCAGTCTGATCTGGGGCTACGCTGTTCGTCATCCAATCACAGGAATTACATTAACAGCGCCGATAAAGTAAGGGCATGCATTCATATGGTAAACTGTGTAACTGCACGGCAACGTGTACATAAATTACTAAATGATTATATCTGTATAGCGGGCACTCGTAATTATTAGAACTGGTAGAATAGTGACACAATTATACAACAATTAATTCCTAAAGAACAGTGCCTTTTAGGGGAGTAGTTTTCAATTGATGCATGTATTAACATTTCTCTTTAATATTTCATTAAAACAAAACAACAACTTTAATGTTGCAATCAGTACTCTACATAACTGATAAATACTTGCAAGGATACAATTAAACTGGAGAGAATTTATCAAAATGAAGTTGTTTAATTCATCGACGGACATTCATGAAGAAAAAGAACAAAGAATACCATTAATTGTATCTGTTTTACTACTCATATATGTATAATTGCGGTTTCCAAACCGCATTTTATTGAGAAATACACATATCTGGGGAAACCCCAAGCCGGACGAAAATGACATGGAAATACTTCTATAATTTCCATATGGAAACACCAAGGAGTGGAACTATGGCAGGGCTTTATACCGTAAATACGAAATTATCTAATACAATTAAGCCGTCGTAGTTATCAAGAATTCAATTAACTAGAAATAAGTGAAACATACCATGAAGTGATCATGAGTTGATTTAGAGCGATTCCGCTGTCGAAATATAGAGAAAAGTAGGTTAGTGCCGTGAATGGGAAAAATATCCGGCAAGGCTCATGAATTTCTTTATTTCTCATCAGAAGTATATGTAGTGACCACCATTTGAACCGTCTCGCGGAGACGGTTCAAATGAGTGGTCACAACATATACGTCTACGCACATATCGATCGCCACTGTTCGCAGTTTAGTCAACCATCCGGCGATCAGTATGAATTTTGGCGTACAATAACAAAGTCAAAGACAACACATGAAACTGTTTTACACACGATACTGGCATTGTTTTCTTTTTCATTTTGGGCTGATGAAAAATATAGATTGTTGTCTTATTTCCATTTCAACATAATTCAGGTTGCTAAAAATTATGAAAGTCTACTAAGTTCTACTTTTGTTCAGAAATAAGGAAAATAGATAGAGAATAGTAGGTTAGTGCCGTGAATGGGAAAACATATCTGGCAAGGCTGAAGAATTTCTTTATTTCTCATCAGAAGTATATGTAGTGACCACCATTTGAACCATCTCGCCGATTTGTTTTCAAATGAGTGGTCACAACATATACTTTGGTTCAGAAATAAGGAAAATAGATAGAGAATAGTAGGTTAGTGCCGTGAATGGGAAAAAATATCTGGCAAGGCTCAGGAAACGGGATGGGCGAGGCTCTGCCGAGCACATCCCGTTTCCGTGCCGCGCCAGATATTTTTTATCATTCACAGCACTAACATACTATTCTATTTATCCCATCAACACCTACAAATGGCTGTAAAATGAAAAAATAGTATTGACTGGATATCAAAAATGTTTCACGGAACCGTGTTTCACGGCACATACGCACTGTGTTGACGGGACAGTGCGTATGTGCCGTGAAACATGTTTGATATCCTGTCAATACGACCTAATCACTGCGTATGAATATGTGCTGTGGATGGGGTTATATATGTTTTGCTATTTAAAGCCATTTGTAGGTGTTGTAGGTGTTGTAGGTGTTGACGGGATAAATATAATAGTAGGTTAGTGCCGTGAATGGGAAAAAATATCTGGCGCGGAACGGAAACGGGATGTGCTCGGCAGAGCCTCGCCCATCTCGTTTCCTAAGCCTTGCCAGATATTTTTTCCCATTCACGGCACTAACGTAATATTCTCTATGTCTTCATTTGTGTTGTACGTCAGACGCCCGTGGGAAAAAATATCTGGCGCGGAACGGAAACGGGATGTGCTCGGCAGAGCCTCGCCCATCTCGTTTCCTAAGCCTTGCCAGATATGTTTTCCCATTCACGGCACTAACGTAATATTCTCCATGTCTTCATTTGTGTTGTACGTCAGACGTCCGTACTATTTGACCACGTTTCAACGTATATTTTCCTCAATATCTCCGCAAACACGGGTGCTATTTGAATTCTAGTGGAGCCACCCGCGGAAATTATACGCATTTCATACATATAATGTTCTGATGAGTTCGTATCTGAACCGTTTCGGATATGACATCGGCAACAATGCCAGATAATACCGTGTAATTTCGTGTTTAGTTATTGAAGTGAATAAGACATGGTAGGTTGCATGTTAACTTTTAACTATTCCATTACTAAAACAATTGATATTGTTTGAAATCTTAATAAATAATGACAAACATTGCAGATCCTGATGAGATGACTCCGTCATCTCATCAGGATTTACAGTGTTTGCAAGTGTTGACTTTATGAATCAACATGTTTGAAAATATTTGCTCAATGGTATGTGGAGGAAAGGATTAAGAGCTTTCACAAAATAAAACCCATGGTAGGAAATCACCACTGCATACACATGTACGTGCATTTCATCAGTAAAGTCTGCATTGGAAGTTATCTGTCTGCACGAGATCTATTTTGACAGCATACACTGCTTAAGAGTGTAACATATTTTACGTCATAATGATAATATAAGTAATGATTTCTCCTGACATTAGGCCGTCGGAAATAACGAGACAAAGTCGCGACAGCGCATGTGAAAATGTGCCGTGTCCAATGACGCTAATTCAATAGCAGAAAAAAAAGATACTTGACTTAAAACTAGTTTTCATATGTCGAAAGTTGGTAAACAATTCAACCAGATTTCAAAACAATTTACGGAAAAGTTATAATACATTAATGCTCAGATATATTTCCGGCTGACATCTAAATTGTTATAAATACGATTTCATGCGAATCGGCGGCGATGTAGTTTGTAACACGCCATTAAAAAACAAGGTGGAGCGTAGTAACCAGCGACTAATCAGATCGCGCGTAATACACACGTCGTAAACGTGTCGGCGAATCGGATTGCGCGTTACAATTACAAAAATGACGTAGTCATAATGGCGCTATATATGCGAATGTTAAAACTGTATTTGGCAGGCGGACAGAAGAGTTAGGGTTTAGTTTTGTTATATGAGTGGCGCCCCCTATAAGGAAGTGTAACTATGAGGGCTTTATCGCTACTCGTCGTACTAGGTAAGGCCAATTTTAATTATTATGAGTATGAGCTTTTAAACCGTGCCTAAGAACATGTGCGATACTGTGATATGTAAATGAAGTCGAAAGATGACGAAATTTTCATAGAATTCCGCATTTGCTATGGAAATTTCCTCAATGTTCGATGTCATTCAAGGAAAATATCGTAAATTTTGTAAATATTTTTAATGAGATATCGCACATGTTCTTAGGTACAAAATAACATGGCATGTCTCGTATACAATGCATGGATTTTACTGAAAGAGAGACACAATGTTATTCTCTGTTACAAGTCGAAAACTCTTAGAACTATCGCTTAAACGCATGTTTCGACTAGTAACCGGCGCAAATTTCTTACGCCGGTTGTTAGACGCAAATGTGTTTGTGCAATATAGTATTTTCTGCATGTAGAAATTCGTCATGAATCCGGCGCCTATTTTACGCCGGGTGGAGTGCAGAAACGGCGATATTAGATGAAAATTGTTGATAGTGAATTTTGCAAAATATTTTTTTCGCCATCAATAAAAAAGGTATATGTTGTCACGCCAGATTTGAATTGTCTCAAATACACTATTTAAATAAGGTGTCGCAATGTATATACAAACTATAATTCCAGCACAATAATATTTACACAATTCCCTAACATTTGATTGGTCCGTAGCAAGTCTCTGTCCAGAATTTATATCCCAGTAAACTCCATGCCGAACTACTTTCCGTAACAGTGAGGCGCAGTTAAAATAATTCTTAAGAAAACTGAAAATAAACACATTTTCTCGATGAATTTGTTTCAAATGCTGGAATTATAAGGAATGAATGGCCTTTTTGTTGAATTTATCGGGGATATAAACTTGGAAAAGTCGCGGGAATACTGGACGAGGCCTTCCGGCCTTCGTCCAGTATTCCCGCGACTTTTCCAAGTTTATACCCCTATAAATTCCACAAAAAGGCCATTCATTCCTATAGTGTGTAATTCAGTTTATAGCAACACAAGTAAAATCTACTAAGTTTCCTCTGTTGCAGAGCGAACTATAAATAGAGCGAACTATAAATAGAGAATATATACACACTAACACAATCATGGGTCTGTGCGCTAATATAGAGAATAGTAGGTTAGTGCCGTGAATGGGAAAACATATCTGGCAAGGCTCAGGAAACGGGATGGGCGCGGCTCTGCCGAGCACATCCCGTTTCCGTGCCGAGCCAGATATGTTTTCCCATTCACGGCACTAACCTACTATTCTATTTATCCCGTCAACACCTACAAATGTCTGTAAAATGCAAAAATAGTATTGACTGGATATCAAAAATGTTCACGGCACCGTGTTTCACGGCACATACGCACTGTGTTGACGGGATAATTACATTTACTTGTGCCGTTTTTGTACGTTTTCAGACACCCTTGGACAAAGCTAAAACTCAATATCTGAGAGTCTGAAAACGTAAAAAAAAACCGATATAGATAAATTCAAATATGATATGCGTCTGCAAAAGAGAAACTCAGTAGACTGTCATATTTCTTAATAACCTGAATTATGTTGAAATGGAAATAAGACAACAATCTATATTTTTCATCAGCCAAAAATGAAAATTAAAACAATGTCAGTATCGTGTGTGAAACAGTTTCATGTGTTGTTTATTACTTTGTTATTGTATGCCAAAATTCATACTGATCGCTGGATGGTTGACTAAACTGCGAACAGTGGCGATCGTGGGCTGACTGCACAGAAGCAAACCTTTGCTACCAATCGGGATCTTGAACGTAAATAAAAGTTTAAATTTTTAATTTTTTCACATGAACGTCTTCATCATGAACCGTTAAATTGTTGTTTATAAGTGAAATATATTTTCATTTTCACAATAAATTGGTGCGAAACAATGGTACATTTGCAAGTTTTGACAATACAGTGAAACCTCTCTAAACCGGACACCCTGGGAGATCCCCAGGGTGTCCGGCTTAGAGAGGTTTCACTGTAAACCAGGCATTTGATCATGGAAGTCCCCAGGGTGTCCGGCTTAGAGAGGTTTCACTGTAAATCAGGCATTTGATCATGGAGGTCCCCAGGGTGTCCGGCTTAGAGAGGCATATGGACGTATTTCCACAAGCGATGGCCTATCCTTTAATCTTATAAAAAAAACTTCAATGATGTTCTATAAATATATGACAGTGCAGCGACATATTACAAACACCAGGGGTCCGTTTCACTAAACGTCGTACGACTAAACTTTTCGTAAGTGCAAACTTAGGATCGTCTGGAAATTTCAATTGATGGATTTACATTTATTGAGCATAGGCTGCATATGCAGCCTATGCTCAATAAATGTAAATCAAATAATTGTTTACAATAAAATATTGTTAATGTGTGCACTTACGAACATTTTAGTCGTACGAAGTTTAGTGAAACAACCACAGAAGTAATCGACCGTCCTGTATTACGCAATGTATTCATGCAACAAGTTCAGTTTCCGATTTACGAATAAAAAAACATAATATCATGTTGTGGTATTTAATTAGATGATATATCAAAATGTCAAATTGCAAAAACACAAAGCGTGAGTTTTTGTAGGTATGTTGTCATGAATGCGGTAAAAAACGCGTACAGTGTAGTTCAACTGCGTTCATGTTGCATGTGTCAATTACGTCATCCAAACGACCATTGACGAAACATGTGTATTATACACAAACTATTAATGTTTCTAAGCTTAGACTGAGTCTTATGACAGTTCGGCATTTAGTCAATAAATTTACCTTTGCCTTGTGATGTGTCCAATTGGAATCATCACGATACAAATGTAATAATAATCGCCATTTTTAGCGCTTCAATCATAAGATCAACGACCATATGGGAGTTTGACCAGTTTTGCTTATGTTCTGTCGGTTTCGGTATTCATATCATTTAGTCTGATACAAATACATATTTGTAATAGACGTCTCCGAAATGGATCTCCAATACAGCAGTGAACAGTGTATCCATGGGAGCCGTTTCACTAAACTTCGTACGACTAAAATGTTCGTAAGTGCAACATTATGATAGTCTGTAAATTCCACATTAACAACGTGTTCTTGCAAACAATTATTGGCTTTACATTTATTGAGCATAGGCTGCATATGCAGCCTATGCTCAATAAATGTAAATCCATCCATTGAAATTTACAGCCGATCTTAAATTTGCACTTACGAACATTTTAGTCGTACGAAGTTTAGTGAAACGGGCCCCGGATGTGCAGTCTGATCTAGGGCTGCACTGGTCACAGACACATTAGACAGTTGATTTTGTGTCATCACATACTTCGGAGTAAATGCGGTAATTTTGACATACCACAATGGTGTATACATACCGAATTGCAGAAAACGCAAAATTCAGTTTATTGCAAAAGAGGAAAGTCTACTAAGTTATTTGCATTATTTATGTCCCTTGTTTTTCGTTTTCTGACACCCTTGAACAAATATTTTGAGCTTTAGCTTTTTCCAAGGGTGTCGGAAACGAAAACATATGCAAATATGCATCTGGAAAAGAGGAAAATTAGTAAGACTTTTTTTGCAATAAACTGAATTGCAAGTGTTATTTGAGCGGTTGAGTGGCAGAACCATATTTTATGACTGAACAATGTGCAAGACTGGCAACACATGGTTTAAGCCTCGCAAATCCAACCATGGTCACTGATTAGGTTCTATACCGGCCACAAATAACATAAGCTCCATTTCTCCAGTCACGCAATATGCTTCTACCAAGCGACACGTGAGTAGAAATCGCAACTTTCGTTTTAACCCATTTCATGCTGAGGAAAATCCTGTATATTTTCTTTCTATGTGCGTAGACGTATATGTCGTGACCACCATTTGAACCGTCTCGTCGAGACGGTTCAAATGAGTGGTCACAACTTATACTTTAAATTAGAAATAAGAAAAACAAAAATAAAATATTTAAAAAAATGTCATACCCGTAAAGGTGTCTTCCGACTGTAATTCGTTAATGTGGTCGAGTATATCTAGAATTCATAACTTCCTCACTGTAATACATTATTAGGCAAATGTAATTAACCGACAGTGTGCATCTGTGCTAGACAATAGTCTGTGAATTATAATAGATAGCTGTCAAATGTTTTGTTTAAAAACATACTGTTATGTCAAGAATTCCATTAAGGCGGCTTATTCATCAACGTTAACGAATAGCGAGATGAAACAGATGGTGTAATATTGTTCAGATCTGAACTGTTGTAAACAATAATGGTAATGATGTAGTCACATTCTTATGGAAGCGTCCTGGTGCCAATGCTAAAATATATTTATCTCCTAATTAGGAGATAGTAAGTCCTAATTATGAGATACTAACTCCTAATTAGGAGATACTAACTCCAAAGTAGGAGATACTACGTGCTACTTATGATATACTATACTATCTCCTAAATAGGAGATAACATCTCCTAATTAGGAGATAGTAAGTCCTAATTAGGATATACTAACTCCTAACTAGGAGATATTATCTCCTAATTAGGAGCTACTTTCTCCTCTCCTGAGTAGGAGATAGCAAATAGTTTAGCATTGTCACCAGGGCCCGGTTGCTCAAAACATCAGTTAGCTTAACGGACTGTTAAATCCTTAACTGAATGGTTAAAATCTCTGTTAAAACAGAGATTTTAACCATTCACTTAAGGATTTAACAGTCCGTTAAGCTAACGGATGTTTTGAGCAACCGGGCCGAGGATGCTTCCATACATTCTGGCTACCTTACCATCAGATACAGTGGTACATCTCTAAATCGGACACCGGCAGTATATGGGACCTATCGAATCGATCAATGTTATCCATTTATTGGCATCAAACAGGCGCATAATTAATAAATATGGATTTAGCCTAAATTGCCATATGATTTATTATAGGAATGAACGGCCTTTTTGTGGAATTTATCTGGGTATATAAACTTGGAAAAGTCGCGGGAATACTGGACCTTTCCAAGTTTATATCCCCGATAAATTCCACAAAAAGGCCATTCATTCCTTATAGTTCCAGCATTTGAAATAAATTCATCCAGAAAATGTGTTTATTTTCCGTTTTCTTAAGAATTATTTTAACTGCGCCTCACGGTTACGGAAAGTGGTTCGGCATGGGAGTTTACTGGGATATCAATTTTGGACAGAGACTTGCTACGTGACCAATCAAATGTTACGGAATTGTGTAAATAGTTTTGTGCTGGATTTATTTACATGTAAGATATGAGTGTGTGTTGTTTGTATAAGTTAGATCACGGTTCGTCTGCATGTACGAGGAGATAATCCGCTAGCTTTAGCTCGCGGATTATCTCTCGTACATGCGGACAAACGTGATCAAACTTATATATCACATCCTCATGCACATACATTGCACACGAGCTGTGTCAATACAGAAATAACACCCGGAAATGTGCCAAAGATGTGATTTGTTTAGTTATCAACCGACACTGGTGTTAGAGATAAATTACAGTCAAACCTATCAAATATGAATACACCAATTTATACAGTGTATATGTATGGTAGCTACAGGTTCGACTAATATACGGGTAAATACATATGACGAACTGTGTTAGGAATTACAAATGATGTTCTGTGAATACTGTTTGATGACAGGGAAGTGTACATTTGGTCTTTGTCTTATTTCTAGTGAATATCAAGAAATCATGTTCAAATGCACTCTTGAAATAGCAAGCGCGTACAATCAAGGGAATTACGTAATTGAAGTTAAGCAAGCATTACGTAATCGCCCACTCTCTGGTGATTGGTTAATGATAATCATTTGTCATATAATCATTCATAGATGATGTCTGAAATCATCAACCAGTCGATGACGTGTAATTGTACATTTGTTTTGTCTTCTTCGACATGCGTATTGACAGCTAACGATGTTACTACTATTATTACATCGTTAGCTGTCAATATTTAAGTCTGCACACTCACTCCAAAAAAAGAATACCTGCTTTCACGAATGTTTGTTACGTCCACACGTGACGAAACGGATCCATACTTCGTCACCTTTCAGACATACAGACTAGCTGGATACATTCTGAAACAGAAACGTATTACATGTCAATCAGACATGTTAATATAAACTGACACGCGTCTATGTATATATGATTGACATACATCAAATACCGGGTATGGAAGGTGTTCGAGCCAATTTCCACAAAAAAAGATCACATATGAAAATACTGCTTAATGCATCTCTGTAACGTTATGAAACGGGAACATGTTGTGTTGTCAATCACAACGGTTATGTCTGGTATGTTGGACATATCTACACATTTTCTGACTCAAATCACATGTCATAACATGGCTGGGACTGCAATGTGAAGACACGATGAAGCGGGTACGTGCTAATTGTCAATCAGAACCGATATGTCTGTTATATTGAATAATATTGTCTGACACAAATCGCATGTCAAAACATAGCTGGGTACATGTGAAGAGACGATTAAACGGGTACATGTTAGTTGTCAACCAGAACAGTTATGGCTGGTATGTTGGACATATTTACAAATTGTCTGACACAAATGACATGTCAAAACATAACTGGGTCTGCAATGTGAAGACATGATTAAATGGGTACATTTTAGTTTTGCAAATTGTCTTACACAAATGACATGCCAACATATGGTTGGATCTACAATGTGAGAACATGATGAGATGTGTATGTCACTTGTTAATCAGATTTGTTAGGACATAACAAATACAAACTGTTTAACATAATTATTATATAGGGATACAATTATTGTTCTTCCATTCTTTAGATATGACATTTTTCAGACAAAATAAACATTGATTTACCATTGCGGACGTTTTAATTGACAATATTATACTTTTTATATCAAACGTGAACTGCCGGTTTAATATCAGGGGCGATAAGCGTGTTTCCTTAAAATGTTAACTGAAACAACTATCTATTTATTGATTGATGTGCAATGATCATACTTTATAGTATGTCGATACCAAATATTCTTTCAGGTAACACATTTAGTTGATAAAAATAATTTAGAAATGTCCTGCCTCGTTTGCAGATCAAAATAACTTGATACAACAGCGCGTCTCTATCAGTAAATTAAAGATTACTAAATGATTATATTAGTATATCAGAAGACATGAACATCGTATTATATTTATCAGACAACGTATTGCATGAACAGGCATAGGTAGTCATGTGGCGTTTGTTAAACATATGAAATGTCGACGGAAAGTCATTTATCAGGTAACCTACCCCGTATTGACCGAATACGCACTGACTGATAACATATTGCTGTATCAGCCATTGACCTGATACAACATCCGGGTTATAACGAAGTGACAAATGACGTTCCATTGGTCGGATGGCGTCACGTGACGTTACCGAATGACGTCAGTGTAATGACGCAACGTAAACAAATCCGCGTTCTGTCAATTGATAATGACGTCATCTGTGGTCATTTTCGAGCATAAAAAGTTACCTGATAAATAGAATACCAGGCTAGTGTATTTTGATATCAAGTTTATCAGGCTCGGCTCGGAAAGGGTAGGAATTCCTCGGCAAGCCTCGGAATTCCTACGCGTTTCCTAGCCTCGCCTGATAAACCTGATATCAAAAGACACTAGCCTGGTATTCTCTATTTTTCGTATGCTAGTGTACATAACCGCCTGCGTTAATATTTCCCAGATTGTCAACGTCTCTCAACATCTATTGCAATAACAACCTGCAAAAAAACAATTTGATTGCCTGAGCTGCAGCACAGCTCAGGCTCAGACAATCAAGCTGCCTGATTTAAAGTATACAACTCAAGTGTTATTTTTAAATAATGAAGTCAAACAGGCAATTTGATTGCCTGAGCTGTAGCACAGCTCATGATCAGACAATCAAGCTGCTTTATTTCAAGCATACTATTCAAGTATTTTGAAATAATGAAGTCAAACAAACAATTTCATTGCCTGAGTATTTGTTGTCCAGAATCTGCTATTGGTCAAGGTGTACAGACAAGACCACCTCGTGAGAATAAAGGAAAAATGCGAAAACGTCTTATCACATGGCACTCAGAAAGTGCATATTTCTACCGTGTAGACTTTTTTGTTATTGATGAAAAAGTACTTATTTTAAATATTCTTTAGATTTCATGTGTTTAATGGCCAAAAGTTCATCGGCAGCAAAACGTGGAACAGACAGTAGGTTATGTGATTTGTATGTGTATGTATGCACATATGGTCAATATATGACTGTTACATGATCGAACTGGAAACCATGAGTTGTAATGTATGCATGTCAGTGTGTTTTACATCTGTGTCACAGGAACTTACATATTAGGTTAACATTTAAAAATAGTCCTGAAATGATGAAAACTGTCATCAATCATTAGAAATAGGCGAATCCATCATAATTTATCAAAATCAAACATACTGAGCAAAGAGTTCGCCTATCATTCCAGCAGGAGTGGATGATAAAAGATAGGTCAAGCAGGAGAAATTAATGTCATTATGTTGATGTTGATAGAGTATTGCATATGGTCATGTAAATTATGATAACGGTTTTAAAGGCACTGTATCTCACTGTATTTTCATAGTCTATGTTATCACATGTTAGGATAAAATAGACTAGGAAAATAGTTTAATTATATATTTGTATCGTATTCAAGGTGTAGGATCATGTTGTTTCCGAACCCGATTTTCCGACGTGACGTAATCTGTGACATCATTTTTACAGTATATTTTCTTTCAAATTGTCCTTACAAACTGACGGATTTTGATGATATGTAGCGCACCAAATATGATGGCATATGTGTTATATGGGTACTCTGAAAGTTATTTACAATAACTTAAAACTTTCACAAAGAATCGAGTACCGTTTATTTCTTACATTCACGTACTCTAGTTTTTATTTACAATTACGGTAATCGTTTCTTAGTTAACACGACATAATTATGTGATTAACGCCGCTTATACAATAAAGGGCAACGTGTACCGCATTTCCTGCGGTATATTTCATAAAAATGTGTCATTCCATTAGAAAGGTATTAAAGGAAATCTACTCTAAACACATTTAAAAAACATGACGTCACGCCGTCCGGAAACACGTGATCATATATATACCTTGGTATTTCTCACCCCAATTATACCAATAAGTCTCCTGAGGCAAATCGGGGATTGGTAAAAAATAATTGTTTATAATACTGCAAAATAAACGCAGTTTGCGAACACCATCATGTTTTTCTATCGATGGTTACTAAATTTATTACATTATTTAAAATAATTACATTAAGGTCTATAATGGGAACTTCCATCTAAAAGTGGTATATAGTGAGGGATCGTAGCTACTGTCTGTTTCATGAAAGCTGCCCAAATTTTACGGCTATATAAACAATTCAAAAACAATATTGTTTTCGATAATATTAAATTAAAGGAAAATTTAAGAATGAGCCTTCTTTTTATTTCGTGAAATTTGGTCAAATATTGATTTTATTGCGAAAAAACAATTTCCCCATGTTAAATCCCCATACAAATCTTCACAGGATTTAAATGGGGATATTTTTTTGGAATTTCAGAAATACTGGACCGATTTTCAAAATTTAACTTTTGTTTTCTTAGTTAGATCATATCCAAGCTATCTAGCCAGGTTTCGGAGTCAATTTCCAATTATTTTCGTTTTCTGACTCCTCCCACAGCTCCTCCACCTCCTTTTCCCCCATGTTAAATTCCCATAGACAAATACATTTTTCGTAATAAAATCAATATTTGACAAATATTCACGAAAAAAAAAGAAGGCTCATTCTTAAATTTTGATAAAATTTAATATTATCCAAAAAAAATACTGTTTTTGCATTGTTTATATATAAACTTGGAAAAGTCGTGGGAATACTGGACGAAGCGATAAAAAATTACAATTTTCGAAAACAAATTGTAATTGTTTAAGGCCTCTTGCAGTATTCCCGCGACTTTTCCAAGTTTATATCCCCGATAAATTCAACAAAAAAGCCATTAATTCCTTATAATTCCAGTATTTTAAATAAATTCATCAAGAAAATGTGTTTATTTTCCGTTTTCTTAATAATTATTTTAACTGCGCCTCACGGTTACGAAAAGTAGTTCGGCGTGGGAGTTGACTGGGATATAAATTGTGGTCAGAGACTTGCTACGGGCCAATCAAATGTTAGGGAATTGTGTAAATATTTTTGTGCTGAAATTATATATAAATAAATTCACCGGGAGATAACTACACTGTAGCTCCCTCATTATCAGTTCACAGCAAAGTATAAATACTTTTAAAAATATTTTCCTTCTTGTGGAGTAACACCGTCGGACTACCACGCTGGCGACCCGGGTTAGATTCAGGGTTCAGTTACAGGGCGTCAGTATTTCTGAGATACTTTTTATTTCTTGCTTTTCGGATGGGGACTTTAAAGGTGGTCCCATGTATCATAATTGGAGGAGAGTCTGCGCACGGTAAAAAACCAGAGGGGACTATTCGAATAAGAGATAGGCCCCCTGGCGCCGGTTTCCTCTGTATCAACCTCCTTCCTTTCTCCCCTTCTTGGGAGACTAGATGCAAGGCTATCGAACCAGTGCCGTCGTTAAATCCAAGCATTTACATTTAAATTTGCATTTTCCTTCTTGGTATATGTAAAGAGATAACGCCAAATAATGCAAAGTCAAATTATCTCCCCGAGGGTGTTTATTAGACAGTTAAATATATATCTTGTAAATTTGAAAGCTTTATCTCGTTATGTTGAATGTTGAACAGCAACAAGAGAAAAGACGGCTTCTATGTGAAAATGATTTTCCTGTTCTATTATTTTTGGCAATTCACTAGTTCTACATCAAAGATTATTTGTTTAAATGTATACAATATACAGTTTACTAAATTTTGACCTACATACAACAGGTTTGGGTATGCATTTCGGTTGCTCACATGTTTTGAATGGGTCCAATTGTAGCCGTAGATACCATATCGGAGGCGATTATTGTAGCTAATATTAGTGATGCAAATCATCGGTTTCCAGAAACATTTCGTATTAGGAAATGGTATCCGTGTTGGCGGACATCGTCACGAGAGCAATGTTATAATAAAGATGCCACGGACACAAATGTCAAGCTGTCACGTGTCCACTACACCTACACCTACAACAATAGCACCGTACCTGTCAATATATCACTGTCAAATATGACACAGATGTTTTAATCGTTTCATAATTCTGACAATATGTGTCCGTTTCGCTATGAAAATGACGTGTGTTTGATCGATTGTCACAGAATAGCATAGTCACAGTTTAGTGCTTCGATGCGATAATAGCGGGCGTATTGTCTGTGTGGTCAGTGTAGATCCAGACAAGCCTGTGTATCTGCGAAGTCTGGTCATGGACACTAGTGTATACCCAGACCAGCCTGCGCATTCGCGCAGTCTGGTCAGGGTATACTCTTTGTTCTAATTCAGTCGGGGGATATTGTATTACCGCGTACAGCGGGCGATGAACTTGGATCTGTCATTTACATGTTTAGGTTTAACCACACTAAATCATAAGATATTCATGTGCGGTGTAGTCAAAAGTAGTACTTTAAATAAAATAATCCAGATGTGTTATGTCATAGACACTCTTTGCTTGCAGAAACCGGTCAATTGATGCACTAATCCAAATCCAGGCATGTTAATGTATCTTATCCCGTCAACACAGTGCGTATGTGCCGTGAAACACGGTGCCGTGAAACATTTTTTGATATCCAGTCAATACTATTTTTGCATTTTACAGCCATTTGTAAGTGTTCACGGGATAAATAGAATAGTAGGTTAGTTCCGTGAATGGGAAAAACTATCTGGCGCGGCACGGAAACGGGATGTGCTCGGCAGAGCCTCGCCCATCCCGTTTCCTGAGCCTTGCCAGATATATATTTTAATTAGTGAATATCCAGAGCATAATGGTTGTATGTTATGGGAAAATAGGTCCCACAACATCCATACGAAAAATGAAAGTAGCAGAGACAGCAAAATGTATGGTATTTGATTAGTTTAAATCAATTGTGGTGGCCTGGCTTTTACTACTTCGCATTGGTATTTCGCAGAGAGTAAATTGACAATGTGGCTTATGGGATGTGTGACCAATCAATGTAGCTCCTGATCAAATATCACACTCCTGTGGCCTGATGTATTGCTTGCTGCATGCCTGACGGGTGTTTCAATGATGGAATGGCGAACAGTGCAGATCCTGATCAGGCTGTGCGGATGCACAGGCTGATCTGGATCTACACTGGTCGCAAAACCCATAAGCCCCATTTCTAAAGTCACAGCCACATATAAGTATGCGTTCTTATAAACATCAACATAATTAACCAATTTAATGCAGATGATACGAGATATTTCTGACGTCAGAACTGCACTCAATACTTTATGAAATATGCGACTGCATATACATTATAAATATAGCTGAGCATAATTACACTAGTGTTAATGTAGACGAACATGAATAACATTATGCATATTGCATTGCATAGTAAAATCTATTTCATTAATTGATTCACTAAGTGATAAATAAAAAAACATGCAGTACACAACCACCTCCGTTATTCTTGACCGGGTTATCAACGGTTCTGAACATATTGACAACGCCATCTCGCAGTCAAGCAATTTGATTGTCTGAGCCCGCCTGTATACACAACTGCCTGTGTTAATCTTTCCCAGATATTCAACGTTTACGAACATCTATTGACAACGCCATCTCGCAGTGAAGCAATTTTATTGTCTGAGCCCGCCTGTATACACAACTGCCTGTGTTAATCTTGCCCAGATATTCAACGTTTATGAACATCTATTGACAACGCCATCTCGCAGTCAAGCTATTTGATTGTTTGAGCCCGCCTGTATACACAAAGGCCTGCGTTAATCTTTCCCTGGTTATCATCAGCGTTTTATGAACATAATTATATTGGCAATGCCAACTGGCAATCAAGCAGTTTGATTGTCTGACCCTGCCTGTACACACAACCGCCTGTGTTAATATTGTCCATATTATCAACGGTTCTGAACATCTATTGACAATGCCAGCTCGTAGTCAAGCAACTTGATTGTTTGAGCCTGAGTTGTAGCGCATACCGGGCTCAACCAGCCAAGCTGGTTGATTTCCAGCACAAAATTCAAGTCTTTTGAAATAGTGGCACGATTATCGCCGTCAGTACTGCAGTAACACTGAATACGTGACTTTGTTGCACTGACTTCGATGAATGACATAGTAACAGCGCATATAATGCATTATCCCACCAACACAGTGCGTATGTGCCATGAAACACGGTGCCGTGGAACATTTTTGATATCCTGTCAATACGACCTAATCACTGCGTATGAACGTGTGCGGTGGCTGGGGTTATTTTTCGCGTTTTAAAGCCATTTGTAGGTGTTGACGGGATAAATAGAATAGTAGGTTCGTGCCGTGAATGGGAAAACTATCTGGTGCGGCACGGAAACGGGATGTGCTCGGCAGAGCCTCGCCCATCCCGTTTCCTAAGCCTTGCCAGATATTGTTCCCATTCACGGCACTAACCTACTATTCTCTATTTACTTGGCTTCAATGAATTGCCTGACTGAAATCGTATTAATCAATCTATGTTTTCTTCTACTTTCAGGCTTCGTCTCGGCTGCGCTTGGTAAGTTACACATCAACTAAAACTGGGCTACATACAGCCAAAATGGACCACAAAACTGATCGGAAGCTCCACTGAGGCGAACTAGTAGGAATGTTCTTATTATGATTGATGTTTTCAAAGTGTAGTGCACCTATACATGGCTTCTATAATTGCAGACATGTAATTCTGCAAAAGGCCCATATCGACCATAGCCGATGCTATCGACGATATGGGCGTGTTGCCGTTGACTACTGTCTGTTTCACGAAACCTGCCCAAATTGTACGGCCATATAAACAATGCACAATATATTGTTCGATACTATTAAATTTCATCGACATTTAAGAATGAGCGTTCTTTTTATTTCTCAATAGTTGATGAATTATGTCCATTTTGACTGCCTGTCGCCCGTGTTTTCTGATCAAACCATACGTGTACGTACACGCATTTTTCATGACGGTTGCAATGATGTCAATGACTGGAGACAAGGGGGTTGAGACAATCTGCTTGCCCAACGCACAGGTGGAAAACTCGGACATGTGACATAAAGGAAATGCCCGTTAAAAAACCCATTACTCCATCCATATGCTGTCGTGATGTACGTTATTTAAAACATATCATTACCCGCCCACCTGTTGTCGTACTGTACGTTAAGTTATTGTGATTCTACACAGGCTATATGGTGTAATATTGCCCTTTCTGGAGGTATGTTCACCCGAGGCGATAGCCGAGGGTGAACATACATTCAGACGGGCAATATTACACCATATAGCCTGTGTAGAATCACAATAACGTATTTGTCATACCGCAGATCCTGTATTTGGCCGTATAAACATATATCTTCTTTTGATCTTTGCGTTTTTTCAGGAAGAAAAATAATCCGAGATTCGATTTTCTACCGTCAGTCTTAATGTAAAGGCGTAAATGAACATTTTGTTTTTTTATTAAACGAAAACAAACTAAATATGGAGTAAGAAATCCATCGAAAACGACTTTATGACAGTTTTTTTATATCGTGTAATTTAATTTATATTCCACTGCTCTATCGATCTGCTCTCCCTTTGCCGCCTCTAGAATAATGCGACTGGTTCCCAAACATTCGCTGTCATTGCTACGCCGCGGTTTCGTGCGTGGAACCCATAGTTTGTGACCTAAAATAGCCGTGTCACGAAGGCAAGCGTGTTGAAATTTGAAAAGCAATTTTCGTTATTTTGGCTAATTTTTCGATCATATTTTGATGAGCGAAGAATATTTATGGAAAAATAAACAATAAAGACTGGTTTTGAGTGTACAATTTGTTACTTGTATTGATAAATTTTATTGTGTTTAGTGAGGAATACAATTCGCAAAATGCGTCTTCATTGGACGCGAGGCGCCGGAGGGGAATCGCAATTCCTGTATGTCCGACGGCCTTGGCAGGTCATATAATATATATGACCAGGCAAGCTAGCCAATCAAAAGCCGAGAAACTTATATGCGGTATGACAAAACGTAACGTACACTACGACAGCAGGTGGGTGTGGTAATGTGCGTTTTTTTAATGGGATCGTTTTATCACTGGTTCCAGTTGTTCACCTGTGATCCAATGCAGCAGCTTAATATGACTCTGTAATGTTTGTTCGATGCATAACTGGTACTTCTTTGACTGAATGGCGAACATTGCAGAGGCAAAACAGAGTAGACTATTATCAGACTGTGCAAATGCGCATGTTGATCTGGGTATACACTGGTCGGATAGTCTACGACTATCTCCAGTCACATTCACACATATTGATATACATTATTGTGCATTTGTGATCCGCTATTGCGGATGCGTACTTGTATGCCTCCGTCATTCAGTGCCAACATTATTCAGATTACACAAGCCGACATGAGGCTCGGCTTGTTTCATGTTTCGTGTATAGAATATATAGAGGATATTCATATTTGTGCAACGAATATGACATATATGTTCATCGAGTGGTGTGGAATGTCCATATTTCACGAGTGCCGTTTCCACGAGATGAACATATATGTCATATTCGTTGCAATAATATGAATATTCTATTTATTATATATCGCTACATGGAAATTAGCAGTCTTTTAGACTGTATACGGTAATGAATGTGTATTTGCAGCCTATTTGCAGTCCGGCACTGCAGGCGCGCGTTATGAATACATATAGAGGAAGTAGTCGTATTTTCACCGGAAGTTGTTTATTTCATCGATGGGAACATATTACTTTTATTTACATCATATCACTATGTATTTCATGGGTAGGTGTATAATAAAACATATAACACAAAGTCGTCCTGTATGCCAATTGTTATAACACGAATATATCGTTTGTATATGTGTATCTAATAGAAACTATGTCTCACTGTCATGCTGCGTGTCAATTGTATACTATTACATGGGCGTATCGTTTGTATAATTTCTCCAATAGACTCCGCCCTTGGCCAGAGCTACCAATCGTATGGCAGCCAAGGATTTGGTATGCCAGGTTTTGGCACAGGATATGGTCAGTATTTAGATATATTGGCCTTAACAGAATAACAAATTGTGTGTAACATTTACTGCAGTACTAAAATTCTTACATGTCGAAAACAATCTAAGCAACACATATAATAGGCATTTTGTTAGCTCTACTGTCCGGTAGGACAAACATTTTTTCGCCAACTCTGTAATGATGTTGCCAAGTGCCACATATGCCATACATTTTTCTGTCATCATGGTCATTGTCTATTGTCTCGTAGAAAAACATATCTGTAATTTCAGTCAATATTGTGGCTCTAAAATGCATCAGCAAATGCAGGAAATGTGATGTAGATATCACACGTTTACGGGGAAAGGGGTCGGAAATTTTGGACGCACTGCAATTTATGGGTTGGGTGATGTCTTACTATGATATTTACGTTGACTTTGTGTTACACGAGTTTAATGATTCATACAGTGATTCAGTTACAATTCATTAGCTACGAGTCCCTGGGACTCGATGATCCTGAAAACAGTGACTGTTTTCAGGATCATCGAGTCCCAGGGACTCGTAGATAATGAATTGTAACTGAATCACTGTATGAATCATTAAACCCGTGTAACACAAAGTCAACGTAAATATCATAGTAAGACATTACCCAACCCATATGTGTCACTGAGTATGAAATCCCAACTACATGTTGTGCAAACAATATAATATTTCAGTATGTAACTCATTGTACTATACTGTATAATTCCAGCACAAAAATATTTACACAATTCCCTAACATTTGATTGGCCCGTAGCAAGTCTCTGTCCAACATTTATATCCCAGTAAACTCCCACGCCGAACTACTTTCCGTAACCGTGAGGCGCAGTTAAAATAATTCTTAAGAAAACCGAAAATAAACACATTTTCTTGATGAATTTGGCCTTTTTGTGGAATTTATCGGTGATATAAACTTTTTCTTTTTTTTTTTTTAGAAAATTGTAATTTTTTATCGCTTCGTCCAGTATTCCCGCGACTTTTCCAAGTTTATACCCCGATAAATTCCACAAAAAGGCAATTCATTCCTATAATAAACATATTTACATGCAGCATCAATACAGTGATATAGTATTGTGTGAATTTCAAAGTGTGGTATACTGTAAACAACATTATTACATACACTATAAATACAGTAATGTATGTACTACATGTGTATTATACTGTACAACTGATATTACATCAATACACTGCATAATTAATGTCTGTTTCACGAAAGCTGCCCAAATTGTAAGGGTATTTATAACAAAACAATTATTTTTTCGATAAGGTTAAATTTTATCAAAATTTAAGGATGAGTCTTCTTTTAATTTGGTCCAATATTGATTTTATTACGAAAAAAAATTTTCCCCATGTTAAATCCCCATAGACATCTTCACAGTGAAGATGTCTATCGGGATTTAATATGGGGAAACTTTTCAAATGTGACCAAATTTCATGAAATATAAAGAAGGCGCATTCTTATATTTTGATGAAATTTATTATTATCTAAAAAAGTATTGTTTTTGCATTGTTTATATGGCCGTAAAATTTGGACTGCTTTCGTGAAACAGACAGTAGTTATTGTACTGTAACATGTTTTATAGTGTACCATGATTAATAATATCGCAGCAGTACATTAGTATGTATTGCAATCTTTGTTTTACTGCAGCAGCATTATTACATACAACACACACACATTATTTAATGTATTGATGTTCGTCATTACCGGTCACAACACTTTATGTATGACAACATCTACGATCACATATATACATTGGTATACACCTGTACTGCAAACTAAACTAAACGTATATCACGCTCTAGGATGGTGCTAGGATTTTGCAAATTAGTAGCCAAAATGAACTGATAACGCAACAAAGACAATACTATTTTACATTTGTTGCAATATTTGTAAAAACGTAGTAAGTTTTGCAAATAAGTTCTGAATGTTTAGTAGCTAAAAGGTCCATATAATATTAATAGCCAAATGGCTACTGCGGCTACCAATAGCGCCAACCTATACTCTGATGCAACTAGTATACAATACATCTGACATTCAGTCGCAACGTGCATTCATAACGTATGTATATAACACGGATGTACCGTTTATATAATTTGTCTAATAGAAACCGCCTTTGGTCAGAACTATAATTCGATTGGCATGTCAGGCTTTGGCACGGGATATGGTCAGTATTTGTAGATAGTTTGACCCTTAGCGATGTATATAGTAGTACTAAAATGTTGAAAGACGAATCTGTCAATGGAACACATTGATACAGTGTTCAATAGTGACCTGCATAATGCAGACATGAATACATGAAGCATAGCATGCATACGTTATTAACTGACCGTATTATCACTGTATACGACACCATGTCACAAAATATACAAAGTGTTAGTGTATGCGATATCATGTTACAAAATACAAAAAAATAGTCATTGTCATTGCAAACGAACGATCATAGTTGCACGTATTTAATTATTAATAGCATATAACATGACGAAGGCGACATGCAATTGACATGACTTCATATATCATCTGCGTATTACCATTGTGACATACTACATCACCATATCATTCATATTTGCATGATATCATATTTACAGGGCATGCCATCCGTGGTTAGCACAATAGTAACCTATTCAGATAACATGTAATTGACATGACAGAACATACCATCCGTATGTAACCAGTATTACATTTTATATCACCAGATATAATATAGGAATGAATGGCCTTTTTGTGGAATTTATCGGGGTATAAACTTGGAAAAGTCGCGGGAATACTGGACGAAGGCCGGAAGGCCTCGTCCAGTATTCCCGCGACTTTTCCAAGTTTATATCCCCGATAAATTCCACAAAAAGGCCATTCATTCCTTATAATTCCAGCATTTGAAATAAATTCATCGATAAAATGTGTTTATTTTCCGTTTTCTTAAGAATTATTTTAACTGCGCCTGCCGGTTACGGAAAGTAGTTCGGCATGGAGTTTACTGGGATATAAATTTTGGACAGAGACTTGCTACGGACCAATCAAATGTTAGGGAATTGTGTAAATATTTTTGTGCTGGAATTATCATTTAATAATGGTTACATCCGGATGGTATGTTCAGTGATGTCAATTACATGTTATCTTACTCACCAGATATGAGATATACTAGTAGCATATCCATGTACAATGGAACTTACAGGCCTTATCATATAAATCAAACATCAGCTTATGTGTACTATCCATAGTGGCAGGTATTACCTGCCACACATGTTACGATGTACGCATGTGTTATTTATCTACATATTAGTAGCATATCCAGGTAAATACAACATTGTGTCCGCGTACCACCATTATAACATTCGATCACAAAGAATTGTATGTAAATGTACCATATTTTCAGGTATTACACAGTACGCGATATCCGATTTTTCATCTAAACCTAAAATATCATCCATGTACCACACCTGTACCATAGTATATCATAATACAAATGTGACATTTACGCACTATATCGCGATACACATTCTCATATCACCATAATGGATATCGTAACTACGCGTATTGCATACAGGATGCACATTCTCTGATCTTAGTAAATCAGAGAATGTGCATCGTGTATGTAATACGTGTAGTTAGTAAAATCAGACAATGTGCATTGTGTATGTAATACGTGTAGTTAGTAAAATCAGACAATGTGCATTGTGTATGTAATACGTGTAGTTACTAAAATCAGACAATGTGCATTGTGCATGTAATACGTATAGTTACTAAAATCAAACAATGTGCATCGTGCATGTAATACGAGTAGTTAATAAAATCAGACAATGTGCATCGTGCATGTAATACGTGTATTTCTGATACCCATTGTGGTAATATGTCATGGTAATGCACGATATGTATTTTCCGAGTCTCTGATTTAGCTACATGTAATAGATGTTAACATATCATCCTCATATCACCACATTGTGCATCATAATTACACGATGCACATTCTCTGATTTAGTACGTATTGCGCTATATGTATTTGGGTATTTATCGTATGGGTATTACACGATACGCATTATCTGATTCATATATTAGTGCGTATTACACGATAATAACGTATTGCAATATCTGTTTTACTTATTATGTTATATATCAACTAGTGTGCAATACACGGTATGTATTCTCTGATTTATCTGCTACTTATATTACACCATACGATATAATTATATATTAGTGCGTATTACACGATATGCATTATCGGATATATATATTAGTACTTATTACACGATACGCATTAACGGATATATATACTAGTATTAGTACCTATTACACAATACGCATTCTCTGATCTATATTTAGTACGTATCGCACGATACGCATTTTCTGATCTATATATTAGTACGTATCACACGATACGCATTATCTCATACATGTATTTCTATTAGTACTATTACACGATACGCAATGTGTATTTTTTCTATCAGGACAGGGATTTCAGTCCTATGGCGGCCAAGGCTATGGCAAACAAATGCCACAAATGCCGAGCTATGGGAAAAAAAGCTATGGTCAGTATGCGCCTGGTGTGGGGGTAGACTCCGTAGAATATATCGAAACTGTGAGACGGGAATTGTACGTCATTGCGTGCGTGTTTTTATGCCAATTTGCACTTAAAGCGAACATGTTTTTTTATGAGAAATTTTCCTAAATATCTCGGCAAATAATGGAGCTATTTTGATGCGATGAAGTGCATATACCATGGTAAGTAATCCGCTATCGCCCGCTGATGACACCGTCTTCATAGCTGTAGCAGTTTCTACATCAGTGTTACAGTAGTTGCCAAGATATTTAGGAAAGTATAAGTCGAAACGGCATAAAAAGCGGGTGTGTATGACATGCAGTGGGGTCAGCGCGTAAGTGCACACACGAACGAACACGACAGGTTGGTTCCAACCTGTCGTGTTCGTTCGTGTGTGCACTTACACGCTGACCCCACTGTACTATGCCCGCCGTCGGCTTGTTGACGGGGATAGCCTGTCCATATTAGATGTAGACGAGTCTTGTAATGTGCGCTTTATTGTTTGTTTACATGCATAGTTCGTTGTTCGTTGTTCGTTAACAGTATTATCAACATATACATGAAAAAGTCCTTGCTGTTTGTTTACCTGCATCGTTGTTGTTCATCGCACGTTATTTAAAATATAATTATGTGTTATGTTTATGTGTCTCATTAATGAGACACATAGACATAACACATAATTATATTTTAAATAACACTCCTGTAAATCTGTGCTCTACCTGAATTTTGTGTTGTTCATCTTTCGTTAACAGCGTTGTATGGAAGCGTCCTGGTGCCAATGCTAAAATATATTTATCTCCTAATTAGGAGATACTAACTCCTAATTAGGAGATACTAATTGGGACTTACTATCTCATAATTAGGACGTATTATCTCCTAATTAGGATATGATAAGTCCTAATTAGGAGATAGTAACTCCGAATTAGTCCTAATTAGGAGATACCGATTCCTAATTAGGATACAATACGTCCCTAATTAGGATATAATACGTCCTAATTATGAGATAATAAGTCCAAATTAGGACATAATAAATCCTAATTAAGAGATAATCAGTCCTAATTAGGAGATAACAACATATTATCTCCTAATTAGGACTTAATACCTCCTAATTAGGACTAATATCTCCTAATTAAGACTTAGTATCTCCTACTTAGGAGATAAAAACTACTTTAGCATTGCCACCAGGACGCTTCCATAGCGTTGCCGACAGACATATCTAAACATAAATATTTACACTGTCCTTGAATTCATAATGATAACGCCCAATCAGCGTATTGCGTTCATATCCCAGTACATTACATTAGAACCCGACGTTGTTGATTTGCTAAAAGTGTGTTTGACGTCATTAGATTACGTGTCGTGCATCGTCGTTGTCAATAACGTCACGCTATTGACCGGCAACGTCGATGTTCCATGAATTGCGAAAAAACGACGTAAAACTATTGTGTATGAGTATTTGAAACCATCCGAAAATGCAGTGTAAATATAAGTAATAAAACCATGGGCAATTGCGCTTACTATATTATGAACAACAGTTGGTCGGTTTAAAGTTTGCGAGGAGTCCTACGCACTTTAAACAGACCAAATGTTGTTCTTAATACAGTAAACGCAACAGCCCACGGTTTTATTCCGTAAATAGCATTTATGTGTCTGACTCGGGTACTGTATTATCTCCATTGTCGCGGCTTTCCGTCGATACCGATTTCGAAAGCAAACCAATACAAAGCATAAATGGCATAGCATGAATAACTGACATAAAATTCAGAGCTCATGCGCTCTGACTTTTTTATTTTTTTGTCAGTTATTTCTGTATTAGGAATTGAACTGCGCATGCGCTCTGAATTTTATGTCAGTTATTCATAATAGACACACAAATCACGCGAACTTTTTATTAAACAAATAAAGTGACACAAATCAGAGCGCACGCGAATTTTTATTAAAGACACAAATCACGCGAACTTTTTATTAAACAAATAAAGTGACACAAATCAGAGCGCACGCGAACTTTTTATTAAACAAATAAAGTGACACAAATCAGAGCGCACGCGAACTTTTTATTAAACAAATAAAGTGACACAAATCAGAGCGCACGCGAACTTTTTATTAAACAAATAAAGTGACACAAATCAGAGCGCACGCGAACTTTTTATTTAAAAAGTTCGCGTGCGCTCTGATTTGTGTCACTTTATTTGTTTAATAAAAAGTTCGCATGCGCTCTGACTTTGTGTCACTTTATTTGTTTACTAAAAATTCCGCGTGCTCTGATTTGTGTGTCTATTATGTTCGCATTTGCTCTGAATTTTTTGTCAATTTCGATGCTGTTTACTGAAATATGGCTGAGATTCTAAATAAACAAGAACTGGCATCGTTAAACGAAGCTAATGATTAATCCTCTCGCTGGCAGCCTTAATAAAAAAAGGCCTCAGTGACATTGACCTTGGGTGGTCGTATGCAAAACAAAGCAACATTCCTAGACAAACTTTGTGGAAAAATATTATCAAAATCTGTGAAGTGGTTCATGAGTTATTGAAAAATAAAGGGAGGTAATTCCATATACGGGTAAATATACTGTGTTTCTTCACGAATGTAACAATCGTCTGTCAATGCACTTTGTTGTAACTGAACAAACATGCACTTTCGGGGCGCAATGTTATTCCGCAGAAGAAATAGTGCATGCGTCTCGTACACAATAATGAAACATGACACATGTTTCACTTAACATGGCAGTGTGATCGTGTAAGAAAACAAGTGTTACATATTAGATATTTTATATAAATATTTCGCATAAAAAATTTGTTCTTTTCTATATATCTGAACGTTTAAAAGTGATTTTCTTTTTGATTTTCGAATCCTCTCGTTGCCACAGGATACCTGCCAGTGTGGCAATTGCCCTTTGCATTACTAGTATGTAGATCTGGCTTTCTAGTTTTCTTCTTTTCAGGAAATAGTTCTGCATAGTTCTGCATGCCATATACAATCCAATTTAGTTGGATGCTATTTATCTTAGTTTATATATTGGATATTTTTTGTTATTGAATAGTGCTGTCTGTTTGTTGCAACCTGTGCATCTGATCCGGATCTGCACTGCTCGCCATTCCATCATTGAAAGACCCGTGATGCTTCTAACAAGCAATTTATATCGTGATCAGGATACTGGAGTGTGATATTTGATCAGGAGCTACACTGGTCACAAATCCCATAAACCCCATTTATCCAGGCACAGCTATATTTATATATGAACTCGTATCTTGGCATTATTTGTTGAAGCGATGTCTTCTTGTTTCGATTCCATGGAGAATCACGTGATCACAATGTAGACGGTTTCAAAATTGCTGTCAAGATCTTCGCAATAAAGCGAGATAGCTGTAGCCGATTTCATCAAAATTGCAAAGTATACTTTTCTAGCAAAGTATACTTTGAGGGAGTAATCATTTATTTTTCCGGACTAAACTAACCACTGCATATATTTGATGATTAAAAGTATGCAGATTTATTATACTGATTTTTTTTACATTATCACAGCCAAAATGGCTGTGATAATGTAAAAAATTCAGTATAATAAAAATTAATAAATTTATCCTAAAATTGAAAAAAAGTGTTTTATTGCACAGGTTATTGTATACAGTGGGGTCAGCGTGTAAGTGCACACACGAACGAACACGACAGGTTGGTTCGCTACCCACCCAAAGTGTATATTGTTACCACTCAGTTGAACCGTCTCGCCGAGACGGTTCAACTGAGTGGTAACAACATACACTTTTGATACGAAATGAGAAAAAAATGCAGAAAAATATTTACATATTTTTTTTATACATGAAATACAGTGGGGTCAGCGTGTATGTGCACACACGAACGAACACACTGACCCCATTGCATCCTGTGGGATGTCTGCTTTCAGTTTATGGCAACAAAGGACAGTTTACTAAGCTGCTACTTTTACGTTTTCGGACACCCTTGGTCAAAGCTAAAACTCAAGATTTTGAGTTTTAGCTTTTTCCAAGGGTGTCGGAAAACGGGGAAAAAACGACATACATAAATGCAAATATGCGTCTTTAAAAAAATGAAACTTATTAGACTTTCCTCTTTTGCTATGAACTGAATTTTAACTCTTTGTGAAGACTTGCATACTTTGTGAAAACACTTCGAATGTATTTCGTTAATCGACACTATATTATCTGTCGGCGGTTTCTAACACGTTGCAATTTGTGATATATTCCCTAGCTGTTTACACAGAGTATATTATGAGTAATTAGCCGAAAATCTAATCCAATTACTAACCGTACATCCAGGGAGACCCCGGTTATGATTTCACCACCTATTTTTGTATTTGTTTGGCCCCTTTAAGAGGTCGAATATACATTTTGTACTTGAAACTTGACTCTCTATTCGTAACAATATTCTAAGTACATATACAATATCTTGATATTAATATTGTTGTTGTTGTTGTTGTCGTTTCAGATGTGGAGCATTTACAATTATTGATTAATTTGTTTATTATTTTAATGAATACTAGCACAGTTGGAATTTGCCGAAAGGTTTTAGATACATTCTAGAGCATTAGGGCTCTACTTATCGACAACATTCTTTCAGTCGATTGGGAATAAAAT
Source organism: Conchocele bisecta (assembly GCA_029237695.1). Taxonomy (NCBI): domain Eukaryota; kingdom Metazoa; phylum Mollusca; class Bivalvia; order Lucinida; family Thyasiridae; genus Conchocele; species Conchocele bisecta. The sequence goes on along the minus strand of CM055275.1, from coordinate 3,648,527 downwards.
CTCGATGTCATTCCGAAAGGTTACGGAAATTAATATATGCATGTTTTCCTTCATCCAGGAACGTATCCAATGGTAAAACGAAGGCCATACGTGCAGTATAAAAACAGAATAAGTAAGAGCCACATACATGTGTATATCTATATAATTGTACAGGGCATGTATACCGGATATGTATAAATGTGCTTCGCTTTGTGTTTATGTCACGTGGGATCCCTCACAGGTCAAAGACTCGGGTCCAGGAATCGCAAAATGGATCATTAAACAAGTTACCCCACCCACCCACTTTGATACCATATGTTCAAAAAGTTAACCCACCAACCCACTTCGATACATTATGTATCGAAGTGGGTGGATGGGATAACTTTTTGAATTAGTCTCTTTTTTATTATTATGCCGTATGCATCGAAGTTGTCGAGTGTGGTAACTTATTGAATTATCTAAATAGTATGCATTATATATCGAAGTAGGTGGGTGGGGTAACTTTTTAAATGAGCAATTTTCGGATTTTCTGAGTCGTGGGTCCGAGACTTCAACCTGTGGGAGCTATCGGTATTTGCTGCAAAAGAACCTGTCACGTGACCTTTCATAATGATACAAGTGGACAATGACAGGATTAACGAATCAGGGGGCGTTTCAATAAACTTCGTACGACTAAAATGTTCTTAAGTGCAAATTTAGGATCGTCTGGAAATTGTAAGTGATGGATTTACATGCAGCCTATGCTCAATATATGTAAATCCAATAATTGTTTACCAGAACATATTGTTAATGTAAAATGTATAGACTATCATAATTTTGCACTTACGAACATTTGTATCGTACGAGGTTTAGTGAAACGGCCCCTGACGTATAGAATAATAATCGGTTACACATTTCCATGATGTATACACCGTTTATGGTCTCACAATGTCTAAATTATTATATTATTTATGTAATACACATAACCACCGAGAGCTGAAAATCAGTCTTTTCTCGTTTGAAAACTTACTCAAATTATAATTAATTTGATGTAATAACTATATACGTTCCGCTTGCTATTACATAAATACGGAGCCAGAATCAGTCTTTTTTCGTACTAAAATTATAATTAATGTTATGTAATACGTGTAATATATACGTTCCGTTTGGTATTATATAAACGCCGAAAGCTGAAAATCAGTCTTTTCTCGTTTGAAAACTTACTAAAATTATAATTAATGTTATGTAATACGTGTAAGTATATACCTTCCGTTTGGTGTTACAATTAACACGGAGAGATAATCAGTCTTTTCACGTTTGAAAACTTACTAAACTTATAATTAATGTTCTGTAATACATTTACTATATACGTTCCGTTTGCTATTACATAAACACCGAGAGCTGAAAATCAGTCTTTTCTCGTTTGAAAACTTACTAAAATTATAATTAATTGTATGTAATACGTGTAATATATACCTTCCGTTTGCTATTATATAAACACGGAGAAAGAATCAGTCTTTTCACGTTTGAAAACTTACTCAAATTATAATTAATTGTATGTAATACATTTACCATATACTGCTATTACATGTACGTAAATACGGGGCGAGAATCAGTCTTTTCTCGTTTAAAAACATACAAAAAACATCAATACAACGTAATTGTTAATGAAGGTAATTAACATTTATCTTAACAATGAACTGTGTATTCACTGACGACAATGGATTGAAACGCACTGCCTTTATTTGCTTTTAAGGTGTTATTGTGAGCGAGTTCGTTTCCTTGTAACCCACGGTTTAGGAAGACATAACTTCGTCAAATGCACTAAACTAACATAGATTGTTAAGTGTATATTATAGAACACCAAATCTACAACAAAAATCAAATACTTAATGCTAGCTCTAAATAATTAAAGCTAGCTCTAAATATTTAATGCCAGCTCTAATTAGTTAGAGCCAGCAAAACTTATATAAGTGTATGTAGATTTAGTTTCCACAGTATATTGCAATCTGCGTGGTTTAATTATTATGAGTATGATTCTTACTAGCTTACAAGATTTTGAATGTCATGTAGTGTGGCACCAGATAAGATTGAGTAAGTTCAGGTTGTTAACCACTGACTAAGTGGCATACGTCATATGCTACAATATAGCGGCAGAAATCGTATGAATCGTGAAATAAAATGAATAATCATCAATAATACAAAAAATAACGTCGTATTTTAAGCAAGATTTTTCTCATATTACTCATCTGTGCATATGTATTCAGAAAGATTCAGAATAAATTAAAATTGCCATCTACCTTTTTGTTTCATAAATGTCTACGCCTATATACCTGAGACAATCTGTATGTTGATTACACACAATGTATCACTGTACATTGCATAATACAGCTGGATGTCAAAACATGCGCACACACATCTTTAATGTGAACTGATCGGACTTTGTTTCCAATTAAACCTGGTGATCTTATACATTTAATTTCAATAAAATGAATTACTTGTGCAACAAACCGATTATCTATATATATATCACTATTAGTCAAGTGTTTATTGTTGTGCTTTATCTCTCTCCCTTTCGTTCTTCTCAATGCTTATTTTTTTGGTAGATTGATGATAAATTATTACAGTTGGGCTGTCCGCTGTGGAAATCTACCTTACATTTTTTTCAGATGTACGGTTCAGAGAGACCGCCCGTGCTTGCGTATTCTATTTTGAAATCCTAATACAGAGGGGGTTGGTCTTTGGTTCAAACTGTTAATCTGTTTTTCACAGTTTCTATTTGGCAACATATATACTGTTAACTGTTATTGGTCCATCTATCTTGTTAACTGTTATCGGTATTTTGTTTATATTTTTTGTTAACTGTTATTTGCAACTATCAGTTTCTGTTATCAACGTCATCTCCATCCCCACCGTCGAAAGATGATGAAAATTTCATAGCAAATGCGGAATCCGCATTTGCTATGAAATGTTCATCATCTTTCGACGTCCCACCACCCCCTGAAAGCAACACGTCATCGCCGCCCTCTGAAATCAACACGTCGTACCAAGCGGAAGTTGAAATATACGCAAGTGTTAGTGATATACGTGCACGTGCGAAATCATTTTGAAACGTGATGTTTTGCTGCGTGATTCGGTATATTCAATCATCACCGCACCCTGCTTGCACAATTGTAATCAGGTGTGCAAGTTATCGATGTTGAAACTAACACCTGTAACAAACACGTCACGTTAAACCCACTTGGCCGACTGTCGTAACGTTAGCCCGTGATTTATATATCCCTACGCCAGCGGAAATCGACAGCGGCGTATACACCGGACGTTTAATGCATTCCTGACACGGTGCACAAACGCTGCACAGCTCCGCGGCGGTAATTAGCCCATGTGTTCGCTACGATTAATTACCCTAATTAGCAATTAAATTAAAACAAACATTATTGTGCGTAGTAATACATACTGAAATTTGTCCTCGCGACCGAGCACGTGCGCTACTTCCTACATGCAACATAGCGTCTGCCAATTAAAACATCACATCTAAGCGGAATGGAGCAATTAAGAGAGTATTAATACATATTTTATTGGCACGCTCTTGGAAAGTTATGCCTATTTGTTGTCGCTCTCGGTTGTAAATATTCGTATCTTATACGTTTCTACGTAACCGCACTTGCTGCCTTTCCAACAAGTATAGTCCCTGAGAAGCATGGGCATTGTCTCATCTGGAATCGAATGGTGCTTAACTGCCTATCAACACACATTTAGGGCCAAGGCAACCTCCCTCTGGAACAATGTTCGTTGTTTACAAACGGCAGCACGTTACATCTGTCGGCACGCATGCGCAAGAACGAGGGGTTCTCGAAACATATTATAATTGGTCCATTTATAGGTATGTATCAGGTAATAAACTCTGTATTGACCGAATACGTACGGACTTAACATAGTGCTGTATCAGGTATTGAACTGGTACTAATATCCGGGTTACCACGAATTGAAAACTGATGTTTCATTATTCTAACGGCGTCACGTTACCGAATGACGTCAGTGTAATGACGAAACGTAGGCAAGTTCGTGTTCTTTTCAACAAAAACTACGGCTCATTATGAAGCTGAAAATGTTACTCAATAAATAGAATACCATGCTAATGTATTTTGATACCAGGTTCGGCTCGGAAACGGTAGGAATTCCTCGGTTTTAAATATTCTTCTTCTTCTTCTGAAGTCTGGTGGAATATGTGCATGGTGTTAGCGTGAATATTGAATTCCCCGTGGCTCAAACGACATCGGTCAGCGGATATTGTTTATAAATTTTAGCCAATTGAAAATAATATTATTATTTAATGTTTGAATAACAGTAACTTCTAGAATATTGCCATAGTTTCCAGCTCTCGTATACGAAGTCCAAGTGTTGAAATTGTCATACGCCTGGTTTTCTCAGGACGTCACATATATTGACACGAACTCTCGTAAATGTGCCGTTAACGCTTCAAGAGTTGACGTGGACAGAGCTACGGTAACTCGACATTTTTCCCATACCTACATGTACACAGGGAAACAAACGTCAAATACTCGTCGGTCAGTCAGAAAATCGGGCTTGTGTCAGTTTCCTCATGTATAGGGTCATTGATGGGCTATTTATATCAACTATCTGACTGCGATTGAACATAATGGTATTTTTTATGGAATATGCGACGAGTGCACCTGTAGGCGATTTCATCAAAATTGCAAAGTACACTTATCTAGCAAAGTATACCTTCAGGGAGAAATTTTCAATTTAAGGATAAATTTATTAATTTTCATTATACTGAATTTCTTACATTTTGGCTGTGATAATGTAATAAATGCAGTGTAATAATTCTGCATACTTTTATTCATCAAATATATGCAGTGGTTAGTTCTATATGAATTAATGCATTTTTGGAAAAATAAATGATTTCTCCCTCAAAGTATACTTTGCTATACAATTCGGTCCCACGATAGAACAATTCGTTCCTACGAATTAAGATTCGTTCTGTTATTTCGTAGGAACGAATTGTTAAATTGAGGGAACGAATTGTTAATTCGTGGGAACGAATTGTTAAATTGAGGATTGTTGTTTCGTGGGAACGAATTATTAAAATTCTTACTATTCTAGTTCTTCCGTTTACACTACAAATCGCTTTAAAATGCAAAAACATAACCCCAGCCGCATCGTAAAAATCGGAGAATCGACTAGTATGACAACCACACATATCCATACGCAGTGATTAGGTCGTATTGACAGGATATCAAAAATGTTTCACGGCACCGTGTGTCACGGCACATACGCACTGTGTTGACGTGATAAAGTCAAATATGACTGGCCCTTTCAATTGAAAGGGCCAGTCATATTTGACTTTATCACGTCAACACAGTGCGGGTGACATTGTAATAAACACACTCTGTGTAACACAGTCACGCGTACGCTAATTTACAATCTACATGCATGTAAGTCTATTTAAATGAGCTAAATATTAACATACGTGTGTCAATGGTATTGACAAATAAGTGAAAGTAATCAATTTCATTCCATCATGTATTCATTGTAATTTAATCACCTATCCCACGACGCCGCCTACACACATTTGTTTAATAAACCATATGCTGGTATTCATGAATCGATTGCATAATTGTTGAATTTATATACGGTCGCGGAATTAGAACTGACATGGTATGCACTACATTACATACACCTACGAGTGCACCTGACGTTAACCACGCGTTAACTCGTGGTGAACTACAATGTTCACTACTGTGCACTTTATAAGCTATGTGTAATGCACGTATTGTTCAAAATGGTGTCCAAGATGGCTACCACGTACCTATATTTAGTTTGATAAAATAGCATACGGTAGCAAATTTGTCCACTTGTGTGACATAGTACCATGGTACCATATTAACCCTCCTCTTAAAGGAGCATAACGGGATTTATTGACAACATAAAGCCGTGTTTTCATTATGGCCCTGTGTACATTGGTTTAATTGAAGATATTGAAGATATTGTTTATATGTATACCCCTTTAACCCTTTGAACCCGAAATCCCGCTATAGCTGTTTATGCAAACAGTGCAGATCCAGATGAGCCGGCTTGTAACGAGCCGTCTCATCAGGATCTGCACTTTTTGAAAGTAATTTTCATATTTTTGAGAACAAAACATACCCCCTTTTCATAAGTACGTACGTATTCGGTCAATGCAGGGCAGGTTACCTGATATGTGACGATACTCGGACTGCTGGGTTGTTTCAATGTGTACCGATATCGGTACATAAGTATCAGATTATCTATCTTGTTGAACGCAAAAAGATAGGAAATCCGATATTTACGTACCTATATGGGTGAAATAGAAACAACCCAGCGGTCTTAGTATCGTCATATATCTTCAATTAAACCAATTTACACAGGGCCATGATGATAACACGTTTTCATTTTTTATATTACACATTTTTTTCCTGATATGCCCCTTTAAAGCCACACTTGCATATTGGCTCTGTTTTCAGATGCACCACGTAATGTTCTACTGTATTTGTAATGGTTGCTGCTTTAATGTAACTGTTGCACATATATAACATGCCATGACTGAGTCTGTGCTTATTGAGTCCCTGGCCAGTAGCCGATTTCATCAAAATTGCAAAGTATACTTTTCTAGCAAAGTATACTATACTTTGAGGGATTAATCATTTATTTTTCCTGAAATGCATTATTTCATATAGATCTAACGACTGCATGTATTTGATGATTAAAAGCATGCATAATTATTATACTGAATTTATTACATTATCACAGCCATTTTGGCTGTGATAATGTAATCAATTCAGTATAATAAAAATTAATAAATTTATCATAAAACTGAAAATTTCTCCCTCAAAGTATACTTTGCTAGAAAAGTATGCTTTGGAATGTTGGTGAAATAGGCTTCAGTATAGACACGAACTAGCCTGTGTATCTACCCAGCCTGATTAGAGCTTACACTGTTCGCTGTTCCATGTGAGTATCATTCACTCAGTAACACCTCTAAGGAACAGTCTCACAGTGGCGAACCGACCCGACGCAGGTGCCCGTTTTGGAAAACGCGCACCTGCATTCGGATCGATTCCCCTCCGTGCGTGTTGCTATTATCAGTCAGTGTGAATGTGCTTGCTGCTCAAATGAGTTAAAATCTCAATCAGCACATCTATGCCATGGTATTATCACATATTTTACTGTTTGTCAATGAATTCTATGTAACACATATATGGTCCGTTTCACTAAACTTCGTACGATGAAAATTGTTCGTTCGATGATTGTTATCAGTTTACTTTACCCCTTATTATGATATAGAGAATAGTAAGTTAGTGCCGTGAATGGGAAACAATATCTGGCAAGGCTCAGGAAACGGGATGGGCGAGGCACTAACCTACTATTCTATTTATCCCGTCAACACCTACAAATGGCTGTAAAATTCAAAAATAGTATTGACTGGATATAAAAAATGTTTCACGGCACCGTGTTTCATGGCACATACGCACTGTCTCGACGGATACAAATATTTTCGACCAAAGACTTCCCAAAAATCGGATACAGATGCCAACTTTGCAGTAACTATTAGTTTTGCACTTACAAACGTCGTAGTCGTTTAGTGAAATGGGCCCAAAGCAACTGAAGGCTCTGTGATTATCTCCCTTACCACATCTCTACATATGCAGAAAATATGTCGCTTGCAAACTGAATACTTTATAAAAGTTCATGAATTATTGTTAACAAACATGTATACGGACATCAAATTGTATTTGATTTTGCAAATACAGAAATTCAGCGAAATATATGTACGGGTAAGCGAAAAGGGAGATAATCCATTAGTGAGGTTCTTGCACTATATATTTCCAATGGGCTTAGAATTATGTCATTGGCTGGTATTGATGATATGAAAAATCACGTAATCTTATCCAGTATTTTGTGAAATTCTAAGCTCGTTTGAAAATGTATGTTGATTGTGCACCAGTGTATGTTGATTGTGCACCAGTGTATCGTATTGTGGCATGTACATGTATATGCACAACTGTGACGTAGTTTGTGACGTAATTGGTCCGGATAATGCTTCCATTGTAGCCCCTGCTCATGTTGAAAATGAGTTAGATATTATACCAGTATGATCAGGATTGATTAAGAGCGAACAGTATAGACCCTGATCAGACTGCGCGGATGCGCAGACTGATCTGGGGCTATACGTGTCACATTTATATTGGCCAATTATCTCACAGTGCGTCATGTAACTATAATTATAACCAGCACAATATATTCCTGCTTTAACTATACCATGCTTCTCTGCACATGCGCATTGCAGGAAAATACCCGGCCAAGATTCACACTCACACCACCAAGGTCATTACGAAGAAAAGTAAGTCCACCAAAAAGATAGTTCCTTCTTGTTCTTTCGTTTATTAAGGCAATGCCACTGCTTTTGAACAACTCCGAGGATGAATCCTTGACGAAATAAAATGTTTCTCTTGCTTAAAGCAACCTTAACGGAGAAATTAACTTTCATATTATTTTTTGGCTGACAATAATAGTAATTTATGTACGATGAAATGAGTGCTTAAAACTGGATGTGAAATATCTGAAATATATGTGGTTTTCCTCTTATTAAATACGCTTTAATATGTACACATTTCCAGGCACCAAAAGATTCCAACGTGAAATTCGTGAAAACATATTTTCTATTTTCTGTGTTTAATGGCAGCAAAAAGTGGAACAGACAGTACGTTCTACAAATGTTGTACCTTTTTATTACCTTTTTTTTACCTTTTTTCCCAGTTTGCTAATCCAAGACAAAACTAAATTTATTGTGATCTTGTCCACTGCTACCATTATCATCAATTATCACACTCACTTGATATGATAATCTAATGTAATGTTTTTATCAGGCAAATGGCAATAAAGGCGGCAGGTATGTTGCCTCCATACCACACCACAACGTAAAATGTAGCCCCAGATCAGACTGCGCACATGCGCAGGCTGATCTGGGGCTACATTGGACGTGAAGTCAATAAGCCCGCTTTTGTCGCGAATTATCAGATAATTACATTCCGTCATCATCAAGCAATCAGTCTTCGTTCTTTGTTTTATTGTTTTTATTATAAGTCACAAGACATTAGGCTTACAATAATTGCCCTTTAATTACGATATAAATATTTATATTTTAAAGGTACATGCCCACTCAGTAGGCACCAAATTTTCTTTGTAGGAATTAAATAAGTGTATAATTGTGTCACTATTCCACCAGTTCTAAAAATTACGAGTGCCCGCTTTCCAGATATAATCATTTAGTAATATTTATTTTACTGCTAGTGACGCGAGTGGTATCAGGCTATTTTCATATGCAGATGAGGCATGATATATTTTAATTATTTATACTAATTAAATGCGTCACGTGAACAAATAATATTGTCCACAGAATATAAAGTATGATCATTGGACATCACAAAATAAATACAGAGGATACATAGTAATGTCCGTTAACATTTTAAGGAAACACGGTTATCGCCGCCCCTGATAGCAGTGTGGAAATATACGTCCGATATAAAATGTATAAGAATGTCAATCACTACGTGAGGTAATGTTAAATGAATATTTACTTTGGCAGAACATATCTCAGATGATGTCTCTGATATAAAGAACAGTTTGTGTCTACTGAGTGGGCATGTACCTTTAACCCGTTGAACCCGAAATCCTGCTATATCGGTTTATGTAATGAACCGGCTCGTAACGAGCCGTCTCATCAGGATCTGCACTTTTTGAAAGTAATTTTAATATTTTTGAGAACAAAAACACCCCGTGTTCATAAATGGACGAATCTGAAAATTGTATGACCATTGGATTGGTCGGAACATTACCATATCACAGTCCATTCCAGTTCCTTAGGGTTGAAACGGTTAAAGTCTCAGATTAACGATGTACATTGACTTATGCATTAAAGCATCCTATGCTCAATAAATGTAAATCCAATAATTGTTTACAAGAAAACAGTGTCAATGTGAACTTTACAGACTATCATAAGTTTGCACTTACGATCATTTTAGTCGTACTAAGTTTAGTGAAACGGGCCCTTGATCTACACTGTTCACAATGGCTGTGATGCTTTATGATTTATATAAATTGTATGCGTCCTTTGGATGACAATGAAATTCATATAAACGAGAGGTTTTAATGTCGCTCACCGCAGAAACGAGTAAAAATAGAAAACACACACTGTTTGAATTATTATTCAGCAAAAGTGGTTGCTCTGCAACTTCATGAGCTGTTTTATGACATGTGGTAACGTCCGTGACTGCTGTTATTTTTGTAACATTTTGTTATTATTTTCTTTCAGTTCCAGTGAAAGTGCCAGTTCGTAAGTAATAACATATAAACATATATATATAAATCCTGTAACATAACACATCTTTCTGTCAATACACAATTAAATCATTCCAAGTAATGGTTGAAAATGTACCCGAAGTGTTTAAATAATTGCTGTTAACATTTGCAAACGTGCAGTTGGTCCAGAGATTATTCGTGAAAACGATTGTAAACATTATACGTAATATATCACATGCTATCTAGTGAGTTACCGTGATTCTGGAGGGATCTATTGCCTTGAAAGAAATACTTCCTCCTAGACGTTCGCGAGACGTAATTGACGTCACTTTTTGATGTAATTTCCGGCAAAGAAACAATTCATACGCTAATGTCAAAATTGTCAATTTTGACAACGTCTAAGAACAAATTTCACATTTTTCGAAGATCACGTATTACACAAGTTTTTCCACTACCATTTTGAAATACCGGATTTATATTCCTTGACATATGTAAATCCGAAAAAGAAACCCGTGCTCCGTACACGTATCTTTTTCAGATATTCAGATATTCAGATGTCTCGGGGAAATACATCCGGTATTTCAAAATGGTAGTTGAATGGTAGTTTGTGCCTGACTTGTAGTCTAGTTCAACCGGCTGGGCTGTCTGGCCTCCGGGTTAGGGTAAGAGCTGGTGCATCGAGTGTTCTGTGATCGCTGACTCATGACATGAATGACACAGTGGCGAGCGGAATAATGGTGCGAGTTTAAAAGTTTTAAATATTTTATTGATGTTTTTCTTATTTCTCATTTAAAGTATATGTTGTGACCACTCATTTGAACCGTCTCGGCGAGACGGTTCAAATGAGTGGTCACAACATATACTTCTGATGAGAAATAAAGAAATTCATGAGCCTTGCCGGATATTTTTACCTGCTATTCTCTATGACCAAAGAATATGTATACTCAGTGCATCGAGTGTTCTGTAATCGCTGACTCATGTCATGAATGACACAGTGGCGAACGGAATACTTCTTAATGTATGGAACGCCAAATCTACATAAACTCAAATATATATTGCTAGCAACAAATATTTGGAGCTAGCAATAAATATTTGGAGAGCTCTCGAAATCAATTAATGATATCTCGAAATCATTTGGAGAGCTCTCGAAATCATTTGGAGCGAGCAATATAACATTTGATTTGGAGAGCTCTCTAAATGATTTGGAGCTATCTCTAAATGATTTGGAGAGCTCTCGAAATCATTTGGAGAGCTCTTGAAATCAATTAATGATATCTCGAAATCATTTAGAGAGCTCTCGAAATCATTTGTAGCGAGCATTATAACTTGATTTCGAGAGCTCTCCAAATCAAAGCTATATAATGCTCGCTACAAATGATTTCGAGAGCTCTCTAAATGATTTCGAGATATCATTAATTGATTTCGAGAGCTCTCCAAATGATTTCGAGAGCTCTCCAAATCATTTAGAGATAGCTCCAAATCATTTAGAGAGCTCTCCAAATCAAGTTATATAATGCTCGCTACAAATGATTTCGAGAGCTCTCTAAATGATTTAGAGATATCATTAATTGATTTCGAGAGCTCTCCAAATGATTTCGAGAGCTCTCCAAATGATTTAGAGATAGCTCCAAATGATTTCGAGAGCTCTCCAAATGATTTAGAGATAGCTCCAAATGATTTAGAGAGCTCTCCAAATCAAAGTTATATAATGCTCGCTCCAAATGATTTCGAGAGCTCTTTAAATGATTTCGAAATATCATTAATTGATTTCGAGAGCTCTCCAAATGATTTAGAGAGCTCTCCAAATCAAATGTTATATAATGCTCGCTCCAAATGATTTCGAGAGCTCTCCAAATGATTTCGAGATATCATTAATTGATCTCGAGAGCTCTGCAAATGATTTCGAGAGCTCTCCAAATATTTATTGCTAGCTCCAAATATTTGTTGCTAGCAATATATATTTGAGTTTATGTAGATTTGGCGTTCCATATTAATGGTGCGAGTTTGTACCAGTATGAATGTGAAGTTGTAGAGATGTATATATTACTTACAAATGATCGTGTGTTGATTACTGTTAAACAAATACTGAGGCCGTCAGGAATACTGTCGGTCTTCTTCTATCAACCACCATGAAACACATCTATTCTGTATTAGACGTGTATCTTGTTCCGTTTGTAACTGCTACATGTACTACTTGTATACGTCATGCTATATAAACTTAGTAATAAAAAATGTGTTTTTATTTTCAGCGGTGCCACAGCCAAAGCCTTGTAAGTACATTATACAGATAACTTCCATCACGGAATAATATTGACCATGGAACTATTCTTATAGAGAATAGTAGGTTAGTGCCGTGAAAGGGAAAACATATATGGCAAGGCTCAGGAAATGGGATGGGCGAGGCTCTGCCGAGCACATCCCGTTTCCGAGCCGCGCCAGATATTTTTCCCATTCACAGCACTAACCTACTATTCTATTTATCCCGTCAACACCTACTAATGGCTTTAAAATGCAAAAAAAATAATCCCAGCCCCGCACATATTTATACGCAGTGATTAGGTCGTATTGACAGGATATCAAAAATGTTTCACGGCACCGTGTTTCACGGCACATACGCACTGTGTTGACGGGATAAATTTAAATGGCCTACACTGATATCAGTAAAATATACGTACAGTGAAACCTCTCTAAACCGGACACCCTGGGTCCTCTGGGAGGTCCCAGGGTGTCAGACTCAGAGAAGTTCCACTGTCAATCAGGCATTTGATCATTCTGAACCATAGTTGTGTGCTATGCGATGACGAACATACATTATCACCGGAGATAAATGAGCAGAAACTCATCCAACATAAGAGTACATGTGTTGTCCTGTAGCCTATTTCACCAACATTGAAAATAGCCTATTTCACCAACATTGAAAATAGCCTATTTCACCAACATTGAAAATAGCCTATTTCACCAACATTGAAAATAGCCTATTTCACCAACATTGAAAATAGCCTATTTCACCAACATTGCAAAGTATACTTTTCTAGCAAAGTATACTTTGAGGGAGAAATTTCAATTTTAGGATAAATTTATCATTATTTTTTATTATACTGAATTTATTACATTATCACAGTCATTTTGTCTGTGATAATGTAATACATTCAGTATAATAATTCGGTATACTTTTAATCATCAAATATATGCAGTCGTTAGTTCTATATGACATAGTGCATTTCGGAAAATATAAATGATTCTCCCTCAAAGTATACATTGCTAGAAAAGTATACTTTGCAATGTTGGTGAAATAGGCTACAGGTGTCACGTAAATCTATTCATATATTTAGGTAATAATTGATTATGAACCGCGTTTTGTTTGTGGTTCATGTGTATGCATATGTTTATTCTATAATAGTCTCTTATAATTCTTATGTTTTCCGTTTCAGATCCCGTTATACAGAGAATCCCGGTGCCGGTAATTAAACATGTTCCCGTGCACATAATCAGGAATGTCATTGTTAACAGACCATACCCAGGTATGTGCGCATGCGCAAACATATCATCTAAGTTACGCACTAAATAATTATGAATGAAGAATATAAACAAAACTTTAAATATATGTATTTGTTGTAGTTTTTTAAGGTGTTAATTGTGATATAATTAAGTTAGAAGGACCACCGCCACATACATATACAAGTGTCAGTAACCATGGTGACACTATTAGAACACATTTGTATTGGCTTCTCCCTATGTATTTTAGTTAACTATGAGTTGTCAAAGAAAGACTACTCTTACCGTTATCGCTATAGTATACTTCGTTCCGTCAGTGTGAGCGAGGGTACGGGCAAATATATAGAAACAACATTTTGAAATCGACAGTATGTGTCTAATTTCCGACGATTTTCTCCGAAAAAAAAAAGTACTCCCGCCAAAGTTTTGCGTTTGTAATGCGTAAACATTGCATGTTGTCTAGTGCATGTATTTCTTTCGGACCGTTATCTAACAATAATTCCAGCACAAAAATATTTACCAAATTCCCTAGCATTTGATTGGCCCGTAGCAAGTCTCTGTCCAAAATTTATATCCCAGTAAACTCCCACGCCGAACTACTTTCTACAGGTGCGCTGTAAGTGCTGTCAATGTAAACAAATGGCTGCCGTCTGTCAAAATAAACACATTTTCTTAATTAATTTATTTCAAATGCTGGAATTATAATGAATAAATGGCCTTTTTGTGGAATTTATCGGGGTATAAACTTGGAAAAGTCGCGGGAATACTGGACGAAGGCCGGAAGGCCTCGTCCAGTATTCCCGCGACTTTTCCAAGTTTCCTATAGTGTAATAGCGATGTATTAATTGTACGCTAAGTGAGCAAGTAAGAATGTAACTATTGTATTATATTGACATTATAATTATGTTATACGTAACATACACATATGTACAATTTAATAATTATTATATTCCAGTGCCGGTCCCGAAGCCATACCAGGTTATTAAACGGGGTAAGATTTCTACGATTGTACTTTTATGTCGTCCTATGTACCCGCATATGTACATGTGTGTGTTAGCTGAGCATACGCTACCCAGCTGAGAAACTTCTTAAAGGTACATGTCCACTCAGTAGGAACAAAATGTTCTTTAAGGGAATGCCCGCTATACAGATATAATCATTTAGTAATATTTATTTTCCTGATAGTGACGCGCGGTGGTATCAGGCTATTTTCATACGCAAATGAGGCATGATATTTTTTTAATTATTTATACAAATTAAATGCGTCACCGACAAAAATAGTATTTTCGACAGGTTATAAAGTACATCATGTACATAAAACATAAATACAGAGAATAAATAGTTAACATTTTAAGGAAACACGGTTATCGCCCTTGATATCAGTGTGGAAATTTACGTCTGATATAAAGTGTATAATAATGCCAATCAATACGTGGGGAAATGGTGAATTAATGTTTATTTTGCCAGGCAATGTCTCAGATGATGTATCTGATATAAAGAACTGTGTGTGCATGTACCTTTAAAGGATTGGTTTGAAACACATATTATAAAAAATAGAAAGGTGTTTTCATCATGGCCCTGTGTAAATTGTATTTGTCTATTGGTAACAATGCACCCAAACCACCAGATACACCGAAATAACACATAAAACACGGAAATATGAAACGTTCTACAAGAACCTGTGGTCACATGCGTAGCCTAATACTCGTCATTGTCTTCTCCAGTGCCCGTCCATATACCGTACCCCGTGGTTCAGCTGAAGCGTGTGCCCGTACCAGTACCCAAACCATACCCAGTCAAGGTAAAGGTCCAAGGTAAGACATTCACAGTTATATAATTTACATGTACGACAGTTTAAACTAAGTAGGTTAGAACACACTAAATAGTTTTACTATACAATTTAACTGACTCGCATCCAATCCGACCAATCTCTGATACTTTCACTATTCGTATGGATGCTGTGGGGCCTACTTTTACATGACATGGTATGTCATGTAAAAGTAGGTCCCACATCATATATACGAAATATACAGCCTGTCTGCACTGGACTTGCATGAATAAAATATTACTGCTAAGAAAGGAAACATCAACCTCGTCATGTAATGGGCCAGGATTTGTAAGCAAACTGTGTCCGTGACCTCAAAACATCAAGATTATTTTCATACCGGAATATTTTTGCACCATTTAGTGTTTTCAAACCTAAGAACCGTGACGCCAAACCGTCAACTTCCGCAAATCATAAAGCCGAAAGTAGTTCTAAGGGCAGTAACTCCAAATTCGATAACATACGCGCGTATTTATAACACCAGTCTGTGATACATTAACTATTGTACAATCTACATTGACTGTTTATGGAAACAAAATCCATTTTGTTTACATTAACTATTGTATAATCTACATTAACTGTTTATGGAAACAAAATCCATTTTGTTTCCATAAACAGTTAATGTAGATCTGTAGATTATACAATAGTTAATGTATGAATACATTATGCCCAAATTATCTAAACAATGCGTTTAAACAAACAACAGCAAATAATATATATCTACCAAAACCTAATATTGAACTATACAGGTCAACCTTCGTCTATTCTGGAGCCAAAATATGGAATGATCTACCAGTGTATGTTAAAACTGCAAATGTTAAGAGCAAATACATAGTGCATGTTCATACAAGTACTCAACATGATTAGCTCTTAATTTAATACTCATGTACGGTTTCATCATATATATAAGAAAATCATAGTCATGCGATTGTTACATTGTGACTCGTGTTTACATGTACTTGTATCATTATTATTTGTTATATATACATGTACTTGTAGATTGATAGATGATCTCAGGGAAGATTGGCTAGGACAACTGAGCTTCAATTATCAATAAAGACGTTACTTACTTACTTACTTACTTACTTACTTACTTACTTACTTACTTACTTACTTACTTACTTACTTACTATTATATGATAGACATATATTACGTAATACGTTTGGTTTCTTTCACAATACAAGTACAGTCGAACCTCCCCGAACGGCCACCTCTCTACAACAACACCCTCTCTGTAACAGCCGCTATTTTATATCCCAAATTGATGATTTCCTCTGTATCTAACTCTTAGACTGCTGAGTACGAAACTTGTCGTCTGCTGTTGCTTTTGCCTTCTTTCTCAATAAAAACGTGTTTTGACAGCATTTTAGAATCATTTCCATTGGAAAGGATTCTAAAATGTTGCCAAAGCATGTTTTTATGGTAATTATCGAAGAAACTAAATAAACAGCGGACGACAATATTTAATTTAGCATTAACCTCCCTACAACAGCCACCTCTCTACAACAGCCAATTTTGCGTCTTCCCATGGGTGGCTGTTGTAGAGAGGTTGCACTGTATATAGTTAGCAAGGAAATAATAAGCTGTTACAGCTGCTGCAGCTGTCAACCATTCAGAACACAACACTTTGACAACCGTTCTACTAACTCTACCAATATATTTAATTAAATAGTTTTGTTAAGTGTTATTTACATTTCAATTACCTTTATGTTTACAACTTAAAATGTATGTGCCGTGTTCAAATAACCTACAATGTTCAATTACCGTGATTCGTTACGTAGTTATCTCCCTGGCCGATAGCGTTTGGCCTTCTAAAAAGATGCTGACAAACGCTGCAGATCCTGAAGAGCCGGCTCATCTGGATCTACAGTGTTTGCAAATATTACAATATGATACGCTATCATGGGATTATTCACGCCGAGTATACGATGGGTATAATTAACATGATTATTCATTCAATATTATAATGATAACGAATGTGTTTATAAATATGGCTGGGTTTCTCAACTGCTTTTCAGTATTCATTAGAAAAAGCTGTTGGAAGTTCAATGCTTCCGGCCTCCGAAAATAAAATAGAATGGAGGTACTGTCTGTCATGATGAAAGTGTTAAACAAGTACCGTTCCGTTACAGTTCCTGTGGACAGGCCCTACCCAGTACATGTTCCCAAGCCATACGCCGTCCGGGTACCAGTGAGGGGTGAGTACTTTCTCAGGCATACGGCGGGGGTGGACTGACGTGAGCTACGAAGTGCAAAAACTTAAACCATAATATGCACTAACTAGAGATTAGTAGGTTAGTGCCGTGAATGGGAACAAATATCTGGCAAGGCTTAGGAAACGGGATGGGCTCGGCTCAGCCGAGCACATCCCGTTTCCGTGCCGCGCCAGATATTTTTCCCATTCACGGCACTGACCTACTATTCTATTTATCCCGTCAATACATAAAATGGCTTTAAAATGCAAAACATAACCCCAGCCACCGCACATATTCATACGCAGTGATTAGGTCGTATTGACAGGATCTCAAAAATGTTTCACTAAGCTAAGCTAAGTTAAGCCTTGCCATATATGTTTTCCCATTTTTAAGAAAGAGGTTCCCATTATATATGTAATAAATTAAACAAATTAATTTTGCAACCATCGATTTAAAAATAAAATAAAAAAATAATATTCTCTATATGTACTTATTTATCTTTTATACTTTCAGTGCCAGTACCAGTACCAAGACCATGTAAGTACAATGTGCATCACGTATATATAATTCCAGCACACAAATATTTACACAATTCACTAACATTATGATTGGTCCGTAGCAAGTCTCAGTCCAAAATTGATATCCCAGTAAACTCCCACGCCGAACTACTTTCCGTAACCGTGAGGCGCAGTTAAAATAATTCTTAAGGAAACGGACAATAAACACATTTTCTTGATGAATGTATTTCAAATGCTGGAATTATAAGGAATGAATGGCCTTTTTGTTGAATTTATCGGGGATATAAACTTGGAAAAGTCGCGGGAATACTGGACGAGGCCTTCCGGTCTTCGTCCAGTATTCCCGCGACTTTTCCCAGTTTATACCCCGATAAATTCCACAATAAGGCCATTCAATCCTATAGTGAAAACCCAATTCAGTTCCACTCTACTCTAAGAGAAACAACCAGCGGAAATATGGCCGTTATTGGAGAAATGGGTATTATCGGTTTCGCGACCAGTGTATATCCAGATCAGTCTGTGCATTCGCACAGTCAGTCGGATCAGCATCTCTGCACCATTCGCCATACACCAATGAAACACCCGTCATGTTTCTAACACGCAATACAGATCGTTATCAGGCTACAGTCGTGTGCTATGTGATCAGTATGAAAACACATCTTGGTATTTCATTAGAATTGTCTCCAAGGAGACAATTCTAATGAAATAACAAGATGTGTTTTCGTGCATACACTGGTCACAAATCACATACGCCTCATTTCTCCAGACACAGCCACATAACAGCCGTATTTTATTTGAATATGTTATACATGAAAATGCCACAAGGAACATCTATAAAGGTTCGCTCTAATCCACGCCATCAGATGAAATAACCATTTTGTGTGTTGACATGTTTATTTGTATAATTCTCTGTCCTTCCAGACCCAGTCATCCGTGAAAAGAAGGTGCCTTACCCAGTCCATGTTCCCAAGCCTTACCCAGTTGAAAGGAAAGGTATAATTCAGATAGAAGAAGTTTGTTATTTGATCAGGGAACCCGATATGCATTGATCGAATACACACTGACTGATAACACAGTGTCGTATCTTGCATTAACCTGTAGCCGATTTCACCAACTTTGAGGGAGAAATTTTCAATTTCAGGATAAATTTATTAATTTTTATTATACTGAATTTATTACATTATCACAGCCAATTTGGCTGTGATAATGTAATAAAGTCAGTATAATAATTATACATATTTTTAATCATCAAATATATGCATTTGTTAGTTCTATATGAAATAATGCATTTCATGAAAAATAAATGATTACTCCCTCAAAGTATACTTTGCTAGAAAAGTATGCTTTGCAATGTTGATGAAATATACATGTACGTAGGCCTGGGTCTCAATCAGTACTTCATTAGGCCATGAACAGTACTTTGTTTCTCAGATACGGGGTCTGCGCAATATGACGTGGGAGGGTGGATTCTTTAAAATATTTTTTTTGTTTGAGATGTTAGTCTCTGATCTTTTCAAGGTGTCAGATGATGTTACAGAACTATGACTCAACGTACAACCGTTCCGAGTTATTACCATCGCCTAGTGTTACCTGATACATCGAATACCCAGCTAGTGTTGTTGTTTGTTATATATAACAAGTTTATCAATCTCGGAATTCCTGCGCGTCTCATAGCCTTCCTAATAAAATTGATATCATAGCCCAGTTTCTGATGAAATCAGTAAACTCGTTTAATAAATATGTATCAGTTAAATCACGGTTCGTCCGCATGTACAAGGAGATAATTCGCGAGCTTTAGCGTACATGTACATGCGGACAAACGAAATCTAACTTATTTATCACATCCTGATGCACATACCTTGCACACGAGCACATAAACAACACCCGGAAATGTGTCAAAGATGTGATAACATATTAAATCATCACTCATGTAAGATCCTAAATATATTTCAGTACCTGTGCCCCAGCCATACCCAGTGAAAGTCAATGTCCCCAGGCCATGTAAGTACAACGGTCTTCTGTTATACTAGTATGTACTAAGGTTTCTATGAAGTTGGGGTCCGTTTCACTAAACTTCGTACGACTAAGTAGTTCATAAGTGCAAAATTGAAACTTACAATGACATTTGATCTGGCAGCGGAGCACGGCAAAACTTTCATGGATGTTCTACAATAATATGTATATTTGGTAACTATAACGTTAATGAGACAACGTTTTCATAGTATGACGGTTAGTGAAATGGACCCCTTGACACGATGTGCCGTACGTGATGAATGCTGCCTCGGATCAGTCTAGCTTCTGTCTGTCTAGCTTGGTCTCAAATACTCGACTCGGTAATTAGTCGTAAATGTAAATTATAGTTACATTGTGGCAGGAGACATAGAGGATAGTAGGTTAGTGCCGGGAATTTGCCCCATTCACGGCACTGACCTACTATTCTATTTATCCCGTCAACACCGACAAATAGCTTTAAAATGCATTAAAATAACCCCAGCCGCATCCTCAAAATCGGAGAATCGAAGTATGACAACCGCACATATGCATACGCAGTGATTATGTCGTATTGACAGGATATCAACAAATGTTTCAGGGCACCGTGTTTCACGGCACATATGCACTGTGTTGACGGGATAACAATACTTTCGTTTCCCATTGAAACACAATGGAACCCAAGACGTCAATATTGTTTCGATATTGACGTCTAGTGATTTCATATTGGTCAGTACCGGAATCACGTTTCACTTGGTAAACTAGTTCCTTCTAAAATATAATTTATTTTATTAATATTTCTTTTGTGGGTGTTAAAAGTTGAAATTACCCCATTTTATTATATGCAGATCTAGCTTGTCTTTCATTGTGGCTATTTCTTTTTCAATATTGATTCGTCTTTTCAAATATTTCATGAACAAGTTAAATGACAATTCTTGTTTTTCATATTTACATTTAATGAAGAAATACTTTGCAAGTATGATAATGAAATTAAATTGTTTAGCGATAAGGTTTGCAATATGTACCAAGCGTAGCAAAGTTAATTGCATGCTTATTAACTCTATATGTCAACTATATTTTATTATTGACATAAACGTTATACATCACATGTATTACGAATTACGAGAACAGAAGGAAGACCTCTTTATCTTTTTTCTCTCTTTCCTATAACTCTCTTCTTAAAAAACTCTTCTTAAATAAGCTCACTTTCTAAATATATTATGTATGCTCTTTTCTAGTAACATGTCATGTGATTTCAACTATATTTTGTTATGCAATATGTACATGATACATGATGTATTTAAAAATTGAAAATAAACCATTTAGTAAAAAAAAAAAATATATATAATTTATTTATTTTGGTTACAGTTTGTGTTTGTTTTTAGTCGCATATACATTATGAGCGATGTGTGTATATAATAAAAAGGTTAGTTGATTTGTATGTGGATATATCCACTCGTTCTGTCACGCAACGATATTGCACGTTGCGGAACTCGTGCATATATCCACATACAAATCAAATAACCTGTAATTATTCCTTTGCAGACCCTGTAGTCGTCAACCGCCCCTACCCGGTAAAGGTGAAGGTGCCAGTCCGAGTACCAGTTCCCAGGCCATGTAAGCAATTATGGAACTTATTGTTTGCCCTAGTTTATTGACCAATGAAAGCAGAGCATTTCGTCTCAATTAGTCGCATATTGCGACACTTCCGCCATTGTGTATTAAATTAATAATTAAATGATGTAATATTTAGTTATATTTAAAACAACAGGCACCGCCTTGTTGACTTAATTTCATGTGACGCGCACCATGCGTACGATCGATTCAGTGTCACACCGCCAATCACGTAATAGTAACGTTGTTGGAAATACGTTTATATGCAGAGGTCAATTCTAATAGACAGGTGTCCGCGATGGGGCGGGGCAAACAATAAATTAGTTATAGTTCACATACTTAATTTTTAATAAACTAATTTCTCGCTCGCTAGCGCTCGCTACGAAATTAATTTATTAAGCATTCAATATATGAACTATAACTATTACGTACTGTATTCCATGTAGGTAGTTCTCGGGGGTTTTCCCATTCACGGCACTAACCTACTATTCTCTATCTATTTTCCTTATTTCTTAACCAAAGTATATGTTGTGACCACTCATTTGAACCGTCTCGGCGAGACGGTTCAAATGAGTGGTCACAACATATACTTCTGATGAGAAATAAAGAAATTCCTGAGCCTTGCCAGATATGTTTTCCCATTCACGGCACTAACCTACTATTCTCTATCTATTTTCCTTATTTCTGAACAAAAGTACAACTAAATTTAGACCCTAGTCATCTGGCACAGTAACAAAGTATGGGAACGCAAACACGATAGCTATTATTATTCTCTATCTATTTTCCTTATTTCTCAACCAAAGTATATGTTGTGACCACTCATTTGAACCGTCTCGGCGAGTTGAGAGTCAATTACTGTTACATGTACTATACATATATCGAAATATAGTCAGAAATACATGACTGTACCACTGGTAGATCAAGCGTACATATAGGTCAATAAGGACAAATGGCATCTAATATAATTATTTCCAAATATACATTATAATGGTGTTACAGTGCCAGTTCAAGTAAACAGATTTATGAAGACAAATGAATGAATATACTTCCATTTAGCTAATTATAAAGATTGTAATTGTTTTAAAACGTGTATTATAATATGTTCCAGACCCGGTAAAAGTAGAGAAGAAAGTGCCTTTCGGAGTTCCGTACCCCGTGAACGTTCCCGTTGATCGACCAGGTAACTGCGTTAATCTTGCCAAGATCATCAACGTTTCTGCACATCTATTGACAATCTCAACTCGCAATCAAACAGTTTGATTGTCTGAGCATGCCTGTATGTACTATCACATGCGTTAATCTTGCCCAGTAGCCTATTTCACCAACATTGCAAAGTATACTTATCTAGCAAAGTATACTTTGAGGGGGTAATCATTTATTTTTCCCGAAATACATTATTTCATACGGAACTAAAAACTGCATATATGACGATTAAAAGTATGCAGAATTATTATACTGAATTTATTACATTATTTTGGCTGTGATGATAATGTAATACATTATCACAGCCATTTGGCTGTGATGATAATGTAATACATTCAGTATAATTCAAATTAATAAATTTATCCTTAAATTGAAAATTTCTCCCTCAAAGTATGCTTTGCTAGAAAAGTATACCTTGCAATGTTGATGAAATCGGCTACAGAACATCAACGTTTCTGAAAATAGATTGCAATGTCAACTCGCTGCTTTAAGTAAATATACAATATACAATATGTCGCCGAGGGAGATATATTGCTTCCTCGGGGAGATAATCCACAATATTCCTCTCAACAAGGACAGTATTTATATAATATAGTCGGTAAGGCATGATGACACCACTAAGTCCATTTGTTCATGCTTGATTTCAGTACCATATCCAGTTGAAAGGAAGGTTCCCTACCCAGTCCGTGTTCCAGTGAAGCAACCATGTAAGTTGAAAATGAAGCAACATTTACTTGTAGAAATGTAATTCAGAAACATTATAGGAATGAATGGCCTTTTTGTGGAATTTATCGGGGTATAAACTTGGACAAGTCGCGGGAATACTGGACGAGGCCTTCCGGCCTTCGTCCAGTATTCCCGCGACTTTTCCATGTTTATATACCCGATAAATTCAACAAACAGGCCATTCATACCTTATAATTCCAGCATTTGAAATAAATTCAAGAAGTTGTGTTTATTTTCCGTTTTCTTAAGAATTATTTTAACTGCGCCTCACGGTTACGAAAAGTAGTTCGGCGTGGGAGTTTACTGGGATATAAATTTTGGACAGAGACTAGCTACGGGCCAATCAAATGTTAGGGAATTGTGTAAATAATTTTGTGCTGGAATTATTGTGTTGCGGAAAAGTGACTCCTATATGAGGCACGCCTTGCAATTTTATACCTTCGGACATCTGCTTAATGTCATTAAATACGTTTAAAAACTTTATAATATAGGAATGAATGACCTTTTTGTGGAATATATCGGAGTATAAACTTGGAAAAGTCGCGTGAATACTGGACGAAGGCCTTTCATTCCTTATAATTCCAGCATTTGAAATAAATTCATCAAGAAAATGTGTTTTTTTGACAGACGGCAGCCATTTGTTTACATTGACAGCACCGACAGCGCACCTGTAGAAAGTAGTTCGGCGTGGGAGTTTACTGTGATATAAATTTTGGACAGAGACTTGCTACGGGCCAATCAAATGTTAGGGAATTGTGTAAATATTTTTGTGCTGGAATTATTATATAAATAAAGTAAAATAAAGTCAAAAGTTGACAACATTTTCAGAGAACATGCGGAATATGTACTCTGAAAATTGTGTCAAAATTTGATGCCATATACAGAAAATATTGTAAATTTTGAAAACATATTTCATGAAATGACGCAGATGTCCGAAGGTAACAATCCACATGGCGTGTCCCTTATACGCCCATATATTCCAGTACCGGAGTAAACAGTGTTACTGTTCGGCAACTCTAAGACATATTGTACAGTCAATACAAGTTTACCTGATATATGGGCCTACTTCACTCTCATGACACAGCGATAATTTGCAAGATAATGTTCAATTCTATGCACTTCGTTGCACATGTTAGTGCACCACGTGTTTAACTATGGTGAACTGTAGTTCACTTTCCCGTCAATTCGTTCATATTCGTTGGCCATAGACATTATGTTTATTTGTAACTGGCGTCGAAGTTGTTTTTTTCCTGGAAACACGGATTATTATTATTATTATTATTATTTCAGACCCAGTACATGTGCCAAAGCCATACCCAGTCATACAGCGCATCAAGGTCCCCGTCCGAGTGCCCGTGGATAGGCCGTACCCCGTTATCGTCCAGCGAAAAGGTAAATTAGAGCGCCAGTTGGGATGTGGTTTGCTATTTGTTCAGTATTTCTTATATAAATAATTAAATTGTTGTGATATCACTAATTTCATGTACGCAGTCCTACTATTTATCCCGTCAACACAGTACGTATGTGCCGTGAAAAACGGTGCCGTGAAACATTTTTGATATTCAGTCAATACAATTTTTGCATTTTACAACCATTTGAAGGTGTTGACGGGATAAATAGAATAATAGGTTAGTGCCGTGAATGGGAACAAATATCTGGCGCGGCACGGAAACGGGATGTGCTCGGTAGAGCCTCGCCCATCCCGTTTCCTGAGCCTTGCCAGATATTTGTTCCCATTCACGGCACTAACCTACTGTTCTCTATGTATTCGGTAGTTTTATATCAGTCATTTGCTTTATTGATACCACTAATTTGTTTTATACTATTTGTTATACTGAGTAAATAGTAAAACCCCGCTATGGGCGAAAAGAAATGTTGCATGTACAATTGGATTATTGATATGAAAACTACTGAACAGATACATAGAGAATAGTAGGTTAGTGCCGTGAATGGGAAACAATATCTGGCAACGCTCAGGAAACGGGATGGGCGAGGCTCTGCCGAGCACATCCCGTTTCCGTGCCGCGCCAGATATTTTTTCCCATTCACGGCACTAACCTACTATTCTATTTATCCCGTCAACACATACAAATGGCTTTAAAATGCAAAGAAATAACCCCAGCAACCGCACATATTCATACGCAGTGAGTAGGTCGTACTGACAGGATATCAAATATGTTTCACGGTACCGTATTTCACGGCACATACGCACTGTGTTGACGGGATAAAACATATACATGTACTATGACGACGTACCCGGACTTATTAATATAACTAATGAAAAGGCGATATAGCTGTAGGAACTATTTCTTATGGCGTAAGACCCGTGTTTTTGACATCCGCAAAATATGTGCTGCGACCGACATAAGCTCATTTACATATAAGCTGGAAGAAACTCAAATTTGGATGTTGATTGTATAATTCTTCGCCAGCGCTCGAATAAAAATCGAATTAAATATGTAAATAAATGTGGGAAAAATTCGCGCCATATAATAGAGAGCGCAATACCAGGAGGCCGTTTCACTAAACTGTATACGACTAAAATGTCCGTAAGTGAACAATTATGATAGTCTGTAAATTTCACATTAACAATGTTTTCTTGAGCATAATTATTGAGCATAAGTGTAAATCCATGAATTGAAATTTCAATCAGCATTTGCCCTGAACGACTCGTCAAGTTTAGACATCATATACCTATACTATTGCACAGTTTGTAAATATGTTTATGTGATATATCGGGTGAGTCGAAAAAAAAGTCCCCAAATTTAATTTTCTATAACTCCTACACTACTTAACTTAAATAATTGACAGTTTGCATGATAGTTCATCAGGATATTGTAGATAATTTGTATAAATATTATCGCGATACACCAAACACTTTACAAATGACCAATTATGCAATATGCTGGGTAGAAATGTACAATATCGGTAGAGTTCAAATTGCTGTTAATAATACCAACGTGTATGCATGATGTAATTACATACAATGGTCGGTCGGCCCACCATCCTCTTCTACCACAGTACTCAGACCTTTCTTCCATGAACAAATACTGTTTCTGATCTCAGCCAATGTAGTCCATTGGATTACAGTCCGGACGTTGTGGTGGCCACTCATCTTGTTTGATGAACTTTGGGGTAGCATCCTACAAATAAGATTGTATTGCACTGCTGGTATGTGATGGTGCACCATCCGGCTGGAACACATAATCATAATTCGGGTACAGACGCTAACAGGCACGTAACAAACCCTTCTCTAATAACGACATGTAGCTATCACTGTTCACGTTAAGCTTCTCCGTGTTGATAAAGCGAATATTCGTCTTTCAATGCCAGGCAACACCGGCCGAAACCATCAGCTTCTTGGAGAACCTATATGTGTCGTGGTAAATGCATACTTTTTGTAATGCTTCATTTTGGCACTGACTGTAACTGACAGATATCATGCCGGGACCACAGCTTAGCCGGCAGAGAAATTCTGCTAGAGTCTTGCATCAATGATATTGCCAGTTCCAACTTGAAATGTTCCATGATTAGTCATCATGATCAAATTGATAAGAGTTATAGGCGACATCCTGAACTATCAAATATTTTCATAAAAAGGTGTCTGAGTTACAGGAACTTAAATCTGGGAACGTTTTTTTATGAATCACCCGATATATCTTATTTGGATGTTGGTATTATTTTTGTCACTTTTACATTGAGATTCGCATAAGTCTATATGAATCATTGGCTGTGATAGTAAACCACACTCCGGGAATCAAATTAAAAAGTTCCACAAAATCGCATTTGCGATGAAGACGTTTTCTGGACAATGATGGCCGTGTTGATAGATTGTAGATCTCTTAACTATGTATTGTTGTTCCGTCTCAATTGTTAATGTATTTGTCTACAGTACCATATCCCGTGAAGCAACCAGTACCCGTGGAAGTTAAAGTGCCAGTACCCGTGAAAGTGGCTGTACCCCAACCCTACCCCGTACCCGTTATACAAAAGGTCCGAATACCGGTACCGATTAAAAGTAAGTAGAGATTGTATAACTATACATGCCAGATACTGATTCACAATTCTTCAAAATTTATTCTTCAAAACATGTTTTCTCCATACTCTTTCTTTCTGAACAAAAGTATATATTGGTATCACTGATTTTAACCGTGTCATCGAGACGGTTCAAAAGAGTGGTAACAATATATATTTTCATTGAGAAATAAAGAAAACAAAAATGTAAATGTAGATATGTGTGAATGGGTATTCGGCATAAAATAGGTTATGTTTTGTTTGTTATCATCACTTAATAATTCCAGCACAAAAATATTTACACAATTCCCTAACATTTGATTGGTCCGTGGCAAGTCTCTGTCCAAAATTTATATCCCAGTAAACTCCATGCCGAACTACTTTCCGTAACCGTCAGGCGCAGTTAAAATAATTATTAAGAAAACGGAAAATAAACGCATTTTCTTGATGAATTTATTTCAAATGCTGGAATTATAACGAATGAATGGCCTTTTTGTGGAATTTATCGGGGACATAAACTTGGAAAAGTCGCGGGAATACTGGACGAGGCCTTCCGGCCTTCGTCCAGTATTCCCGCGACTTTTCAAAGTTTATACCCCGATAAATTCCACAAAAAGGCCATTCATTCCTATAATATACAATCATTCAATATTCAAGCGATGGGAATATACACGTGTTATACTGTACTATCCAGTGCACTGCGTCGATACAGCAAGTAAAATTAAAGTAAACATCAAATGGGGAAATTGTGAACGTCGTGGTTCATATTAGTGAACTAACGAGCATAGTGGCGTTCACTTTAAAGGGCACTTGAAGTAAATTGGGCGTGACCTTAATGTCATTGCAGCATTTAACTTGTATGCCAAATAAATAAGAACTATAATTACAGCAAGGGAGCACGTTGCCATTGGAGTTGAAATCGTTTGATTATTCGTAGATTTTGTTTCATATATGCTATATTTACATTATATTTTTTCAGTGAAGAAACCTAGTAAGTTATATGCTATGTAGTTGTGTTAGCTGTTGCTATTACTGTTCGCTGTGGTACATGCACATATGTTTATCAATGCTATAACACAGAACAATGTCAGACCAAACATATCGCCGGGCACAAATAGCTTATGTCTTATAAATGCGAAACTGCGATCGTTATATTGTCAATTGTTATATGAACTTCTTCATTTGTTTTGTACAGCATGTACAGACCATGTGACCTTACAACGTTATACATGCCTCAGATGAAGCACGGATTTTTACATTTTTAAATGATGATAAAGTATCAGTGTGACTGTGTTATAACATTTCATTTCGCCACAATATATTGTATATGTTTGACCCGCCGTGATAAAATGTGCTTTATTATCTTTGTGTAAATCCAGATCCAGACAATACAGTCTGGACTTGTGAATTTAAGATGATGATTATTATTTATGCTGCTTACATGTTTGGTATCATACGAAAATCAGTAAGCTGATCAGTACAGACACGTATAATAAATCAATACGTACATTGTATCGTGGCGGATCACATATATGGGCAAGTCAATGAGGTAACCGTTTTATTGATTTGCATCTGCTCGGCCAAATTTGCTACACATCGAATTATCCTTCTTTACGGAAATCAGTTTCCAGTCACAATATTTTTTATTCACGACAATTGTATATAATCATAATAATTACCTCGTAGACCGGCCCATATATACGTAGTTAAAGGTAATTGTGCGTAATAGATGTGAGGTGGGGTTTAATTTTGTACCAGTTGTACATATATAACCAGATATGTTGCCTATGTATGTGTATCTATACAGAAGAAGAAGACAGAATGTATGCAGGAAAATGGATTGTTCGTTACTTATATGTATGTCAGATATGTTAAAATAATATGTGATGTTTTATCATGTCTTTTGTCCATACTATATAAAATACTTTAAGTAATGCAGTCATGTATATTATTACGTTACAAAACGGTTCAGAGCACATATGATGGATATAACCAATACATTATACTCACGTAATGAGCTCAAACAATGCAGTTGATTTAGAAATGTAACAGTTATAAGTGTGTATACGTCACATATTCTAAACTTAACTACATGTAAGCCTGTAATTATTAACTTTAACATGTAGTACTACTGAATTAGTAAATTGCAACTATTACAATATTTTAAATATTAAATAAATGTAAATAAAAGTATGTTACAGGCTGTTATGTTAATGGAACTATTGTAATATAATGCTGACACACACACCGTATGGCAATATATAACACGCAACAGATATGTAACAAATATGTAGTTGTATAATTATGTATTAGTAAACGAGCTTTGATTACAACACAGTTTTAAATGAGCTCATCATAATTATAATAAAAACAGTATAGGAAATATGTATAGCAACATGTGAACCATTGTACTACATTATCTATGAATGTAATGTATGCAAGTCCACGATTGAAATGTGCGCTCTACTAAATATTGATTTACAGAAAATAAGATTAATGAAATCGAGATACAGTTCAGGAATCAGTTTACAACAATTTGATACTGTAACGGAATATGTACAAGTAATAAATTAATCCAATCACAGTTGCGTATGAATATTATAATAGTGTGTATATAATATAATAGGACCACCTCCGAAGAAGATGATGCCCAAATACCAATTCGGCAAGTTTCGCCAGTGGAAATAAATGTAATTATAATGAACGTAATGTGACGTAATGTAACGGCACAAACACCATGTATCATTAGCTGGATATTTACATGTGTAAAGTTATATGTTCAACAGTTCTGTCAATTTATGTGTAACATGTTCGGTTATGCAAACCGTGGGTGAATTCGTATTTGATTAGTTTTCTTATTCTAAAATATCTAATAATTGTTCTTGTTATCATTAGAAATAAATAAAGAGTACGAAGCTTAAATGGACCAATACAATTAAACCGTACTTAACACTAGTTTCAAATAAGCTATATTAACCGATATCAAATATCGTATTGCTTCGGTCCGGTATGCATTTGTATTTAAAAAAACCATTTACTGAATAGTTTTTATAATACTTTTTAAATCAGAACTACTAGACACTACTGTTAAATGTATTCATGTAAAACAATTGTATCCTTGCTGGCTTTGCTTTTCGTTGGATGCTGGTGGTATATGGATGGGACAACAACTGGCTTAGCTGTTGCAATGTATATCTCTTACAGATATTCGTTTATGTAGTATGTCTATGTTACGTCTGTTATGTGTATATTCGTGTAATCGTGTCATTTACTTAGACAAATGGAAATTGCCCGTACATAATGAGCACAGGCAATAAAAAACTATCAATATGACAGCAGGATTACACGAAAATTCAGACCTGTAGCCGATTTCATCAATATTGCAAAGTATACTTTTCTAGCAAAGTATACTTTGAGGGAGTAATCATTTACTTTTTCTGAAATGCATTATATCATATAGAACTAACCACTGCATACATTTGATGATTAAAAGTATGCAGAATTATTATACTGAAGTTATTACATTATCAAAGCCAAAATGGCTGTGATAATGTAATAAAGTCAGTATAATACATGTAAAAAATCATAAATTTATCCTTAAATTGAAAATTTCTCCCTCAAAGTATAGTTTGCTAGAAAAGTATACTTTGCAATGTTGGTGAAATAGGGTAAAGATTTCAAACTAACTTATTCATGGATCATGGATAATTCTTTTAAATGGAGAAACAAGTTTGGCAAGCTGATGCACATGAATTAAAACTGCTGCTATCTCGTTCATGTGTTAACAAGTTTTATTGCATAAAATTGGCTTTCACAGTTTAATAACACAGTGTAATAAATATCATAAGAGACTACTGTAAGAAACAAGCACATGAGCCCGCTACAGAGAACAGTCATTACTACAGTGTAATCAGCAATGCTTCAAGGTATGATACTGTGCTTATTCAATAATTAGAATATAACATCAAACTGGCTAATTAAAATTTATATTGCTTTGTCATTGTCTTTATAGCGACATTCCACTAAAATCTATGAAATTCAAACCGTAGTGAACTAGAGTGCTCTTTGTGGCTCATGCTCAGCTAGTGCACGATGTAGTGATTTTGAATATTAGTATTTTCGTCCGTAAATCGTTCGAAATCTGGCAAAACATCAGAATACTTGTGAAATGAAATCTCAAATTTATGTCAATCTCCAACGTAATTTACAGACAATATTGCACATAATTCAGTTTATTGCAGATGCATATTTGCAATAATTTATATCGTTTTCTTGTTTTCCAACACCCTTGCAAAAAGCTAAAACTCAAACTATTGAGTTAGCTGTTTCCAAAGGTGTCAGAAAACGACATAAATAATATAAGGCAAATATGCATCTGCAAAAGTGGAAATTTAGTAGACTTTCCTTTTGTGCCATAAACTGAATTATATTTAAACATTGTTTAACTGCTTTTGATTAATGTAATGCCTATAAATATACACTGCTGTACTGGCTGAGAAAATAAACGTGTTAATGCATATTGTTACATGGTTTCCGTTGTTTGCACATGTGTGCAAACAAATAGCGCGTGCTGTTTGCACATGGCTTCAGGCAATGCTCATTCCGGGGCCGCGCGTAATGGAAGTGCCTTCATGACGTCACTACGCCGAAATGCCTTCATGACGTCGCTACTTCATGACGTTCATGACGCTCATGACGCGGCCCCGGAATATGCATACCGAAAATTATCTACGTGAATGCCGATTTTTATTAAAGTACTGAAAAACTGACTATAATGCTCAAATTACATCAGTTTTTTGTTGGAAATGTAACAATAACGTTTGATCATGTCCAGCCGTGTGCAAACGTTTGCTGTGGCCCTCGGGAACTGTTTGAACCCGCGGCCTGCGGCCTTGGGGTTCAAACAGTTCCCTCGGGCCACAGCAAACGTTTGCACACGGCTGGACATGATCAAACCTTATATTCGTTCAATATATCCCATGATCGTCTAGCGAATCTACGCTATCACCAATTTACAGTGCTTGCCATTAAATAACTACAGTTGAACCCCTCTAATCGGGCAAATCTAGATGTTTACCTTATATGTGCTTCGCTGTTATGTATCTCTGATTACAATGACGTTTCATGTTTACAAAACACTTGAATGTGCCATGAAGTGCTCACATGTCTGATTTACAGTGGAACATCTCCAAACCGGACACCCTGTGGACCTCCCGGGTATCCGGCTTGGGGAGGTTCCACTGTATATATCATTCATGTCGCTTGTTAGTCTATTTAAACATAACACACTATGTGGTAATACAAGTGGCCATGAAACTCACTGGTCTAAATGGGAACATACTGTTTTTGTCAGCCAGTAAGATATATGGACACGGTCCTATGATTACGTACCTTATCACATCGCTGTTTTGTATGACTGATGTTTAAAAAAGATGAAATAGTTTCTGCAAACGATGTCGAGAATTGACATACAATTTAGAAGGCATGAGATTTAAATAATATGCCAACTTATGTATTTTATTTACGATTTTCAAAAATAATCGGCGAAATATATGGCGACATGACACAAAGGAGGTAATACAAATAATTGCTATTGCACCCGCTTTATCCGCTTTACGTACATGTATGCATGTTGCTTCTGTCCTTTGCAGCGCAATATAAAAAGACCGACAGCTATTCTGGCTACTCTGGATACTCTATATAGTAAGACACCATTGTATGTTTATATGAGCACATATCTTGTTATAACCTACATGTTGACTATCGGTCTGCACCGTGAGTTAGTGAATTTGACTCTGTCAACAAAAGCAAAATGTTTGGCTCTGTTGCTTAATCAGTAAGGAATTGCCATATATTACACATTCTAATGCACTCTATAAATATCACGCAATCCGATTGGCTGATGGTCATATATTACAGGTATATCATTGTTGATGGACGGTCGCAAATTATTTAAATATGTATTCCTACGCCAGTAGTAAAGGAGTGCATTATAAATAGGTTAACCACATTGTAATTTTGAAATTTGTGGCGTATATCAGATGATAGGTCTGAAAATCTGTTTAATGGCGACGCGCTAGCGGAGCCATTAAACATGTTTTCCGACCTATCATTATCTGATATATGCCGCAAATTTCAGAATTACAATGCGGTTAACCTATTTCTAATGCATTCCTTTGCGACCGTTCATCAACAATGATATACCTGTAATGTATGACCATCAGCAAATCAGATTGCGTGGTATTTATAAAGTGTATTAAAATACACATTCTACCATTTTCTGATGAATAAAACTGACATAAGGAGAAAACCGTTGGTGGCAGGCATTATGCACTTAACATTTCATTTATTTAATAGTACATAGCACATGTGATGTAAGCAAATAAAGGAAATCTCTATATGTCTCGTATTGAGATGCAACTGCGTGGAGTGGAAATAGGCAAATCTTTCTTTTGGTTTTTACCAGATCTGTGCTCACGGTTTTAGCATGTTTTCTTTTAGGGTGGGTATGTTGAACATTCACAATGCAAATTTAACCAATATGTGAAGTCAAAAGTGCTATACGACATTAAGAGAACTGCATGCAAATATTGGGATGTGGTGCTTGTTGTGGTATGGGTTGTCGTCAATTCACAGTAATTCGTTTACACATGTATTCTGGACAATACATCGATATTCATTAATTGACTTAATTACTTTGTCATCTTCACTGTTGTCCTTTAATTTTACATATATATGCATGTTTAAAACGGTGTATGTTAATTTTGCATGCACTTACACTTACTTACATTGGTGTTTATGATTGGAAGGAAATGTTTTTCTGCATTTGTACTGTGTATAATAATGGATAATCATGTATTTGTCATTTTGTAGACTGTTCATAAACCTGTCAAATGCATGTATCGTACATAGCATGATCATACTGTATTATATATTCGTTTAAAGATACAATAACAAATACATAGTTAGCGGTATTGTGTCAATGAATTATGCATGTATACACAGGTTTGTATGGAAGAATACTTTTGTACTTGTAGTCAGCACATAATGCAGCGTTTCCATGATATGCATATACGTGTACTCCAATTAGAAATATATTAAATGTGTGAGAAAATATGTCCAAATACCAAAGTGAATCTGCCGATGTCACGGTAGTATACTTCAGATAAATACCAGTATCACTTATGAATTCCGTTGATATTTTGAGATGAATCTGTGACCATGGTTACAAGAGCAAAATTATTTTCATGCTGGGTCCTAAGAACGCATGTATTCTTAGTACCCAGTTCTATGTAACACTCTATCTGTGTGAGATGATTTAAAATATGGGACAGTGTAGTACATACTATAAGTTATTGTGATTCTATACAGTCAATATGGTGTCATATTGCCCGTCTCGGACGGGCAATATGACACCATATTGACTGTATATAATCACAATAACGTATTTGTAATAACGCAGATTCTTTATATTTCTCCAGAATTTAGTTTTATAAGTGTATTGGTGCATGTTTAACGTCATAGAAATATGGCGCCAAACGGCACGACGTCATGACGTTACAAATATTACCTGATGTCATCCCGACATAAACGAGTAGAAATTCGTTAATAACTTGGCAATTTCTGGACCGATTTTCAAAATCTAATTTCGTGTTTTCTTAGTAAGGTCATTACCAATCTCTTTCACTATGTTTCGGAGGTGATTTCCATTTTTTTTGTTTTCGACTCGGCAATTATATTACCCGTCAAGCTGACAAATCAAAACGCGAGAAATTTATCTGCGGTATGAAAAATGTCTTTGTTGTTACAATTTATATTAATTGTATGTATTTCTGTTGCAGAGATGTAAGAGGGACGGTGTGAAAGGATCTGTGTCGTCATAGCAGCGGCGGTAGGGCGGTTAATTACGTCACATCTGATGTCACATCTGGTCTCGTTGGCTCCGTAGGAATTTAAATATGGCTGCCAGTGTACCATTCCAGTTTTGTTTTCGATGCGGAAGTGTTGTTACATAGCTATCTATATTGTTATCTTATATGAGTTGTTGACCCAGTTTACAGTAAAAACGTGTTATTTTTCGATGAAAACAAATCAAAGCAGTTTCTCAACGTTTTATTTCTCCAGCAAATCAATCTGTGACATCTAATTCACATGATCATGCATTATATATTAATAATAGTATCAATTGAGCAATATGTGGCAATAAATTAGTTCGTAGTCGCTGAGTATATATCACAATTGCTATATACTATTGCTGTGTTTTAACAACTTTCGATATTCTTTGGTTCATGGACATTTGATCAATTTCCAATTTATAATTTACAAATTCCTTTCGACTTTTAAGTCAATTTCAGAATATGTGTCGGGCCACACACTGGCTATCGTGACCTTGACACCGGGCTCACTGAGGTCAATGTGATGGTGTCGTATCTTCAGAGGAGAAATATTATAGTTAAAACTTCTTTGATTGTTTTTACAAGAATAGAATGGGTAAACTATAGTTATTATTTTTATTTACGAAGTACAATCAGGTGATCTAATGTTACCGGAGAAACTGTTATTTAGACACATGGGACAGGATCGATTATACTTTTAGTAGTATACGTTCCGCCCATTGTAGATATTTATCAGGTAACCTGCCCTGCATTGACCGAATACGTACTGACAGATAACATATTGTTGTATCAGGCATTGCCCTGATATAAACATCCGGGTTACAACGAAGTGAAAACTGACGTTCCATTGGTCGGATGACGTCACGTGACGTTACCGAATGACATCAGTGTAATGACGCAGAGTAAACAAGTCCGCGTTCTGTCCATAGAATACGACGTCATCTGTGGTCATTTTCGAGCATGAAACGTTACCTGATAAATAGAATACCAGACTAGTCTCTTTTGATATCAAGTTTATCAGGCTCGGCTCGGAAACGGTAGGAATTCCTCGGCAAGCCTCGGAATTCCTACGCGTTTCCTAGCCTTGCCTGATAAACTTAATATCAAAAGACATAGAAGCCTGGTATTCTCTATATACGTTCTACCATACGCTTGGTAGATGTATATGTTCTACACAATGTAAAGATCTACGTTCTATCCTCTGGTTTGCTATCGTTGTATTATGATTAAAGGGATTGTTAAAACAAATGTAAGTCTAGTTCAACAACCACTACAGCGTTTGGATCTTGCATTGCCGCCTTCAATGTTACAAGAAGATCCCATGATTACAGAATCTGAGCAGGTGTGTTGTATAAACCAAACGGCAATATTCAAATTCAGAACTGTTCAGGCTATTTAGTTTCTGAGTTAAATTATTTTAATATGCGGTTCAGACAGTTTCTTAGTCAAGTGCCTAAATTCCATAATTATTTTTACCTCAAATGACGTTTTCTGTGCATTGTAATCATGTGTCTGTCTGTCGTGGTCTTGCCATGGTGACGTTGTTGCATGGCAGTGATGTTAATATTTTGTTTAAACTAAATGAATGTTGTTCAATTGTTGAAAATACTTTAAACATTTAACTTTCATGTTAGCAGTTGCATAGACATTTATATTTACACCACTGTAACAAAACAAAACTGAATTAATGCATGTACATGTATGTGTCAGTGACTGTATATGTAAACATAATATGATGACAATTCCACAGAAATAGTGAATTCCATGGTTACGTATGTAATGGACCATAACGTGTATCAGTCATCACGAATACGTTTCTGACCACCGTATGATACAACCACTGATATATACATGTATATAGACTAATCAGTCATCAACGAAATGTTCTTAACCAGATGATAGGGTAGTACAAATTGACGCATCATGAGAAAACATGGATTTACATCGAATGTCGCTTAAGGTGTGTTATGAGGCGTTTGTGCCATTTACTGTGACAATACGTCACGATAGTGACACAGTCTTTGACATGGATGACAATATGCATTTAAACTGGCAATACAATGTATTTATCCCGTCAACACAGCGCGTATGTGCCGTGAAACACGATGTCATGAAGATATCCTGTCAATACGACCTAATCACTGCGTATGAATATGTGCCGTTGTCATACTAGTCGATTATCCAATTTTGAGGATGCGGCTGGGGTTATGTTTTGCATTTTAAAGCTATTTGTAGTGTTGACGGGATAAATATAATAATAGGTTAGTGCCGTGAATGGGAAAACATATCTGGCGTGGCACGGAATGCCTCACAGAGCCTCGCCATCCCGTTTCCTAAGCCTTTTCCCATCCACGGCACTAACCTACCATTCTCTATATCTATATGGCTATCGTGTTTGGCGATTATCATGGATCTATTATTGAATTTGTGAGTATGAAACTAGCGTATTCGACATGTGCATCCGACTAGTCGTAGCATGGTACTATAATTCCAGCACAAAAATATTTACACAATTCCCTAACATTTGATTGGCCCGTAGCAAGTCTCTGTCCAAAATTTATATCCCAGTAAACTCCCACGCCGAACTACTTTCAGTAACATTCTTAAGAAAACGGAAAATAAACATATTTTCTTGATGAATTTATTTCAAATGCTGAAATTATAAGGAATGAATGGCCTTTTTGTGCAATTTATCGGGGCCTTCGTCCAGTATTCCCGCGACTTTTCCAAGTTTATACCCCGATAAATTCCACAAAATGGCCGTTCATTCCTATAATATATTTATAAAAGAAACACTACTTATTATTATAATAAACACATTGTAATGCTCTATCTTTGTAAAAGAAATAATACTTTTCAAGGCTAATTGGTGATATGATATTTATGGGAAACTAATTGAATGTACAATGATGCGTCAGGACAAGCTCTGAAATTACCTCCCTTATCACATAGCGGAGTTTGTTAAATATTGATGTAGGAAATTACCCATATTTTTCGGCATTGACGTAGAAAGCCGGCAGATAATTTAGAGCATATGCGGAATAATAATATAATTGCACATGTGCCAGGACATATGAAGGAGTCAATGGATGAAATCCCCTTCATCCACTGGCCTTCATATGTGTCGGCTCCCCACGTCATTGACAGAAGATATCTGATTTCTTCCAAATCGATATCGGCGAATATCTGCTATAAGGAATGTAATTTTAGAACCATGCTATATTTTTTCATGTACATGAAGTAAAAATGTATATTTTGCACCAGTTTATTTTCCTAATTCACCCAATTACAAAATGTACCCTTATGCGTATTGCATAAGGCCGAACTATAACTACCGAAGTTGAAATATTGGGTATCTTTTGTAAAGTTTAGCTCTGTATCAATTATGTACTATTTTCGGATATAAAACAGATACCAAAATCGTTATCGCTTAAATTGATAAGCACGTTGTATTAATAGTTTGTATTTTCTAAATAAAATGGTTAAATGGTTATATGTGTTTTCAGTGTTTTACAATCCCCAGTAGCTATGGTAACTGGTAAATAACAGACCAGTTACATTTATCCTATGCTACACAACAGAGCGTATTAAAGGTACATGCCCACTCAGTAGGCACAAACTGTTATTTATATGAAAGACAACATCTGAGACATTTTCTGGCAAAATAAACATTCATTCACCAATACCCCACGTATTATTATACATTTGATATGAGACGTAAATTTCCACACTAATATCAAGGGCGGTAACCGTGTTTCCTTAATATGTAAACGGACATTGCTATTTATATTCTGTATTTATTTATTATGTACACTGATCATACTTTATAATCTGTAGAAACAAATAATTGTAGAATTATTATACTGAATGTATTACATTATCACAGCCATAATGGCTGTGATAATGTAATAAATTCAGTATAATAAAAATTAATAAATTTATCCTAAGATTGAAAATTTCTCCCTCAAAGTATACTTTGCTAGAAAAATAGACTTTGCAATGTTGGTGAAATAGGCTACTGGTATGGACCCGGTATTTTTTTTAAATTTTAGGATAAATTTATTAATTTTTATTATACTGAATTTATTAAATTATCACAGCCAAAATGGCTGTGATAATGTAATACATTCAGTATTATAATTCTACATTCTTTTAATCATCAAATATATGCAGTGGTTAGTTCTATATGAAATAATGCTTTTCGGGAAAAATAAATGATTTCTCCCTCAAAGTATACTTTGCTAGATAAGTATACTTTGCAATGTTGGTGAAATAGGCTACAGGTGATGCATTTTATTAGTATAAATACTTAAAAAGTATTATGCCTCGTACAATATATATTACTAAATGATTTAATCTGTATAGCGGGCACTCGTAATTTTTAGAACTGGTGGAATAGTTACACAATTATACACCTACATGTATTTAATTACTGTAAAGAACATTATGTGCCTACTGAATGGGCATGTACCTTTAACGTCAAACGTGATTTCAAACCGACAATTTCCGCAAATTCTGACGTCAATGAAGACCCGGAAGTTGTGCCACGTACGTCGTGTACGTTGTTGGTGATACTTTTGATAACGTCAAAACGACGTCAATCCCGGCTAAACTTGACTTATAAACGTCAGCGTCGTGTTTTGCATTGTCGATGATGATAAGCTATGTACACTGTATATAGTAAATATAGGGTTAACTGTATTGTAATTTTGAAATTTGCGGCGTATATCAGAAAATGATAGGTCGGAAAATCTGTTTAATTAAACATGTTTTCCGACCTATTATTTTCTGATATACGCCGAAAATTTCAAAATTACAATGCGGTTAACCTATTTCTAATGCACTCCTTTACTACTGGCGTAGGAATACATATTGAAATAATTTGCGACCGTTCATCAACAATGATGTACCAGTAATCTATGACCATCAGCCAATCAGAGTGCGTGATATTTATAGAGTGCATTATAATACATGGTTAGTGCCTTTGAATATACAATATATTCGGTTGAGCCTTAGACAGCTCTATAAAGTTTTCGGGCCGAAACCGAATATATTTATACTCCACGACGCTAATCATGTATTTAATTTATACCGCATAACTTAATTGTTTGAACGCCATACGTCACAAATCTAGCGACGTCAAGTCAAAGCAAAATGGCGGCGGCCACGCTAGGTAGATTCGGTATTGTATCTGATTAACTATCCGATTTCGTTTGCGATGAACTTCAATATTGGCTGACTTTAGACTCCACAGTTGTCATAATAAGCATGATAAGCACTACAATCATAATATATATGTCCGTGTCGTTGTCGCATATACTGTAAAAATGGACACAATTCAGCTGAATCGACTGCGATTTTGATTTTTAGAATTCTCCGCCATCTTAAATTTGCTGTTGAGACTGACCAATCAGAGGCCGCGATTAGGGGTCAAAGGTGAATAAATAAAGGCAAAATACGGCACTTCATGTATATTAGGCTACTTTAGGTATATTAGGTTGCTTGAGATATAAACAGCATTTATTCAACCCCCTTTATTATGCTACATGGAGCAATGGTTGCGGTATAAATATATATATACATACGGTCTGATATTCTGTAATTTTCTACAAATGAATACTATTTCTTACACATATGATACAATGTTTTCTCGTAAAACTGGTCTCCATTTGTAGAACAGTGTAAAATGTGATCGCTCTATCACAAAATGTATATAGCGTCAATAAGTATCGGTGGATATATGCACGAGTTCCGCAGTGTGCGATTTTGCGCGACTTTAGGACTTCAGGTCCGACGACTGCCGCATTAATAATGTTGACATATATAACAAGAGTACCGAAGATCACAATATATGCCCGTCGAGGCAAGGCCAGTCAAAAGGGGAGATAACTCGTTGAAAACCAACATGGTTGATAAGTAATCGGAAAATAAACGGGCTTCTCGTCTTATGGTGGTGGACACGTATGCCGAATTTGGTTACGATTGGTTGAGTAGATCTTGACTTATTGCGTGGACAATGATACAGAGTGCGGGAATTAAAAATGGACGCCAAGGGCAGATACGTCATTGGATTCCTTTGAAAATACATGGGCTTCTCCGTACAAGGTAAATATGATATGTCCCGTTGTTCAAACATACAATGTGGGTGGGTAGCGGCGGAACGCATTAGATTCGCCGGACCAATCGTATGAAAAACATGTAAAAAAACCCATAACTCGAAAAATTGGCTCTTTAAGCTATACATACACACCAACCATCTTACCTCGTCCCCGACAAAGAAACCATCGCCGTCCTTGTTCTCACACATGCGCTTGTTGTAGAAGCCCATGTATTTCGGCATAGTCTCGTCGACGAGCGACTTCGTCAGCGTCGCCTTCTGACCGTCATCCTGCTTCTGATAAATCTTCATAAACTCCTTCATCAGGTCTACCAACACCTCGATCAGCTTTTCCATCCTGAGGTATTCTAGGTTGGTCTTCACGCAAAGGTCTGTGGTAATCAAAATTCTTGTTTTTTTTGTGCAAAACAGGTACGTCTACTAAGTTTCCTCGTTTGCATATACATATACATATACATATACATATACATATGGGCAGCGCCATACGAAAACCGGGCTTAATGACAACGTCATGAAAAGCGGTAAACGACGTCGGAAAAACGACGTTTCAAATTGTCTAGCGTCGCCGTAAAAGTTCACAGTTTGCCCTCCCATTTACGTTTACTGGTGTTAGTTAACATTAAGTGTGAACAGAAAACGGAACATGATAACTTACTGAAACTTTCACTAATATGAGACGCGATACCTTGTACCTCGGTACACATATTATGACGTCATGACTTGACGTCACGTACTTGTGACGTCATTGGACGTGAATACATGTTTGACGTTATGGCCATGGTATCGTGACAAAATATTATAGCAAGGATACTTGCACGAGTTCCTCGCAGCATCAATGACTTAGAAATACTTCAGGCGCTGTACATTGTCGCATAACTGTCGTTCTTTGACATTTTTACTCTTTTTCGTCGGTTGTCCTTATGAATTCGAAATGGTGAACTCATAATTTAACTGGCTACATATCAGCGAAGTCTTCGCTTACACTGCACTTTGATTCCTAAATAAACCTAGTGTATGCCAACGATATTACCATCTATTATCTTGGTAAATTGAGACTTTTGAACAATTATATCCAGTACTTAGCGAATGATATGCCATTTAATGCCACTCATTTTATCATAAATGGAGGTAGACACGCAGCTATATAATGACATAAATATCCGGGGTTTGTATTGAATTTAAAATAAATGCATCAACATATTA
Organism: Conchocele bisecta; assembly: GCA_029237695.1. Taxonomy (NCBI): domain Eukaryota; kingdom Metazoa; phylum Mollusca; class Bivalvia; order Lucinida; family Thyasiridae; genus Conchocele; species Conchocele bisecta. The sequence goes on along the minus strand of CM055275.1, from coordinate 3,605,429 downwards.
ATTGGAAATGTGATGGTCATAAACTTGCTTTTGTAGTCGAAAGTGCTTGTGTAGTATCAAATCATCAGTTTATCACTTGACTGCATACTAATGTAGACCAGGCGGTGCCTCAAGAAATACACACGGCGACAATTATAAGGTATCACGCTACCAAATCTGCCCGGTATCGTGTTTTATCACAAAGTTAATGTTATAAGCGGCCTACTGTCTACTTTAAAATATGTCGTCGCATACGAAATGTTAAATGATGTCGCTATTATTGCCTTATTTGAAACTTATGCATACGAAATTACGTTACTTGGGCCGCAATCCAAAACATAACGTTACATTAGCAACTGCAACACGAGCCATAAACATTATTTTCATACTTTGTCTTGGCCTAATGGGAGACACTTGGCCAGGCTACGAGATATCCAAATTTGGTTGACATGCGATCAAAGATGACAAATATATAGGACTTGTCCGGACCAACACCCCATGTATACGCCGTTGATAAAAACGTCGTAATTTCGACGTCATTGATCTAAAACGTCATATAAGTTTTTACCACGCGTCATAAAACTACTTCAAAAATGAAACATAATTGGGATACATTGATAATTTTGGCGGAATATGGCTTTTAAAAGATGTACAATTCAGAATACGCGAAAAAGTAAAAACTGAAAATGTTGTCATTAAGCGCGGGTTTCGCACGGCGCGGCTCATATATTTTTGGCGTTCGTAGTTGTGCAAAAAGTACACACAAGATAATGTTGACTTTGTCCAAGGTTACGTGTCGTTTGTCAATTATTCACTAATAGTATACAATTATACATACACTGCTTAAAATCAACCTACATGGCAGGCCTATTCGTTTACTACTCCATTACACTTAAACGTTCTTATTGACTTTGAAATCGCCCGTTAGTGTTAACGTCGTAATTGCGACGTCATTGAGCTAAAACGTCGTTTGCGACTCTACCACGTGTTACAAAAATACATGTAACATGAAAAATAATTGAGATACAGTGATAGTTTTTGTGGTATATGACTTTTAAAAGATGCGGTATTCAGAATATGCAAAAAAGTGAAAAATGATTGTTTTGTCATTAAGCCCGGTTTTCGCATGACGCGGCCCATATACATATACATATACTTGTGCCTTTTTTACGTTTTCAGACACTCTTTGAAATAGCTAACATGATTAGTTTTAGCTTTTTCCCAGGATGTCGGAAAACGAGAACAACGACATTAATAAAATGCAAATGTGCATCTGCAAAAGAGAAACTTAGTAGATAAACTTAATTTTAAACAGCGAATACCAAATTTAACTGCTTTCAGTGACGTGCCATTGGTCAAGCGGAGCCACGTGGCGTTACTGAATGACGCCTGCATAACGAGGCAACATATTTTAAAATTATATTGAATATATGTTAATATTTTTTTTTCTCAATAAAATCAATATTTGATGGAAATTCGAATGTTTTTTATCACTAGTGTAACGGTTATCTTCCCGTATGAAACCTGCGGCCTCCTCAACCTGAGGCTCCGGGGAAACCGACGAGCCGTAGACCAGTAGCCTATTTCACCAACATTGCAAAGTATACTTTTCTAGCAAAGTATACTTTGAGGGAGAAATTTTAAATTTTAATATAAATTTATTATTTTTTACTATACTGAATTTATTACATTATCACAGCCATTTTGGCTGTGATAATGTAATACATTCAGTATATTAATTCTGCATAGTTGTAATCATCAAATATATGCAATCATTAGTTCTGTATGAAATAATGCGTTTCGGAAAAATCAATGATTACTCCCTCAAAGTATACTTTGCTAGAAAAGTATACTTTGCAATGTTGTTGAAATCGGCTACTGGGGCTAAGGACGGGTAGAGGGAAAAAGGGGGATAGGGTTCTTAAGAAAATATATCTTTCAAACTTGGAGAAAGCAACAACAAACTTAGTTAACTGAATAAATATTTACACGTTAGATATTAATAGGGTTACATGTCAATTCACATAAAATAATGATCCGGCGGGTAAAACGGGAGTTCTGGCTGACGGTACTACTGGAAAAATATACTCAGGTTCACCTACTCGGCATAGTTCTTTTGTACTGTATATCTATATATATTCGCTGCTTCACTAATCACCAACACCGCAACAGGACTGCCCCAGGTATACACTGGTCTTCTTCAAGTCAAGTACCTTTTCGTATCGACTGCTCGTCCAGATTAAACTCGGATACCCTCGCATTGGTATATATACGGTAGCTTCACTCGCTCCAGCCGGGGACCAGTCAGCTAAGTATAAGCTGACTGACTGCTCCTGCCGGGAACCGTGATCCAATATGGATGCGCCCATGATAAAACGGGAAATGTACGTGATACTGCACTTTACACTTAAATTACGTCTTGTATCTCGGGTCTGCCATAGGACAAAACATCTTTCTTGTTAACCCTTTGAACCCGAAAGGCCGCTATATCGGTTTATGCAAACAGTGCAGATCCAGATGAGCCGGCTCTTAACGAGCCGTCTCATCCGGATCTGCACTGTTTGAAAGTAATTTTCTTATTTTTGTGCACAAAAAAAAGACCCCCTTTTTATAAATGGAATAGTCTGAAAATCATTTTGCGATGATTGGATTGGTTGCAAAATTAACATATCACAGTCCATTCCAGTTCCTTAGGGTTGAAAGGCTGCATAATAAGGAGGTGACGAGTTGGGAGCACCCCATTCCAGGTATTAACGGTCCAACTCGCCCCCGTTACGGTTCGTCACATTGTCCTCGACTAGAAATCTGATACTCCTGGATCAGGATAGGATAAAATTAACAGGAAGACAGCTTAAAGAACGATGACATGATATTATTAATATAATGATACATGTACTTTGGCCCAAGTTTATAACAACTCAATATGAGTTCAAAATGTATCAAGTACAATACAAGATACATTTATAAATAAATATCTATGTATCGCTATAATAAGTACTCGTTAATCGAATATACAGCCTTGGGAAATTACTTATTATAATTTCCCGAGTTTGTAATTCCCCGGATAAAAACGTTTCTTTGACCACCACCGATTTCACGTATTTCAATCTCAAAAGACACGAAGGGTCATATGACAATTTCTTTTGAAAGTCCCCATCCTCACTACTGCTCGAATCTGTTGTATCTTCTGATTCCGCCCCACTGCTCTCTGCCTCCAAGACCTGCCTTGGGATTCTTTTCAGGTCTTTAGTAGGGGCCTTTACTATTGCCTGTCGACTCCCACTTAGAGCCCCCTCAATATCTGTAGGGGCCTTTATATTGCCTGTCGACTCCCACTTAGAGCCCCCTCAATGTCTGTAGGCACGTCGGCCTCTAATGTCTCTGCCGCCTCCATCCCCTCCTTAATGTCCCTATCCGACAGTTTTGGCTCATCCGCTGGCCTCTCCAGCACCTCCACCGCCTTTGATCTGCGCCCATGGCCATGACTTCTGCGCTCGTGACGCCGCAAATCATCTGCTCTACTATAATTTGTCGTACACTCACCACAGTCGTATCGGTCCCGCCTGCGCCTGTGAACCCCCTTGTGCCGCTTGCGGTTACTGACGTGCTTGAACTCGGCCCGACAACCTGCCTCCGTGCAGCGGAAACCAGACTCGGCTCCTGGAAATACACCATTGACGCATGTCTTAACCCATAGTACATTTATACGTATTATCGCTCCTCCTCCATAAGGTAAATTCACTCTGTACTTCACAGCATTACAACAAATGACAACATGTTGAAACCAGTAGTCCTAAAACGTCAGCCAAAATAAAATAATACTGCTATATGGTCAAGGAACTGGGACTAAGAAACTGGGATGGAGTAACCTGCCTCGCCGCTACAGTACCGCCATTCTTCACACCTGTCTAACTCGATCTTCGCCAATTTTCTGGCTCTACCCCACAGTACCGCTTCAATAAATTGAAATGAAAGATTTTATCTTTGTAATCTTTATTGTTACCAATTTTGTATGTTACATCCGACAATCTCCCACCGACACTGTAGCTTCACGGACTGTCCCCTAACCGAGGTTTGGTTGTAGTACCACACCAGCTCTCCCTCTTTCAGCTTCACCCAGTCTACATCACGGTTGTAGCACTGCTTTTGTCGGTCGGCGGCTAACTGGAGATTCTCTCTAGCCTTGTTTCCTGCATACTGCATTCGGTCCCGCAAATTCTCAGCAAAACATGTTTCTTGTCTGGCCTCTTCTACAACTGGTGGCTGTCCTATGAGTATGTCGTCTGGTAAGCGTAGCTCTCGGCCTAACATCAGCATACTCGGTGTCTCTCCTGTATATTCCTGTACTGAACTTCTGTAGGCCATCAGCGCGTATGGCAGCTTCTGATCCCAATCACTTTGGTTCTGGTGAGGAAAGATCAGCTTGGACACCATATCCACCATAGTTCTATTGAATCGCTCCACTAACCCGTCTGACTTTGGGTTGAACGGTGTACATCGGGTTTTTGCTATGCCTAGTAGTCTACATACCTCTTTAAAAACTGCTGATTCAAAATTACGACCATGGTCACTGTGAAGTTCGGACATAACACCATATCGGCAAATAACTTCCCCCACCAATTTGGTTGCTACGGTAACTGTTGTCTGATCCGGTATAGGTATAGTATCCATCCATTTAGTAAAGTAACAACCAACCACCAGTATTAATTCGTTGCCCCTGTCTGTCTCGGGTAATGGCCCTAACACGTCGACTGCACATCGCTCGAATGGTGCTCCCACAATATACTGTTTGAATTCAGCCTTATGACTCGGTCTGGGCCTACTTCTAGCTCCACATCTTCGTTACTGTCTGCTCCAACTACGAACATGACTGGACCACCCGTGCCAATACTATCGGTCAGCAATTTTCTTCCGCGTTTTAAATAGACCTAAATGTCCCGCTGTATCTGCCGTATGCAACAAATCCCATGTTGTTTTTTGATACGTCTTGGGGACTATCAGCTGCCATCTAATCTCGCTGCTTCAGCTATCTTCCCATTTCCTATACAACACCCCTCCTCTTAAAGCGATACGTTCCCACTGAGCAATATATACCTCTATCTTCCTAATCCACCTAACTTGGCCGTTTGACTGGTCTACTTCCTCCATTCTGCCACAATGTGTACATTCCTTGCGGCTCAAGCTATCGGCATGTTGATGCCACTTTCTCACACGGTGTTCGATCGTAAAATTGTACTCACTCAGGGTCTCCAACCATCTAGCTAACTGGCCCTCCGGATTCTTGAACTGAAGGCAATACTTCAAAGCTGCATGATCAGTTCTGATCCGCACGATAACTCCATACAAATATGGTCTATACTGTTTGACAAACGTAACAATAGCCAACAGTTCCCGCCTAGTGACGCAATAACGCTTCTCAGCCTTGGACAATGCTTTGCTTGCATAGCCTATAACCTTCTCCTTTCCGTCTTGTTCCTGACTCAGTACAGCACGCGTCACAGTCCAGTATATACAGGCCTTCCTGACGTGGGTACGCAAGAATTGGCGTACTAATCAACTTATTCTTTAATGTCTCGAATGCTGCTTGACACTGTGGGGTCCATTTAAATACTGCATCTTTCTATGTTAGTCTATGAAGTGGCCTGGCGATTTCTGCAAACCTCTGGATAAAACGCCTGTAATATGATGCTAAACCCACAAAACTCCGCACCTCACTGGCACAACTAGGCTGCTTCCAACTGCGTACTGCTTCTATTTTCTCCGGATCTGCTTGTACTCCTGCTTCACTGACTACATGCCCTAGATATTTCACTTTCTTCTGGAACAAATGACATTTCTTTCCTTTCACCTTCAAACCAGCTTCTCTAAGTTTCTGAAACACCTGTTTTAACCTTTCTACTTCTTCCACAAATGTACTCCCATATACAATAATATCGTCTAAGTAGATCAACATAATTTTCCAGCATAATCCTTTAAAGATGCGTTCCATTAGACGTTCAAATGTTGGTGCTGCCCCTGTCAATCCCATAGGCATTACTCGCCACTGATATAGGCCACTGCGCACTGTGAAAGCTGACTTTTCCTTCGCCTCTTCCCTCAATTCGACCTGCCAATATCCAGCGCAGAGGTCCAACACAGAATACCATTTCGCTTCCGATAGTGATTCCAAAGCCTCTTATATATTTGGTATAGGGTAGGAGTCCTTCACCGTTGATTTGTTCAAGGCTCTAAAGTCACAGCAAAACATCTTTCTTTTTAACCCTTTGAACCCGAAAGGCCGCTATATCGGTTTATGCAAACAGTGCAGATCCAGATGAGCCGGCTCGTAACGAGCCGTCTCATCCGGATCTGCACTGTTTGAAAGTAATTTTCTTATTTTTGTGCACAAAAAAAAGACCCCCTTTTTATAAATGGAATAGTCTGAAAATCATTTTGCGATGATTGGATTGGTTGCAAAATTAACATATCACAGTCCATTCCAGTTCCTTAGGGTTGAAAGGGTTAACTAATACTATAGGCTGCATAATAAGGAGGTGACGAGCTGGGAGCACACAATTCCAGGTATTTACGGTCTGTCCAACTCGCCCCCGTTACGGTTCGTCACACTAGAAACAACTGATACGACAGTTTTGTATGCTTTCTGATGTGTTCATAACTATTCAACATGTACAATGGAGTAATGTTCAACTGAATAATATCTGCTAATTCTGATGAAGAATTTTGCTCGTTTTATTACCCCACCAACTGAATTTCAATGCCAAAGCACCTACCTTAATAACTCCATAAAAGTATGGTACTTTTGTATTTTCTTTTTGTCAACGGTACCTAGTTGTGTTCATTAGACATGTTAATTGCATATATGCCGATTACCTGATGTCTGCAGTCTATGATACAATGTTAAAAACAAAGTATTTTTCACCATTCCCCACCCCACACATTTTACAATGGGAATTTTACATATAATGAATTTCATTTATGTTATGCACTGTCACTTACTTATAAATTGTTTAAATATGCATATGCAACTACTTAGACAATATCCGTGTACACTTCAGATACAGTGTGTTATAGTGTTCGTCCGTCTATCCGTCCGCTTCGCATTTACTTAATTTACTTGGTGATGGTAATAACTACGCTATCTGTCTCACTATGCAACTCTCTCTCGGTGTCGATTAATTGTATTAATGGTAATTGTACTTACACGTGTTCACAATATATATTGCAATGTTAAAACAAAGTAGTTTTAACTATATATTCTCCACCCACTGAATTTGCAATAACCATTTTACATGTAATCATTGTTCTTACTTTAAACGCTGCCAGATACTTATGAAAGGTTCATATGAACGTATAGCAACTAACACGTGTATATGTGGCTGTGACTGGAGATATGGGGCTGATGGGTTTTGTGACCAGTGTAGATCCAGATCAGCCTGTGTATCCCAACAGTCTGATCAAGATATGTACTGTTCGCCATTCCATCAGTGATACACTCGTCATGATTCTAACAAGTACAATATATCGTTAACAGGGTACAGGAGTGTGCTATTTGATCAGGAGCCACACTGTTCGCAAATTTTACAAACCCCATTTCTTCAGTCATAGCCAAATATTAGTTAGCCACATACATTGCAGATGCTGATTGAATGTCTGTTCGTTTCTCTATATGTCCATTTCATAGTTATGCAACCATGACAATTACCTCAGCCCATTCCAAGTCATCAGCAGGAACAGGATTCAAATGTGTAGTTGGAACCTGCACTTATAAAATAATGTTTATAGTAAAAATGTATAACTTGTATAACTACTGAAATACACTATGTGGCATACGAGAACATGTGTGTTCCAATGTGTATGACCGTCATCGGATGTAGGATCCAGGTTTGTAATCAACTTGTAATAGTTACGATTGGCATATAACTGTATAACATTCGGATAACAGCATCATTACAAATTTCATATATACAAGTACATCGCTTAAATTTAGTCGTAGCATTTCATACTGTGCCGAAATAAATATTTGACAAATGTGGCTAATCGTATGTATTACGTCTGAAAAGATGTATGTATCCTCCAAGATCATGCATATAATTATATAACTATATATACAAGCCAATATCAGTATGTATGTAGTCTGAAATGCCATTTTGTGGTATTGAAACATCAATCTAGTCCAGTTTAAGAAGTATGCACATCTACCACGTATAGCCACGCAACATAATAGGACCATCAATATACGTTTAAATCCCCATGAATGATAATTTATCTCCATAACAGATTATTCAATATATCAAAATGTTCATCTAAACAATATCACATAGCCTCTATCGAGACACATTAACTTTTGAATTTTACTATGCAATTGAACTATTGTCTACATGACATTCGAACTATTTACGCAGGCGATAATGATCGGGTTTGTGGAAGGCGTTTTCTGCCGCATTGTACCACAGTTGTGTATTTTCCTGGCTCTTTGGTGTCAGGTAATATTATTCTAATGATAATGAACACTCTATAATCATGTACCATGTGTACATTTATTTACTGAATGCAGAATTATATTTACATTGTACATGTTTAGCACATACATACCACACATAGTTTGTAGCTAATATACATGTATTTGCCTCCATATACCCATATGTGGCATTGAATCCGCATAACAATCCCTATGGTTGTCTTTCATATTTATTACACCGCTGATGGACAACCATATTCCATTACAACAGCAAACAGAGACATGTATTCGAGTATATGTCATGGGCTAGCACATTTTTGGTGTTATCGCAAGATGCGGGACCTCCTCGGGCTATGGGTTTTATCAACTATTTTAAGAAATTTAAGCTGTATTAAATAGAAAGTGTACATATAATCAGTAAATATCACATCTCCTAATTGTAAAAGCGACCATGTTGATGGTCATCTTGAAACTAACGGTAATGGTGAAACTGTATGTGATTAGGTTTAATTATAAAAATAAATACAGCACATGTAGTGGTTAATGTAGAACTGACTACTCCAGTGACTGCATGAATTACATATCGTTACCATGTATTGCAATTACCAATGTTTGCAACTCATGAACAAGGGTTAATTTAAATTATTGTTACATGTGAAGACATATGCGGGATGCTTAATGTGGAAGAAATCCATGCATGTTTGCAATAAGCATAGCCATGCCATTCATAATTCCATGCTACATACTACCTTGGCCAATGATCATCATGCTCGCTTAATTGTGAGAAGTGTATTCGTTACCAATAATAACATTTAATTGTATTCCTTGTCAACAGTCAATCCATTTTGGAAACACTTTCAAACAGTTATTCAATACTCAAACTGATTGAAATACATCCGTATTTGTCTTTGAAAGTAAGCAGAATATCACACTCTATACATAACAATGTTAGTGTTGTTTAATTACTGAAAAGTGCAGCTTCATCGTCAATATTATTGAACATCTGATCATTTTGGCGGCCATGTTGAATATATAATTACAGCATTGTATACCTGGATATGTATAGATTATCAAATGATTTGATTTGTATACCTCACACTGGTATGTATACATGTAATAGGTGCATGAAATGCTGTTTATATCATCTCCATACAGTAAATAATAGAACAAAACAAGATCATTGTGGCGGCCATTATGACTTTTCCGACAATTGTGGAAGGATATTGCACTATCACTATCTCCTGTATTTTCCATTTATTTGTGAGGGAAAGCTATGTATATGTTTCAACTTCATGAATGTCTGTATTTGTTCGTAACAGTACATGACTCGCAGAAATATGTTGTAAAACAGCCTATTTCGGCAGCGATTTTGAAATATATTGCCATTTACGGATGAAAGTAAATGTAAGATGTATTCTAAATCATTTTACATTCAAATTGTGACTTAATTATAGCAATTTACCCGGTTAATATTGATCAGACTGAAAGTTTACAGTCCTTAATAAAACAATATAATTATGTTTGGCGGCCTTCTTGAAAAATGCCCGCCATTGGTTCATCCAGCGGCTTTTTGAGCGCAGATAACCAGGATTGATAGACAATAGGCTACTTAATCCGAAAATCATACTCACCAAAAATCCCACATAGGGGGCTCAAGGTCTATAAAGTTGATATACGCTTGTGCCGATGCATGCTACATCGACATATCTACAGGTCTGGTTGAGGTCCGACGTTCAGACCATGATTGGTATTATCATGCAGTAAGTGAGCGGCTCTTGTTTCCGTCTCATGATGTACATTTCATTAGCATAATATGTGACTGCCACAACCAAAGGGCACTTATTCAGTCCCCGACTAGTATACAGAGCTCCAGATAAGTTTTGTCTTTAAACAGTATACAACCCATATATTTCAAATTTAATCAGTATTTTACTTTTACAAATAGACGTATTTCTAGACAAGGGCCCTGTATAAGGTTGTAGGAGCATTTCTTAGTAAACGTTTGGAACCTGACTTTGTAACATAATTAAGGTATGCTGAATTCGACTAGCCCGGTTCCCAAGCTGAATTTTTTGAGTTTTTGACCATCTAATTAGCATAAACAAAATGGCTGCCAAATTGACAATTTTCGGAACTTTCTTCGGACAGGCACTACTATGCCATTTAAATAAATGCACATTCGCATGTACGTATCTTACATCTTAGAAATGTCCCTAAGACAGCGCCTGGATATAATCAACAGAGTATATATAACAACAACAACAAAAGAGATATGATGTCACTGACCCAACATCTGACGTCATTTATTACCAAAATTCCATTAGTTGTCAAACCTCAACAGCGCTATCATCTTTTTTACTTGTAGTAAACTATATATAGCGTATCGCATTGGTCCTCAGAATGCATCATCGCTAGAATTTATACTTATGATACTACTTGTAATATCGGATTTGGAAGAGATCACAGTTCAGTGGTGCATTACCGAAACACGATTGTTTGGCACACACTGTATATATTTAGTATTTCATTTGTAATACATACTAAATATAAACTTAACGGTGTTGTGTGCTTGTGTGGCACAAAATCTAGTCTACTGCGTCAGTGGTGGCAAGAAATGGACTGCAAAACATGTTGGTCTTGTAAGTACTCTTCATCAAGCTACACGGTCAAAATACCTAGTACGATTATTCAACTCAACAAGGAAGGGCATTGCCTGAGTTATGAACAGGTGCTGCAGGTAGACACTTCCTTGGCTGAGAACACTCTCAAATCATTGGACCAAGCAACTGGTGCCGTCATTTCACCAAACATTGTGGCAAATAAATTCATCCACTACACCTGTGATAACATTGACATCCTTGATGAAACACTTGATGGAAAGAATACTTTTCATGCAACTAAAATGGCAGCATGGCAACGAGGCCAAACAACTGGTGTTTCTCTTAAAAATATCGAGCTATCCACAAAACATACCTTGATTGTGCCAAATGCCCTGGAGGAGCTGCATCCTGTCAGTATAAATCATGGAACATGCAAGCCAATATTCACAGCACCCGTCGACGAAGCATGCTTCAGCAAATCTGAGGAGGACAATGAGTATGCAAGAAAAGCAAAAGCTACAGAACTAGCTTTCTTCTTGCGCCGTCAAAATTAGACAGGAAAGGCATACAACAAAGCTTCGAGGGCACACACACTGACTTTGCAAGCTCTGTGGCGTCTCCTGATGTCAAGCCTTCTCTTCTTTGTTGCAAAGGCGGACGAGGACAGCCATGTTTGCATTTCCAGGATGGCTGCTGATGACGATCCGCAGAATATTCCTGAACTGATAAGATTTCTGGATCAGGATTAGTTGAGAGTAGATCTGATGATGTGAACTTCAGCTTCTGGTGGCAATATATGGACATGGTCGCAATACTGCTGCAATACACTCGAGCTCAGCGTGATGGCATCTGGAATATCCATCTTTACTCGTTCAGTCTGATGTTGCCCTACTTCAATCGGTATGATCACCTGAACTATGCACGATGGGGTCCAGTGTATCTAGTGGAGATGCATCAGCTTCCAGAACCAATTTTATCAGAGTTCCAAAGAGGCAATTTTGTTGTCAAAAGATCTGCTCACACGTTCCGCCAAGTAAATCCTGACCAGGCCATGGAATGGATAAACGTCACAGGCAAAACAGGAGGTGGTATCATTCGTAATAACGCCGTAACAGGTGTCATTTTATATGATGTGGTTAAACACACAAAGGACAAAGACAAGAAAACTGTTCTGAAGGCAAACAGAAATGTCCTCCAACGTCTAATTACTGCCTATGAGGCGGATCGGCCTGTTGATTTGCCATCTGTTTTCAAGCATGAGCATCTTCCGGTCCCTGTATCCCTTGCCGAAATTAATGGTACACTACGCACTGGACACAAGTCGGTACTTGCTAACGTGATAACAGAAGACATAGACTGTCCCCGGGACAATTCAACTTCATGACACATCATCTTGCCTTAGGCTTGATGATGCTGTGACCTTTGGAGATCTGGCCGACACGTACGTGAAAAAAGAATTGATATTGTGTTCGACAGATACAGGGAAGAAACCATCAAGGATACAACCAGAACACGGCGCAATAAAGCAGCACGGCCAATCAGATGGCTTGTGGAAGGTCGTGATGTACCTCTTCCAAAGAACCGTTCACTTTTGTGTCACTAGCTGTGTTCCCAGGCGCCTAAGAATAAAGAAATTGTAGTTGCTGGTGGATTTAGAGAGGAACTCGATGTCAAGTCATCAAAAGGTACAACTGGTTTGACACCTCTGAAATCCACACATGAAGAAGTGGACACAAGATTGGTGCTGCATACCGTCCACAGCCAGTTTAATACAATTGTTGTGTCTTCCAGGGACACTGATGTTCTCCTGCTTCTGGTATCCCACTTTCAACGTATGCAATGTCAGCATCTGGATGATGTCGGGCACATCTAAGAAACGGCGGTATATACCCATTGATGCAGTTTTCAACAAAACTACCAAGAGGCTCAGCAGCATCCTTGCTAGCATTTCACGCATTAACTGGGTGTGACACATCGCGAATCACACCAAACGATCATCATGGACGATCTTCGAAGAGCACCATGAATTGCTGAAGAACTTTGGCATTGGTGAACTCACAGAGGAAACCATCAAATCTTCAGAAACATTTGTCTGCAGAATATACAATGTGCACAGAACAGACTATGTTGATGCAGCACGGCATTCATTGTTCTCCAAGATGGGCAAACCAGAAGCCATGGCCCCAACAAGTGATGCGCTCCGTTTCCATTTGATGAGAGTACACTATCAAGCGATGATATGGACAAATGCCCATTTCCCCACACCTGAGCTCCCTGCACAGTATATTTTAATAATAAACAGCTGTAACCCTGTAAACCTTAAAGAAAGTGCTTCAAATATGTCTTAATCATTTTTCTTGACCCTCGAAACACAGGTCCAGACATCTCATTTCTCAAGTGCCTGCATGATAATAATGTTACAGCAGACAATGTATTTGTTTGGTAATGGCTGTAGCTAATTAGCATAATAATAGATTTTTGGCATTTTACAAATTGTATTAGCCTGTACCTTTGATCTATTGCTCAAAGGACATTTCTAATGTCCATACATGTGAACAATGTGCATTTATTTAGATGGTATAGTAGTGCCTGTCCCAACAAAAATGCCCAAAATTGTCTATTTGGTAGCCATTTTGTTTATAATGCTAATTAGATGATCAAAAACTGAAAATTCAGCTTGGGAACCGGGCTAGTCGAATTTGGCATACATTTCTAAGAAATACGTTATGTCTAAAATGTATTATTGATTTTCTTCCTTACTAAATAGGGAACAAATGATAAAAAATAAAACAAATTTAAAAACTCACTTATTTGAAACAGTTTGACTAAGTACATTTTCAACTTTATTACTGTATTTTCACTACTCAATTTGAAGATCAATGCGTATTTTTACATTGCTGTATGTATTTTCTCAAACAAGCCTGCATCCACGCTTTCATGGCCCACTCAGTTCGCTGTTGCGGTTAGGAAACATTCAATTACTTATCTGTGCCTGTGACTCTATGGAAATTGGGCTTATGAGACTTTTCACCAGTATAGCTCCTGATCAAATAGCACACTCATGTAGCCGTATAACGATATATCTTGCTGTCAGAAGCTTGACAGGTGTTTCATTAATAGTAATCAGTGCAGATTCGGATGAGACTGCATGTATATATAAGCTGATTTGGATCTACACTGGTCGCAAACCCATAAGCCCTATTTTCCCAGTCACAACAACATTTCAGTTCATATCCATTTCTTGATACACGTACATACAAGAGCTACACGGGGCACACACTACATACGGCCCTATTGTCGTGGAGAGCATATTATACTGCAATGTATAATGCGCATCCGGTGGTGAGATCTCACGAGCCACCATATCACAGTTATATCCGGATATGGACTGTGAGTAATTGATCAACTAGCGACACATCCTGGACACTTTTAATTTCATTTTCGAGTTCTGTTGTCGAAACATAGAAAATTCATAAACGATTTGTGGACGTGACGCTATTTGTGTAAGTGACGTTCTTGGATTGTAAAGTTGGTGCCCGCGGCGCCATTCAATGTGACGTAATCAAATTGCACCATGTGCTCACCAACTTGACAATCCCATTGGTTTTCAGGTCAGTGTACCCTTCTTGTGGTATATGGAACTCTAATGAAAAATATGAAATTTACACAGGGCCACAAGAAATGTACAACTACATTAATCTCTCTCTTCAACAGATACACGTGACGCAAATGTAACAATGTACGTCTATATTAAATGTGGAGACATCGTGAAGCGATTTCCGGACGTTACTCTTAAAGAATGTTTTAAACCAGCCGTGGGAGACATTGAAGAGAGACGTGTGCTTCCCGCCCTTTGGTTCAAGGTACTGGTGCTGGATGCCGTGCTTGTGGATCACGATAACAGGTATTCATAAACAAAACGAGCGCAAAAAGAAGAAAAATAAGTCCCCCATGACTTTAGACCAAATACACAGTTTGCATGCAGATCCGGATCAACTGTTGTACGGATCAGATTGAGAAAACATGTTAACCCTTTCACCCCTTAATTGTTCTACCAATCCAAGCGTCACGTAATGATTTTCAGACTAGTCCATTTATGAAAAGGGTTTGTTTAATTTTCTTCAAATATGAAAATTACTTGCAAAAAGTGCAGATCCTGATTAGACGGCTCGTCATAAGCCGGCTCATCTGGATCTACACTGTTTTGCCAATACCACTATACAGGCCTGTGGTTTTGAAAGGGTTAAGGTATTTTGACTCCATCATATTTTCCTGCACATTTGTAGGATATTTAAGGACCCGTGGGATCAAAGAATTCCATAATGCATGTGCTAGAATATATGCTTGACATATAAGTAAACAGTGACTCACTACTGCATCATATACGGTATACGGTTCCACGAAATAACAATTCCACGGGAAAGAATTGTTAATTCGTGGGAACGAATCGTTATATCGTGGGAACGAATTGTTAATTCGAGGGAGCGAATTGTTAATTCGATGGAACGAATTGTTATATCCTGGGAACGAATTGTTAATTCGAGAGAACGAATTGTTAAATTGAGGGAACGAATTGTTATTTATGGGAACGAATTTAATAAAAACAATCCGTAGGTATTCATACACAAAACGAGAGCAAAAAGTAGTCCGGTCAAAATAAGTCCGAGGACTTTAGACCAAATACACAGTTTGTTTGCAGAACCAGATCAACTGTTTTACGGATCAGATTGACTCCATCATATTTTCATGCAAATTTGAAGGACGTTTAAAGGACGCGTGTGATCCCTTATAATTGTATGATTGAAAGATAATTCCTTCATACATGTGATAGAATAGCATATGTGTGACATATGAGTGAACTAACTTCAAGCCATCAGCCAGTTGCACCTCTTGTGACCTTTGACAAAGAATGGAACATGCAAAGTAGAACATATGATACAATGTAGCTAATAATACATAGACAAGCCAAGATCAACGGACTGTGTTGTGTGGTAATCGACGTAAAACTGGCACGTTGCACCTTTTTTAGTGTATGAGTAATTACAATAGCTATTCACAAAACATTCCATAAAACTGGTTTTTTTTTCAATATACGTCCTGGCTAGTCTACGTACAGTTAGCTACGTTATATCATATACTATACTTAGCAGTTTTCGTTCTTTGTCAAACGCCACAAGAGGTGAATCTGGCTGATGCCTTAAGCACACAAAGATGGCCGAGCTGGCCAAACCATGAGACGTATAGGATACAGTAACGAAACAGTGTACGTATATTTTATATGACATAATGTTATGTAACATATATGCTATCACATTTAGGAATCAATTATGATTTACTTATATGGTGACCTGGGGTCCCACGGGTCCTTAACATTTACTCGAAGATGATGGTCACATAGTGTAAAGTGTCGGGCCGGTGCACTTTTCATAAAACTAGAGTGCTCAGAAGAGACTGGAATTGTTTTTATTTGGAGTAAGCAAATACGTGTTTTATATACAAGTAGATGACAGTGAAGACGGGTTGCAGCTTACATGTATATACACATCATTGTTAGATTCTG
The DNA here is from genome assembly GCA_029237695.1 of Conchocele bisecta. Classification (NCBI taxonomy): domain Eukaryota; kingdom Metazoa; phylum Mollusca; class Bivalvia; order Lucinida; family Thyasiridae; genus Conchocele; species Conchocele bisecta. The sequence continues at coordinate 3,588,832 of CM055275.1, read as the reverse complement.
CTACAACCATATATAATTGAATGTAACAGATAATGTTGGATACATGGCCCCATGGGGCACTTGGTAAAATGTGGCTGTGACTGAAGTAATGGGCCTTATGGGTCATGCGATATGCGATCCTGCGCATTCGCGCAGTCTGTGCAAGGCATACAATGTTCGCATTTAGTAAATGTAGCAGCCGTAATGCTTCTAACAAGCAAACTAGATCGATATCAGGCGACATGAGTGTGCTATGGGTAGCTACATCGGTCACAAACACCATAAGCCCCATTTATCCAGTCACATCTATAAAATAAATACAGTGAAACCTCTCTAAACCAGACACCCTGGGATGTACCCAGGGTGTCCGGATTAGAGAGGTTTCACTGTCAACCCGGCTTTTGATCATTCTGAGCCATAGTCGTGAGCTATGCGATCACGAACATATATTATCGCCCGAGATAAGTGACCAAGAAACTCAATAAGATCACATATGTTTTCTTGGTGTCCGGTTTAGAGAGGTTCAACTGTAGTAAAACCATTTAGTGTTATCTAACCACCAGGGCCGTCTACTGGAGCCGGGATACGAATAAGGTACACATCCACCAAATTGACAGCGATCAGCTCACACCAACTGATGTTGTGGATTTCTTCTCCGATAAAGGTATGTTGGTGTTGTTTTGCACATATTTGGTATTACGTTTATACACTCGTCAGCACTGTATTATAACAATAACAAACGTCATGTGATCTATTTACTGTTGAATTCCGATAAAGTAGCAAGGGCAAAGGTCACAGGAGATTTTATATTGAGCCATAATAGGTAAAGTAGGTGTGTTAGAAATGCAAAACTGATATTATCATGACGATGTAGCATGCATGTCACCAATGTTGGCCAGAAATATATTCAAGTAACGTTCAGGCATATTTTGAATCATGTTGTCACTTTTGTTGTTATGTATTTGCTGAAAAAGAAGATAGTGAGCACAGGCACTCGAATTGTATATGTATCACACCAACATACGTCAAGTGCTCATTGGAAATGCATGCATGAGCAAGTAAATATTAATCGATAACGATGCACATGTGTTTCATTATCTAATTTTAGAACGTACTAGCAGTGCTATACATACGTATATCAACCTGTGACCAATAAAAACATTTCGTATCTGATGCATGTAACGTAGTGGTAACAGTTAAGTTTTTGTTTAATTAATCAACGTTGAGGGTTGTGGCTTCGAAACCATCACTGTGATATATTTTTTTATTGAAGTGTGTCCCTCACTTTATACTCCCAGATAGATATCTGCCGTCGTGTATACGTTTATGGTATTAACATTATTTAATGTAACTTACAGAAACATATTTTTTGTATTGGTTCAAAAACTGATAAAGACGTATATTGCATAATAATTCCAGCACAAAAATATTTACACAATTCCCTAACATTTGATTGGCCCGTAGCAAGTCTCTGTCCAAAATTTATATCCCAGTAAACTCCCACGCCGAACTACTTTCCGTAACCGTGAGGCGCAGTTAAAATAATCCTTAAGAAAACGGAAAATAAGCACATTTTCTTGAGGAATTTATTTAAAATGCTGGAATTATAAAGAATGAATGGCCTTTTTGTTGAATTTATCGGGGATATAAACGTGGAAAAGTCGCGGGAATACTGGACGAGGCCTTCCGGCCTTCGTCCAGTATTCCCGCGACTTTTCCAAGTTTATACCCCGATAAATTCCACAAAAAAGGCCATTCATTCCTATAATAAAGACGTATATTGAATAATGTCATTTGAACCGTAGCCTTTGTTTCAATTATATTTACAATGATAACGCGTCAGCACAAATTGACGGACCGATAGATACTATACTGATGATGAGGAGGGTCAGGTCAACAAACGAAAAATAAGGAAAGGAAAGTGGCTCAGAAACCTGATAGTTAGCTCGGAAATGATGTGACTTAAGAACACAAGATTTGCTTCCCTCGTTCCAGGAATAAAACGTGCTTATTGCCTTTTTTCGGACCAATGTAGTAACCAATTATCAAAATCGTGCAACCAGTAGCCGATGTCATCAAAATTGCAAAATTGCAAAATTACAAAATTGCAAAAGTTATCTGGCAAAGTATACCTTGAGAGAGTAATCATTTATGTTTCCCACAATGCATTATTTCATATAGAACTAACTACTGCATATATTTGATGATTAAAAGTATGCAAAATTATTATACTGAATTTATTACATTATCACAGCCAAAATCGCTGTGATAATGTAATAAATTCAGTATAATAAAAATTAATAAATTTATTCTTAAACAGAAAATTTCTCCCTCAAAGTATACTTTGCTAGATAAGTATACTTTGCAATGTTGGTGAAATCGGCTACTGACTTAGTAGCTGAAACGTAACACTACATTATACTCCCGTACCGTTCGGTACGGGAGCATAAAGTAGTGTTACGTTTCCGCAACGAGAGGTACGGATATTTATCATGTTTATTATGTGGCTGTGACTGTGAGTTTGCGTCCAGTGTAGCATCCGCACAGTCTGATCAGGATCTGCACTTTTCGCGATTCCATAATTTAAACACTAGTCATGCTTCTAACAAGCAATATATATCGTTGTCAGGCTACAGGGGCCCGTTTCACTAAACTTCGTAATACTAAGAAGTTCGTAAGTTTAAAATTAAATCCACAAAAACATTTATTCTAACGGCCGATTTTGGGAAATCTTTCGTGAATGTGACACATTTACTGACATGAACTCGTAGGTACAGGAATGGTAGCATTAGAGAAACACGTTAATGTGAGAATCGTTTTCATAGAAATATTCGTACGAACATTTTTACTGTACGAAGTTTAGTGAAACGGGTCCCAGGAGTTACGCTGATCACAAACCCAATAATCCCTACTGTCTGTTCCACGTTTTTCTGCCGACGAACACATTAAATCTAAAAAATATTTAAAAGTAAGTACTTTTTCATCAATAACAGTGAAGTTACCCTCCCCAAAATAACTTGATGAAATTTCATCAAATATTGATTTTATTGCGTATCAAAAAAACGAACATTTTTGGAAATTGACTCCGAAACCTGGCGAGATAGCTTGAAAATGATGTAACTAAGAAAATAAAAGTTAGATTTTGAAAATTGGTCCACAAATAAAAAAAAGGATTTAAAATAATCTATTTTTAGCCCCCATGTTAAATTCCCATAGGAAAATAGTTTTTTCGCAATAAAATCAATATTTGATTGAATTTCATCAAATAATCTTTTTTGGGGAGGGTGACTTTTTTGTTATTGATGAAAAAGTACTTACTTTTAAATATGTTTTAGATTTAATGTGTTTAATAGCCAAAAGTTCGTCGGCAGAAAAACGTGGAACAGACAGTAGTTATCCAGACACAGTCACATTTACAGGGAAGATTATGTACATATACACTGAGTCATTATTTCGCCAACGCAAATCTATCCCAACGCAAATCTATGACGCACGGGACGTTGGCAGGATACGTATATTGTAGTTGGGGATTAAAGGTACATGCCCACTCAGTACGCACAAACCATGGAATTTATCGGGGTATAAACTTGGAAAAGTCGCGGGAATACTGGACGAAGCGATAAAAAATTACAATTTTCGAAAAAAAATCAAAATAAAAAAAAGATTTTTTTTTTTGATTTTTTTTCGAAAATTGTAATTTTTTGGAAGGCCTCGTCCAGTGTTCCCGCGACTTTTCCAAGTTTATATCCCCGATAAATTCCAAAAAAAGGCCATTCATTCCTTATAATTCCAGCATTTGAAATAAGTTCATCAAGAAAATGTGTTTATTTTCCGTTTTCTGAAGAATTATTTTAACTGCGCCTCACGGTTACGGAAAGTAGTTCGGCGTGGGAGTTTACTGGGATGTAAATCTTGGACAGAGTCTTGCTACGGGCCAATCAAATGTTATTGAATCGTGTAAATATTTTTGTTCTGGAATTATTATATCAGCGATATCATCTGAGACATTTTCTTGCAAAATAAATATTCATTCACCATTACCCCACATATTGATTGACAGTATTATACATTTTATGTCAGACGTAAACTTCCACACAGATATCAAGGGCGATATAATTGTACATAAATACATAAAGAAGAAAACGTCGGCTCAATATCCAATATCCAATTGAATTCAGACAATGTAGAAGAAGGTGATATAGAGAATAGTAGGTTAGTGCCGTGAATGGTAGAAGAAGGTGATATAGAGAATAGTAGGTTAGTGCCGTGAATGGGAAAAAATATCCGGCAAGGCTCATGAATTTCTTTATTTCTCATCAGAAGTATATGTTGTGACCACTCATTTGAACCGTCTCGCCGAGACGGTTCAAATGAGTAGTCACAACATATACTTTGGTTCAGAAATAAGGAAAATAGATAGAGAATAATAATTTGTGCCGTGAATGGGAAAAAATATCTGGCAAGGCTCAGGAAACGGGATGGGCGAGGCTCTGCCGAGCACATCCCGTTTCCGTGCCGCGCCAGATATTGTTTCACGGCACATAAGCACTGTGTTTATATGTAAAGGTAAGTAGTTTTTCATCAGTAATAAAAAAGTCACCGTCCCCAAAAAAATGTATTCCATTAAATGTTGATTTTATTGCGAAATGGGAATTTAGCATAGGGGCTAAAAACTGATTTTTTAAAATAATTTTTTAATTGCGGACCGATTTTCAAAATCTAGCTTTTGTTTTCTTAGTTACATCAAACTATTCCAAACTATCTAGCCAGATTTCGGAGTCAACTTCCAATTGTTTTCGTTTTTCAACCCACCTTGTCTCTACCTCATTTTGGCTCCATGTTAAATTCCCGTAGGAAAATATGTTTTTCGCAATAACATCAATATTTGATGGAATTTTATCAAATAAAAAATTTGGGGAAGCTGACTTTTTTTGTGATTGATGAAAAAGAACTTACCTTTAGATATTTTTGAGATTTAGTGTGTAAAATTCAAAAATCAACGGTTGCAGAATAACTACTATACATGTATGTTCCACGTTTTGCTGCCGACGAATTTTTGGCTATTAAAGCCAAAAATTCGTCGGCAGCAAAACGTGGAACATTTAGTAGTTATTCTGCAACCGTTGATTTTTGAATATTATCCCGTCACCACAGTGTGGCATTTTCAAGATATTTTTCCCATTCACGGAACTAACCTACTATTCTCTATCTATTTTCCTTATTTCTGAACCAAAGTATATGTTGTGACCACTCATTTGAACCGTCTCGACGAGACGGTTCAAATGAGTGGTCACAACATATACGTCTCTATAATTAAACCGGTGTCCGTGGTGTGTACAACAGAAACTTATTTCAGTACGAGACTGAAAATCAAAGGACTGAACGTTCTGAAAGTATTCGCAGTATGTGTTTGTGGATGACACATATACTAATAATTAATCTAGAGTGGAAGGCGTTTCGCAAAAAAATAAGCGCGCGAATTTCACAGCAACAACAACATAAACTGCAAGTTTTCATTATTGTATTCGAATAATCGTAATAATTACATAAATCATTTCCGTTACGCCCATATTTCTGGGGGCTGTGCTATTAATTAAATGTAGCATTATAACGATGTTTGGTACATGTGCATGTAGTAAACCACGGCATTCTGCTACATGTCAAGCTATTTTGTTTTCTTTAATTTTACTGATTCATATTAAATACATGTTGTTGGGTTACGGTAACATAAATGAGAAATTCCACGACTTGCTACTAAATTGCTTTGTTTCAAACTAATACAATTAGCTTACCTTATTCTTGACATTTGTCTTAATAGATGCCCCTTCAGTTTTATGAAAAATACAGTTGAAAGAAAAAAATGTAAATGTAAAGCTATGTTTACGTCATGTAAATGTACATAACGGAAATTACACTTCTGAGACCCCTGGTCCTGAACTGGAAATACAATATATAAAATGACGAAAAAAACAATTATAAATGTAACACCTGGACTGTCATCCGATACTAAACACAGCTTAATAGATTATTGGTTCTACCTCGAAACTAGAAAAAAGGCACCAAGATGTACATACATGTACAATATGGAATCATTGATCTAAAGAGTATTATACCTCAATACATGTATTTCAAATTCAATGCGAATTTTACTTTTACAAAATTAATGTATTATTGATTTCCATCCCTATTAAATAGGGAAGAAATGATAACAAATAAAACAAATTTAAAAATTTACTTTCAATGAGCAGCAAAAAGCTTTTGGCAGCTCAACTTATTAAATGTTCAACTGTATTACAGTATTTTACTACTCAATTTGAAAATCAATGCGTATTTCACATTGCCATGAGTATTTTGTACTCTCACTTTTGATCATGTTGATAATCAATGTTATTTTGCTAAAATGAGTGCGTAAAATACACCAATAAGCATCTTATCTGGAGCTCTTGAAAACAGCCTACTAGTCTATGCCCTATCGATTAGTGTGCATATAACCGACCTAATTTCAGAGAATGTGTTTGAAGACGGGGAATGCTATGACTTCGATCCGTCCATCGACGAACTGTTCGACACTGCAGCCCGTATCGTAGATGCATGTGCCGATAAGTCGCCGCCTGATGTTCCCGTCATGATTGGCAAACAGCTACTGAGGCTAATACATGTGTTCATCCTACCGGTGATTGAGTTCCGCGTGCATGACAGACAGGCTGTTGTGGACGTCCTCGCGCGGATTGAGTTTACATATGAGGCCATAGAGAGCTCGATAGAGCACAAGAATAGGACGAAGAAAAACACTGAGAACTCCCTTCGAAGGCGGCGAGAGAAACTCATAGCGACAGGAAATTTCACAAGTTCACAATACATTGCTGCATGCGATGAGGAGTTTTTGAGATTTTTTCTTGAGCATGTGGAGAAGGATGTAACTCGGACCAACGAATATCTCAATGATCTAGACATATACATACAGTCACATAGACACTTGTTAGATGCTGCCAGTACAAAGTTATTACAAACAATTCGGTCAGATAGAAATTCAGCATATGAGTTCATTGAAAAATGTATAACAGCCAGGGAAACTGTCAAGAATATGATTTCCCGACCGCATGTTAAGACAAATATAAAGTGTACATCAGCTCATATAAATGGGCATTATCACGAATGGTATACACAAATAACGAGGTTACTTTTATGTGCAAATAAACAACTGCAATATCTGATAAACAAAAAGATACACATTGCCTCTGTAATGGAATCGGTCGCTCTAGCGGTGAGTGACATTGACAAAGTCGGTGAATCATATGGCTATCAGCGAAGTAATAGCACATTGTCATATGAACTGGAGGCCAATATTCATGTTCGCAAAAACAGACCAAAATCATGGTCAATTTTAACAGATAAGGTTTCACATCTGCTTACAGCTCAGCAGTTTGGTTTCCACACCAGAAAAGAGCAATTCTGTGAAATTATGAATGGTAAAATCCAGAAGCTACTTCACGATTCTAAAGCTCGATCAATTAATATCCACACAGACGCTGAACGTCCATTGAATACATCGATGTCTCCAAACCCGGATGACTTTACTGAAGAATTTAAGCAATGCGGACGGGCATCAGAGAACAGATGTCCTACAACTCGCGCTGTCAAAGCTAGATATGTGTCTCAGTGGTCCACAGGCAGCATTCCCAGGGAGGAAATGGAGGCAGTCTGTCAGGAAATTGTTGATCACATAACACAGGTGTCCGTGGCCATGGCGTTGGTGTTGAAGTCACGAGAGAGAACCACTGCCGATTTCCGGAATAATGTGTACATTTGCTACGAGTACCACGTTTCATCGTGTCTAATGCAACAGTTGTGTCAGCTGTTTGAGCTAAACTACCGCGACAAGTGCGAGAGTCTCGCGAGATGGCTGTCACGCGTGTCACTCTCAGACTTGGGTTTCGATGACACGAACATGGCGGCGTTGATAAGCACGGGACAAGACACGGGACAGTATGACCAGCAACACATGGACGACATGAACGTCGTAGATATTGATGTCGGTGTCGACGGAGATGTGAACGTATCTGCTTGTAGAAAGGAAGATTCAGCATCGGAAAATCACGTATCGATTATTGCAAGAAACACGTCGGAACTCGCACCTTGCTCCACACCAAATGACACACGTGACCAGTATGTCAATTTGGATAATCGGGTAGTTAACGGTGCCCACTTGAAAGACGAAAATACGGATACACGATTGATCGAATGTGTTCACGAGACAGACGAAAACACGGATATCACATTGTCCAACCATGGTATTCGCTTAAGAGACGAAAACACGGATAACGCATTGACCAGCGATAGTGTTCACTTGAAACAGGAAAACAAAGATACCCCATTGTCCAACCATGGTATTTACGTGCCAGACGAAATCAGGGATACCGCATTGTCAAACCACGGTGCTAACTTGAGATACGAAAACTCGGATACCGCATTGACCAACGATGGTGTTCGCTTCAGTGACGAAGTCACGGACACCACTTCGAATGACCATACTGTTCATTTGCGAAACCTACCGACAAGCTCCACGACGATATACTCGCGATTATCGCCACGACAAATGCAGTTTTACCAAATATTTTACAAAGCAGAGACGTTTATCAAAAAGGAAGACAGTGCAGTTACACTATTGAAGAAGTACAGACAGATTACTAAACTAGTGAGGTATATTGAGACGGAGCTGCGCCGTGTGCGTGAGGAAGAATGGAATGACAGTGAGGTATCTACAGACGACATCATTGACATTGTCATCCCGATCATTGCCCGGCTTGAGGCGGGCACCTTGCTCAATCTGTACGCCCATATGGAGTTGATGACACAACTGAGTCCGGATTTCCTGCAGAACGGCATGCACGGCTACTCGCGCACCACCGTACACTGCGCCTTCCACCATCTGTTTGAGCAGCAGGCTCTACATTGCTCATCGACGGACACATAGAGACATTGCAGGACAGTATTCCCCAAACCTGTCTAATGCCTGAACTATTTTAACAGACTATATAGAGGATATTATATCGTACATTTTGAATAGTGGGAAATAATACACGAGTGTGCGTCGGCTTCCACGTAAGCAAAGAGTGAGCGTAGCGAACGAGTTGCTTGCACGGAAGCCGACGGACACGAGCGTATTATTTCCGCTATTCAAATATGTACGGTGGAATATCCTATTTATTACACTTCACGGCGGATATATATGCATATTGTTTTAGATTGTAATCACATGAATTATGCTGTGCGTATGAATAGTTACACAGTGGCGTGTTTCCCGCGTTTTGACGTCACGTTGTTTGACGTCAAACGTGACGTCATGTAAACCTTTTGCAATCCAAATTACGCAGCTGTTTCTAGGAACTAGATATATTTGAGTATATGTTTGGAATGTGTTCAATCGCATTAACATTGTAGAGTAACCGAGACTCCTCCCTCCACATATTCAAATAACTTATTTTGACTGTAATACAAGAGGGTGCAATTACGAGTGTTCTCTTCACGGTGTATTATTTGTAACGAGTTGATTACGGGTTTTCTCTCACAGCGAAACCCATGCAAATAACTCGCAAGAATGTAATAAAAGAAATTACTAGGCAGTTTAGCAGCATAGTCGTGTTACTATAGCATAGCAGTATGAAGGCACTGATGCAATCAGGGATCGCCCACCTACACGTGCATACACCTGATTTACGGACTTCGTAAAATTAAGGGTTGTCCTGTACTTCCTGTCCAATTCCATAACGTTGTCAGGAAATACCAACAGAAGGCAAGACTCTCCAAGTTACAACGTACTGCTGATGATTTGGTCATTGACATATATTTATCCCGTCAACACAGTGCGTATGTGCCGTGAAACACGGTGCCGTGAAACATTTTTGATATCCTGTCAATACGACATAATTACTGCGTATGAATATGTGCGGTGATTGGGGTTATTCTTTGTATTTAAAAGCCATTTGAAGTTTTTGACGGGATAAATAGAATAGTAGGTTAGTGCCGTGAACGGGAAAAAATATCTGGCGCGGCACGGAAACGGAATGTGCTTGGCAGAGCCTCGCCCATCCCGTTTCCTGAGCCTTGCCAGATATTTTTACCCATTCACGGCACTAACCTACTATTCTCTATCATTTTTGAATTGACTTGTTTGTGGCATGATGGAGAGGTAAGTGGGAGGTTTCCGGTACCGCGCTAGGCAGGTAACAGCGCACAAGTTGACTGTTTTCTTCACTGACCTTTCCAAGGCGACACCCGTGTTATTACATATCGTTTCTACTTCATGCTGATTTGTTTTTCTTCCCAAAATTCTAATTTTAGTTTCTCGAATAGTTGTTGTGTGACTCATTTGTTTGCTTTCCTTTTAGTCGTGCAGTGCATGTTTTGGACCTCGAAACACGGTGCCGTGAAACATTTTTGATATCCAGTCAATACTATTTTTGCATTTTACAGCCATTTGTAGGTGTTGACGGGATAAAATAGAATAGTAGGTTAGTGCCGTGAATGGGAAAAAATATCTGGCGCGGCACGGAAACGGAATGTGCTTGGCAGAGCCTCGCCCATCCCGTTTCCTGAGCCTTGCCAGATATTTTTTTCCATTCACGGCACTAACCTACTATTCTCTATTTCTAACCCTAAGTGTCTGTAATGCGCATGTAGGGCTAAATTCGCCCGGTGTTACATACAGAAAATTCGAGTTAATGAGGGATTCCGCTGGCGATCGCTACTTTCGCAATTGGCGATAAAAATAAACAATCGGCGATAAAAAATTACAATTTTTATTTTTTTTTTGAAGTGGCGATTTTTTTTATTTTCCCCAGCGGAATCCCTGGTTAACCCTTTCAACCCTAAGGAACTGGAATGGACTGTGATATGTTAATTTTGCAACCAATCCAATCATCGCAAAATGATTGTCAGACTATTCCATTTATAAAAAGGTTTTTTTTTTTTTGTTCACAAAAATAAGAAAATTACTTTCAAACAGTGCAGATCCGGATGAGACGTTTCGTTACGAGCCGGCTCATCTGGATCTGCACTGTTTGCATAAACCGATATAGCGGGCTTCCGGGTTCAAAGGGTTAATGTTTATAGCGATGTACTGTGTTTTATTCTTAATTGCATTGGGTTAATTCGTCTCGTTTCGTGTATCTTGTTCTCTATATTATTTGATGATGTATTGGTGTTTAACGGCCTATCAACATCTAAGGTCATTTAAGACCGGGCCAACGGGTTCGATCCAGTATTCAACCTGCTGAATTCGGGGGGAAATCCCAAAATCAGAATGGAATATTTACATCGAAACAATTATATATTCAGCCCTGAAATTAGAATAACCTAACCTGCTGTCAGGTCCACACCAACACCAAAGTCACTTGGCCCCTTCCCCTAGGATTACGATCAATCACATTACTCCTATTATATGCGTGTAATTGGTATAACCAGATTCAACTCCCACATACAAGAAAGCCAAATATGTACATGAGGGCCAAAACCAGCTCTCCGATAGGGATTCGGGTAAGGATGAATCCCGATCGTTACCCATCGCATGCTCCCACTTGCCACCCATGGCATGATGATATAGATATTAAACTTTATCCCGTCAACACAGTGCGTATGTGCCGTGAAACACGGTGCCGTGAAACATTTTTGATATCCAGTCAATACTATTTTTGCATTTGACAGCCATTTGTAGGTGTTGACGAGATAAATAGAATAGTAGGTTAGTGCCGTGAATGGGAAAAAATATCTGGCGCGGCACGGAAACGGGATGTGCTCGGCAGAGCCTCGCCCATCCCGGTTCCTGAGCCTTGCCAGATATTTTTTCCCATTCACGACACTAACCTACTATTCTCTATCATATAAACCCAATCAATAAATCCTGCATACAGGTGCATTCGCATATGTATGCGACCTTGGTGTTGAATTCCCCAATCAATCAATCAATCAGTTGTTTGCTGGATGGCTTTCAGTATTTTTAGTAGTTTTAATGTGTATAAGATATTATATTTAAGTATGCTAATAAAGAAACATAACGCAATGTTATTGATGTCCACAAAATGTGCATGACTTACAATGTAACCTATCTAGACCGGACATCCCAGGGTGTCCGGTTTGGAGAGGTTTCATTGTGTAGTAGATTAGTGTCCATGTAATGGATTTTGATTAACTTGCACATGTACTTGTGAATGGAGAGAGGAGGACAGAGAATGAGATGGAGAGAGATCTACATGTATCTTACGTGGTTACAGTTTAGTTTACCAGTCAAAAACGGCATTTTGATTGGGGGCTAAAATACATTAAAAAATAAGTTTAGAATTATACCAATTATCCAAATATATCGTTTGTTTCCCTACTTTGACCATATTCAATATAACAGTGTAGCCAGGTTTCAGGGCAAAGTTTCAAAATGTTCCATTTTCTGCTCCTGATTCAGCTCCTTCGCCTCTGTTTTCTTAATTAAGTTTATCAGGTAAGGCTAGGAACCGCGTAGGAATTCCGAGGCTTGCCGAGGAATTCCTACCGTTTCCGAGCCGAGCCTGATAAACTTGATATCAAAATACACTAGCCTGGTATTATATTTATCAGGTAACGTTTTATGCTCGAAAATGACATTAGATGACGTCGTATTCTATTGACAGAACGCGGACTTGTTTACGTTGCGTCATTACACTGACGTCATTCGGTAACGTCACGTGACGTCATCCGACCAATGCAACGTTAGTTTTCACTTCGTTGTAATCCGGATGTTTATATCAGGGCAATGCCTGATACAACAATATGTTATCAGTCAGTACGTATTCGGTCAATGCAGGGCATGTTACCTGATTAAGGTACATACCCACTCAGTAGGTTATAATATAGGTATATTCTGTAGATATGACATTTTCTGGCAAATTAAACATTCATTCACCATTACCCCACGTATTGATTGGTATTATTAAACATTTTATATCAGGCGTAACTTTCCATAATGATATCAGGGGCGATACCCGTGTTTTCTTTAAATGTTAACGGACATTACTATTTATTCTCTGTATTTATGTTTTGGTGTGCAATGATTATACTGTCGAATTATACTGTCGATTAATCTGTCGAAAACATTATTTTTCAGGTGACGCATTTAATTAGTTTAAATAATTAAATAAATGCCATCCCTCATTTGCATATGAAAATAGTCTGATACCACCACAAGTCACTATCAGTAAAACACATATTACTAAACGATTATATCTGTATAGCGGGCACTCGTAATTTTTAGAACTGGTGGAATAGTGACACAATTATACACTAATTTAATTCTTATAAAGAACAGTTTGTGCCTACTTAGTAGGCATGTACCTTCAGTGAATGAATGTTTATGAATGGTGAATGAATGTTTATGAATGGTGAATGAATGTTTATTTTGGCAGAAAACGTCTCAGATGATGTCTATGATATAAAGAACATGTTGTGCCCACTGAGTGTGTATGTCTATGTACATGCACCTTTAACTTGTAATCTACTGGTTTGTTTGGAAAATCTCTTCATGCCGAGATCTGAATTTTGTGTCAAATTCGTTTATGGAAAATACAGATTTTACTAAATCAATATTGACAAACAATTGGCTATGAAACAAGGGAGAAAATCCCAAGAACCAGAGTCATGTCAGGAGCACTCCCAACCAGAAAATGACGATGTCCCGTAACACTTTCACCACTACAGACCTCTAACATAGTGCTTGATAACAAACAGTGCAGGGGCCCGTTTCACTAAACTTTGTATGACTAAAATGTTCGTAAGTGCAAATTTAGAAACGTCTGGAAATTGAAATTGATGGATTTACATTTATTGAGCATAGGCTGCATATGCAGCCTATGCTCAATAAATGTAAATCCAATAATTGTATACAAGAAAACATTGAGTGGGCATGTACTTTTAAAGGGGCATATCACGATGTTTGTAAAAAGTGCTATAAAAATAAAAACGTGTTTTCATCATGGCCCTGTGTAAAGTGGTTTAATTGAACATATATGACGATACTAGGACCGCTGAATTTTTTTCAGGACTTTTTGAAAACAAATAATATAAAAAACAAAATTGTGTTTTCATCATAGCCCTGTACAAAGTGGTGTAATTGAAGATATATGACTATACAAGCACTGTTGAGTTGTTTCAATTTTCAACGATATATGTACTTAAGTATCAGATTTTCCATCTTGTTTAACGCATATGTATGTACCTGTGTGGATGTAGTTTTTTTATAGGATTTTGATTTTTGAAGAAAAAAAAATACAAAAAAATAAAAATGTTTTTTCATTATGACCCTGTGTAATATGGTTTAATTGAAGATAAATAGAGAATAGTAGGTTAGTGCCGTGAATGGGAAACATATCTGGCAAGGCTGAATAATTTCTTTATTTCTCATCAGAAGTATATGTAGTGACCACCATTTGAACCGTCTCGCCGAGACGGTTCAAATGAGTGGTCACAACATATACTTTGGTTCAGAAATAAGGAAAATAGATAGAGAATAGTACTAGGTTAGTGCCGTGAATGGGAAAAAAATATCTTGCAAGGCTTAGGAAACGGGATGTGCTCGGATGTGCCGCGCCAGATATTTTTCCCATTCACGGCACTAACCTACTATTCTATTTATCCCGTCAACATTACAAATAGCTTTAAAATGTAAAAAAAAGATAACCCCAGCCGCATCTCCAAATCGTATTGACAGGATATCAAAAATGTTTCACGGCACATACGCACTGTGTTGACGGGATAAATGACGATACTTGGACTGCTGGGTTGTTTCAATTGTCACCGATATCGGTACATAAGTATCAGATTTTCTAAACACAATAAGATAGGAAATCCGATATTTATGTACATATATGGGTGACTATAGAAGCAACCCAGCGGTCTAGTATTGTCATATATCTTCAATTAAACCATTTTACACAGGGCCATGGTGAAAACACGTTAGTATTTTAAAAACAAATTCTGATATGTTTTGTTAAATTTATTGGCTGCATACCGATACACAATAAAACAGGACTTCTTGCGTTTATCATGTTTATTTCCCACTGTCGTTCGTGTTCAGTTAGCACGCATGTGCAACGTGCTTGCGTATCTTAAGTCTTAGTTAGCGTGCGTGTCGAGTTTGATAGCTAACAGTGCAGACACTGATCAGCCTGCGCATCCACTTCTATTTAAAATGGCCATTCTGAGTTATCACCGTGTCCACTACATTTCTGTAACGGGGCGCTTCTTCAGCCATTCGGCGATCCTCGGCACCGCCTCGATCCTGTCGATAAATGCCTTCAGTTTGGGATAATCGGCGAAAATATCCGATTGGTCTAATTTTCCCAGGAATCTATTGGCGGAGAACAGCCCATTGTATACAACGATGTCTCCCAAGGAAATCTGGAGATAAAACGTATATTACGGTATATAGTATTTACGTATGTCATACATTTCACAATACAGGTAGTCACAAACACAGACTAAGTCAGGCATTCAGCGTGTTTCGGCTTTCATCGGTATAACTCTATAATAATAATATATAGTTATACCGATGAAAGCCGAAACACGCCGAATGACTGCCATTCAGCGTGTATGTCTGCCATTCGGCGTGTTTCGGCTTTCATCGGTATAACTCTCTATATATAATACATAGTTATACCGATGAAAGCCGCAACACGCCGAATACCTGTGGTCACAAGTAATAGAGAATTTCGTCATTATTGCGTCCATAATAACTGGCAATGTAAACACATAATATGGAGGCCTCAATGCCATTCGCCATTATCCGTATGTGTATACCAAAGTGTCAAATTAAAACTGAAATGGGCTGGGTAGGTGCATAGCTATGTATACATACTTCGCTAATTTGAATACAGAGATATTTGGTGCGAAAATGTGACATCACAACCCAAGTGATGTATCTGCGGCGGCAACCAGCCGCTAACCAGATAGAGCATGACGTTTAGGAGCGTACACGTTTCATATTACTAGCAATAAAATGTCATAATGGTTAGTCACGTGAATAATTTTGCATCCAATAATCTAATAACGTATGATAGTTTTGTTGCGTAATATCGACTGTCATAGTGTAATGACACAGTGTAATAAAAAGCATGTTACACTAGTGTAATAAATATGCAAATTAGCTCATTACAGAAAACAGGTTCGGTGACAGTACAACTTCAGTGTATGTGCTTATGAAATGATGGGCTTATGCAATAAATATAATCTAACATCTGTGATGATTTAATATGATATTTATTAAAACTAGTTGACTGATTTCATAAGAAACTCGGCATAGCCGAGTTTCTTAAGAAATCAGTAAACTCGTCTGATAAATAGGATATTAAATCATCACTCGTGTAAGATCCTCTATTTATTGCAGTGAAATCTGTGCGAAACGTGCATTGTCCGAAACTTCCGATGCGCGGTTAGTGGATGTTTGCCGCTATAAACACCACGTGCGTTGTGATGTCACATATTCGCACCAAATATCTCTGTTTTAAACATGTTAAAATGAGCTAAGTCTGTATACGTAGACACACTTAATTATTCTTCGGGTCCCCCCCCCCCCTGTCCCGTGTTTTGTATGTTACTGTATGCGTTATATGTACAGTATAACCTGTGCTAAAGACAACCTCCGAATAGCAATAAGACAGCTGTAAAGGTCACACTACCTTAGAACAAAGGCCAGGGCCCGGTTGCTCAAAACATCAGTTAGCTTAACGGACTGTTAAATCCTTAACTGAATGGTTAAAATCTCTGTTTTCGTTAGCTTAACGGACTGTTAAATCCTTAACTGAATGGTTAAAATCTCTGTTTTCGTTAGCTTAACGGACTGTTAAATCCTTAACTGAATGGTTAAAATCTCTGTTTTAACAGAGATTTTAACCATTCAGTTAAGGATTTAACAGTCCGTTAAGCTAACGGATGTTTTGAACAACAGGGCCCAGCATTTTTACTTCCCATGGCTGGCCTTTATTCACAGGTTTTACTGTATCATAATTGTATATGTTTATTGTACGCGAAGACTACCGGACCAATAATTTTGACATACATAACAAGAGTGCTGAAAGTCACAATATATGCCCGTCGAGGCAAGGCCATTCAACAAGGGGAGATAACTCACTGACAACCAATATAGTTCTTCATCGTGCCATGATAAACATGTAAACATAATTGTGTTACGATCCGTCAAGTAGAACTTGAGTTATTGCGTGGACATGGATACAGAGTCCGAAAATTAACAAGAAACGAGGCACTTGGATAACATAATTATACCCACTTTTTGTAGACTAGATGCCCGTGGCCTGCATGTCGCGCCTTGGGGCGAGGCATGGACACTAACAAAATAGATATATTAGATGGAAAAACTTTAACGAAAAAACTTTAACCGGACACACGGATGTACGGACGGACGTATGCCAAAATGCCGACGATATCGCGCTTTCTGCAAGCGGGTGCGACAATGATGATAAACACCCATGTGAAATATCAAGGTAATGGGTGAAGCAGTTGCAGAGATATAGTACACAAAAAAACTTTAACAAAACAATTCAAAGTAATTTGACCTTGACATTGGGCACAGGGGCCGCACGGTTGGGGGTAGAATGAAAATATGGATGATGATAAACACCCATGTGAAGTTTCAAGGTAATGGGCGAAGCAGTTGCAGAGATATAGTGTAATGAAAAACTTTTAACCAAAAAACTTTAACCAGACATACGTTAAAAAGTTAACGTTGAAAATGGCTAAGTCAATTACGTAGAAATAATAGGTGAAGGTAAAACAAATGGTCACATGTTGGATAGTTTTATGTGGTAGGCACCCCTTGGTTATGAAGCTGTCAAAGTTTGGTGGTCCTAGGTGGTACAGTACCAAAGAAATGGACTTAAACACGAAAACTTAACATTGTAAGCGCGAAAACTTAACATTCAAAATGGCTAAGTCGACTGCGCGGAAAAAATGGGTCATGTTAAACAAAAAGTAACATGTTGGATAGTAATATGTGGTAGGCACCCCTTGATTATGAAGCTGTGAAAGTTTGGTGGTCCTAGGTGGTACAGTAACAAAGAAATGGACTCAAACACGAAAACTTAACATTGTAAACGCGAAAACTTAACATTGAAAATGGCTAAGTCGACTGCGCGGAAAAAATGAGTGACGTTAAAAAAAAAAGTAACATGTTGGATAGTAATATGTGGTGGGCACCCCTTGATTATGAAGCTGTGAAAGTTTGGTGGTCCTAGGTGGTACAGTAACAAAGAAATGGACTCAAACACGAAGACTTAACATTGATTGTGGACGCCGCCCGCAGCCCGCCGCCCGCCGCCCGCCCGCCGCCCCGCCCGCCCGCCCGGCTTTCGCCAATCCAATAGCCTTGACTTTTTTAAAAAAAAACCTGGCTAAAAATGGCCACTAAGGGGAGATAAGTTATCGTTTTTTTTTTTGAAAATCAAAATATTTCTTCGCCCTCCCGTGATAAACATGTATACCGATTTTGGTTACGATCCGTCAAGTTGAACTCGATTTATTGAGTGAACAAGGATACAGAGTGCGTAAATGGAACAAGAGTTGCTAGAAGACAACGAAGCGCGCCTTGTGGTGCTTTAGTTTAACGAATATCAAACAAATATTATAACAAATTTCCCGCAATGTTAAGTTCGGTAAAGCGCTAAAATTGTGACCTTGACCTCGGGGTTAGAGGGGGTCTGAGGATCGTGGATTTGACATGGCATGATAGAGAACCATTAGAAGAAGGGCTATGTAAACTATCAAGAAGAGCGGTGAAAGGAAACATAAATTATAACAAATGTTCCCAATGTTACGTTTATGAAAGCAATAAGACTGTGACCTTGACATTGGGGTTTGCGGGGGTCTGAGCATCGTGGATTTGTCACAGCATGATAGAAAATATTAGAGAAACGCATGTGTAAACTATCAAAATGTTTGGTGAAAGGAAACATATATTATAACAAATGATCCCCAACGCTAAGTTTATGAAAGCACTAAGACTGTGACCTTGGGGTTGGCGGGGGTCTGAATGTCGTGGATTTGTCACAGCATGATAGAGAATCATTAGACGAAGGCAAGTGAAATATTAAAACGTTTGGTGAAAGGAAACAGATATTATAACAAATTTCCCCCAACGTTAAGTTTATGAAGTTACCAAGACAGTGACATTTACATTGGGGTTAGCAGGGGTCTGAGCATCATGGATTTGTCACGCATGATATAATAACGTTAGCACAAAGATTGTGATCTTGAACTTTGCTTAGCTGGAGTCTGAGAGTCGTGAATATGTCAGAGAAACTGCATGACACAGAAACGTTAGAGAAGGGCATAATTTATGTGAAATATCAAAATGTTTGGTGAAAGGAAAATATAACAAATTTCCCCCAACGTTAAGTTTATGAAAGCACTAAGACATTGACATTGATTAGCGGAGGTCTGAACGTCGTGGATTTGTCACAGCATAATAGAGATTTGTCACAGCATGATAGAGAATCATTAGAGAAAGGCATGAGTGAAATATCAAAACGTTTGATGACAGGTGAATATATGATACGTCCCGTTTTTGTTATCAATATAGGAATGAATGGCCTTTTTGTGGAATTTATCGGGGGTATAAACTTGGAAAAGTCGCGGGAATACTGGACGAAGCGATAAAAAATAACAATTTTCGAAAAAAAAGAAAACATTTTTTTTTTTTTTTTTTTTTTTCGAAAATTGTAATTTTTAAGGCCTCGTCCAGTATTCCCACGACTTTTCCAAGTTTATATCCCTGATAAATTCCACAAAACGGCCATTCATTCCTTATAATTCCAGCATTTGAAATAAATTCATCAAGAAAATGTGTTTATTTTCCGTTTTCTTAAGAATTACTTTAACTGCGCCTGACGGTTACAGAAAGTAGTTCGGCATGGAGTTTACTGGGATATAAATTTTGGACGGAGACTTGCAACGGACCAATAAAATGTTAGGGAATTGTGTAAATATTTTTGTGCTGGAATTATACTGGCGTATACAAACGGAATGTAATTATTCTTTCTGCATTTTTTCTCATTTCTCATCAAAAGTGTTAGTTGTTACCACTCAGTTGAACCGGAGTGGCAACAACAGTATACATTTTGGGTGGGTAGCGCGGGCACCCACTAGAATTCGACGGAGGATTTTATGATGCTTCCGGCGCCCCTGTGAAAAAAACCCATAACGCGACAAATTGGCTCTTTAAGCTATATAGAGAATAGTAGGTTAGTGCCGTGAATGGGAAAAAATATAAGGCAAGGCTCAGGAAACGGGATGGGCGAGGCTCTGCCGAGCACATCCCGTTTCCGTGCCGCGCCAGATATTTTTTCCCATTCACGGCACTAACCTACTATTCTATTTATCCCGTCAACACCTACAAATGGCTGTAAAATGCAAAAATAGTATTGACTGGATATCAAAAATGTTTCATGGCACCGTGTTTCACGGCACATACGCACTGTGTTGACGGGATAAAAATCTATATTAACCATCTCACCTCGTCCCCGACAAAGAAACCACCACCGTCCTTGTTCTCGCACAGGCGTTTGTTGTAGAAGCCCATGAATTTTGGCATAGTCTCGGTGACGAGCGCCTTCATCAGTGTCGCCTTCTGGCCGTCATTCTGCTCGTGATAAATCTTGATAAACTCCTTCATCAGGTCCACCAACACCTCGATCAGCTCTTCTATCCTCATGTATTCTAGGTTGGTCTTACCGCATAGGCCTGCAAATGTAGAGGATAATATAACAGTGTTCTCAACGGAATACCTTTTCTATGTTAAGCGTGCACCCAGTTGACCAAAACATACGTATCCGGTAAAAACAAACAAGGCTTTGAAAAAAATGTAAATTTATGTTAAAAACTTCCTCAACCCTTTGGTTGATGAAGTTTTTAGCATGAATTTAAATTTCAGCCAGCAAACTTTAGAAATAGGAGAAGAAAATACTCTTATTAACTTAAAAAGTATTTTTTTTTCACAGAACCACTCTCAAAACCTACCTGCACGCGGACGCTTAACAGAGAAAGAACTTGCCAATGCAAGTTCTTTCTCTGTTAACATGATTAAGCGGCCGCGTGCGGGTAGGTCTTGAGAGTGGTTCTATGAAAAAGCAAACAAACTGTGTATGCTATTTTACACTGTTTACTGGTGAAGTAATATGAAAACTGATTGTGAACTTGGCGCTTTTGTATATCCGTTACACATAATAAGTTTAATTACAGTATTTTCTTCTTATTTTTTTATAAAGTTTGCTGGCGGAAATTAAAATTTATGCTAAAAACTTCCTCAACCTTTTGTCGACTACCGTACCCATCTGATTTAGGAATAACAAAGCACAATAGTGTATCCATTTTTTAGCTGATTATAGTATTTAATTCCAGATAGAAATTACATAAACTATTTACAAAACAGGTCCTTATTTCAATTATTCTGAAAGGAAAAAAAAATCCACTATTTACTAATAAATAGCAGGCCCGTACGCAGGATTTTCTATTAGGGGGGTGCGTCAGGGGCGAGCCCCACGTAGTGGAGTGAGTACGCTAGGGGGTCCGGGGGCATGGTCCCCCTGAAATTTGTTAAACCTAGATGGCCTGAAATGCACTCTCCTGCATTTTCAGTCATTTAAATTCGGATTTCAACGGTGGTAAATTGTGACATTTTCATGCAAATTACCTGAGTATTAATGCATTTCAAGATTTGTTATGATCACTGTTTGAAAAATAATGGACCTCGACGAATTTAGGGGGGTGTGTGCGCACCGGTCGCACCCCCCTGCGTACGGTCCTGAATAGCGGTGCAGATATTAATATCGCAGGTGGTTGTGACGTCACTCGAAAGGATGGTGTATGGGCCCAGCTCAACGACGTTGGTATTCAGTGTCCAACAAAATCGGGAACCAGTTGTGTCTCGTAAAATGTTCCGACGCAACAAAAGGTGCTTCACTTAGTTTGTGACCAGTGTAAACGCTGATATCTGTCAGACAAATGCAAACTTTTCTACGTAATATACATTATCCCGTGAACGCAGTTCCTATGTGCCCTGAAACACGGTGCCGTGAAACATTTTTGATATCCAGTCAATACTATTTTTGCAATTTACAGCCGTGAAAGAGTCGCGGTATACGACTACGTGAGACGAAATACTGTGCTTTCATTGGTCGAGAAACCATGATAAACAATAAGAACTCTATTGGAAATTGCTTAAATTTCCAAGCACATTCGAAATCTACCGTCATCACCTTTCTGATGTCTACAGCAGTGAACCCGTTTGTGATACGGCGGGTTGTTATCAATAAGATATGTTTACACACGTACGAGACACGACTCGCTGTTTTGAATTTGCTACACAGTGTAACCTCATTCAAGTGTACTTAACTTTGCTATCAGTGTAGCCCCAGATCAGCCTGCGCATCCGCGCAGTCTGATCAGGGGTCTACACTTTCGCTAGTGTCTTGGGGTACCATTTCGAATCATACTGACCGAAACGGTATATGCGTATCACGCAACATGATCGCCCAAGATGGATCAAGACTAAACAGTTAAAACTTGGCGGAATACGCTTTTTACGGTGGCAGACGGCAGTGCGTGTACATGCACGTTTTAATGACTGCCTACAGAACAATGTTACAATATTCTGACCCCCGATATAATATACTACAGCGCTCCAGATAAGCTGCGAATTTGCTTAAATACCCAGGCAATTAAAATTTCCAAAAACGCAATTAAAATCAGAGAAGTAGCGATTATCTAAAAGCAATACAAATTTATGGTACCTTTATCATGCTGCAGAAAACAATGAACAGACCACAAATATAGCATATTTTTCTTATTATCCATGAAAACACACATTGGTATTTCATTACAATTACCGAATTCTCATGAAATTCCAAGACATGTTTTCATTTCGAAGCAAACTATTCAACAATTGCTGTCTGTGGATGTGTAATTAGTAGTGTGCTTTTATTTTACCCAATTCAAATATTGAAATACCCAATTGCTTCAGAAATGATGGAGTGACAATACTCTGGAGCCCTGTATACTGCTGACCAAAATAAGGACACACCCAAAGAGTCATAGAGAATAGTAGGTTAGTGCCGTGAATGGGAAAAAATATCCGGCAAGGCTCATGAATTTCTTTATTTCTCATCAGAAGTATATGTTGTCGCCGAGACGGTTCAAATGAGTGGTCACAATATATACTTTGGTTCAGAAATAAGGAAAATAGATAGAGAATAGTAGGTTAGTGCCGTGAATG
Source organism: Conchocele bisecta (assembly GCA_029237695.1). NCBI lineage: Eukaryota > Metazoa > Mollusca > Bivalvia > Lucinida > Thyasiridae > Conchocele > Conchocele bisecta. The sequence continues at coordinate 3,565,551 of CM055275.1, read as the reverse complement.
GGAAAAAATATCTGGCAAGGCTCAGGAAAAGGGATGGGCGAGCCTACAAATGGCTGGAAAATGGAAAAATAGTATTGACTGGATATCAAAAATGTTTCACGGCACCGTGTTTCACGGCACATACTCGCTGTGTTGACGGGATAAAACACAATAACATACCAACCCCATTGCGTGATAATCACATAATTTCAATCCTTGTAAATTTATCCCCAACTACGTTCTTTCTACAAAGGTAATGCTCAATATTGGTGATAACACGATTTACTCTAGCCAAAATTAAGTATTGGTTTATTCTGTTTTGAACATATTTGCATGCATATTTATTGTCCGCCATGTTGTTGTTGATAATACAAATTATTCTGTACTTGTATGCACACATATGCCACTGTGTGGTCTGAGAATATTGCAAATAAAGGCTTTGTTCTATTCTGTTCTGTAACATAAAGTATATGAACGGCAATGCTATTCTCCAAGGTATATACCAAGGTGCATGATCACGTGGTTATAACAACAACAACAGTGGCTGAAAGTGTTGAAATCTTGAAAGTATTATTTGATATTTTCCTTAATATGAAACGGATTTTGATGAAATATGGCGCAGCAAACGCGTCTTCATGAGCTGCATTTGGTGGTCCATGGAGTTTGGCACAGACTTAAGAATCGATTAATTATAGTGGCTGAACATTTAATTATTAAGTTATTAGATATTGGCGACAGTGTCACAATATGCGATTCATTGGTCGAGAAACTAGGGTAAACAATAATTATGTTTAGTGATCTCACCAAATTCCCTGGCCAGATAGCGGGCGATGGCGTTGCCTTGGCAATATTTCACACCGTCTACTTCCAGTACGGGCATCTGTTGCATCGGTTGATCTGTAAATATGTACACCATTGAATTTAGCCTGCTACATAAGAAATGTAACACTGAGTTCTAAGTCGGTATAGATTAACATTGAGCATGAAGCTGTACGTGTGAGTCATGAATGTAGCTATCGATGATGATGATATGTAGTCAGGCCCGTACGCAGGATTTTCTATTGTGGGGTGCGTCAGGGGGTGCGTCAGGGGCGTGCCCCATGTAGTGGCGTGAGTACGCTAGGGGGGGGTTACCCCCCTAGCGTACTCGCGCCACTACATGGGGCTCGCCCCTGACGCACCCTCCTGAAATTGTTTAAACCTAGATGGCCTGAAATGCACTCTCCTGCATTTGATGTCATTTAAATTCGGATTCAACGGTGGCATTTTCATGCAAATTACCTGTATATTAAAGCATTTCAAGATTTGTTGATATTACTGTTTGAAAAATAGCGGACCTCGGCGAATTTAGGGGGGTGCGTACGCACCCGTCGCACCCCCACCCCTGCGAACGGGCCTGGTAGTTTCGAAGAAATCTGGTTATTTTGTAGCTGCAAATATAATATACGATATGTATATACGATATTACGGAGCCCCGCAGGGGACGTATAATTATTATTTTTCTTTTATTAATTCGTTCCCACGAAATAACAATTCGTTCCCTAAATTTAACAAGTTGGTCCCGCGAATTAACAATTTGTTCCCATTAATTAACAATTCGTTCCCACGAATTAACAATTATTTCCTTCGATTTAACAATTCGTTCCTACGAATTAAGAATTCCAGTGGGAACGAATTCTTATTTCGTGGGAACGAATTGTTAATTCGGGGGACGAATTGTTAAACTGAAGGAACGAATTATTATTTCGTGGGGACGAATTAATAAAAAGTAATCCATGTCCCCTGCGGGGCTCCGTACAAATATAATTCCAGAAGCCCCATTTCTTCATTCAAAGCCACATATATGTTACATTACCTTAGCAGGGATTCCGCTGGGAAAAATAAAAAAATCGCCACTTCAAAAAAAAAAAAAAAAGGAATAACCAATAGGATAAAAATAAGCAATTGGCGATAAAAAATTACAATTTTCGAAAAAAAAATTGTTTTTTTCGAAAATTGTTATTTTTTATCGCAAATTGTGTATTTGTATGCCAATTGCGAAAGGGGCGATCGCCAGCGGAATCCCTACCTTAGATAATCACATCTCTACGTATGTCTTTTACTATTTCATCTGTCTTATGTATAGTTTGTTGACTTATATTTAAGGATGGGAAAAAATAACCCGGACATACGAGCTACTAGCCTCCAATATGTTATCTATGGCTACAATTTGACCTATTCAAAAAATGTAAGCAACCGAAGTTCATACCCAAACCTGTCAATGTTATGTCAAAATGTAGTAAACTGTATATGTTATACCTTTAAACATATAATATTTGATGTATAGCTAGTAAATTGCCAAAAATAATAGAACAGGGGAATCATTTTCCCATGGAAACCATCTTTTCTCTAGTTGTTGTTCAATATTCAACACGAAATGAAGCTTTAAAATTTACAAGATATACATGTAAATGTCAGATAAACACATTGAAACTGTAAAATAACCAATTTCTGCATGTGTATAATGTATTCGACAGTTTTATATTGCTATCATATCAAACACACCGGATAACCGATTGCAAAAATCACTTTTTCATGCGTTACATTAAATAGATGGGGTTAAATTGCTACCCTCGCGAGAGGTATGGAGCCGGGTAGCCATTTTGTTTCTACGACATACGTGTATATTAACTTACCCGCCTTTATGCTCGGCCAATCCTCCCTTGAGTGCCTCTCATCCTCGTACTCCTGCCCCGCCACCGCGAACACGAGACGAGAAACCTCGGCAGCGCCTCGGGCCTCGAAATACAGCAACTTGTACGACGGCATCGCTCCTGTTTTGATATACACAACCGACTGCGTTAATCTAGTCCTTATTATCAACGTTTAACACGCCCGCCTGCGCTAATCAACACGTGTCAATCTCTTTGTTTTTAGATACTTGTATATTTGCTTGAAATTAGGCAATATGATTGTCTGAGCCTCAGCTGTGTTTCAGCTGAGACTCAGACAATCAAGCTACTCGATTTCAAGCACGATATTCAATTGAATATTATGCTTGAAATCAAGCAATTTGATTGTCCATGTCTGAGCTGTATGTAGCACAGCTCAGACTGGGACAATCAAGTTGCTTGAAACACAGTATTAACAATATTTCTTAAATAAATAAATTGACAAATATCGGCAAGAATAGCGCAGACAATGGTGTACGTACACACGTGTGTAAGATGGACACCCGTTGGTAAGCGTGATCAGAACTAACTGTTCTCTATCGACAAGATTGTAACGGGACTGTGGGTGTGTTTGGAGATAAACTACAACAGCTTTCGTTTGAGACTGACAAACAGCGTTGGACATTATTTAACCCTTTCAATACCACATGCTACAATTCCAATATTTACATATCCAGATTAACCGACCGTCTGTTAATATCTGCAGTGTATTTCGTCCTCTCAACGATATCTGAGGCGAGGGGCGTTTCACTAAACTTCGTACGACTTAAATGTTCGCAAGTGCAAACTTATGATAGTCTGTAAATTTCACATTAACACTGTTTTATTGTAAACAACTATTGGATTTATATGTATTGAGCATAGGCTATGCCTATGTAAATCCATCAATTGAAATGTTCAGACGATCCGAAATGTGTGTAGATCAAGGTGAGCGGGGGGGGGGGGGGGCGTTTCACTAAACTTCGTACGACTAAAATGTTCGCAAGTGCAAAATTAGTATCGTCTGGACATTTTAATTAATGGATTTACATTTATTGAGCATATGCTGCATATGCAGCCTATGCTCAATAAATGTAAATCTAGTAATTGTTTACAAGAAAACAGAAAGTTACAGACTATCATAATTTTGCACTTACGAACATTTTAGTCTTACGAAGTTTAGTGAAACGGCCCCCGGGTTAATAACCAGCCGCCTTTTCAGGATCTGCCATTTTCGCAATAATATTTCCTTTTTTTTTTGTAAAACATCCCATTTGTATAAATGGACTAGTCTAGACGACACCTCTAGACGACACGACACCTCTCATATCAGTTGTTTATGTCTGAAACGGTTAGCACCGTGTGACATACGTTACTGTGTTTATTACATTTCAAGCTGGTATCCACATGGATTTGTCTATGAGAGAAAACCCGTAATTGTCAACTTACAAATATATAATACATCGTGAAGAGAACACCCGTAATCACTCTCCCACAGTAGTTATAAAATAAGCACTGCCCACAAAAATTCATACGCCGATGCAAACGTCCCCGAGACTTTATAAATTGCATTTTTATTCGAAGATGTTGTTCAGAAATTTAATAAATGTTCCAACGTATATGTTTGAATACTCCTCCTCCAGCTAAGCTGCGTATTTGCTTAAATACCCAATTAAAATTGCCAAAAACCCAATTGAAATCAGATGTAGCGAGTATCAAAAAGCAATGTAAATTGTGTGGTACCTTTATCATGCTACAGAAAACAATAAACAAACCACAAGTATAGCATATTTGTCTTATTTTCCATGAAGACACATCTTGGTATTTCATTAGAATTGTCTTATCTCCAAGGAGATAATTATAATGAAATGCCAAGACATGTTTTCATTTCGAATCAAACTATTCAATAATTACTGTCTGTTGATGTGTAAACAGTAGACTAGTTTGATTTTATTTTACCCAATTAAAATTTTGAAGTACCCAATTACTTCAGAAATGATGGAGTGACAATACTCAATTACTAATTCCTTATCTGGAGCCCTGGAATAGCTTGAAATAATACACTGGTGTACGTCGGCTTCTCTCGCTTAATTAAGCGACTCGTTCTCTCGCTTACTCGTTATTTACGCGGAAGCCGACGCACTCTCGCGCGTATTATTTCGCGCTATTCACACATGCACGATGGAAAATCCTCTAAATCCTCTATGTCTTGCCATACATTACATGTGAGTCACCAGTTGAGAAAATAGACAGTAAGTATGACAGCCAATGTCGCTCCAGAGCGGCCTCAACATTAATTTTAACACTCTGATCATGGTCTATGATATTCGTCATTACCCCACGTATTGATCGGCATTATCAGACATTTTATATCAGACGTAAATTTCCACGCTGATATCAGGGCCGATAACCGTTTCTCCTTAAAATGTTAACGGATTTATTAACTAACTATTTATTCTCTGTATTTATTTGTTGTTGTGCAATGATCATACTTTTTAATCTGTCGAAAATATAATTTTTCCAGGTGACGCATTTAATTAGTGTAAATAATTAAAAAATATCATGCCTCATTTGCATATGAATATAGCCTGATACCACCGCGAGTCACTATCAGTAAAATAAATATTACTAAATGATTATATCTATATAGCAGGCAATCGTATTGTTTAGAACTGGTAGAATAGTGACACACGTATACACTTATTTAATTCCTATAAAGAACAGTTTGTGCCTACTGCGTGGGCATGTACCTTTAATGTAACGCATGGAAGAGTGATTATTTCAATCGGTTATCCGATTGTTTGATATGTTAGCGATATAAAGCGATATACGATATACAATGTATTAACATCTGAGATAAATTGCCAACCAAACTATTCAAAATACGATAACACATATTATCATGGTGTTCGGTTTACAGAGGTTTCACTGTACACGTATACAACACTCCTTGTCGAAATAAGGACCGTTTGATCACAATGGCTGTGTTTGAAATGGAAATTTGCCAGGGCCTAGGACTGGCATAGCATACATGTATGTACCCAGGTACGATACCCAGTAGCATATTTCACCAAAAATGGCAAAGCATACTTATCTACCAAAGTGTACTTTGAGGGAGTAATAATTTATTTTCCCAATAATTGTTGTCCGATTAGCGCAATCGGTAACGAGCCCGCTTCTCACCAATGTGACCCCGGGTTCGATCTTCGGCCGCGGCAGTATGTGAGGTGGTATGGTGGTCACCAGATCAAACAAGTGGGTTTCCTCAGGGTACTCCGGTTTCCTCCCACATTAATGACCGCCCTTGCGCCTTCATCTGTGCCAACGAAAGCATTTGTATATTAAGTGCTGTCGCGCTTGTTTGTAATCGCTGCAAAATAAAAAAAAAATCCCCAAAATACATTATTTCATATAAGACTGCATATATTTGATGATTAAAAGTATGCAGAATTATTATACTGAATGTATTACATTATCACAGCCATAATGGCTGTGATAATGTAATAAATTCAGTATATTAACAATTTCTAAGTGTATTCTTAAATTGAAGAGTTCTCCCTCAACGTGTACCTAGCAAGATAAGTATGCTTTGCAAGTTTGGTCGGCTACAGGTCTATCTTATCCGCATGTGTCATAGCGTCCCGTATGTACCTTAGATAATCGAGGTCAGAGTTCAGGGATAACAGCTTGGGATAGGTTGAAAGCGACGGACGATATGGGCGCTTTGTAGAGTTATGTGTTACAACTACTGTCTATTTCACGAAACCTGCCCAAATTGTACAGTCATATAAACAATGCAAAAACAATATTTTGTATCGGTAATATTAAATTAAAGCAAAATTTTAAAATGAACCTTCTTTTTATTTCGTGAGATTTGGTCAAATATTGATTTTATTGCGAAAAAAAAAATGTCCCCGTGTTAAATCCTATCTTCACAGAGGGGCATTTTTATAATTTCAGAAATACTGGACTGATTTTAAAAATTTAACTTTTGTTTTCTTAGTTAGATCATTTCCAAGCTATCTAGCCATGTTTCAGAGTCAATCTCCGAGAAGGCTCATTCTTAAATTTTGATAAGATTTCAATATTATCAAAAGGAATATTGTTTTTACATTGTAGCCAAATTCCCTGATCTGTAGCATATTTCACCAACATTGCAAAGTATACTTATCTAGTAAAGTATACTTTGAGGGAGAAATGTTCAATTTAAGGATAAATTCTGGCTGTGATAATGTAATAAATTCATTATAATAATTCTGCATCCTTTTAATCATCAAATATATGCCGTTGTTAGTTCTATATGAAATAATGCATTTCGGGGAAAATAAATGATTACTCTCTCAAAGTATACTAGATAAGCATACTTTGCAATTTTGATGACATAGGCTACTGAGCACCGCATTCCAAAACATAATAATTTCACTTCTCTCTCAAATGATGAAAAATGTTTATTTTGCATACACTAACGTATGCGCTAATCTTGCCAATATTTGCAAATTTCTTTATTTAAAAATTCTTCAAATCAAACAGCTTGATTGGCTTAGTCTGAGCTGTATATTCATGCCAGTTAAATATATAGAGAATAGGTTAGTGCCGTGAATGGAAAAAAAATATCTGACAAGGCTGAAGAATTTCTTTATTTCTCATCAGAAGTATATGTAGTGACCACCATTTGAACCGTCTCGCCGAGACGGTTCAAATGAGAAATGATGGTCACAACATATACTTTGGTTGAGAAATAAGGAAAATAGATAGAGAATAGTAGGTTAGTGCCGTGAATGGGAAAAAATATCTGGCAAGGCTCAGGAAACGGGATGGGCGAGGCTCTGCCGAGCACATCCCGTTTCCGTGCCGCGCCAGATATGTTTTTCCATTCACGGCACTAACCTACTTTTCTATTTATCCCGTCAACACCTAAAAATGGCTTTAAAATGCAAAAATTGTATTGACTGGATATCAAAAATGTTTCACGGCACAGTGTTTCACGGCACATACGCACTGTGTTGACGGGATAAAATTTCATATCGATTTGAATGTAGCTGTCGAAGTACGGTCATGATTTAAAACATAGCGTCCCATCACATTTAACAAGCAAATACTTGTTTCAGATGGAGTATGTGTCAAAGAGTGTGTTATTGTCATGCTTTGTTTGGTGTTATTTATCAAGGTGTATGATCACGTGGTTACAACAACAACAACAATTACTGAAATTTCCAGAAGCGCCTTCGATTCAAGGTACGTATTATTTTATAGTGTCATTATGTAACAGATTTTGATGAAATATGGCGTTTCAAACGCGTCTTGTTAAGCTGCATTTGGTGGTATCGGTACTTTGGCCCAAACTTCTGTAGTTTTTGCGAAGAATATATTTCCGTGTTTCTTGTAATACTGACACGGAAATCGATTCTCCGCAAAAACGACACAAGTCTGTGCCGACGTCCCAAGACCACCAGATGCAGCTCATGAATTCAGGTTAGACACCACCAAATAGTTTTACTATATAATTTAACCGAATGCCATCCAATAAGGACAGTCTCTTCTACTTTCACTATTCGTATGGATGTTGTGGGACCCACTTGTACATGACCTGCATCCAGTCTGTGCTGGTTCTGCATGAACTAAACAATGGGTTCACTTACTCCTAAGAAAGAAAAATCCAACCTTGTCATATCCTCAACATTGTGTACATTTTTTGGCCACGGAAACTCCGTTTACATCAAGTGACCAACAGGTTCAGTGTTTTCTTTCAAATGCTACAAATATGCTGAAAACTGGTGTTAAAGGCACCCCAAAATGTTCCTCAAGTGAAACTGGGTAGTAATGGATCAAGATTTGCAAGCAAACGGTGTCTGTGACCTCAAAACACCCTCACTATTTTTTTATACCGGACTACTTTTGGTGTCTTCTAACCTTTATAGGTTAGACACCACCAAATAGTTTTACTATATAATTTAACCGAATGCCATCCAATAAGGACAGTCTCTCCTACTTTCACTATTCGTATGGATGTTGTGGGACCCACTTGTACATGACCTGCATCCAGTCTGTGCTGGTGCTGCATGAACTAAACAATGGGTTCACTTACTCCTAAAAAAGAAAAATCCAACCTTGTCATATCCTCCAATATTGTGTACATTTTTTGGCCACGGAAACTCCGTTTACATCAAGTGACCAACAGGTTCAGTGTTTTCTTTCAAATGCTACAAATATGCTGAAAACTGGTGTTAGAGGCACCCCAAAATGTTCCTCAAGTGAAACTGGGTAGTAATGGATCAAGATTTGCAAGCAAACGGTATCTGTGACCTCAAAACACTATTGTTTTATACCGGACTACTTTTGCATACACCCTGTGCGGTTTCGCACCATTTGGTGTCTTCTAACCTATAAGTGTACCAGTCCCACTACAAATCATTCTACAATATTCACTATTCAAAACTAGCTTCTATTCCTGGATACAGTACCAAATTTGGAGCAAATATCTCAAATGGTTGTCACACAGCAGCTGTGTAACTCCACCATGTGACTGTCCACATTCTTCCTTAAATTGAGCTACTACAGAACTATGGAGAATTTTAATAGATGATGAATTAAAAGCACAAATCTCCATAAAATCACATAAAATTACCCTAAATAGTGTTATAGCTAACCATTCTACATATAAAGACTCATCACTGAAACTATACCAACATGTATGCCACTCTGGAATGGTCGACAGACAAAAGGGTACTGGCTTGGAACGGTCAGTCAAGAAATTTGCTTTATGACACAGGAGGAAAGGAAAAACAATGTTTTCTGAGTACTAGTGTATTGGTACTATACCGATATGTGAAAACAATACACTTACGCCTAAATTTGGCAAATTTTGGAACAGCGTCGCGATGTCGCGCCACTTTCCCGAACTTCTTAATCATGTTAATTGTCCATCAATATCAAGTGACCAACAGGTTCAGTGTTTTCTTTCAAATGCTACAAATATGCTGACAACTGGTGTTAAAGGCACCCCAAAATGTTCCTCAAGTGAAACTGGGTAGTAATGGATCAAGATTTGCAAGCAAACTGTGTCTGTGACCTCAAAACACCCGCACTATTTTTTTATACCGGACTACTTTTGCATACACCCTGGGCGGTTTCGCACCATTTGGTGTCTTCTAACCTGTAGACGCGTTTGCTGCGCCGTATTTCATCAAATTCCGTTGCATATTAAGGAAATTATCAAATAATACTTACTTTGGAGTGGGCACACTTTCAACACTTCAGCCAGTGTTTTTGTTGTTCTAGCCACGTGATCATGCACCTTGTTTATCACATATGATTTTGTCATGACTGATCGTTAATGTCAATAACCTGACGACAGTATTACAGGTTCATTTCAGACACATCGTTTGTTAATGTAAATGTTGAAACAATTAGAATATGAAAACAACACAATTCAGAAACAGAAACCCGGATCGCGCGATGTTGTTGTTTGCTTAAAATCAGTAAGCTTTCCACAATATTACGATATGTTCATACCATCTTCGGTACAACTTTGGAATAAAACTGATCCGTTGCTGAGAAATGTAGATATTTAGACACTTCAAAACATGCGCCCAACAACTATATACCAGTGGCATAAATAGTATACAGCTTAAAGGTACATGCCCACTCAGTAGGCACAAAATGTTATCTACAGGAATTAAATAAGTGTGTAATTGTGTCACTATTCCATCAGTTCTAAACGTTACGAGTGCCCGCTATACAGATATAATCGTTTAAGCTAGGCTGCGACTGTTGGCGACAAATTGTGAACGGCATTCGCGAGGGAATTTCCAAAATGTCTCGAAACGTTCGCAGGGGTCTCAATTTCCTCGTGTGAGTCGCAGAGCTTCGCTCTCGTGTCGTTGGAATTTTGAACATGTTCAAAAAAATTTGCGCGACAAATATTCTCTCTCAAGTAGTCACAGTGTCGTCGCGGGTGTCTCGAATCCGTCTCGAATCCTTCTCAATTTAGTTTCCGTGAGTCAGAAAGTGCAGAAATGTGAGACAACTTTGTGAGGGGTTGGCGACCTATGAAACTAAATTGTGATTGATAGAAGACAAAAATGAGAATCGGACATTCCGGGTGCGAGACAGGCGCGAACTGCCCTGGGACCCCTGGGAGCGCGACAAAATTGCGAATAAATTGAGAATAAACTGCGATTTCTCAATTGTCACGCATAGCATGCGCCCAACAACTATATACCAGAGACATAAATATTATACAGCAATCGCAAGTGCAAACAATTCTCAAATTTGTTGCGCGAATGTCGCTCGACATTCGCGAGACATCTATGCGGACTCCCGGCGAATTTTGGCCCAAATTCCGCCGGGAGTTCGTGCGACATTCTTGCAACATCGTCGTGAGTACCAATTGAGTGTGATTCCAAGTGAAAATTGTCGCTAATTCGCGTATTTTCTCGCAATTGTGTGTCTCAAACTAGTCGCGAGCTGTCGCAGCCCAGTGAGATACTACCTTCAGTAATATGTATTTTGCTGATAGTGACGCGCGGTGGTATCAGACTATTTTTATATGCAAATGAGGCATGATATTTTTTAATTATTTATACTAATCAAATGCGTCCCCTGAACAAATAATATTTCGACAGATTATAAAGTATGATCATTGCACATCAAACAATAAATACAGATAATAAAATTAATAGTAAGAACATTTTAAGGAAACACGGTTATTGTCCCTGATATCAGTGTCGGAATTTACGTCTGCTATAAAATGTATAATAATGCCAATCAATACGTGGGGTCATGGTGAATGAATGTTTAGTTTGCCAGAAAATGTCATATCTACAGAATATAGAAAACTATCTGTCTCCGTATATAATATTATAACCTACTGAGTGGACATGCACCTTTAACATGTTTAATATCCTTGTATATCTGAATATAATATACCGACATATTAGAGGGAAATCGATTGTTATCCGTTATGTATGCAAGAATTAGAAATAAATGTAGCAGTCTTAATTGTGATATTTGCAATAACAATATCAGAGAAACTGCTTACTGCAAATGTAGTGATTGAAGTTGTAGATGATGCAGGGGTCCGTTTCACTAAACTTCGTACGACTAAAATGTTCGTAAGTTCAAAATTATGTAAATCTGTAAATTTCACATTAACTATGTGTTCTTGCAAACAATTATTGGACTTACATGTATTGAGCATAGGCTGCATATGCATGCAGCCTATGCTCAGTAAATGTAAATCCACAAATTGATTTTTTACAGACTATTTCTAAATCTGCACTTACGAACATTTTAGTCGTACGAAGTTTAGTGAAACAGCCCATAGGACACTACTTCTTTGAATAGAAAATAAATATCACGCGCAACGTCTGATTTTACGCCAGTCACTGCGACAATTTTATCCTCTAAACGCGAATATGCTTTTGCATGGCATACCTGAATAACAACGATTGCAATACTGTTATTTTCAAAGCTGTGCAATAGTATATTAAAACTACGAAAGTTGAGTTGGCGGATGCCTGGGACGCAAGCTCGATCGGATGATTTCCATTTTCCATCATCATCCTGTACCAGCTGGTAATAATAACACGGAAATCAGCTGCAGGATACACTGTCGATGCATTCGCTTGTATAATATATGTACATTGTGACACATAACTCTTTCATTCTTTCTCCCAATCTCGTCTCACTATCCACACTTTCTCTCTCTTTCTATCCGATTTTTTTTTTTGTGCGTTATCAAGGTGTATGCTCACGTGGTACTAACAACAACAACAAGTATCGATTCAAAGTACGTATTCTTTTATAGTGTCCTTATTACGTAACGGATTTTGATGAAATATGGCGCATCAAACGCGTTTTGATCAGCTGCATTTGGTGGTCTCTGTATTTTCGCCCAAACGTCTGTCTTTTTTGCGAAGAATCGATTTCCGTGTCTCCGACACGGAAATCGATTCTTCGCAAGAACGACATAAGTCTTTGCCAAACTCCTTAGACCACCAAATGCAGCTCATGAAGACGCGTTTTCATATTAATGAAAATATCGAATAATACTTACTTTGGAGAGGGCGACGTTGTTGTAACCACGTGATCATGCACCTTGGTTATGCAAACATATATATACCACATGATTAGTTGGCTGTACCCATGTACATATACCTGTATACTTATCGCCATTGCTGCTAAATTGCTGTATTGTTGAAATACTTGGGTAAGGGCTGTAACTAATGTTGTGAGAACTTGTAGCCCAAGCCCATTGTACTTATATGCAATAAACTATATCTAAACTTAACGGCTTTAGCAAAACGTCTCTCCCGCAGTGACAACACACTTTAGTGATCTTTAGCGACAAGGGCGAAGCAGTCCATGACGAAAAGCTATTAGGGATGAAATGACAAGACACTCTACAATATGGGTCACACGAAATACCCAAATACACCCAAATACACTGAAATACACCCACATACAGTCTACTTACAGATAAGTATACTACAAATTCATCATGATAGTTAGTGTCAGATAGTAGTGTAACTCATATATTGACACAAACCACATGATATAATTGACATATGTAGTGAAAAAAATAGTTAAATTGGCCATGTTTTCGATTAATGCAAATATTATCAGTGTCAGAAATTGTCAAAATAATCAACGCATATGGGAAATGCGTACAAATATAGTTTAGAACATACAAAAAATGCCACAAATGCACCCCAAACATTTCAGTATGCTAGAAAAGTATACTTTGCAATGTTGCTGAAATAGGCTACTGGTATGGTTAGATAATCCAGTAGACTTAGCTGATCCAGCAAAATTCACTGATCAAGCAAATACAAATGGTTCAGTATACTTAGCTGATTCAACAAAATTATCTGATCCAGCTGTACTTCCCCAATATTAAGTGGTCCAGTCGACGTGGTTGATGCAGATAAAATCAGCTGATACAGTAAACTTAGTGGACACTTACCTCATATGCTTCAATTAACTGATCCAGCAAAATTAAATGATGCAGCTCATAAAAGTGACACAACAAAACTAACTAATCCAAGGATGTTAGCTTATCCGGGGCAGTTTCCTGATCCAGAGAAGGAAGTTGATCGAGGTAACAGTTTGCAGATACAGGCAGTTAGCTGATCCAGGGCAGTTAGCTGATCCAGCAAAAATAACTGACCCAGAAGTCACACTGGACCTACAAAATCAAGGAGACATAGAGGCTTCCGTGGGGAAATGAACAGGATAGTTGCAATAACGAGTTGGCTATTCAAATGGCCATTTGGCAACTAATATTTCAGAAATGGAAATTTGGCTACTAATATTTCAAATATGGCTATTTGGCTACTGTAGTATGGCGCGAGGATTGTGAAATGAGTAGCCAAAATGAACAGATAGCCAAAAAACACAATACATATGTACATACTACATTGTATTTACATAATAAATTGCTCCAATATTTGTAAAAACATAGTACGTTTTCAAATAAAAACTGAATTATTTAGTAGCTAAAATGTACATTTCCAAGATATTAGTATTTATATGAGTATTTTAGTAGCGAAATTGCTACAGTTGCTATCAGTAGCGCCAACCGAGCTAGGAATACTTAAAAAATTACCATTTTTAGCTACTGGAAATTTCTGAAATTATTTCGAAATAGGCTATGTTTTACAAATACTGGATCAAGTGTAAAACAGTATAATTGCCGGGTTTTTTTTCACGCTAATAGTTCATTTTGGGGACTAACTTGAATTACTTCAGAATCCTAGTAGGATGAGCCGTGGTGTCGCGGATTTGACATTGGACTTCAATACAGAAGGAGTTCGATCTTGCTCTTGAGCTAAATCAAGCTTGTGAGTTCAATCCTCATCCCATGAAACTTTAAACTATGGTCCCTTCTCTATATGACCTTTGTTGTTGCTGGAACATTAAAGTAGACTCAAACTGTTTTTTTTATATCAGAGACATCATCTGAGACATTTTCTGGTTAAATAACAATCATTCACCATTACCCCACGTATTGATTGGCAATATTATACATTTTATATCGGACTTAAATTTTCACACAGATATCAGGGGCGATAACCGTGTTTCCTTAAAATGTTAACGGACATTACTGTTTATTCTCTGTATTTATTTTTTGATGTGCAATGACCACTCTTTATAATCTGTCGAAAATATTATTTTTTTAGGTGACGCATTTAATTAGTATTAATAATACAAAAATATCATGCCTCATTTGCATATGAAAATATCCCGATACCACCGCGCGTCACTACCAGTAAAATAAATATTACTAAATGATTATATCTGTATAGGGGGCACTCGTAATTTGTAGAAGTGGTGGAATAATGACACAATTATACACTTATTTAATTCCTAAAAATAACATTTTGTGCCTATGGGTGGGCATGTACCTTTAAATCCATTTTATCCCGTCAACACAGTGCGTATGTGCCGTGAAACACGGTGCCGTGAAACATTTTTTTGATATCCTGTCAATACGACCTAATCACTGCGTATGAATATTTGCGGTGACTGGGGTTATTTTCTTTGCATTTTAAAGCCATTTGTATGTGTTGACGGGATATATAGAATAGTAGGTTAGTGCCGTGAATGGGAAAAATATCTGGCATGGCACGGAAACGGGGTGTGCTCGGCAGATATTTTCCCATTCACGGTACTAACGTACTATTCTATTTATCCCGTCAACACCTACAAATGGCTTTAAAATGCAAAAAAGTAACCCCAGTCACCGCATATATGCATACGTGGTGATTAGGTCGTATTGACAGGATATCAAAAATGTTTCACGGCACCGTGTTTCACGGCACATACGCACTGTGTTGACGGGATAAAGTGCGTTATTGCGTGATTGATTGATTAGTGTTTTACGTCTTTTCACCGGTCCCTCGAATACGCATATGCATCCGACATTAGAAGCACGATTATTCGTGTATCTAGTATCCATTTGATAGGGTGTCTTAAAGGTACAACATGTTCTTTATATGAGAGACATCATCTGAGACATTTTCTGGCAAAACAAACATTCATTCACCATTACCCCACGTACTGATTGGCATTATTATACAGTTTATATCAGACGTAACTTTCCACACTGATATCATGGGCGATAACCGTTTTTCCATAAAATGTTAACCGACATTAACTATTTATACTCTGTATGTATTTGTTGATGTGCAATTATCATACTTTATAATCTGTCGAAAATATTATATTTTCAGGTGACGTATTTAATTAGCATAAATAATTAAAAAATACCATGCCTCATTTGCATATAAAACTAGCCTGATATATGTATAGCGGCCACTCATAATCTTTAGAACTGGTGAAATAGTGACACAATTATACACTTATTTAATTCCCATAAAGAACATTTTGTTCCTACTGAGTGGGCATGTACCTTTAAAATGTGACACACTGGTGGCTATCACAGTGGTTTTACACGATTTCGCTCAGTAATCATTATATGAGCTCTACATATGTGGCTGTGATTGGAGAAATGGGGTTTCTGTGATTTGTGACCAGTGTAGCTCCTGATCAAATAGCACACTCCTGTAGCCTGTTAGAAGCATGATGGGTGTTTCATTTATGGAATAGTGAACGGTGCAGATCATGATCAGACTGTGCGGATGCACAGGCTGATCTGGATCTTCACTGTTCGCAAAGCCCATAAGCCCCATTTCTCCAGTAACAGCCACATGTTATGCACTGAAAAGATGGCACAACTATGGTGGACCATGCGATCATTTCTCGGTTTCCTCCTTATAGGAATCACGATTTGCCTGTTTTGGCCCTAGGGTACGTTTTTACCTTTGCTCTTTTGTTACCTGGGAGTTGAATTGGGTTATTGCCCATTATAAAAGTAGTAATATTATTACTGATCCTGCTGCTCTTGGGAGGGGGCCCAGTGATTCCGCTGTGGCGAGGACCTGGCATCAGATCAGGATTATTATGATTGCACGGCTGAATATAGTCTTTTTATTGTAAATATTCAGTTCAGATTTTGGGATTCCCCCCACCCATTTGTACAGCTGATGTATGGGAATAAGTACTGAACCCATTGACCCGGCCTTATATGACCTTAGCTGTTGATATGCCGTTAAGCCCCAACAAACAAACAAACATCTCGTCGATTATGCATCATGTACACCACCAACTGAGATAATCTTGTCAATATGCGTCAATGTATCTATTAACAAATACTTGAATATTGTTCTTGAAAGCAAGCAGCTTTATTGGGTGAGCCTTAGCTGTGCTACAGCTCAGGAGCAACCAATCAAACTGCTTGATTGCGAGTTGGTATTGCCAATGCATGTCCAGAAACGTTGACATCTTGGCAAGAGTAATGCAGGCGGTGGTGTAGAGACGAACATTAAGAATCTCGAAATTCGTTTCTGCGCGGCATAGAGACGAAGTTAATAATCACAAATTACGTTGCGAAGCGCAAAGAGGAAAATTAAGAATTTCAATTTTTGTTTATGCGTGATGCAGAAACGAAGGAACGAAATTTAATGTTCGTAATATCTCTATCTTATTGTCTCTACGTGAGCTAGAAACGAAGTAACGACAATAAAGTTGTACACAAGTTTCATATTTAGGCGATGTAGAAAAGAAATAAAGAAATGTAAAGTTGCTTTCTCTACACAGCATAGCAGCGTAGGATCGAAATTGCAGCTTTTTGTCACGCATGTCAACAACGTGTCAACAAACGCAACAGAACGTAGCGACCGACGGGAAGCGTTCTGTTCAAGTGCTGTCACGCTTTTGCTACGTTGTAACTACGTTGTACCACGTTCTTGTCACGTTGTTGCCACGTTGTAGTACGTTGTGTGGAAACGCTAGCGAATTTTAAACATGTCTTAAATTAAATATTCCAGTTCACGTTTTGGCCGCCACTAACGTGGCATAATGTAGCTACAACGTGAGCAAACGTGGAACAGCGTGGCTAAAACTTGACAAAGCGTGAACTGGAAATTTTAATTTTGGACATGTTCAAAATTCGTGTTCATGAACGTGTTCAAACTTCGCTGGCTTTTCCTCACAACGTACTATAACGTCACAGTAACGGGGCAATAACGTGACATAACGTGAACATAACGCGTCTCGCCGGTTGATACGTTATATTGCGTTTGTTGACACGTAGTGATGCGATATGTTACGTTATGACCTCGTTGCACCCACGTGTGTCACGCTAGGATACGTTGTAATACGTTGTACTACGTTGCGAGCTGTGTTATGCTACGTTGTACTACGTTGTACGATGTGGTGCTACGTTTTTGCCACGTTGTGATGCGCTACGATATGCTCTGCTTCAGCAAGGCAAACCGTGGCTACAACGTAGCAACAACGTGGCGACAGCGATGCTAGAGCTTGCCAGCGGCGAGGCATAGCCCTTCAAAAATATGCAAATCGTGGGTGTCTGAAGAGGGGCACAACAGCGTGGCCAAAACGTGGCACTATGGCTGGGGAATTACCATGCATAGATGGAAGGATTGCCTGCACGTTGTTGCTACGTTGTGCCATCTTCTTGCTATGTGGTTACCGCGTTCTGTAACGTTTCTGCTACGTTGTAGCATGTTGTACCGCATTGTGCCATGTTATTACTACGTGGTTACTTCGTTCTTGCTACGTTGTAGTCACATTGTACGACGTTGAACCATGTTCTTGCTACGTGGTTACCACGTTCTTTCACATTTTTGCTACGTTGTAGCCACGTTGTACTACGTTGTACCATGTTCTTACTACGTGGTTACCACGTTCTTTCACGTTTTTGCTACGTTGTAGCCACGTTGTACCGCGTTGTGTCATGTTCTTGCTATATGGCTACCACGTTCTGTCACGTTTCTGCCACGTTGTAGCCACGTTGTACCATGTTCTTGCTACGTGGTTACCACATTATGTCACGTTTCTGCCACGTTGTAGTCACGTTGTGCAATGTTCTTGCTACGTGGTTACCACGTTCTGTCACGTTTATGCCACGTTGTAGTCACGTTGTACCACGTTCTTGCTACATTTAACATTGCTATATTTAATAACATAATTAAATTGGGATTGATTCAAAGAGGCTTTTCTCGTTCATACCACACAGTGCCTGTGCTCCGCGTAGCTAGAAACGAAGGAACAGCATTTCGTAATTTTCATCTCTACGCGAGCGAACTAACGAAATATAAAGTTGTAAACAACTAAACATTCATTATATCGTCACGATAATGTCCGTTACGACCCACAGTACACAGTGACCTTCCGCAATCACTTACCACAAGGCACGTCCGCAGTGGAATGGTATATCATGTTGTTGGCTTGTTTCACGGACATTCTACCACACGGCGGATTTTGTACGTCAAGTACACGTGCTATTTAGCACCTTTTCGATGTACAGTTTCCCAAATATTTCAGCAAATATTGAAACCTTACTAGTATACAGTCATCATGTAACTGGCTTAATCTGCGGACATTCCATTGGACGGTGGGTAATATACGTCACACGCACCTGCTATACAGCACCGTTACGATGTACAGTTTGCCAAATATTTCAGCAAATATTGATATGTCATTTCGTATTTTCGTCGAGTAGTCAGCCTGGAGTTATGTCCCTTAGAGATTGTTGGTTTCTGTGTAGTTTTTCACGAGAGTTTGGTGAGCGAAGTTCAAATTCTCTGACGGCAAGATGTTTTACTGTTTTACAAGTTTATGTTGGTAAGAATTGGTTCATGAACTATTGTATCCTTTTAATATGTCAAATGGTTTGAATTGCAATGGGTTTCGGTCGATACGCGTAGTCGGAATTGTGTGTAAATGACTTCGAAATGTAATTGTTTACATTTGACATTCCGAAATGGTGCGTTATACAAATGCTTGAAATGCACACACTTCACTTCCGATTGATGCATGCATGTCACTTGACAAGTATAATACACTTCTAGTACTCACATCACTGAGAGAGAACAGACAGCGAGTAGCCAGTGGACGAGAGAGGTGGAGAGCGTTGTACACCCAGATCCATCATTCTGGTTGATGAAATTGTACATGTGGGTTTATGTTTATTCGTACGTTTTGTGTGTTTACACAGTGCCCAGATATCTGTGTCAATGTTAAGGTGACTGACCACTAGATAATTATATGTGTAACTATGCTAAGCTCATAATTACCTTGTCAGACCCAGCAAGCAACACCAGTGTCTTAAGTATTCAATGTTGCCATTTCACTGTGTCACATGTGTCAGTGCAGTGTACTGTGCCATGTTACAAGTGTACCTGTATTGTAAATATTGTTATATGTCTGTACCGTGTTCATGTATGTGTTCGTGCTCGTGTGTTCTACGTTACTTAGGGCGTTTTCCTACATTTATATATTTCAGGGTGAATTGTAAAGGTCATCAGGCGACTTGTAAGGACGTAATTCCCAGCATGGTTATATCCGATTATCGTGTTCACCGGTGTATAATACTATGTAGGATGGTGGCAGAACACACGGCACCTATATGTACCATTATCACGGAGTATAAACTGTTATAACGGATCGAACTTGCATTCTTTGACCTCCTCTATTACATCGCCATGGCGATGTAATAGAGGAGGTCAAAGAATGCAAGTTCGGGAAAAGGGAGAAGTTTACATTACTATTTGGGTTACAAAATCCGGGGGGGGGGGGGGTACAAAAATCGGCGAGTACGTCAACGGTTTTGTAACCTCCCGGGTTTTGCAAACCATGTACATTGAAAAGTCTATTACATTTTCTGTCACGCGTCTGTAGTGTATACAAAGGTTATACAATTGCACTCGGCCACCGCCCAAGGCTTGAGTATCGAACTAGGAGCTTCGGGTCAGGTCAAAACATACATTATTTAAGGTTTGAAGCAATCATAGTTCATGTATCGCAATATTAATATGTGGGGTTACAACAACCGGGGTTTTACAAAAACTTGAGCGTACGTCAACGGTTTTTGTAACCCCCGGTTTTTGTTAACCCCATGCCGTGAAAAGTATGTTACATTTTCTGTAGTGGGTGGTTGGTCGGGCGAATGCGATGGTGTAAATCAGGTACGTTTTTGGCTCTTTTTGTTACCTGTGAGTTGAATTGGGTTATTGCCCATTATGAAAGTAGTAAGATTATTACTGATCCTGCTGCTGTTGGGAGAGGGCCAAGTGATTCTGGTGTGGCGAGGACCTGGCATCAGATCAGGATCATTATGATTTCAGGGCTGAATATATGGTCTTTTTATTGTAAATATTCAATTCTGATTTTGGGATTTTCACCCCATTTGTACATGTACATGTACTTGAACATTTGGGTAAAGTGTACACACGTACTCACTGGAGAAAAACTTTACATGGATACTGTTATGTTTACGTCCAGTAGATACACATACACAATGCAGAACTACTATACATGTATATTGTGTGATGTTACCTTCCTGTAGATACCCATACATACTGGGGAACTACTATGCACGTATATTGTGTGATGTTACCTTCCTGTAGATACCCATACATACTGGGGAACTACTATACACGGATATTGTGTGATGTTACCTTCCTGTAGATACCCATACATACTGGGGAACTACTATACACGTATATTGTGTGATGTTACCTTCCTGTAGATACCCATACATACTGGGGAACTACTATACACGTATATTGTGTGATGTTACCTTCCTGTAGATACCCATACATACTGGGGAACTACTATACACGTATATTGTGTGGTGTTACCTTCCTGTAGATACCCATACATACTGGGGAACTACTATACACGTATATTGTGTGATGTTACCTTCCTGTAGATACCTATACTCACTGGTGAACTACTATACACGTATATTGTGTGATGTTACCTTCCTGTAGATACCCATACATACTTGGGAACTACTATACACGTATATTGTGTGATATTACCTTCCTATAGATACCCATACAAACTGGGGAACTACTATACAGGTAAATTGAGTGATGTTACCTTCCTGTAGATACCCATACATACTGGGGAACTACTATACACGTATATTGTGTGATGTTACCTTCCTGTAGATACCCATACATACTGGGGAACTACTATACACGTATATTGTGTGATGTTAACTTCCTGTAGATACCCATACATACTGCTATACACGTATATTGTGTGATGTTTCCTTCCTGCAGATACCCATACATGCTGGGGAACTACTATACAGGTATATTGTGTGATGTTAGTTTAAACAATATTTATTTCAAGTTGTGGCAAGTGATATATATATACATACAATTGAGAACAGGATTAGAAAACAAGCTTTTACACTTATGTGAATTCTTCTCCTGTGTGATGTTACCTCCCTGTAGACACCCATACATACTGGGGAACTACTATACACGTATATTGTGTGATGTTACATTCCTGTAGACACCCATACATAATGGTGAACTACTATACACGTATATTGTTTGATGTTACCTTCCTGTAGATACCCATACTCACTTGTGAACTACTATACACGTATATTGTGTGATGTTACCTTCCTGTAGATACACATACTCACTTGTGAACTACTATACACGTATATTGTGTGATGTTACCTTCCTGTAGATACCCATACATACTGGGGAACTACTATAACGTATATTGTATATGTGTGATGTTACATTCCTGTATATACCCTCATACATACTGGGGAACTACATATACACGTATATTGTGTAGATGTTCTACTTCCTGTAGAGTACCCATACATACTGGGGGTGTAACTTACTTATACACGTATATTGTGTGATCATTACCTCCTGTAGATACCCATACATACTGGGGAACTACTATACCACGTATATTGAGTGATGTTACCTTCCTGTAGATACCCATACTATAAACTGGGGAACTACTATACACGTATATTGTGTGTGATGTACCTTACAAAACTGTAGACTATCCCATACATACTGGGGAACTACTATACACGTATATTGTGTGATGTTACCTTTGCCTGTAGATACCCATACATACTGGGGAACTACTATACACGTATATTGTGTGATATTACCTTCCTTTAGATGCCCATACATGCTGGGGAACTACTATGCAGGTATATTGTGTGATGTTACCTTCCTGAGATACCCATACATTACTGGGGAACTACTATTCACGTATATTGTGTGATATTACCTTTCCTTTAGATTGCCCATAACCATGCTGGGGATACCTTATGCAGGTATATTGTGTGATGTTACCAATTCCCTGTAGAATACACCATACTGGGGAACTATTATACACGTATATTGTGTTGATGGTTACCTTTCTGTAACCCATACACTGGTGACTACTATCCGTATATTGTGTGATGTTAACCATTCCTGTAATTTTAGAATAATCACTGGGGATACTATACTACGTATGTGTGACTAGTTAATTTTCAAAAATACCTTTACCCATACCCATACTGGGGAACTACTATACACGTATATTGTGATATTACCTTTCCTGTAGATACCCATACAAACTGGGGAACTACTATACACGTATATTGTGTGATGTTACTTCCTGTAGATACCATACTACTGGGAACTACTATCACGTATATTGTGTGATGTTACTCTGTAGATACCCATAACATACTGGGGAAACTACTATACACGTAAATTTGTGTGTTTACTTTCCTGTAGATACCCATACATAAACCTGGGAATTTCCTACAAAACACGTATATTGTTGATTTTTTACCTTCCTGTAGATACCCATACATACCTGGGAACTACTATTACAGTATATGTGGGGAGGATGTTGTGATGTTAATTTTCCTGTAGACACCCATACTACTGGGGAACTACTAATTAACCCGGTAAATTGTGAATGTTACATTCCCGTGACACCCATACACTGGTGAACTACTTATACAATAATTGTGAGCTGTTACATTCCTGTAGACACCCATACATACTGGTGAACTACTATGCACGTATATTGTGTGATGTTACCTTCCTGTAGATACCCATACATACTGGGGAATTACTATACACGTATATTGTGTGATGTTACATTCCTGTATATACCCATACATACTGGGGAACTACCTATACACGTATATTGTGAGATGTTACCTTCCTGTAGATACCCAAACATACTGGGGAAACTACTATACGAAAAAAAAAAAAAAAAAAAAAATCTATATTGTGTGATGTTACCTTCCTGTAGATACCCATACTCACTTGTGAACTACTATACACGTATATTGTGTGATGTTACCTTCCTGTAGATACCCATACATACTGGGGAACTACTATACACGTATATTGTCTGATGTTACCTTCCTGTAGATACCCATACTCACTGGGGAACTACTATACACGTATAATGTGTGATGTTACCTTCCTGTAGATACCCATACTCACTTGTGAACTACTATACACGTATGTTGTGTGATGTTACCTTCCTGTAGATACACATACTCACTTGTGAACTACTATACACGTATATTGTGTGATGTCACCTTCCTGTAGATACCAATACATACTGGGGAACTACTATACACGTATATTGTGTGATGTTACCTTCCTGTATATACCCATACATACTGGGGAACTACCTATACACGTATATTGTGAGATGTTACCTTCCTGTAGATACCCAAACATACTGGGGAACTACTATACACGTATATTGTGTGATGTTACCTTCCTGTAGATACCCATACATACTGGGGAACTACTATACACGTATATTTAGTGATGTTACCTTCCTGTAGATACCCATACATACTGGGGAACTACTATGCACGTATATTGTGAGATGTTACATTCCTGTAGACACCCACATACTAGGTGAACTACTATACACGTATATTGTGTGATGTTACCTTCATGTAGATACCCATACTCACTGGGGAACTACTATGCAGTATAATGTGTGATGTTACCTTCCTGTAGATACCCATACTCAC
This sequence comes from Conchocele bisecta, assembly GCA_029237695.1. Classification (NCBI taxonomy): domain Eukaryota; kingdom Metazoa; phylum Mollusca; class Bivalvia; order Lucinida; family Thyasiridae; genus Conchocele; species Conchocele bisecta. The sequence goes on along the minus strand of CM055275.1, from coordinate 3,540,963 downwards.
TTGTGAACTACTATACACGTATATTGTGATGTTACCTTCCTGTAGATTACCCATACTCACTTGTGAACAACTATACACGTATATTGTGTGATGTTACCTTCCTGTAGATACCCATACAATCTGGGGAACTACTATACACGTATATTGTGTGATGTTACATTCCTGTATATACCCATACATACTGGGGAACTACCTATGCACGTATATTGTGTGATGTTACCTTCCTGTAGATACCCATACATACTGGGGAACTACTGTACACGTATATTGTGTGATGTTACCTTCCTGTAGATACCCACACATACTGGGGAACTACCTATGCACGTATATTGTGTGATGTTACCTTCCTGTAGATACTCATACCTACTGGGGAACTACTATGCACGTATATTGTGACATGTTACCTTCCTGTAGATACCCATACATACTGGGGAACTACTATACATGTATATTGTGTGATGTTACCTTCCTGTACATACCCAGACATACTTACTGGGGAACTACTATACAGGTATATTGTGTGATGTTACCTTCCTGTAGATACCCATGCATACTGGGGAACTATTATACATGTATATTGTGTGATGTTACCTTCCTGTAGACACCATACATACTGGGAACCTACTATACACGTATATTGTGAGATGTTACATTCCTGTAGACACATACTCACTTGTGAACTACTATACACGTATATTGTGTGATGTTACCTTCCTGTAGATACCCATACATACTGGGAACTAACTATACCCGTATATTGTGTGATGTTACCTTCCTGTAGATACCCATACATACTGGAGAACTACTATACACGATATTTAGTGATGTTACCTTCATGTATATAACCATACATACTGGGGAACTACTAATGCACGTATATTGTGAGATGTTACATTCCTGTAGACACCCATACATACTGGTGAACTACTATACACGTATTATTTTTGTGATGTTACCTTCATGTAGATACCCATACTCCACTGGGGAACTACTATGCACGATAATGTGTGATGTTACCTTTCCTGTAGATACCCATACTCACTTGAACTACTATACACGTATATTGTGTGATGTTACCTTCCTGTAGATACCCATACTCACTTGTGAACAACTATACACGTATATTGTGTGATGTTACCTTCCTGTAGATACCCATACAATCTGGGGAACTACTATACACGTATATTGTGTGATGTTACATTCCTGTATATACCCATACATACTGGGGAACTACCTATGCACGTATATTGTGTGATGTTACCTTCCTGTAGATACCCATACATACTGGGGAACTACTATACACGCATATTGTGAGATGCTACATTCCTGTAGACACCCATACATACTGGTGAACTACTATACACGCATATTGTGTGATGTTACCTTCCTGTAGATACCCATACTCACTTGTGAACTACTATACACGTATATTGTGTGATGTTACCTTCCTGTACATACCAATACATACTGGGGAACTACTATAAACGTATATTGAGAGATGTTACCTTCCTGTAGATACCCATACATACTGTGGAACTACTATACACGTATATTGTGTGATTTTACCTTCCTGTAGATACCAATACTCACTGGGGAACTACTATACACGTATATTGTGTGATGTTACATTCCTGTATATACCCATACATACTGGGGAACTACCTATGCACGTATATTGTGTGATGTTACCTTCCTGTAGATACCTATACATACTGGGGAACTACTGTACACGTATATTGTGTGATGTTACCTTCCTGTAGACGTATGTATGGGTGTCTACAGGAAAATAACATCACACAATATACCTGTATAGTAGTTCCCCAGCATGTATGGGTATCTACAGGAAGGTAACATCACACAATATACGTGTATTGTAGTTCCCCAGTATGTATGGGTATCTACAGGAAGGTAATATCACACAATATACGTGTATAGTAGTTCCCCAGTATGTATGGGTATCTACAGAAATGTAATATCACACAATATACGTGTATAGTAGTTCCCCAGTATGTATGGGTATCTACAGGAAGGTAACATCACACAATATACGTGTATAGTAGTTCCCCAGTTTGTATGGGTATCTACAGGAAGGTAATATCACACAATATACGTGTATAGTAGTTCCCCAGTATGTATGGGTATCTACAGGAAGGTAACATCACACAATATACGTGTATAGTAGTTCACCAGTGAGTATAGGTATCTACAGGAAGGTAACATCACACAATATACGTGTATAATAGTTCCCCAGTATGTATGGGTATCTACAGGAAGGTAACATCACACAATATACCTGCATAGTAGTTCCCCAGCATGTATGGGCATCTAAAGGAAGGTAATATCACACAATATACGTGTATAGTAGTTCCCCAGTATGTATGGGTATCTACAGGAAGGTAACATCTCACAATATACGTGTATATGTAGTTCCCCAGTATGTATGGGTATATACAGGAATGTAACATCACACAATATACGTGTATAGTAGTTCCCCAGTATGTATGGGTATCTACAGGAAGGTAACATCACACAATATACGTGTATAGTAGTTCACAAGTGAGTATGTGTATCTACAGGAAGGTAACATCACACAATATACGTGTATAGTAGTTCACAAGTGAGTATGGGTATCTACAGGAAGGTAACATCACACATTATACGTGTATAGTAGTTCCCCAGTTAGTATGGGTATCTACATGAAGGTAAAATCACACAATATACGTGTATAGTAGTTCACAAGTGAGTATGGGTATCTACAGGAAGGTAACATCACACATTATACGTGTATAGTAGTTCCCCAGTTAGTATGGGTATCTACATGAAGGTACCATCTCACAATATACGTATATAGTAGTTCACCAGTATGTATGGGTGTCTACAGGAATGTAACAAGCTCATAATATACGTGTATAGTAGTTCACCAGTATGTATGGGTGTCTACAGGAATGTAACAGCTCACAATATACGTGCATAGTAGTTCCCCAGTATGTATATCTACAGGAAGGTAAAATCACTCAATATACGTGTATAGTAGTTCCCCAGTATGTATGGGTATCTACAGGAAGGTAAAATCACTCAATATACGTGTATAGTAGTTCCCCAGTATGTGTGGGTATCTACAGGAAGGTAACATCACACAATATACGTGTATAGTAGTTCCCCAGGGAACTACTATACACGTATATTGTGTGATGTTACCTTCCTGTAGATACCCATACTCACTTGTGAACTACTATACACGTATATTGTGTGATGTTACCTTCCTGTAGATACCCATACATACTGGGGAACTACTATACACGTATATTGTCTGATGTTACCTTCCTGTAGATACCCATACTCACTGGGGAACTACTATACACGTATAATGTGTGATGTTACCTTCCTGTAGATACCCATACTCACTTGTGACTACTATACACGTATGTTGTGTGATGTTACCTTCCTGTAGATACACATACTCACTTGTGAACTACTATACACGTATATTGTGTGATGTCACCTTCCTGTAGATACCCATACATACTGGGGAACTACTATACACGTATATTGTGTGATGTTACCTTCCTGTAGATACCCATACATACTGGGGAACTACTATACACGTATATTTAGTGATGTTACCTTCATGTAGATACCCATACATACTGGGGAACTACTATGCACGTATATTGTGAGATGTTACATTCCTGTAGACACCCATACATACTGGTGAACTACTATACACGTATATTGTGTGATGTTACCTTCATGTAGATACCCATACTCACTGGGGAACTACTATGCACGTATAATGTGTGATGTTACCTTCCTGTAGATACCCATACTCACTTGTGAACTACTATACACGTATATTGTGTGATGTTACCTTCCTGTAGATACCCATACTCACTTGTGAACAACTATACACGTATATTGTGTGATGTTACCTTCCTGTAGATACCCATACAATCTGGGGAACTACTATACACGTATATTGTGTGATGTTACATTCCTGTATATACCCATACATACTGGGGAACTACCTATGCACGTATATTGTGTGATGTTACCTTCCTGTAGATACCCATACATACTGGGGAACTACTGTACACGTATATTGTGTGATGTTACCTTCCTGTAGATACCCACACATACTGGGGAACTACCTATGCACGTATATTGTGTGATGTTACCTTCCTGTAGATACTCATACCTACTGGGGAATACTACTATGCAGTATATTGTGACATGTTACCTTCCTGTAGATACCCATACATACTGGGGAACTACTATACATGTATATTGTGTGATGTTACCTTCCTGTACATACCCAGACATACTTACTGGGGAACTACTATACAGGTATATTGTGTGATGTTACCTTCCTGTAGATACCCATGCATACTGGGGAACTATTATACATGTATATTGTGTGATGTTACCTTCCTGTAGACACCCATACATACTGGGGAACTACTATACACGTATATTGTGAGATGTTACATTCCTGTAGACACCCATACTCACTGGGGAACTACTATACACGTATATTGTATGATGTTACCTTCCTGTAGATACCCATACTCACTTCTACCACTGGGTCATGGATTATCCCCTCTTTGGACTTGGATTTGTTCCTCGTTTACTATCAAAGATATGTGTGGGGCATCCGTGTTCTATGAACACTTTTTCTAGTTGTATATATGTTGCGCTTACAAATTACATTAACTAAGCATGAGCTAGTTTACATGTGGAACGCTAGTCTCACTTTGAAGAAAACTCATTTAATATGCGTTTACGTGAAGAATCTGGGAGTATGTTATCGCCGATTATGTCACATTGACAGCATACAGCAATAGTGACAGGTGGAAGACTCGGACCACAAGACATGATAAATGGCTCATTTGTAAACCATTACCCCACCCACCAATTTCCGTACAATAGACACTATAGGCTATACTGTATATTGTAAGGAAATGGGTGGGCGGGGTAACGTTTTTCAAATCATTTATTGGTCCTAGGTCCGAGTCTTCCACATGTGTTTCACCTATTTCCCTCTCCAGCAAAAAATAACATGAAAAGTCATGCAGAGCATGATGTTATTAGCCGATCAAATCAGGCTTCAATATATGTCCACATTTTAGTAGTTACAGAATGTCAGGGAAAAGTGACAGAAATGTTGATTTCCTCCCCAACCAAATTCTCCCAGATATATTTAGCTATCATTGTCATGATCTGATGTAATGGTATCGAGTACCTGTGGATATAGTAATGGTAAATGATCCAAGTGCCTGTGGGTATTATTGGTATTTGGAATGGTCACTCTGGTCAAAGCTTTGGGTGTAATTATATCACAATTGTCAGGCTTAGTTGTAGATAGGTAGGGTGAGTAAATGTCCGTAGGTGAGAAATTTGTGTGAATACTCTGGACAGTCAGCTGGGAAAGTTTGGTGAAGTTGGATGTGTGTTGTGCAACTATTAAGGATTTATGTCGTCTTATACAGCCCAGTTGGCGTAAGTACCATGTAGCGTTGTTAGGAAGTAGATATAAGAGATAAGGGACACAATAGTTGAATCTGGAGCAGTTTTTATTTTCTAAATTGGAACTTCATTGGCTGCATAAATGTGTGCATCACTTTTGCCTGCAAACTGACAGGATTGTATTTGTAAAGGCTGTACCAACTATTAATATGCAAGTATGTTAATGTATAGCAAAGTGCAAATGTAGCTGTACCTTGTATTGCAGTGTCCACACGAAACGTAGCGACGGGTGTAGGTGCAGCATTCTTGCCTAGAGTAGACCAGTGACGGAAGGCTAGGTGTAGACGAGGCAGAATCGTGTTCCAGTGTAACTTGCTACAGTTTGTGTAGCAGATGTGGCGTAACCCGCATGGGTAACTTGCTACAGTGTGTGTAGCAACGTTTGTGTCATCGTAGCCAAGATGTAACATGCTACAGTGTCTACAACATATATGGTGTAATTCGTGTGTAACTTGCTACAGTGTGTGTAGCTACTTTGTGTAACCCATTGATCATTTGCTACAGTGTGTGCAGCGGTATTGGTGTTATACGTACGAGTGTTGCATGATGTACAAATGCAACGTAATTGGTGTAACTGTCATTACGGTACGTTACGATGCTACAGTTCGTGTAGCAACTATGGAACTTGACATTTGTGTGCAACAGTGCTTGGAGCCAGCATAAACCACCGTGTTTATGTACAGTCCCATACTATAGACAGAAATTAACTATCACATAATAGGAGATACATATATAGTGTGCAACAATAGGACACATGATGAAATAGTAACTGTGACAAACTTGATAACGTCATTTTGGAATTTCACATTTATTGTAATTGTGATATGATATGTGCATGCATGTGTTTCATGTTCATTATTACTGAATGGTATGACATATTATATGCATGATTAATTGACATTACTTGTATATATGTAACTAGAGGAGTATAGTCGGGCAGTATCTGAAGATAGCATCATGGATGGAGAGGTGGTATAGGAGGAGGCGCATAGAAATAGGTGGGATCGTAGGAGGTGTACTAAAGGAAGAGGTAGCATAGGATGAATAGCATAGATTGAGTAGTAGTGTAATAAGGGGAGTGGTACGGTAGGAGGTTTAGTATTGTAGGAGTCACATAGAGAGCGGATAAGTGATAAGTAGTGAACGATACTCTATCACACCCTTATACGTTTGTACAGTGCAAATACAGTGTATATCTTGTAAATAAATACTCCATTGATATTTCTGAGTCACGAGTCTAATTGAGGTGTGACAATCATTAATATCTGATCATAGCATTACTTATGGTAGTCAAATGTAAACAATAGTATTCCAGTTGAAAGAATTAACCTTTGAATATAGGTGAAGGTGCTTAGCATTACACAATTATGTAGCAAGTCAACCGAAATCTCATAAATACCCGATTTTTGAATTAAATAAGTGTATAAATGTGTCGCTATTCCATCAGTTCTAAATATTATGAGTTCCCGCTATACAGATATAATCATTTAGTAATATTCATTTTATCGATAGTGACGCGCGGTGGTATCAGGCTCTCTTATGCAAATGAGGCATGATATTTTTAAATTATTTATACAGAGTGGCCTGTGGTTGTCTTACCAGGCGAATTGCAATTCCTGGAGCGCAGGATTGCAATTCGCGTCCCCATTAATTGCAATTGGACCGCAATCGGACTGCAATCATGTGACTGCGGTCCAAAGAGTTGGTTGCGGAATTGCAATACTTATAGCGCAGTTAGCGCTGCGCTCCGCTTTTAATTGCAGTTTACGCTCCTTTTTTTCATTAAACTGCGAAAGAATGACCGCTTTACGCTGCACTCTGTGGTCAAACCAGCGAACCGCTCTGCTTGACCAATGCGGCAATAAAATCGAAATAGTTGATATTTTCTGACGAAAAGATATATTTTCCTATCTGTATTTAGCCATTTAAAATCCTATAAAATATACATAAATAGTAGAATTAGCGCTAATCCTATTACTTTTAGGGGATGGGATAAATGATGCTGGTGTGGCGAGGGCCTGGCACCAGATCAGGTTGTTCTAATTTCAGGACTGAATATATATTTTGATTGTAAATATTGAGTTCTGAAGTTGGGATTTACCCCCCTTGGACAGGTGGATACGGGACTCGACCCCGTTGACCCGTCTGCGTGTAGACTCCCTGAGGCTTGTACCTCTATGTCAGAAAAGCGGACGTTAAACCCTATTCACTCACTCACTCACTCCTCCTCCACTGAATTTTCCCTCATGTTAAATTCCCTTAGACAAATACTTTTTTTCGTGGTAAAATCAATATTTGACAAAATTTCACGAGATCAAAAAGAAGGCTCATTCTTAAATTTTGCTATTATTTACTATTATCAACATTTTTAATGTTGTTGCATTGTTTACATAGCAATAACATATGGGCAGGTTTAGTGAAACAGACAGTAAGAACCTGTGCGATATCGCATGAAAAGTATTTACAAAATTTACGATATTTTCCGTGAATGACGTCGAATGTTGAAGAACGTTTGATTGCATTTGATACCGTCGGAACATTTCGTGATATTTCGACGTCATTTACTGTTCTTAGGAGGTACAAAATCACATCAGGGGCGGCGGAAGTGGGGGGAGGGGCGGGAGGGCCCTGGCCCACCCACCATTTTGTTGGGTGGGGGGGGGGGGTGACTGGCCCCCTCAATAATTCTGTAATAAAGCACATTTTCTCATCCTCAAACTTGCTGAGAATGCAGGAAATGGCGTTTCACGCCTCTTAGATTTAATAAATTTCCGGGGGACCATGACCCCGGACCACCCTAGCAACAACGGCCCTTTTGGGCACTCAAGACTGGGCCCTGAGAATGCAGGAAATGACGTTTCACGCCCCTTAGATTTCAAAAATTTCCAGCGGAGCATGACTCCCGACCCCTCCCCCTAACAACATCGGGCCCTTTGGACCCTGAAGACTTGGCCCTCAAGACTGGGCCATGAGAATGCAGGAAATGGCGTTTCTCGCATCTTAGAGTTTAACAATTCCCCTCGCCCCCTAGCAACATCAGGCCCTTTTGGGTCCTGAAGATTCAGGTCAACTATTCAGGGAGAGCATGCCCCCGGACCCCATAACAACATCGGGCCCTTTGGGCCCTCAAGATTGCCCCCCCCCCAATGATTTCCGCCGCCTATGCACATGGCTCGTCATATTGTTCCTCATATGGTCGACAAAATCCCGTGGGCCGGTAGACAGCCGGATTCACCAAGTGTGACATTACACAACCTCCTGCGCTAATCTTGCCAACAGTTTTCAATTGTTTTCATTCATAAGGCTTAAATATTGTCCCTGGAATCATGCAGATTGATTGGCTGAGTCTGAGCTGTGCTACAGCCAGGCTCAGCCAAGCAAACTTGTTTGATCGCGAGTTGAGATTGCCATTTCAATGTTCAGACACGTTCACAAATGGGCTAGTTTAACGCAGGCGGTTGTGTAGTACATGTATACATGGATTCACACACGAGCTGATAAAACAGGCCTAGAATGCGTACATGCGTGTCCAGTGACACGGACTGGGGTCCGTTTCACGAAACTTCGTACGACTGAAATGTTCGTAAGTGCAAACTTATGATAGTCTGTAAATCTCACATTAACAATGTTTTCTTGTCAACGATTATTGAATTTACATTTATTGAGCATAGGCTGCATCTGCATATGTATCATATGCTCAATAAATGTAAATCCATCAATTGAAATTTCCAGACGATCCTAAATTTGCACTTACGAACATTTTAGTCGTACGAAGTTTAGTGAAACGGGCCCCTGGTCTCTACAATGTCCGGTAGTCCGTCACGGATATAGCGTGGATATTGCGGTGTATATCCCAAGCTGACTGTGCGACCGCATGTGTACAGGCGAGGAGCCAAGACGTTGCAAACGTCATAAGGACCGTTTTGTGATCGTTCAGCGTGCCAACACGCCACCTATGGCATATACATGTACACTGGCATTGGCAGCTCGTGGCCAGGTTTTGGGTTTCCAATATTGGCAAGATTAGCGCAGGCGGCTGTGTAGATTATAAATGCCTCGCTGGTCTAAATTGACCGATTTCCAGAAATCGGTCAATTTAGACCAGCGAAGGCATTTATAATCTACACAGCCGCCTGCGCTAATCTTGCCAATATTGTACTTTTTTTATTGCACAATACTTGAAAGCAGATTGATTGGCTGAGCATGAGCTGTACTACAGCTCAGATTCAGACAATCAAACCGCTCAATAATTATGAGTTGATATTGCCATTTGTTTCAGAGACCAGGACGCCGTGGCATGATTAACGCAGGCGATGGTGTAATAAACGTGTGTGATATACATTTAACGCAATGCCAGTGGTACAAATAATGATCACCTGACTGGACGGGCAAATTGAACAAGCGCATACACTGGGGTAATATGGCTATGCTGGGTCGCAAACGTCGAATGTCCATCCTGGGCGCTTGGTCCTCGTGGTCCTCGTGGTTTCCCGCCAAAATAATCACGTGGTCAGTATTCGCGGTTGGAATTCCTCGATCGTCGCACATGGGAAGAAAGAACACATGACGGAGGTAAAGACAGACCGTGTGAGTACTGTAGATACATAGAGAATATTAGTATAGTGTCATGAACGTGAATAAATATCTGTCGAGGCTGAGAAATCAGGATGGGCGAGGCTTGCCGAGCACATCCTGATTTCGAGCCGAGTCAGATATTTATTCACGTGTGAGTACTGTAGATACATTGTATTAAAATGGTGGCGTCATTTAAAAGGACTTCGTTATTAGAAGGACAATGTTCATAATCTAATTTATATCAATTAGTTAAAACATGTAAACTGTAAATACTTGTTTTAATGTTTCATCCTTTCGATGAAAGTGTAAAAACTAAAATGCCTGAACATTTTTAATTTACACTGTGCCTAAATGAGCAACGATAAGCGATCGTTATGTGATCATTCCTTGAGTCAAAGTCCCCCAAATGACACCGTCATCCACAAATATTACTTTGGAAGGGAATGCTGGCGCCCATTTTCTACCAACTCCGTAAAATTTGCATATACCCCCATGGAACCAAGTGACCCGAATTTCCTGGCTAACAAGCAGGGCGTCTTACAAGTAGCCCTGCGTGATAGCCAATAAGTTCGGGTTAGGAACATATTTTGTTTCACCTAATCTGTTTCACGAAACCTGCCCAAATATTGCTATAATTTAATATTACAGAAAAAAAATATATTTGTTTTTTAATTGTTTATATAGCCGAAACATTTGGCCAGGTTCCGTGAAACAGACAGATTTCCATTTCCCACTTGCATGGTATGGATTAATATGGAATGTAATTTATAAGCAGCTCGGAATAGCGAGACAAAATTCGCGTGTCCCAGAAAGTATTGCCGCCGAGGTCCGAGCCAGTTTCAGTAACCTTCGTACGGTAAAGTGCAACCTTTCCAATGAAATAGTAGCAAACAGTGCAAACCCAGACCAGATTTAGCTTAGAAAATCTCAGCTTTACGGATGTGTTTTACTGTTTCATCTGTCTTTTAGATTTTCTGTATCCGTGAGAGCTGAGACCATTAATATAGTGTAAAATTTAGTCACAATAACAGCGCAATTTGTCCTCAGGCTGGCGTTTTACTACACAGTCTGACATGTCAGATGTTTAACACTTCAGTCATGTTAAAGGCATTATTTTATAGACCAATAATACACATGTAGGTATACATAGTTTGACATTGGTTATCCTTTTATTCCCATTTGTGTAGCAAAACACCAGGACAAATTGGACTGTTATTGTTACTAAATTTTACACTATAAGGGTCTCGCTCTCACGGATACAGAAAATATAAGACAGATGAAAAAGTAATTATCCCGTCAACACAGTGCATATGTGCCGTGAAACATTTTTGATATCCTGTCAATACAACCTAATCACTGCGTATGAATATGTGCGGTGGCTGGGATTATTCTTTTTGCATTTTAAAGCCATTAGGTGTTGACGGGATAAATAGAATAGTAGGTTAGTGCCGTGAATGGGAAAACAATATCTGGCGCGGCACGGAAACGGGATGTGCTCGGCAGAGCCTCGCCCATCCCGTTTCCTGAGCCTTGCCAGCTATTTTTTCCCATTCACGGCACTAACCTACTATTCTCTATAACACATCGGTAGAGCTGAGATTGTCCAAGCTAATGTAACTGGTACAATAGCAGGTATTGGAGCGGTATCTTTCAATGATGAAAAGTGATGTGATTTCAGTGTGGACTGTTCAGTACTCCCACACACATGAGTATTTCTGTGAGTGCCTGCATATATGACATTGCTGGTGAACGGACGTACTAGTACATGTACTACTACTCCAATCAATCGTCCGAGTCTGCTTAAAATATTTCACCCACAATCTGACCGACATCCCACCTGGGGTATCGTGCGTTATCCACGCCATGCAAGTGACCACATAATGCCCGATATTTCGAACATACATGTATACTGTTGCCTTCATTATAATTGAATGGGCCAGTGGAAGAAGGGGGCTAACTCCATAAGGGAGTTAGGCCCCTTCCACTGATCCACTCAATTTGGACCAACTTAAGGTGATCATGTAGCTTGATGGACCAACATAGCCGCCGCTTGCTTGGAAGGAATAAATTTACAAATCGGTCAAAGAAACCGACCTCCCAAGAGGCGCCAGTGGGTAAATCCGCTAATTTACATCATACCCACAAGAGAAACATATTTTTTGAGCGCACTATTATCATGATTATTACGGTCATTTCTATTAACGTTGTTAATCTGCATTGACCACTGGTTACCAACACGCACAGCATAATGATTAGCTGCACGTATCCGCTTTATAGGCAACAGGTGACACTTTATCCCGTCAACACAGTGCGTATGTGCCGTGAAACACAGTGCCGTGAAACAGTTTTGATATCGTGTCAATACGACATAATCACTGCGTATGAATATGTGCGGTGGCTGGGTTATTTCTTTGCATTTTAAAGCCATTAGTAAGTAGGTGTTGAAAGGATAAATAGAATAGTAGGCCTTGCCAGATATTGTTTCCCACTCACGGCACTAAACTACTATTCTCTATATATCGATACACTTTGACGTTCATACTTCGCTGTATTGTTATTGAGAGACAATTCTAAATGTGATACAAAACCATTACCATAAATTTACATACTAAAGTGTGTATTAGCAAAATTCTTAGGTCACTCTCCACGAAGTAGAAAGTAAACAAAGAACGCTTCAGATGCACATTTGTAAAGGCTATTCCGTCATAACTCTTATGTAATGGAATGTAATTAACAGTAATCGGCTGTGTACTCAGAACTACATAATGATTAGTACATGTAATACAAAGCTCCAGATAAGGAATTAGCAATTGAGTATTTTTTCTCCATCGCTTCTGAAGCAATTGGGTATTTCAAAGTTGTAATTGGGTAAAATAAAATCACACTTACTACTGTTTACACAACAACAGACAGCAAGTATTGAATACTTTGCTTCGAAATGAAAATGTCTTGGTATTTCATTAGAATTGTCTCCTTGGAGACAATTCTAATGAAATACCAAGATTTGTTTTCATGTAAAATAAGAAAAATATGCTATATTTGTGGTATGTTTGTTTCATGCAGCATGATAAAGGTACCACACAATTGTTATTGCTTTTTTGATACTCGCTAATTCTGATTTCAATTGGGTTTTGGATAATTTTAATTGGGTATTTAAGGAAATACACGCTTATCTGGAGCTCTGCAATACATTGTATGTTCGAAAAAGCGGGCATTATGATGTTGCAATGTAGCTAAACACGGATTATTGTTTTGCCCAACATCATCTAATTTCAAGTGTGCTACAATCAACTTGACATCATTTCATCGTGGTGTTAACCCTTTTAACCATACCACGCCATATATCCAACATTGCAAGCACAGCAAATCAAGAGTAGCCGGCTTGTAGCGAGCCGGCTCATCAGTAGCCAATTTCACCAACATTGTAAAGTATTCTTTTCTAGCTAGTATACTTTGAGGGAGTAATCATTTATTTTTCCCGAAATGCATTATTTCATATAGAACTACCAACTGCATATATTTGATGATTAAAAGTATGCAGAATTATTATACTGAATTTATTACATTATCACAGCCATTTTGGCTGTGATAATGTAATAAATTCAGTATAATAAAAATTAATAAATTTATCCTAAAACTGAAAATTTCTCCCTCAAAGTATACTTTGATAGAAAAGTATACTTTGCAATGTTGGTGAAATAGGCTACAGGATCTGTATTGCTTGCCACTATTTTAAAATGGTTGAAACAATACCCCTTTAGCTATTAATGGAATAGTCCGAACTTATCATGGAACAGCCGAGGCTGTACATTTAGGGGTGAAAGGGTTAAAGATATTCGGTCCACGCGACCGTCTTCATTATAACAACGTCTAGACGACCAACCCGCTATCGACGACCATATTCACTAGGATCATTATCACAACTGCCCATATAAGACGGCGATAGTAGGCTGTCAATAACTATACTACCGCCGGCGCTAATCTTAACAATAGCTGTCTGTTTATTTCTAAATACTTGAATAGTGTGTTTGAAATCAAGTGGCTTGATTGACTGAGCCAGAGCTGTGCTTGATTGCTGGTTTATATCGTCAATAAATGTTTAGAAACGTTGACATATTGGCAAGATTGCCACAGGCGGTGGTGTCGTTATTAATTGTTACAGTTCATTCTATAAGACAGTGGTAGTAGGCTGTCATTATCTATCGGTCACAACAGGCCGCCACAAGGAAAGGATAGGTTGGTTCTACCCAACGACCCTGGTTGGTACTGGTGCAACCCAGGAATGCAACCTCAAAAACAGGGTAGGTTGGTTCTACCCAACGACCCATATAAGGCAGCGGGCATAAGCTGTCATTCTGTAAATACATAGTAAGGAATGCAACCGAAACGTACAGTGGAGCGAGTGATCATGGCAACGGGCCGCCCACAAGGATAGGGTTGGCTGGTTGGTTCTACCCAACGACCCTGGTTGGTACTGGTGCAACCCAGGAATGCAACCTCAAGAAAAGGGTAGGTTGGTTCTACCCAACGACCCATATAAGGCAGCGGGAATAAGCTGTCGTTCTGTAAATAAATGTTAACTACTTGCTTGTAAGATAGCGGAACTAGACTTTTTAATAACTATTAATTGTACACGGCAGCGGTAGGTACTGCCATAATTTATATTAAACAGTAACTACATAGACAGCGATAGTAGTCTGTTGGCCTGATACACATACACGTCCTGAATCGTATGTCTGCCTAGCACCAAAACAGCGCACCAGCCCTTGCATGCACACAATGGTCGTCGGTGGCAGCGGTTATTCACTTTTAGACAACATAAAGTGTCCTATTGCTTTGTTCTTGAAGGTCCGTCCATCTGTGATGTTTATATTTCTTCAGCATACCATAAGATGACGATGACCTTACAGTTTTGACCTTCCCAAAGTCGCTAAATCATTTAACCAATTCCGTGTCAAAAGTGTACAACATACCATATCTAGTTGTTTGGATAAGGGCGTCATCTGACGGGCAGCAATATATGGAATAAGCATAACATGCACCGTTGTTGTTTTTCAGAGCATTACAGGGCTCCAGATAAGGAATTAGTAATTGAGTATTGTTACTCCATCATATCTGAAGTAATAGGGTATTTCAATATTTTAATTGGGCAAAATAAAATCACACCACTGTTGACACATCAACAGACAGCAATTATTGAATAGTTTGCTTCGAAATGAAAACATGTCTTGGCATTTGATTAGAATTGAAATACCAAGATGTGTTTTCATGGAAAATAAGAAAAATATGCTATATTTGTGGTCTATTTATTGTTTTCTGTAGCATGATAAAGGTACCACAAATTTGTTATTGCTTTTTGATACTCGCTACTTCTGATTTCAATTGGGTTTTTAGCGATTTTAATTGGGTATTTACGCAAATACGCACATTATCTGGAGCTCTGGCATTAGCAAATGTGTACATTGTATGTCTATCTCTCTGTAACGTTGTATTCTTGCCTTCATTCGCACTTCGCGGTGAATCAATCCTTCTCGGATTCACATACTTATTGATCCAAAGAGATACATTTTGTACATCATGTATTGTGTTAAAGGGCATCTGTCCCCACATAATATTGCAATAGCGATAGCTACTGGAGAAATGGGGTTTATGTGACCAGTGTAGCTTCAGATCAAATTGCACACTCATGTAGCTTGATGACGATCGATATTACTTGTTAAATACATAACGATTGTTTATTGATGGAAAGGTGGATCCACAGGCTGATCTGGATATACACTGGTTGCAAAACCCATACATCCCAATTCTCCAGTGACTGCCGCAGCCATATATTCGTATCATAATAAATATAATATACTTCATATTCGATATGCAGTCAGTATAATGTTTGCATATTCTATGCATAAGGATGTCCTATTTAAGAGGACTGTAGTACCGTAAATCATTTACATTATTTCTTCATAAAATTATCGTTTATTCTGAATTGTATCATCAATATCTGCCAAACTGTTATATCAATTCATTTAATTGGGCGAGATTAACAGAGGTAGCATATTTAAAATGTACACATTATTTAATATAAATTCTGTAACTGGATGCAAGGATGGTTTGCTTATTACATTATTCCATAAATGTCCGTCGCCTGACCCCGTTTTATTTCCAGTAACGGTAAGTATTAGTAAATCTAGATGTATACGGAGCTGTTAATACAAGCGAACATGAACGACGAAGCACGAGCATAGTGATAGACAACCGTGTGAAATCCTTAAATGGATCCATGACTTTCGAACACCAATGTACTTGTATGCGTGTTGGGCCGATCAGATTGGACCGAACTAACTGCTACAGTATGGTGGGTTATGTGCCAATAGTGTCCGTGTGTACATAACAGCAGCTACACAACCGCCTGAGTTAAACTTGCCAATGTTTCTGAACATCTATTGGCAATTCCAACTAGTAGTAAAGCATGTTGATAGTTTGAGTCTGAGCTGTAGCACAGCTCAGGCTCAAGCTATTCATGCTTCTTAATTTCAAGCACGATATTCAAGTATTTTGAAATAAAAGAAATTTATACATAATTATTTACAAGCTTAGCGCAGGTGGTAGTGTATATTAGTGTTGGAAGTGATATTCTGAGCATTCACCAAGACAGTACGTGACATCGTAAATCTGTGTGGTGGACGTTGGGAGACATTCACCAGAAGATGACATGGGACCGGAGCTGATGACAAGATCCAGATGAAGCAAGACCTGAGTGAGTGATGATTACCGTCCTGGTGTTGATGTCAGTTGTCGGACATTGTATGCAAATATGTACTATTCATGCTGTTTTCGTCTTAAATTGTGTTCTTACTGGCATTCAAACACATTTGATCACTATCAAGAAATATATATGGTTTTTGTTTCCATATTATATACTGTAATCAAACAGTATTCATTGGCGATGGGAAAATCGTCGCTTTATATCAATGTCCGTCAAACTGACATCATCACCTAAACAAATATGTTGTCAGTCAAGTGGCAATTCCATTAATACATGTTCTGTACTGTGGGCATGTCTATTCTGTCACTGAAAATGTAGCACCGCCCCCCCCCACCCCCCATCCACCCATCAAATGTTGAAATGCTCTTCCGTCAGCCTGGGACCCTCTGTCATACACTACCACCTGAGCAATTATTTAATATTGTTCCAAAAATCAAGCAGCTGAATTCGCTGTACCACAGCTCAGACTCGGACAATCAATTTGCTTGACTGCGAGTTGCATTGTCAATATGTTAGAACGTTCATGACTTTTGGCAAGATTAGCGCAGGCGGTTATGTATGATCGCTGTCTGTAACCATTGAACGAGTAAAAGGATGAGGTTTGCAGTGTACAAATGTTTTGGTGGATATGTTCATAAATTATAAAACAAGTCACTTGGCAGATCTCACATTTTGTATAAATGTTATGTTCAGTGTCACTTTTTTCTCAGCTAAGAAACTTTGGTGAACAATTCCATGTTAACCCTTTGAACCCGAAAGCCCGCTATAGCTGTTTATGTAAACAGTGCAGATCCAGATGAGCCGGCTCGTAACGAGCCGTCTCGTCAGGATCTGCACTTTTTGAAAGTAATTTTCATATTTTTGAGAGCAAAATATATCACCTTTTCATAAATGGGCTAGTCTGAAAATATGTGTGTGATGATTGGATTGGCTTGCAAAAGTAACATATCAAACTCCATTCCAGTTACCTAGGGGTGAAAGGGTTAATGCGTAGACTATTCCATCTGAAGCTCTATTGTTGGCAAACACGTATTGTGTCGGTGTGATAATCTACCCATATACTGGATTGTATTGATAATCAACACAAGACTATTTTAACCCTTAGTCTGCTGAATGAAATGTTGTCGTCGCTGTTTATGTTTTATTTTCGAATTTGATTTGAAATGATTCTAAAGTGCTGTCAAACCATGTTTTTATTGAGAAATAGGGCAAAAATAAAGCAACAGCAGACGACAGTTTTCGCGATCAGCATGCTAAGGGTTAAGAACATGGACGGAAAAAAATACTCATTTTAAAGAACATATTACTTGGAAGGGAATGCTCAGTACGTTTCCTGGCGCCCATTTCCTTTCAAACCGACTGCAAAGTGCACTAAAACCTCCTCCATTGACTCCAGCCACGTATGTAGCTCGTGATGGCATCATTTCCAGAACCTCGTAGGTTACATACTGCTGTCAATATCTCGTATTCTATGCATTTGTAGAAATACACGTATTTTCATCTTTATGTCCCCTATGCTGTATATTTCTATATAATTTCACCATCACCTGCATGGACATACATGTACATGTATAGTTTAATCCGTGATTATGTGCGTACACTTTGGTAGAACTCTGCGATATCCTTGCTAACAAGTGTTTTATAATATGTAGTTTTATTTATCCTGGCAAACAAACAAGACCGACATCTGTCATCGGTGCAATTTACCACGCATTGTAACTTTCTTAACCTGAAGCAAAATATAGAACAATCACGAAAATAGATATTGAAAATTTACGAGTTTCGACAACGACAAATTGCACGTACATAACCACATTACATGTTGCTTTTATTAGGGCCCGCGGCTGACAAAAGGAAACGCAAAAGCATCCTGAATGGCCTTCGTAGTCCCACAATCCAATCAGGATCTAACATTGTTCATGGTTGTGTGCATTTTTCCACAACTGAATCACAAAAATCGTAATCCGAAGTATGCACGGATACGTCGGTGTAACATTTTCAGTGACCGCATAGTCGTGTTGGGTGTGGGTTGTAACTGATGTGTGGTAATCTGATATGAAAATGTTGATTTTGTGGGTTGGGGGTTGTAACTGACGTCTGGTAATCTGATCGGAAAATGTTTATTTTGCAATGATTGTGGTGCTCTTAATTGCATTGCAAATGCGATGGCTACTAAATCCTAAAGGAATCTGACGAGTCTCGTCAAATATTATATTTGACGGCACGTGTCGATGCCTTTAAATGTTAGTATTCTTCCATTATGGACGTCTACAGTAGTGTACATTTTAATTAGTTGATGGAGTCGTATATGGCACTAAAGGAGATGGCGTGATGCTGATTGGTATGTACAAGAAATAAAATTCTGAGATCTTAGCATGCTCCAAACACACCGGAATTGACTGATGTCCACGGGAGCATAACCAAACTCGCGGTAAATCATCACAATTTATTGTCATACATTATCATTATTTTCAAAGTTCAAAGTCCTTCAAAACGGAAATAAGTAGCACAGCATAGACCCTGATCAGTCTGTGTAGCCGCGCAGATTGATCAGGGCCTATGGTGTCGAATTCGTCGCGTCATTTTCTGGAAAGGAGTACTACGGTGTCTTAAACAGTGATAATTAAGACAAACGAAGACGAAGAAGACTAACGAAGACCAAGAAGACTAACGAAGATAAACAACACAATTGCAGGTGAGTATGACCTACTTACTTATATTTAGTTATATTATGGCATACACTACTTGGTACATAATGGCATCACAAATTTCTACGCATTTACCCAAATATATATTTTCCTCACCAATTAAATAACTAAAACAACACGCATCGCGGAAACATTGGACCGAAAGCTAAATTAAGTGACTTTATGACGCGTGGGACCAGCATAGACCCCGATCAGTCTGCCGCACAGCAGACTGTTCAGGGTCTATGGTGTCGCAGTGGTCGTGTTATTTATGGAAAATTGAACTACGGTGTTTTAACCAGTGATGGTCCAGAAGACAACGAAGACTAAGAAGACGAACGAAGAAAACTAAAAGCTAACGAATACTAACGCAGAAGACCTTATGAAGACTAAGAAGACTAAAGAAACTATCAGATTTGGATATCCAGAGGACCTGCCAAGTGGAACACAATGACTCGCTAACAACACAATTGCTATAGGAATGAATGGTCTTTTTGTGGAATTTATCAGGGTATAAACTTGGAAAAGTCGCGGGAATACTGCGACTTTTCCAAGTTTATATCCCCGATAAATTCCACAAAAAAGGCCATTCATTACTTATAATTCCAGCATTTGAAATAAATTCATCAAGAAAATGTGTTTATTTTCCGTTTTCTTAAGAATTATTTTAACTGCGCCTCACGGTTACGGAAAGTAGTTCGGCGTGGGAGTTTACTGGGATATAAATTTTGGACAGAGACTTGCTACGGGCCAATCAAATGTTAGGGAATTGTGTAAATATTTTTGTGCTGCAATTATAGGTAAGTATGACTTACTTTTATGTATGCCCCATTATGCGATAGCTTATTGCTTTGCGTCCGTCTGTAAGTCCGTCCTTTGTCATTTACATCGGTGTCTGCAAGTTTTTCTCCATTATGCCGTAAGGTCAACATCTCTTGACAGATGCATTCAATATTTGGGCACTTGATGCATCCGAGCATGAGCGATACATCCATGCCACTATTAACAGTATGTGCACCGCTGAAACAATTAGCCACTTGGAGTCATGTATGCCAAGGGGACATATCCTTAGTTTACTAACGCGTAATGGAATACACGTACATATTGACATTACCACTATCAGCGCATGTTCTCCCTTCTGTGTTTTTGTAACCAATATAATGGCTTCGAATCTAGACGCGTCGCTGACAGGACACGTCTGAACTGTCATCTGACAAATGCCCTGATGACGGACGAGATCAGCGTTATTCTAATTTCAGGGCTGATTATTTTGTTTTTAATGTAAATATTCCGACTGATTTTAGCTGTTGATAGGCACTTAAACATCAATATAATAATAAAAATAATAATAATAATAATAATTACGTGTCGGTTAGTACCGCCAGATTTCGCAATTAACATTTACAAATACGAGTGCGGTGCGCACGTCAATTTCTTCTAATTCTAACAATTATTCAACAATCGTCCCATGTTGTCCGGTTTAGAGAGGTTCCACTGTAGATACAACCAGTCTCCGCGATGGCGTCAGGCTTTCTTCGCGATGACGTCACAACAAGATTGTGTTCCAGTCGCCGATATAAAAGTATGTACCCACTTATCTCATCTGTGAGATGGGCATCCTTGTATGCCTGGTTTGGCCCTCCGGTACGTTTTTATATTTGGCTTTTTTGTTACCTGTAAGTTGAATTGGGTTATTTCCAATTATAAAAGTAGTTAGACTATTACTGATCCTACTGATTTTGGGAGGGGGCCAAGTGATTCTGGTGTGGCAAGGACCTAGCATCAGATCAGGATTATTCTGAGTTCAGGCCTAAATTTCTAGTTTTCTTATTGTAAATATTCAGTTCTGATTTGGGGATTTTGTCTCCATTTGTACATGTACTGTACAGGTTATATATGGGATTTAGTACTAAACCTATTTACCCAGCCTTAAATGACCTTAGCTGTTAGGCGGTTAAACCCCAACAAACAACTCCCGCCCAAGTAACGTGATCACGTCACAACCGGAGTCCCGGTACGATGGCGAGTCCACGAGTCGATACATAACTGTAAGTATTTACCGGTTGAGTGGATCGTGTGAATACGCAACATCATCTGGATTCACCACCGCCTGCGCTAATCTTGCCAACTGATGTCAATTTCTTTCTTTCCTAATGCTTGAATATTGTCCCCGAACTCGAGCAGATTGATTGGCTGAGCTCAGGTTCAGACTGCTTGCTTGCCAATTGGCATTGCAAATGGATGTTCAAAATTTAACG
Source organism: Conchocele bisecta (assembly GCA_029237695.1). Lineage (NCBI taxonomy): Eukaryota > Metazoa > Mollusca > Bivalvia > Lucinida > Thyasiridae > Conchocele > Conchocele bisecta. The sequence goes on along the minus strand of CM055275.1, from coordinate 3,519,157 downwards.
CAGACGATTGTGTAGCAGTCTTTCTGAAACTGCGACGAGAGAGTAAGCACATCTTAACGACCAATCCTAAGGAGTCGCACATTAACGGTGAAAATTACTACGATTCACACGTGGGGCCAAGTGACCCGGTATTGTAGAGGTGCCTGGAAACCATCCGAATACTGTCTTTCAATTGTTCGCTGCCCGTTCCCATACATTGGCATTCTCGTCTGTATATGGCTTTACAGTTTCAACGGACGTCAACGCCTACATGTGTTAATAATTCCAATATCTAATATCCAATATCTAATATAGGGTTAACTGTATTGTAATTTTGAGATTTGCGGCGTATATCAGAAAATGATAGGTCGGAAAATCTGTTTAATGGCGACGCGCCAGCGGAGCCATTAATCATATTTTCCGACCTATCATTTTCTGATATACGCCGCAAATCTCAAAATTACAATGCGGTTAACCTATTTCTAATGCAATAATTCCAATATCTAATGTGTGTTAGTCTCCCCCAAGTGAGAACTAAGCGAATTTAAAAATCCAGCAAAGATGAATTGACGAGCTTCAATGTCTGATATTCTGATATGACATCTTGGAATGCTCCATGACAGAAATTGTGGTGGCATCTCCCGAATTCTTAACACTCTGAGAACACCCGATGGTAGGGATGGATGACATTAAATCCGGAGACTGTGGGTTCAAGCCTCGCCTTGGGCATTAACAATACTTTCATAGAGACTTTAAACTGTGGTCCCGTCTCTCAATGACCTTAGCTGTGGCTGGGACGATAAATCCATCACTTTCACTTTCGCTCCTTGGTTCCATTGTAGTATATGTTCATGCTTGAACAAAAAACATAAACATATATTGGTACATGTATGTAGTTTCCAGCAAATATGGTGAAATGTCTTTAAACCGGACACACCTGGGGCCCGTTTCACTAAACTTCGTACGACTAACACATTCGTAAGTGCAAATTTAGGATCGTCTGGAAATTTCAATTGATGGATTTACATTTATTGAGCATATGCTGCAATATGCAGCCTCTGCTCAATAATTGTAAATACAATAATTGTTTACAAGAAAACAATGTTAATGTGACATTTACTATCATAATTTTGCACTTACGAACATTAAGAAGTTGAGTGAAACGGGCCCCAGGGTCCTCCTGCCAGGGTGTCCGGTTTAGAGGTCCACTGTAGATTGAGAATAATCGAATTAGTTTGCGCTGTGGATACTAACGGCAAAACGACCAGGCCTTCTCCGCGATTACGTCAGGCCATCTCCGTGATGACATCACAACACGACGGCGTTTCAGTTATGGCGTGTCTCGTATATGCAAGTATTTTCCACTTCGATCATCATCGGTGAGGCGATCATGTGAATATGCAACATGATCTGTATTGTAAACGCTCTTCGTCTGCAATATGATGGTACACGTATCTTGACGATACACAGGGATGGGCCGTGGGCTAGGGAATGTGGTATTGGACTTCGATATTGGAGGCTGTGAGTTCAATCCTCACCATAGGCGTGACAAATACTAAGTAACATCGTATTACCACTGGTCTGCAGTCGGATGAGAGTTTAAACTGTAGTCCAGTTTCTATATGACATTAGCTGTTGCTGGGATATTAAATCCAGTCACATTCACTTAACGATACATTCCTAATGATTCACACCTTACCTCTTAGCTGTGAATGCTACACAATCCACACCACCTGCGGTCATATGCTATGTGTAGTAAAGGTGTCGTGTCACCCGTCTATGACATGTGTCGTGGTTTACTCTACCCTGCGGTATTGGGCAATAGATCGTCTGCCATGTATCTGTCGGTAATTCATGATTGCCAAGCACAAGCATTTGTCTCGGAATTCTTCATTGCACTAATAATCGTGGACTCTATACACCGGGTGTCCAGTCTAGAGATGTTCCACATTAGTTTTAGTAGATCGAAATTCGGCGTTGTTGTGTCCGGATGCCAGCTGCAATACAGCAACTCTATGCGGTGACGCCAGGCCTGTTCAGAGATGACGTTACAACACGGCGGCGTGCCAGGCGCCAATACATAGATGTAAGTATTGCATGCTGCGGTCACAATCTACGAGACGATCATACACGATCTTGAACATAAACGTTCCTCAGTTACGATGGGAGGGTACGTGAACCTTACATGTAACGATCAATTCACACCTTGACCGTGAATATTACGGGGTCCACACCCGGGGCCTAGTGATCCGGTGCAGTAAAGGTGATTTCCAGCTGTCCAGGATAATATTTAGAAAATAATTGTATTTTAGTGTTGGATGTACGATGCCCACCATACAGGTGCAATGCTGCATGCACACGGCATTGTAGTTGGAGGGTTGTAAAGACCTAATAAATCAATAAATCCACACATATATAACACAAGCTTTGACACGGATCACCAAACCAACCCCAAGCATATAAACATAGAGGATCTGAATAGAGTTTATTCACTCAGAAATAAGTCGATGATATTCAATCATGATTTCAAGAACATATATGTACATTGTAGCCATGTCTTTTAAAGTTTCATTTTCGTATTTACGGCGGAATCTCTCTATACTGGAACTTAACTTAGTTGGCGCTGTGTGAATGCAATGAGCGTCAAAAGCCAGTCGTCATGATGTCATGACCATCTCCATGATGACGTCACAACCGGACTATCAGGACGATGGGGTTCTAGGCGCCGATACATGTACGTATTTACCCACTTGCTGCATCATCTGAGAGGCGCTTATGTGAATACAGAACCTGATCTGCATCGTACACGTTCTTCAGTTACGATTGGAGGGTCGCTATGCTCCATCCTTACGGATTCCTGTCTTAGTCGTGACTTACCGGGATTCACACCTGCAACCAAGTGGTCCGGTACGGTAATGGTTTCTCGCACTGGATCATGATGTTGTGACACCTTTTTATCATAACCTTAGTGCTGATATTCGCTTTTCCCACATACATGTACAGGTACAGTGGGGTCAGCGTGTAAGTGCACACACGAACGTGTTCGTTCGTGTGTGCACTTACACGCTGATCCCACTGTACCTGTACACTCCCGTCTGTTTATGGTATATTAGTTGAGCGGATGTAAAGTCAAGTAATCAATCCAATCCATGTCGTTGTTGCTCCTTGTGGCAGAATCCTCTACCTTCTATCTACGTCGGCACTTAATGATCATGTCATGGTAATGCTTTATTTGCAATAGGCCTACTGCCCCTTGCGCATATATCCATAATGTAGCACGAAAACAGGGAAATGATTGAAAAGCACATACAATAGTCTCGGAATTCTCTTTTGCACTCATTATGATGGACTCTCTAAACCAGACACTCTGAAATCCTCCCTGGTTTTCCTGTTTTCCTGGGGACCTCCCAGGGTGTCCGGTTTAGAGAGCTTTTACTTTAGTTGACGATTTATGTGGACATGATGGCCATGCGACAAATCACCATGCCATGATGACATCACGGCCAGCTCTGGACGCAAACGGATGGTGTTCCAGACGTCGATGCACAGGACTTGTAGCCGATTTCACCAAAATTGCTGAGCATACTTATCTAGCTAAGTATACTTTGAGGGAGTAATCATTTACTTTTCCCGAAATGCTTTATTGCATATAGAACTAACGACTGCATATATTTGATGCTTAAAAGTATGCAGAATTATTATTTATAACATTATCACAGCCAAAATGGCTGTGATAATGTAATACATTCAGTATTATACAAATTAATAAGTTTATCCTTAAATTGAACATTTATCCCTCAAAATGTACTTAGCAAGATAAGTATACTTTGCAATGTTTGTGAAATATGCTACTGGTGTAAGTATTTACCATTTGGATCATAATCTGTGAGGTAGTGTATAGTAATGAGGAACTATTTTGTTGAAACTTTAATGCTGATTGTTTGCTGATCACCGTTACATGTGCATTCCTGGCCGTATGTTTCCTTGTAATTGAATGTATACTTGGATGTACAGCCCCAATTAGTCAATCCAATCTATGAAATATAGTTTTGACACACTCCCACCTCCAGCATTGAGAAATTGAGGAACTTAAACACATTTAAAAACGCATCAAAATCAATTGATGAGCTTCATTAATTTATTTTTTGTCGTTGATGTAGAGAATACCAGACTATTGTCTTTTGATGTCAAGTTTATCAGGCAAGGTTAGGAAACGCATAGGAATCCTAGGATTGCAGAGGAATTCCTACCGTTTCCGAACCGAGCCTGATAAACTGGATATCGAAATACAGTATCCTGGTATTTTATTCATCAGGCAACATTTTATGCTCGAAAATGACCACATATGACGTCGTTATCTATGGTCAGAACGCAGCCTTGTTTACGTTGCGTCATTACACTGATTTGGTAACGTCACGTGACGTCATCTGACCAATGGATCGTCAGTGTTCACTTCGTTGTAACCCGCATGTTTGTATTATATCAATGCCTGATACAACACTATGCTGTCAAGCAGTACGTATTCGGTCAATACCAGGCAGATAAAATGATAAAATGTATTTAAATGTTGACATTTTATTGTAATTTAGGTGCTGACTGTATCGTGTTCGCCATTCAAATAAATAGAGAATAGTATGTTAGTGCCGTGAATGGGAAAAAATATCTGGAAAGGCTTAGGAAACGGGATGGGCGAGGCTCTGCCGAGCACATCCCGTTTCCGTGCCGCGCCAGATATTTTTCCCATTCACGGCAATAACCTACTACTCTATTTATTCCGTCAACACCTACAAATGGCTTTAAAATGCAAAATAGTAACTTCAGTCACCGCATATATTCATACGTGGTGATTAGGTCGCATTGACAGGATATCAACTTTTTCACGGTACCGTGTTTCACGGCACATACGCACAAAATTCCCATCTTTATATGACATTGATATTACACGGACGTAAAACACGAATCAATCAAATCCACACAGTATAATAGGGGATCTTGAACGAGTTCACAAACCCAGTAGAATGTTGTTCTGTTATTTGTTGCTGATTGATTGTTTTACTCGTTCACTGTTCGTTATTGTAAAACACAGTATCAGCCAATTGAATGCGTGTTTGCAGTATTTACCATGGAGCCTTGAGTCCTCCAAGGCTGTCTGGTGAAGAGAGTCCACTAGCTTTAGTAGATCCGATATACAGGAGTAAATATATACAACTTGGAGCATAACCCGAGAATGCTGCTGTTTCCACTCTTCCTCCTCCTACTACCATGACTTCTACTACTACTTCTGTTGTTATTGGTGCTGCTGCCACTACTGCACTTCTGCTGCTGCTGCTGCTGCTGCTGCTGCTGAGACGTCTGCTGCTGCTGAGCGCTGCTTGCGCTGAGCGCTGCTGCTGCTGCTTAGCGCTGCTGTTGCTGCTGTAGCGCTGCTGCTGCTGCTGAGCGCTGCTGCTGCTGCTGAGCAGCGCTGCTGCTGAGCGCTGCTGCTGCTGCTGAGCGCTGCTGCTGCTGTTGAGCGCTGCTGCTGCTGCTGAGCGCTGCTGCTGCTGTTGAGCGCTGCAGCTGCTGCGAGCGCTGCTGCAGCTGTTGAGCGCTGCAGCTGCTGTTGAGCGCTGCTGCTGCTAGCTGCTGAGCGTGCTGCTGTGTCTGAGCGCTGCTGCTGCTGTGAGCGCTGCTGCTGCTTGCTCGAGCGCTTGCTGCTGCTGTTCGTAGGCGCTGCTGCTTGCTGTTGGAGCGCTGCTTGCTGCTGCTGGCTGAGCGCTGCTGCTGCTGACTTGAGCGCCTGTGCCTGCTGCTGTGCGCTGCTGCTGCTGCTGTGAGGCGTGCTGTGCTGCTAGCGTGCCTGCTGAGCGCTGGCTGCTGCTTGTTGAGCCGCTTGCTGCTGCTTGTTGGAGGCGCTGCTGCTGAATGTCCTTGAGCGGACTGCTTGCTTGCTGCTGAGCGCTGTGCTGCTGCTTGTTGAGCGCTGCTGCTGCTGCCCTGAGCGCTGCTGCTGAGCGCTGCTGCTGCTGCTGAGCGCCTGCAGCTGCTGTTGAGGTGCTGCATGCCTGCTGCTGAGCGCTGCTTGCTGCTGCTGAGGCGGCTGCTGCTGCTTGCAAGAGCCGCTGCTGCTGCTGCTTGAGCGTGTGCTGACTGGAGCTGCTTGTGCTGCTGCTGAGGCGTGATGCTGAGCGCTGCTGCTGTGTGGAGCGCTGACTGCTGGCTGCTGAGCGTGCTGCCATGCTGCTGAGGCCGCCTGCTGCTGCTGCTTTGGAGGCGCCTGCTGGCTGCTGTTGAGCTGCTGCTTGCTTGCTGCCTGAGGCCTGCTGCTGCTGCTTGAGCGCGTGTGCTGCTGTGCTGCTGAGCGCTGCTGCTGCTGCTGAGCGCTGCTGCCACTGCTGTGCTGCATGCTGCTGCTGTGCGCTGAGCGCTGCTGCTGCTGCTGTGAGCGATGACGCTGCTGCTCTGTGCTGCTGACGCTGCTGCTGAGCGCTGCTGCTGCTGCTGAGCGCTGCTGCTGCTGCTGAGCGCTGCTGCTGCTGCTTGAGCGCTGCTGCTGCTGCTGAGCGCTGCTGCTGCTGTTGAGCGCTGCTGCTGCGCTGCTGAGCTGCTGCTGCTGTGAGCTGCTGCTGCTGAGCGCTGCTGCTGCTGCTGAGCGCTGCTCTGACGCTGCTGCGCGCATGCTTCGAGCGCTGCTGCTGCTGCTGAGAGCTGCTGCTGCTGCTGCTGAGCGCTGCTGCTGCTGCTGACGCTGCTGCTGCTGCTGAGCGCTGCTGCTGCTGCTGACGCTGCTGCTGCTGCTGAGCGCTGCTGCTGTCAGCTGCTGCTGCGCGAGCGCTGCTGCTGCTGCTGCGAGCGCTCGCTGCTGCTGAGCGCTGCGCGCTAGCGCTGCTGCTGCTGAGCGCTGCTGCTGCTGAGCGCTGCTGCTGCTGACGCTGCTGCTGCTGACGCTGCTGCTGCTGAGCGCTGCTGCTGCTGAGCGCTGCTGCTGCTGAGCGCTGCTGCTGCTGAGCGCTGCTGCTGCTGTGCGCTGCTGCTGCTGAGCGCTGCTGCTGCTGCTGAGCGCTGCTGCTGCTTGCGATTGAAGTATCAGATCTAACAGAAGTAGTAGTAGCAAAATTCTGAAATATTATGTTATTGAAACTGTCAGGTGATTGTTCGCTGCTGGCGATTCCTGTCGGTTTAGGATCTTGTAATTGAACGGATGTAAACCCCAGTTGTTCCAATCCACGCAATATATATGTGACCCACTCCCACCTCATCATTGAGAACTAGGGGATCTTAAACTAGATGACAGGCCAGCAAAATAAATTGATGAGCTCCGTTCACAATTGTATCTCTGATGGCACCAGCTGTTCATTATTGCAGAACACATATTAGACACGCCATGTGATTTTGTATCTAAAGACATGTCCAATTTTTCATGAAATATATTTATAGAAACTGGAATATTTTCTGTAAAATTTGTCAAACGTTTACTTCATTTATGGAAAATTTGTTTAATATTGTAAATGTATAATAAGGCAGTTGTCAGAAGGTACAAAATCACAAGGCGTGTCTCAATTATTATGTGAAATCTCATTTGCAGTACCTTTGGAATGTCTCCAATGCGGACACCTTGGTGGACCTACCAGGGTGTCCAGCGTAGAGATTCCACTGTAGTTTGAGTAGATTCCAAATTATTTTACGATGGATTTGGTGCAATGGGCAACGCGCCAAGTCTCCATGAAGACGTGACGACCATCTCCGGACGCCCATGCGGTTTTGTTCTTGACGCCGATATACTGAGTAAATATGTAGAAGTTAGGTCATAATCCGAGTTATCATGCGACTACACCACGTGGTCAGAATAGCACGCTTATTGTGGTTACGGTGGCAGACTATGTGTATCCATACCTTAACGGTGAATACTACGGAATTGACACCTGGTGCCAAGTGATGCGGTGTAGCAAAGGTGTTTGGTCTCAGATAGATCGGGGTAGTGGGCTTTATTGCTGAAATATTGTATTGTAGCCTTAATGGTGATTGTTTGCTACTTGGAGATTTCTGTGTTGTTAGGATCTTGTGAATGAAAGGATGTAAACCCCAATCAGTAGATCCAATCCACGCAATAAATGTGTGACCCACTCCCCCCTGCATCATTGAGAACTAGAGGATCTTAAACTAGATGATAAACCAGCAAAATCAATTGTTGAGCGTCATAAACCGTTTATCTCTGATGGCACCACCTGTTCATTATTGCAAAACACATACATGTATGAGTCACGCCATGCGAGTTTGTACCTTATTTTATGAAATTACGCAGCTGTCCGAAGGAACAAACTCGAAGGAACAAACTCGCAAGGCGTGTCTCTGTTATTAATATGTTTAAGGGTGTCGTGCCTAGAAATATTCCACTGTAGATTTGAGTAGATTCCAATTATTTGGCGATTAATTTGGTGCCATGGGCAATATGACACGACGATCTGCGGACGCCCATGCGGTTGTGTTCCAGACGCCGATATACAGGAGTAAGTATTTAGAAGTTGGGTCATAATCTGAGTTATCATGCGACTGCACCACATGATCTGGATAGCACGCATATTGCGGTTACGGTGGCAGACTATGTGTATCCATACCTTAATGATGAATACTACGGGATTGACACCTGGTGCCAAGTGATGCGGTGTAGCAAAAGTGCCTGACCCCAGATAGATCGGGGTAGTGTGTTGTTATGCCCCACCCCGGTCTCTGTAGAGCCGGAGGGACATAGTGTTTGGCCGTGTGTCCGTCCGTTTGGCCGTGTGTGTCCGTCCGTCTTTAAATTTCACATTAACAACGGTTTATTGTAAACACTTATTGGATTTACATTTATTGAGAATAGGCTGCATATGCAGCCTATGCTCAATAAATGTAAATTCATCAATTGAAATTTCCAGACGATCCTAGATTTGCACTTACGAACATTTTAGTCGTACGAAGTTTAGTGAAACGGGCCTCTGGTGACTATTGTATTGTATTGTATAGGAAGCGTGCGACAATTCGACAAGTCATCGTGATGGCGTCTCAATCGAACAATCCGTGTTCCAGGCGACGGTACATAGATGCGTCTTGGATCATAATCCGGGAGTTGATCAGGTGACTATTCCACTTATTCTGTCAGGATAGCGAACTTACATCAGTTATACTGGAACCTCTCTAAATCGGAGATAAACGAAAACACCTGTGAGTTTCTTGGTCATTTATCTCTGGTGATAATGTCTGTTCATGATCGCATAGCACACAGAATGATCAAATGTGATCTACAGTGAAGCCTCTCTAAGCCGGACACCTGGGGCCCTCCCAGGGTGTCCGGTTTAGAGAGGTTTCACAGTATGATGGGAGGGCATGCGCTGCGCATCTGCGCGGTACAGCCTTAATAATTCCTACCTACTGAGTTCACACCTGGGGCCAAGTGATACGGCGTAGTAAGGGTGACTGACCCCAGATAGATCAGCGTAGTGTGTTAATGCTGAAATATTGTATTGTAACTTTAATTGTGATTGTTTGCTGCTTTGCGATTTCCGTCTGTTTAGGATCTTGTAATTGAACGGATGCAAAGCCCCAATCAGTCGATTCAGTCCAAGCAGTATAGTTGGGACATCACTCCCACCTCCAGCATTTAGAAATAGAGGATCTTAAGCGAGATGAGTAGTTAATGAACTCCTTTACAATTTTCATCTCGTGATTGTAATACATGTATCTGCTTGTTATTGCAAAACACAGTATCGTTTCCTTGAATGCTCGCTTGCAGTATTTACAGTGGAACCTCTCTCCACCTGACACACTGAAAATTAACATCTGAAAATCCGTTCTGGGTTGAACTGGTTAAACGAGTTTATGAACCCAGCCGATGATGACATTCTGTTAATTGTCGATGACTGTAATAGCTCTTAACCCTTGGACTGCTACTCGCAGCAATTGTCGGCTGCTGTTGCTTTTATATATTGCCTTATTTCTCGATAAAAGCATGGTTTGACAGCACTTCAGAATCATTTCCTTGAATGATTCTGAAGTGCTGTCAAAGCATGTTGTTAATTATTCTAAATTGCTGTCAAAGCAATAGAAAATAGAAAATAAACAGCAGACGACAAAGAAATAAGATAGCGGTGTAAGGGTTAATGATTATAGCACACAGTATCATCTCTTGGAATGCTTGCGCGCAGTATTTACGGTGGAATCTCTCTAAACCGGACATCATGGGGTCCTCCCAAGGTGTCCGGTTTAGACGTTCAGTTGTAGTTTTACTAGACTCAAATTGACAATTTACCTGTTGGCGCTGTGTGCTGATGTGAATGGCAATACGACCAGTCTCCGCGATGACGTCAAGCCCAGTCTCTGCGATGACGTCAAGCCCAGTCTTCGCGATGACGTCAAGCCCAGTGTCCGCGATTACGTCAAGCCCAGTCTCCGCGATGACGTCACAACCAATCTCCGTGGCGACCTCCTCACGACTTGTCTCCGTAATGATGAACACGACTAGTTTTCATGACGACACGACTACTGTCTGTTCTACGTTTTGCTGCCGACGAACTTATTAAATGCATTAAATCCCAAAACTATTTAAATGCAAGTACGTTTTCATCAATAACAAAAAAGTTAATCGCCCCCAAACACGAACAGTTATTTGATAACATTTGATTGCAAATTACAATATTAGAAATATGTGAAAATGAATGTTTACTCATTTTGAAACGCATGTTTTGTTTAGGATGCAGAATATTTCAAGTTGTGAACAACATTAGTAGTTGATGCAGTTAGGTTGAATCCGCATCATGTGCTTGATTGTATTTCGATGTGGCGATTTTAATCTCTGTTGATGTATGAACACATGATATTCAAATGTCTTGCCATACTAATGCTGGTGATAACAAACATGGAACATTTAAGTTGCAATACGACAATTAACAATACGACATCCGTATTATATTTTAACATCCATCTGGTTTCATATGATTTTATATTGAACGATAAATCATCACTTGTTCCCTAATGTTTCCATCCCACTATCTATATAATATACACTCGGAACCCGGGAGAATTTGCTGTCTGTCACCGACACGAGTCATTACAAAGAGTCTGGAGCATGGTACGATGGGAGAGAATTTCCGTAGCCTAGTTCACCAAAATTGCAAAAAATACTTTATATCTAGCAAAGTGTACTTTGAGGGTGTAATAATTATTTTCCCGATATTCATTATTTCATATAAAACTAACGACTGCATATATTTGATTATTAACAGTATGCATATGGTTGTGATAATGTAATAAATGTGTATAATAAAAATTAATAAATGTTTTCTTAAATTGAACATTTCTCCGTCTAAGTGAACTTTGTAAAATAAGTATACTTTGTAATGTTGGTGATATAGGCTGTGGAAGTAGGATACGTACAGAGTTGTTCCAACGGTATCTTAATTGTTTTGCCGTCTGCTGTCTATTTTCCATTTTTATCATCAAAAACATGCGTTAACAGCATTTTAAAATAATTTACAACATGGTTTGACAGTACTTCAGAATAATTTCCATTGGAAACGATTCTGAAGTGCTGTCAAAACATGTTTTTATTGAGAAATAAGGCAATATATACAAGCAACAGCAGACGACAATTGTTGTGAGTAGCGGTCTAAGGGTTAAAATGCAACATTTTGTCTGATACTGCAATCAGAAATAATGTATATTTAGAATAAAGTATTCAAACAATTCGGAGTATTTAAACAGTACATCTCTGGATCAGTGCAACAAGCGTCTACAGTGTTTGACAGACCGGTATGACGAGCACTGTAGTAGCTTGGCTGTCTTATGAATTTGCATCGCCTTTCTTTCTAAGTTACTTGCTTACATAACTAACCTAACACTCTTACTTACTAACCAAACACTCTCTTCTGTTTTGGGTATGGGGATGTATGTAAGGAAATGCAAATACATTCGATGGCTTAGTACATGACTATATTCATGTACAATTTAAATTCGTTGGAGAATACAAGATACATGTAGCATCACGTGATATATCTCATTTCCAATGCAGGTGCCGTGAATTCTCTCACACCGACGCATACTTCAGTCTCGTAGTAAGGCCCTCCTGTCATTTCCAGATCACTTCCCACCGTGTTCCGAGTACATGCTGTGTATATACATGGCATGTCAAACATTCCTTAGCAATTGCCACTGTTTATTCGTCATAAAGTATAACGCTTATTGGATATTTGTAATAATAAAACCACTGCTTAATTATTAATTGCAAAACCACTGTCAATTAACTTGGTTTTCATTTTGCCTTTTTTATGTTGCCATCATTAGAATGCTAGATGTTTGTGTATCATTTTGTGCGTTGCTCATCCGTCAAACACTGGTTTCCTTACCGGAATCCCGATTGGAGACCTGGTTTGGCCCTCACATACATACGTCTTTGGCATTTTGTATGTGACAGTTGAATATGATTATACCTCTAATGAGAGTATTACGATATTCGTAAACCTATTTTAGGGGAAGGGGCCAAGTGACTTTAGTATGGTATGGACCTGGCACCAGGTCGGGTTATTCTAATTTCAGGGCTGAATATATTTGTTCTCGATGTAAATATTCCGTTCTGATTTTTGGGATTTTCCCCCCAATGCAACAGGTTAAAATGGGATCGAACCCGTTTGCCCGGCCTTACATGACCTTAGCTGTTGATAGGCCGTTAAACACTAATAAACAAACAAACAAACAAACACTGGCGGATAGCTATACTTTAAAATGCAACCAAACATTGGATACGGATTCATATAAATTATTATGGAAACTTAAAATGTTTGTCCATGACTTTCATTGGAAAGAAATACGAAAATTATGTGCCTGGATATTAATATGTAAAACTGTATGCCTGTCTATGTAAGTGCTATAATATTTTCTTAAATATGAAAATGGTAAACTATGTGCCTGTATTTAGCAACGCTAGTTTTATATGCCTGCAACTGAAACTTCTAAAAAGTTGAACCTCAACTAGTTTATATTCTTGTGAAGGTCATTTCAAGGTATTTGTGTTGACTAATGTTGAACAATACTTCAGTAACCAAGAACCCACTCTTCCAGCACTTCGGTGGCATCTATTTAGACTTCACATTAATTCCATGATAAAGGTCTTGTGCCGAAATATGGATGAGTGGGTTATTATAGGAATTAATGGTCTTTTTGTGGAATTTATCAGGGTATAAACTTGGAAAAGTCGCGGGAATACTGGACGAAGGCCGGAAGGCCTCGTCCAGTATTCCCGCGACATTTCCAAGTTTATATCCCCGATAAATTCCTAAAAAAGGCCATTCATTCCTTATAATTCCAGCATTTGAAATAAATTCATCAAGAAAATGTGTTTATTTTCCGTTTTCATAAGAATTATTTTAACTGCGCCTCACTGTTACGGAAAGTAGTTCGGCGTGGGAGTTTACTGGGATATAAATTTTGGACAGAGACTCGCTACGGGCCAATCAAATGTTAGGGAATTGTGTAAATATTTTTGTGCTGGAATTATTAGTTAGTGAAGTATTGTTCAACATCGTATCAATACGGAAAGCTTGCTATGTTGAGTAATGGACAGAACGGATTTAGTGCATTTCTTAGTCGTACTTGTTTACAAATTATGCCGTACTACTATTTCATTTCTGGCCGCTATAGAGTCTGCGGTGTACTCACATAGTTACATGTAACCTGATTGTTATGGATGTCATGCAATGCCACCTACAAGTCGCCTTGCATGCCAGCCATTAAATTCGGGTTACCTGGTGGTAATTCTCTGGTTGTTTTATTTTACTGAGATTTTATACCCTGATCGCACTGCATGAATGTGCATAAATATATAGGCCAACAACACACATTGACCGGAAATAGTGTGTATTTTGTCAGATCGCGACCCGTATTTTCTACCAACAATAAAGTTACTTAAATAAGTGATATTATTGCAAACAGTGTTGGTCCAGTTTAACTATTCGATTTTGTCTGGTCTGGGTCCATCTATTCAAAGGTGGAGCATAGCTGGCTATAAGATGCGATTTCGGATATTGCTGCAAATACAATTATTTCCACAATATAGCTTTGTTCATACGCCTTCCGCATGTTATTTTGAAAGGTATCACATATTTTTCTTGGGCACACGACTTTCTATACAGCCGAAATTACCTGAATAGTTTTTGTTGCGAATCGTTCTTTCTGCTTATATTTAAGGGTGGAAATTGGCTCGAACACCTTCAATACCCTTTGTGTTGCGAATCCACGTTAAGGTAGCTAAATAAAACGACTAATTGTGTCACTCGTTATGGTGTTTTTGATAGGCTAAAACGAAACATCGGTATGTTCACTTTTTATATAATAATTGGTGCTTGTTTTTCCTTATGTTTCCATGGTGTCGTTGACTTGTATGCGTTTTCATTGATTTCGGAAATATGATTACGAAATATGCCACAAAACTTACATAGAACATCATGTTCATTGGTGATTCTACATTTTCTTGCAAAATGTATTCCGTTCTGATTTTGGGGGGCCCCGTACAGGCACCGGGGCGGGATCAACTGATCCTGAGAATAGTGCTGCAGTAGCCATTGCTTGTCGTAAAAGGCGACTAAACTGGCTTAACGATTGGGTTCATACTTTCCGGAACCCACTATACCGGATTTGGCCCTCATGTACATTTTTGGCTTTCTTGTATGTGAGAGTTGAGTCGGGCTATGCCCCATATATAAAAGTAAGATTAGCGCTAATCCTATTACTTTTAGGGGATGGGATAAATGATGCTGGTGTGGTGAGGGCCTGGCACCAGATCAGGTTGTTCTAATTTCAGGACTGAATATATATTTTGATTGTAAATATTGAGTTCTGAAGTTGGGATTTACCCCCCTCGGACAGGTGGATACGGGACTCGACCCCGTTGACCCGTCTGCGTGTAGACTCCCTGAGGCTTGTACCTCTATGTCAGAAAAGCGGACGTTAAACCCTATTCACTCACTCACTCACTGATTTTGGGATTTTCTCCCCAATGCAGCAGGTTACATGCGGGATCGAACCCGTTTGCCCGGCTTTAAATGACCTTAGATGTTGACAGGCCGTTAAACACCAATGAACAAACAAACAAACAAACAAACAAACAAACAAAATGTATTCCCAAATCCACTTGCTTAACCCTGACAATGCCGAATTATATGTTGTCGCATGTTGTCTTTTCTTTATTTTTTATATAAAAACATGGTTTGACAGCATTTTAGTATCATTTCCAGACGTGCTGTTAAACCATGCTTTGATCGAGAAAGTAGACAAAATATGAAACAACAGCAGACGGCATTTACGTTTCCCGCATTTCCCGCTTACAAAATCGACAATATATTTCATAAATAAAGTCAAAAGTTGACAATATTTTCAGAGTACATGCGGAATATGTCACGGTACTCTGAAAATTCTATCAACTTTTGACGCCGTTTACAGAAAATAGTGTAAATGGTGTAAACGTATTTAATGAACTTACGCAGATGTCCGAAGGTACAAAATCACATGGCGTGTCTCATTTTGGGTGGCCGGGTGTATCCATGTATGTCCACAAGTCTGTCATTCCATTCCATTTAGAAAGTTTGAAATTAGACAGTATATTTTTTATTTTATCTAATTATGTGGAGCTCTGGGTACATGTAAATGCAGATGAATGCCTACATTGACTGTAAACACAACTATAGTGGTCCATAGGTGAATGTCTGTAACATACTATGTTGTGACGTTCTCTTGAAGCGTTTCGACAATACACATTGATTTAGCAATACCCGACACCGCGTCTGCAAGGGGTGGTTGGAGGCCATATTGGACTCCGGCTGACAAAATGGAACTTTTGCTACCAGCTTAGTCCCAGATTAGCATGCCCATTGTCAGTATGATCAGAACCTATGTTGTTTGCCGTTTGGTCATTGCAGTAGTATATTTTAGTCAAAACGATAGACCAGTGATAGACGTGGGAACTTACAGGTAATTTCCAATGGGTGGCAGATGGGAGCATGCGATGGGTAATTTAACGACCGGGAATCGTCCTTACCGGAATCCCGACCGGATACCTAGTTTTTCCCTCATGTACGTCTTTGGCTTTCTTGTATGTGAGAGCTGAAGGTGGTTATACTCCTCATATGCGTAAAATGATTAATCGTAATCATATTACTTTTAGGGGAAGGGGCCAAGTGACTTTGGCGTGGTATGGTCCTGGCACCTGGTCGGGGTATTATCCCCTCGCCGATAGGCAAGAGGGGATATAGCGTTGGGCCATGTATGTACGTACGTTAGTAACACTTTTCAATACACTTTTCAATAACTTATGAACTGCTTCACCGATTTTGATAATATTTGGCCACAATGTGTGTCTAGGGATGCTGCTTAAGACCCACGTCCGACCGTCCAAGGTCAAGGTCACTGAGGACTTTATTCTATTTTTATTATTAAGGATACTGGCGAAGGGATCAGCTTCGTTTTACGATGCCAGTTCTTGTTCTAATTTCAGGACTGAATATTTAGTGTTTTCGATGCAAATATTACGTTCTGATTTTGGGATTTTCCGCCCAATTCGGCAGGAGGAATACGGGATCAAACTCGTTGGCAACCCGGCCTTACATCATATGACCTTAGCTAATATTCAACCTAGTGATATGATGGGTCACCCAATGGCCATTGACAGCTAAATATAATGTTTGTGGTTTATGATACTGATATATCCATGTAATAGTGTATTCGTTTACTATTTGTATACATGTATAAATATATGCGTGTAACCATGTGATTGTGTGTATACGGCCGTTCATTTTTAACTGGTTCAGAGAGCAGGTATTGTGTACGCTGGTGCAGCCTATATATGTGGATGTGACTGGAGAAATGGGGCTTATGGGTTTTGCGACCTGTGTAGATCCAGATCAGCCTGTGCATCCGCACCGTCTGACCAGAATCTGCACTGTTCGTCGTTATATCAATGAAACACCCGCCATACTTCTTCCAAGCAATATAGATCGCTATCGGGCTACATGAGCATGCTACATGCTAGTCGATCATGAGATAAACTACATGTAATCACAAATCCCATAAGCCCTAGTTCGCCAGTCACGGCCACATACAACAACGTACATCTGCAATCCCATTATTTAACCCTTTCACCGCCAAATAACTTAATGGACTTTTCCATGCTAATGCTTTCAAGCGATTTCATTGGTCCATTCAACTTTTCGATAGGGGTGTTTTATTAAAACAGATGATAATCAATTATCGTCAAACAGTGCAGATTCTGATGAGACGGCTCATTTTCAGCCGGCTCATCTGGATCTACACTGTTTGCATACGTTCGAATAGTCGCCTATGGCGGCGAAAGGGTTAAAGGATCGACATTGTTTGCCAATCGCTACCGATTTACATGTACATGTTGCATATACATTGAAATTTAAATAAATGATTTGAAAACATGATAATCTTGCGCTATTATTATAGGAAACCCGAATATTTGTCGGGCCCGGTCGAGAATCGGCGGTGCCCTATATGTTTCGCACTGTCTGTAGGGATGGGTTGTGGTCTAGTGGATAGAACATTTGACTTCCAATCCAGAGATAGTGAGTTCAAACCTCGCCTTGGTCTACACTGTTTGCTGTTTTGTCCACATCACAAGTTGTCTGATCAAGGTCATGTGTACTTTTTGTCATTCTGGTCCGGTGGCTCTACCTAGAATAATCGGAATTTGTAATTTCCATCCAGCCATCAAGTACTAATAAGCAATGTGAAATTCTTAAAATATAGTGAAACTTCTCTAGACCCGACACCCTGGGAGTCCCGGCTTAGAGAGGCTTCACTGTAAATCAGACATTTGATCATTATGAGCTATGTGCTATGCGATCACTAACAGACATTACAACCTGAGATAAATGACCAAGAAACTCATACAAAAACAGATCACATGTGTTTTCTTGGTGTCCGGTTTAGAGAGGTTCCACTGTACACGTTTCCCCGTTAGATCCTGATAAGCCTGAAATTGTGTAGACTATAAAAGCGTTTCATTCTGGACTGGAATATGCCCTGTTCACAATGTGCATGCGTGCGTCCGTGTGTGCTCGCGTGCGTGCGTTCATATGTGCGCGGACGTGTGATTCTGAAATGAATGGCAACTCATGTAGATCTTAATTAGACAACTGTTTCAGTGGCGAATGGAAAACATATTAATATGTGTGTCTCATTGAATGAATGGCAACTAGTGCAGATCCCAATCGCCGAACTGTACGAATACATACTAAATGTACATTGTATGTGCTAATACATGTATGTAATCTCGAAAATCGTTTGGTTTAATGCTTTCAACGGCAATATATTCAATGACTTAGAACTCCACTACAATGGCCTTTATTGTAGATTATGAAATTCGGTGGAATGTGACAATTGACAATTGTGGCTGTGACTGGAGAAATGAGGCTTGTGATAATTTCTGATCAGTGTAGCTCCGGATCAAATAGCACACTAATGTAGCTTGTTAGCGATCTATATAGCTTGTTACAAGCATGATGGGTGTGGGCTGACACACAATTACGCTGATCTGGATCTACACTAGTCGCGACCCCCATAAGCCCCATTTCTGCAGTCAAAGCCACATGACTAGTCCAGCTCCTGATCTGAGGATACTCTCGCAGCCTCGAAAGGATTATTGTTCGTTAAGAGTATGACGGCTTATCACGCAGTTTGAGCAGCAAATCCTGATCAAACTGTGTGAATGAGCTGGCTGATCTGGGTCTGCAAAGGTCAAAGTCCTGATAGTACATGTCTGTTATGTATAGGAGTTGATTGTTTGGTGTTTAACGACATGTCAACAGATAAGGTCATGTAAGGCCGGATCATGTATAAGAATCCGGTACGTCGTGTTATTTGTTTTATTTTTTGTTTCACTAAACTTCTTACGACTAAAATGTTCGTAAGTGCAAATTTAGGATCGTCTGTAAATTTCAATTTATGGATTTACATTTATTGAGCATAGGCTGCATATGCAGCCTATGCTCAATAAATGTAAAACCAATAATTATTTACAAGAAAACAATGTTAATGTGAAATTTACAGACTATCATAATTTTGCACTTATGAATATTTTAGTCGTACGAAGTTTAGTGAAACGGCCCCCAGGTTATTTGTTAGAACCAAACTATGGTTTATAAGTGTTTGTCATATTTAGCCTTTATTATATCCCATATTATGTCATTGCAGATTTCTGCGACATAATTACTACTGTAACCCGAATTACCTGGCTGTCGCAAAGGGCGATAGACATCGGCCCGCGTGACCGACAGAAAAGTCGGGAATAACCTATGTTTTGTCAATCATATCGTCACATGTCGGTCATATTTAACAGTTATTTGATGGCATAATGTCATTGCAGAATTCTGCGACAGAATACCTACTCTAAGCTGAATTGTCTGGCTGTCGTGATGGGCGATATACATCGACCTGCGTGACAGCCAGAACAGTCGGGAATAACCTACATGTAGGTCAAAGTTAGTCTTCATTTGACAAGTCATTGCAGAATTCAGCTACATAATGTCTACTATGACCCGAATTTCCTGGCTGCGCGACAGCCAGAAAGGTCGGGCTATGTCTACTCAAGCACCACGGTGTCGCCGGTCCTGTGAAACTAGGGCGTCGTCAAACCCGAGTGACGTGAGGTTCGGGACGTACTGCTTCGCCCTCAGCCGCTGGGTCCAGACCACGAAGACGACGACGCCCGCTATACACAGGGCGGCGAGGACGCCGAGAACCAGCGCCACTATCTGACCGCCCGTCATGTTTCCCTCTTCAATGACTAAAACATTAGAAAGGGAACCGGTATAAGCAATACTAATACATTTACTAAAAACGCAAGGTTGATATGATTACACCGCCACTGGTAGAAGACTCGGACGTGTGACATAAGACTTCCATTGAAAACGACCTCATTAACCCACCCACCTGGGGCTGTTTCACTAAACTTCGTACAACATAAATGTTCGTAAGTGCAAATTTAGGATCGTCTGGATATTTCAATTGATCAAAACGTACAGTACGACGACTGCTGGGCGGGTTAATGAGAATAGTTTTAATTTACTTTTATAGAACACGTTCCCGTTTCAGCAGCTAAACAATAGAAATTGAACCGGTGTACAATGGGGTCAGCGTGTACGTGCACAAACGAACGAACACGACAGGTTGGTTCCAACCTGTCGTGTTCGTTCGTGTGTGCACTTACACGCTGACCCCACTGTAAGCAATACTAGCAACAAATCATCAAGAATCATAGGAGATATACATGCACCCCTAAACAACGTTAGCGCCTATTTCTGTCATTTGACCATGATCGTGATATTTAACACAGTGCCGCCTGGATGGGCAAACTAATGAACTTATAGGTGATGAAAAATACGCATACATGTAAGAAATGTCAACCTAATTCGAAGTACAGTTACATAAATAGCAGGTAGCCGAAATCTCGTACAGACAGACGCACATGCTAACATAGCGACGACTATAACCACCCCGACAATTATTTCCGGGGTCATAATATCGCGAATGAATTACAGAGAAAAGGACAGTGCCAACAATAAAAGTAAACACACTCAAGTAGTGTATCAGAGCAATAGAGTCGCCTTGGAACGGTCATACAATAGTCCACTAGGACGTGCTTGTCTATATTAACTTCGGGCGAACGAATTACAGTGCAATCGTTCCGAATTGGACACTGTATTTGTGACTGTGATTGGATAAATGGGGCTTATGGAATGTGTGACCAGTGTAGCCATTGATCAAATAATGTAGCACGCTCATGATGGCTACTAATTATCTTATTAATTGTTAGAATCATCACGGGTGTTTCTTTGATTGAATTACTAACGGTGCAGATCCTGATCAGAGTCTGATCTGGATCTACATTGTTCGCAAAACCCATAAGCCCCATATTTCCAGTCAGTCACATTTAATACTGGCCAAATACCCTTTCTTTCCGATTTCACCGGGTGTTGGAATGGTGGCAGGGCGGGGCTATATCTTGTAGTGGCGGGGCCGGTGTATGGAGGCCTGGACGATGTCTTCCTTGACGACGACGACGACGACGGCGTAGTCGCCGTGCTTTAACTGGTTGGTAGTGTCGTCGTCGTTGTCGTCGATTCTGGTATCGTGTCTACAAAGAGGGGAATGTATGTAAGGGGATTTAAACAGAAAAAAAAATAAAGTTTAAAATATATTTTGAACACTGACAATACAAACCACAGGCAAGAGGGGAATGTGTGTCTGTTTTTTCTGGAAAAAATAACTGATTACTCCCTCAAAGTATACTTAGCTATTGTCTGTTCCACGTTTTCTTGCCAACGAACTTTTGGCTATTAAACACATTAAATCTAAAACATATTTAAATGTAAGTACTTTTTCACCAATAACAAAAAAGTCACCCTTCCCAAATTTTGTTATTTGATGAAATTCTATGAAATATTGATTTAGTAGTATATAGGGAGTCAAAATGATACCACCAAGGTTGGGAGAGATTGTAGGTGATAATAACGCTTCTATACACAGGGCAAAACACCAAATATGAAAAGTAGTCCCCAACAAAAAACAAATGTTGGCGTTGGGTGCCGCAATACAGGGCAACAAAAC
This sequence comes from Conchocele bisecta, assembly GCA_029237695.1. Classification (NCBI taxonomy): domain Eukaryota; kingdom Metazoa; phylum Mollusca; class Bivalvia; order Lucinida; family Thyasiridae; genus Conchocele; species Conchocele bisecta. Next base: position 3,497,548 of record CM055275.1, on the reverse strand, counting down.
CACCAGCGCAGGTGGTATTATTCTGACTCCGATATTTCGAAAAAGAGAAAAAGAAGGGGAAAAACTGGTACTTTTTGTGGGTGCTGGTACACACTTTTGTTTGTTGGATTTTTTTTGGGAATTTTTTTGTTAAAGTATCCCACATTTGGGACGAAACATCCACAATCGTACTACCACCTCCCAATTCGTATCCACATTTGGGACGAAAACATCCACAATCGTACTACCACCTCCCAATTGTGGATACGAATTGCACACACATCCCTTTTTGGGAAAGTAGAAGAAAAATTTGTCTCCCAAGAGGCAAACAGAAATGGCAGACGACACCCATCCACATTTGGGACGAAAACATCCACAATCGTACTACCACCCCAAAATATGGCATGTGAAAAAAGGTCGAGAAATCCGCAATTGGGACGCAAGCACACAAAAAAGAGGGGGCCGGCTAGATAGACCAAATACAAGCCAACAATTTCTGGAATACCAAACCTGTTTTCCACATGGGATGCGCCCCGATTCCAGAATCGATCCACACACGGGGATCCCGAAGCAAGAAGGAGCCAACAACCACAAAAAAAAACATAGACCACACAAAAGAGGGACCAAATACAAGCCAACAATTTCTGGAATACCAACCTGTGTTCCACCGGGGATGCGCCCCGATTCCAGAACCGATCCACACCCGATATTCCAAAATGGATCTGCCATCCAAAAACAATTTCTGTTTTCCACATCCACAATCGAACGCCCAATTGAAGATATGTTTCCCATTGGAATAGACAGACACAATGCCATACAAGGAATGCGAAACATGCGGCAAGGGTTTCGACAAACCCGCAAATCTTCGAAGGCACAGGGACCGCAAGAACCCGTGCAGGCCTCCCACGAGAGAGTGTCCCGGATGTGGAGGGAAGTTTGCCACCTACAAGACTCTCTGGCAACATCGCTCGAACAGGTGTCCCGAGGGGCCAGAAGATAGAACCACGGAGGGTAGCAAGAAGAAGGCTGCGACCAGGAAGAGGATCCTGGTACTGGAGAGGAGGGTGGTAGAGTTGGAGGATGAGGTGGATAGACTGCGGGATGGAAAACCTCGCGAGGGGGTGAGACACGAGAACATCGACAGCGACGACGACGAGATCGATTGGACATATATGTAGAGAGAGGGGGATTCCCTCCGCACACCCTCTGTCTATCTCCGTCAGTAACATCCTGCAACCAAACAAGGGACAGTCACGGGTCATGCGCGGATTCAGGCGGGGGCGTGTACTGCGCACGCTCCCTCTAAAATTTGCTGACTTGAGGTATTAACCCCGCTTTAATTGAAAATATCTGATTTATTTCTTATTTCTTACTCAAACTGTGTGTTGTTATCACTTAGTTGAACCGTTCAACTGAGTGGTAACAACAAATACATTTGATGAGAAATATTGCAGAATTAAATAGTTTTTTCTAGGAAAGTTGACGATCATGTAAGTCTCATATACAATAGTGCAAATTTAGGATCGTCTGGAAATTTAAATTGATGGATTTACATTTATTGAGTAACAATTGTTTACAGGAAAACATCGTTCAAGTGAAATGTACAGACTATCATAATGTTGCACTTACCAACATTTTTGTCGTACGAAGTTTATTGAAACGGGCCCCAAGATCCGCCCATGCATGCGGAAGGCCTTAGCTCTTATCACAACATGGTACAGTACTGTAATTGATTACATCAGGAAAAATACACAAATCAACAAGAGTGTGAATGTCAAACTTTACGCCCGTCGATACAAGACCAGTCGACAAGGGGATATAACTCGATGAAATAAATAAGGTACTTCATCTTTCCATGCTAAACACGTGTACCGAAGTTGTTGCGATCCGTCAAGTAGAGCTTGAGTTATTGTGCGGACATCTATGGTAATTTAACAAGGGGGAAAAGGAGGTGGAGGAAACCTGACTAGATAGCTTGGAAATGATCTAACTAAGAAAACAAAAATGTAAATTTTGAAAATCGGTCCACTATTTCTGAAATTAGAAAAATTTCCCCATGTTAAATCCCCATACACTGTAGACATCTTCACTGTATGGGGAATTAACATGGGGAAATTTGTGTTTCGTAATAAAATCAATTTTAAACCAAATTTAGGCTCATTCTTAAATTTTCCTTTAATTTAATATTACCGAAAAAGATATCGTTTTTGAATTGTTTATATAGCCATAACATTTGGGCAGCTTTCGTGAAACAGACAGTAGTTTTGCGCTGAGCCCTCGATATGTAGTAGTCTTTTTAAACATTATGTAACAATGTAAGGTGATGAAATTGCAGGTCTATTGCACAATCTTGAATACAGACTAAGGTCAAAATCAAAAATTGTACCTTGGAAGAAGCGAATTCCCATGCATAAATGACACACGCCATGTGATTTTGTCTCTTCGGACATCTGCGTATTTTCATGAAATATATTTACAAAATTTACAATATTTCCGTAAATTACGTCAAAAGTTGACATGATTTTCAGAGTACATGCGGACTTAAATTATGCTATGAAACTTTTGTCAACTTTTGACTTTATTTATTAAAACTACTGTAAGTTTTGTAAACGTATTTAATAAAATTACGCAGATGTCCGAAGGTACAAAATCGCATGGCGTGTGTCAAATATAAGCTAGGTCAAATATAAGGTAAGTAAATATAAGCTACACGTAGGTCAAATATAAGCTAAGTCAAATAACAATCTGTATATAATAGTTATTGTTCATATATTGAATGTTTAATACATTATTTCGAGTGAGTGTAGCGAATTAAATATGTATCTATAACTATCGTATTGTTGCCGAAAATACGATAGTTATAGCTACATATTCCAACAGACATGTTCGAGGAAAGCCCCTTCCCTCGAACATGTCTGTTGGAATGAGGCCCCCCCATAAACGCGCTTTCGAATTGAGATACTACTACGTTATTGGCCGTTTGACTCCAAATCTATCGAACGCACACTGTTACACGGTTCGCGTCACAGGAAATTACGTCAACCAGGCGGACTCTGATTATAAATGTATTTGTTTACGTATTGCAACATTTAATGATTGATTTATTAGATATGTTCACAATATGCGATTAATTGAGACGAATTGGTGTGCTTTCATTGATCGAGATACAACGGCAAACTTTGAAAGTTTTCTATAAAATTCCCGTCCTTAAATATATAAGCTAACATCATAGTTTTACTTTGAAACAAATCTACCCCTGAACTATAAACAAATATACTGCATGCAACTTGCTGTATAAATGACAGACGATAATAAGTTGCTGGAGGTCAATCGATGAGTCCAAATATAGGTAGACCAGGTGTATTATCATATCATAGCCTCGTTTTCGTGTATACTAACTACATGATAAAGTGCACGTGCATGCATGTCAATATAATAGTGTATCTTGGTGCGCAAGATAGACATGTAGTGTGGCTCAGTGGTATCAAAGCGGGAGAATATCCATACGTTAGCGGAACTTTTGTTCATTTTATCTGGTCGAGAGTTCGAACCTCACAAAACGCATTACTTTTGTCGATATCATTCTGTGTTTTTTTATGACTGCTTGCTGGAGAAGGGAATAAATGAAACGGTGAGGGTTATCACTATTGCTGTTTGACCTCAATATGACATGATCTGCGAGAACATACTCCAAGATTCTTCATGTACACACATATGTGCATTTAGTTATTAGTTTTATTCAATGTGATAGACTAAATTTCTACATGTAATCTATCTCATGCTTAGTTAATGTAATTTGTAAGAGCAACACACATACAAAAGAAATATATAATAACATATAAACAAATAAAAATATATGTGTATACATGTATGAAAAACTAAGATTCGAACTCACTACCTACGGCATTGATATCTTCACTGTAACTCCTCGACTACATAACACTTGATGAGAAATCTCAAAAATCAATATTGAAAAGGAATATTGCCATGGGTATATGTATAGTCCGCAGACGATAACTTGCTACTTGCTTACAAACAAACCGGTCATAAACAAAACACAGAATAGGTGAGACAGGTAAATATACCCGTGCCAGTATTCTATTTCAATATTGATTTTGAGATTTGTTATCAAGTCTTATGTAGTCGAGGGGTTAGAGTGACGGATATAATGCCGTAGGTAGTGAGTTCGAATCTTAGTTTTTCATACATATATTTTGACTTGTTTATATTTTATTTATATTTATATTTCTTTTTTATGTGTGTTGCTCATACAAATTACATTAACTACGCATGAGAGGAGATAGATTAACTGAAGAACGTTAGTCTCACTTTGAAAAAAACAAATATCTAAATGCACATTGCATATGTGTGTAAATGAAGAATATGGAGTATGTTCTCGCCGATCATGTCACATTGAGGTCATACAGCAATATAGATAACCTCATACAGCAATAGAGATAACCATCGCCGTTTCATTTATTCCCTTCTCCAGCAAGCAATCATAAAAAGAACAGAATTATATCGACAAAAAGTAATGCATTTTGTGAGGTTCGAACTCTCGACCAGATAAAATGAACAAACGTTCTGCAAACGTACGGACATTCTCCCGCTTCGATACCACTGAGCCACACTAAATGTCTATTTTGCGCACCGAGATACACTGTACACTATTATATATTATATTGACATGCATGCACGTGCACTTTATTATGTAGTTATTCCACACGAAAACGAGGCTATGACATGATAATACACCGGGAATACCTATATTTTGACTCATCGATTGACCTCCAGCAACTTATTATCGTCTGTCATTTATACCTGTCTCACCTATTCTGTGTTTTGTTTATGATCGGTTTGTACAGTCGAACCTCCCCGAACGGCCACCTCTCTACAACAGCCACCTCTCTGTAACAGCCGCTATTTTATATCCCAAATCGATGATTTCCTCTATATCTAACCCTTACACTGCTGAGCATGAACATTGTCGTTTGATGTTGATTTTGCATTCTTTCTCAATAAAAACATGTTTTGACAGCATTTTAGAATCATTTCCATTGGAAATGATTCTAAAATGCTGTTAAAACATGTTTTTATTGAGAATTATTGAAGAAAATAAATAAACATCAGACGATAAAATTGTATTCAGCATTAACCTCCCTACAACAGCCACCTCTCTATAACAGCCAATTTTGCCTCTTCCCATGGGTGGCTGTTGTAGAGAGGTTGCACTGTATGTAAACAAGTAGCAAGTTATCGTCTGCGGACTATAGCTGTGAAATAGCACAACGTATTAAAAATCACAATACGTGTACACCGAGACATATACCTTAAGTCCTTGATGTACAACAGTGTAAGAAATATGCAAATTAGATCGCGACCTACAGAAACCATGTTACGAGATCAGTACAGTTTATATGTACTGTCTATTTCCGATAAAATGGCGAGGACAAAGGTCATATTTCTAACCGTTGTAACTTTTTAGGTATTTGCGGTTTTCAGAATGCGTTACCTCTTATCAAATTTAGCTTTATTGCTCGTTTAGTGGAACCTCTCGAAACCGGACACCGAGTCCGCTTTATAGAGGTTCTACTGTAAATTACGCATATGAATGTTCAATGCACGCGGGTGTGTTTTGCAAACATGAACAAGCATTAGCATCAGATATATGTGATAATGAAATCCATAAAATTAAGGATAAGTGTGTGTCCGGTTTAGAGAGGCTTTACTGTATAAGCTAAATATACACCTTGCGATGGCCTTATTTTCATCTACGCTGTGTATACTGGCGATCTCCATGTTTATATCGCGGCACAGATGTAGGGCAGCGTTGAAGGTGACGGCGCGGCGCAGGTTCGCAGAGTAGCAATTCTCCTCGTACAACATCCACGACGGTTCTCGGCACACCTTCGGTACAGGGGTGGTGGGCGACAGTGTGGGTGGTGGGGACTCTATACTCGTCGTTGTCGGTGAGGTTACAATTAATCAATTAATTAATTATGGTTATCGGACGTGTCCGGAATATGTGGTGATAACTGCAAACGCGAACAGGTACCATTTCATAAGGGTGGTAAAACAACAAAGTTATGTGCACATATATTATTCGCGAGCTTTTGCGAGCGGATTATCGCTCGTACATGCGGACAAACGTGATCTACCTTATTTATAACACCCTCGTGTGCATACCGTGAACACGAGCTGTGTTAATACAGAACCAACACCCGGAAATGTGTCAAATATGTGATAATAAATAAAATATACTGTAACAATGACATCACATGTTACGTCACTTCGGAAAATGTCGTTCGGAACGTTCAGAAAGCATGTGATCACATGCACTGTATTCATATTATTTATGAAAAAAAAAGGCGTTGGTATCACATAAAAATCATAGGTGGGTAAAGCGTGGCAGGAATGGTTTATGGTTAAAAAATACTAACAGAAAATCATAGAGCGGTGTTTGTAAACTGTGTATATCCAGATAAACCCTGCATGAAGTGCACTTGCAAAAAGTGCAGATCCTGATGAGACGGCTCGTCAGGATCTGCACTTTTTGCAAGGAATCTTCATATCTTTTTAGAAAATAAGCACCCTAATTTTATAAATAGACTAGTCTGAAAAATCATTGTGTGACGATTAGATTGGTCAGAAATTAATATACACAAATCAAGTCCCGATACTTAGGAGTGAAAGGATTAATTAATTAATTAATTTAATGGTATTTAACCGCCTGTCAACACTTACGGTTACATGTGTATTTAAAGCCGGGTTAATGGCCGGGTTAGGCCGGGTGGTGGGCGGCATTTCGGGTGGTGGGCGGCATTGTGGATGGCGGGCGGCCTTGTGGGTGGCGGTGGGGTGGTGAGTTGCATTGTGGGCGGTGGGCGGCATTGTGGGTGGTGGTTTGCATTGTGGGTGGTGGGCGGTGAGTTACATTGTAGGTGGTGGGCGACATTGTATGTGTTGGATGGCATTGTGGGTGGTGGGTTACATTGTAGGTGGTGGGCGACATTGTGGGTGGTGGACGGCATTGTATGTGTTGGATGGCATTGTGGGTGGTGGGTTGCATTGTAGGTGGTGGGCGACATAGTGGGTGGTGGGCGGCATTGTGGATGATTGGTTTCAATGCGGGTGGTGGGCGGCATTGTGGGTGGTGGGTTGCATTGTGAGTGGTGGGCGGTATTATGGGTGATGTGCGGCATTGCGGGAGGTGGGCGCCATTGTGGGTGGTGGGTTGCATTGTGGGTGGTGGGCGGTGGGTTGCATTGTAGGTGGTGGGCGACATTGTGGGTGGTTGGCGGCATTGTGGATGATGGGTTTCATTGCGGGTGGTGGGCGGCATTGTGGATGGCGGGCGTCCTTGTGGGTGGCGGCGGGGTGGTGGGTTGCATTGTGGGCGGTGGACGGCATTGTGGGTGGTGGGTTGCATTGTGGGTAGTGGGCGGTGGGTTACATTGTAGGTGGTGGGCGACATTGTGGGTGGTGGACGGCATTGTATGTGTTAGTTTAGTTTAAACATATTTTATTTGTATATTATTTACAAGTAATGCATCAATCATAGTAAATACAGAATTATACAAATGGGATTGGATTGAAAGCAAGCTTATACATGTATAAATCCTCTCCCTGACGTGTAACTTGGTATCACAGGCTGCAAGAACCAGGACATAACAAACATAATTAATACTGCCATTAGCATAAAATTGAGATTTTATTCTTGCTTTATGCTCATAGTTTCTGCTTCCTGCGATACCCGGTAGATGTATTATAGATTGTATGTGTTGGATGGCATTGTGGGTGGTGGGTTGCATTGTAGGTGGTGGGCGACATTGTGGGCGGTGGGTTGCATTGTAGGTGGTGGGCGGTATTATGTGTGATGTGCGGCATTGCGGGAGGTGGGCGCCATTGTGGTTGGTGGGTTGCATTGTGGGTGGTGGGCGGTGGGTTGAATTGTAGGTGGTGGGCGACATTGTGGGTGGTGGACGGCATTGTATGTGTTGGATTGCATTGTGGGTGGTGGGTTGAATTGTAGGTGGTGGGCGACATTGTGGGTGGTGAGCGGCATTGTGGATGATGGGTTTCATTGCGGGTGGTGGGCGGCATTGTGGGTGATGGGTTGCATTGTGGGTGGTGGGCGGTATTTTGGGTGATGTGCGGCATTGCGGGAGGTGGGCGGTATTGTCGGTGGTGGGTTGCATTGTGGGTGGGCTGTATTGCGGGTAGTGGGCGGAATTATGTGTTGTGGGCGGCATTGCGGGTGGTGCGCGGCATTGCGGGTGTTGGGTTGCATTGTGGGTGGGTGGCATTGCGTGTGTTGGGCCGCATTATGGGTGGTGGGTGGTATTGTGGGTGGTGGGGATTGTCGTTGTCGAGGAAGTTACAACAAGCATATAGAGGATATACAGTACAGTGAAGCATACATGTATCACTACATGTAACAGTCAGCTAGAACATTTGTTTTATCAACGCAATATGGAGACTTACGGCCTTAATGGGGGCAGTGGGAGATGGTAGGCGGGTCCAATGACATAAAGTATGACTGGTTCTATGCATACTACTGATAACAGCTACATGTAGGACATTTGTTTCAAAAGCGCTACATGTATATGGATGAGACATTTGCTCTTGAGCTTCCTTCTGAATCAAATAACACAATGTGTATTCCATTGGTGTGACTGAACAATATGTATTCATTAACCCTTTCAACACCACATGCCTATATAGTGGTATTGGAAGACAGTGTAGAACCGTCTCATCAAAATCTGCACTTTTTGTAAGTAATTTTCGTATTTTTGAGAACAAAAACACCCCCTTTTCATAAATGGAGTAGTCTGAAAATCAGTATGTGACGATTGGATTGGTTGCAAAATTAACATATCATATTCCATTCCAGTTACTTAGGGGTTGAAGGGTTAATCATTGTCAAAATGTGACAACAATATTTACAACACTCAGTCTATGTGACACATTATACACTGATGATGCAATTAACACTGCATATATGAGACAAGCCATGATGTGCTTCTGTACCGAAGAATATGTGCGATGTGTCATTAACCCGTTGAATCCGAAAGCCCGCTATAGCGGTTTATGCAAACAGTGCAGATCCAGATGAGCCGGCTCGTAACGAGCCGTCTCATCAGGATCTGCACTTTTTGCAAGTAATTTTCATATTTCTTAGAACAAAAACACCCCCTTTTCATAAATGGACGAATCTGAAAATCATTTTGTGACCATTGGATTGGTCGGAACATTATCATATCACAGTCCACTCCAGTTCCTTAGGGTTGAAAGGGTTAAAACTATTTACAACATTTACTTATATGACTTCCATAGTTGATATGCAAATTTCGTCAACTTTCGAAGTCGCTGACAGACAAAAGTACAGTATCTGTAAATAGTTTTCATAAAATAATCGCACATCTTCTTAGGTACAAAAACACATGATGCGTCTCATATGTGGCTGTGGCTGGACAGGTGGGTCTAATGGTATTTGTGACTAGTGTAGCTACTGATCAATATGACACGTCTATAAATCACTACGCCCCATATGTCCAGTCATAGCCACATATATCATTCCGTGCACTACAGAACTGCCACTATATAGCAATACCAGGGGCCCGTTTCACTAAACTTCGTACGACTAAATTGTTCGTAAGTGCACACTTGTAATGGTCTATAATTTCACATTAGCAAATGTTTTCTTGTAAACAATTATTGGATTTACATTTATTGAGCATAGGCTACATATGAGAGACGTAAATAAATATTAAATATATGTATGTTATTATTAAAAGCATCACCAACATAAGAACCTCTATGTCATAACCTGAAAGCATTTATGACAACGGCTGCCCTCAATGAAAGCCCCTGATCTTCTCATTCGGGTATAATGTGTCTCTCTGTTTACTTGTTTGTCTGAATGCAAAGCTGGGGATCGTTTCACTAAACTCCGTGCGATTAAAATGTGTGTGAGTGCAAAATTATGACGAAATGTAAATTTCACATTAACACTGTTTTCTTGTAAACAATTATTGGATTAACATTTGTTGAGCATAGGCTGCCTAAAATCAGTCTTTTACAATCGGCTAAATTTCTAACCGATAATAATTGTTGTTAATCGTCGATATGCAAAAAATCCAAAATCCAAATCCAAAAACAAATAGCACATTCGAACATGTAGCTACCACTTCGCGGGTCCTGTTCAATATACGATCAAATAATTCCAGCACAAAAATATTTACACAATTCCCTAACATTTGATTGGCCCGTAGAAAGTCTCTGTCCAAAATTTATATCCCAGAAAACTCCCACGCCGAACTACTTTCCGTAACCGTGAGGCGCAGTTAAAGTAATTCTTAAGAAAACGGAAAATAAGCACATTTTCTTGATGAATTTATTTCTGGAATTATAATGAATGAATGGCATTTTTGTGGAATTTATCGGGGATATAAACTTGGAAAAGTCGCGGGAATACTGGACGAGGCCTTAAACAATTACAATTTTTTTTTTTTTATTATTTCTTTTCGAAAATTGTAATTTTGTATCGCTTCGTCCAGTATTCCCGCGACTTATTCAAGTTGATACCCCGATAAATTCCACAAAAAGGCGATTCATTCCTATAATAAACATGACACACACAATACACTGGTCATCAATCGTATACATTTAAGCCTCATACGCTTCGTCAGTCAAGCATACAGTCACGTACATCCGAGACACGCCATGTGATTTTGTACCTTCGGAAATCTTCGTAATTTCATGAAATACGTTTACAACATTTACAATGTTTTCCGTAAATGGTGCCAACAGTTGAGAAAAAAATTAGAGTACATGCGGAATTATATATGCACTTTGTAAACGTATTTAATGGCATTACGCTGATCTCCGAAAGTTCAAAGTCGCATGGCGTGTCTCATCGGTGTCGAATATTAACATATTATAGGAATGAATGGCCCTTTTGTGGAATTTATCGGGGTATAAACTTGGAAAAGTCACGGGAATACTGAACGAATGCCGGAAGGCCTCGTCCAGTATTCCCGCGACTTTTCCAAGTTTATATCCCCGATAAATTCCACAAAAAGGCCATTCATTCCTTATAATTCCAGCATTTGAAATAAATTCATCAAGAAAATGTGTTTATTTTCCGTTTTCTTAAGAATTATTTTAACTGCGCCTGACGGTTACGGAAAGTAGTTTGGCATGGAGTTTACTGGGATATACATTTTGGACGGAGACTTGCAACGGACCAATCAAATGTTAGGGAATTGTGTAAATATTTTTGTGCTGGAATTATTTGCATGTATATCATGTATATGTATCGAATATTAAGAGGAGCTGACTCTGGTCAATGGGTCAGCCAATCTGAACTGTTTATATTCCTGAATAACACTCATGTAGCATGTTAACGATCTGTATAGCTTGATATAATCATGACGGGTGGTTCATTGATGGAATGACGACAGTGCAGATCCTGATCAGACTGTGCGTACTGTATGCACAGGCTGATCTGGATCAACACTGGTCGCAAAACCCATGAGCCCCATTTCTCCAATCGCAGCCACATGTATATAATAAGGTCCACTGAAGTCTTACCACTGAAGACTGCCACGCTGACCACCCGGATTCGATTCAGGGTTCAGTTCCAGTATTTCTGAGATACTTTGCGTTTCCTGCTCTACTAGTCCTTTCGGATGGGGACTTTAAACGGTGGTCCCGTGTATAAGATTTGAAGGAGAGTGGGCACGTTAAAGAACCATATGGGACTATTCTAATAAGAGCTAGACCCACTGGGGCCGGTTTCCTCTGTATCCACCTCTTTCCTTTCTCCCCTTCTTGGGAGACAACATGCAAGGTAATCGAGCCAGTGCCGTCGTTAAATCCAAGCATTTACATTTATGTCTTACCAAAGCTGACAAAATCGGTTGGACACCCGCCTCCAACAGGCGTAGCAGTTGTGACGAATGGGTACCGTTGACGTCATGTTAGGCCGGTTAGACACAGAACTGTGTAGCCATGGTTACACTTATCGTCATTCCAGTCATATGTACAGCAAGATGTTGACGGACAAATGTGTATGTGAATCCATTATAGTGTTAAACCTTTAACCCTTAACCCGTTGAACCCGAAAGCCCGCTATAGCGGTTTATGCAAACAGACCATTTATGAAAAGGGGGTATTTTCTGTTCTCAAAAATATGAAAATTATTTTAAAAAGCGCAGATCCTAATGAGACTGCTCGTTACGAGCCTATACGAGCAGGCTCATCTGGATCTGCACGTTTTAAAGTAATTTTCATAATTTTTAGAACAAAAAATACCCCCTTTTCATAATTGGACTAGTCTGAAAACGATTTGGTGACGGTTGGATTGGTTGCAAAATTAACATATCAAAATCCATTCCAGTTACTTAGGAGTGAAAGGTTCAAATAGCTGACGTTGATAATTCCATACTCATGTCTTGACTGTTACATTAATCGTTTAGGAAATATGTTTAATATCTGAGAAATACTGATAAACATTGGATATCTTGAAAAAGAGATGGTCTGTTACCATGGGATGGGGATGGGGACAGTGTTTGCAACTGTTTGCTTTATGGTCTGTATCAAGGATTTCATGCCAGTTCATTTGTACTATACTGTTTTGTAATACAAAATGCAACTATATATGAATTACATGTAATGTACATGCTATTACAGTGGGGTAAGCGTGTAAGTACACACACGAACGAACACGACAGGTTGCAACCAGGTCCCATATGTTGTCCTGATTAGAGACGTTCCACTGTAAAGCAGACATATATAGAATACCAGGCAAGTGTCTTTTGATATCAAGTTTATCAGGCAAGGCTGGAAAACGCGTAGGAATCGCGAGGCTTGCCGAGCGATTCCTCGCGTTTTCCAGCCGAGCCTGATAAACTTGATATCAAAAGACACTTGCCTGGTATTCTATTTATAATGCCATTCATTCAACGTCAGAAAAACACATTTATTTATTGAGTTTACCGTGATTTTGCGCTCGTTCAGTGCATCCGATTTCAAACTTGTTTACGTAACGTAACGTCGCGTGTTGACGTCATGTGACGTAAACCACCAATGAAATGACGTTGTTCTGACCGGAAGTGCCTGATAAACTTTGCACATGCTCAGAAGTGCATTGACCTGTTATAACTTTGGTTTATCAGGCAGCTGTTATCAGTGCGAGAATGCATTAATGGCATGATAAACAACATCACCAAGACACGCTTGTGTGATTTGCGATCACGAACAGACAGACTCAGCGGATACAAAATGAAAATGAACCCGATCACAATGAAGTAGAACTAACTGTTATTGGTTCCGGTTTAGAGGGGTTCGACGGTATATTACTATGAGTGGCGATTCCTGTCATAAGTGCCGTTTCTAACGCGTTAGAGAAGTAACTCGTTACTTGTGAGAAGTAACGTGTTACTAAGGTATGCACCATATAGTGAAACACATATTTGTAACGCGTTACTGCTCAACAGTAACGATTTAAAAATTGGCGGTAACGCGTTACAAATCCTCTATATTGACGGATCGTGTCATAAGTACAGCTTATAACGTGTTAAGAGTTCTAACGCATTACTCTTGGAAAGTAACGCGTTACTTCTCAGAAGTAACGCGTTACAAATGTATGATGTATATAACAAGAATTCCGCGGAATCAAATGTCTCGCCTTGTCCCGCCGCCTTGACCTCGAGCCTGGGCCAGAAAGCAATTTTCACTGGCCCGAACATATACAATTATTGACTAGTGAGCCACATAATATCAGATTATATTCTATGGCTCACTAGTCAATAATTGTTTTAGTATATGATAATAGTCGGTATATAGCACTTATGACCTTATGCTACTAGATAAAAATGGAAAATGAATTTGAAAAAAAAACAAGAAACGAGGCAAAGCCACAAAGGCCAGGTTTTGTCCAAGCATAGACACTTGGATAACATAATTATACCCACTTTGTGTAGACTAGATGGACGTGGCCTGCATGTCGCGCCTTGGGGCGAGGCATGGACACTAACAAAAAGAGATATAGTAGATTGAAAAACTTTAACCGGACACACGGACGGATGGACGGACAGACGGACGTATGCCAAAATGCCGACTATATCGCGCTTTCCGGAAGTAATTTGACCTTGATATTGGGCACAGGGACCGCACGGTTGGCGGTAGAATGAAAATATGGATGGTGATAAACACCCATGTAAAGTTTCAAGGTAATGGGCGAAGCAGTTGCAGAGATATAGTATAACGAACAACTTTAACCAAAAAACTTTAACCAGACGTACGTTAAAAAGTTAACGTTGAAAATGGCTAAGTCAATTACGTAGAAATAATAGGTGACGGTAAACAAATGGTCACATGTTGGATAGTTGTATGTGGTGGGCACCCCTTGGTTATGAAGCTGTGAAAGTTTGGATATACTGTATCTGAGTACTACTAATGTGTTACCTACATATTTCTTTGTCACTGAATTATATTTGTTAATGTATTACAATATTTCTAAAAAGTATATATGTAGGGGCGAAACGACCCGGGGCGAACGGGAATATGGGCGAAACGACCCGAGGTGCGAACGGGATTATGTGCGAAACGACCCGGGACCGTGTTACAGTAACAAAGAAATGGACTGAAACACGAAAACTTAACATTGGTTGTGGACGCCGCCCGCCCGCCTGGCTTTCGCCAATCTAATCATGCTAATAGCCTGGATTTTTTTCCAAAAAGAACTTGGCTAAAAATGGAAAAAAAGTTAAAGAAAAAAAGTTTAAAAGGATTTTTTTTATGGCGTGGGTGGGGGTATTCAAACGAGTTAGAATTGAGACTGAAGCCTGGAACAGCGCGGCCACCTAGTACATGATGTGGGCATAGTCCCCCCGTAATCGTTCCAGCATGTCTCCATGCCGACTAGTGCTCTCAACTGTCCTTAACGGCAAGCCCGGACACAGCGAACTTCAATGTTACTGTTATTTCATCTTGCTGGTATTGAAACGAGTTAGGCTGAAAACAGACGCATGGAACAGCGCGGCCACCTGGTGTACAATGTAGGCCGAGTACCCGTGTATGGGTTCCAGCACATCTCGCTTCGGGCTAGTGCTCTCACCTGTGATTAACGGTCACCCCAGATGCAACGAACGTCACAATTTGATGCTATTATGGGGTGGGTGGGGATATTCAAACGAGTTAGACTTGACACTGAAGCCTGGAACAGCGCGGCAACCTAGTACATGATGTGGGCCTAGTCCCCCCGTAATCGTTCCAGCATGTCTCCATGCCGGCTAGTGGTCTCAACTGTGCTTAGCGGCCAGCCAGGACACAGCTAACCTCACTGTTACTGTTATTTCAGCTTGCTGGTATTGAAACGAGTTTAACTTAGGCTGAAACAGAAGCCTGGAATAGCGCGGCCACCTGGTGTACGATGTAGGCCGAGTGCCCCTGTATGCGTTCCAGGACATCTCGCTTCCGGCTAGTGCTCTCACCTGTGACTAACGGCCACCCCAGATGCAACGAACTTCACTATTTGCTGCTATTATGGCGTGGGTGGGGGTATTAAAACGAGTTAGACTTGAGACTGAAGCCTGGAACAGCGCTGCCACCTAGTACATGATGTGGGCCTAGTCCCCCCGTAATATTTCCAGCATGTATCCATGCCGGCTAGTGCTCTCAACTGTGCTTAGCGGCCAGCCCGGACACAGCGAACCTCACTGTTACCGTTATTTCAGCTTGCTGGTATTGAAACGAGTTTAACTTAGGCTGAAACAGAAGCCTGGAATAGCGCGGCCACCTGGTGTACGATGTAGGCCAAGTGCCCCTGTATGCGTTCCAGCACATCTCGCTTCCGGCTAGTGCTCTCACCTGTGATTAACGGCCACCCCAGATGCAACGAACGTCACTATTTGCTGCTATTATGGCGTGGGTGGGGGTATTCAAACGAGTTAGACTTTCATTGATACCTAACCACCCTGCGTCATTCACCCTGGCATTGACCTATTTATTCGAAATATAAGTGAGATTCGTCATACTGTGTCCGGTTGTCCGGTTTAGAGAGGTTCTGCACAGTTCTGTCCGGTTTAGAGGCGTTCCGCACATACATCTAGTTTACAGTGCGGTGTCCGGTTTAGAGATATTACGTACATATACAGTAGAGTCAGCGTGTAAGTGCACACACGAACGACCACGGCACCGTCTCCACACGGCACGCACACGACACCAAATATCACACGATATGCAAGAATTTGGACGCACGATTGCCTTGACGATTACGACGGTGTTACACTCGTGTCGTGTTACACCACACTCGTGTCGTGTTACACTACACTAATGTCGTGTCGTGTCGTGTCACACCACAGTAGTATGGTGTTACACGGCATTGGTGTGATTCTACACGATAGTAGTGTCGTGTGAGGGTAGTCGTGTCAATTACACGGACAAATTCATCCGGTGTCAATAAATATAACGTAAATGCAGTTCTCTAACATATTGTGCTTAACGATTTTCAGCATAATATGGACAACATGGTTACTTAATATTCTCTCGGGAGACGTCCATCCGAACCCCGGTCCCATAGATAGCGACGATTTGCTTGATTTGTAATTTAGTTCCATTCCGTGTACGTCATTCACCCAAGAATCAGCGTCCGAAATAATTTTATCAGATGATCCATCTCACCACTTGTCATTCGTACATTGTAACGTTCAAAGCATGTACTCAAAACTAGACATACTATTACGCACTGAGCTCAAATTCTTTGATATAATAGCTTTTCCAGAAACATGACTTGGCGACGAAAATAAAACAGATGATATGCTGTTTTACAATTTTAAATCTCCAGAAAGGAAAGATAGACAAGGCGATAGGCACGGAGGTGTAATTCTATGTTAGAGACACACTATTCCATAAGCGTAGGCGAGACCTCGAGGTCCCTAACATTGAATCAATTTGGATTGAAGTTGTGTCAGATAAGAAATCTTTCTTAGTTAGCGTCTTTTACAGGCCCCCGAATGATAATGCTGTATATGGTAATAGTATCGAAGACTCAATTCATATGGCGACAGATACTGGCCATAGAGATATTGTAATTGTTGGCGATTTTAACTATAATACTTTGAACTCACAATCCAATAGAAAGGTGACTTCAATTTGTACTCAGTTTTCACTGTCGCAGTGTATTTCCTCTCCAACTCACTTCACCGAGCATTCTGAATCAATCATCAACTTATTGTTTGTATCAAATCATGCAAATAGGGACAAAACATCGATAGCAGCGGAGTAGGAGATCCATTTTTTGCCACAAGAGACACGTTTTCATTGTCCTATATATGGCTTCCTAAAATTTTCGAAGCATAAATTTAAACCGTTTAAGCACAAAATATGGCAATATGAGCTTGGAGACTACGACATGTTACGCAGAGAAATATCAACCACAAACTGGGACAACCTAAAATCTGAAAATATAAATGAATACGCCCATAATGTAACTAATAAAGTCATGTCTCTTGCCCAAGAATATATACCTAACCAAGAAATACTTGTTCGACAATCTGATTTACCATGGATAACCACTACTATTAAGAGAATGATCAGGAAGCGGAAACGATTATATCATAAAGCAAAACAATCTAATAACCATTCACATTGGTTAACATTTCGAATTTTCAGGAATGACGTTATTTCAGCAATTCGGGAATCAAAGAAAGATTACCACAGTGGGATAAGTAACAAATTAAAATCAGGTCAACTCCGTTCAAAAGATTGGTGGTCTACTTTGAAACATTGTATATGCGAGAATGAAAATAAAACAATCCCACCACTTCAACATAATGGATCAATAATCGACGATAACACAGGGAAAGCTAACATTTTAAATAACTTTTTCAGTGATCAAACTCTTTTACAAGAACCTCCTGTTCCTTCACCCATAGTAACGCCTTATGCAATAACCAGTAGACTTGAAACTATCACCCTTAACCGAAACTGAAATACAAACAATCCTTTCTAATTTGCCCATAGGTAAAGCCTCTGGACCAGATGGCTTGAATAATCGTATACTTAAAGAAACAAAGTATGAATTAGCAACTCCCCTAAAAGACCTCTTTAACAAATCAATTGAATGTGGACTATTTCCAGACGTATGGAAAGAGGCCAATGTGTGCCCGATATTTAAAGCTGGAGATCCTTCTCTCACTTCGAATTATCGTCCCATCTCCCTTCTTAACACTGTTAGTAAAGTTCTTGAGAGGGCGGTTTTAAGTATTTGTACACTCATTTTAATGACAATAATATATTAACACCATTACAGTCCGGCTTTGTACCTGCGACTTAACTGTAAACCAACTGATATTCCTTTACAATACATTCTGTCGTGCATTAGACGATGGAAAAGAGGTGAGGGTGGTATTCTGCGACATAAGCAAAGCATTTGATAGGGTTTGGCATACAGGTCTTATTTTGAAGCTGAGAGCCGCAGGTGTTACTAATAATATTCACGACTGGTTTAAAAGTTATCTTAATAATCGCAAGCAAAGGGTTGTATTACCAGGTGTTTATTCTAACTGGAACATAATTAAGGCTGGCGTCCCGCAATGATCTATTCTCGGCCTTTTGTTATTTCTATTATATATAAACGATATTGTTGCGGACATAAATTATAATATTCGACTTTTCGCAGACGACACCAGTTTATATCTTATTGTTGATTCGCCAGCAACAGCATCCAGGTCTATAAACAACGATCTCGATATAATTACTAACTGGTCTAATACCTGGCTTGTATCATTTAATCCGAGGAAAACTGAATCATTACTTATAACACGTAAGCGTAATAGAGAAGTACATCCCCCAATCCTCATAAATAATGTTAATGTCTCAGAAGTTGATGGTAACAATCATGTAGGTTTGTATTTTAATAACGAGGGAACATGGCACCAACACATAGACTACATAACCGGAAAGGCATGGCGTAGGATCAATGTTATGAGAAAATTAAAATACATTCTAGATAGAAAATGCCTTGAAATAATTTATCTTACTTTTATTAGACCGGTATTAGAATATGCGGATGTCGTCTGGGATAATTGTACCCAGTATGAGAAGGATGCCCTCGACAAAATTCAGATTGAAGCAGCACGTAACGCTACAGGTGCCACTCGGCTTGTTTCAATCGAGTCCTTATATATAGAAACCTACTGGAAACATTAGGAAATAGACGTCACTCCCATAAATTGTCCCTATTTTACAAAATGAAAAATGGCATCTCACCCAGTTACTTGGTCGATGTGCTTCCACCGGAAATAGATACGTCCCGTTACAATTTACGAAACCCTGAGAATATCCAGAACCACCCTTTATTATAACTCGTTTCTACCATCCACAATCCGGGAGTGGAACTCTCTTCCAGATGACACACGGAACGCCCCATCACTTAATTGTTTTAAAACCAAAATAAAAACAAATACCGGAGAGGTCCCAACCTACTACTACAGTGGTACTAGGTATGTCCAGGTATTACACACACGTCTTAGAACGAAATGCAGTTCTCTCGATCATGATTTATATCGTAAGAACATTATTGACTCGTCCAACTGTAACTGTGGACAAGTTGAAGATGCTACCCATTTCTTTTTCCACTGCACTCAATATGGAGCACATAGAGCTCAACTAATAGACGACATACACATTTTTTGCCAACCAACCCTCCACACTATACTCTATGGCAACAGACAACTTGACAATAACTCCAATGAAGCCATTTTCGCATCAGTTAGACTATTCATACAAAACACCGGTCGTTTTTAATGTACCATATAATGATCATGATGATGCCTGCGTGTGCACATGTTTATCACTAACTGACTTGGGGTGGCTAGAACTGGGCATGGCTTGGTGTGGGAACAAGACTCCAACTCCATATTGTGGCCTGCTTCTTTCCTTATTTTGTTTCCATTTCATGTATCACGTAATTTATTATATAGAACCTATATATTGCCTGTACATTTGTGTCAATACTATATTTTTCGGAAATTTTAAATTTAATTGCTTTAATGTAATTGCCGTGTATCAGACGATGCTGAAACCAGAACAACTTATAATCCAGAAAATATAAATTATCACATAATATAAACTGTTATAAAACTGATCATGTGATGGCAGGAATGTCTTGGTTTCGGCATCCTATAATATCTAGTCACATGTAAGGGAGAGGATTTAAATAAGCTTGCTTTCAATCAAATCCCATTTGTATAGTACTGTATATAGTAACATTGCCATTGACAATGAACTTGTAAACAATATGCAAATAAAATATGTTTAAACTAATAAATATAACAACGGCAAAAACGTATCCGCGTTCAAATCCAAATTTGTCACAATGCATTAGATTGTATCCCATGTTTAATTGAAACTGACTCGACGGTCGACTGTATTGCTGATCTGTTTTATTCTTCACAAATTATGGTGCGCAAATAAATTCTAGCGAGTTATTGCGCGAGAAACACAGTCGTGACAACGAGCATGTTGAAGCTTCACAATTTCTCGGACAAAAAAATGTCGTCACTGACAATGTTCCACGTTCCAGACATCAATAACAAATATACACCAGCATACTCATACTTAATTTGATATAAAATCGTGGTCATACGGTATAATATGGCAAAACTAATCACCAAGTTAGCGTTTTGTTTCCATTTTCGTCGGTATAAAATTAAGTGTTCCTATTCCGTTAACGTTATTTCGCCGCGATCCTATAGTCGACAGGACACTTTCTGAGATCAGTTTCAACTCGTATATCTTTCAATTTCAAGCTGCAAGGAGCCTGTGATTGCTATTTAATCATTCATAATATAACATGGTGAAAATATTTATATTAATTTTAAAAGAAACGCATTATTTAATTTTCCAAATCATCATGATAATGATTGAACATGTTGAATGAATGATATTGATAACATTTATTTCATAATTATTATTATTATTACAGCAAAATTTATGCTTTGTTGTCGTGTTGACTTCTATTGGTCTGAATCAAATACCGGTGATGGCTATTGCTTAAAAACAAAACGGTTTACTTGTCTCACAGAGTGAGAAAGATGCATACCGGCCCGGAATCGAACCAGGGATAATGTATCTGACCTTAGTCACAACAAGCATTTATCGTTAGAATGTTCGACCAGATACAATTATTTCTTAGGGTTATCTGTTTCGACGGAATATAATTATTTGGATAATGTATCTGACCTTGGTGACACTAAGGAATTATTGTTAGAATGTTCGAGCTGATACAATTATTTCTTACGGTTATCTGTTTCGACCGAATATAATTATTTGGATAATTTATCTGACCTTGGTCACAACAAGGAATTATTGTTATAATGTTAGACTGGATACAATTATTTCTTACGGTTATCTGTTTTGATGGATATATAATTATTTGGATAATATATCTGACCTTGGTCACAACAAGTCTTTATCGTTAGAATGTTTGACCGGATACAATTATTTCTTACAGTTAATATCTGTTTCGACGGAATATAATTATTTCGATAATGTATCTGACCTTGGTCACACCAAGGAATTATTGTTAGAAAGTTCGACCAGATACAATTATTTCTTACGGTTATCTGTTTCGACCGAATATAATTATTTGGATAATTTATCTGACCTTGGTCACAACAAGGAATTATTGTTAGAATGTTCGAGCGGATAAAATTATTTCCTACGGTTATCTGTTTTGACCGAATATAATTATTTGCATAATTTATCTGACCTTGGTCACAACAAGGAATTATTGTTAGAATGTTCGACCGGATACAATTATTTCTTACGGTTATCTGCTTCGACGGAATATAATTATTTGGATAATGTATCTGACCTTGGTCACAACAAGGATTTACCATTAGAATGTTCGACCTGATACAATTATTTCTTACCGTTATCTGTTTCGACCGAATGTAACTATTTGGATAATTTATCGGACCTTGGTCACAACAAGGATTTATCGTTAGAATGGTCGACCGGATACAATTGTTTGTTACGGTTATCTGTTTTGACGGAACATCATTATTTGGATAATTTATCTGACCTTGGTCACACGAAGGAATTATTGTTATAATGTTCGACTGGATACAATTATTTCTTATGGTTATCTGTTTCGACCGAATATAATTATTTGGATAATTTATCTGACCTTGGTCACAACAAGGAATTATTGTTAGAATGTTAGACCGGATACAATGATTTCTTACGGTTATCTGTTTCCACAGAATATAAATATTTGTATCGGTTATCCGTCGTCACCTGATCAGTCGGCCACCGAAACATTACTAGTCCGAAATCTGGTCCGTTATGTCCAGGTACCAGTCTGTCGGTAACTCAAGTCATGTAAGTCGACTTGTGTTACATACAGAAACATCTGGTTAGTGGTGGTCGGGGATGTAGTGTAATCAGAGACAACATCTGGGGAGGGTGGTTGTGGAGGGGGATATAAATTGTTCCCACTTTGGGGGATATAGACCGGAACTTTGCGGACGCAAAATTGAGATGGCCGTGTGTGTGGGGGATATTTTGTTTGTGTCCGGCGGTGGTGCGGATTACAATGCTGAATAACTAATTAATTACTTTATGGAAGACAAATATATAAGATGGATCAGATTGTGATAATTCACAATCCTCCGCTTGAAATTGATTCTGTATCGTAAAACTGAAAATTGATTCATTTTGAAAGAACTTCATGAAAATCGTGGCTGAAATGAAAAATGAACCGGTGCATCGGTATATTTTAACCGCACGATTCTGACAATCTCATTGGTTAATCCAAATCGTCCCGTGTGGCACGACACGAATTCCGTGTAAGGCTAGCAACCACCAATTAGTTTTACTATACAACTTAACCGATTCCTCCAAATATGGCCATTCTCTCACACTTTCACTATTCGTATGGATGCTGTGGAACCTACCTTTTCATAACCTGCAACCTGTCTGCACCGGATTTTCACTAATTAAACAATATGTTCACTTACTCATAAGAAATAAAAATTCAATCTTGTCCAGTCCGCCATATTGTTTATCATCAAATTGTCATGTGACGTAGTGTTCACATCACGTGACAAGCAGGCTCAGTAATTTATCTTTAAATACTAGAAATATGCTGGAAACTGGTGTTAAAAACACCCCAACATGTTTCTCAAGTAAACTTGGGCTGTAATGGATCAGGATTTATAAGCAAACTGGGTCTGTGGCCTCAAAACGTCTGCACTATTTTTTGTATACCGGACTACTAAAGCATACCCCCTGGCCGATGTGTACTATATTTAGCACAGTCATACCTGTAACACGTCTGTCAGAAAAGCGGACGTTAAACCCTATTCACTCACTCACTCACCTGTAACACGGCACCTATCTTCTAATTCGTATCGTTTTACACGGCACGATTCACACCAACACGATATGCAAATTAGTAAAACGAAACGAACTTCGTGTCCACGGCACGAGACGAACACGGGACGCACACGATACGCGTGCGTGGAAACGATACACTTACACGATGACCCAACTGTACATACCGGTCTAGAGAGATTCCGCACACATACCTAGCTTGCATTGGTGTCCGGTTTAGAGAGATTACGCAAATATACATTGTCCGGTCTAAAGAGTTTACGCACGAACTTAGTTTACATTATTGCCTGACGCATATAACTGCTCACTGCCGCTTACTGCTAGCAGTGAGACACATCTCACTGCCCACTGCTGCTTACTGCTAGCAGTGAAACACACCTCACTGCTCACTGCCGCTTACTGCCAGCAGTGACATACATCTCACTGCTACTTACTGCTCACTGCTCACTTCACACCGATGAAAATGAAGTGGTGTTGACATATGATTCCGTGTGGACTCATTTAACATATTCTCTGCTAAGGCGTTCAAAACTACTGTTTAGCTGGTGCCGTCCACGGTGATATGCCATTGTTTTTAAACATTGATTTTAAACAATTTAACGGGCAAAAACTATTTTCTTGAAGAAACACAGTGCCAAGAGTATGTTATACTATTTACATTGTAATTATAACTACGGTTGTTCAAGAAATATTGTCAATTCAAATGCGTTTCAAAATAAGTTGGAACGCCTCTTGTTGTCAAACATAATGTTGTTTTATCATACGTCAATACATTTAGATATGTATAGTGGCAGATGTACAGATGTATGAACTGTAATCATGGTAATGGTAAACTATAGTGTCTACTAGTATCTCGACACAAATGTGTAACCATCTTGGAATTTTAAAACGAAACCCCAAATAAGACTGTTATGTTGCCATTTCCCAGGATACATTACCAACTGACGTACTTGGGAATATCACCAACAACAAACACAGGACATATATCGCGGCCATATTGCATCTATGTTATTGTGATTATTAGCTAGTTGAGCGTATTACTAGTTAAACGATGTATGATGTTGATATACCACATCTGGAATTTTAACTATTTGAGCGCAAAACATATCCAGTTATGTATTACCAAGTTCAAATGCCTCCTATAGACCAATATAGCAAATTAAAATATATTAATTAGGGTAAATGATATATATGTATATTTAAAATACAAATTCACGTCAGTTTTACGACATGTCTCGCTATTTGGTGGCCATCTTGAGTATCATTTTACATAACATAATATATAAAATATGTATTAAATCTATGGCGTAGATGGAAGTTCTCCTAATAACCCCAATATTTCGCTTGAATATAGTTATTCCAAATGTCACAGTTCCACATGTTTGCTCAGTTTAGAGACCTCAGAGATGTTTGCGGCCATCTTGCACGACATTTTGAATGTATTTCTTTTCAGTATTTGGATTATTATGATTCGTTAGTTATTTTCAGTCTGTTACGGCACTTTTTTTTCCTGGTTCGTTTAGTGCGTTTCAGTTTGCACTCGTTATGATTTTATTTTTCACTTTGGCGGCCATTTCGGACGCCTTCTTGATTCCTGGATTAAGGTCCAGTGGGATTCATGGGGACTTTTGATATGTTGCGGCTTGAGGGGTTATTTTATTACTATCTGGAATTATGTACTTTATTGGTAATAATATTAATAAGAGGATAACAGAATCTACAGGTTTTCCGGTTGTCTCCAAGGACTGAACTGAGGTCGCTTGGTCGGAGCGACCAATATATAAGGCAAGGTCTGTGACATCATTTAGGTCTTGTCGTCATTTCCTGAGTTGGTAGTTTGGTGGTCGCATTTTACAGGAAGTGGTCGCTTCGACCAAGACATTGGTCGTACGACAAATGCCTGTGGTCGCAACGACCAACCATTGAGTTGGCATAATCCAATATGGCGGCGACCATAACTTGAAACGACCAACATAGGGAATGATGATGAGTAAGTGAATGAAACATAACACTTCCAAACAATACCTGGACTTATCATTGTACGTTTATACAGATGCAAGTTGAAAGGTAACCAATGCTTCATATTATGGAATATAGTGAGACAGTGTGTGTGTTACTCACTATCATGGGTATTCGTGGTAAGATACAGAATTGGTGAATCCCAAATCGCCACACTATATTTGGGAATATATCTTACACTGAACTAAAGTTCAAATAAATTTAAACGAATTTATAGCGCTCACATTGGAAAAAATGCATTAACATAATACAAACAACGAGATGCGTTGCTGTTCTGTTCGTTAGATAACTTTAACACCAAACAAACGTAACATGGCGGTTGGTCAAACGTCGATAATTGGAAATATCGGCGGCAATTACGACGTCATATCTTGTGGTGCCGTCAGACTCCCGAAGACGGGTTTTCGCGCGACACAGCTCATATTATGTTTCCAAGTAAAACCCATACCATGTCAGGAGTGTAATTTTTTTCCAAGCGGTATACTGTATAATATGTCATTTATCCAGTCACAGTGCGTATGTGCCGCGAAACACGGTGCCGTGAAACATTTTTGATATCCTGTCAATACGACCTAATCACTGCGTGTGAATATGTGCGGTGGCAGGGGTTATCGTTTTGCATTTTAAAGCCATTTGTAGGTGTTGACGGGATAAATAGAATAGTAGATTAGTGCCGTGAATGGGAAAAATATCTGGCGCGGCACGGAAACGGGATGTGCTCGGCAGAGCCTCGCCCATCCCGTTTCCTAAGCCTTGCCAGATATGTTTTCCCATTCACGACACTAACCTACTATTCTCTATGTATGTGCATACATGTATTCATGAATGGTCTGGCTTATATGAAAGATCCACCATTTGCGGCATTGATGAAGTGAAGAAAAAAATACATGAACATGTATTTAATTTTACTCCTTAAATATACTGTCCTAAACATTTCATCCGTTGTTGATTGTGACCTTTGTCACTCAATTGATAAACAATTTTATGGTATTAAATTGTCGAGAATAAAAAGAAATATTGCATAAAATGTTAACTTATGTCTTATGTGACAATATCGAGATGGTATATTTGTTCTGATGATTGTGTTCGGCGATGTTCATATATAGTTTGTGGCCGTGACTAGAGAAATGGGGATTATGGGATTTATGGCCAGTCTAGCACCTGATCTGCTATCGCATAATGATAATAACCAAGATTGTTTGTTAGAAGCAGAACAGACAGGTGCAGAAATAAATCAATGTTAAATTTATTGGGTTATCCGTGTTTCCAGTTCAGAGAGGTTTTACTGAATTTCGTCTCAGTCTGCACATCACACCCACTATGGCCGGTACGTCGACAACCGTGTAGAAGCCGGCCAGCTCTCTCTCTCGTGATCGTGGTTTCTGCAGGAGACATATGACACGTCCCGATACCGGCACATCGCGTGGAAGTGACTTATACGTCCACCACCACCATTGATTGTTCCTATATAAACTAACCGATGACCACATATTTCGTTATTCTCTGCTACTTTTTCTATTTTCGTATGTATGTTGTGGGACCTATTTTCCCATAACCTACACCCGTTCTGCTCTGGATATTCATTAATTCACATGACAAACATGCTCCAAAATTAGGGTAAGCTGAAATACATGGTTTTGCAGCACATGAGAATCATTTCCATGGAAATGATTCTAAAATTTTGCCAAACAATGTTTATCTTGAGACAAATGCAAACTATTAAACAACAGCAGACGACACTTTTCGGTACCCACATTATAATGGTTAAATGTGGCTGTGAATGGAGAAATGGGGCGTATCGGTATTTTGCGACCAGTGTATATCCAGATCAGCCTGTGCTTCCGCACAGTCTGATCAGGATCTGCATTGTTCGCCATTCCGTCAATGAAGCCCCGTGCAGGCACCGGGGCGGGATCAACTGATCCTGAGAATAGTGCTGCAGTAGCCATTGCTTGTCGTACAAGGCGACTAAACTGGCTTAACGATTGGGTTCATACTTTCCGGAACCCACTATACCGGATTTGGCCCTCATGTGCATTTTTGGCTTTCTTGTATGTGAGAGTTGAGTCGGGCTATGCCCCATATATAAAAGTAAGATTAGCGCTAATCCTATTACTTTTAGGGATGGGATAAATGATGCTGGTGTGGCGAGGGCCTGGCACCAGATCAGGTTGTTCTAATTTCAGGACTGAATATATATTTTGATTGTAAATATTGAGTTCTGAAGTTGGGATTTACCCCCCTTGGACAGGTGGATACGGGACTCGACCCCGTTGACCCGTCTGCGTGTAGACTCCCTGAGGCTTGTACCTCTATGTCAGAAAAGCGGACGTTAAACCCTATTCACTCACTCACTCAAGAAATATAGAGAGTTATCAGGATACGGGAGTGTGCTGTTTGATCAAGAGCAACACTGGTCAAAAATCCCATAAGCCCCATTTCTCCAGTCACGGCCACACATATATCGAGGTGTCCGGGTGTCCGGTGTAGAGCGGTGTTAATGCATTTCGTCTCCGCACATCTTCCGGTACGCGCCTTTAACCATGCCCACTATGGCCGGTACGTCGACGACCGTGTAGAAGTGGGCCAGCTCTCTGCCGTGATCGTGGTTTCTCCAGGAGAAATATGACACGTCCCGATACCGGCACATCGCTTGGAAGTGACTTATACTCCCGACCCAGTAGTCCGGGAATAGCTCCACGACACTCGCGTGTTGGGGTAGAAACAGAACATGTGATAAACCAGCGCCATGCATGCCAATCAGAATATCCGCTTTGGAAACTAGGGTGAGCTGTTCGGACATAGGCAGCAAGTCCATCTGAATACCGCGAGCCGAATGGCCTGGAAGAACATCTCTAACTCCCGAAAATAGTTCGGCCTCGTTTTTAATCTTGCGCGACACGATCCCGTTTACGTTGCGGGGGTGCGCCACATAATCTCGTCGCCAAATAATGATTACGGACACATTGTTACAGTTTAATGGCACTTCGTTCTTTACGCCATGTCGGCCCAGAAAAAAGTCGCGAAACTCGTCGGCATATGGCAGTTCCAACATGTTCACATTACGTAACCTGCTGTCGTACCCCACACTGTTCCAGAGCAGCCGCTGGTATTTCATGGGCTCCGTGAGGTCGCCTATGCGGTATATCCCGCCAAACAGGATGTCCCACGTGACGTCAAGACTGCCTTTCGGATGACCGTCGATCCACAGAATGTCGACGTCGTCCGGCGTCAGGGAAAACGCCTTTGTGAGAAGGAAGGCGTTGTAGAAGTCGGTCATCGCGTTATACAGGTTCACGTACTCGTACCGCACCACGGCGATTGTCCACCGCGACGTAGGCGCCTCCCACGATGGTAGTCGCTCTACCGAAGTCGTTGCGCTCATCCATTTGGTAAGATGCCATTTGCCTTTGAAGTGATACCGAACTTGTTTATCGCACTCAATACTGAAGAAACCTTTGTCAAGTTTATAATATTCCGCATCTTCCGATTGGTTGGCTACCGACATTAGATTCTCACCTCCAGTTCTGCCGTGACCGAATATAGGTACAATGACAACATTATACATACGCGCAAAACTGTTACTGAATCCAATAAAGTCCCCGTTACAGAATGATTGATTAGTATGTAACATGCTCGTCATATATCTGACGTCATTCTCGCGTCTAGCAGACTCGTGTCGACCGTAGCTGGTGTTGGCAGATTGGCGTGTATAGTGACCAGTCTCTATGGTCTCCGTGGCGTGGTGTTGAACAGTTTCCAAGTGTATACGAGTATCTTCGGCCCCGTCCAGATTTCTGTTTATCTGCCACGTGCATATGTATACATTTGTCATAACGACGAAGAGTAACACAATAAACAACACAATACACCCTGTTCTTCTCCGCATCCATCGTCGGGATATCAGCCGTGACAACGTTGCCATTCTTTGTTCACAAACTCCACAGCTACAATCACACGGCGGTACTCTAATTTGCCACGATCTGTAATATGATTGAAGGGGTCAATGGAAGAAGGGGGCTAGCTCATTGAGGGAGTTAACCCCCTTCTTCCATTGACTCCTTCAATTCCCTCAAGGAGGTAGCCTCCTTCTGAAGGACCCAAGGCAGTTAGCAACTTTATTCCACTGACCCCTACACATGTATGAAAAAGTATCTTCCGTATAACATAGCAGTTTTTTATCTGTAGCCGATTTCATCAAAATTGCAAAGTATTCTTATCTAGCAAAGTATACTTTGAGGGAGTAATCTGGTAATCATTTATTTTTCCCGAAATGCATTACTTCATATATTTGATGATTAAAAATATGCAGAATTATTATACTGAATTTATTACTCATAGCCATGTAATAAATTCAGTATAATAACAAGAAACGAGGCAAAGCCACGAAGGCCAGGTTTTTTCCAAGCATAGACACTTGGACAACATAATTATACCCACTTTTTGTAAACTAGATGGCCGTGTCGCGCCTTGGGGCGAGGCTTGGACACTAACAAATTGATATAGTAGATGGAAAAACTTTAGCCAAAAAACTTTAACCGGACACACGGACGTACGGACGGACGGACGTATGCAAAAATGCCGACGATATCGCGCTTTCCGCAAGCGGGCGTGACAATGATGATAAACACCCATGTGAAGTATCAAGGTAATGGGTGAAGCAGTTGCAGAGATATAGTACACGAAAAATCTTTAACAACAAAATTCAAAGTAATTTGACCTTGACATTGACATTGGGCACAGGGGCTGCACGGTTGGGGGTTAGAATGAAAATATGGATGATGATAAACACCCATGTGAAGTTTCAAGGTAATGGGCGAAGCAGTTGCAGAGATATAGAATAATGAAAAACTTTTAACCAAAAAACTTTAACCACACGTACGTTAAAAAGTTAACGTTGAAAATGGCTAAGTCAATTACGTAGAAATAATAGGTGAAGGTAAAACAAATGGTCACATGTTGGATAGTTGTATGTGGTGGGCACCCCTTGGTTATGAAGCTGTGAAAGTTTGGTGGTCCTACATGTAGGTGGTACAGTAACAAAGAAATGGACTTAAACACGAAAACTTAACATTGTAAACGCGAAAAGTTAACATTGAAAATGGCTAAGTCGGCTGCGCGGAAACAATGGGTCAAGTTAAAAAAAAAGGTAACATGTTGGATAGTGATATGTGGTGGGCACCCCTTGATTATGAAGCTGTGAAAGTTTTGTGGTCCTAGGTGGTACAGTAACAAAGAAATAGACTCAAACACGAAAACTTAACATTGATTGTGAACGCCGCCCGCCGCGCCCGCCGCTTGTATATCGAATACTTCCATTGTTTTGTTAGAAAAGTTGGTAAAATCTACTAATTCAAGTGCTGAATTTAAAATAAATTGTAGCAATATACATGTTCCTAAATGTGATTTCGTGAATTATAATGCTCCATATGAGATCATACATTACTTCAAACAATATTTATTTCAAGGGAGATAAGTGGTATACATACATGTAATATATACAGTTTGAAACATGATTAGAAAACAATCTTTTACGCTGATGCGACTTCTTTTCATGAACAATTTCAAGTAAACTGGTTAAGGATTATATAAGTGAAATGAAGTAACATATTTTAAAAGTTGACTAACCAGAACAGAACAGAACCTGACCAAATAATTATTCTATGACATATAAGCGGTACACCGTGAGGAGAACTAAATCACACATACTTTAACGCCGGCCTTGGACTGAGCAGGTCGTGTTTTTATCGGCCGGTAATTATCTCAAGGTTACCTCGTATTTCCACTGTGTTATTCTTATTCGCTGGATTGTAGCAGCCTGCATATGTGCTAAGGTAAGTCGGGGCTGGGTGGACACGGTGTGGGTGGTATTCTGTTGAGCTTAGCGGCCAGCCCGGACACAGCGAACCTCACTGTTACTGTTATTTCAGCTTGTTGGTATTGAAACGAGTTAGGCTGGAAACCGAAGCCTGGAACAGCGCGGCCATCTGGTGTACGATGTAGGCCGAGTGCCCCTGTATGCGTTCCAATACATCTCGCATCCGGCCAGTGCTCTCACCTGTGAATAACGGCCACCCCAGATGTAACGAACGTCACTATTTGATGATATTATGGCGTGGGTGTGGGTATTCAAACGAGTTAGACTGGAGACTGAAGCCTGGAACAGCGCGGCCACCTAGTACACGATGTGGGCCTAGTCCCCCCGTAAGCATGCCAGCATGTCTCCATGCCGGCTAGTGCTCTCAACTGTGCTTAGCGGCCAGCCCGGACACAGCGAACCTCACTGTTACTGTAATTTCAGCTTGCTGGTATTGAAACGAGTTAGGCTGGAAACAGAAGCCTGGAACAGCGCGGCCACCTGGTGTACGATCTCGGCCGAGTACCCCTGTATGCGTTCCAGCACATCTCGCTTCCGGCTAGTGCTCTCACCTGTGATTAACGATTAAAGCCACCCCAGATGCAACGAACGTCACTATTTGCTGCTATTATGGCGTGGGTGGGGGTATTCAAACGAGTTTGACTCTGGAGACTGAAGCCTGGAACAGCGCGGCCAGCTAGTACATGCTGTGGGCCTAGTCCCCCCGTAATCGTTCCAGCATGTCTCCATGCCGGCTAGTGCTCTCAACTGTGCTTAGCGGCCAGCCCGGACACAGCGAACCTCACTGTTACTGTTATTTCAGCTTGCTGGTACTGAAACGAGTTAGGCTGGAAAGAGAAGTTGGAACAGCGCGTCCACCTGGTGTACGATGTAGGCCGAGTGCCCCTGTACTCGCTTCCGGCTAGTGCTCTCACCAGTGATTAACGGCCACCCCAGATGCAACGAACGTCACTGTTTGATGATATTATGGCGTGGGTGGGGGTATTCAAACGAGTTAGACTGGAGACTGAAGCCTGGAACAGCGCGGCCACCTAGTACATGATGTGGGCCTAGTCCCCCCGTAATCATGCCAGCATGTCTCCATGCCGGCTAGTGCTCTCAACTGTGCTTAGCGGCCAGCCCGGACACAGCGAACATCACTGTTACTGTTATTTCAGCTTGCTGGTATTGAAACGAGTTAGGCTGGAAATAGAAGCATGGAACAGCGCGGCCACCTGGTGTATGATGTAGGCCGAGTGCCTCTGTGTGCGTTCCAGCACATCTCGCTTCCGGCTAGTGCTCTCACCTGTGGTGTACGATAAGAACAGTTGAGAGCACTAGCCGGGATGGAGGCGTGCTGGAACGCTTACGGGGGGGGGGGGCGACTGGGCCCACATCGTGTACTAGGTTCCGCGCACATAGCTAGTTTATAGTGTTGTCCGGTCTAGAGAGGTTCCGCACATATACCTCATTTATAGTGGTGTTCGGTTTAGACAGCTTCCGTACACATATGTTATGAACTGGAATTTGGTCCGACCCATACAGTATCGAGCGGTGTAGGTCATGATGAGACTGCGCGGATGTGCAGGCTGATCTGGGTCTTCACAGGTCTCAAAACAGTTGTGTTAGTTAACAGACAATCACTTAACAAAGATGTCAACTTTATAATTATTGGTCGATGTCGGTCAATATTCATATCAGAATGTTTGTTATTTTACATGGATTTTAAATATTGTATTTATTTCCAAGTCAGGGATAATATTGAACTCAAGATTAAGCCATAAACCGTCCAAGCTGACAGCCGATAAGTACACATAAGTTCGATAAGTAATCTCATTCCAGAGATTGCAACAAAGAAAATTTGACTCTTTGTCCACGGTGAGCCCCAGGACCCTAAACCAACGTCATAGGGCCAATATGTAAATGAGGTAATACATTCTGATATCACATGGTGCATAATAAACAATTTCATTGGTTAATCTAGTGTATCCAGTATGTTTGCAAGTTTCGATGAAAATTGGAAATATATTTAGGGAGTTGCAAAATATTTGTTCAGAAGGAAATATCATGTAACAGTAATAAACGGACGTACAGCCTCCGTTTGGCGCGCTGGCAGTGGGTCTGGAGATACATCTTCAATTAACATGTTACATTTGTATTTGGTAATGTATTGACATGACAACAAACAAGAAACATACAAAATAAAACTGTTAAATGTGGTTATTTGTTAAATTCATTATTTGGACAGAATGAGGTAATTCCCACTTTGCAAACAAAAAGACAAAACAATGAAGAACACTTATGAAATCCAAATAGACAGACTACGAGACTTCAACCTCGTAATAGTTGGTGGAACATAATCCGGGTAAAATTCAACAACGGTACCTGTCGTCGAAAAAGACGGAAGTTAGTAGGCTCTACGAAAATGCACGGACGTGCGTATATACCGATTTATACGGATATACAACTTACCACGGATTGATGGACACCTTGTCCTGCTGTTCGACGAAATTGCAAACGAACTCATTACAATTGTACGTTATTGAAGATGGAACTTTGACGATTAACGACGCCACACTACAATTACAAACATATCCAGAAGACTGATATACCGCAGATGTTTTGGCCAATACGGGCGCTGCCGAACGGTCGGTACATTCCAGATGACGATGCCGGACGGAACAATATTATAAACTTTCAAATCCCAACAGAAGACGACGAAAATTAGTATTGATGAACTTGCACGAGAATTGGAATACATGTAGTTACCACTATTGCGTCTAAACATTACCCATGTTGTGGAAACAAACCAGGTGATAACTCATTTCATGTGGCATGTCTAAAATTCAAATCCTGTTTTATATTTATATAACTGCACTTAAATTAAATACTATTTTTCAATATACATAAGTTTAAGTACAAGTACAATTACTCGGATGAAACTAATGTAAACCGTCACCTTTTTGTTGCATGTAAAACTACCTTAATTGTATGTTCATGTTATATAGAATATTGTATTTACACGTTTCATATAATACGCCTTTTGAATAGCATGCATTTCCGTTGTCGATAATATGGACATCAAAAAATATGTAATTTTGTCAGAAATCGGAAACCAGATATGTAGCAGACTTCAGATTGTTGTTAACACAGACCGACTATATTTTCATAAGATAATAATATAGCGCCTGAACTAATATGGTGAAACAGATATCTTTCTGCCTAGCATGTTAGCCAAAGGGCCATGCAGACCGTTAGCCAAGGGGCCGTGCTTATACTTATGCAGATATATGAATTATTATCGACGCATTCTTGTCTAAAATATGGCATAATGAGGTATAAATCTTTAAATATAGATACGTCGTATACGTAAAGTTATACACATACATGTCGGATGCCAATGCTCATGCTAAGTTGGTCGGTGTTTGAGTCTGAATGCTGATTAATGCGTGTGCTGGGGTCCATATTTGAGTGTCAGTGTATATATCTGTTAAACGAATGATGATGAATGAAAGGGGTGGACCCATGTGAATGTTGATGTATGCATGTGCTGAATGTAAGGCCAGACTACAAATACTTGAAATTATTTAATGTGTGCACGGGAAAACTGTCAGTGTCTGCATAATATTGCTATACATTCCTCGATAAATATGTCCAAATTATTTCAAGACAAAATGGAGTCGACACATGCAGAAAGATATCCGTTACTGTGTAAAATGATTAAGAAAAATGTAATATGCATGAGCATCACGAAATACTTGACCTAAAATAGAGATTCATACCAAACAGTAACAGGCGTTACATCGTTATAGAATACAACACGGCCAAGTATGCTATAAAATAACACGTCAGAATGACAAA
Organism: Conchocele bisecta; assembly: GCA_029237695.1. Classification (NCBI taxonomy): domain Eukaryota; kingdom Metazoa; phylum Mollusca; class Bivalvia; order Lucinida; family Thyasiridae; genus Conchocele; species Conchocele bisecta. The sequence goes on along the minus strand of CM055275.1, from coordinate 3,462,423 downwards.
TACGTGTACAATTAACTGTAGTAATCAGTCAGGGGTGTAACTGATTTCAATTATGTTCGGGATAACGTGATAGCGATATGTTTGCAGGTCATGCATAATTATCTCCCTTTGCGAATAGCGTGTGTCAGTTATGTTGGCTGAATAGAATTTTACGCTGAACACGGGTTTTCAAGTTAGATTCTACTCATCATTCGCATTGATTCGTGCTATAGACCAGTGTGTGTATTCCATTAGTAAGTAATGTAACTATGTATTGACATTAACTGGCACGAGTGGCACGGAAATTGCCGAGTTTATGCATATTTCGCGCACTTTTTTTGTATAATAAAGGCTATATTTACAGGTGGTTTGTGAAGCTCTGAAAGTTTTCCCGAGTGATTGTATAGTTTTCTAGTACATATCAACACCTTGCAAACACGTGTAAACATGTTTCTTCGTTGCGCATCGTAGATTAGCGTTGCGCAAAGCCTTCAAAGTTTACAGGTAATTCCCGGGATAACGTGCTTCAGTTATTATTGTTGGCGCCACTTGCTGCAAGACAACTCTGTAGGGCTTGTCCCGATAAGACGGTTAGTCATTGCTTGCCTGCTCTTTGATCGCGGATTGTCAATATGGTGATTGTAAGTCTGATTATGGTCATATGGTGATAAGATACGCCCCGTAGTTTTGCCACCAGTCTACATGTCTACACTGCATTATAATATAGATATATAACTATAAGTGTGTGTAGCGTAGTCTGTTGGCGTTATACAATGACGCCGGTGTAAGCAGCATTAGCCAATCATCATGATCATGACAATGCTTTAAGATACGTGTATTCGTATTTTGCGTACTCGTATTCCAGTAATAGACATGTAATATCAAGGCATGGTTGGTGTTTCACTGATAATAAACATGGTAGGTTCTGGTCAGACTGCGCATATACGTCATGTGTATAGTCGCATGGGAAGCTTTCAAACCAGTTTCCTTCCACGCAGTGTGATCAGGATCTACACAGCCGTCTGATTTATCTAACACGCAAGAGAATCAAAATCTGCAAACTGTTCCAACTGCAGTATTGTCCATGTTCTTATCCGTATACCCCGTATGTGACCCGATCTGATAAAACCGGGCTGGCTAATTGGCTGATCGAATTGCGAACATTCAAGCAGGTGATGTGTATAGATAGACTAGCTTGGCACCCACTGGTCTCGGTCTACACATGAATAACCCCATTTTGTCGGATCGTGGTAGACACCATGCTATGGTCACGGCGATAAAGCTAGTTTGACATTTTAATCGTTCCCCAGGGTTAAACAGACTGTAGGCTGGATAGGACAACTCTCGTAGTTTACAGACTCCCTACACCAGTATAGTATCGCGTTCCATGTTCAGTAGTGATACATGTACATACACAAGTTGTAGTAGTAGTATCTTATGTGGCTCTACTGGCAATGGATCTTACAATAAACATATCTTTTCAATAAATAAGTCGTGTAAATCATGTGCATTCTACATATTTCTACGCTAGATCACTGGTCAATGACATGCATTATGTTCCACCTCGTTATAAATCGATAGTATCTGTATTCGTGCGTGTTTGTTACTTGAAGCGTTCATAACACGAGATTGACGGTATCTGATGTTTAACTCGCAGATTAATATGCTTTAACTATTCGGAAATTGAATACACAGTCGTGCATTTCGTTTCGCATAATCATAGAGACCCTGATTATGAACCTACGTTTACCACGTCTTCACACGCACAATTTCATTGTTAGTGATAATTCAACTCGGTGTTTTTCCGACTTCGTTACGCGCAATACAATACGATTACATTTGAGATACATACCACATGAATTCACCAGGGTCATGTGGCATGTATCTCAAATGCAAATTGCAAATGAATGGCGTAGATCCCGTTGAGCCGGCTCATCGGCCGGCTCATCGGTATCTACAGTTTGGATAAAGATACGTCTGCCATCCGCAATCCAAAATAAAACAATCAGCATTATGATTCGTCTAGATCGAGCTGTCGTTTCGCAATGTTTCCGTCTTGCGAAAACTTGCGAATCGTCTCAGATATGAGAATCGTCTCGGGTTTTCGCCATCTCGCCTTCCGCTTTTGGAAATATAGTTTGCTGTAACCCGAATTATAAACCGCAGGTAGCGCAGGGCGACTTACGTTTTGCTCATGCGTGTTGATGCAGATCGCGAAGCAAAAACGCGCTATCTTCCGCCTGTGGGCGAGGTTGCGAAAATGCAAGATTGAATATGATAGAATCGCGCGTTTTCGTCTCGCAATCTCGCGATCATACTTCGCAATCTGGCGATCAACCTACATGTATGCTCGATATCGCGAGATCACGAGATTGTAAAATGTCCCGAACAGGACACGTAAAAATAGTCTTAGGAGACGATTCTCATGTGCTCCTGAAACATGCTTTTATTAAGAAGTAGAACAAATGTGGACAAACACCAATAATTCTTGACAAAAAACAATGATAATCGTCGTCTTAGGAGAATATTATTATGTGCTACCAATACATGTTTATTATGTGGGTGAGGGAACATATTTCGATATATCTTATTGGTTACTGCATCGCATCACCGGTGTTTGCCTTACCTTTTTTGGGGGATTCTGCACCTCCTACTTTTAAATTTCGATGTCATAAAGTTATGGAATAATTATGTGCGAAAGATAATTCCAGAGCCAAATCTTACTAAATAAAGTTCTATTTTATTCCATGCGTAATAGTGTCACGAAATGGATACATATGTGTTGAGTAATTGATCGTAAATATGTGTCTCTGTTGACATCGCGTCGGCGTGTATCAAAGGTCAGATCGGCACGACCTTGTAACCTTTGATGTGTCGCCCTCCAAACGTCACACTCAGCAATGATTACAACCGCACGTGCATATTATGTACGACGTGATCGGGTCAGTAATAAAAAACCGCGAGATTCAGAAAAAGGACACATAACAATCTTCTTATGAGACGATTATCATATGCTGCCATAACATGGTTATTAGACAAAGATAATATTTTGATAAAACATGAGAGGCGCGGGGGTGGGGTGGGAGGGGCGTAGCCCTAATCGTGCCGGCTCCTTCGGGCCGACAATTATGTCCGGACCTATTGGCATTCTGAAATTTGAGAATCCCTGCTATTGATACACGTATAAACTTCTGAGAGCAATGCACCCTGCCCCCCCCCCCCCCCACCCCGCACGGTGGCAGAATGGAGAAACTCCTGCAAACTGCTTAACCGGACACACGGATGGAGACACACAGTCCAAACAGTATAATACCTCCCGGGTCTAACATGTATAACGAGACAGGGGAGGGCGGGGGCGTAAAACAAACGATTCTGTATTCGTTTTTGTATTCAAATATAGCAATTACTGTCACAAATCCAGTATTTGCACTAAGGGGCGCACTTATATTGCACTTATATTGCGCCTGAAAAAGAAATACTCCAATACTCACAAATCTAAGAGTTCTTCGAATTTTTCCCGCCGCCCCATTGTGTCAGTAATCTGGTAATAAAACCTACATCATTTTATATTTTTTTTTGTCCCGCCCCTTTAGCACTGGTCTGCAGGTCACAGGTTCTTGAATAACGGTTCATATATCGGTGTGTTATGTGTTATTTCGGTATCTCTGGTGGTTTGTGGGCATTGTTACCTATATACATGTACACTGTACGTTACCTCCCGCGAAGAGAGTTGCACGTATAACTGAAGTATTATCCACGAAAATACACCGAAATACCCATATGACATCAGCATAATGACCATCTGTCCAAACACCTTCACTGACGAAGCTCCGCCTTCTATCCGTCCGCAGTATTTGACATCAAAATACACCAAACGACTTACCCCACGCTAATTATAAATACACACTCGTGTGAAATCCGGTCAGAGAGTAGCAATCCGCGGATAATCCAGGCCACCGTGTCGTAAAAACGATACACAACAATCGGGTCAGCCAGTAGCACTCGATATCGCAAAATTGTACTAGTTTTCATGCACCCAACCACCAAGTCATATTGATTGTATTGTAGATAGCTTGGAAATGATGTACTAAACTAAGAAAAAATAAGTTATATTTTGAAAATCGATCACACATTCTATTTTATTTTTCAAATATGTTTTATCCCCATGTTAAATTCCCATATAATTTTATTTTCACAATAAAATCATTATTTCATTGATATACTTACTATATTTCATGATATACTATCTCGGTATCATCAACAGACCTTGCTATACGTCAACGGCGTTGTTTTATTGTGACAATGTTAAAAAATATTGTTTGATTTTAAAGGTACATGCCCACTCAGTAGGCACAAAATGCTCTTTATATCAGACATCATATGAGACATTTTCTGGCAAAATAAACATTCATTCAACATTACCCCACGTATGGATTGACATTATTATACATTTTATATCAGCCGAAAATGTCCACACTGATATCAGAGGCGATAACCGTGTTTCCTTAAAATGTTAACGGACACTACTATTTATTCTCTGTATTTATTTTTTGATATGCAATATACTTTATAATCTGTCGCAAATATAATTATTTTCGGGTAACAAATTTAATTAGTATAAATAATTAAAAAATATCATGCCTCATTTGCATATGAAAATAACCTGATACCACCGCGCGTCACTATCAGTAAAATAAATATTACTTTATGATTATATCTGTATATAGGGCACTCATTTTCTTTTTTTATAGAACTTGGTCGGTTAATAGTTAAATACTTAACTTTTAATTCCTATAAAAAGGAACTGTTTATGCCTAACTGAATGGGCATGTACCTTTAATTTACATGCCAAGTACTGGTATTTATTCAATTACCCGCCAATTACCAATGTCCTTCTGTATTTATGTCCAGCTAGAGTAATGAGTATTTTACTGTGCAAACTGATCAGGGCTTACTAGTCGCTGCATCACGTGTATGACCTCGTGTGACCTAGAAGAGCGTGTAATCCAACCTCGGACATATGTGTATTGCATGGAATATCATGCCGCTCTAATGATCATGATGATTGTGATGCTTGTATTTTAACACTGTCACACCTAAGTAACTTGAATCGACTCAGAATTTGTGAATAAAGATCAAACTATCCACAGTGCAGATACTGATGACACGATACATATGGTGGTATATATTAGATATCGAGATATCTAGATGTTAATATAATTTATCCGTCGCAAGTATGTCGACTTAAATATCACAACATGTCAAAAAAATGTGAAACTATGTCGACATGTTGAGACTCATTACGTTTTAATATTTGAGATCATTCGTTTCGCTTTGTCAGTTACCCTACGCCATCGGCCGTATTGTAAACTGTGTAGGCCATGTTCATAAATACTGCTCTTGTTTAGGGTAATGTTACCCGACATGCAAAGTCATCGAGCCAGTGCCGTCGTTAAATCAAAGTATTTACATTTAGGGGAATATTGTGGAGGGGAAATAATACACAATAGTCCTCTCAACAAAGGGCGATATTTAATTTATTATACCGAATAATATTAATTATGAACATAATTAACGTCGGTATTTCAGAATCCCCTCTAATATTGTCCGCTGCGTTGTGAATTGCCCGCTGCGTTGTGAAGCGGACGACTCTGTAGACTATTTGTTATCACGTGATATGAAATTGACCAATGCAACGCCTAGGAATTGCAATCAGGTATAATAATATACTATATAAATGCCACAATCTACCAGATTAAAGGTACATGCCCACTCAGTAGGCACACAATGTTCTTTATATCAGAGACCTCATCTGAGACAAAATAAACATACATTCACCATTACCATGATTACCCCACGTATTGATTGGCATTAGCATGCATTTTATATCACACGTAACTTTCCACACTGATATAAGTTATTTTTTGATGTGAAATTATCATACTTTATAATCTCTCGAAAATATTATTTTTTCAAGCAACGCGTTTAATTAGTATAAATAATTAAAAAATACCATGCCTCATTTGCATGTGAAAATGGCCTGATACAACAACGTGCGTCACTATCAGTAAACGAAATATTCTAAATAATTATATCAGTATAGCGGGATACGGACAAAGTCCTCCCCGGACATAATTCCCCCCCACCATGATTTTTGACACAGGAGGACAAACTCCCCCCCCCCCGCCCACCCCGTCTAAAATGCAGGTAGGACAAAATCCCCCCCCCCCCGTCCAAAATCACAGGTAGGAACATAATCCCCCCCCCCCCCCCATCAAAATTAAAACAAGAAACGAGGCAAAGCCACGAAGGCCTGGTTTTTTCCAAGCATAGACACTTGGATAACATAATTATACCCACTTTTTGTAGACTAGATGGCCGTGGCCTGCATGTCGCGCCTTGGGGCGAGGCATGGACACTAAAAAAATATATATAGTAGATGGAAAAACTTTAACCAAAAAACTTTAACCGGACACACGGACGAACGTATGCCAAAATGCCGACGATATCGCGCTTTCCGCAAGCAGGTGTGACAATGATGATAAATACAGAGAATGAAGCAGTTGCAGAGATATAGTACACGAAAAAACTTTAACAAAAAAATTCAAAGTAATTTGACCTTGACATTGGGCACAGGATCGCGCTTTCCGCAAGCAGGTGCGACAATGATGATAAATACCCATGTGAAGTATCAAGGTATTGGGTGAAGCAGTTGCAGAGATATAGTACACGAAAAAACTTTAACAAAAAAATTCAAAGTAATTTGACCTTGACATTGGGCACAGGATCGCGCTTTCCGCAAGCAGGTGCGACAATGATGATAAACACCCATGTGAAGTATCCAGGTATTGGGTGAAGCAGTTGCAGATATATAGTACACGAAAGAACTTTAACAAAAAAATTCAAAGTAATTTGACCTTGACATTGGGCACAGGGGCCGCACTGTTGGGGGTTAGAATGAAAATATTGATGATGATAAACACCCATGTGAAGTTTCAAGGTAATGGGCGAAGCAGTTGCAGAGATATAGTATAACTAAAAAGTTTTAACCAAAAAACTTTAACCAGACGTACGTTAAAAAGTTAACGTTGAAAATGGCTAAGTCAATTACGAAGAAATAATAGGTGACGGTAAAAAGATGGTCACATGTTGGATAGTTGTATGTGGTAGGCACCCCTTGGTTATGAAGCTGTGAAAGTTTGGTGGTCCTAGGTGGTACAGTACCAATGAAATGGACTTAAACACGAAAACTTAACATTGTAAACGCGAAAACTTAACATTGAAAATGGCTAAGTCGAGTGCGCGGAAAAAATGGGTGAAGTTAAAAAAAAAAGGTAACATGTTGGATAGTGATATGTGGTGGGTACCTCTTGATTATGAAGCTGCGAAAGTTTGGTGGTCCTAGGTGGTACAGTACCAAAGAAATGGACTTAAACACGAAAACTTAACATTGTAAACGCGAAAATTTAACATTGAAAATGGCTAAGTCGACTACGCGGAAAAAATGGGTCAAGTTAAAAAAAAAGTAACATGTTGGATATTGATATGTGGTGGGCACCCCTTGATTATGAAGCTGTGAAAGTTTGGTGGTCCTAGGTGGTACAGTAACAAAGAAATGGACTCAAACACGAAAACTTAACATTGATTGTTGACGCCGCCCGCCGCCAGCCCGCCCGCCCGCCCGGCTTTCGCCAATCCAATAGCCTGGATTTTTTTCTCAAAAAACCTGGCTAAAAACAATATGGTTTGGGACCGACATCAGTATACAAATGTACAAACAATACATACAAATTCTTGTTTGACGTTTATTGTGCAACTGAAACTACTTCATTATTGATGTTTGATGTTTATTGTGCAAACAAAAGTATTGAATATGATTTAACTTGATTCTGGACGGGGGGATTTTGTCCTACCTTGAATTTTGATTGGGGGGGGGAGGGGGGATTATGATTATGTATTACCTGTGATTTTAGACGGGGGGATTTTGTCCTCCAGTGTCACAAATCATGGGGGGGGGGTATGTCCGGGGGGATTTTTTCCTACACTCCTGTATAGCGGGCACTCGTAAATTGTAGAACTGGTGGAATAGTGTGGCATTTGTCTAGAAGTATGATGTATTGAAATATTAAAGTAATCAATCAAGGGATATAGAAGATATGACAGAAATGAGAAGCTTCGGCGAACGTCTTAATGCGGGTAAAAGTTCAAAGTTGTCATAGTCAAAAGGTCAAGGTCATATTAAGGGCAGCATGGATGTGTGGCATTTGTCCACACGTATACTGTGTTGACATATTTAAGTAATCCTTCAAGGGATATAAAAGTTATAACATAATTTCGAAACTCCGGCGAACTTCTTAATGTGCCGGACACACGGACACACAGTCTAAACACTATATGCCTCCGGCTCTACCGAGACAGGGGGGCAAAAAACGTCCACCTACGAACACGTCGATTCCCCTCCGTGTAACAAATACTCCCAGTTTCGCGTAATAACCAGTGTGTACTGATCTCAAGGGAAGGGTTGCCAAACATGCCATCAGTTCAGTATATCATCATGATCACGGTCCCGTGAATTTCCAGGGGAGATGTCAGAGAGAGAGAGAGAGAGAGAGAGAGAGAGAGAGAGAGTGGTAACTCGTGATACCTGACCAAGGTGTGACCAGGCTTGATCCTGTTCAGACTACACCACGCATGCGGCTTTTGATATGGGGGTACACTGTTCATAATGTTGCTCCTGATCAGTACGAGCGTGTTCATTTACGGATCTGGAGCTTCACTGGCCTTACGTACAGACATCATCCCTTTTTTTTCTGCCGAGTCGTAATAATTATTAATCTGGTAAATAATCCCTCATCGTCGATATAGTCAATAACCTGTCTCACGTACACGTGAGTTACTGTGCCTTTGCAGACCTTTACCGCCGGTCAGTCTCGATATTATAATCCACTCCCGTACATCAGTATGTGACCTGAGAGAATGAACGATTATTATTATGATGACAATTAACCATTCCACCCTACATAACTTACATGGATTCGTCCATGATGAATTTTAGATGATTCCATATATTGAATAGGTTGTGGTTGGGCTCCAACAGCATACAAAAAATTATGTTGTAATATAGGGATACCTATTTTTGTTCGTCCATTCTTTAGATATGATATTTTCGGGCAAAATAAACATTCATTTACCATTAACGGACGTGTTAATTGACATTATCATACTGTTGATACGCAATTTGAATTGCCACTTTGATATCATGAGCAATAACCGTGATTCCTTAAAATGTTAACGAAAACACATATTTATTCTCTCTATTTATCTGTTGTGTACAATGGTGGTTTCGACATACGTTAAACGGATGATTCAAATATATTTATCTTATATTTAATGATGATTCAAAGAAGTGGCGGAGTTTTATATAGAAAACAAAGCTTAGTCAGATGATTATGTCCGGTCCCTAAATTATGTTCGCTCATTTATAAATGCACGCACGCATGGTACGGCTGTGCTCAAATACACACATTACATAGTGGATATCCATCGATATTTTTTGCATACGTACCGACAATAGCGCATGCCAGAGACGTTATTTATTTGATGTCGATAGCAATATCAGTGAAATACGGCGATATGATAAATAGAGAATAGTAAGTTAGTGCCGTGAATGGGAAAATATCTGGCAAGTCTTAGGAAACGGGATGGGCAAGGCACTGCCGAGCACATCCCGTTTCCGTGCCGCGTCAGATATTTTTCCCATTCACGGCACTAACCTACTATTCTATTTATCCCGTCAACATCTACAAATGGCTTTAAAATGCAAAAGCAAAAAAAGTAACCACAATCACCGCATATATTCATACGCGGTGATTAGGTCGTATTGACAGGATATCTAAAATGTTTCACGGCACCGTGTTTCACGGCACATACGCACTGTGTTGACGGGATAAACATGATAAATACGACAACTTCCATATCGCTGATATGTACCTGTCATACTTTTCGTTGTAAATAATTGTATTGTAACATGATTGCGGACTATTTATTTTTGTCGAGTTATATAACGGAAAACTCGCGCGTTTGTTTGTGTGTGCATCTGTCCATCAGAAAATTGGGTTTGTTTTGTTTACCCGTTTGGCGGGTTAATCGATGGCTGTGGCCACCAAATTTGAGTTTATTTCGCACGTGTGTAATTTTAATAAACTCGCGGGTTTGTATGTTTAAGTAGCTACGCTGGATGCACACTTTAACCGTCGTAGATTCAGAAGACAATAACAATTTATGTTCAGGAGTCACAGAGCATGCTGAGAAGGTGAATCAGCTTGTTGGTGTTCATTAATGTTAGGTGCACCAAATGTCTTCGCAACCTCTACCTTCTACTCGGCTCTTACGAGCAACAGGGAATACCATTCACATCGATGAATAATTACAAACATAATGAATATTGAACACTAAAATTTACCAACCTCACATACACGACACTTTTATTGACCAACCATAAAAAAAATCAAACACATTTGCATTCTTCAATATATTGCGCAGACCGTCAATATCGCCCACAAACGGTCAATTTTATTGAGGGGAAAATTATGGAATATTACATGCTACCCAGTGGTTTACTGTGATTCTAGAGGGATTTATTTCCTTGAAGGATGTTCGCGAGAATTAATTGACGTCATGTTTTGACGTCATTTCCGGCGAAGAAACAATCATACGCTAACGTCAAAATTGTCAATTGTGACAACGTTATAAGCTGGTATAAGAGCAAATTTCACATTTTTTCGAGGAGCATGTAATATACAATTTATTCCGCTACCATTTTGAAATACCGGATTTATTTCCCCTGGCCTGCTCCGCACTCGTTTCTTTTAGTTAGCAGAAAGCCATCTATAATTTAAAAACTTATGCACCCGGTGCGATTAGAAACCGCGACCACGACGACGGCAACGTCGTGTAACGCAAATTTCGTCGGCATTACCACTGCGCCACGATGTTTCGGGAATGTTCGGCTAACGCGAGGTTGATATTGTAATTTATCTCAACACAGTGCCTATGTTTCGTGAAACACGGTGAAACACGGTGCCGTGAGACATATTTGATATCTGGATGTCAAATCAATTTCCATTAAGACCCTCAATATCTAATCGTTTGCTCTGTACCCCATTATGTGCGTCATTCAGACATGACTAACGTCATAATTATAAGTATATCAATAAGTCTACGCCATTTAAAATAGAAAATGGCTGCTCCCAGTGATTCCAGTCAGGTATAAACGAATACAATTGTTGTTTGTCGTGTTGATTATTATTCGCAATCGCAGATCGCTATCCTTGCAGAACTTGCTCCGAATGAAAATGGATGGGTCCGGTGAAGTTTGAGAGTATATTTCGTTGAAAAGAAGCTGTAATTTCACATTGTCGGTGACAAAATATAAACCATTCTTTATCGAACTATGTTCTGAGCGCCAAAGTGTGTTTGATGCAATTCGGTTCTAATTTATCTGCTATTGAAGGCTAAATGAATTAAGTTGATTTAAATGCTGTTTTACAATTTTGACGGGATAATTAGAATATGGTCGAGACGCTAGTTTTTGGGTTAGTCGGCGATTTCGGGGTATTCACATATTTTGTAATTTATAGACATGTGTGCAGCCGCTATGTGCGTTACGTCAGGTGATTAAAATAGCATGTCTTTATTACGTACATTAAGTCCTTTAACAATGTCTAAGTCCGCCATTAATCTGCTCTTTAACATTGTTAAAATCATAAACATGATAAACAATAGAAAGGTTTCGAGTTTTCCTTCACTGTGTCTCATTCATCTGCGAGATGATCAACAGCCAATGAAAACTCGGGACGAATTCGCAGATTTATTACACTTTCGGAACATACCTCGAAAACTCCAACCATAAATAGAGGATCTCAAACGAGTTTCCATTTGATATGAGATTTATGAAACGAGTCACGCACCGAGCATTTATGCACCGAGCCTCTGGTGAAACCAACACTACTATCCTACTCTCTGTACCTGGGAGAGAATGAGCCGAACAATCAACGGCTGAATCTAATCCGCAGTAACTGTTGCTCCCTCAATACACGACCTCAATACACGACCTCAATACACAACATCTGTGTGTCAGGTGTGGTGTGTGTCCGACCACAGGTGAAGTGACGGACCATGGTTTATAAATACATTAAATATACAAAACGAGGATGACCGCGGCCCGCATGTCGAGCCCGCCGAGGCATTTTATGGTCTCAGAGTGTATTTATTTGAAGTTTGATGCCCACTAAACATACAAAGTTTCAAGCAAATCTGACCTACGGTTACAGAGATAGTAGATATGTGAAAACTTTAACGCAAATTTTGACAGAAACTTTAACGCAAACATTCGACCTTGACCATGAACTTTTGGCTACTACAAACATTAAATCTAAAACAAGATTTATATGCAAGAACATTTTCATCAAAAATGTTACCCTCCCCTTTTCTTTTATTTCAAGAAATTCCATGAAACATTGATTTGATAGGTACATTTTTCTATGGGATATTACAATGGGGGCTAAAATAGATTTTTTTTTAAATATTTTTGGAATTTGTTGACCGATATTCCCCAGATATATAGTAGGCAGGTTTTAGATTAAATTGTTCGTTTATTTCACTTGCCCCCCACATCCTCGACACCAACTTTCCTCCCCTCACCCCCCCCCCCCCCCCCCCCCCCCCCCCCGCCACCGTCTTATTAAATTCCATAGGAACATTGTATTCGCAATAAAATCCGTACATACAGTACATATATAGAGAATAGTAGGATAGTGCCGTGAATGGGAAAAATATCCGGCAAGGCTCATGAATTTCTTTATTTCTCATCAGAAGTATATGTTGTGACCACTCATTTGAACCGTCTCGCCGAGACGGTTCAAATGAGTGGTCACAACATATACTTTGGTTCAGAAATAAGGAAAATAGATAGAGAATAGTAGGTTAGTGCTGTGAATGGGAAAACATATCTGGCAAGGCTCAGGAAACGGGATGGGCGAGGCTCTGCCGAGCACATCCCGTTTCCGTGCCGCGCCAGATATTTTTTACCATTCACGGCACTAACCTACTATTCTATTTATCCCGTCAACACCTACAAATGGCCTGTACAATGCAAAAATAGTATTGACTGGATATCAAAAATGTTTCACGGCACCGTGTTTCACGGCACATACGCACTGTGTTGACGGGATAAATATATATATTCGAATTTCATGAAATAAGAAAATGGAAGGGTGACCTTTTTGTTATATATTTTTTAGATTTATTGCATTTAATAACCAAATGTTCGTCTGCAGAAACATGTTGAACAGACACAGTAATCCGCTTCATCACGTTTTGCGCATATCTGAGACGTAATGACTTGAAGGACCCCACATACAGATAATACACATCGATATCCATGATATATAATCATGGTGTGTTAGCACCACTCATTTGAAATATTCCACTGAGATGGTTCAAATGAATGGTACCACCATACATTATACTTCTATTTTGAAATAAACAGGATATAACAATATTTTTCATGAAAATGTATCCTAAATAAACTGCAATTGAATATACAGTAGAACCTCTCCAAACCGGACACCCTAACAAAATTGTATTCTTAATTATGGTGGCTTCAGTTTAAAGTTATCTATTATAATAATCTGTGTTCTTGTTCTCAAATCACACCTCATTTCTTGGAGTGCTTATTTGTTTTACACCATTTTCTCGCAATACATACATGTACAACTGTGAAACCACATGGGTTGTTGCTAGATGTCAGATAGCTATAGCTGCTCAACTGACCAAGGGTCATATCATATGATCTAAAAGCCACTTTGTAATCAGATTATATACATCATGATTTGATTGGGATAATTAAACAGTTATAAAACTGCCAGTGCAATCTTTCAGATCTCCGGAGAGAATCACGTTAGCCCTTTATTAACGTTATTAAAGGCACTGGCTCTCAGATGTGCATAGACAGGGATACAACAGAATAGGAAAATAGTTTAATTGTAATGTCTGTCTGTTTATGTTTTGACAGTTTTGTAAGAGTTTCTCAAATCACCTATTATTTCTGTTTGCCTACAGCTAATATCTTCATATTGCACACATGCATTACTTAGTAACGAAACACCATTCCGCATGGCCAAATCACATTTGTTTTAATTCGGACACTTGATATATATGCTTAACAGGTGCCATAATATATGTTTTGTTTATTCACATAAAGATTAACGCTTTAAGCCATATGGCCCCTGAAGCAATACACATGTAACAACATACAATTATGGATGACAAAGACAACAGCCGGTGCATAAACCGTAACTTTAAGAATGCAGCTACTATGTATTGTTTTTGATGCAGCTATGCCACCGTCGACCATTGGCCATATCACATGGAGAATATCCTGCGGTGGAATAGCATGCCCAATAAGCACATACAAAATGTTTTGGTTAATCTATAAACATACATTAAGTTATGGCGTTGCAGCATTAGTCTATAGGGTAGTGCATTACACATGTACTACAAAACTGAACACGTAAGATATCATGCAATAATGTCAAGTTAATATTTGCAAATATATATGCATGCTGTATTTCTTTATGTATGTATTGGGAGAAGGTGACCTCATTGATGTATATATAAATGTTCATTTCTGATTTGAAACGCTTGGTATATGTATTGGCCCAACTTTCTTACAGTTTGTGAATGTTCCGATTTAATCAACTCTATGAATTTAACCATAATTGGCCTGTTCCAATAATACCGGTTTATATATGTTTTCCTGAGATCCATATACATTGTGCATTCTAAAATAAAATGGTATTCGTCTTCCAAATGTCCACACAATGTACATTTCCGGTTTTCAATTGGAATTCTGTTCCATCTGCCTGATTCTACTTCTATGCGATGGGACGAAACTTTTAGTCTAGCAAATGCGTACCTAAATTTCGTGAGTGTGATGTCCTTTAAGTAATATTGCATTTTGAAGTCGCATACATTTCTATAAAATAATGCTCTGCTAGATCCGTTAATTCTGGCTTGCCAATCCTGCATAAAGTTATCGGTCAATATATAAGACCAACTAATACATGCATGTATGATGTACATGAATCTTGATATGATATCATATGAGTAAACAACACATTCATTGCTAAAAGAAAAAGTATAGATTTATTTCACTTTTTTATACAAATGAACATCCATATTGTCACATACTACATTCCTAAATTAGATTTACAATCGTGTCATACATGTATTTAGAGGTCCGACAACAAATATATACATGTATTATGACAATAATGTTCATTCATTTTTAGATAGTCTTATGACCACTACATGTACAAGAGTATGATTTAATTATAGGCACTCACTGATTTACCCGTTATTTAACCGTTATTACCAGCTGGGACATTTTATACATATACATTTCAAACTGACAGTTTACTTTTCTTCTGAAGTTTGTTTATTATGTTATCACATTAATATTGCATGCTATGCAGATTTAATTAATGCTTATTTCTGTATTATTTCATCTATAAACTATAACATTATCTAGCGGCGCTTTCAAATCGCTGTTCAGTTTATTTCAACACCATGGCATCTAAAATAATAGAAACGTTTAATATGACTGATCACTAGCAGCAGACGCCGTTCAGCGGAAGTTGCTGGTTATATACTATAATTTCTACTACACTATTGCACAAAACATTTTAACATTTAAATTCCGCCGCTGCCTCTTTACTATGGATACGGTCATGAATACACGTATATAATGTGCACCGAGGTCAATGTCACTGGGGACTTGTGTTCTAATATCAAGCTGAATATATTACAGTTTTATGTACATATTCAGCTCTCATTTGGGGTTTTCTCCATACCCTACAGGTTAAAAAGGGCTTCGAACCCGTTGCTTGGCTTATTATCACGACTATACACTACTGTGCTCTTGTACACCGTATGCGGCTAAATATTTCTGATGATAAACATTTTTGTTTATAAACGATAAATGATGACTGATCATCTTTTTGTTTTAATCTGTACAAGTGTAGTATTAGAATGGGTAAACTTTGGAACATTCAGCCTTCCGCCTTCAATACAGCGGTAAACCCTATCAATTGCCGTAGTTAATACCTCTTCCGGAATAGATTATCCGTGTATCAAGGTGGCAATCCTCACACATTTTAGGCAATTTATGGAGTTTTCGGGCCCGCGACACCAGCCGAAACAAATTTAGGAATATTTTCTCTTCAAATAATCACATAATCTGTTTGATGCATGCACTGACTACCTGATAGGTAAAAGAGCTATATTAACAACAAACGCAAACTCAGACATAATGCACAGGCTGTCAGCACTCTGCTATGTTTACACAAAATGTGCCCAAATCTGCATTTATTTGGCCGCGGCCACACATTTCACAAAATGGATTTCAAATATCCCATGCAGACACTGCACTAATACTTGCTAATTGTACCAACTCTGCAATCACACCTTGTCCCACTGATCATAGTCTGTACTGGTACCGACCGTTTTGTTTTCAAGCAGCAGACCTGCCTTTCTGACAGAAAAAATGGCTGCCAATATTTCGGACGAAAATTCCGAGCAGCAATTTCGCACTCTTCTGCAACTCAAATCATGCCAGCATGACACAGATGCAAGCAAAATCACATATTTTTGCAAAAAAAGTGTTTTATGCAGTGGAAAACATCATATGATGTTGGCTAATTAATTGTAGAACATTTTCATAAGCCACAGACATGTGTTTTTTATGTATTTACTAGAAGGCCCATAGGAAAAAATCGAAACTAACCAACTCGCCCGAGGACTGCCACCCAAGTATCCGATTGTGAAATTAGCACCGTGCCACTTGCCGCTGCTTGCAAACTGACCATACGGTTTCCAGCTGTGCTCAGTAATAATTTGTTTCAAATGGACAAACGGCTAACGTTTCACTTGCATCTGCAATAATACACTACGTGCCCAAAATTCGTGTAATGCACCAATACCTGCTGTACAGGGGAACCTCCATAAACCGGATACATATGCAGTGATTTGTTTACCAGCGCATCGTGCGGCAAGTACACACAATAGTTGACACACCAACATTCGGAAATATTATATTATTTCCATAGAACGACATACCATTTTATCAGAAGGGACCTCAACCTTTAAAAGTGTCAGATTATAGACTACCTATGTATTGAATTACCAGTATGTTCGGCTTAGATAGACTTAATTATAAGATACGCAGCCTGACCAGGGTCTACACTGGTCACAAAAGTACGTTGTAAATATAAAATCGATAACAGTAACATGATGGCAGTAAACATTTTATTAAAACGAGTGTAGAAATCAAAAAGTTACAAAACATATGTCGCTTCTGCGAACAAACAACAAACCTATAATAACAAAAAAGACGTAGTACGCAATAATAGTTTGGCACTGTATGGTCTCAGATTTCACAGAAAGCAACTCTAGTTATTTTTAAATATCATAAACACGTTTTTCAATCGATGGTTACTAATTTACTTTAGTTAATGTAATTACTCTAGCGTCTATAATCATGATAATGGAAACTTCTTTCTAAATGGTGTATAATAAATATGACCATTTCACAACAAAATATAGACATTTTAGAATTTTCCTTACTGATAGGCCTACACGTACACCACCGCCTGCGCTAATCTGGCCAATATTTGTAAATTCTTCTTATTTCAAAATACCTGATAGTGTACTTGAAATCAAATAGCTTGATGGGTGTAAAGGCCGAGGCTGAAAATACTCAATAAATGCAGGGTGGTTCAAAATATGTCCCCACATAAAATAGAGATAACTAGTGTTCTAAGCAAGATAATCATTCAAACTAAAGTTTATTACAAAGTAATATATTGTAGAATTTTACTCATTATATATTCTTACTAATTACGTCACTACTTGCATGGTATGACGTCACAATATTAAATGTATGATATTACAGATATTTCAAAGAATTCATGGAAATTGGTCGGAAACGGTTACGAATGTTGAAACGCGATCGATAGCATCGGAAAATGATAATGCAATGTTACGGCTGACTGTTTAAACCATTAACCTTATACAAAGGTAATATTATGGCCTTGGTCGTTCGCACTTGGGAAGACGTAAATCACATACAACTAGAAAAAGTCGATGGCGCGCCATCGCAATATACCCACTTTCCCCAAATGCTAAGTCCGAAAGGGGGAGGTAGTCCATGATGGAGGGTCGGATAAAAAATCCGAATTCACTTTGCGCATCAGCACATCAAAACGAAGCTACGAACCAAATATGAGACGCGTAGGTATTAAGGTGAAAAAGTTTTTCGAGTTACAAGGAAAAAATGGGAAATTCTGAGTCCGAAAGGGGGAGATAATCCATGATGGAGGGTCGGATCAAAAATCCGAATTCACTTTGCCCATCTGCACATGATAACGAAGCTACATACCAAATATCAGGCGCGTAGGTATGAAGGTGAAACAGTTTTTCGAGTTACAAGAAACGTGACGGACGTACGGACGTACGGACATACGGACGGATGGACACCCGTGACGAAAACAATATACCCATTTTTTTCCCCAAAAAAATGGGTATAATAATCTCATTAAATTCAGCTCAGGTCAGTTATACAAACAACCATGCTCCCCAGACAATATTAGGACACACAGTTGGATAAATATCCAGGTTGCTGGCAGTCCTGCCACACACCAGAGATAACAGCAGTATCATGGCACATGTAGCCGGGTTACACATCACAATAGCTCCCGACTCCTCTGTGCTCACTGCTTGTAATTTTCCGGAGTATTGCCTTCATATGACTATCAGTGGCGAAAATGGGATTCAAAAGCCGTCCGTCCGTCTGTCCATCTTTAACCAGGTATATTTGTGCGAACAAGAGATAATTGTGCAACATTTTTTTCTTGTGCAGACTATTTACAGGTGCACAAGTAAGTGTGTTTGCAAGTATACCGCAGTGTGTACGTCCGTCCGTCCGTCCGTCCGTCCGCCTGTCCGTCCGTCACGTTTTCCATTCGCCTATAACTTATGTACTGTATGACCTAGTGGCTTGATACTTCGTGTATATGTTCATTATCATCCATACTTTCATTCCCTGTCCTTTCCATGCCCAAGTTCAAGGTCAAATAACTTATAAATGTACGTCCAGTCGATGCGTGCGCGTTTCTCCATTCTCCTATAACTTGTTTGATCTAATACCAATTGGATTGAAACTTCATGTGCATGTTTGTTATCATCCATATTTCCATTCGCCACCACACTCATGCTCTCCCCATGCCCAATGTCAAGGTTAAATAAAATATAAATTCACGTCCTGTAGATGTTCTATTCTCAAGTAACGTGTTTACTGTCATCCATATTTCCATTCTCCACCACACCCTTGCACTCCACGTGTTCAAGGTCAATGTCAAATAAAATAGATAGTTGCGCCCAGTAGATGGGTGCATGTTTCTCCATTCTCTTATAACTTCTTTATTGTACAACTATTTGGCTTCAAACTTCATGTGTACGTTTATTATCATCCATATTTTCATTTCACAACCCAGCATGCTCCCTCCCCCTGTGCATCGGTCAATGTCATATAACTCTGAAATTCCAACTTCAGTACATTCATTCTGCTACAAGCTCTTTACTATATGAGCGATTCACTTGAAACTTCATATGCATCTTTGTCCTTATTAATATTATCTTTCAATATATGCATGCGCATTCCCCAATTCTCCTATAACTCCTATATCTTACCGTAGTAATGTGCGTGTTTCTGATCCAGCCACCACGGCGATGGGATACGTGCCGTTGGTGTCATTCTTGTCATTAGATTTGTATTATGAACTAATGGCAAATAAATACTATTTGTAAGACCCATTTTTGTCAAACAGTCGTCCACTTGCATGTACATGTATATGTACAAAGTACATGTATTCGTATGCGATATGTATTTGTGCATTGGATCCGAACTGTAATCGAAAATATTGCAATGGCATTCGCGTGACAATTACCTACTTTTCGCAAACTATGGGTCAATTCCAATGGTTTGAGATCTAACAGTATAGCCACTATGCAGCACAATATCCTGAGTCAGTGATCAGAAACGAATGACCTTCCATTAGCACGACCTTGCTCTTTTTGGCTGTCGCAAGATCGCTGAAACACTTGGCCATCTATTTACATTGAAACGTCCGTAAGAATGCATCCATTTATCCCTTTCAACACCACAGGCCTGAATAGTGGTATTGGCAAAACGTGTAGATCCAGATGAGCCGTCTCATCAGGGTCTGCACTTTTTGCAAGTAATTTTCATATTTTTGACAACAAAAACACCCCATTTTCATAAATGGACAATAATTCTGAAACTCATTTTGTAACAATTGGATTAGTTGCAAAATTAACATATCAAAAAACATTCCAGTTACTTAGGGGTGAAATACAAACATAATCTCCATAGTTGGGCCTGGTAATTTCATGGTGCGTGCACTATATAATAAGTATGTAGTTATATAAACTTAACAGCATTAACCCTTTACATTGCTGAATTAATTTTTGCTGTCTACTGTTTATTTTCTAATTTTCATATGTCTCCTCAAAAACATTCTTTGGCAGTACTTGGGAATCATTTTCAATGTAAACTAGATTTGGCAGTAAGCGATGCTTACGGAATACCCCCGCATGGGCCCAGGTGCCCCTAAATGTGATTTGTAGTATGTGGGTTTGTGACCTTGACCCTGGGCTTAGCGGGGGCGACACGGTCATGGATTTGTCATAGCATGATTTCTCCGCTGTTAAGTTTTAGAGGAATGCATGTGTGAAATATTAAGAATTTTCGATGAAGGAAATAAAGGTTATAACAGATTTCACCGATGTTAAGTTTTTGTGAAGAGACTAAGTATGTGACCTTGACCTTATGATCAGCAGGAGTTGGACGGTCGTGCATTTGTAGACCCTTAGAGGAATGCATGCGTGACATATTAAGAATGTTCTATGAAGGAAATGGAAGTTAGAATATATTTCTCTGATGTTAAGTTTAGTGACGGACGGACGGACAGACAGACAGACAACCTGAATCCAGCCCCCTCCCCCACCCCCCCCCCACCCCCCCCCCCCCCCCACATACACAGCTTGTTGCGGAGGTATAATGATTCTAAAGTGCTGACAAACCATGACTTTACTGATAAAGAAGAAAATATATAGAACAGCAGTAGGCGACAATTTTCGTTTCCTGCATTTGAAGGGTTAAAGCAATGTAAATACATGGCTTTTGACTTTTATTCCTACATATATTATGATAATACTGAAATACTTGAAACAACATTATGTCATATTGCCAGAAATGGCAAACACAAAAACCCTGCCACCTCTCTCCTAGAGTATGCAGATCTACTAGCGAAACACAGATTGGTCTATGCTGGCAGCATTAGAACACAGAAGCGAGCAACAATACCCCCGCCCCCCCCCCCCCACACATCGCCACCCCCACCCCAAATGCCTATGCTTTAGGGCATTTGACTACATTGATCTGTTCATTTGATTGGTATGGAATATATTCAAGCCAATTTCAATAGTTAAATATTTGATGGTATAATACATTGGAACCTCTCTTCTCTAAACCGGACACCCTGGGAGGTCCCCGGACGTGTCCGGCTTAGAGGGGTTTCACTATAAATCGGGCATTTGATCATTCTGAGCCATAGTTGCGTGCTATGCGATCACGAACAGACATTATCACCTCAGATAAATTACAAAAAACTCATAAAAACTAAGATCACATGTGATTCTTGGTGTCCGGTTTAGAGAGGTTCCACTGTGCTCTGGTGCAATAGTAAACGTTTTATGTGCTGGCTATCAGAAGAATGGATTGCTTTGTACAGCCACAAACCAGATGGCTTTTCAGATAGCCATTACAGGTGGCATGTCCAGTCTGTTGGGGTCCATTCACACTATTTAACTACCATTATAACAGTTTACCTAAGGAGTGTCAGATCGTAATCACCACCGTCCTGCATTTAAACCCATGCATACTGATAATGTTCCCTAAATGTGTCAGCAGTGCTGTTTAATTCAAGAATAATGATGCCCCAAGATATTTATTGAGTATTTTCAGCCACGGCCTTTAACACACAAAACTTGTGCATGATTAGCAAAACTAACCGAATCTAACAATACGAGAACTGAATGTTATCGCTGGCGTAGCCGATGATGTAGTTTTCAATCATGTGACCACAATCGCGAGGTCATGCGCGGGAAATAGGACTGCTATATTTAGCAAAACTGACTTTGCAACGCTAGTTATTTTTTTCAATAATATTTTTTTTATTATTACTTTAAGTTTTTTCAGGTCATATACGTATATGTTCCGAAATACAAATCTACCGTAAAATGTTCTTTCACTAACTGTTTTGCTCACAGTTCATTCACCCAGGGCCTTTAACATATACAATGATGAATGAAATGTCGTCTGCTGATTATTATTGTGTTTTCCTCATCAAAAGCATGCTCTCACAGAACTTCATAATTATTTCCATTTAATTGCTGCCTGGTCAGATGACACTTCAAACCGAGATCCCGTCCCTACATGACCATAGCTGTTGCTGGGACATATAACCCACCGACTTTTACTTCCTCAGTTTCTGAAATGCTGCCATGGTTTATTGACAGAAAACAACATATATAACAACAGCAGACGATAATTTTGGTTCCCTGATTCTAAGGGTTAAAATATGACTTGACAATGTATACACTAGGTTCCGTGCAATTTTGAATAAAAGTATCAAAGAGGCTGGATCTCAAGTACGCATCAGCTGTTTCAAGTGAATACAACTGCGGATATTTCCCTGTTTACCAAGCGAAATTCACTTCCTAGACCACAATAGGGTGCCCTTTTGTTGATAAACCATGATAATTAACTTTGTAAAGAATCCCTTGACCAGTTTATGGCGCACGCCTGTTAATGATACATAACAAATATGTTCCCAATAAAGTTTATACAGAGTTATTGACCGCCACTTACAACTTCACATGATTCTGTCAAAATACACACAGGTGGACTGGTTATTGATTTTCTTCAAGGGAAATATACGGAAGTGTATTTAGGACATGGTGAGAATTATATTTTGATATTTTGCAAGGACAGATTGCAGTAGTTCGCTAGGACAGATTAAAGTTCGCTAGGACAGATTACGTGTTTCGCTAGGACAGATTAAAGTTCGCTAGGACATATTAAAGTTCGCTAGGACAGACTACGTGTTTCGCTAGGACAGATTAAAGTTCGCTAGGACAGATTACGTGTTTAGCTAGGACAGATGATTAAAGTTCGCTAGGACAGATTAAAGTTCGCTAGGACAGATTACGTGTTTCGCTAGGACAAATTAAAGTTCGCTAGGACAGATTAATGTTCGCTAGGACAGATTAAAGTTATATGTTTTTGACTACAATTTGAATCGTCTCAACAATACTGATCACATGCAGTCACGACAGAGATACACATTACCATGATTACTGGCATAGTTTATTTTTGAAAACTAACCATGCTAACAGGAAATGTGTTGATTATCGACATAACTAGGAAGTTATTTAAAATAGCTGGCACGGTTATCATAGCCATGTAAGTGTATCGTGTCCGATATATGTATATATAGTATAATTATGGAGAGTGCATGAACCACATAATGAACACAGTGAAACTTGTGTACATGTTATATGCATATGTGAAATACACAGTGTAAGTATCCATGATCATGATGGTACCTCTTAGATTTTGGTTACTCGACTGACGCTAGTCACCATGGTCGTTTTGGTTGTTGTTCTCATTATAATTTGAGGACGTGATTACACATAACTGGCATCGATTATGTTTGTCCAAAACAAACAAAAAATGTGTTGAATGTCAACATAACTTGAGGAAGTTATTCAAAATAACTGACACGCGTTATCCGAGCCCTGAAAATATAATGTGGCCGCAATCAAACCATACATGGTATATGAAAATTGCATGTACAACATCATGAAGATAACGAGACCTGTGTATGATGTGTATATCTACATGTTAGGTACATATGTGAAACCCAGCTATGGGGTTATTGCTATTTTTTCAAGATAACATGATACAGTTAGTATACATAACTGGCGTAGGTTATGCTTATCAAAAACAAATACGAACTATGTTGAATGTCAACATAGCTTGAGGAAGTTATTCAAAATAACTGACAAGCGTTATCCTAGCCCTGAAAATATAATGTGGCCGCAATCAAAATGTTCATGGTATATGACAATTGCATGTATAACATCATACATATAACGAGACCTGTGTATGATGTGTATATCTACATGTTAGGTACATATGTGAAACCGAGCTATGGGTTGTTTTTCAAGATAACGTGAGACAGTTATTACACATAACTGGTATAGGTTATGTTTTTCAAAAACAAATGCGAACTGTGTTGAATGTCTACATAACTTGAGGAAGCTATTCGAAATAAGTTTCACGGGTTATTCTAATATAGTGCATGCCTGCCATGGTATATAGAAATTGCATGTACAGCATCATGAAGATAACTTGACATGTGTGTCAGTCATGTGTATATATGCATGTTATGCACATATGTGAAACCCAGCTGTGGGTTATCTTTCAATATAACGTGAGACAGTTACATGTATTACACATAACTGGTATAGGTTATGTTTGTCAAAAACAAATACGACCTTTGTTGAATGTCAACATAACTTGAGAAAGTTATTCGAAATAACTGTCACGGGTTATTCTAATATAGTGCATGCCTGCCAAATTATATATGGTAATTGAGAATATTTAAATGTATGTACTTTTTCACCAATAACAAAAAAAGTCACCTTACCCAAAATGTTTATTTTGATGAAATTCCATCAAATATTGGGGTAGGAGTTAAAAAACGAAACAAAACATATGGAAATTGACTCCGAAACCTAGTTGGATAGCTTTGAAATGATGTAAATAAGAAAACAATAGTTAGAATTTGAAAATCGATCCACAAATAAAAAAATATGTAAAACAAATCTATTTTTAGCCCCCATGTCAACTCGCTAAGCTTGCAGTGAGCGAGTATCTATTGTGTTGCCTTTTGTTCTGAAACAAGAAACTGAACTTCGAAGTCAGAGTGCAACATGCAAATCTCAGCGGAAATTACGTCAGCTAAGTTCACGACGTCATATATTGTGACGTCGTTAGACTTCCGAAGACAGGTTTTCTCGCGACGCGGCTCATATGTCTGTTATCATATGAGCGTTATCTCTGTATTCAATCAGCTAAACAACATATATTGCCATTGCCATCAATCTTAGGCAAAATGCGATCTTGTTACTGCTAATGTCACTGCGTCTGAACTATGGGTGAGATAAATCAAATCAATTAGTAACAATCACTATTCATGCGGATAACTATGTGAATTATTATAATAAATACAGAGATAACAAACAATCACAACAATCACAAAATGGCACATGACCCATCAAACCAAATAACATTGTCTGAATCACAATGTTACAAGCCGAATAGATGGCGTATTTAACCTCAATGTATGTACATTTAACAATATCCGTCAATTGGATGTGTATTTAGATAAATGCGGGGTCGCATTTAAAAGACGACGGGGGATATTGTTATGAACTTGAATTTGGTCCGACCCATACAGTAGCGAGCGGTGTAGGTCATGATGAGACTGCGCGAATGTGCAGGCTGATCTGGGTCTTCACAGGTCTCAAAACAGTTGTGTTATTTAAGAGACAATTATTTAACAAAGATGTCAACTTTATAATTATTGGTCGATTTCGGTCAATATTCATATCAGAATGTTTGTTATTTTACATGGATTTTAAATATTCTATTTATTTCCAAGTCAGGGATAATATTGAACTTTTGTTCAAAGAATTGCGAAAATTCTTTTATTTTTCACAGATATTAAAGTCGAAAATCTGCATATTAATTCGTCTGTATGTTATGCAACGCTGTCAATATTAAGCCATAAACCGTCCAAGCTGACAGCCGATAAGTACACATAAGTTTCATAAGTAATTTCATTCCAGAGATTGCAACAAAGAAAGTTTGACTCTTTGTCCACGGTGAGCCCCACGACCCTAAACAAACGTCACAGGGCCAATAAGTAAATGAGGTAATACATTCTGATATCACATGGTGCATAATAAACAATTTCATTGGTTAATCTAGTGTATCCAGTATGTTTGCAATTTTCGATGAAAATTGGAAATATATTTAGGGAACTAGTTAAACGTGGTTATTTGTTAAATTCAGTATTTGGACAGAATGAGCTAATTCCCAATATACAAAAAAAAAAGACAATGAAGAACACTATGAAATCCAAATAAGCAGACTCCGAGACTTCAACCTCGTAATACATACATACTTTACAGCGCTGTCCCGTTTAGAGAGGTTCCGCACATACACGTAGTTTACAGTGGTGTCCGGTCTAAGATAAGTTCAGCACAAATACCTAGTTTATAGTGGTGTCCGTTTTAAAGCTTGCATTGGTGTCCGGTCTAGAGAGGTTCCGAAAACATACCTAGTTTACAGTGCTGTCCCATTCAGAGAGGTTTCGCACATATACCTTCATGTAGCTTACAGTTCTGTCCGGTCTATAGAGGTTCCGCACACATGCCTAGTTTACAGTTGTGTCCGGTTTACAGAGGTTCCACACATGTACTTAGCTTACAGAGGTGTCCCGTCTACAGAGGTTCAGCAAACATACCGAGTTTACAGTGATATCTCGTTCAGAGAGGTTCCGCACATACACGTTGTTTACAGTGGTGTCCAGTCTAGATATTTTCACCACACATACCTAGCTTGCAGTAGTGTCCGGTTTGGAGAGGTTGCGCACATATACCTAGCTTGCATTGGTGTTCGGTCTAGAGAGGTTCCGCACAGTGCTGTCCGGCTTAGAGGCGTTCCGCAAATACATCTAGTTTACAGTGAGATGTCCGGTTTAGAGAGGTTACGCACATATACATACCGGTCTAGAGAGATTCCGCACACATATCTAGCTTGAAGTCGTGTCCAATTTAGAGAGCTTCCGCACATATATATAGCTTGCATTGGTGTCCGGTCTAGAGAGGTTCCACACACATGCACAGCTTACAGTGGTGTCCGGTTTAGAGAGGTTACGCAAATATACATTGTCCGGTCTAAATAGTTTACGCACGTACTTAGTTTACATTATTGCCTGACGCATATAACTGCTCACTGCCGCTTACTGCTAGCAGTGAGACACATCTCACTGCCCACTGCTGCTTACTGCTAGCAGTGAAACACACCTCACTGCTCACTGCCGCTTACTGCCAGCAGTGAGATATATCTCACCGCTACTTACTGCTCACTGCTAACTTCACACCGATATTTATCATGGTGATATTTTTCTAATTTCAGAAATAGTGGACCGATTTTCAAAATTTAACTTTTGTTTTCTTAGTTAGATCATTTCCAAGCTATCTAGTCAGGTTTCCTCCACCTCCTTTTTCCCCTTGTTAAATTCCCATAGAAGTCCGTACAATAACTCAAGCTTTACTTGACGGATCGCAACAACTTCGGTACACGTGTTTAGCATGGAAAGATGAAGTACCTTATTTATTTCATCGAGTTATATCCCCTTGTCGACTGGTCTTGTATGGAAAAAGGTATGTGATGCATGGGTCCACACGGAGCATACAGACTCCGTCGGCGGAAGCTCTTATAGCACCTGCGGGAAACAGGACGCAGACAACAAACTTGGGGAGATATTACGACAGATGCAGATATTGTGAAAAGCGTCACTGGAGTGACGAGTGTCAAAGATACAAAACAATTGAAGACAGAAAACAGCAATTAAAGGAGTCGTGCTACAAGTGTTTAAAGGCAAACCATAAGTCAAATCAATGTAAAAGGTGCAAGATTTGTGTACATTGTGGAGCAGAAAACCGACATCACAGAAGCCTTTGTTCCAATAAGTTTCCAGTTAAGGCTACTTCCGAAAGTGTTCAGTTAATAGAAGAAATAGAAGAAGCCATAGGAACTAACAAATATAGTGATGATAAGCATGAGGAGCAAGTGTTAATGTGATCAGGTGAATCGGTTCTCATGCAAACTGCGAAAGCGGAAATAACAAATCCATATGAATCTAGTGGTCATCAAATTCAATTCAAATTCAATTTATTAGCAGTTAAGCACAACGTGCTTCTCGCCGTATTTAGATGTTTTGACGGTTCGAGAAGAGCAATGAAAACACAATGTTAACACTGTGTAAAATGTACAAGTGATGACATAATATTATTTCATCAAGTTAGACTTTTACTTGATAGTGGATCTCAAAGGACGTACATTACGGAGAAATCTGCGGCAAAATTAAACCTTAAGAAGGAGGATGAAACAGAAATCAAACTAGTTACATTTGGAAGTAAAAATCCCAAAATTATTCGAACACCATCAACGAACTTGAACATTAAACTCAAGGATGGACACATCTTACACGTTACTGCAAATATTGTGCCGAATATTACAAGAACAAGTTACAGACAACCGTTTGTTGCATCAGAGAACATGGATTACTTGTTTCAAAGTTTGGAGCTAGCAGATAATATTCCATCTGAATGTGAATCAACCTCCGTGGAATTATTACTAGGTAATGACTATTACTTAGACATTGTACTTCCACAAATAATTGAACTTCAATCTGGACTGTATTTGCTCCGTTCAAAACTCAGATGGATATTAACAGGTCGTACGGGAGAACCTGGTTTCCAGAAAGACGATACAAGTATGGTAGTCTTAACTTACGGAACCAACCTAACTGAAACAAACGTGTTTACTGGTAGTGATCGAGCAATGTTGACAAAGCCTGACATCGAAGATATGTGGAATATTGAGTCGATCGGTGTGACTGATAATCCAGAAGACAATGATGAAAACGTAGCAATGGATAATTTCACAGAGACCTTACGATTCGAGAACAACAGGTATTATGTCACCTGGCCATGGAAAACTAAGAATCCGAATTTACCTCTGAACCGCGAACTTCCAATGGGTCGCCTAAGGTCAAGCGCATCAAAGCTGCAAAACAAGCCCGAGTTAACTAAGAAGCACAATCAGTTAAATAAAGGTGTGATTGAAAAGACCGATGCCAACACTGAAGATGGAATTAAACATTATCTCCCGCACCACGCAGTGATTAATCCGACGAAATCAACAACAAAATTACGCGTAGTGTATGATGCTTCAGCCAAAAACAAAATAGGACAGTCCAGTGTAAATGACTGTTTGTACCGAGGTCCTGTCATGCTTCATGATCTGTGTGGTATTTTACTGAGATTCAGGTTACATGAAATAGCCATGCTAGCTGACATAGAAAAGGTGTTTCTCCAAGTAGGATTACAACAGGATCAGAGAGATGTCACCCGATTCTTTTGGTTGAAAGACTGCGAAAACCACAAGCTCTCAAGTGACAACATCCAGGAATATCGTTTCTGTCGTGTTCCATTTGGAGTGATATCAAGTCCGTTTCTTCTGGGAGCTACAATAGACCACCATCTCAACTCCTACAAAACAACAAATGCTGACAAACTCAAAAACGACATATACGTAGACATATGATGTATTCAATTTTAGATTATCCACATCATCCGCTAACAACATCAATCAAAAAACGTTGTTAGTAGTACTCTACTACAAGGTTCACCGCCAATTCGGCTATTACCATTGCATAATGCATTGCTGCAGATACGACACAAAGACAAACCCACGTGAAACTATTCAACTACTTTATTACAATATATTTTTAGCGTTACACATTGCTATATAATCATCATAAACATATAATATTTTAACTGACGATATACATGCATGATAAGTTAAAATAACCAAATTTAACAATGTGAGAACTGAATATGTTATCACTGAAGTAGTGTCAATTCATAACAAGTTTGTCACGGTCACGTGAATACTGATGGCCAGTGCATCCATGGGAACTGTGAATGCCATATTTTATATTTAACGCTAGTAAAACAAATTATAATAAAATATGTTTTTTTCTCATATTTTGTTACTTTCTCAGATGACTGACGGGGGCAAATATCTTCAGGAAACCTATACAAATCTTCAGTTAAATGCTTTTTTGTTCTAACTCAATACCCCACTTTCCAACCTCGTCTGAGACACAGTATATTTAAGTTAAAGTGAATGCGGATGTGTAATGTGGATTTGGTATCAATAATATAAAATACCTTTTGAAAATATAATACAGCCGTGGCGCAATGGAGATTTGAGAGCAAAAGGAGATTTAAATTGCACATATGTCTTCCAAATAAATACATAAAATACATGATGTTACATATCTAAAACATATATTTATGTCAACGTGAATAAACATGTGTAATGTGGATTTTTTAACCCTTTGAACCCGAAAGCCCGCTATAGCGGTTTATGCAAACAGTGCAGATCCAGATGAGCCGGCTTGTAACGAACCATCTCATCAGGATCTGCACTTTTTGCAAGTAATTTTCATATTTTTGAAAACAAAAAACACCCCCTTTTCATAAATGGACTAGTCTGAAAATTATTTTGTGACAGTTGGATTGGTGTCAGAATTAACATGTCAAAATCCATTCCAGTTACTTAGGGTTGAAAGGGTTAATAATAACATAAAAAGTACATATCGAAAATAGTGACGCTGTGTATATTTGCGTGCGCTGCCGTAATAACGACGATGGGACGACGTACGACTACGTGATGCCAGATGGCATCAGAAAGACTTAGACAGGCAACGATATCTGTTCTGATGAGGTTATACACTGTTTGCAAAAATGGGACACGTGAGAGCTCCTATGTAACATTGTTCCCTGGAACCACATATTTAGAGAAGTTCATGAAGTTGATATATAGATCTTTTTTCATGGTGTCTGGTCGGGTATTGAAGGTTATCGAGCCAATTCCCACTGTTAAATCATGTGCCATTGGTCTTTGATGTCAAATCGACCGTAAACGTAAATCATCAAATATGATAATGGTAAAATAATTACTATGTGGGCCCCACTCAAATATGATAATGGTAAAGCAATTACCATGTAGGCCCCAAGTGGGACAGTTATTAGAAATGTGACCGTATATAAACATAACAATTAATATATGATGTGTGACCTATATGGGTTTAATGTTGACAAATAATTACAATGTGGGTCTCACATGGGATTCTTGTTAGACATTTGACGGTATTCACACATAATATATGATGTGGGTCCCATATGGGTTTATTATGGGCAAACTAATTACTATGGGGGTCCCACATGGGACTCTTATTAGCCATTTGACCGTAAAACATATTATATGTTGAGGGTCACATTTTGGTTTGATATGCGCAAAATAAATAATTACACTATGTGGGCCACACATGGGAGTCTTATTAGAAAGTTGACCGCATACAAACATAATCTATGATGAGGATCCCATATGGGTTTAATATGGGCAAAATAATTACTATGTGGGCCCCACATGGGAGTCTTATTAGAAATTAGACAGTATACAAACATAATATATGGTGAGGGTCCCATAAGGGTTTAATATGGACAAAATAATTACTATGTGGGCCCCACATGGGAGTCTGAAATTAGACAGTATAAAAACATAATATATGATGAGGGTCCCACATGGGTTTAGTATGTGCAAACTAATGACTATGTGGTCACATGGGAGTCCTATTTGCAATTTGACCGTATACAAACATAATATATGATGAAGGTCCCATATGCGTTTAATATGGGCAAACTAATTACAATGTAGGTCCCATATGGGACTCTTGTTAGCAATTTGACCGTATACAAACATAACATAATATATTATGAGGGTCCGATATGAGTTTAATATGGGCAAACTAATGACTTATGTGGGCTTCACATGGGAGTCTTAATAGCAATTCTACCGTATACAAACATACTATATGATGTCGGTCTCATATGTGTTTAATATGGGCAAACTAATTACTATGTGGGTCCCAAATGGGACTCTTATTAGACATTTGAATGTATACAAACATAATATATAATGTGGGTCCGATATGGGATTAACATGGGCAAAATAAATACGATATGTGGGTCCCACATGGTAGTCGTATTATAAATTAGGACAGTATACAAACATAATAACTGATGAGCGTCCAGTATGGGTTGAACATGGGCAAAATAATCATCACTATATGGGCCCGACATGGGACTCTTATTAGCAATTTGACCGTATACATACATACTATATGATGAGGGTCCCATGTGGGTTTAATATGGTCAAAATAATTACAATGTGGTTACCACATGGGACTCTTATTAGAAATGTTACTGTATACAAACATTACATATGTTGTGGGTCCCATATGGGTTAAATATGGGCAAAATATAATGACTATGTGGGCCCCACATGGGACTCTTATTATAGGAATGAATGGCCCTTTTTGTGGAATTTATCGGGGTATAAACTTGGAAAAGTCGCGGGAATACTGGACGAAGGCCGGAAGGAATTCCACAAAAAGGCCATTCATTCCTTATAATTCCAGCATTTGAAATAAATTCATCAAGAAAATGTGTTTATTTTCCGTTTTCTTAAGAATTATTTTTACTGCGCCTGACGGCTACGGAAAGTAGTTCGGCATGGAGTTTACTGGGATATAAATTCTGGACAAAGACTTGCTACGGACCAATCAAATGTTAGGGAATTGTGTAAACATTTTTGTGCTGGAATTATTAGCAATTCAACCGTATACAAACACAATATATGATTTGGGTCCAATATGGGTTGAATATGGGAAAAATAATCACTATATGGGCCCCACATGGGACTCTTATTAGTAATTTGACTGTATACATACATACGATATGATGAGGGTCACATATGGGTTTAATATGTGCAAAATAATTACAATGTGGGTCCCACATTGGACACTTATTAGCAATTTGACCATATACAAACATAATATATGATGAGGGTCCCATATGGGTTTAATATGGGCAAACTAATTACTATGTGGGTCCCATGTGGGACTCATATTAGACATTTGACGTATACAAACACAATATATGATGTGGGTCCAATATGGGTTGAATATGACCGTATACAAATATGATAATTACTATGTGGGTCCCACATGGGACTCTTATTAGCAATTTGACCGTATACATACATAATATATGATGCGGGTCCCATATGAGTTTAATATGGGCAAATAATTACTATGTGGGTCCCACATGGGACTATTATTAGAAAGTTGATTGTATACAAACACAATTCATGACGTGGGTCCCGTATGGGTTTAATATGGGCAAATATAAATCAACTACAGTACACATTTGTCGATGAATTAGCTTCTACAATATATGTACATGTAGTGTGACACATGACTCTTGCATTCTTTCCCCCAATCTCCTCTCACTATCCACACTTTCTCTCTCTCTCTCTTTCTATCCGAATTTTTCCTTCGTACATTATGAAATAATAAATATCCACATGAGTATTTGTCTGTACCCATGTACATATACATGTATACTTATCACCATTGCTGTTAAATTGTTGTATTGTTGTAATACTCGGGTAAGGGCTGTAATAAATATTGTGAGAACTTGTAGTCCAAGCCAAGTGTACTTATAGGCTATATTTAAGCTTAATGGCTTTAGCAAAACGTCCACCCCGCAGTGACACCACGCTTTAGCGACCAGGGCGAAACAGTCCATGATAAAAACTATTAGGGACGAAACGACCAGACACTTTTCAATATTACCGTGCAGATAGTTTCCCACTAAGAATTGTACGAGTTATCCGCCTTAGGTACATTTTACTCCATTTGTATTGTTCTGGACATTTTCGTAATATAAATAAACATATTTGCGGTGTGAAATCGGCCTCTTGCAGAGTGACTGATGATTTCAAGTGTCAATATCGATGAAAACAGCGATACGGCTAATTGCAGAAAAGTATAAGTTCATACCAGTTCGTACCCATACCATTTCGTACGCAATTTGGTAATTTCGTACCCATAGGCGCGTGTTTTTCTGTCATTTGGAAATGGTATGCGTACACAATGTTGTGGGGACAAATTTACCAAGTACCTTTCTATAGACTAACTATAGTTGCAAACAGTAACGATTGACATCTACTCCGTATCATCAAGGATTTATGGTTCTAGGATGGTGCTAGGGAGTAGTGCACAAAACATTATTTCTCCCACCTGCTGTATACTATTAGATCCTCTTTAACTGTGTACAAGTAATTAAACAGCATGTATGTCAATATTGTAGACGAATAGCAAAGTAATATGTTTAAATTCACTTAAAATACAATTTATGAACGTGGATGTGCATAAATTCTGCATATTTAGTTGATACATGTACCCAAGTGAAATATCACAAGAATCGAGTTCGGGTAACATCGATTTGAAAAAGTTGCAAAAGGACGAAACTACATAGGTACGAAATCGCCGAAACTGTCCGTGATATTTACAGACTTTTTCATGTTTTCTGGTAAAAGAGTTAGCCAAATCTGGTTGAAATAAACAGTTAGTAATGTAATAAACAGTATTTTTTCTCTGCATCAAAGGATTTCATCAGAATTAATCAATTTCACAATTGGTGGTATATAGTCAGTGCTCCAGATAAGTAATTGAGTAATTTTGTCACTCCATCATTTCATAAGCAATTGGCTATTTCAAAATTTTAATTGGGAAAAATAAATCACACTACTGTTTACACATCAACAGACAGCAATTATTGAATAATTTGTTTCGAAATGAAAATAAGTCTTGGCATTTCATTAGAATTGTCTCTTGGAGACAATTCTAATGAAATACCAAGATGTGTTTTCTAAGAAAATAAGAAATAAGAAAAATATGCTATATTTGTGGTCTGTTTATTGTTTTCTGCAGCATGATAAAGATACCATCAAATTTGTATTGCTTTTTGATACTCGCTACTTCTGATTTCAATTGGGTTTTTGGCAATTTTAATTTGGTATTTAAGCAAATACACAGCTTATCTGCAGCTCTGATTTCATATGTAATTCAAGTTTCACACTTTTTGGCAAAAAAGAAAGTTGCAATCATTGGCCTTTCACATTTTCTATGTAGGTCACGACTCGGTTCATTAGTTATAGTTATCTTTTCAAACCCTTGATATTTGTTCGCCACCGAAAATTGTTCTGAATACCAGTTGACGCATGCGCGTCTCGCTACCTTGCACGATTAAGCGATGTAATACCAGCCAGCGAATTCGCGCCTATTCGAAAATGGCTAAAATGCAGTATTTATGATGTATTTATATTGAGGATATGAAACAGAATGTGCAAACATGTATTTCTTGCTTCAAAGTAGTCTATCCCAG
Source organism: Conchocele bisecta (assembly GCA_029237695.1). Classification (NCBI taxonomy): domain Eukaryota; kingdom Metazoa; phylum Mollusca; class Bivalvia; order Lucinida; family Thyasiridae; genus Conchocele; species Conchocele bisecta. Next base: position 3,427,020 of record CM055275.1, on the reverse strand, counting down.
AGCTCCAGATAAGCTGCGTATTTGCGTAAATACCCAATTAAAATTGCCAAAAACCCAATTGAAATCAGAAGTAGTGAGTATTAAAAAGCAATACAAGATTTGTGGTACCTTTATCATGCTGCAGAAAACAATAAACAGACCCCAAACATAGCATATTTTTCTTATTTTCCATAAAACACGTCTTGGTATTTCATTAGAATTGTCTCCAAGGAGACAATTCTAATAAAATGCCAAGACATGTTTTCATTTCGAAGCAAACTATTCAATAATTTCTGTCTGTTGATGTGTAAACAGTAGTGTGGTTTTATTTTACCCAATTCAAATTTTCAAATACCCAATTGCTTCAGAAATGATGGAGTGACAATACTCAATTACTAATTCCTTATCTGGAGCTCTGTATCCTATCAGGAAATGGTGGATCCTGTTACTACAAAAGAAATCACCTAAATATAGCAAGAAATAAAAAAACTAATAGCGTGAGAAATGTGGCGTAAGTTAACAACAACTAGCTATATGTTTACCGAAACCAACTAAAATACAATATTAATGGTGTTATAACCTGATAACACAGAAAATGTACCATGATTCTTGCTTAAAAGTAGTATATATCAAGAAATGGTTAATCTTGTTATTGCAAAAGAAATCATTCAAATATAGCAAGAAATTAAACACTAGTAGCGTGAGAACTCTGGTGCAAGTTTTGAGGTGATTGGTTGGTGAACAATTGTCCCAGCGTCTCTATTGAATTTAAAGGCACACTAGGTAAACGTAATCGATTAATACTTATATAACAAGTTATCCATCTCAGTATATGTGTCTGATACCGTCACGGTACAGGAGTAGGTTTCAAAAGTTACTGTTCGCAACCAGACTACCAATAGCCAGGTCAAGCTGTTACTGTAAAAATTATAGAAATGTGATTGAACATTTCAGGCCCATGTGCGTAGGCACCTCCCTTAATCCGTCGAGGTTCGGCCATTTTATGTAAACATTTTATTAGAAATAATTCCGTCCCTTCACCCGTCGATAACGCACCCCTCTATATAAATTCCTGCATACGGGCCTGCATGTGACGTTCAACACATTAATATTGAACTTGTCAAGCACTTTCACGTTTGCTTGATTCCAGAACTTGTGCCAGATCCAGAACTTGTGCATGACGTCGTATCATTTTCAGGTGAACTGATAAACAAAAATGCAGAACGCGGGATCACAAACCGAATGTACAGACTCGGAGTCGGAAACTGAGTTCACAGATTCAGAAAATGAACAATCCGAGCAATTACAACCACAAACCTGCACAATAATACGTGTATCACCAGCAAATCAAACAGGGTCGGAAACAGCGATCACAGACTCGCAGAATGAGCCGTCAACATCAGAGGACAGTAAATTCAGAGAGATATGTATGTGGTGCTATACGGTGTTCAGCAATAAGGCTGACCTGGAACTGCATGAGATGGAGCACACCGGCACTGTGCCATTCAGGTGTAACCTATGTCAGGAACCATTCCGCCAGGAGGTGCTGCTTACCAAGCATCTCGTTAACCATGATGTGAAGTTACGTCTACGGCAAAGGTTGCTGAAATCCAAGATAGCTAGCGTGTCAGCCGACGAAGCCATTTTACCAGGTACGTAGCTGCGCATTGATTAGTTGCGGATATCAAGGTGCATGATCACGTGGTTACAACAACAACAACAATCGCTGAACTTGTTGAAAGAGCGCCCACTCCAAAGTACGTATTATTTGATATTTTCCTTAATAGACAACGGATTTTCATGAAATATAGCGCAGCAAACGCATCTTCATGAGCTGCATTATGGTGGTCCCGTGAGCTCGTCACATACTTATGTCGTTTTTGCGAAGAATCGATTTCCGTGTCAGTAGACACGGAAATCGATTCTTCGCAAAAACGACAGAAGTTTGGGCCAAAGTACCGAGACCACCAAATGCAGCTTAATAAGACGCATTTGATGCGCCACATTTCATCAAAATTCGTTACATATTAACCTGGACACAATAAAAGAATACATACTTTGAATCGGAGGGCTTCTGGAAGTTTTAACCACATGAGGGAGTAATCATTTATTTTTCCATTTCATATAGAACTAACAGATGCATATATTTCATGATTAAAAGTATGCAGAATTATTATACTGAATTTATTACATTATCACAGCCAAATTGGCTGTGATAATGTAATAAATTCAGTATAATAAAAATGAATAAATTTATCATAAAATTGAAAATTTCTCCCTCAAAGTATACTTTGCTACTAAAGTATACTTTGCAATGTTGATGAAATGGGCTACTGGTATATGCATTTCTCCAAATGCTCGCGTAGCAGATGCACCCAAATGTTCTGGCTGTCATGCCGGGCGATGTTTAAAAGTGGTTGTAAGTCGCCTTGCGTGACAGCCAGAAAATCCGGGTTAGCAGACACATGGTATGGAAACTGTATCGCTCAATTTGGTCCCGATGGTGCATTCATGTACAATTGCAACGTGGTTACAACAACAACAACAACAACGTCTCCCACTCCAAAGTAAGTATTATTTGATATTTTCCTTAATATGCAACGGATTTTGATGAAATATGGCGCAGCAAACGTGTCTTCATGAGCTGCATTTGGTGGTCTAGGGAGTTTGGCACAGACTTATGTCATTTTTGAAGAGCTAAGTGTCGGTCAGTATACATTGATCATTGATACACTTACTGACGAGTGTGAATGCATGCAGGATGAGTAGAAATTCTGAGTTTTCTAATGTAAATTTCTTATTTTGCCACCTCTGTCGAAGTAAGGACGACTGAAAATGTTAATAATTTTCGTGCCCTGAATTTTCGCGTACAGAATGCTGTATGGGTTATTGATGGACATGCAATGTATCAGTCATACATATTTATATTTTTATTTGTCAGTCCAGGGGCCCGTTTCACTAAACTTTGTACGACTAAAATGTTCGTAAGTGCAACAATATTATAGTATGTAAATTTCACATTAGCAATGTTTTCTTGTAAACAATTATTGGATTTATATTTATTGAGCATAGGCAGCCTACATGTATGTTCAATAAATGGAAATCCATCAATTGAAATTTCCAGACTATCATAAATTTTCACTTACGAACATTATAGTCATGCGAAGTGAAACAGACCCCAAGATTTCAGATTATGCATTGGTGAAATCTAAAATTGATGCACATTAGCATTCAGTAGAAACTAATTCCTTGATAAAGGTCTTTGGCCGAAACGTCAGAAAAATGGATTCCTGTTTTTTTTTGGCAGAATTGTTGAACACTTTTTGAAGCCCACATAATGTATACATGTACATGCTAATTTCGTCGTCAAAAAAGTCACCTGATAAGGAAAATACCAGACAATTGTCTTTTGGTATCACATTTATCAGGTTAGGCTCCCCAGGGATTCCGCTGGGGAAAATAAAAAAATCGCCACTTCAAATATTTATTTTTTTTCATATTTTTTTTCGAAAATTGTAATTTTTTATCGCCATTTCTTTATTTTTATCGCCAATTGCGAAAATGGCGATCGCCAGCGGAAGCCCTGGCTCCCAACCGGTAGGAATTATGAGTAATTCTTACACGTTTCTCAGCCTTGCCTGGTGCTTTTTTCACCAAAATTGCAAAGTATACTTTTCTAGCAAAGTATACTTTGAGGGAGAAATTTTCAATTTTAGGATAAATTTATTAATTTTTATTATACTGAATTTATTACATTATCACAGCCATTTTGGCTGTGATAATGTAATAAATTCAGTATAATAATTCTGCATACTTTTAATCATCAAATAAATTATATAAAATCGTTAGTTCTATATGAAATAATACATTTTTGGAAAAATAAATGATTACTCCTTCAAGTATACTTTGCTACATAAGTATACTTTGCAATGTTGGTGAAATCTGCTACACAATGTACACAAACCTGATATAGAGCTACAGATAAGGTGCGTATTGGCTTATCATGTACGCACTTATCTTAGCAGAATACGCATTGTTTATCAAAAGTGGGAGTACAAAATACTCACAGCAATGTGAAAATACGCATTGATTTTCAAATTGAGCAGTGGCAATACCGTAATAAAGTTGAACATTTACTTAGTTGAGCTGCAAAAAGCAAATAAGTAAATTTTTTAATTTGTTTTATGTTTTTATCATATGTTCCTTACATCATATTGAATGAGGATTAAAATCAAGAATACAGTTGTACGAGTAAAATACGCATTGGATTTGAAATCTGGGGTGTAGATACAAAACTTATCTGTAGCTCTGCTGATACTTCAGAGCTCCAGGTAAGCTGCGTAATTTGGAGGTAAATTTCTTATTTCTCCATCAAAATGGCAAGTTGAGAGTGCTTTAGAATCGTCTCAATGAGACGATTCTAAAGGACTCCAAACTTGCCATTTTTGATGAAGAAATAACAAATTTTCAAATTACGCACCTTAACTGGAGCTTTGATACTTGTGTTCTCTTTGTAGTTGACGACTCGCGTACTGTGCCAGACAAGCCAACGAATGCACCCGACAACTTCGCTACCTATCCAGCTGTATATCAGCAAGTTAAAAAGAGAAAGTACACATGCGCTGCTTGTAATTCAGTATTCCAGAGCAGAAGCGAACTGTTTCAACACAAACGGGGGAACACGGTCTGTTTTGTGTTCACTGAACCATCGCGAGTGCCGTGCATGTTTTGTACCAAGACCTTTTGCGACAAATGGAGCCTGAATAAGCATTTACACCTTCATACTGGGCGGAAACCTCACGTGTGTAAGATTTGTGGGGAAAAGTTCGGGCGAGTGGATCATCTTTTGCGTCATATTGGCAAACATTCGGGAGTCAAAGAGCATGGCTGTGAACGCTGTGACAAACGGTATTCAGACAAGAGTACTTTGAAAATGCATTTGAAGACACACGAGCAAGTTAACTCATAATTTTATGGCTACAGTGTAGCAGAGCTCCAGATAAGGTGTGTATTTGCTTAAATACCCAATTAAAATTGCCAAGACCCCAATTGAAATCAGAAGTAATGAGTATCAAACAGCATTGTGGTATCTTTATCATGCTACAGAAAACAATAAACAGACCACAAATATAGCATATTTTTATATTTTTCCACGAAAATACAAGGAGACAATTCTAATAAAATGCCAAGACATGTTTTCATTTCGAAGCAAACTATACAATAATTGCTGTCTGTTGATGTGTAAACAGTAGTGTGATTTGATTTTACCCAATTAAAATTTTGAAATACCCAATTGCTTCAGAAATGATGGAATGACAATACTCAATTACTAATTTCTTATCTGGAGCCCTGTTGTAGTATATCCGCAATTTGCTTCTCCAGGAATAACATAATTATTTTATTGCAACTGTGTGGTATATGCACAAATCACAAGCAATTCGTGATTTTATAACAAATGTCAACACTAATATATCCCACTGCTCCAGATAAGGTGCGTATTGGTGTATTTTACGCAATTATTTTAGCTAAATACGCATTGATTATCAAAAGTGGGAGTACAAAATACGCACAGCAATGTGAAAATACGCATTGATTTTCAAATTGAGTAATGAAAATACTGTCATAAAGTTGAAAATTCACTTAGTTGAGCTGCAAAAAGCAAACAGTGTTTGCTTGTTGCAGCTCAATTAAGTGAATGTTTAAATTTGTTATATGTTTGTTCCTTATTTAGTAATGAAAAAAATCAATAATCCATTTGTAAAAGTAAAATATGCAATGCTTTTGAAATCAGGGGGATATAGTACGCTTTAGACACAAAGCTTATCTGGAGCCCTGATATCCATGAATCTATATGGACGGTGTTAATTAACGATATACATGTAGGAATCACAATTTACCTGGTTTGGCCCTCAGGTACGTTTTTATCTTTGGCTCTTTTGTTACCTGGGAGTTGAATTGGGTTATTGCCCATTATAAAAGTAGTAAGATTATTACTGATCCTACTGCTTTTGGGAGGGGGCCAAGTAATGCTAGTGTGGCGAGGACCTGTCATCAGATCAGGGTTATTCTGATTTCATGGCTGAATATATATTTTTTTATTGTAAATATTCAGTTCTGATTTTGGGTACTTGTACAGGTAATATATTGGATTTAGTACTAAACCCATTGACCCGGCCTTAAATGACCGTAGCTGTTGATAGGCCGTTAAACCCCAACAAACAAACAAACAGTCAAACAAACATGCTTTTACTGCTTCATTGTAGCATATGCATGAAGCATCCACGCAAAATCATTTTATCATGTTTATTACAACACTGTCATAACCATGTATATATGCATGAATCGTATCTGCAATAAAAATAATGACATTACACCATTGTAGTACATACAAAACTCGGCTGACCTAGCAAATCATGATGTTATGACAACATTGTACGTAGTACATGTATATTCAAAACTCAGTTCCCCTACATTGTAGTATATGCATGGGTCCCCAAGTAAAACACCATTTATTGAAGTCAATTGAACGGACGTAAAACCCCATTAAATCAATACCACGGCACGGACGTAAAACCCCATTAAATCAATACAACGGCATGGACGTAAAACGTCATTCATTAAATACAATTGCAAGGACATAAAACGCCATTCATTCAATTGAACTGCACGGTCGTAAAATCCCATTCATTCAATTGAACTACACGTGCGTAAAATCCCATTCAATCAATACAATTGCACAGACGTAAAACGCCATTCATTCAATTCAATTGCACGGACGTTAAACCCCATTCAATCAATGCCATGGGTGTTTGGTCGGGAGCACGCGACTGGTAATTCAACGATCGGGGTTCATACTTACCGGAATCCCGACTGGAGACCTGTAGCCTATTTCATCAACATTGCAAAGTATACTTTAGTAGCAAAGTATACTTTGAGGGAGAAATTTTCAATTTTATGATAAATTTATTAATTTTTATTATACTTAATTATTACATTATCACAGCCAATTTGGCTGTGATAATGTAATAAATTCAGTATAATAATTCTGCATACTTTTAATCATCAAATATATGCAGTATGGAAATTTCTATTTGAAATAATGCATTTCAGGAAAAATAAATGATTGCTCCCTCAAAGTATACTTTGCTAGTAAAGTATACTTTGCAATGTTGATGAAATAGGCTACAGGTTTGGCCCTCATATACGTCTTTGCATTTTGTATGTGACAGTTGAATCTATTTATACCCCTTATATGAGTATTACGATTATTCGTTATCCTGTTTTAGGGGAAGGGGCCAAGTGCGGTATGGACCTCAATTCAATCCATTCATTCAATACAACTGCACGGACGTAAAACCCCATTCATTCAATACAACTGCACGGACGTAAACGTAAAGCCCCATTCATTCAATACAACTGCAGGACGTAAAACCCATTCATTCAATACAACTGCACTGACGGTAAACGTAAAGCCCCATTCATTCAATACAACTGCACGGACGTAAACATAAAACCTCATTCATTCAATACAACTGCGTGGACGTAAAACCCCATTCATACAATACAACTGCACGGACGTAAACGTAAACGTGAAACCTCATTCATTAATACAACTGCACGGACGTAAAACCCCATTCATTCATTACAACTGCACGGACGTAAGCGTAAAAATTAAATCAATGAAACTGCACGCATGTACAATCTCGCTAATTCAATTCACCTGCACGGACGTAAAGCCCCATTCATTCAATGCAACTGCACGGACCTAAAACGACATTCATTCAATACAATTTCACAGACGTAAACCCCATTCATTGAATGCAACTACACGGACGTAAAACCCCATTTCGTCTAAAAAAAAAAACAGCAAGCATGTAAAAATCCATTCATTCAATACAAATGCACGGACGTAAACGTAAAAACCCATTCATACAATTACGACTGCTGACGGACGTAAAATCCATTCATTCACTATACATTACAATGTACGGACGTAATAATCCCACATTCAATCAATACATTCTGCACGGACGTAAAACCCATTCATTCAATACAACTGCGTGGACGTAAACGTAAAACCCCATTCAATCAGTGTAACTGCACGGACGTAAAACCTCATACCCATTCATTCAATACAACTGCACGGACGTAAAAAAACCCCATTCATTCAATACAACTGCACGGACGTAAACGTAAAACCCCATTCAAATCAGTGTAACTGCACGGACGTAAAACCTCTAATACCCATACCCATTCATTCAATACAACTGCACGGACGTAAAACCCCATTCATTCAATACAACTGCACGGTCGGTTAGTAAAACCCCATTCAATTCAGTGTAACTGCACTACGTAAAACCTCAATAAAACCCCCCCCCCCCCATTCTTCAATACAATAACTGCACGGACGTAAAAACCCTCATTCAATACAACTTGCGATGGACGTAAACGGTAAAAACATTCAATCAGTGTTAAATGCACGGGACGTAAACCTTCATACCCCATTCATTCAATATCAAACTTACGCGTAAACGGTTAAAAAACGTTCAAAATTCCCCAATTACAACTTGAACGGACGTACCCCAAATAGTTCAATACAAAGGCACGGACGTAAAAACCTCATTCATTCAATACAACTGTACGGACGTAAACGTAAAACCCAATTCATTCAATACAACTACACGGACGTAAAACCCAATTCATTCAATACAATTGCACGGACGTAAACGTAAAACCTCATTCATTAATACAACTGCACGGACGTAAAACCCCATTCATTCATTACAACTGCACGGACGTAAACGTAAAAATTCAATCAATGAAACTGCATGGATGTACAACCTCGCTAATTCAATTCAACTGCACGGACATAAAGCCCCATTCTTCAATGCAACTGCACGGACCTAAAACGACATTCATTCAATACAATTGCACAGACGTAAACCCCATTCATTGAATGCAACTACACGGACGTAAAACCCCATTTCGTCTGAAAAAAAAACAGCACGCATGTAAAAATCCATTCATTCAATACAAATGCACGGACGTAAACGTAAAACCCCATTCATACAATACGACTGCACGGACGTAAAACCCCATTCATTCAATACAACTGCACGGACGTAAAACCCCATTCATTCAATACAACTGCGTGGACGTAAAACCCCATTCATACAATACAACTGCACGGACGTAAACGTAAACGTAAAACCTCATTCATTAATACAACTGCACGGACGTAAAACCCCATTCATTCATTACAACTGCACGGACGTAAACGTAAAAATTAAATCAATGAAACTGCACGGACACGGACGTAAAGCCCCATTCATTCAATGCAACTGCACGGACCTAAAACGACATTCATTCAATACAATTGCACAGACGTAAACCCCATTCATTGAATGCAACTACACGGACGTAAAACCCCATTTCGTCTAAAAAAAACAACAGCACGCATATAAAAATGCATTCATTCAATACAAATGCACGGATGTAAACGTAAAACCCCATTCATACAATACGACTGCACGGACGTAAAACCCCATTCATTCTATACAACTGCACGGACGTAAAACCCCATTCATTCAATACAACTGCGTGGACGTAAACGTAAAACCCCATTCAATCAGTGTAACTGCACGGACGTAAAACCTCATACCCATTCATTCAATACAACTGCACGGACGTAAACGTAAAACCCCATTCATTCAATACAACTGCACGGACGTAAAACCCCATTCATTCAATACAATTGCACGGACATAAACGTAAAACCCAATTCATTCAATACAACTGCGTGGACGTAAACGTAAAACCTCATTCATTCAATACAACTGCGTGGACGTAAACCCCCATTCATACAATACAATTGCACGGACGTAAACGTAAACGTAAAACCTCATTCATTAATACAACTGCACGGACATAAAACCCCATTCATTCATTACAACTGCACGGACGTAAATGTAAAAATTCAATCAATGAAACTGCATGGATGTACAACCTCGCTAATTCAATTCAACTGCACGGGCGTAAAGTCCCATTCATTCAATGCAACTGCACGGACCTAAAACGACAATCATTCAATACAATTGCACAGACGTAAACCCCATTCATTGAATGCAACTACACGGACGTAAAACCCCATTTCGTCTAAAAAAAAACAGCACGCATGTAAAAATCCATTCATTCAATACAAATGCACGGACGTAAACGTAAAACCCCATTCATACAATACGACTGCACGGACGTAAAACCCCATTCATTCAATACAACTGCACGGACGTAAAACCCCATTCATTCAATACAACTGCGTGGACGTAAACGTAAAACCCCATTCAATCAGTGTAACTGCACGGACGTAAAACCTCATACCCATTCATTCAATACAACTGCACGGACGTAAAACCCCATTCATTCAATACAACTGCGTGGACGTAAACGTAAAACCCCATTCAATCAGTGTAACTGCACGGACGTAAAACCTCATACCCATTCATTCAATACAACTGCACGGACGTAAAACCCCATTCATTCAATACAACTGCACGGACGTAAACGTAAAACCCCATTCAATCAGTGTAACTGCACGGACGTAAAACCTCATACCCATTCATTCAATACAACTGCACGGACGTAAAACCCCATTCATTCAATACAACTGCGTGGACGTAAACGTAAAACCCCATTCAATCAGTGTAACTGCACGGACGTAAAACCTCATACCCATTCATTCAATACAACTGCACGGACGTAAACGTAAAACCCCATTCATTCAATACAACTGCACGAACGTAAAACCCCATTCATTCAATACAAATGTACGGACGTAAAACCTCATTCATTCAATACAACTGTACGGACGTAAACGTAAAACCTCATTCATTCAATACAACTGTACGGACGTAAACGTAAAACCCAATTCATTCAATACAATTGCACGGACATAAACATAAAACCCAATTCATTCAATACAACTAGACGGACGTAAACGTAAAACCCTATTCATTCAATAAAACTGCACGGACGTAAAACCCCATTCATTCAATACAACTGCACGGACGTAAGCGTAAAGCCCCATTCATTCAATACAACTGCGTGGACGTAACCGTAAAACCTCATTCATTAAATACATCTGCACGGACATAAAACCCCATTCATTCAATACAACTGCACGGATGTAAAGGTAAAACATCATTGTTTCAATACAGCTACACGGACGTGAAACCCCATTCGTTCAATACAAATGCACGGACATAAAACCCCATTCATTCAATACAACTGCACGGACGTAAAACCCCATTCATTCAATACAACTGCGTGGACGTAAACGTAAAACCCCATTCAATCAGTGTAACTGCACAGACGTAAAACCTCGTACCCATTCATTCAATACAACTGCACGGACGTAAACGTAAAGCCCCATTCATTCAATACAACTGCGTGGACGTAAACGTAAAACCTCATTCATTAAATACATCTGCACGGACATAAAACCCCATTCATTCAATACAACTGCACGGATGTAAAGATAAAACCTCATTGTTTCAATACAGCTGCACGGACGTGAAACCTCATTCGTTCAATACAAATGCACGGACATAAAACCCCATTCATTCAATACAACTGCACGGACGTAAAACCCCATTCATTCAATACAACTGCACGGATGCAAAACCCCATTCATTCAATACAACTACACGGACGTAAAGGTAAAACCCCATTCATTCAATACAACTGCACGGACATAAAACCCCATTCATTCAATACAACTGCACGGACGTAAAACCCCATTCATTCAATACAATTGCACGGACGTAAACGTAAAACCTCATTCATTCAATACAACTGCACGGACGTAAAACCACATTCATTCAATACAACTGCACGGACGTAAACGTAAAACCCCATTCATTCAATTCAATTGTACGGACGTAAAATCCCATTCATTCAATACAACTGCACGTATGTAAAGGTAAAACCTCATTGTTTCAATACAGCTGCACGGACGTAAAACCCCATTCATTCAATACAACTGCGTGGACGTAAACGTAAAACCCCATTCATTCAATACAACTGCACGGACATAAATCCCCATTCATTCCCCATTCAGACGTAAACGTAAAAACCCATTCATTCAATACAATTCCACGGACATAAACGTAAAACCCAATTCATTTAATACAAATGCACGGACATAAAACCCCATTCATTCAATACAACTGCACCGACGTAAAACCCCATTCATTCAATACAACTGCACGGATGCAAAACCCCATTCGTTCAATACAAATGCACGGACATAAAACCCCATTCATTCAATACAACTGCACGGACGTAAAACCCTATTCGTTCAATACAAATGCACGGACATAAAACCCCATTCATTCAATACAACTGCACGGACGTAAAACCCCATTCATTCAATACAACTGCACGGATGCAAAACCTCATTCATTCAATACAACTGCACGGACATAAAAACCCATTCATTCAATACACCTGCACGGACGTAAAACCCCATTCATTCAATACAATTACACGGACGTAAACGTAAAAACCCATTAATTCAATACAACTGCACGGACGTAAAACCCCATTCATTCAATACAACTGCACGGACGTAAAGGTAAAACCCCATTCATTCAATACAACTGCACGGACGTAAAGGTAAAACCCCATTCATTCAATACAACTGCACGGACATAAAACCCCATTCATTCAATACAACTGCACGGACGTAAAACCCCATTCATTCAATACAATTGCACGGACGTAAACGTAAAACCCCATTCATTCAATACAACTGCACGGACGTAAAACCACATTCATTCAATACAACTGCACGGACGTAAACGTAAAACCCCATTCATTCAATTCAATTGCACGGACGTAAAAACCCATTCATTCAATACAACTGCACGTATGTAAAGGTAAAACCTCATTGTTTCAATACAGCTGCACGGACGTAAAACCACATTCATTCAATACAACTGCACGGACGTAAACGTAAAACCCCATTCATTCAATTCAATTGCACGGACGTAAAAACCCATTCATTCAATACAACTGCACGTATGTAAAGGTAAAACCTCATTGTTTCAATACAGCTGCACGGACGTAAAACCCCATTCGTTCAATACAACTGCGTGGACGTAAACGTAAAACCCCATTCATTCAATACAACTGCACGGACATAAATCCCCATTCATTCCCCATTCAGACGTAAACGCAAAAACCCATTCATTCAATACAATTCCACGGACATAAACGTAAAACCCAATTCATTTAATACAAATGCACGGACTTAAAACCCCATTCATTCAATACAACTGCACGTACATAAACCCCATTCATCCAATACAACTGCACGGACGTAAAACCCCAGTTATTCAATACAATTACACGTACGTACATGTAAAAGTAAAACCCATTCATTCAATACAATTGCACGGACATAAACGTAAAACCCAATTCATTCAATACAACTGCACTGACATAAAACCCCATTCATTCAATACAACTGCACGGACATAAACCCCATTCATTCAATACAACTGCACGTACGTAAAACCCCTTTAATCAATACAATTGAACGGACGTAAACGTAAAAACCCATTCATTCAATACAATTGCACGGACATAAACGTAAAACCCAATTCATTTAATACAACTGCACCGACATAAAACCCCATTCAATTCAATACAACTGCACGGGAAAAAAACTCATTCATTCGATACAATTGCACGGACATAAACGTAAAACCCCATTCATTCAATACAACTGCACGGACGTAAGCGTAAAACATCATTCATTCAATACAACTGCACGGACGTAAAACCCAATTCATTCAATACAACTGCACGGACGTAAAACCCCATTCGTTCAATACAACTGCGTGGACGTAAACGTAAAACCCCATTCATTCAATACAAATGCACGGACGTAAAACCCCATTCATTCAATACAACTGCACGGACGTAAAACCCCATTCATTCAATACAACTGCACGGACGTAAGCGTAAAACATCATTCATTCAATACAGCTGCACGGACGTAAAACCCCATTCATTCAATACAACTGCACGGACGTAAAACCCCATTCGTTCAATACAACTGCGTGGACGTAAACGTAAAACCCCATTCATTCAATACAAATGCACGGACGTAAAACCCCATTCATTCAATACAACTGCACGGACGTAAAACCCCATTCATTCAATAAAACTGCACGGACGTAAAACACCATTCATTCAATACAACTGCGTGGACGTAAACGTAAAACCCCATTCATTCAATACCAACGCACTGACGTAAAACCCCATTCATTCAATACAACTGCGTGGACGTAAACGTAAAGCCCCATTCATTCAATACAAATGCACGGACGTAAAGCCCCATTCATTCAATACAACTGCACTGACGTAAAACCCCATTCATTCAATACAACTGCACGGACGTAAACGTAAAACCCCATTCATCAATACAACTGCACGGAGTAAACCCCATTCATTCAATACAACTGCACGGACGTAAACGTAAAACCCCATTCATTCAATACAACTGCACGGACGTAAAACCCCATTCATTCAATACAACTGCACGGACGTAAACGTAAAACCCCATTCATTCAATACAACTGCACGGACTAAAAACATTCAATTCATAAAACCATTCACGAACGACGTAAAAACAAAATTTCATTCAATACAACTGCACGGACGTAAACCACCCCATCATTCAATACAACTCATTCGACGACCCCATTCGTCAATCAACTGCACGGACGTAAAACCCCAATCTTTCAATACAACTGCACGGAGTAAAACGTAAAAACTTCATTCATACAACTGCACGGATTTAAAACCCCATTCATCAAATACTCTGCACGACCCCTTAAAACTATTCATCACTACAACTGCACGACGTAAAACCGTATTCTTTCATTCAATAAACAACTGCACGGACGTAAAAAACATTCATTCAATACAAATGACGGACGTTCATTCATTCAATACAGCTGCACGGACGTAAAACCCCATTCATTCAATATTTGCACGGACTAAACGTACTCCATTCATTCAATTACAACTGCATGGACGTAAAAAACCTATTCATCAATACAACTGCACGGGACGGTAAAACCTCATGCATTCAATACAACTTCGAGGACATAAACATAAAACCCATTTATTCAATAAAATTGCACGGACGTAAAGGTAAAACCCCATTCATTTAATACAACTGCACGGACATATAACCTCATTCATTCAATACAACGTGACATGTCCTCACCCTGGGTGTCCGGTTTAGATAGGTTGCACTGCAATTCTCAAATGAACACTATTTGCAGTTTCGGAGATACACGTGTATTGTGTGCGTTGCTTAGCGACAATAGAGAATGTGTGTTAAAAGCTCCAATTACTTTCCAATTATGCATTTTATTACACTCTTGCAAATTATATGCACGGGTTTCGCTGTAAGAGAAAACCCGTAATCAACTCATTACAAATAATACACCGTGAAGAGAACACCCGTAATTGCGCGCCTGTTTTCTTGGAAACCACGAGCTACCAAGCAAAATGTTTAATTTTTATTACAGTCAAAATAAAGTGCTTTGAAAATTTGGAAAGGGTCTCGACTAATCTAGAATGTTAATGTGATTGAACACATTCCAAACATGCACTCAAATATATCTGGCTCATAGAAACAGCTGCGTAATTTGGATTTCAAAAAGTTTACATGACGTCACATTTAACGTCACACACCGTAACGTCAAAACGCGAGAAAACACGTCATTGTATAACTATTCATGCGCACATCACAATTCATTGATTATAATATCTGAAATAGACTAAATGTGCATATATATATCCGCCGTGGAAGTGTAATAAATAGGATATTCCATCGTACATGTCCGTCGTGGGCCGTCTTAGGGGAGCGCCGTGGCGTAATGGTTAGTGTGTCGGACTACTGATCCAAGGGTCGTGAGTTCGAGCCTGACTAGCGGCGTGCGTTGTGTCCTTGAGCAAGACACTTTATCCACACTGCTCCAGTTCACCCAGCTGTAAATGGGTACCGATAATTTGTAGTTGCTCTGTAAATACGAATTACCGGCTTCTCTCATAAATCTCTACCTCCGTTCTTTCTCCCATTCTTGGGAGACGGCATGCAAGGTCCTAGAGCCAGTGCCGCCGTTAAATATAAGCTAAAAAAAAACAAAAAAAAAAACATGTCCGTCGGCGTCCGTGCAAGCAACTCGTTCGCTACGCTCACTCGTTGCTTCCGCGGAGCCGACGCACACTCGTGTATTATTTCCCGCTATTCAAAATGTACGATGGAATATCCTCTATATGAACAATGATTAATGAAACACTGCACCATGGAACGTCATGTTCTTTCCCAGATTTGTTCAGATTAAGTAAAAACAATTGATGAAATATGGCGCATCAAACGAGTCTTGTTAAGCTACATTTGGTGGTCTCGGTACTTTGGCCCTAACGTCTGTCGTTTTTGCGAATAATCGATTTCCGTGTCTACTGACACGGAAATAGATTCTTCGCAAAAACGACATAAGTATGTGCCGAACACCTGGAACCACAAAATGCAACTCATGAAGACGCGTTTGCTGTGCCATATTTCATCAAAATCCGTTGCATATTAAGGAACATATCAAATAATACTTACTTTGGAGTGGGCGCACTTTCAGCCATTGTTTTTGTTGTTGTAACCACGTGATCATGCACATTGATACATACATGAATCAGGCATACTGTATTTGGTGTGTTTGTTGCGAAGCAGCAAAAAGACGGAAATAGAAGACAACATATCTACCTATGTTTTAGATAATACTTAAATTGTGATATTATCATATCACACTGGTCATATATATATACATATATCAGGTGGATACATATCTCAGAAACAATGCAAATTAACTTCAATAACAATTTTCACAATATCATTTCATGCAATACAGTGAGGGATCGTATATACATATAGTTATTTCCCTTTGAATTTATTTATAGAAATCCGGTCCAAATTGTATATTTTCGGGCGAAATTGCTTGTAAAAAGGACTATGGTCGCATGGTTGTTGTGTATTAAAGGGAGTCATTATAGTGTTTTTTATTTCCCAGATCCATATTTTCACATTGACTTATCAAGTGTATCGCCAACAGTGTAGACACAGACCAGACGTGCAGTCTGATCTGGGTCTACCCTGTTTAGTATTTAGTTTTGTATTATTCACTAAGAAATACACGCTAAAATAAAACATAGGACCGGATCTCTATAAATGTATTTACAAAGGGAGATAACCATTGTCAAGGACATCTGAAAGCTTCAACTCAATCAAGGTGTATGATCACGTGGTACTAACAACAACAACACGTACTGAAACTTCCAGAATCCATTCGATTCAAAGTACGTATTATTTTATATTGTCCTTATTACGTAACGGATTTTGATGAAATATGGCGCATCAAACGCGTCTTGTTAAGCTGCATTTGGTGGTCTCTGTACTTTGGCTCATACTTCTGTCGCTTTTGCGAAGAATCGATTTCCGGGTCGGTAGACACGGAAATCGATTCTTCGCAAAAACGACATAGGCCTGTGCCGAACTCCCTGGACGACCAAATGCAGCTCATGAAGACACGTTTGCTGCGCCATATGTCAAAATCCGTTTCATATTAAGGAAAATATCAAATAATACTTATTTTGGACTGGGCAAGATTTCAACACTTTCAGCTACTGTTGTTGTTGTTATAACCACGTGATCATGCACCTTGTAAAAACTTTATTAATAATCCTGTGATGATAACAACAAAACCTAAACTCTATAGTACTGTTGGTTTCCGATAAATTTACAAGAGCACGTGACGTCACGGGGTCAGCGGACTATGTATATTATGTGATTATAGCTTTCTATGGATATAGCTGTTTGCAGCCATTTTAGCTGGCCGAATCGACGCCTTATCTAGAGCAATTTAGAGGTTGAAAATACATGCTCCCGATAGGTTAGGAGATAATTTAAATTATCAACTGGTTGACTGGTGAAACAGGCTATTGAAAACCACAATACATGCCATATTTGTAAACGTAAAACGTTTCGATAGTTGATTCATTTTGATTGCCCAGTCGTCTGCTAGCATAAGCAGTATTGTCCCCACAGCTCAGATAGTAGAGTGCTCGCCAAATGCATTCGACTTGCGTTCCTTTTGTGCGAGTTATGGCCTCGGACAATTTGTTTTTATTCATATAACAGATTCAACGTTTTGTCACTTGTACGAAAATGTCTTAGATATAGTTTGGCAGACGGGTTTACAGCGTCACAGATCAGGATGCACATCACAAAGTCAGATCAGGGCATACGGTGTTCACAATTGATTTACTGAATAAATATTTGACTATCAAACAACGTGAAATAAAATCGGGATGTACATGTATACACATTCTAAAATTGTCGCCAGTAGGTATTTCATAGAAACGACAGTACGGGGGTGGGGGCACTCTTGGGGATGTCAAATATACACAACCTCGGGGTTCCTGGCCTCCTAATTCCAAAAATATAAATACCCCCACACATTGTATGTCCGCGCCCTAGATCGGAAAATTTTGGTTGCGCTTATACATTTTGTCCAGACAAACATATGGATGTAACTAAAACGATTGAAATGACATTGCAATATACGTCTTTATCAGTTTTTGAACCAATACAAACATATGTTTATGTAAGTTACATTAAATAATGTTAATAAAATAAACATATTAACGACGGCAGATATATATCTGGGAGTATGAAGTGAGGGACTTAATTCAATATAAAAAACGATAGCACAGTGTTGGTTTCGAACCCACAACCATCAACGTTGAATAATTCCAGCACAAAAATATTTACACAATTCCCTAACATTTGATTGGCCCGTAGCAAGTCTCTGTCCAAAATTTATATCCCAGTAAACTCCCACGCCGAACTACTTTCCGTAACCGTGAGGCGCAGTTAAAATAATTCTTAAGAAAACGGAAAATAAACACATTTTCTTGATGAATTTATTTCAAATGCTGGAATTATAAGGAATGAATGGCCTTTTTGTTGAATTTATCGGGGATATAAACTTGGAAAAGTCGCGGGAATACTGGACGAGGCCTTCCGGCCTTCGTCCAGTATTCCCGCGACTTTTCCAAGTTTATACCCCGATACATTCCACAAAAAGGCCATTCATTCCTATATTAATTAAGCAAAACAATAACTGTTACCAGTACGCTACATTCATCAGATAGGAAATGTAAGTATTGTTCACGGGTTAATATAGGTGAACGTATGTATAACACTGCGTGTATGTTCTAAAATTGGATAATGAAACACAGGTGCATTGATCTCGATTATTATTCACTTGTTTATGCATGCATTGCCAATGGGCACTTGACGTATGATGGTGTGATACATATATGACTCGAGTGCCGGTGCTAACTATTTTCTTTTTCAGCAAATACGTAACAACAAAAGTTACAACTTGATTCAGAATATGCCTGAACGTTGCTTGAATACATTTCTGGCCAACATTGGTGACATGCATGCTACATCGTCATGCTAATATCAGTTTTGCATTTATAACATACTTACTCTCCAGGGGCCCATTTCACTAAACTTCTTACGCTACGAACTTTCTTACGTCTACGATACTTTTCGTATGAATTTTTTGCGAACTTCTTACGTGCGTTTCACTAACATGTTCGTGCGAAATTTCTTAAGTTACGAACTTCTTAAGAATTCTTCAGTATTGGAAATCCATCAAGCCCTTTGAATGTAAACATCCGGTCCAACTTTGACAACCAGACGACAGCTGTCAAATCAACTTCCTTAGTCCAGCATGTTGACAACCAGGAAAGTGACTGACACTGAGTGTCCCATCCACGGCGCCCATGGTGTTCGGAATCCTGGCCACACTGTAAAATACTTTTTTTTACAGTTGGCCAGGTCTTATTCCTCGGTTGGAAAACTGATGTTGTCCAGTCGATTATTGATGGCTGAGACAACATCATTAATACACCGAGAAACCGAACTCCTAGAGACACCGTGGATGTCGCCAGCCACGGAGTAGAACTCACCCTTCGCTAGGCAGCGCAGGGTAACCAATGTCTGCAAAGTTTCAAGTCTTTGATGATCTCAAATGGGATTTTTATTTGCTTTAGCTGATATTGTATACTATACGGGGCATGGAGTTGCTGTATTGGCCATCTTAGTATATGCAATCCATCTTGTGGCGTTTGACACATACCACAAATAATTTGAAATACCCATAAATACAAGTTTGTGCAACGTACTATTGGTTGTTTTCATCACACTTATATACAAAGTCTGATTTCCTATTACATTTAGGGGAAGGGGCCAATTTGCAAGTGGCTTTGGTTTGGTATGGACCTGGAACCAGGAAGGGTTTTTCTAATTTCAGGACTAAATATATATTTGTTTCGATGTAAATATTCGAAGTGATGAAACTGTAAGATGGCTGTACATACAAAGATGGCGGAGATGGCAACTCGATATACCATATAGAATACAGTAACACAAACAAAATGATATGACAACACATTACATACATATTACTTTTGAAAATATTTGATTTGTGTTTTCATCCATTTCACCCCTACACCACACTACAATTATAGTGAATCACTCCTCCTAGTGAGTCACTGTTCTATAAGCTACGTTATATCAGGCTGCATATGATGGCCTAACTGATCAGCAGGTACAAGTATAGCGACTAGTATATAAGCCACGTTATATCAGGCTGCATTTGCTGCACTAACTGATCAACAGCTACAAGTATAGTGAGTCATTACTCTAAAAGCCACGTTATATCTGGGTTGCATTTGCTGGCTAACTGATAAGCAGCTAAAGCTAGATAATCCGGTCTGTCTACGCACTTAGGGCCCCTATAAGTGATTTGAGAAACTTACAAAAACTTTCAAAAAATGAACACACGAACAGACAGATGGACAGATCAAAACTTAAAAACAAAATAAACAGACGAACGGACGTACGATCAGTAGTGAGGGTAATATATTACTAAGTAATGCCAAAAATAAACGGACAGACAGACAGACGGAAGTATAGGGCGAAACCTATAGTGCGAAATATGAACGGCCGATTTTATGGCGATGTTATTCATGAAATACATGTATGGCGGTCGTGACACTTGCGCTAAAAAATCTTCGTACGGCAGCACAATACCTATCGCAGACTTACGAGGAAACTTACGAACTTCCCAAGAAAGTTCGCACGAAATTGACGTTAGTGAAACGGTACAATGCGCCTAAGAAGTTCGTACGATAATTTATTAGCGTAAGAAGTTTAGTGAAACGGGCCCCTGGGACCTTTGCCCTTGCCACTTTATTGAAATGAACAGTAGTGCCAGTTGTAGTTTTGGATTCATTTTCGGAGTTAACAATCATTTATATTCAAGCAAGGCAAATTGCAGGTTTATGCCTTCAGACGTTGGTAGCTTGGTGTATGTTATTTGGGTTTGTGCGTATGTTTTATATACAAACAAAAATATTGTGGTACGGGCAACGGTCCAGCAAACACGTAGTTAGGGAGGTAATACTACTAGACAGCTGTATGTGGCTGGTATTATGTTTTGCATTTTAAAGCCATTAGTAGGTGTTGACGGGATAAATAGAATAGTAGGTTAGTGCCGTGAATGGGAAAAATATCTGGCGCGGCTCGGAAACGGGATGGGCTCGGCTCCCGTTTCCTAAGCCTTGCCAGATATTTTTCCCATTCACGGCACTAACCTACTATTCTCTATTTAGGCATATCAAATAAAACCTGTTGTGCGGGCAACGGTTCAGAAACAAACTTTGTATGGAGTGTAGGGTGGAATATGTTCACTATGTGGTACTTATTGTTGTTGTTATTGCTGCAGGCACACAGAAGTCAAGCGCCTAAACTACGCTAAGGACTCCTTAAATGCTTAAGCACACGAAGTATCGAAAATGAACATTATTTATTTATTTATTTTTTAACTATTCAAGGGTCGCGGCATATTCATAGGTAGGTACTGGTTGCCCCACCACAATACTTTTTTGTTAGGCCTTATGGATGGATATACAGTGGAACCTCTAAACCGGACACAAAGGCAACCTCTGTGATCTTATTTTCAATAGGTTTCTTGATCATTTATCACTGATGTTAATGTATGTTCATGATTGCAAAGCACGCCAATACATTATAAGGAATGAATGGCCTTTTTGTGGAATTTATCTGGGATGAAAACTTGGAAAAGTCGCGGGAATACTGGACGAGGCCTTCCGGCCTTCGTCCAGTATTCCCGCGACTTTTCCAAGTTTATACCCCAATAAATTCCACAGAAAGGCCATTCATTCCTATAATATATTCAGTGGATCCTCTCTAAACCAGACACCAAGGCAACCTCTGTGATCTTATTTTCAATAGGTTTCTTGATCATTTATCTCTGATGACCTCCCAGGGTGTCCGTTTTAGATATGTTTCACCCTTTACTAGACAGCTGTATGTACATTGCAACCTCTCTACAACAGCCACCCATGGGGAGAGGCAAAATTGGCTGTTATAGAGAGGTGGCTGTTGTAGGGAGGTTAATGCTGAATACAATTTTATCGTCTGATGTTTATTTATTTTCTTCAATAATTCTCAATAAAAACATGTTTTGACAGCATTTTAGAATCATTTCCAATGGAAATGATTCTAAAATGCTGTCAAAACATGTTTTTATTGAGAAAGAATGCAAAATCAACATCAGACGACAATGTTCATGCTCAGCAGTGTAAGGGTTAAATATAGAGGAAATCATCCATTTGGGATATAAAATAGCGGCTGTTACATAGAGGTGGCTGTTGTAGAGAGGTGGCCGTTCGGCGAGGTTCGACTGTACCAATAGGGTGGAATATGTTCACTATTTTGTATTGTTGTTGTTGTTATTGCTGCAGGCACACGGAAGTCAAGCCCCTAAAGGACGCCGTAAGCACACGACGTATCGAAAATTATTTTTTATTTATTTTTAAACGGACAAAAATGTCTAGGCTCGGCGGCATATTCATGGGTAGGGTCGGGTTGCCCGCACCACAATAATCTTTTTCTTAGGCCTAAGCTGGGTATCAGAGAACTTTGGAATGATTTTCAGATTCGTCCATTTATGAAAATTAAGGGGGTGTTTTTGTTCGAAGAAATATTAAAATTACTTTCAAAAAGTGCAGATCCTGATGAGACGGCTCGTTACGAGCCGGCTCATCTGGATCTGCACTTTTTGCATAAACCGCTATAGCGGGATTTCGCGTTCAAAGGGTTAAAAGCGTACTTTAAATGGGAATCACATTTTTTGTTTCATTAATTTTCCAATTTCTCAACCGATGTTAGAAAGCATCTTTTCGTAAGATGATTTTCCAAGTTTTTCGACTCCCAGCTCCTAAGCTGGGTATCACGGAACTTTGGAAATGTATCGCATAAAGCATATCACATTATTAGTCAATATACAACAGGCAGATTTGTATACATGTACGTATTTTAGCACATCTTCAACACAGCAATGCCATGACGCTTAAAATGTTGACATGTCGGTTTACTTTGTTGAATTTTCTATTTTTTTTTGCATTTATTGCATTCCGGCATTTGCATTTTTGGATCATAATATGGAGTAGAAACTTTTATTATATTTCATACATAATTCCATGACTTGATACCGTGAGACATTATAATGAGATACTTTGCATGGTATGTGAGATATGGGAATTTAAAAGTGGGGGTCAATTTTAAAAGTCGGGGTCAATTTTAAAAGTCGGGGTCAATTTTTTTATCTACCTCTTATTACTATGAGCAAAGTTCAGAGAAAAATTGCCTTTTGTGAACTTTAATATGACACGTGACTGTACCTACATGCTACGTTGGCTAGCCAAGTGCACATTCATTCCCTGTCTGATAAGTGTTGCCCTGACCAAGCCTCAACTATCATCATTATATAGGATAACACTGTTACCGCCGAGTCTCCATAATTATAACACATGCACTCACACTCAGCCGTTTTCCCGGCATGACATACCGGCTTCGTGCGATAGGAGAATGAAGTACCTAGGTTAAATTAACCGCCTCAATGCCTCCATCATTTAATGCACATATTTCGACTGTATGGCAGATATTAGTAAATTCTGAAACAAACGGGCCAACGGTCATTGGCCTGATACGTTTTGGGCTCCAATGCCCAGGTTTGGAAGGTCCTCGAGCCAATTCCTACCTTTAAATATAAGATAAAAAAAACCGCCAGCGTTAATCTTGTCCAGATTAGCAACGTTTCTGAACATATATAAGCAATAAGAACTCGCAATCTAGCAACTTGATTGTCTGAGCATGAGGTGTAGCACAGCTCATGCTCAGCCAATCAAGCTGCCGGATTGCCAAGCACACTATTGAAATATTTTGAAATAAGGAAATGGACTAATATTGGCAAGATCAGCGCATGCGGTATTGCAATGTGTAATGCTCACGTAATATTCTCAGAAATAAGCTACTTCACATGCAATATAATAATCAACGGATTCTCGTATTTGCGACCATTGTAGTCATATATCGGCCTGATCAGTAGCCTATTTCACCAACATTGTAAAGTATACTTATCTAGCATAGTATACTTTGAGGGAGAAATTTTCAATTTTAGGATAAATGTATTATTTTTTATTATACTGAATTTATTTCATTATCACAGCCATTTTGGCTGTGATAATGCAATAAATTCAGTATAATAATTCTGCATACTTGTAATCATCAAATTAATGCAATAATGCATTTCGGGAAAAATAAATGATTACTCCCTCAAAGTATTCTTTGCCATTTTTATGAAATCGGCTACAGAGCATGTACTGTTCAGCGGTTAAGCACATTTCAGTGACGTCATCATTTTAAGTGTTAAAGGTACACGCCCACTCAGTAGGCACAAACTGTTCTTTATAGGAATTAAATAAGTGTATAATTGTGTCACTATTCCACCAGTTCTAAAAATTAACATTGCCCGCTATACAGATATAATCATTTAGTAATATGTATTTTACTCATAGTGACGCGCGGTGGTATCAGGCTATTTTCATATGCAAATGAGGCATGATATTTTTTAGTTATTTATACTAATTAAATGCGTCACCTGAAAAATTAATATTTTCGACAGATTATCAAGTATGATCATTGCACATCCAAAAGTAAATACAGAGAATAAATAGTAATGTCCGTTAACATTTTAAGGAAACACGGTTATCGCCCCTGATATCAGTGTGGAAATTTACGGCTAATATAAAATGCATAATAATACCAATCAATACGTGGAATAACGGTGAATGAATGTTTATTTTGCCAGAAGATGTGTCAGATGATGTCTGATGTAAGTAGCATGGTGTGCCTACTGAGTGGTTATGTACCTTTAAATCTAAAAAATATTTAAAAGTAAGTACTTTTTCATCAACTGATCAATAACAAAAAAGTCACCCTCCCCAAAAATTTGTGTTTGATGAAATTCCATCAAATATTGATTTTATTGCGAAAAAGCGATTTTGCTATGGGAATTTAACATGGGGTGTCAATTTCCAAAACGTTTCGTTTTTGGAAATTGACTCCGAAACCTTTAAGTATAAAGTTGGTCAATAATTGATCGTACAACGACATCAACACTTCTTGGAATATATTAAAAGTGCTTCAAAATGGGAATCACATTTTTTTGTTTCATTAATTTTCCAATTTCTCAACCGATGTTAGAAAGCATCTTTTCGTAAGATGATTTTCCAAGTTTTTCGACTCCCAGCTCATGTTCGTCAATGTAGGTTACCCGCAGAGTAATGTTCATCAGTCGGATCAGAAGCTGTGCTGGCCACAAATGGCATTCGCCCATGGTTTCAATCACGGTCACAGATCAGGAGCTATTTGTGCCATAAAAGCCAGTTGCCTATTTCTGCAGTTACATTGACAGACCAGGAACTAGACCGTCTATACAGGTATATTTTATATATCACAATAAGTAACCATGGCAACATTGATAGGCGGAAGTTTGATGTTGTGATAAATATTATTTTCCAGTGATACACGTGTCACATAAAATTATCTGTTAGATCTACTATTTGTAAGACTTGCAATGTGCAAAAAAAATAAAATATTTTGGCAAATAAATCGGGATTTTATTAATTAAAATATTTAAGAACTTTGTTAAAACCACAAACTGCGCATTTTTGTTTATCTCGTACACTAGTTTAGTCGAAGGTATATGTCGCGGTGAGTTATATCACGCACATACATATATAGTATTGCATGTCTATTGATCGCCAAATCGGCATACACTCAAATACTTATTGCTGAGAGCTAGCTTTAAATATTGAGAGCTAGCATTACTTATTTGAGTTTATGCAGATGTTGGCGTTCCTGGAATATAAACCACATAGCCTCAAATAATGAATGCTACATGTAGCTCTAAATAGTATTAAATATTTAGAGCTAGCTCCAAATGATTTGGAGAGCTCTTCATATGATTTGGAACGCCGTACCGGGCATAAATAATCGGATTTCATGTTGCGTTCAACAAGATAGAAAATCTGATACTTATTTACCGATATCTGTGACAATTGAAACAGCCCAGCAAGCCTAGTATCGTCATATATCTTCAATTAAACCACTTTACACAGGGCCATGACGAAAACACATTTTTAATTTTTATATTATATTTTTTGTAAAAATCCTGATATGCCCTTTAATTAAACTAGTGTCTTTAAACTTATTTCTAAATACGGCATAACAAAACATAAATATAGATCGCAAATCTTCCGTACTGGTACTATACGAGCATAGGGAAATGTCAAACTATGCCAAACAAATTTATTTCCCATATTTATCACCGTTTCTGATTGTACATTACGCAAACATTGTATTAGCGATCGCACCCGAGAACACCCCCACTGACCAACGTAAAGAGGGGATCTAGTGGGGTGCCCGCGCAATAGGTAATGCGGTCAAATAGGCCACGATTCAGTGACTATTTTCGATCAATAAATTATGTTGTAAGCAACAGTAGTATGTATTTTCAATAGTTGTTTTATTAAAATATATCATATTGGTACTTACTTAAATAATATTTGTACATTTTAAATGTCCTGATGTTCTCATAAAGCGTATGAATATAATTATTAACTGATCCAGCTTATTTTGAGTAAAATCACACAGCCTTAAAACATAGTGCTGGAGTATAAACACTATTATAGTATATTATTCATAAGTATATCGCTATTAAACATTAATTACAATATGTATGCATATTATTAAAACAATAGATGCTATTGCTGTTTCGCTATATGTGATATTTATAACAAAACATTTTTTTATTCGTCCGCGTACGGATTTCTGTCGCACAAAGCGCCATTTTCAGTTCATATTTTGACTTGTGCATATGAACCGGACCAAATTTAAACAACGTTCGATTCCGTCCTATTCAAATTTCTCTGCAGAATGTTCAGACGAACTACATAGGTAATGCTGGTAAATAAGTGTTAACGGTTGGAACATGGTCATCATTAAAAAAGCAAGAAACCACAGTCGTATTGATGAAAACTATGCTTTACCCGAGACCTCATGGGGCCGCCATTAATCCAGTGTAAACAATAGACCACGTGATCCCTTTCCCTGAGTAGCCCCCGCTTAGTGAGAAGGTGTGCTAATCATGATAATATGTACCCCAACAATAATTGGAAACGGTTTGAATTTCTCGGTAAAAACTACGAAAATCATACAAAAAAATAACGATTTATATTTTTTTTGTTTTTGTTTGCTTATATTTAACGGCGGCACTGGCTCTAGGACCTTGCATGCCGTCTCCCAAGAATGGGAGAAAGAACGGAGGTAGAGATTTTTGAGAGAAGCCGGTAATTCGTATTTACAGAGCAACTACGAATTATCGGTACCCATTTACTGGGTGAACTGGAGCAGTGTGGATAAAGTGTCTTGCTCAAGGACACAACGCACGCCGCTAGTCAGGCTCGAACCCACGACCCTTGGATCAGTAGTCCGACATACTAACCATTACGCCACGGCGCTCCACTCCATTTATAGTTAACAGTACGCGTGTAAACGGTATTACTCTCTCTCATCTGATTGTCATTTGTCGTCGATAGATATTTAACGTACTGATCTGGTCTGAATTTATTGTCAACTTTCAACGTCATTTACAGAATATATGACTGATTTTGGAAAAAAAATAACGGCAAAATACGATGACGTCTGCTCTGAAATATCTGTCAACTTGCGGACGTAATTTAAAGAAATCGATTATATTTTGATATCGGCTACACCTGGGACTAATTACGAATGTATGTATGGTCCTTGGCTACACCCGACACATTACACAGATCTAATTATAAATACACGTGTCAATTTGTGTGGAAAAAATCGATAACGCGCAGCCGTGTGACGAGTTGTTGATCTGATGACATCACACAGCTCTAAATTTTGACCCTTAGGCAATGTTTTGAAATTGACGCGTCGTTTTGATGTGTGCCGCACACCTCGCTGTCGGAGACAACGTGGCAATTAACGATACACTCTCGATTATACGCAGATCTATAAGACGGCTGGTTATTTAAAATAAATCGATTTTCGGAGGCCAGAATGTTAAAAGCGTGAGACATATTTTAAGTTTTTCAACACCATTTACGGAAAATATTACTGATTTTCTAAAAAAAACATTATCGGCGATAATGTTTTTAGAAAATCAGTAATATTTTCCGTAAAATGGTGTTGAAAAGTTGATGAAAATTATATCACCGTATTTAGTTTTGCCGATATGGTTTTAATAAAAAATCAGTAATATTTTCCGTAAATGGTGTTGAAAATTGACACAAAATATATCGCCGGATTTCGCCGATATTCGTTTAGAAAATCACCAATATTTTCCGTAAATGGTGTTGACACAAAATTCAGCACTCACGCGGAATTAAAATCAAATACAAAATACTAATTTAATAAATAGACGCCGTAGGCTAGTGTGTTTTGCGGCCATTGAATTCTGGTCGTGGTAGCCACAGGCGCAGTTCGAACAGTGTTATGATCCGATGGAGGACATTAATTATTTAAAATTCATAAAAAAAATGTTTGCTGTCCGAAAGTTTAGCTTATTCTAAAAGAGCCATAATTAAATGCAATATTAATTATGACAGCCAAAAAAAAATATTTTGGGACAGTAAAAAAGTATACGGTATACACAGTACCTCAACTTAAATAAAGCAATAACAAACTGTCGGTGTATATATTATTTACAGACTGACACTTTCATCATGTTCATCGTTGGTATGTGTCTATCAGTTTCTAGCTATTTTTATTTAAATCATAAAATTGTGAAAATATTAAAATAACAATATTAATGGAAAAAAATATATACCAAATCGATGTTTGAACCCCCGACCCTTTCGGGAATTGGTAACTCAATCATAAAAGTCGGCGACCTTAACCTGACGACTATCGTACCATTTACGCTGGTTACATTTGTACAGAAGTACTATCAGTATTACGCAAACATTTGAACGTAATAATTATAATTAGTTGCAACTCTGTCTACAGCGATACCGTTACAGCGATACGCTATTGAAACAAAATGTATTTGTACCCATAACATAACAAAGCAATGTATCATTATATATCACAGGAGATAGATTAAATCTATATATACTAATAAACAGAACAATCCACTTGGCTCGTACGAAAATATTTTCCGTACGTGGTGCATATTGATTATCTCCCTTGCCGAAAGTAGTTCGCTGATTTATTAATTCCAAATAAGACGTGTTTGCGTAATGTATATACAATGTACATGTAACTGAATATAACGCATGTTTTGTAGAAAGTGATCAAAAAGGCCATTTGCCAAACCACCTATTGGGTATCTGAGACAGCGTGCCATTTGAACCCGAAAGCCCGCTGTGCGGTTTATGCAAACAGTGCAGATCCAGATGAGCCGGCTCGTAACGAGCCGTCTCATCAGGATCTGCACTTTTGCAAGTAATTTTCATATTTCTTAGAACAAAAACACCCCCTTTTCATAAATGGACGAATCTGAAAATCATTTTGTGGCCATTGGATTGGTCGGAACATTAGCATATCACAGTCCATTCCAGTTCCTTAGGGTTGAAAGGGTTAATAATTAATTTAAGCAAGTCGACTACAACAGATTCAAGAGAATACAGAAAATAATTGGCATCACAAGTTATT
Source organism: Conchocele bisecta (assembly GCA_029237695.1). NCBI lineage: Eukaryota > Metazoa > Mollusca > Bivalvia > Lucinida > Thyasiridae > Conchocele > Conchocele bisecta. Next base: position 3,396,779 of record CM055275.1, on the reverse strand, counting down.
TTTAAAATGCATTATTATGTACAGTATAGTTTTGCAAAGACACCCCCCCCCCCCACCCCACCCCACCCCACAACAACAACACACACATGTGTACTCCCTATAAGAGATCTACTCGGTAAAACATTGCTGGTGCCACAAATAACGAAACGTCTAGATCCGTGTTTGTGACGGTGACGGGAGAAATTGGGCCCATGGCAAAACAGCACACTCATGTAACCTGATAACAATCTTTATCGCTTGTTGGAAGCATGACTGCTGTTTCATTAATATAATTTAATGTATAACAGTGCAGATCCTGATCAGACTGATCTGGATATACACTGGTGGAAAAAAAAACACACACAAAACAACCCATGTATCCAGTCCCAGCCACGTAAGACTATGTGAATGTGCTACGCGTATCTGTTTATGAGCTACACTGGTGACATGCTTGTGTAATGGCTAGTTCGTAATACCAAGTCGTAGATTGCGCTGCACAAATCACTTTTCATATTGTGCCACGGCTGACAAAAACGGACCATGCAACATGACTTGTGCGACCAGCGTCGACGCAGATACCTGTTCATGAGCCACACTGGTGACGCCCAGCTAATCGCTAGTTTGTATTATCAAGTCGAAGATCGTGTAGATTGTGCTGCACCCAGCACGGATGGTGCTTTCATAATCATCGTGCCACGGCTAACGAACATGGCCATACACGAAGTGCGATCAGCGTAGACCCGGATCAGACTGCGCTCATCAGTACAGTCTGATCTTGGCCTACGTTGCTCGCATTACCGTCAGTGACGTACTTAATGGTATCGGCAAACTTACTAAGATCCAATGCGAATGAAGGAATGTGTTTGGTGGGCAGGGTTTCCGTATTTAGTCCAATTACAGTCAGGTTCCTTTTGTCAGATTGCGATCCATTATTGAAGGTTCTTCAAAAGCAGACATTCAATCTATGTTAATGTGGCAGGCACGAGCATTGTTCAGTATACATTTCAGAAATGGTGGTATGCATACCTTGCTGAACGCATTTATGTCTAACATATTTCTTGTGCTGTGTTAGTTAACAAATATCACTATTAAACTCGTTTCATTCGCAACCCAGACATATACATGAACGTGATTAAACAAGAAAACAATCAGTATTTTCAACAAAAACAATTATCACAAACTCATTATGCATATATAAGATGGTTGTCTCGAAATAAGTGTACATGGACATATGAGTGTGACGTTCGAAATGGTTATCTATATAAGTGTACCGTTGAATATGGACTTGTGTATACAACGTATGGAATGGTGTTTTATATATTACATGGATTTACATATACGGCGCGTGAAGTTGTTTTCTCTAAATAACTGGGCCCGTTTCACTAAACTTCGTACGACTAAAATTTTCGTAAGTACAAAATTATGATAGTCTGTGCAAATTTCACATTAACACTGTTTTCTTGTAAATAATTATTGGATTTACATTTATTGAGCATAGGCTGCATATGCAGCCTATGCTCAATAAATGTTAATCCATCAATTGAAATTCACGGACGATCCTACATTTGCACTTACGAACAGTTTAGTCGTACGAAGTTTAGTGAAACGGCCCCAGTACCGTCATGTACTTATTTATACGACGTATGGAATGGTTTTTAGCTCGCCTGCACGAAGTGCATAAGAGCTTATGGCATACCCCCGGCGTCGTCGGCGTCAGGGTTATCCACAAACTTAACGTTGGGTAAATGTCTTATAACTTCTGTTTCCTTTTATGGAACACCTTGTTGTTTCATACATGCATTCCTCAGATGACCCTCTATCATTCTGTAGTAAATCCGTGACCCACCACCCAACCCTTACCCCAAGGTCAAGGTCACAAACTTAGCACATTCATAAACTTAGCATCGGGTAAATTTCTTATAACATCTGTTTCCTTTCATGCAACGTCTTGATATTTCATACATGCATGCCTCAGATGACCCTCTATCATGCTGTAGCAAAGCCATGACCCACCACCAAACCCTTACCCCAAGGTCAAGGTCACAAACTTAGCACATTCATAAACTTAACATGGGGTAAATTTATTATAACATCTGTTTCCTTTCATGCAACACCTTGATATTTCATACATGCATTCCTCAGATGACCCTCTATCATGCTGTAGCAAATCCATGACCCACCACCAAACCCTTACCCCAAGGTCAAGGTCACAAACTTAGCACATTCATAAACTTAACATGGGGTAAATTTCTTATAACATCTGTTTCCTTTCATGCAACGCCTTGATATTTCATACATGCATTCCTCAGATGACCCTCTATCATGCTGTAGCAAATCCATGACCCACCACCCAACCCCTACCCCAAGGTCAAGGTCACAAACTTAGCACATTCATAAACTTAACGTTGGGGTAAATTTCTTATAACATCTGTTTCCTTTCATGCAACGCCTTGATATTTCATACATGCATTCCTCAGATGACCCTCTATCAAGTGGTAGCAAATCCATGACCCACCACCCACCCCTTACCCCAAGGTCAATGTCACAAACTTAGCACATTCATAAACTTAACTTTGGGGTAAATGTATTATAACATATATTTCCTTCCATGGAACGCCTTGATATTTCATACATGCATTCCTCAGATGACCCTCTATCATGCTGTAGCAAATCCACAACCCACCACCCAACCCTTGCTCCAAGGTCAAGGTCACAAACTTAGCATGTTCATAAACTTAACGTTGTGGTAAATGTTGTGCAACTTCTGTTTCTGTACAGGGAACGCTTTGATAGTTCATACATGCATTCATCTGATGATCCTCTATTGTGCTACAGACCCCCCACCCCCCACCCCTTTCCCCAAGGTCACTAACTCATACATGCATTCCTCATGCGAATAGCTATCATATCATACTGTAGAAAACTTAGTGCGTTCATAAACTTAACGTTGGGTTAAATTTTGTTTTACTTCTGTTTTCAGGGAGCGCATTGATATTTCATACATGCATTCATCTTACTATGCCGTATTATGCTATAGCAAACCCACAACCCACCTTGCACCTCTGACCCCAATGTCAAGGTCCACCGCATGCCCCTTAACCCAAGGTCAATTATATATAATATTCATGTTTTTTATGCAACTGTGCCAAGTTTGAGTGAAGGCTGCCAACAGGCGAGCTTCGTTGTCTTCTGACAACTCTTGTTATACGCCTGTTTGAAAAAATCGATGCGTATTATGTATTCACCTTGCACAGGCGGGCGGACACAGCTTGTCCACGCAATAACAAGAGTTCTCGGGATCATAATCAAATTTGGCACATGTATATCACGGCACGACGGAGTAGACCATTGATTTTGAAAACTTTCCGATCACTTATCTCTCCTTGGCGGCCATGTTTTAATTTTCGCACTCTGTATCCTTGTCCACGCAATAACTCAAGTTCTACTTGACCGATATTAATGAAAACAAAACGAAGCAGCATATTGATTTTGACTGGTTATTTCCTGTGACTTTTCTCCCCTTGGTGGCTATTTTTAATTTTCGGACTCTGTATCCTTATCCACGCAATAACTGAAGTTCTACTTGACGGATCGTATCACATTTCAGGGCAAGGCGAATAGCCCAATTGATTAGAAAAAAATGTTCCCATGACTTATCTCCCCGTGGTGGCCATTTTTAATTTTCGCACTCTGAACCATTGTCCACACATAAACTCAAGTTCTACTTGACGGATTGCAACCAAATTCGGTATGCATGTTTATCGCGTCAAGCTAAACAACGGTATTGGTTTTCAGTGAATTATCTCCCCTTTATGACTGGCCTTGACACGACGGGCGTATATTGTGACATTCGGCACTCTTTTTTATATATAGTTGTACATGGATTTATATATACGACGTTAGAAATGTTTTTTTCCCAAAACAATTGTACACGGACGTATGTAAAGGACGTATGGAATGGTTAGGCCATAAAAAAAATACTCAGATATCGCCGCGTCAGAAAAATCCCTGCGCGTCGAGCATGTTATCGTCATGGAAAATAAAAATCGCCACAGGATCAACAAAAAACACTACCAATCATTAAATTCTTTAAATACATTTCATGTCTGACGAAAATCTGGTAATTTCTCACGTCTAAAGAGGTTATAGTAGTAACTTTATAGAACATATATATATGCATCTGGTCACTTGAAAACAATCAGAGACGAACATATATTTAAAAAAATGTCAAATTCAGCAAACCTCGTGTCTGAGAACCAAATTACTGTTTTATGGCCTTATCTACATGTATATATAACTGTACATGCACTTATGTACATACATTAGACGTATCGAATAGTTATATAATTATATATAAGTGTGCATGCATACTTTTACGACGTATGCAGTGGTTATTTATATATATGTAAGACCCAGATCTTGGGTCAGTCTCAGAACGGGGGTCAATCCTAGAACGGGGGCCGAAAACTTGACATCAATCCCAAAACGGGGGTCAATCTGAAAATGGACATTTACAAGATACGACCGTCATGGAGACAGGAAATGCATACTTTTAATTAACGTCATTGCTAACCACTTCACGGTAGGTAATGTACGTTTCGTCTATATGACAACCCCGACGTCTTCACTAGTTGCCGCCATTGTTTTTATCTGGACGTATACGGCCAGGACGTGACGTTAACTGTGACGCTATTCAGGCTTGAAATCAAAACGGAACGTGCAGAATTGGCCCCCGTTCTTGGAGAAATTGACCCCCGTTCTGGGATTAGCCCTCGTTCTGGGCCTGACCCACGATCTGAGTCTTACATATGGTTATAATTTTACAATTACTATAATAATTCCAGCACAAACATATGTACACAATTCCCTAACATTTGATTGGCCCGTAGCAAGTCTCTGTCCAAAATTTATATCCCAGTAAACCCCCACGCCGAACTACTTTCCGTAACCGTCAGGCGCAGTTAAAATAATTCTTAAGAAAACGGAAAATAAACACATTTTCTTGATGAATTTATTTCAAATTCTGGAATTATAAGGAATGAATGACCTTTTTGTTGAATTTATCGGGGATATAAACTTGGAAAAGTTGCTGGAATACTGGATGAGGCCTTTAGGCCTTCGTCCAGTATTCCCGCGACTTTTCCAAGTTTATACCCCGATAAATTCCACAAAAAGGCCATTCACTCCTATAATAATTTTACAATTACTATAATATATTCGACGCATGGAATTGTTATCAACGTGTCAGTATAATTGTACTCGGACTGTATTATAGAGAATAGTAGGTTAGTGTCATGAATTGGAAAAAATATCTGGCGAGGCTTAGTAAACGGGATGACGAGGCTCTGCCCATCTCTAACTAAAAATTCACGCCATTTTTTAATTTGATAAAATTCCATCACATATCGATTTTATTGCGAAAAATACAATTGTCCATGGGAACTTAACATAGGAGAAAAGAAGGTGTAGGAGCTGTGGGAGGAACCAAAAAAGAAAACAAAAATTAAGTTGACTCCGAAATCTTGGAAATGATCCACTGAACTAAGAAAATAAAAGTTAAATTTTGAAAATCGGTCCAGTATTTCTGAAATGTCCCCATGGTAAATCCCCATAGAAATCTCTGTGAATACATCTCTGGGGATTTAACAAGGGACTTTGGTTTTCTCAATAAAATCCATATTGTACCAAATTTAACGAAATAAAAATAGGCTCAGTCCGAAATGTTGATACAATTTGATATTATTGAAAATAAAAAAATGTTGTGTTTGCATTTTTTATATAGAATATATATATATCGATACAATTTGGCCAGATTTCATGAAACAGACGGTAGTCTGGCATCTGATATGTGATCACACTGCTGATCTACACCGTTTGACGCAATACAAGGATGGCGAACAGTACATACACTGATCAGTTGATCCGAGTCTACACCAATCTCAAAAGCTCATAAGCTATATTTCTCCAATCGCAGCCATTTCTGAGACACGCCGTGCGATTTTGTACCTTCGGACATCAGCGTAATTTCATTAAATACGTTTACAAAATTTACAATATTTTTCATAAATAAAGTAAAGAGTTGACAAAAGTTGCAGCGTACATGCGGAATTATATTCCGCATGTACACTGAAATTTGTGTCAACTTCTGAAGTCATTTACGGAAAATATCTCATTTTCTGTAAATATATTTCATGAAATATCGCAGATGTCCGTAGGTACACAACCGCATATACATGTATGTCTCATATGTGCCCTTGACTGGATCATTGGGGCTTATGGCATTTGTGATCAGTGCAGATACCGATCTGAGTGCACTGTCGTCCGCTAGTATAGGTCTGGAGCTAAACTGGTCATGAATGCCATAATCCCTATTTGTTCCAGTCATTATTTCATACGACATGTATGACGAAACGCTACTGTTGTTCACCAGATAAAATGTAGAGAATGCGATAAATTTTGTGAAAAAATATTTTCTGTCAGATTTACGACGAATTACAATAAAAAAAGCTACTATTAGCATGATTGGTATTACCAAAGACACCTGCGAATAAATTGTGACTCAAATACCAAAAGGACATTTTAAAAACTCGTGAAAATGCGACGTTTCATGATCACGATACTACACGTATGTATTTGCTGGCGTGCTTGTACATCCGATAAAGCAACGGTGACTATCATCAATTTCATCATCGGAAACGAGGCCACGGATCCGTTCCAACATCGCCGTTCGGGGGCAGCAGTGGATATGGCGTTGGAGAAAATCAGGTGCCGATTTCATCAAAATTGCAAAGTATACTTTGAGGGAGTAATCATTTATTTTTCCTGAAATGCATTATTTCATATAGAACTACCAACTGTATATATTTGATGATTAAAAGTTGCAGAATTATTATACTGAATGTATTACATTATCACAGCCAAAATGGCTGTGATAATGCAATAAATTCAGTAAAATGAAAATTAATAAATTTATCCTTAAATTGAAAATTTCTCCCTCAAAGTGTAACACATGTACATTCTGAGGTATCGTGGACCCATAGTCGCCTTCTTTATTTCATACATGAAAGCATTTTTGTGGGATTTTTTAAAATAAGTTCCAGTTTCATATAATATAGACGTATACCACTGTACTCACCAGACACTCTGGTACAACATTCTGAATAGAAAACAATAGGTCGAAATATTGGGAAAAAAGTCATCGCGACTTGAATGACATGATCTATTTTGACGACCAAGATCACAAGCTGAATTACACGTTTACAGTATGTGTGGAAATGCGCAATATTTGTTTTTAATCAAACAGCTTAAATGGCCATAATATCTCAGAAACATTCTATAGTTCAGTCACATTCAGACCACTGCAGACAGCCAATGGTCCCTGGCATGGCAACTAAATAGGCGGACTCTTTTTGTGCACTACTTTTCAATAGCCCGGGAAGTCAAATCATGTACATGTATCAATGCGTCCATGTTACTTCCGAGTCTTAGTTGCGAACCGTAACTCTTGGAATCTACTCCCGTACCGTTCGTAGACGGTACGGGAGTAGATTATACGAGTTACTTTCGTAACTCTCTGGGCATGTACACGGTTCTTAAGCTCGAAATCAGGATGTGTGATTGGACGATTCTGCGCTGTGATTGATTGCGAGTATAAGTTTTCCGATCGTTTGTCTACGTTTCTCGTAATTAAAATTATGATTTTCGGCCAAAAAGTATGTCTGATTTCGATCGTTTGATTGGTCGAGGCTGGAAAGCGCAGTCTCAGCCAGTGAAAATGTCTGATTTTGAACTCCCATTTGGAGAATGCTCTTTGCTCTGCTCTTATATTCCAAATCAGGAAGTTTGATTGTGCCTTTCAACACAATCCTATGGGGCAACGGTCCAGATAAAAACTTAACTACGTTGGAAGTGTCGGCCCACTTTCTAAGCCAATCGCTGGGCAACTTATAACCCTTTCATCCCTAAGTAACTGAATGGGCTGCGATATGTTCGTTTTGCAACCAATCCAATCCTCGCAAAATGATTTTCGGACTATTCCATTTATAAAAATGGGTTGTTCGTTTTTCTCAAAAATATGAAAATTACTTTCAAACAGTGCAGATCCTGATGAGACGGCTCGTTACGAGCCGGCTCATCTGGGTCTGCACTGTTTGCATAAACCGATATAGCGGGCTCTTTTATTTACAGTTCGCCCTACTTTCTAAGCCAATCGCTGGGCAGCATTCTGCTCCACTTATTTCACATATTGCAACGTTTAACCCCAATAGGTTATATATTACCAGTGGGAGTTAATGATTAACTGTTCGACAGGAAATGGGAAATCAGTACTCGGATGGGACATTGCATTGTACGCTTGTCTGAACGATAAATATGTTATTTTTCACATATTGGATTTTTCAGGAACTAAATGCTGCTGTCGCTATCGTTCCCTCGCATTTAATTCCTTAAAAATCCAATATGTGAACAATAACTTGTACATATAATCGTGATACCCAGGAACATGCTGGGGGATCGAGTGGACATCGGCTGTGTAAATCAGATCTACAGTGCCCCCTGTACCGCCAATCACGTGGGGGCGCTGGCCGGCGAATTATACTACACCCTGAACGTCTCGGCCATCATCGGACCCGGTAAGTGTATGATTGATCATGTGGCTGTGATTGGAGAAATGCGGCTCATGGGATTTGTGGACTGTCTGGCTCCTGATCAAATCATTGGCACTATGGGAACCAGTCGGCCAATTAATAATGTGACCGTAAACCAGTCCTAGGCTACCTTAGCAACAAGGAGTAAATTATCAGGACAACGGCATTGGTTGTTATTATTATGACAGAGAGATAAATAAAATAGATCCTGCAGGAAACGTATGTCGGTGCCAAACATTTTATTATATTAGTTACTTGCTCTACACATGCAGGTTAAATTTTCTGTGTGCGACATCAATTCGCATGACCCCGTTTTTGGCATTGATCTAGAACCGGCTTAGGTCACTGACTCCAGAAATGGAACTAACAAAATTGATTTTGTCGCAGGTTGTTTGTGATTGTCATATTTGTGTGAATGTGGGTCTATGGGAAATCAATTGCCTGCCTGTTTCCTTTATGGGATAAACGAACACCCGAGGTAACCATTTGTTCAACCGACGGAAGAGCGGACTGGTTTCGTGATTTAGCTTGTGCCCGGTTCGCTAATTGTAACGCGCGCGAAGGTCGCAAAGGCCGCGAAGGTCCAGGACAATTTAAATCACGAAACGAGTCCGTACTTCCTGTTGGTTGAACAAAGAATGGTGCCCAGTCTTCAAACGCGTTAGTAAATTACAATTAGCGAGCCGGTCAAAATTAAATGACGTAACTTCAATTGGTTAAACAAAAATACAAGATGGCGAGTGTCCAACATTGAAAACAACATATATCCTAGTCCTACTGGATAGCGATCATTATCACATCCAGGGGAGGATCTAGAGGGGGGGGGGGGGGGGTCCTGTGTTGCAACCTCCCCGTTAGGCCACAGTTTACCACCAGTTGGAGTCTGAATTTAAATGCCGTAAAACACAGGAAAGTGCATTTCGAAGAGCTCGAAAATAGGACAACCCCCTAGTTGCGAACGGTAACTCTTGCAATTACTTCCGTACCGTACGTGAGTAGATTGCATGAGTTTACCTTCGCAACTAGACAACCCCCACCCCCCCCCCCCCCCCCCCCCCCCCCCCCCCCCCCCCCCCCCCCCGTTCCCCAAATGTTGGATCCGCCCCTGACATCGGGTTTTAGTTCATTCCATAAAGTGCATAAGGGTCACATATCAAACACATTTGGGCCGATAACGATATATATTGCGTGTTTCAACAATAATAATAAACAACAATTGACTTTTTATGCCACCGGGTTTCGAAGAAACGGGTGGCATATAGTGTTTGGACCGTCCGTCTGTCCGTCCGTCTGTTGGCGGTCGCTATAACATTGAATATATTGTTTGGAGTTTAGTCCGTCACACTTTTCGGTTAACCACTTTGTCACAGTTTCTCAAATATGCTGCAGGTGGCATCCGCGTTCGACAGACGCATTTCTTGTTGCAGGTGGCATCCGCGTTCGACAGACGCATTTCTTGTTATGCCACCGGGTTTCGAAGAAACGGGTGGCATATAGTGTTTGGACCGTCCGTCTGTCCGTCTGTCCGTCCGTCCGTCACACTTTTCGGTTAACCACTTTGTCACAGTTTCTCAAATATGCTGCAGGTGGCATCCGCGTTCGGCAGACGCATTTCTTGTTATAATTAGAATTATCATATTCTAATGCGTATACTTTGAATCCATACGTGTATTTAAGGAATAAAACCACGGGTTGTTGCGTTTACTAGGGTGAAAAATACATTTGGTATGTTTAAAGTCCGAAGTGTCACCCCTATTGAAAGGACCAGCCAGTTTTGACATTATGAGACGCTCTAATCGTTGAACATCAGTACTTCCCAATTCCTATCCTAAATGGCAGGCTTCAGGCAGATAGGCAATCGGTACCATGTATTAACTAGCTGGTGGCTCACCAACCTGTCATATCAGCTCGAACCTTCGGCCTCCCAGTTATATGGCGATATATATTTGATCTAGAATGTATCGTTACCTGAATCACTAGAAGGATGAGCTCGAATAGTCTCACATTTTCTTTGTTTGTTTGTTTATTAGTGTTTAACGGCTTATCAACCAAAATATACATAGGATTATTTTGTCAGATGTATTTATCCGACTGGAATATCTGGGCCATTTCAACCCCAGGGTCATGTAAGACCGGGCGAACGGGTTCGATCCCATTTTAACCTGCTGCATTGGGGGGAAAATCCCAAAATCAGAACGGAATATTTACATAGAGAACAAATATATTCAGCCCTGAAATTAGAATAATCTGCATACGTGTTGAGCTACCAGATAGCGAGGCCTTTTCTGTATGTATACATAGTAAATATATGGTTAGTGCCGTCGAATATAAAATATATTCAGTTAAGCCTTAGGCAGCTCAATAAAGTTGTCGTGGCGAAACCGAATATATTTTATATTCGACGGCACAAATGATATATTTAATTTATACCGCATACTGAACTTAATTGTTTGAACGTGCGTGACGTCATGTTTTTGACGTTATTCCTTCGCCATACGTCATTCAAAGCAAAATGGCGTCCAAGCTAGGTAGATTCGGCATTGTATCTGATTAAATCTTCGATTTATTTACGATGAGCTTCAATAATGGCTAGCTTTAGACACCACAGTTGTCATAATAAGCATTACAATCATGACGGACAACATTTAGCTGAATCGACAGCGATTTAGATTTTAAAATCCGCCGCCATCTTGATATGCTGTCGAGACTAACCAATCCGAGGTCACGATTAGGGTTCAAAGTTGAACAAATAAAGGCAAAATCTGCACTTCATGTATATTAGGCTACTTCAGTGGCCTATTTCATCAACATTGCAAAGTATACTTTACTAGCAAAGTATACTTTGAGGGAGTAATCATTTATTTTTCCTGAAATGCATTATTTCATATAGAACTAACAAATGCATATATTTCATGATTAAAAGTATGCAGAATTATTATACTGAATTTATTACATTATCACAGCCAAATTGGCTGTGATAATGTAATAAATTCAGTATAATAAAAATTAATAAATTTATCATAAAATTGAAAATTTCTCCCTCAAAGTATACTTTGCTAGTAAAGTATACTTTGCAATGTTGGTGAAATAGGCTACAGGTAAATTGGGTTATTTCAGATATAAACAACATGAATTGTATTCAACCCCCTTTATTATGCTACATGGAGCAATGGTTGCGGTATAAATACATTTTTTTCTGATCGGTATGTTGGAAATGGTATCATCATCATGACCATGTAGTTGCGAACGGCAACTCTTGCAATATGTCCGTAGATTGCAAGATTTACCGTTCGCAACTACACGGTCATGTAGAACATATAACAATACCATATTTGGTGAGGATAAAATCCAAAAAAATCGAATATTCACAAAGATTAAACCTTGGCTTCCTTCTTGGGAATCTTCATTGAAGATTGAAACGGAAAAGTAACCAGTATAACACTTATCATTTGTTGGTGGTGAACGATAGGGATTTGGAATGACTCATATAGTCTGTTTCACGATAGCTGCCCAAATTTTACGGCTATATAGACAATTCGATAATATTAAATTAAAGGAAAAATTGAGAATGAGCCTTCTTTTTATTTCGTGAAATTCGGTCAAATATTGATTTCATTACGAAAAATTGATTTGTCTATGGGAATTTAACATGGGTGAAAAGTGGTAAGGAAGTGTGGGAGGAGTCAAAAAACGAAAACAATTGGAAATTGACTCCGAAACCTAGCTAGATAGCTTGGATATGATCTAACTAAGAAAACAAAAGTTAAATTTTAAAAATCGGTCCAGTATTTATGAAATTCTAGAAAGTTTCCGCATGTTAAATCCCCATAGACATATTCACTCCGTGAAGATGTCTATGGGGATTTAACATGGGGAAATTTTGTTTTCGCAATAAAATCAACATTTGACCAAATTTCACGAAAAAAAAGAAGGCTCATTCTTAAATTTTGCTTTAATTTAATATTATCGAAAAAAAATATTATTTTTGAATTGTCTATATAGCCGTAAAATTTGGGCAGCTTTCGTGAAACAGACTACCTCGGCCATGTCACTAAACTTCTTTTGATAAAGATTTGCATTAAGTTGCTTCTCACCTTACCGCGTTTAACGTTACAATTTTGTACATACAGGTATACATCATTACATTGCGAATACATCCAAGATCGGCTGCCAGTGTAAATCTTATTCTAAAAGTAAAAGCTGTTCTTGCGAACATGTTAGTTTTACGACGTTTTGGGCTCCCAACATGAGCAAAGCGAGGACTGGTGTATATATATATGTTACAGCGTGTAGTCCCGCAGCCGACGTCGTTGGAAGAATGGCCGCATCCTGGAACATCCCTTTCCTGTCACCAATGGCAACCAGTTCATACTTCCGGGACAAGACCGCCTTCCGGAGCCTGACTCGATTGTACTACAACATGCACAACTGGGCGAACACGTACCTGTACTTATTCGATATGCATGGGTGGCACGACATTGCTATGATACACGTAAGTTGACAGGACAGTTTGTACAATGCAGTCATTAATATTGCAATTGATTTAAGGAATAAAACCATGGGCTGTTGCGTTTACTGCAGTATGAAAAACAGTTGGTATGTTTAAAGTGCGTGTATGTTTAATGGTTTTTACACATGGGGGGATGTTCTATACCTTGCAAGTGGGTTTTGTAATACCGGACAGTAGTTGGCAAGTTTAATGTACACATGTGTTATATCCCTGCTGGTGTGTGTGTACCGGCCACGAGGTTGGCAAGGTAATGTACACATGTGTTCTATCCCTGCAGTGTTTGTGATACCGGCCACGTGTTGGCAAGTGTAATGTACACATGTGTTCTATCCCTGCAGTGTTTGTATACCGGCCACGTGTTGGCAAGTGTAATGTACACATGTGTTTTTATTCCCTGCAGTGTTTTGTATACGGCCACGTGTTGGCAAGTGTATGTTTAATGTACACATTGTGTTCTATCCCTGCAAGTGTTTGTATACCGGCCCACGTGGTTGGCAAGTATTAATGTACACTTGTCTATCCCATGCAGTGTTTTGTGTACCGGCCCACGTGGTTGGCAGTGTAATGAACTCATGTGTTCTATCCTGCAGTGTTTGTTTTTACGGCCACGTGTTGGCAAGTGTAATGTACACATGTGTTTTATCCCTGCAGTGTTTGTATACCCGGCCCACTGTGTTGGCAAGTGTTTAATGTACACATGTTGTTTATCCTGCAGTGTTTGTTTATACCGGCAGTGTTGGCAAGGGTAATGTAAACATGTGTTCTATCCCTGCAGTGTTTGTTGTACCGGGCCACGTGTTGGCAAGTGTAATGTACACAGTGTTCTATCCCTGCTGTGTTTGTGTACGGCCACGTGTTGGAAGTGTAATGTTCACATGTGTGCTTTATCCCTGCAGTGTTTGTATACCGGCCACGTGCAAGTGAATGTACACAATGTGTTCTATTTCCGTTGCGTGTTTGTATAACGGCCACGTGTTGTTCAAGTGTAATGTTCACATGTGTTCTATCCCGCAGTGTTTGTATTCCGCCGCCGTGGTTGGCAAGTGTTAATGTAACATGTGGGTTCATTCCGTGCAGTGTTTGTATTAACGGCCCACGTGTTTGGCAAGTGTTAACGTACACATGTGTTCTATCCCTGCAGTGTTTGTGTACCGGCCACGTGTTGGCAAGTATAATGTACACATGTGTTCTATCCCTGCAGTGTTTGTCTACCGGCCACGTGTTGGCAAGTGTAATGTACACATGTGTTTTATCCCTGCAGTGTTTGTGTACCGGCCACGTGTTGGCAAGTGTAATGTACACATGTGTTCTATCCCTGCAGTGTTTTCATACCGGCCACGTGTTGGCAAGAATAATGTACACATGTGTTCTATCCCTGCAGTGTTTGTGTACCGGCCACGTGTTGGCAAATGTAATGTACACATGTGTTCTATCCCTGCAGTGTTTGTATACCGGCCACGTGTTGGCAAGAATAATGTACACATGTGTTCTATCCCTGCAGTGTTTGTGTACCGGCCACGTGTTGGCAAGTGTAATGTACACATGTGTTCTATCCCTGCAGTGTTTGTATACCGGCCACGTGTTGGCAAGAATAATGTACACATGTGTTCTATCCCTGCAGTGTTTGTGTACCGGCCACGTGTTGGCAAGTGTAATGTACACATGTGTGCTTTATCCCTGCAGTGTTTGTATACCGGCCACGTGTTGGCAAGTGTAATGTACACATGTGTTCTATCCGTGCAGTGTTTGTATACCGGCCACGTGTTGGCAAGTGTAATGTACACATGTGTTCTATCCCTGCAGTGTTTGTATACCGGCCACGTGTTGGCAAGTGTAATGTACACATGTGTTCTATCCGTGCAGTGTTTGTATACCGGCCACGTGTTGGCAAGTGTAATGTACACATGTGTTCTATCCCTGCAGTGTTTGTGTACCGGCCACGTGTTGGCAAGTATAATGTACACATGTGTTCTATCCCTGCAGTGTTTGTCTACCGGCCACGTGTTGGCAAGTGTAATGTACACATGTGTTTTATCCCTGCAGTGTTTGTGTACCGGCCACGTGTTGGCAAGTGTAATGTACACATGTGTTCTATCCCTGCAGTGTTTTCATACCGGCCACGTGTTGGCAAGAATAATGTACACATGTGTTCTATCCCTGCAGTGTTTGTGTACCGGCCACGTGTTGGCAAATGTAATGTACACATGTGTTCTATCCCTGCAGTGTTTGTATACCGGCCACGTGTTGGCAAGAATAATGTACACATGTGTTCTATCCCTGCAGTGTTTGTGTACCGGCCACGTGTTGGCAAGTGTAATGTACACATGTGTTCTATCCCTGCAGTGTTTGTGTACCGGCCACGTGTTGGCAAGTGTAATGTACACATGTGTTCTATCCCTGCAGTGTTTGTGTACCGGCCACGTGTTGGCAAGTGTAATGTACACATGTGTTCTATCCCTGCAGTGTTTGTATACCGGCCACGTGTTGGCAAGAATAATGTACACATGTGTTCTATCCCTGCAGTGTTTGTGTACCGGCCACGTGTTGGCAAGTATAATGTACACATGTGTTCTATCCCTGCAGTGTTTGTGTACCGGCCACGTGTTGGCAAGTGTAATGTACACATGTGTTCTATCCCTGTTCGGACTCCTCGCAAACTTTAAACAGACCAACTGTTTTTCATACTACAGTAAACACAACAGCCCATGATTTTATTACTTATATTTACACTGCATTTTCGGATAGTTCCAAAGATGTAAATAACCAAATACGGCGTTAAAATTAGGAATGTTATTGTTTAACGTCATTTTGTCGCAATTCATGGAACAGCAACGTTGCCGGTCAATAGCGTGACGTTATTGACAACGACGATGCACGTCATGTATTTTAATTACGTCAAGCAAACTATAACGAATCAATAACGTCGCGCAACGTCACGTGGGGCTAATGTAATTTACTGGTATATAAACACAATACGTTGAATGGGCGTTTCCATTATGAATCTAAGGACAGTGTTAACAATATTGACATTTGAGAGCTGTACAAATATATGAGACGCGCCGTGATAAAAATACCATATTCTTATACACGTTTGGAAATTTCATAAAATAAATTGTTGTGATTTGGTTGACATATACAATTGATTATGCATGAAGCGAAAAACACATATTGTTACATGAATGCCGTTGTTCGACACCGCTCCCAGCCGTGTTCAAACGTACAGCGCGTGCTGTTTGACAATGCTGACAATTGCTGCCGAAAATGCTCCGGGGCCTAGCTAACACCTACGTAATAAATGTGTCTTATGACGTTACGAGAACGCGCCATTGCGTCTCGCAACTGAAATTGTGAAAGTGATGCGTAAGATGGGGCACATGCATCACACAACGTGTACTTGCGGCCCCGGAATATGTATGTGTAAATCAGCTGTTTGAATAGAGTGGGTTATCAAAGTACATAAAGTGCAGTATATATGCTCAAATTGCATGATATTTTCGACGTACATGTAACAATAACGTTCGACCATGTCCAGCCGTGGGTATACGTTGCCGTGGCACGAGGGAACTGTTTGAACCCGCGGCCTACGGCCTTGGGATTCAAACAGCTCCCTCGTGCCACGGCAAACGTTTATCCACGGCTGGACATTGCCGAACCTTATATTGTATATCTTCTGAGAAATTGCTCCTTTACAAGTAAACGATAAACAAGAGAATCTCTATATATTTTCCCTTTCAAACAACGAAATTCGTGCAAAAGATATCCATTCATTTGCAATTGCTTTGACCAAGCTATTCTGACCCATATTGTAAATCGGCGTGTTTTCCCCCTTCCCACATAAGCACACAGTAACGTCATATTATGCTATAATTATAGTAATTCACTGTTGACATGTTCATATAATCCCGGCTACTGATGTTGGGAGTTTTTTTTACAAATTATATATTGATTTGAAGATAGAATGACAGTGTACACAAAGGAGAGGAAGAATTATAGCTGTGACTGGAGAAACGGGGCTTTGGGTTTTGTGACCAGTGTAGCTCCTGATCAAATACATCTATCTCGTGCCGATAACCTGATAATGATCTACATTGCTTGTTAGAGGAATAACGGGTGTTTCATTGATGGAATACCGAACAGTGCAGATGCAGTCTGATCTGGATCTACACTGGTCGTAAAAATAAGTAGGCCCCATCTCTCCAGTCACGGCCGCAATTATGTTCAGACATGAAGCAAAAAATGTTGTGACATTAACGTCATACTGTGTGTTCCGTCTTGTTCGCAGAAATTGCAAGACCAATAACCAACATGTCTGTTGTGTAGATCATTTGTCTTATTGACTCTGTGTCTCAGATGATTTGTCGCAGATATTTAATATTGTTTTTATTTCTGTCTTCTATGTACTGAAAGTTACATACATCAGCCAAGCTCGCCATTTTAATTGATTGCATAAAATTGGCATTAAAGGTACATTCCCACTCAGTAGGCAGAAACTGTTCTTTATATGAATTAAATAAGTGTATGATTATTTCACTATGCTACCAGTTCTAAAAGTTACAAGTGCCCGCTATACAGATAAAATCATTTATTAATAAATATGTTATTGATAGTGACACGCGATGGTATCAGACTATTTTCCTATGCAAATGAGGCATGCTAATATTAAAAGAAAAAATAATAAAAAGATACATTATTTTCATTAAAACCTTTTTATTGTGATTTTTAGAATTTTGTTGGAAAAAGAGTATGTACACAAGTTTGCATAACATGTACATTATGAAAACGTTTGATCGTATTATAATTTTTGGCTTAACAAAATCTTTATCGGATATAAGTGACAAGTATGCCATCAATAGTAGTACAATGTATATACATAATTATACAAATGGGTGGTTGGTCGGGCGAACGTGACGGCGTAAATTAACGGTATGAGTTCCCCCTTATAGGAATCACGATTTGCCTGCTTTGGCCATCGGGTACGTTTTATCTTTGGCTCTTATGTTTCCTGGGAATTAATTGGGTTATTGCCCATTATAAAAGTAGTAAGATTATTACTGATCCTACTGCTTTTGGGAGGGGGCCAAGTGATTCTGGTGTGGCGAGGGCCTGGCATCAGATAAGGTTTATTCTGATCTCAGGGCTGAATATATAGTTGTTTTTATTGTAAATATGCAGTTCTGATTTTGGGATTTTCCCCCCATTTGTACAGGTAATATATGGTATTTAGTACTAAACCCATTGACCCGGCCTTAAATGACATTAACTGTTAATAGGCCGTTAAACCCCAAACAAATGAGATTGAATTGAAAACAAGTTTATATAAATCCTTTCATTTTGATTTTTGGGTGGTCGCATTTCGTGTCTTTGTTTGTTTATAAAACATATTTTGAAATTTTCTATTTAATTGCAATTTAACCATTAAAGGCGGGAACCTAAACTTGTCGTCTGCTGTTGTGTCATATTTACTCGTTTTCTTTCTCAAGATAAAACATGGTTTGACAGCACTTTAGAATCATTTCCCATGAAAATGATTCTAAATTGCTGCCAAGCAATTTTTTTAACAACATTAATTCAGCATTGTAAAGGATCAGCTCAAAATATCCAGTTTGCCTGTCGCTAACAGTAGTATAGGTGGTAGGCGCACATGTGCAAGTGTGACTGTGACTGACCCTATGGCGTCATTAAAAAAATTAAACATTCCCGCCAAAATTCAAAAAAATCAAATTTCCCCGCCAAAATTCCTGATTGGCCGCCAAAAATTCAAATTTCCCCGTCACACTTGCACACTGTGCGTCCACCACTTATACTACTCCTAACATAATATGATTCTGACATGCGAGCATATACATCACATGACTCGTAAATACGGTTAGCACGTCTAGGTAAGAATCAAGCATATTCAACAACATATATTCAAAATTGCCAGGGCCCGGTTGTTCAAAACACCAGTTAGCTTAACGGACTGTTAAATCCTTAACGGACTGTTAAATCCTTAACTGAATGGTTAAAATCTCTGTTAAAACAGAGATTTTAACCATTCAGTTAAGGATTTAACAGTCCGTTAAGCTAACGGATGTTTTGAACAACCGGGCCCAGTTGGTTAACACTATTTTTCTCATATAATATTTGAAAAATATACTACTTACAAGTGTGTTTTTATTTGTTTTGGATTTAAAATGAAGCAATTTTGTAAGAGGCCAGGGGGGCGTTTCACTAAATATCGCATGGCTAAAATGTTCGTAAATGCAAATTTAGGATCGTCTGGAAATTTCAATTCAATTTTATGTATTTACATTTACTTTATGTTCAATACATGTAAATCCAATAAGTGTTTACAAGAAAACATTGTTAATGTGTAATTCACAGACTATCATAATTTTGCATTTACGAACATTTCAGTCGTACGAAGTTTAGTGAAACGACCCCCAGCGTCTTTCAGACATGTTGGGTAATTCTGGCTGTTAATTTGATAATCTTAATTCCGATCTAGTTTAATATGATTCTATAGCATGTTCACAGTTTATCACCTGTAGTTAAACTTTTATGTTAATGCAACTGGAGTAAAACGGGTTTATGGGCTTTGTGACCCGTGAAACTCCTGTAGCCTATTTCACCAACATTGCAAAGTACACTTTTCTAGCAAAGTATACTTTGAGGGAGAAATCTTCCATTTAAGGATAAATTTATTAATTTTTATTATGCTGAATTTCGGCTGTGATAAAGTAATACATTCAGTATAATAATTCTGCATACTTTTAATCATCACATATATTCAGTCGTTAGTTCTATATGAAAAATAAATGATTACTCCCTCAAAGTGTACTTTGCTAGATAAGTATACTTTGCAATGTTGATGAAATCGGCTACTGGTTGAATAGCACACTCGCGTAGTAGATAACGATCAATATTGAAGCAGCATGACCGGTGTTTCATTAATGTAATGGCAAACAGTGCAAATTCTGACCATACAATTCGTTCCCTCGAAATAACAATTCGTTAACACAATATAACAATTCGTTCCCACGAATTAACAATTCGTTCCAGTGGGAACGAATTGTTATTTCGTGGGAACGAATTAATAAAAGAAATAGAATTCTACGTCCCCTGTGGGGCTCCGTAGAGCTGGATCTACGCTGGTTGCAAAACTCCATTTCTACAGTCACAGACAAATACGTGTATCACACACACCTCACGCGTTTCAAGTTTATTTCAAGTCTATCTCAGTTGTTTATATAAATGTTTGTTAGCAGCATAGCGGTGTTTCATTGGTGGAATGGCGAAGAGTGCAGATCCTGGTCAGACTGTAAGCTGATCTTGATCTACACTGGTCCCAAAACCCATTAACCCCATTTCTCCAGTCACAGTCAAATATACCATCAGCACTTGTATGACCTACTGTCTGTTCCACGTTGTGCTGCCGACGAACTTTTGGCTATTAAACACATTAAATTTAAACAATATTTAAAAGTAATCTTTTTTTTCATCATAACAAAAAAGTCACCCTCCCAAAATTTTCTTGTTTCATGAAATTCCATCAAATATTGATTTTATAGCGAAAAAACGATTTTCATATGCGAATTTAACATGGGGACTAAAAAAAGATTTTTAAATTTTTTTTTTTTATTTGTGGACCGATTTTCAAAATATAACTTTTGTTTTCTTAGTTACATCAAATTCAAGGATCAAAATACGAAAAGTTTTGGAAATTGACTCCCCACATTAAATTCCCATAGGAAAACCTTTTTTTCGCAATAACTGTATTGAAAGATAACTGTATTGAAATTAGTAATTTGGGGAGATACTCGGTGGATTTACGGTTGGAAACTTTGATTTACGGCGACGCCGCATGCGGAGACGTAAATCGAAGTTTCCAACCGTAAATACACCGAGTATCTCCCCAAATTACAAATTTCAATACGGTTATCTCTATTATAATGTACGACCATCATTTCTGACTCATTTTCCTGATTTCTGAACCAAATACCAACCAATATGGGCATACCCATTACAACCCTCCCAATATTGGCCGATTTACACATTGTCTGCAACCGTGACAACTGCCATAAACATAAAACACGAAAACAAATAGTGTAAAACAAATACGTAAAGTAATGAAGAATTGTGTTACCATTTACAAACTTTTATTTCATCTATATATTCTTTATCATCCACCAATGATTATTTTATATATGGTTCAACACTACCTTGAATATTAGAATAATTGTCCAATGACCTACATTGCTGGGAATTCCCATTTAAAGTTAGAAAAAAATGGCCGACATCGCTGATGCTTGCTTATCGAGCTCGACATTTTACAGTTTTATAAGTGGATCACTTAATGATTGTCATAGTTATGGTTGCGTATATTCACAGTGAATTTTTGAAATTATATGGCGATGGATGTTGGTAAACGGCTGAGGTCGTAGGCGGTACAAGGACGTGATTTTCCACCCTTTGCTGGTGATTGTGGAAGTCCACTTCAGTAGCCAGTGTTGTGACAGGGCACCACATCAGGGGCGGATCTAACATTTGAGGAACGACAGGCTGTCCTATTTTCGAGCTCCACAGAGTGTCGAGAGTATGCTAACCGTAAATGCACTTTCCTATGTTTTACGGTATTTAAATTCAGACTCCAACTACATGTAGTGGTAAACTGTGATCTATGTAAACTCCGTGGCTGAACGGGGGTGTTGCAACCCCGGACCACTCTCCCCCCTCTAGATCCGCCGCTGCACATGACATTGATGCTGGACAGGTAACAGCTGTTGAGTGGATACATAGTTGGGAGGGCTCTCGTCTTCTTGATTAGCTCCAGTAGTTTTGGAGAATAGCCGAATACTCACGTTTCTGGTTGTCCGAACAATCTCTATTGCATGACATCACGGAACTTTCAGAGTGAAACGGCGCGTAGGAATACATCTAATTATGTAAATGTGATCACATGACATGTTACCTACGTGTACATCGTGGATTTACTTGCAGGTAATTGATCGATCAACCAATCAGATTTCGACAATTTCATTAAGGTGCATTAGAATCAAAAATTGATGGAATTTCATCCTATAATTATTTTTTGGGAGGATGACTTTTTTGTTATTGATGAAAAAGTAATTACTTTTAAATATTTTTTAGATTTAATGTGTTTAATGGCCAAATGTTCGTCGGCAGCAAAACGTGAAATAGACAGTAGAAACATACTCAGACAACGGGGAATGGAGCGATGAATCGTTCTTAATCATGTTCATAGAAAAAATTATGAATCTCATCCGATATATTAAAGTATTTTCTTTATAATGATGACTATCATAAAATGTTAAAGGGTCAAGCCCACTCAGTAGGCATAACATGTCCTTTATATGAGTTAAATTAGTGTATAATTGTGTCACTATTCCACCAGTTCTAAAGATTACAAGTGCCCGCTATCATTTAGTAATAAGTATTTTACTGATATTGACGCGCGGTGGTATCAGGCTATTTTCATATGCAAATGAGGCATGATATTGTTTAATTATTTATACTAATTAAATGAGTCACCTGAAAAAAATAATAGTTTCGACAGATTATAAAGTATGATGCACATCAAAAAATAAATAGTTATGTCCTTTAACATTTTAAGGAAACATGGTCATCGCCTCTGATGTCAGTGTGGGAATTTACGTCCGATATAAAATGTATAAAAATGCCAATAAATACGTGGGGTAATGGTGAATTAATGTTTACTTTGCCAGAAAATGTCTCAGATGATATCTCTGATATGAAGAACAGTTTGTGCCTACTGAGTGGGCATGTATCTTTAATATACAGTGGAGCCTCTCCAAACCGGACACCCTGGGAGGGCCCCAGGGTGTCCGGTTTAGAGAGGTTCCACTGTAATTCTGGTATACGAGTGCTGTAATACATAGGTGTATGCATTGCGATCACGAACAGGCATTAACCTTTAACATCGGTGGCTTTCTTTACTCGATAAATTTTGCTACAAGTGCATACGCAAAATACTGTGTTTATGCTATAATGTCAATATTGTAGTGGAATGTTCATTTGAGAATTATCGTTATCCTGCAGAAATATATAGAATGCATAGGCAATTACAATTTAAAACATGTTATTTTGTTATGATACGAGGCCGTGTCCGACCAAAGTTATAAGCCTTGTTATTCATATGTAGCTACATGTATACCGATGAAAGCCGAAACACGCCGAATGCCTGTGATCTGGACGATTTAACTAATTAATGTTTTTACATGTAGAAAGATTACCATGGTTGCATGTTAAATATGGATGCGACTAGATAAATGTGGCTTCAAGTGCATACGCTAATCGATATACTCAAATCAAGTGGATACCCACATCAACATACCCAAATCAAGTACATACATGTACATAAGTCGACATACCCAAATCGACATACACTAATCAAGTGCATACACAAATCACCATGTCACAATCAAGTGCATACACAATTTGACATAGGCAAATCGACATACCTAAAACTACGTATGCAAATCGACATATCCAAATCGACATACCCAAATCAGGGGGCCATTTTACTAAACTTCGTTCGTAAGTGCAAAATTATAAAAGTCTGTGAATTTCACATTAACAATGTTTTCTTGTAAACAATTATTGGATTTACATGTATTGAGCATAGGCTGCATATGCAGCCTATGCTCAATAAATGTAAATCCATCAATTGAAATTTCCATTCGATCCTAAATTTGCACTTACGAAGATTTTAGTCGTACGAAGCTTAGTGAAACGGGCCCCATGTGCATACACAAATATACATACCCAAAGCAAGTGTATACCTAAGAGTATATACCCAAAGCAAGTACATGTACATACCCGAATCGACATACCCAAATACCCAAATCATACACGCATTGACATCCTCACAGTCAGATCGGGATCTGCAATGGTCGCCATTTGGTAACTGAATCTCCATGTTGTTATTGAAAACGGTACAGATACATGTACACATCCTTTATCACAGGTTGCAATAGTAGATAACAGACCGGGAGCTAGATTTATGGGGCGCCGTTTTACTATTTATTCGGTATTTATGGATATCCCTAATTTGATTTTTGGATATCCAAAAATCGATTTTTGGATATCCAATAGTCGAGCTGGATCGATTTTTGGATAACGATAATTCCACTCGATTTTTGGATATCCAAAATCCGAATATCAGATATCCAAAAATCGAATATTGGATATCCAAAAATCTATTTTTGGATAGCCTATATTCGATTTTTGAATATCCATAATTCGATCTTTGGATATCCAAAAATCGAATTTTAGATATCCAAAAATCGAATTATGGATATCCAAAAATCTATTTTTGGATATCTAAAAATAATTAATTAATATTAAAACGGCGCCAAAGGAATTATGGATATCCAAAAATCGAATTATGGATATCCATAAATATCGAATAAATAGTAAAACGGCGCCCCATATATATTGACCACAAATGCCACAAGTCCCACTTCTTCAGTGACAATACGGTTTTATTTTTTAAGTTTGCGACATAAATCTTGTACAATCTTTGATTGTCACGTGACCTTTAATACGTTTTATTGGCAAACCTTCTCGTTCGAGATCAAAGTTAAGTAACACGCTCATGTAATCACAAGTTATTGGCTGTACATGTAGTATTATATTGTAACCGTTATTAGTTATTACTCTTGAAATTAAATTAAATCGGATTATTGGATTCCCCAATGAACTTCGAGTAAGCAAATTATGTTTCTAATATAAAGGAATAAGTTATTGGTAATTTAAAATAATAAAATGGAGAATAATTTTATTGAGACTTAAAGACACTGGGTCTCAACTATGTCTGACAAATTCGGAAACAAATAGTTGAATTATACAATTATACATTTGTATCGTGTTTCTGAACACAATAGTACTTTTAAGTCACATGTAATGAAATCTAGGGTTAGTAAAACAAATGTTTACGATACTGTACAATATTCAATATTATAAACCTGTTTTTTCAATCGATAGTTGCTGAATTATTTAATTTAATTGAATTACAACCAGCGTATTATCATTCTACAACGAAAAGTAAATATACCGAACACACCGACTAACATACATGCACAATGTACTGGGCAAATCGTACGTCAGTAGCCTATTTCATCAACTATATGCAGTAGTTAGTTCTATATGATATAATGCATTTCGAGGAAAATAAATGATTACTCCCTCAAAGTATACTTTGGTAGCTTTGATGAAATCGGCTACTGATCTAAGCCGAATATGACATGTGTTCATCGAGTGGTGTGGAATGTCCATATTTCACGAGTGCCGTAAGGCACGAGTGAAATATGGACATTTCATACCACGAGATGAACATATATATCATATTCATTGCAAAAATATGAATATTCTATTTATTATATACCGCTCCATGGAAATTAGCAGTTTTTTAGACTGTATACGGTAATGAATGTGTATTTGCAGCCTATTTGCAGTCCGGCACTGCATGTGCGCGTTATGAATATAGATAGCGGAAGTAGTCGTATTTTCACCGGAAGATGTTTATTTCATCGATGAAAACATATGACTTTATTTACATCGTATAACTATGTATTTCATTGGTAGGTATATAATAAAACCTGTTGTGCGGGCAACGGCACAGAAACAAACTTTGTATGGAGTGTAGGTTTTTTTATCTTTGTTTTAATACTACTAGACTACTAATATTCAATATTATAAACCTGTTTTTCAATCGATAGTTGCTGAATTATTTTATTTAATTGAATTACAACCAGCGTATTATCATTCTACAATGAAAAGTAAATATACCGAACACACCGACTAACATACATGCACAATGTACTGGGCAAATCTTACGTCAGTAGCCTATTTCATCAACATTGCAAAGCATACTTATCTAACAAAGTATACAACGAAAAGTAAATATACCGAACACACCGACTAACATACATGCACAATGTACTGGACAAATCTTACGTCAGTAGCCTATTTCATCAACATTGCAAAGTATACTTATCTAGCAAAGTATTCTTTGAGGGAGACATTTTCAATTTAAGGATAAATGTATTAATTTTTATTATACTGAATGTATTACATTATCACAGCCATTTTGGCTGTGATAATGTAATAAATTCAGTATAATAATTCTGCATTATTTTAGTCATCAAATATATGCAGTAGTTAGTTCTATATGACATAATGCATTTCGGGGAAAATAAATGATTACTCCCTCAAAGTATACTTTGGTAGATAAGTATGCTTTGCAATTTTGATGAAATCGGCTACTGATCTAAGCCGTTTGTTTTACATTTACAGACCGAATGCATCAAAACGCTTTCTGCTTTTCACTATATAATATTTATAAAGCGTTCAAGGATGTGATTGAAACTTTCAAGCATTCATGTCACGCTGAGGATAAACTGCACAACCAACTGCTACATGCATTAGAAAAAACGTTAGGCATATCAGATAAATAGAGGATATTCATATTTTTTGCAACGAATATGACATGTGTTCATCGAGTGGTGTGGAATGTCCATATTTCACGAGTGCCGTAAGGCTCGAGTGAAATATGGACATTTCACACCACGAGATGAACATATATGTCATATTCATTGTAAAAATATGAATATTCTATTTATTATATACCGCTCCATGGAAATTAGCAGTTTTTTAGTCTGTATACGGTAATGAATGTGTATTTGCAGCCTATTTGCAGTCCGGCACTGCAGGTGCGCGTTATGAATATAGATAGCGGAAGTAGTCGTATTTTCACCGGAAGATGTTTATTTCATCGATGAGAACATATGACTTTTATTTACATCGTATAACTATGTATTTCATTGGTAGGTATATAATAAAACCTGTTGTGCGGTCAACGGTACAGAAACAAACTTTGTATGGAGTGTAGGTTTTTTTATCTTTTTTTTAATACTACTAGACAGCTGTATGTGCCAATATGTGGTACTTATTGTTGTTGTTATTTCTGTAGGCACACGGAAGACCAGCGCCTAAACTACGCAAAGGACGCAAACTATCGAAAAGAACACGAAATATCGAAATTGAACATGTTTTATTTATTTACGGTTCTACGGTCGGCGGCATATTCATAGGTATGGTCTGGTTGCCCGCACCACATGTATAATACAGTGGAACCTATCTAAACCGGACACCAAGACGACCTCTGTGATCTTAGTTTCAATGGGTTTCTTGATAATTTATCTCAGATGTTAATGTATGTTCATGATTGTAAAGCACGTCAATACATTTCAGACTGTTCTTATGCCTTATTTACAGTGAAACCTCTATAAACCGGACACCATGGGGACCTCACAGGGTGTTCGGTTTAGAGAGGTTTCACTGTACGATAGTACAGTTTGGACCGGAGACATTGCGCACAACGTAAACCAATAACAATAGCTACTTAACTGCATGGGCACAGTTTATTCAGTGGATCCAAGTCAGCATGTGCATCAGAACAGTCTGATCAGGATCTGCACTGTTCGCCAGTTCATCAACGAAACACCCGCGATGATCATACCATGTAATATGGATCGTTATCAAGCTGTATGATAGTTCTGAGTACAAAAGTACATAACCCTAATTACAGTACAGGAGCGTTAATTTTGTTTTGTTTGTTGGGGTTTAGCGGCCTATCAATAGCTCAGGTCATTTAAGGCCGTGTCAATGGGTTTAGTACTAAATCCCATATATTACCTGTACCAGTACGTGTACATGTTGAAGTACATGTACAAATGGGGGGAAATCCCAAAATCAGAACTGAATATTTACAATAAGAAAAACTATATATTCAGCCCTGAAATCATAATAATCCTGATCTGATGCCAGGTCCTCGCCACGCCAGCATCACTTGGCCCCCTCCCAAAAGCAGTAGGATCAGTAATCATCTTACTACATTTATGATGGGCAATAACCAAATTCAACTCCCATGTAACAACAGAGTCAAAGATAAAAACGTACCTGAGGGCCAAACCAGACAAATCGTGATTCCTATAAGGAGTAACCCCTACCGTTAGTTTACGCCGTCACGTTAGCCCGACCAACCACCCACCATAAGCGTTAAGACGAAATAGTATTTCCAAATGTGCGTTTGAAGCGTTCTTTGTTTGCTTTATACTTTATGAAGAGCGACCTAAGAATTTTGCTAATACACACTTTATTAGGTGAGTTTATGATAATAATGTTTTCTCATATTATAGAAGTGTCTCTCAATAACAATTTATCCCGTCAACACAGTGCTATGTGCCGTGAAACACGATTCCGTGAAACATTTTTGATATCCAGTCAATACAATTTTTGAATTTTACAGCCATTTGTATGTGTTGACGGGATAAATAGAATAGTAGGTTAGTGCCGTGAATGGTAAAACATATCTGGCGCGGCACGGAAACGGGCTGTGCTCGGCAGGGCCTCGCCCATCCCGTTTCCTGAGCCTTGCCAGATATTTTTTTCCATTCACGGCACTGAATTTGAATTTCTTATAATTATTTAAGGGTGGGAAATGGCTCGAAGACCTTCCATACCCGGTTTTACGGCACTAACCTACTAATCTCTATATAGCGCAGTATGAACACCAACACCATGCAGATTATTGCTATATTTTAGTGCGGGAAATCGAAATGTTATTCCGCATTTGTTTACCGTTGACTGTGGTGTAGCGATATAGTGCAACACATTGCATATACAGTAGCGATTTTCTGCTCCATACCTATTTGTATATACTAATATCGTATACATATCGTAATCGTATAGTATTGGTATATTTAATGAGCATATCGTATGATCATATAATATTGGTATGTTTGTACCGTATCATCGTATAGTACAAACGTACGATACGAATACGGATACGGTATGAATATACCATAATCTGGTATGTTTGTACGATACAAACGTACCAGAATTATACACATGTATACAATTCGTATAAACTTACGATTTGAATGGTATATCTATACGATATTGGTTGGTATGTACGGTACAAACATACCGTACGTTTATACTATATGCATATCGTATAGAAAACATATCGTATTGGTATAGTATACGTATAGTATTGGTATAGTACGTATAGTTGACCTGCAGAAAAGCGCTACTGTAGGAGGAAAATGTGCACATAGCTACAAGAGTGTGCTATTTAATCAAAATATACACTGGTAGCAAATCCCATAAGCCCAATTTCTCTAGTCACAGCCATACATATGACAATATGAGCAGACCCGTAATATTCTGATATTTCTAAACATTATTTGATTCTCCAATATCTGCCTCCCTTTATTTATGCCTCGTATATGAGAGATCCATACGTGTGACTATATGCAATTTGTCATTAAAAATATTTATAGAAACGGTAATATTTACTGTCAATCATGCCGGAAGTTGACAAAAATGTTCATAGCAAATGCGGAATCGCATTTGCTATGAACATTTTGTCAACTTTCGACGTTATTTCCGTAAAATACCGTAAAGGTTGTAACTATTATTCCTGAAATATCGCACATCTTCTTAGGTACATAAACACAAGGCTAGTATATCATATATTACAAATAAATCCATGGAGGCCGAACTTGATTGCACAATGAAATAATTGCTGAATGCGTATGCTGGAGATGGCCTGTAGCGGTCTTAAACGCCATAATCCCAGGTTGTATACAATGCATAAACCATTATTATGAGATTTTAAAATCAATTGTGTCCGTCCCTATTCTCATATTGAAGATAATATTAATCATCTCATTTCTGTATTATTCATTAAAGTGTTGTTAAGTATAATGTGTTCTACTTTGTACGATACCCGGGTTCATGCTTTAACCATTAAGGTAGAAGAATAGTTTATTGCATCGAGACAACTGCCTCATGAGCATACATACATGACTATGGTATAATATACGTACAATGCAAGATGGCGTACATGGGTAAACTACTAAATATAATAAATGCAGACACCACACTCGTGGCAAATAGGGATTTCGGACTGAAAAACTAATACACATATCTGTACTTGTATCATACACTCACGTACATCGCACAGTCTCCGCTTACTGATCGCAGTGTGTACTAAGTGTTATAGCTCGTATTATTGTTAACAATACATGAGAAATAGACATACATACACATAGACATAGACATACATATGGACACACACATACATACATGCACATACATGTACATACATATATGCACATATACACATCCATATACATGTATACATGTATCTTCTTTCTAAATGTGAAATAGTATTACATGTCTATCATTCCAGCACAAAAATATTTACACAATTCCCTAACATTTGATTGGTCCGTTGCAAGTCTCCGTCAAAAATTTATATCCCAGTAAACTCCATGCCGAACTACTTTCCGTAACCGTCAGGCGCAGTTAAAATAATTCTTAAGAAAACGGAAAATAAACACATTTTCTTGATGAATTTTTTTCAAATGCTGGAATTATAAGGAATGAATGGCCTTTTTGTGGAATTTATCGGGGATATAAACTTGGAAAAGTCGCGGGAATACTGGACGAGGCCTTCCGGCCTTCGTCCAGTATTCCCGCGACTTTTCCAAGTTTATACCCCGATAAATTCCACAAAAAGACACATATACATAATTATGTGTACATACAAATATTTAAAACAGTGCATCAGTGGTAGCGTCATGGCATGAACGTTCTTTCCCTCAAACAGGAATACTTTGATCATACATTGTATTCCAATTGCACATATTATAGGAATGAATGGCCTTTATGTGGAATTTATCGGGGTATAAACTTGGAAAATTCCAGCATTTGAAATAAATTCAAGAAAATGTTTATTTTCCGTTTTCTTAAGAATTATTGTAACTGCGCCTGACGGTTACGGAAAGTAGTTCGGCATTGGCGTTTGCTGGGATATAAATTTTGGACAGAGACTTGCTACGGGCCAATCAAATGTTAGGGAATTGTGTAAATATGTTTGTGCTGGAATTATAATACATGTATCTACATTCCACACGAGTATATGATAATTTATCGAAGCAAAGCATACAACGCTTACTAGTAGTTAAAGAATTTTTAAATTTCGGGACAGTTTTTGTTTTTGGCAAATGCGCTTTAAATCAACATTACAATAGCATAACACAACTAGTCACATGAATAATACAGTCATGTACATTCACATATAATACATGTCTAACTGTAAACAAACGGTATATGCTTGTGTGGTAGGAAATGACATAAATGCACATGTCGACTTGGCGATCAGCGTAGTCCCAGATCAGCCTTCGCATTCGCACAGCCTGTACTGAGACTATACTTGCATTTTATATAAATATATCTATCAATGATTATACACAATTGATTTCCAGTTATTTCTAGAATAAATTACTACATGTACATATATTTTTTTAGTTGAGATATAATTTCGTTACGCTCTGAAAACGAAATTCCCAAGGTTTCTTATGTAAGACGCTCTATCTGAGTGAAACAGTTTTACTAATTTTAACATGTTAGGTCTACTTATATAGTATTGGCCGATGTAGCGCACCCTTAAGTCATTGTAGACAGGACATATAAACAAGAAATGGAATTAATCTTCTAACACGTTACAGAATTTACATTTACGATCATCGAAGGGTGTACTAATTGGTGTATGCCATCTGCCGGTTTCAACCTCCAGCCTGTGGGAAGATACACGCAGTCTGGTTAGAGCCACTCTAAACTTGTTTACACTCATGAAATCGAGATAGCATTGATATTCAAAAGATGAAATATTTTTATAAAATAAAGCTCTACTAGATTAATTTATTCTAGTGTTCCAGTCTTGAACGAAATTGTCTGTTAAGCGTTGTTTTAATGTTGATAAAAATCTTGTAATGTCACCCACACCTTGCGAAAGCCATACATGGTAAAAACCAAGCTGTGTTGACATAGATTTAATCAGAGAGGCCCATTTTTTCACAGTTGGTGACCGTTCAATATCATTAAGCATCATGTGATCTAACACATTTAATACATTTCCGGTCACTTGATCCGATTACTTTGAACCAATATTTAATTATATTATATTATATAAACGACCTGTTCTAAGCGATGTTCTGCCTAGATCACCGTAAACAAAATCGTTTTGTGTTGATATTTTGACACCTAGCACGCGTTTACAAAATTGTAAATGCACTCTTTCAATTTGCATGGACTTTGAAAACCCCCATACTTCACCGGCATAATTCAGGATAGGGAGGACAAATTTATCAGATAATTCCAGCATATGCTTAGGGGATAAGTCAGTAAATTGTTTCAAATATGTATATAATTTGAAAATTGCCTTTTGTGCATCAACAAAAGCGCAGTGTAGTTGTTTTAAGTAAATGGGTAATCATTCCATGTAGTATAAATGTATGATCAACAGTTGACATATGTTTTCTAAAGCCAGCTTGTGATTCAACATATACAAAATATTTCTAGGCCCACAGTGTGAGCATATTGTTTAACTTTCTTGAAAATAATTTTCCGATAGTTCTAAGTAATGTAATTCCCTATAGTTACCTACATCATTTACATTACCTTTTTCATGAAGGGGCACTATATAACCTTCAGACCAGGCCTCCGGGAAATAACCATTTCTGAAAGTTGTATTAAACAGTTTGTGCAGAAATGGTGAAAGTAGTATTTTCCCATGAATTAGAAATTCGTTTAAATTCTGGTCCCCCACTCCGTCCATTTGATAACTGGGAAATTGATTGTAAAAGTCTTTCCTTAGAAATTTCCATATTCAATTCAGCGAACATTATTTTTATTTCCGACTCAAAATATACACCTCATTAACAGGAATAATATCTTCATCTGGCTGGAAAAAATGGTCTGTTGGATTATGTATCGCTTTGAAATAGTGTACAAAAGAATCAGCAGAAATTGTATTTGATTTTGGTGAGCCCGCAGTTTCTTTCAACTTTTGCCAGTACTGTTTGACATTTTTTCGTCGAGCTTGTAATAACTTATTTGTTTGGGATTTTGCTTGTTCATACATGTAATTACGATGACACTGCTTGTAATCACTCCTCGACTTTACTAGTTGTGTTCGATTATAATTTGTATCATCCTTCCTGTATTTATTCAGATTATTGAAAAATATGCGTTTTGCTGATTCAGAATTTTTGTCTAATTTGTATTTTACTGGTTCCGCTATGTTTTTATGTTGTGCTTTCATCGGTTTTTTTAAACAAAGGTTCGCAAACAGAGTCAAGCAGATTACGGCGTTATCAATATCATTTTCGGACGACTCATTACTTAATGTTTGTGTTAGTCGATCGAGTTGCTCGGTAACGCCAGGTGAGCACAACGCGCTTGTGTAGGCATATATATTATTAAGGTATCAGGTGGTAGACATATACACTTGACTTCAATGATAATTGCTTCATAAGAGTGATGTAATATATTCATATAACATATCGATGGTCTAGTAACATAAGGTCGTAACTGCTATGCTAAAGCATAGCAGTTACGACCTTATGTTACTAGACCATCGATATGTGAATATTTTCTTGATACTGAATACTATTATGGAACATTGAACATTGAACATTGAACATTGAACATTGAACATTGAACATTGAACATTGAACATTGAGTCTCCGCCGTCTTTGTATGTACAAGCCATAGTACAGACAACGGCAAGCTATACATATTATGCCAGCAAACTATACAAAAGACAGATATCTGAGCATTTCTCTCATCAATTTCAAAATAAATTTCGACGTGTAAACTTTCCATTCTGACGCACAGCCTATGTTACTGTACATAGATAAAGCCATCCATGTTCACTTGCATAGTAGGTAAGTAGACACCAGGGACAACACACTCATGTAACTGCGTGCATGTCACTGGATTTGATAGCTAATATCAGAGTACAGTGTATGTGGTACATGTTGTGTCGTTTGCCAGGTAAAAGTGATACACTGTGCACTTTTCTGTGTATGAGGTTATTTATAATGGTCGTTCATGTTGCTAAAAGCACAGGCACAAACCTGTCCAGAAAACAGACATACTTTACAGTTTGGTGTAATATAATTGATAGGAGTCCGTTATCCTGGCCTTTCTACATGTGATTAGCTACATTATATTATATGTTCTACTTCACATTTTGAGTTCTTTGTCAAACGGCAGAACGGGTAACTGACTGATGGCTGGTACACACACAGATGGCCGACTTGGCCACCCCATGTGCCGTATAGGATACAGTAACGAGGCAGTGTTCACATATATGTTATACATATATTCCATCACATTACGAAGCAATTATCCTTGAATCAAACGATGATCAGGGGCCTATTTCATCAACATTGCAAAGTATACTAGTATGGCTGTTGCGTTTGCTGGGGTGTACAATACATTTGGTCTGTTTAATGTTTGCGAGGAGTCCTTTTGTGATAGTTTCAAAACTGTAAATAACCAAATATGGCGTTAAAATTAACACTAATCTTGTTTTACGTCATTTTGTCGCAATTCCTGGATCAGCGACGTTCCGAACTTTTAACCAATCAACAACACCGCGCAACGTCACGGGTGTCTAATGTATTTATATTGGGATGTAAACGCAATGCGTCGAATGGGCGTTTGCATTATGCATTTATAGGTGTAACTATTATGGTGTAATTGTCGATATTATATAATGTTATTACATGGTTAGGTTAAGTGAATAACATTATATTTACATTCGTGTATTTCACTTTTACTTTTCTTTAACGTTATTATTCTATTTCCGACCGACCTATCAACCAATCACTATGCATCAGGAGTCGAACCACGCCTTTTCTACCTGGTGGACAGTTCGAGCCTGGGCGTGGCATTTGTGGCGGCGGGCAAGTCCATGCTTAAGGAGCTATATTTATTACAGGAGTCGAACCACGCCTTCTACCTGGTGGGCAGTTCGAGTCTGGGCGAGGCCATTGTGGCGGCGGGAAAGACCATGTATGATGAGATATATTTATTACAGGAGTCGAACCACGCCTTCAACCTGGTGGGCAGTTCTAGTCTGGGCGAGGCATTCGTGGCGGCGGGCAAGACCATGTATAAGGAGATATCTTTATTACAGGAGTCGAACCACGCCTTCTACCTGGTGGGCAGTTCGAGCCTGGGCGAGGAATTTGTGGCGGCGGGCAAGACCCTGTATAAGCGCTCCATCGACTCCAACCAGCCATACAACATCGAGGCCATACTGCGGAGCTCCAGTCAGTGGTCAAGGGGTAGGTGACCTGATTATTTGTTCTCAAATATGAGACACGCCATGTTATTTAGTACTTGCGAATATAGAAAATAGTAGGTTAGTGCCGTGAATGGGAAAAATATCTGGCAAGGCTAAGGAAACGGGATGGGCGAGGCTCTGCCGAGCACATCCCGTTTCCGAGCCGCGCCAGATATTTTTCCCATTCACGGCACTAACCTACTATTCTATTTATCCCGTCAACACCTACTAATGGCTTTAAAATGCAAAAAAATAATCACAGCAACCGCACATATTCATACGCAGTGATTAGGTCGTATTGACAGGATATCTTAAATGTTTCACGACACCGTGTTTCACGGCACATACGCACTGTGTTGAGGGGACAAATGTGCGATATCTCGCGTGTTTTCTTTCAAAGTATAATACATGTACCATTTCAATACGTTAACATTGGAGTGTGCCATATAGGGATCCGTTTCACTAAACTTCCTACGATTAAAATGTTCGTAAGTGCTGAGTTTCAGTAAATAGTTTTCATGACAGGTCTCCCATCTTCTTATGTACACAATCACATGGATTGTCTCGCAAAAATAATGTGTGACTATGACTGGAGAAATGGGGCTTATGGGATTTGTGACAAATGTAGCTCCTGATCAAATAGCACAAGCCTGTAGCGTCTGATAACGATCCATATTGCTGTTAGAAGCATGCCGGATGTTTCGTTGACAGATTGGCGAAGAGTGCAGATCCTGATCAGACTGTGCGGATGCACAGGATGACCTGGGTCTTCTCCAGTCACTGGCACATAAGTATGTCAACAATGTAGAGAACAATCGTGGTGTAGGAATTCCGAAACTCGCCGAGGTTCGCCGAGGATTTCCTACATTTTCTGAGGCTCGCCGAGGATTTCCTACATTTTCCGAGCGGAGCCTGGTGGTTTTAAGATAAACATGTAACGTTTTCTATCAGGTAACCTGCCCTGTATTGGCCGAATACGTACGGACTGATAACATAGGGTTGTATCAGGCATTGACCTGATATCAACATCCGGGTTACAACGACGTGAAACTTACGTTCCATTGGTCGGATGACGTCACGTGATGTCAGTGTAATGACGCAACCCAAACAAGTCCGCGTTCTGTCCTTGAATAACGACGTCATAAGTATGTGGTCATTTTCGTGCATAAAAAGTTACCTGTTATCACGTTTTTCCGCCGACGAACTTTTGACAATTAAGCACATTCAATTTAAAATATATTTAAGTAAGTGTAAGTGCTTTTTCATCAATAACAAAAAACACCCTCCACAATTGTTGTTATTTGATGGAATTGGATCACATATTGATTTTATTGCGAGAAACGATTTTATAATTCCAGCACAAAAATATTTACACAATTCCATAACATTTGATTGGCCCGTAGCAAGTCTCTGTCCAAAATTTATATCCCAGTAAAGTCCCACGCCGAACTACTTTCCGTAACCGTGAGGCGCAGTTAAAATAATTCTTAAGAAAACGGAAAATAAACACATTTTCTTGATGAATTTGTTTCATATGCTGGAATTATAAGGAATGAATGGCCTTTTTGTTGAATTTATCGGGGATATAAACTTGGAAAAGTCGCGGGAATACTGGATGAGGCCTTCCGGCCTTCGTCCAGTATTCCCGCGACTTTTCCAAGTTTATACCCCGATAAAGTCCACAAAAAATGCCATTCATTCCTATAATGATTTTTTTGGGAATTTAACGTGGAGCAAGAAGGAGGGGGAGAGTGAGGAGAAGGGTTGAACAAATTAACAAGAATTCCGCCACGGAAGTGGTGTCACGCTTGCCGAGACATTTGACCGTAACATGATCATGGGATTGTGCTATAGTACACATCACAAAAACCGTCAGCGAAGTGCATGCATAAAACACGAGACAGGTCAAGGTTGAAGAAACTTTTTGACATAAAAAAATGGCCAAGTGCTTCCACAACCATTTGAAGGTCAAACAGACCAAGGTCATGTTATTGGCGGGCATGGGTGTGTTCCAAATGTTGTAGCAATCCATCAAGTAATATTAATGTTATACAGTGATGAAGAAACTTTTAAATCTTTTTGACGCAAGTGTTTCCGCAAACATGTGAAGATAAAAAAGGTCGAGATCATGTTAATGGCGGCATGAGGGTGTTCCGAATGTCACAGGGTGACATTTTATAACATTCTGCATCTGTAATTTGGTTAAAATGTAGTAATGTATGCGTTTGTATCGTCTCGTTTTGTATTATGTTGTCAATTGTCAGGTTGCATGTATGAGGCTCCTGCAGGAGTATGTCAGGGATTCCGCTGGGGAAAATAAAAAAATCGCCACTTCAAAAAAAAAGGAATAACAAATAGGATAAAAAATAAACAATTGGCGATACAAAATTACAATTTTCGAAAAAATAAATGATTTTTTTTTCGAAAATTGTAATTTTGTATCGCCAATTGTTTATTTTTATCGCCAATTGCGAAAGTGGCGATCGCAAGCGGAATCCCTGTATGTATGTATGTATGTTTGTACATAATCACTCATTTCTACCACATGGAATTTAAAGGAATTTAAAGGACTTAACAAAATAAAAGAGCAGTTAAATAACTGTATTATGGTACTTGTATAATTCAGGTGTGATACCATGGGCATTGGCAACGTACTAGCAGTCATTGTCATTTCTACCATCAGTTGAAAATAAGTCACGTTCTCCCGACAAATGCACGGTATGACACTAGCAATCATGAAGCTATTGAACAGGAAAAGCACAATGTCATTGTGTGCTCACCCTTCAACAATCCTGCAAATAAACCAATTTACTCATTACGACCCAATAATAAGCAGGATATATCATAATTGCAACTGTCACAAGGCCGCTCATTCATCGGAAGAACGCAAGAAACGTTAAAACAACATCGGATGAAGTCAATAAATACCTCAATAATCTCAACATAGAGAGAAATTCTTGAGATATTCCAATTTCTCAAGCCGACAATCATCTAATCACAATAAATGTAACGATCCTACCATCTTCATAGATCAACCTGTAATTCACGTAGCTTGGTGATCAATCACTCATACCCAGTATATCCTGACTTAAGCTCAAGGTCAATCATTAGGCAGGTATCTAGACATAGCCATATGAAACAAATATAATACATTATATAAATGGTGCCCTTGGTTGAGGGGGATATTGGGGATTATCTCCCCGAGGGAACATTATCTCCAGAGGCGCAGCCGAGGGAGATAATTTTCTCGAGGGGAGATAATCCACAATATCCCCTCAACCAAGGGCACCATTTACTTTATTATACCGAATATAACTAACATTTCACATTGCACACAATATCA
The DNA here is from genome assembly GCA_029237695.1 of Conchocele bisecta. Taxonomy (NCBI): domain Eukaryota; kingdom Metazoa; phylum Mollusca; class Bivalvia; order Lucinida; family Thyasiridae; genus Conchocele; species Conchocele bisecta. The sequence goes on along the minus strand of CM055275.1, from coordinate 3,358,071 downwards.
CTTACCAGCAATCCAAGGATACAGTCGGCATCTAGTCAATAAGGTGTCAGAGTGGTGTAGAGAGTATCAAGTGCCCGGTTTACAATGCTTTACTCTTATAGGGGTAATACAACGGGGGTACTAGTCAGCGTCTGCTTTCATCTCATTCGGTACTTTCGGTTTCGATGCGCGATAAACTACAAGGTACTCCAATTAATGTTGGTAGTTTCCGTGACCAGACTTCGGGTATCTTCGGCCGAAACGGTCCATAATTATATTATGTCATGGCATTATTGCCCTCAGGGTACATATGGCCAATTGCTTTATACCACGTGGTAGGGAATTAACCAATGCAAAGTGTCGAATTTACGATGAGGTATAATAAATACGAATAATGCATTACAAAGAAACACGAGCAATCATTTATTTTTCATGAAATGCATTATTTCATATACAACTGACAACTGCATATATTTGATAATTAAAAGTATGCAGAATTATTATACTGAATGTATTACATTATCACAGCCAAAATGCCTGTGGATAAATTCAGTATAATAAAAATTAATAAATTTATCCTTAAATTGAAAATTTCTCCCTCAAAGTAAATGTTGAAATATGCTACTGATAATCTCTACAGTCAACACTAGCCACCAACGCCGCACGGTCGCCGTTTCTCAACCGTTAACCCGTATGTTGCTCTCTGATTAGATGGGTGGGTGGTTGGTCGGGTGAATGTGACGGCGTAAATTAACGGTAGGGGTTCCTCCTTATAGGAATCACGATTTGCCTGGTTTGGCCCTCAAGTACATTTTTATCTTTGGCTCTTTTGTCATGTTTGTTACCTGTGAGTTGAATTGGGTTATTGCCCGTTATAAAAGCAGTAAGATTATTACTGATTCTACTGCTTTTGGGAGGTGGCCAAGTGATTCTGGTGTGGCGAGGACCTCGCATCAGATCATGATTATTCTGATTTCTGGGCTGAAGATATATATTGTAAATATTCAGTAACTGTTCTGATTTTGGGATTTCCCCCTCCCCCCATTTGTACATGTACTTGAACATGTACATGTACTTGTACTTGTACTGGTAATATATGGGATTTAGTACTAAACCCAATGACCCGGCCTTAAATGACCTTAGCTGTTGATAGGCCGTTAAACCCCAATACACAAACACACTGATTAGATGGAATTGCAGCTACAGTTGATAGTTGGGTCCCACGTAGTAGTAACAAAATGTTCTTTATACGAATAAATATTAAAATGTATATTTGTGTTACATGTAGTATTCCATCAGTTTTAATCATTACGATTGCCCGCTATGTAGATACAATAATTTATTAATATTTAAACTACTGATAGAAACGCGCGTATAGTATAAAGCTGTTTTGATAAATACAAATGAGGTAGGGTATCTGAGAGACTCGCTGGCGTCCCATCTAGTACGTACACACTTTTATTTATGGAAATTAAATAGGTGTATTATTGTGTAGCAATTCCACCAGTTTTAAGAATTACGAGTGCCCTCAACACCGATATAATCATTTAGTAATATTGAAGTTACTGATAGAGATTCGCGGTGGTATCGGGCTATTTTCCTATGCAAATGAGGCAGGATATTTTGTTAATTATTTATATCAACTAAATACGTCACCTGAATAAATATTTTATCGACATACATGTATCATAAAGTAGCAAGTATCAAAAAGCAATACAAATGTTTTGGTACCTTTATCATGCTGCAGAAAACAATATACAGACCACAAATATAGCATATATTTCTTATTTTTCATGAAAACACATATTGGTATTTCATTAGAATTGTCTCCAATGAGACAATTCTAATGAAATACCAAGAAGTGTTTTCCTATCGAAGCAAACTATTCAACAATTGCTGTCTGTTGATGTGTAAACAGTAGTGTCATTTTATTTTACCCAATTAAAATGTTGAAATACACAATTGCTTCAGAAATGATGGAGCGAGAATACTCAATTACTAATTCCTTATCTGGAGTCCTGTCACTGCACATCAAAAAATAAATACATGTAATAAATAGTTGTTTAAAGGAAACACGGTTATCGACCCTGATATCAAGCTGGCAATTCGGGTTTGGTATAGAAAGTATAATACTGTCAATTAGTATGTCTGGTAATGGTAAATCAATGTTAATTTTGCCAGAAAAATGTCGTATCGAAAAAATACTCGAAAAATATGTTTCCCTATAATATTACTTTCTGCATACAAGGTTAGTGCCGTGAATGGGAAAAACATCTTGCGCGGCACCCGCGCCTATCCCGTTTCCTAAGCCTTGCCAGATATGTCTTCCCATTCACGGCACTAACTTACTATTCTCTATGTATTTTTATATCAACGGTTAGAGATTATTAAAGGGCACGAAATCGCCAAGGGGTTATGCACAAGTAGTCCGGTATAAAAAGAAATAATGCGGGTATTTTGAGGTTGCACGCACAGTTTGCTTGCAAATCTTGATCCATTACTACCCAGTTTCACTTGAGGAACATTTTGGGCTGCTTTTAACACCAGTCTTCATCATATTTGTAGCATTTAAAAGAAAACACTGAACCTGTTGGTCATGTGATGTAAACACAGGCTTCGTGGCCAAACAATGTGAACAATATTGGGGGACATGACGAGGTTGGATTGGTCTTTCTTAAAATTAAGTGAACCTATTGTTTAATTCATGCAGAACCAGTACAATCCGGCTGCAGGTCATGTACAGCATCCATACGATTAGTGACAGTATGAGAGACTGGCATTACTGTGTGGCATTGGGTTAAATTATATAGCTAAACTATTTGTGTGCTCTAACATCAATTGCGAATTGCCAGTTTGATATCAGGGGCGATAACCGTGTTTCATAAAATAATAAAGGAAACAACTATTTAGTCCATTTATTTATACATTGTATTTTGATGTGCAGTGAACATACTTTATTCAGGTGTCACATTTAATGTATACTATAAATACTTTAAACCTAGAGTCCCACACGCCAGGTTATACTAATATTAGGGGTGGGAAAATATCATTGTTTTTGCATGCATACCCTATCATATGGCCAAATGATGTGATAAATACAAATCCAGTAAATATTTTGACATCAGACCACTCTGAATGTTAGATTATGGCGAAAATCCAAGATTGCCGCCAAAATTAAAACATTTTCAATATTTCGTGTCGAATTAGGCCAAACAGCACTAAGTAACATATCGTTTTTGGTGTGTTCCAGGTCTCTGGTTTTGAATCTGAAGCAAAGACATTAACATAACTTGTCATAACATGTATCAGATTATGTCTCTGAGTGCCTACTGAGTGGGCATGTACCTTTAATAGCGGATCTTACATGAGTGATGATATAATATGATATTTATTAAACTGATTCAATAAGAAACGTGGCATAGCCTCTTTTCTTATGATATCAGTCAACGAGTTAATAAATATCATATTGAATTATCATAAATGTTATATTATATTAATGCTTAAGCACATGATCATTATTCGAAGGTGTATTGATTACCTAAGATGTTTTATGTGGTGAGCTTATTTGCATATTTATTACACTGGGCCCAGTTGTTCAAAACACCAGTTAGCTTAACGGACTGTTAAATCCTTAACTGAATGGTTAAAATCTCTGTTAAAACAGAGATTTTAACCATTCAGTTAATGATTTAACAGTCCGTTAAGCTAACGGATGTTTTGAACAACCGGGCCCTGGTGTATTATTACACTGCAAAAACCCATTACACATGTATATGCAATAAAACACGATTCGAAACAGGTAGAACAGTACACTGATGAAAATCCTACGCCGCCGGTGAGCAGTGGACCGTTTCACTAAGCTTCGTACGACTAAAATGTTCGTAAGTTCAAACTTATGATAGTCTGTAAATTTTACATTGACAATGTTTCCTTGTAAACAATTATTGGATTTACATTTATTGAGCATAGGCTGCATATATATGCAGCCTATGCTCACTAAATGTAAATGCATCAATTTAAATTTACAGACGATGCTAAATTTGCACTTACGAACATTTTAGTCATACGAAGTTTAGTGAAATTGTCCCCAGGTGAGAGGTGAAACGGACCAATGGCTTGTACGACATGACCGAGATGGCAACTAAATGCGCCGTATAGAATACGCAAGGTTTGGGATCACGTGGTTTCCGAACCCGATTTTCCGACGTGACGTAATATGTGACGTCATCTTTACAGTAGATTTTCATTAAAATCTTCCTAACAAACGGACGGATTTTGATGATATGTATCGCACCAAATACGATGGCATATGTGTTTTATGGGTGCTCTGAAAGTTATTTACAATAACTTATAACTTTCACAAAGAACCGAATACCGTTTATTTCTTACATTCACGTGCTCTAGTTTTTATTTATATTTACGGTAACCGATTCGTACGGAAGCATGGAGGGGACATGTGTGTTTTTTTATTTATCTCGTGGCCACGACTTATTATGGTCGTGGCCACGAGAAAAATAAAAAAAAACAAAAAAAAAAACACATAAAGTTCTCGTGGCCCGACATAATTCAGGTGGGTTTTTTTTTTTTTATCTCGTGGCCACGACTTATTATGTCGTGGCCACGAGATAAATAAAAAAAAACACACCTAAAGATCTCGTGGCCACGACATATCAGGTGTGTTTTTTTTGTTTTTTTATCTCGTGGCCACGACTTATTATGTCGTGGCCACGAGATAAAAAAAAACACACCCGAATTATGTCGTGGCCACGAGATCTTTAGGTGTATTTATCTCGTGGCCACGAGATAAATAAAAAAAAAACACACCTGAATTATGTCGTGGCCACGAGATCTTTAGGTGTATTTATCTCGTGGCCACGACATAATAAGTCGTGGCCACGAGATAAATAAAAAAACACACATGTCCCCTCCATGCTTCCGTATAAAAGCATCAATAAATGAAGAAAAGAATAAGCTAAACAAAATGTGTTTATTCCCTCCATAGTAATGGAGTATATGGAGGGAGTAAACAAAAAACAAATTCTAAATGAAGAAAAAAATAAGCTAAAAAAAATATTTGTTTTACTCCCTCCATATACTCCATATTAATGGAGTATATTGAGGGAGTAAAATAATTTGTTTAGCTTATTTGTTTCTTCATGTATTGATGCTTTTAGGCATATTTAATGTATTTATAGACCTCTGTCCGTTACTTCAACCTGTGGATTTACACTGGAGCCTCTCGAAACCGGACACCCTGGGGAGTTCCCAGCCCCAGGGTGTCCGGTTTCGAGAGGTTCCACTGTAGTAAAACTACACACCATATATGTTATTGGAGGTGGCATATATGTTTATGACATGCTATGTATTAACCTTATTTGATGTCATCCCATTTACGAAGCAATTATCATGATTATATTTGAATGAAATGATGATCAGGAATATAAATAGAGACTACCTATGTTAGTGTATTTTGATATCAAGTTTATCAGGCAAGGCTAGGAAACGCGTAGGAATTCCGAGGCTTGCCGAGGAATTCCTACCGTTTCCGAGCCGAGCCTGATAAACTTGATATCAAAGACACTAGCCTGGTATTCTATTTATCAGGTAACGTCTTATTCACGAAATGACCACAGATGACGTCGTTATCTATGGACAGAACGCGGACTTGTTTACGTTGCGTCATTACATTGATATCATTCGGTGACGTCACGTGACGTCATCCGACCAATGGAACGTCAGTTTTCACTTCGTTGTAACCCGGATGTTTATATCAGGTCAATGCCTGATACATGTACAACAATATGTTATCAGTCAGTACGTATTCGGTCAATACAGGGCAGGTTACCTGATAAAGACTCCTTAAAGGTACATGCCCACTCAGTAGGCACAAACTGTTCTTTATATCAGAGACATCATTTGAGACATTTTCTTGCAAAATAAACATTCATTCACCATTACATCACGTATTGATTGGCATTATTATACATTTTATATCAGACGTAAATTTTCAAACTGTTATCAGGGGCGATAACCGTGTTGCCTTAGATTGTTAACGGACATTACTACCTACTCTTTGTATCTAATTTTTGACGTGCAATGATCAAACTTTATAATCTGTCGATAACATTATTTTTTTCAGGTGACGCAATTAATTAGTATATATGAAAATAATTAAACAAACATCATGCCTCATTTGCATATGAAACTAGCCTGTCTGAGTCACTAGCGGGCACTTGTAATATTTAGAACTTGTGGAATAGTGACACAATTAAACACTTGTTTAAAGAACATTCTGTGCCTATTGATTGAGAGGTCATGCACCTTTAACACAACGGTTTCACACAATATACTTGATACTACGGAGTCCCGCAGGGGAAATTGATTTTTTTTTATTAATTCGTTCCCACAAAATGGCAATTCGTTCCCTCAATTTAACAATTCGTTCCCGCGAATTAACAATTCGTTCCCACAATATAACAATTCGTTTTTATTTCGTGAAAACGAATTGTTAAATTGAGCCGATACAGAACTGGCAATAGACTGAGCTGATGTCGATACTAGGCTTGATACAGCCATCATTGCCACAGGTTGTAGTAACGGACCGAGGTATACAAATTCATTAAATATGCCTAAATGCATCAATAAATGAAAAAGAAATATGCTAAACAATTTTTTTTGCTCCTTTAAAAAAATATTTTATAGCTTATTTGTTTTTAATTTATTGATGGTTTAAGCATATTTAAAGGTACATACCCACTCAGTAGGCACATAATGTTCTTTAAATTAATTAAATAAGTGTATAATTGTGTCACTATTCCACCAGTATTATAAAGTATGATCATTGCACATTGAAAAATAAATACAGAGAATACATAGTAATGTCCGTTAACATTTTAAGGAAACACGGTTATCGCCCCTGCTATCAGTGTGGAAATTTACTTCTGATATAAAATGTTTAATAATGTCAATCAATACGTGTGGCAATTGTGAATGAATGTTTATTTGGCCAGAACTTGTCTCAGATGATGTGATGTCTCTGATATAAAGAACATGTTGTGCCTACTGAGTTGGTATGTACCTTTAAGGTATTTATAGACCTTCGTCCGTTATTTCAACCTGTGATCTTTGCGTGTCATAGTCATAATATTATATAACACACGGAATTGACACATTAAGCAAATTATCTAATTGCTAATAACATGTACATCAACGAAAATGATTAGTTATCTCCAACGGAAATACAAATGTCTAGACATGGAATTGATGGTTACAATTTGTGCCATATTTTTGAACCAGGGGCCGTTCAGTAAACTTCTTGCGACTAAAACGTTCGTAAGTGGAAATTTAGAATCGTCTGGAAATTTCAATTGATGGATTTACATTTATTGAGCATATGCTGCATATGCAGCATATGCTCAATAAATGTAAATCCAATAATTGTTTACAAGAAAACATTGTTAATGTGAAATTTACAGACTTTTCATAATTTTGCACTTACGAACATTTTAATCGTACGAAGTTTAGTGAAACGGCCCCCAGTCGTATAAGGTCGCATGGAAGAATACAATTGCAACACATTGACTGTAGTAACCATGGTAACACAATAAATAATGTACTTTAACGATAAATAGAGAATCTTACATGAGTGATGCTTTAACATGATATTTATAAAACACGAGTTTAATAAGAAACTTGCTATGAAATAGTTTATGAACCGCTCCACCGATTTTAATAATATTTGGCCGCAATGTGTGTCTAGGGATCGTGCGTTGTTTTCCATATGATTCACGTCCGACCGCCCAAGGTCAAAGCACTTTTATTTTTTCTTCTTTGTTTCTATTATCAAGGCTGACAGCGATGGGATTAGCTTTGTGATAATGGTGTCCTTGTTAAACAAGCGTATCACAGAACAAGTCCATTAGAGCATCTAATAATGATGTAATATGAAATGTTTAAACGAGTTTAATGATTTCATAAGAAACGAGGCTATGTTGAGTTTCTTATGAAATCTGTCAACGAGTTTAAGAAATACAATATTAAATCACCGCAAATGTTACATTATGTTTATTGCATAAGCACATCATCATACATTGAAGCTGAACCTGTAACAAGCTAATTTGCAAATTTATTACTCAGGGCCCGGTTGCTCAAAGCTTCTGTTAGCTTAACAGACTGTTAAATCCTTAGCATTGCTAAGGATTTAACAGTCTGTTAAGCTAACAGAGGTTTTGAGCAACCGGGCCCTGGTGTATTGCGATTTGTATTACACTGTCACAGTGTTAATATACTGCGAGCGACCATTTTATGCAATACATAATGTTAATCATCAGATACTTGTTTTATTTATGGATGTTTGCATTTTAATACATCGCATAAATATCACACGTGAAGGTGCACTTATATTGTATTGGTGCATTTAACAATTTTCGTGAGACTATGTACATGCATGGGGCCGGTTTCACTAAACTGCGTACGATTTAAATATGTGTACGAATGTTTTAATAATTCTGTTTAAGACAGCAATGTAATGCAATCAAGAACTACTCAAATCCATTTGAATAAATCCACCAAAGAATTCTGAAAATCGGTTGTTAACGCAACTTTTTTTCGTCAATTTTAGTGATAAAATTAATCATCTTAATTGTGCCCGTTTCACTTAAGTTTGTACGACTAAAAAGTTCGTAAGTGCTAAACTAAAATGTATTACACAGTTTGAATGTGCAGCCTATTTTGGGTGGATAATTGTTGGTGGACTTGTTCTGCCGAGCCCATCCCGTTTCCGTGCCGCGCCAGATATGTTTTCCCATTCACGGCACTAACCTACTATTATATTTATCCCGTCAACACCAATAAATAGTTTTAAAATGCAATAAAAATAACCCCAGCCACCGCACATATTCATACGCAGTGATTAGGTCGTTTTGACAGGATATCAAAAATGTTTCACGGCACCGTGTTTCACGGCACATACCCACTGTGTTGACGGGATAAACAATATATTGCTCCTCGATGCTGTGGGCGACCCGATGTACTATTTCACTCGGCCTTCATATTCGGCCTCAGGGCAATATTACCTCTCAATAGTACCTATTGCAGTGTTTGTGTTGATAATGCGGGAAGACGACGCCCGACATACGATGTTGACGGCCCGCCGGCTGGGCATGACGGCCGGGGAATACGTGTTTATCATTCACCGGGCGTTCGGTGGGATGACGCCCTGGCTACGGGGCGACCAATATGACACGGTACGGACATTAGTACAAACTATATGGCTGAGCCTGGAGAAATGAGCTTTGTGACCAGTGAAGCATCTGTAGCCTATTTCACCAACATTGCAAAGCATACTTTTCTAGCAAAGTATACTTTGAGGGAGAAATTTTCAATTTTAGGATAAATTTATTAATTTTTATTATACTGAATTTATTACATTATCACAGCCATTATGGCTGTGATAATGTAATACATTCAGTATAATAATTCTGCATACTTTTAATCATGAAATACATGCATTTGTTAGTTCTATTTGAAATAATGCATTTCAAGAAAAATAAATGATTACTCCCTCAAAGTATACTTTGCTAGAAAAGTATACTTTGCAATTTTGATGAAATCGGCCCCTGATCAAATAGCACACCCATGTAGCCTGATAACGTATCGGTTTAGTCGAAGTGGAAATCGAGTCCCGATAGTATGTTTTCTTCACATTTGTATTCTGATATGTCGATGTGAAAATTACTTGAAGCGCCTGGTGCCGCCAAGTCTGAATCAGCGCGATTATCTCCGGTAAGTTTGCACACGTCTACAGAAAAACCGTAATTAATCAATTAAACTTAATGTGATATCAAATCTATTTTAACAGAAACATGAATTAAACGGTGAATACATTCAAGCCGCGATTTTAACCAATTAATGCGTGGTTATAAATGAGACAGAAAGTATCAGACAAAACGATAGATTAGGGCCGATTTGGCATGGGCCGACTTTGTGTGTGTGGCGGACGGCGCTAGGTTTGGGAACGGAATTTGTTTCTTCAATAACATCGTCGGAAGAGACGACGAGCGTTGACATTTAGATGTAATGATTATTCATTGATGTGTATTACATGTGTGTTGAATCGCTCGTTTACACTAGCTCAGTAGCTGAGAAAAAGCATAAACAAATTTTGTCTAATTCACCGGAAATTGTATAGCGTATTCGATATATTTAGTAACATACGCATGCGCATTGTGTAAAAAAGAAAGTGCGCGATTTATGAAAACCCGGAAATAAAGAAAAGGGGCATTTCTGAAGCGATTTTTTTCGGATTTCTTTTCCAGAAATTTGCCGAATTGTTATCTCGAAGTTCGGATATGTCGATATATTTTCATCAGTCCATTCGACTTCGAGATAACGAGAATGATCTGCTGGTTAGAAGCATGGCGGATGTTTCATTGATGGAATTGCGAACAGTGTAGATACTAATCATCAGACTGATCTGAAACAACACTGGTTGCAGTGGCGAACAGTGCAGATCATGATCAGACTGTGCGGATGCTCAGGCTGATCTGGATCTACACTGGTCGCTAAACCCATAATCGCCATTTCTCCATTCACAGCCACAGATAAGATTGATGTTGCTCGTTGGAAGCATGACTGATGTTTCATTGATGGGATGGCGAACAGTGCAGATCCTGATCAGACTGTGTGGATGCACAGGCTGATCTGGATCTACACTGGTCGCTAAACCCATTAGTGCCATTTCTCCATTCACAGCCACAATTACACAACGGCCGGCGTTAATCTTGCCCGGTTTATCAACGTTTCTATTGGCAATGCAAACTCGCAATCAAGCACTTGCCTGAGCCTGAGCAATTGAACATCTTAGGCTCAGTCCGTTCGCTACAATATCACACCAATACGTATTTGTTTATCCTAAATGATATGCCGCATATTTATATTTATGACATTCTGCAAAGAAATTATGATATTCCGCGAAGCAATGTGAGAATAAATAGGAAAGTGATCCACGAAAATAGCCAAAATACGGCTTCAGCGGGCCGTTTCACTAAAATTCGTAAGATTAACATGTTCGTAAGTGCAAATTTAGGATCGTCTGGAAAGTTCGATTGATCGATTTACATTTATTGAGCATAGGCTCTTTAAACTATCGACCACTGAAACAGTTAAAGAACATTTCGTTCGTCTACTTTAATGCATGAAAGGTGCATGCCCTCCCAGTAGGCACACACTGTTCTTTATATCAGTGACATAATCTGAGACATTTTCTGGCAAAATAAACATTCATTCACCATTACCCCGCGTATTGATTGGCATTACTATACATTTTATATCCGATGTAAATTTCCGCACCAATATCATGGGCGATAACCGTGTTTCCTTAAAATGTCAACGGACATAACTATTTGGTATCTGTATTTACTGTTTGATGTGCAATGATCATACTTTATAATCTGTAGAAAATATTATTGTTTTCAGGTGACGCTAAATGCGTCACCTGAAAACAATAATATTTTCTACAGATTATAAAGTATGATCATTGCACATCAAAAATATAAATAATGTAAAATTAGCATGCCTTATTTACATATGAAAATAGCCTGATACCACCGCGCGTCAGTATCAGTAAAATAAACATTGCTAATTGATTATATCTATATAGCGGGCACTCGTAATGTTTAGAACTGGTGGAATAGTGACAGAATTATACATGTACAGTCGAACCTCCCCGAACGGCCACCTCTCTACAACAGCCACCTCTCTGTAACAGCCGCTATTTTATATCCCAGTGGATGATTTTCTCTATATCTAACCCTTACACTGCTGAGCATGAACATTGTCGTCTAATGTTGATTTTGCATTCTTTCTCAATAAAAACATGTTTTGACAGCATTTTAGAATCATTTCCATTGGAAATGATTCTAAAATGCTGTCAAAATTGAGAATTATTGAAGAAAATAAATAAACATCAGACGATAAAATTGTAGTCAGCATTAACCTCCCTACAACAGCCACCTCTCTATAACTGCCAATTTCTCCTCTTCCCATGGGTGGCTGTTGTAGAGAGGTTGCACTGTATTTGATGAACATAAAGAACATTTGGTGGGCATGTACCTTTAAGTGATTATTCCAACCATTGTATATATATATATATCAGAATCGATACAACAAGGTCACGTGGTCTCTTAATAACACGGGGATACAAACAAATCATAGATATGTGAGAATCTCAGAGGGTGGGGTAATCAGAGACTACTGTCTGTTCCACGTGTTTCTGCCGACGAACTTTTGGCCATTACACACATTAAATCTAAAAAATATTTAAAAGTAAGTACTTTTTTATCAATAACAAAAAAGTCACCGTCCTGAAAAAAATACCATTAAATATTGATTTCATTGCGAAAAAAATAGTTTCCTATGGGAATTTAACACGAGGGCTAAAATAGATTTTTTTTTAAATATTTTTTTTATTTGTGGACCGATTTTCAAAATCAAACTTTTGTTTTCTTAGTTACATCATTTTCAAGCTATCTCGCCAGGTTTCGGAGTCAATTTACAAAATTTTGGAAATTTACTCCCCATGTTAAATTCCCATAGGAAATTTTCGCAATAAAATCAATTTCTTTTGGGGAGGGTGACTTTTTTGTTATTGATGAAAAAGTACTTACTTTTAAATATATTTTAGATGTAATGTGTTTAATAGCCAAAAGTATCGTCGGCAGCAAAACGTGGAACAGACAGTAGTAGTAGAAATGGTGATAAATTACATCTAGCGATGAACGTTTTTTTTTTAGCAAACTGATATCAGTATCCATACAGTTTGGTCAATTTCTTCAGTATCCTCTATGTATCCAACGAAAGAGTCCTGCACCACGTGACCAATTCGCATGGCCAACTAATAAAATAATTTTTGGAATTTAAGCAAATTTACGTTCTTCATAGTCTAAGCTGACAAAATGCTGGCTTTAAACCCGGTGTTGTCAAATTTATACAGGGCAAAACTATATTGCGAATGCATTTAATCGCGAATACATATATGTGGCTGTTACTGGATAAATGGGATTTATGTTTTTTTTACCAGTGTAGATCCAAATCAGTCTATGCATCAGCACAATCTGATCAGGATTTGCACTGTTCGCCATTTCCTCAATAAAACACGAGTGTGCGATTTGATCAGAAACTACAGTGGATACACATCTGATAACCCCCATTTATTACACTCATGCGAATTGTAAACAATATCGAATCACGTGACACGCAGTGATTTGGTTGGCTAATGGGCAATGCCGTCAGTCTCCAGTAACCAACCAAACCACTGCGTGAAATATTTTCGGCTAATATTAAAGGTACATGCCCACTTAGTAGGCACACACTGTTCTTTATATGATTTAAATAATTCTATAATTGTGTCACTATTACACCAGTTCTAAAATTGACGAGTGCCCGCTATACAGATATAATCATTTAGTAATATTAATTTTACTGATAGTGACGCGCGGTGGTATCAGGCTATTTTCATATGCAAATGAGGCATGACATTTTTTAATTATTTATACTAATTACATGCGTCACCTGAAAAACTAATATTTACGACAGACTATAAGGTATGATAATTGCACATCGAAAAGTAAATACAGATAATAAATAGTAATGTCCGTTAACATTTTAAGGAAACACGGTTATCGCCCCTGATATCAGTGTGGAAATTTACTTCTGATATAAAATGTGGGGTATTGGTGAATGAATGTTTATTTGCCAGAAAATGTCTCAGATGATGCCTCTGATATAGTTTTTTTAACATTTAGTGCCTAATGCATGGGTATGTACCTTTACTTGATAATGAGGATGTGAACGTGTTTGATTTTAAAACGTGAATTTAGGTTAGTGAGACGCGTATTTAGTGCAGTTTACACTCGAAATCTTTGAGATTTATGTCAATGTATTAGCAATTGTAAAATCTATGCCGTAAACCCACCCCAAGCAGCGGTTTCGACACGCTGTAACACGTTGTATAGACGAGTAACAATTACGACTTCGTGTTACTTTTTCTTTCAATGGTGACGAATGCCAGTTTTGTACCTTTCATAATTACATAATCTTCAGATCCGAATTTGGAATGTACATTTGCATATACAAACAACAATTGACCATCCAAGACACGATAGAATCACCTGTGGTCATAGTCACAAATGTCATCTACTCCTCCTGGGAGCCGTTTCACTAAACTTCGTACGACTAAAATGTTCGTAAGTACACAATTATGATAGTCTGTCAATTTCACATTAACACTGTTTTCTTGTAAACAATTGATGGATTTACAGCATATGCAGCCTATGCTCAATAAATATAAATCCATCAATTTAAAATTCCAGACGATCCTGAATTTGCACTTACGAACATCTTAGTCGTACGGGCCCCTGGTCCTTCTATCTGGTTTATATGTATTGTATTAGAAAAACACATGAGTGCAGGGAAGTTCACTGAACTGATAATTTCAGTCGATGAACTACATCGTAAAGGCCTTGGGTCTCAGGGGCCCGTTTCGCCAAATTCGTTTTGTTTCTTACGAAGTTGGTACACTGATACTAGCGCTAATCCTGCCAATACATGTATCAATGTGTATGATCATGTGGTTACAACAACAACAACAACAACAAGTACTGAAACTTCCAGAAGCGCTCCGATTAAACGTACGTAATACTATTCTTTTATTTTGTCCTTATTATGTAACGGAATGTGATGAAATATGGCGCATCAACCGCTCCTTGTTAAGCTGCATTTGGTGGTCTCGGTACTTTGGCCCAAATATCTGTCGTTTTTGCGAAGAATCGATTTCCGTGTCTACTGACTACGGAAATCGATTCTTCGCAAAAACTACATATGTATGTACCGAACTCCGGAGACCACCAAATGCAGCTCACGAAGAAGCGTTTGCTGTGCCATATTTCATCAAAATCCGTTGCATATTAAGGACAATATTAAATAATACTATTTGGAGAGGGCGCGCTTTCAACACTTTCAGCCGTTGTTGTTGTTATAACCTTGTATATGTGTCAATATCTTTATTTCAACATACGTGTATATTGATTGTGCTTGAACTCAGGCAATTTCATGCCTAAGCTATGCTTCAACTCAAATTGCTTGGTTGCGAGTCGATTCATGCATAGACAATAGATAGTCAGAACAGTTGTTAATCTGGGGGGCCGTTTCACTAAACTTCTTACGACTAAAATATTCGTAAGTGCAAAATTATAATAGTCCGTGAATTACACATTAACAATGTATTCTTGTAAACAATGATTGGATTTACATTTATTGAGCATAGGCTGCACAGTTGTTAATCTGGGGGCCGTTTCACTAAACTTCTTACGACTAAAATGTTCGTAAGTGCAAAATTATAATAGTCCGTGAATTTCACATTAACAATGTATTCTTGTAAACAATGATTGGATTTACATTTATTGACCATAGGCTGCACATGCAGCCTATGCTCAATAAATGTAAATCCATCAATTTAAATTTCCAGACGATCCTAAATTTTCACTTACGATCATTTTAATCGTACGAAGTTTAGTGAAACGGGCCCCTGTGCAAGGTTAACGCAGGCAAGGTTGACTGGTAAGTACAAACTTGGAATTTGGTATAATATTTGCTCCGATCGTCGGTGATTGTATTAACTCATTATTGTTTGCCCTAGTTTCTCAACCAATGAAAGCACAGCATTTCGTCTCAATTAATCACATATTGCGACGCTTTCGTCAATGTCTATTAAATGAATCATTAAATGTTGCCATGCGTGCACAATTATATTTATAACCAGAGGTTCCGCCTTGTTGACCTGATTTCCTGCGACGCGCTACCGCTCCTTCGCATTTCATTTCTTAAAAATGCAATATGCGAACAATAACATTTACATATGAGGATTTATTTAAAAAATACTCTAACAAATACAAAGTTGTTTTCATCATGGCCTCGGCCTGTTTAAAGTGGTTTAATTGAAGATATATGACGATACAAGGAACGCTGTGTTGTTTCTATTTTCACCCATATATGTGCATTTATCAGGTAACCTGCCCTGTATTGACCGAATACGTACTGACTGATAACCTATTGTTGTATCAGGCATTGATATCAGGCATTGATATCAACATCCGGGTTACAACAAAGTGAAAACTGACGTTCCATTGGTCGGTTGACGTCACGTGACGTTACCGAATGACGTCAGTGTAATGACGCAACGCAAACAAGTCCTCGTTCTGTCCATATATAACGACGTCATCTGTGGTCATTTTCGAGCATAAAACGTTACCTGATAAATAGAATACCAGGCTAGTGTCTTTTGATATCAAGTTTATCAGGCTCGGCTCGGAAACGTTTCCTAGCCTTGCCTGATAAACTTGATATCAAAAGACACTAGCCTGGTATTCTCTATCTATATACACAGCAAAATGTGTCACATAGGCAATTCATATGATTTTTTGTATATGATATTCATATGTAAAACATATGAAAAACATATTAATTGCATAGGCAATTCATATGAAAATAGTCGATATGAAATGTATATGATCTGCATATGAAGTTCATATGAAGACTTTTCATATGCATTTGATATGAAAAATTTGCATATGAATTTCATATGAAAAATGTTCATATGAAAAATTTTCAGATATGAATATTTTTCATATGAAATTCATGTGTTACATATGCAATTCATATGCCACACATTTCGTAGTTTATCGGTTTTCCTATCTTGTTGCAAATCTGATACCGTTATCGATGAAAATTGAAACAACCCAGCAGTCATAGTATCGTCATATAACTTCAATTAAACAACCTTATATAGGGCCATGGTGAAAACACGTTTTTAGTATTGCTTCAAAACATACTGGTATGCCCCAGTTAATGACTAATTTAAAATGTCACCTGTTCGTATTTAAAACGACATTGTCCCCAATATCGTGCAGGCCGCCATGCAGGCATTCGATGCTGTGGTGATCACTCAACCGAGACGACCGGACTCGCCAGATTTCGTGGCGTTTGAAGACGAGGTCAAGTCAAGGTCATTAGCGGACTACAATTACACATATGGCGACGAACAGGTTTGTGAACACCACCGCTAATCTTGCCAATATGTGTCAGTTTCTTTATTACAAAATCCTTAAGGCCTCAAAGCAAGCAAATTGATTAGCTGTGTCTGAGCTGTGCTACAGCTCAGGCACAGCTAATCAAATTGCTTGATGGCTAGTTGATATTACCAATAGATGTTCCGAAAACGTTGGCATCTTGGTAACGTTAACGCAGTTGGTGGTGTAGTATCGTTCTATCGTTAGTTCGTAGTATAGTTTGGGTTTTGTTTATAATAAACACACAAAGTCGTATTATAGTAAAGTACGTTTCATTTGAAACACGATTACGCATGCCATCAGTGTGTTCCTATGTTCCCGTCCGGAGGAAGTTTTCGATGCTGGAACTGAGCTAAACCTCTTAAAATAGTTCCTTGTAAATCATCACTAATGTGTGTATTTTCTGTTGTATTTTGTATATTTGTTGAGGCGACTATTGATGTATTTATATTTAGTGATCATAGGCTGAATATGCAGCCTATGCTCAATAAATGTAAATCCATACATTGTGACTGATGTACATACATTGAGTATTGGTCGGTGCTGGAACTACGCTAAACCTCGTAAAATAGTTCCTTGTAAATCATCACTAATGTGTGTATTTTGTGTTGTATTTTGTATATTTGTTGAGGCGCCTATACATTGTGACTGATGTACATACTTATATAATACATTGATTATTAAATTTATATGTAATAGTTATAGTTCACATATTTAAGTTTTAATAAAATAAGAAATAAGTTTATTAAAAGTTCAATATGTCAACTATAACGTACTTCGCAAAGCTCCGCCCCTAAACGTGATTTCGAATCGTTATACTAGTATGTGATTGGCTGTGCGACACGAAGCGAGCGCGTGTGCGAGCGGTAATATGATTTGCGTCTCGTGAACTGATGACAACAAGTCAGTTCTAAATATAGCGGCTGAACATTTAATAATTAATTTAATAGATATTTGCGAAAGCGTCACAATATGCGATTAATTGAGACGAAATGCTGTTCTTTCATTAGTCGAGGAACGAGGGTAAACATAAAGTGGATTTATTCGCCCAATATTCTAAGCCAATCGCTGGACTGTATTGTTCTCCACTTATTTCAAATATTGCAACGTTGAACCCAAATACAAGTTACATATTACCAGATTTAATGATTAGCAGTAATCAAATGGGGCATTGCATTGTACACTTGGCTGAATTATAAGTATGTTATTGTGCACACATTGGATTTTTCATGAACTAAATGCTGCGGTCGCTAGCGCTCCATCGCATTTAATTCCTTAAACATCCAATATATTAACAAAAACGTATACATAATGCCACTGGTCCCTCCGTGAAACGCTGTCGCACAATATCGCATACTACGGAAGTCGTGCATATAGCCCCATACAAATAAAATAACCTACATGTATACATATCGACGTTTGATAGGTGTTATGACATAATTATACTGTTACTTTTGTTCACGTCCGTCCACCCGACTATCGCGGACTTTAGCAACATAAACGCTTTTTATCCCGTCAACACAGTGCGTATGTGCCGTGAAACACGGTGCCGTGAAACATTTTTGATATCCAGTCAATACTATTTATGCATTTTACAGCCATTTGTAGGTGTTGACAGGATAAATAGAATAGTAGGTTAGTGCCGTGAATGGGAAAAATATCTGGTGCGGCACGGAAACAGGATGTGCTCGGCAGAGCCTCGCCCCTCCCGTTTCCTGAGCCTTGCCAGATATTTTTCCCATTCACGGCACTAACCTACTATTCTATATAACTCGCAATATGTATTTATCTTACATTTATGGGTAGGAATTGGCTCGAGGACCTTCCAAACCCGGGCATTTGAGCCCAACAATGGCAGGCCATGACCGTTGGCCCGTTTGTTTCTGAATTTACTACTATCTGCCATGCAGTCGAAATATGTGCATTAAATGAAGGAGGCAATGAGGCGTTTAATTTAACCCAGCTAGTTCATTCTCCTATCGCACGAAGCCGGTATGTAAGACCGTGAAAATGTGTGAGTGCATGTGATATATGGAGACTCAGCCGTAACCGTGTAAAACTCGCAATAGGTACATGCTGGCAATATATATGTATACTTCAATTAGACCGTACATTCGCAATGTGCATTTCAATTGCTTTTTATTAGATTCGTGCATTTTTAGATCGCTCATTATTTTGCAAGTGTGCTAACTTATAAGTAACTCGGTAGAGCATACATGCATCAATCGTTATAGTTTAATCTATATTTATCCCGTCAACACAATGCGTATGTGCCGTGAAACACGGTGCCGGGAAACCTTTTTGATATCCTGTCAATACGACCCAATACGAAAATGTTTCACGGCACTGTGTTTCACGGCACATACGCTCTGTGTTGACGGGATAAAGTTGGTTATCTTATATTTAATGGTGCGATTTGGCTCAAAGAATCATCCATGCCCGGGTCGATCGACATTATAAACCCTCGTAATTATGTGCATTACCTGCGATCACGTGGTCCACTTTATTTCACCTTCCGCCAGGTGTCACTGTCTGTGGCCAACTACCACGACGCCTTCCTGATCTACGCGCAGGCACTAAATGAGACACTGGCCGGCGGGGAGGACTACACCGACGCCGCCGTGCTCAACGCGAAGATATGGGGTCGGAACTTTAAAGGTACATGTACAGAAGAACCTCTGTAAACAGGATACGCAGGCAGTTTGTGTATCTTTAATTGTATGGGTTTCATTATAGGAATGAATGGCCTTTTTGTGGAATTCATCGGGGCATAAACTTGGAAAAGTCGCGGGAATACTGGACGAAGGCCGGAAGGCCTCGTCCAGTATTCCTGCGACTTTTCCAAGTTTATATCCCCGATAAATTCAACAAAAAGGCCATTCATTCCTTATAATTCCAGCATTTGAAATAAATTCATAAAGAAAATGTGTTTATTTTCCGTTTTCTTAAGAATTATTTTAACTGCAACTCACGGTTACGTGGAATTTACTGGGATATCAATTTTGGACAGAGACTTGCTACGAGCCAATCAAATGTTAGGGAATTGTGTAAATATGTTTGTGCTGGAATTATTGGTGTATATTGATGATGATAATGCCTGTTCAAGTTCGCAAAGCATGGCCGCAGACCTTGGCATGGTCATGTGTCTGATTTACAGTGGAACATCTCTGAACCGGTTTAGAGAGGTTTCGCTGTACTGATGTGAGATTTTTCAAGAAACATATTTACAGAAACGGTGATATGTTCGGTAAGTGGTATCGACAATTGACGAAACTGTCAGGGCAAATGCGGACATCTGTGGTGATTTCGTCAACTTTTGACGTCATTCACGGACAATGGAATTATCATACCTGTAGTTCTAGAATTAGGTGAGTGGAGTGACCTGATTATTTACACAGTGCAACATTCAAGGTGTATAATCACGTGGTTACAACAACAAAAACAAGTACTAAACCTTCCAGAAGCCCTCCGATTCAAAGAACATATTCTTTTATTTTTTCCTTACATGTAGTATGTAACGGATTTTGATGAAATCTGGCGCGTCAAACGCGTCTTGTTAATATTAAGCTGCATTTGGTGGTCTCTGTACTTTGACCCAAACTGCTGAGTTTTTGTGAAGAATCGACTTCCGTATATACATTGTATACAATTATCTTTTGAATATGTTACACAAAATTGTATTACTTGATCTGTCATGTGTTTTGCTGTCTGTACCAAATGCTCTAGTGAATCTGACTGATTGCTTGTAATACTAAGTTCAAGGTGCATGATCACGTGGTTACAACAATAACAACAGTGGCTCAAAGTGTTGGAAAGACCGCCCACTTCAAAGTAAGTATTATTTGATATTGTCTTTAATAGGCAACGTACTTTGGTGAAATATGGTGCAGCAAACACCTCTTCACGAGTACCGTGAGTTCGGCACATACATATACATGTATCGTTTTGGCGAAGAATCGATTTCCGTGTCAGTAGACATGGAAATCGATTCTTCGCAAAAAACGACTGAGGTTTGGGCCAAAGTACTGAGACCACCAAATGCAGCTTAACAAGACGCGTTCGATGCGCCATATTTCATCAAAATCCATTACGTAATAAGGACAAAATAAAAGAATACGTCATTTGAATCGGAGGGCTTCTGGAAGTTTCAGTACTTGTTTTTGTAACCACGTGATCATACGCCTAGTATGTTGGCGGAATTGGCAACTCCAGTTACTGTAACAAGAGCATGTTCACATATATGAGACACGCCATGTGATTCTGTACCTTCGGAACTCTACGTTTACAAAATTTACAATATTTTCCGTAAATGGCGTCAACAGTTGATAACATTTTCAGAATACTCTTGTCAACTTTTGACTTAATTTATGAAAAATGTTGTAAATTTAGTAAACGTATTTAATGAAATTACGCAGATGTCCGAATTAATCACATGACGTGTCTCATATGTACCTTCGGACATCTGCGTAATTTCATGAAATACCTTTATAAAATTTACAATATTTTCCGTAAATGGCGTCAAAAGTTGACAAAATGTTTCGAGTACATGCGGAATTATATTCCGCATGTACTCTGAAACTTTTGTCAACTTTTGACTTTATTTATGAAAAATATTGTAAATCTTGTAAACGCATTTAATGACATTACGCAGATGTCCGAAGGTACATAATCACATGACGTGTCTCATATGTTATACATACGAAGGGTGTTCATACAAGTTTTGTAAAATCCATGTTTGTTGTGTTAATTGTCTGAAAATGAACATAAGTGACGATTGATGAATGCTGCATCAATTTCATAGAACAAAAACACCTCATTTTCATAAATGGACTCATCTGAAAAATAATTATGTGACGATTAGATTGGTCGGAAAATGAGCATATCACAATCCATTCTAGTTACTTAGGGTTGAAAGGGTTAAAGAGCGTTACCGATAATGGATATGTTATCATCTCATGAATATGTATATTGTCTGTTAAATGTATAGGAATTAAATAAGTGTATAATTGTGTCACTATTCCACCAGTTCTAACATTTACGAGTGCCCGTTATACACATATATTTATTTAGTATTATTTATTTCACTGATAGTGACTCGCGGTGGCATCAGGCTATTTTCATATGCAAATGAGGTATGGTATTTTTCACTTAAGTATACAAATTAAATGCGTCACACGAAACGAAATATTTTCGACATATTATAAAGTATGATAATTGCACATCAAAAAATAAATACAGATAATAAATAGTACTGTCCGTTAACACGAGTATCGCCCCTGATTTCAGTGTGGAAATTTACGTCTGATATACAATGTATAATAATGCCAATCGATACGTGGGATAATGGGGAATGAATGTTTATCTTGTCAGAAAATGTATCAGATGCTGTCTCTCATATAAAGAACAGTTTGTGCCTACTGAGTGGGTATGTACCTTTAATGTTACACGTGTGTACATAGAGAATAGTAGGTTAGTGCCGTGAATGGGAAAACATATCTGGCAAGGCTCAGGAAACGGGATGGGCGAGGCTCTGCCGAGCACATCCCGTTTCCGTGCCGCGCCAAATATGTTTTCCCATTCACGACACTAACCTACTATTCTATGTATCATGTTTATCCCGTCAACACCTACAAATGGCTGTAAAATGTAAAAATTGTATTGACTGGATATCAAAAATGTTTCACGGTACATACGCACTGTGTTGACGGGATAAATGTGTATATTGGCCGTGTTGTAGGTGTGAGCGGGGACATTGCCATAGACGCGAACGGAGACCGGGAGATGGACTTCTCTCTACTTGACATGGACATGGCTACTGGAGACTTCAAGGTGAGAGAGGGAGAGACATATACAGAGAGAGAGAAAGAGAGAGAGACAGAGAGAGAGAGAGAGAGAGAGAGAGAGAGAGAGAGAGAGAGATATATATATATATATATATGTGAATGGTCAGATGTCAAAATGAGTATAACTCATGTACTATATGTGTCAATGGAATATGTCAAACGAACCTTTCTTGCCATTCCAGGTGGTCGCGAGTTATTTCGGGATTCTACATGAGGTGGTATTTGAGAGCGGATCCGCCATTCACTGGCCCGGCAATTCTGGGCCGCCTGCCAATATACCCACCTGTTGGTTCCGCGGCGAGAACCCCGCCTGCCAACCACCCGGTATGAAGCTTGTCCATGCAGTTAACACAAACGTCAAGCGAGTGACATAAACACATTCTTGCGACGGATATTTTGTTGTCCGGCACTTGTATTGCATAACATTCACCTAAGTAGATTTACTTTTTAAGTAGCAAGCGTTGTCACTGGTTGACCCGATTTCTCCAGTCACAGCATCATATATCCTTCTGTTTCAGTAATGCCGGCCGAGACCGTCCTGGGTATTATCCTGGCGGCGTCGTGTGTGGTATTTGTAGCCGCAACGTACGCCATATACAGGTAAACTGGGGCCCGTTTCACTAAACTTCGTACGACTAAAATGTTCGTAAGTGAACATTTAGGATTGTCAGGAAATTTCAATTGAGGCATTTACATTTATTGAACATAGGCTGCTTTTATATTGTCCTTATTACGTAACGAATGTTGATGAAATATGTCGCATCAAACGCGTCTTGTTAAGCTGCATTTGTTGGTCTCTGTATTTTCGCCCAAACTTCTGTCGTGTTTGCGAAATAAGTCGAACTCACTGGACCACCAAATGCAGCTCTTAAAAATCCGTGGCATATTAAGAAAAATATCAAATAATACTTAATTTGGAGTGGGCGACGTTGTTGTTGTTGTAACCACGTGATCATGCACCTTGGACTAACTCCACAATACGATTAATTGCATGTCAATAAAGTATGAGTGCAAAGCTACTACGTTGTTCGTCTTAGAGAGGTGTCAGACAAGGTGCAACTCAGGTGGTGATCACAAGAACAGTATACACTTACATTGCATTATTATAGAATATAATTATTATAGGAATTAATGGCCTTTTTGTGGAATTTATCAGGGTATAAACTTGGAAAAGTCGCGGGAATATTGGACGAAGGCCGGAAGGCCTCGTCCAGTATTCCCGCGACTTTTCCAAGTTTATATCCCCGATAAATTCAACAAAAAGGCCGTTCATTCCTTATAATTCTATAAATACATATACATATACTATATAATCAGGCACTGACCTGATACAAACATCCGGGTTACAACGAAGTGCAAACTGACGTTTCCATTGGTAGTATGACGTCACGTAACGTTGCCGAATGGCGTCAGTGTAATTACGCAACGAAAACAAGTCCGCATTCTGTCCATATACAATTACGTCATGTGTGGTCAATTCCGGGCATAACACGTTGCCTGATAAATAGAGAAACAGGCTAGTGTCTTTTGGTATCAAGTTTATCAGGCTCGGATCGGAATTCCTACAGCCTACAGGCAGATAAATAGAAAACCAGGCTAGTGTCTTTTGATATCAAGTTTATCAGGCAATGCTCGGAAACGCGGCGTAAGAATTCCTATCATTTCCGAGCCAAGCCGGATAATCTTGATATCAACACACACGAGGCTGGTATTATGTTTCATGTAACATGTTATGCTAGCCGATGATCAAATATTTAACCCTTAGATCGCTACACACAACAATTGTCGTCTGCTGTTGCTTTTATATCTTACCTTATTTCTCAATAAAACATTGTTTGAAGCACTTTAGAATCATTTTCATTCCAATGGAAATGAATCTAAAGTGCTGTCAAACATGTTGTTAATTATTCTAAAGTGCTGTCAAAGCATGTTTTTGATGATAACAATGGAAAATAGAAAATAAACAGCCTTGCCTGATGAACTTGTTATTTGACACTAGCCTGGTATTCTCTATATATCTATCAATAATTATACACAAAGTCCATTGATTTTCAGTTATTTCTAGAATAAAGTTCTGCACAAATGATTGTATCAATTTAGCTGAGATGTAATTTCATTCCGTTTCTCGAACACTCGTTCCCAAAAAATAAAAATTTGCTCACACGGGAACGAATTGTTATATCGTGGGAAAGAATTGTTAATTCGAGGGAACGAATTGTTAAATTGAGGGAACGAATTGTCATTTCGTGGGAACTGAATTGTTAATTCGAGGGAACAAATGGTTATATCGTGGGAATGAATTGTTAATTCGGAGGAACGAATTGTTAAATTGAGGGAAAGAATTGTTATTTCGTGGGAACGAATTAATAAAAAAATCCATGTCCCCTGCGGGGCTCCGTAGAAAATAAAGTAACCAAGGTTAGTTATATAAGACGCTTTATCTGAGTGAATTATATTAACATTATACAATGTGTGACTACTGTCTGTTCCACGTTTTGCTGCCGACGAACTTTTGGCTATTAAACACATTAAATCTAAAACATATTTAAAAGTAAGCACTTTTTCATCAATAACAAAAAAAGACACCCTCCAAAAAAATTATGTTTCATGAAATTCCATCAAATATTGATTTTATTGCGAAAAAACGATTTTCGTGGGGATTTAAACGTGGGGAGTCAATTTCCAAATTGTTTTCGTTTTTTGATCCTGAAGGATCAAAAAACGAAATATTTTGGAAATTGACTCCGAAATCTGGCGAGATAGCTTGAAAATGATGTAATTAAGAAAACAAAAATTAGATTTTGACAATCGGTTGACAAATAAAAAAATATTTAAAAAAGATATATGTTTAGCCCCCATGTTAAATTCCCATAGGAAAATCGTTTTTTCGGAATAAAATCAATATTTGATGGAATTTCATGAAACAAAAAAATTTGTGGAGGGTGACTTTTTTGTTATTGATGAAAAAGGACTTAATGTTAAATATTTTTTAGATTTAATGTATTTAATAGCCAAAAGTTCGTCGGCAGCAAAACGTGGAACAAAACGTGTGAACACGTTCGCTATTATCCGGAATATAGCAGTACCCGCTGTTTTAATTGGTACTGCATATACATCAAGGTGCATGATCATTTGGTTACAACAACAACAATGGCTGAAAGTGTTGAGAGCTCACCCACTCTAAAGTAAATATTATTTAATATTTTCCTTATTATGCAACGGATTTTGATGAAATATGGCGCAGCAAACGCGTCTTCGTGAGCTGCCACGGAGTTCGCCACAGACTTGTGTCGTTTTTGCGAAGAATCGATTTCCGTGTCGATAGACACGGAAATCGATTCTTCACAAAAACGACGTGTCGGTAGACACGGAAATCGATTCTTCACAAAAACGACAGAACTTTAGGCCAAAGTACAGAGACCACCAAATGCAGCTTAACAAGACGCGTTTGACGCGCCATATTTCATCAAATTGCGTTGCATAATGAGGACAAAATAAAAGATACGTACTTTGAATCGGAGGACTTCTGGAAGTTTCAGTACTTGTTGTTGGTGTTGTAACCACGTGATCATACACCTTGTACATGTATTTGAATGATTTGCCTGTTTCTTGTTGCAGAAAATTCAAGCTTGAATCTGACTTGAACAGCCAGTGGTGGAAGGTATGGTGGGAAAATGTCACACCAACCACCAGGGATATGGTCAAGTCCCGGGCCAGCACTCTCTCCAGTATTCAGGTGGGAAACAGCCTCAAAACAATGGATGTTCATGATAGGTGTATGTGTAGTTGTTCAATTGTTTATTTACGTCTCATCAACTGTACATCATAAAATACATAGCAATAAAACAATACAGGTACATGTACAATTGCCATTCTGTAAGAATTATAAGAGACGGCTCATTTAATGAGCAGTTATAATTACATTTCAGCATATACATAAAATACATTACTTGAATAATATGTTTCTATTGAAACTTTAAAAGGACTACACACCAATATGCAACCGAGCTTAAAAGGGATACAAAAAAAACAAAACAAAAAAAACAAAAAAAACAAAAAAAACAAAAAACATGCCGTTGTAATAAGAAATAGTTGCATTATTTACACGTAAACAAATTCACACATGGTATCATGTGTTATCATGGGGAACGCCAGAGATTTGGAAAAGAGCATTTTCAGATTCAGAAATATAATTAGCATTGAGAAGTGATTTACAATGCATTTAAAGTGAAGACAGGGAACCACCCAAAACGCCTGGTGCCTATTTCACCAACATTGCAATTATACTTTTCTAACAAAGTATACTTTGAGGGAGAAATTTTAAATTTTAGGATAAATTTATTAATTTTTATTATACTGAATTTATTACATTATCACAGCCATTTTGGCTGTGATAATGTAATAAATTCAGCATAATAATTCTGCATACTTTTAATTATCAAATATATGCAGTTGTTAGTTCTATATGAAATAATGTATTTCAGGAAAAATAAATGATTACTCCCTCAAAGTATACTTTGCTAGAAAAGTTCGTGAAATCGGCTATTGGACAATGAACATGCATATGTGTAGTTACTGTCTGTTCCACGTTTCTGCCGACGAAACTTTTGGCTATTAAACACATTAAATCCAAACAATATTTTAATGTAAGTACTTTTTCATCAATAACAAAAAAGTCACCCTCCCCCCAAAAAAATTATTTAATGAAATTCCATCAATATTTAACATGAGGGCTAAAAATAGATATTTTTTTATTTGTGGACCGATTTTCAAAATATAACTTGTTTTCTTAGTTACATCATGTTCAAGCTATCTAGCCAGGTTTCGGAGTAAGGTTTTGGAAATTGACTCCCCATGTTAAATTCCCATAGGAAAATCGTTTTTTCGCAATAAAATCGATATTTGATGGAATGTAATCAATTATTTTTGGGGCGGGTGACTTTCTTGTTATTGATGAAAAAGTACTTACTTTTAAATATTGTTTACATTTAATTTGTTTAATGGCCAAATGTTCGTCGGCAGCAAAACATGGAACAGACAATGAGTTAAAGTGTATTAGTATTGGAACTCATCAGACGGAGTGTAGAATATGACTTTCCGTCATGTTATGTTACTACTACTGAATAGTGACTAGTAGTTACATATCAGCGGCAGTGAATTAGTACACACCCAGGGGCGGCGGAAGTTGGGGGGTAGCTGAGAATGCAGGAAATGACGGGAGTGCATGCCCCTGGACACCTCCTACCAAGATCGGGCCCGCTGGGCCCTCAATAATAGGCCATTTCACTCCTCTTCTATTTCAAAAAATTTCGGGGGAGCATGCCCCCGGACCCCTTAAAACCATCGGGCCCTTTGGGCCCTCAAGACTGGGCCCCCCAATAATGTTCAGGTTTTCTCCTCCTATGACACCGAAAGAGCATATATATTTACGTTGGCTATTGTACTGAGTCTCGTGATTTCCAATTCTACAACACATAAATAATAGACAATTCATCCCGTCAACACAGTGAGTATGTGCCGTGAAATACGGTGCCGTGAAACATTTTTGATATCCAGTCAATACTATTTTTGCATTTTACAGCTATTTGTAGGTGTTGACGGGATAAATAGAATAGTAGGTTAGTGCCGTGAATGGGAAAAATATCTGGCGCGGCACGGAAACAGGATGTGCTCGGCACAGCCTCGCCCATCCCGTTTCCTGAGCCTTGCCAGATATTTTTCCCAATATCGGCACTAACCTACTATTCTCTATCTATTTTCCTTATTTCTCAACCAAAGTATATGTTGTGACCACTCATTTGAACCGTCTCGGCGAGACGGTTCAAATGGTGGTCACTACATATACTTCTGATGAGAAATAAAGAAATTCATGAGCCTTGCCGGATATTTTTTCCCATTCACGGCACTAACCTACTATTCTCTATCTATTTAACAAGGAACGATCTACAGACCTTTGTGGGCCATTTTACATTATTGCTTACACTGATGCTACGAGGCATTTGTGTCAATAACCGGAAAAAGGTGCACAGTTAGTGATGCAGCTGAACACTATCATCATACTGTGTGAGGTATAACAAACAAAGGGTCTCGACTAATCTAGAATGTTAATGTGATTGAACACATTCCAAACATGCACTCAAATATATCTGGCTCATAGAAACAGCTGCGTAATTTGGATTTCAAAAAGTTTACATGACGTCACATTTGACGTCACACAACGTACCGTCAAAACGTGGGAAAACACGTCATTGTATAACTATTCATGCGCACATTGATTATAATCTCAAAAATGGAATAAATATGCATATATATCTGCCGTGGAAGTGTAATAAATAGGATATTCCATCGTACATGTTTGAATAGCGGAAATAATACCACTCGTATCGTCGGCGTCCGTGCAAGCAACTCCTTCGCTACGCTCACTCGCTGCTTACGCGGAAGCCGACGCACACTCGTGTATTATTTCCCGCTATTCAAAATGTACGATGGAATGTCCTCTATGTCTTCTTGCTGTTTCAGTCGACAACCACAGTAGCTGGTCCACCAAAAACAGGACATACGGCACTATATAAGGTAGTATTTAGAGCCGCTATTAATTAATTAAGGAAATTAATTATATATCATGATAGGTCTTGGGAACCCTCATCAACATTGCAAAGTATACTTTGAGGGAGTAATCATTTATTTTTCTCGAAATGCATTATGTCATATAGAACTAACAACTGCATATATTTGATGATTAAAAGTATGCAGAATTATTATACTGAATTTATTACATTATCACAGCCAAAATGGCTGTGATAATGTAATACATTCAGTATAATAACAATTCATAAATTTATCCTTAAATTGAAAATTTCTCCCGCAAAGTATACTTTGCTAGGTAAGTATACTTTGCAATGTTGGTGAAATAGGCTACTGGTCATTACCAGATGTTCAAGATCTACAGTAGTAACATATACAATTCCTAATCAACCCGATCAAACTATATATATATACATGTATATTATTTTAAAGTCACTCTTTTTATTAAATTGTCGGAGGTTATTGGAAATTATTATTATTATAATCACAATAATATTATAATATTATAATCACAATAATGCCCCAAGAACAAGCTATTATTAATATATAATATGTGCTTTCTCCACAATCCTCCGATGCTAATGTGTATATATGTAATAAAATCATTTATTGCATAAAATGGATTTTCACAGTTTAATAACATTCACGGTGCAACAACACAGTGTACTAAACATCATAATACACTAGTGTAATAAATATGCAAATGAGCCCGCTACAGAAAACATGTTAGTTTATAAAAGCAGCTTGAATTTGTATGATGTTGTGATTATGCAATAAATAGAATATAATATTTGTGTTGATTTAGTATGATGCTTATTAAACTCGTTGACAGATTTCATAAGAAACTCGGCATAGCCGAGTTTCTTGTGAAATCAGTAAACTCGCAAGTTTAATAAATATCATATTACATCATCTCTCATGTAAAATCCTCTATATATACTTTAAACTAGCAGTGGCTATTGCTCTCTGGATGCTTTATCATTGCCTCACTGTCCAAGGGCTCACGGAAACATTATACATGTACACCTTACACACATATATCGTCCTATTTATCAGGTAACCTGCCCTGTATTGACCGAATACGTACTGACTGATAACATATTGTTGTATCAGGCATTGCCCTGATATAAACATCCGGGTTACAACGAGTGAAAACTGACGTTCCATTGATCGGATGACGTCACGTGACGTTACCGAATGACGTCAGTGTAATGACGCAACGTAAACAAGTCCGCGTTCTGTCCATAGAATACGACGTCATCTAATGTCATGTTCGAGCATAAAACGTTACCTGATAAATAGAATACCAGGCTAGTATATTTTGATATAAAGTTTATCAGGCTCGGCTCGGAAACGGTAGGAATTCCTCGGCAAGCCTCGGAATTCCTACGCGTTTCCTAGCCTTGCCTGATAAACTTATTATCAAAAGACACTAGCATAGGTAGTCTCTATATCTCATGCTATTCCCGTCCTTCTACTAGGGTATTATGGTGATCATCCAGCCGTTAACTATGACACATATCCAGATGGACAGGAGTGCGCTAATGGAACTGAAGCAGGTACTAATGATAATAGTAGGTTAGTGCCGTGAATGGGAAAACATATCTGGCAAGGCTTAGGAAACGGAAAATAGAATTTATTTATTACTCATCAGAAGTATATGTAGTGACCACCATTTGAACCGTCTCGCCGAGACGGTTCAAATGAGTGGTCACAACATATACTTTGGTTGAGAAATAAGGAAAATAGATAGAGAATAGTAGGTTAGTGCCGTGAATGGGAAAAAATATCTGGCAAGGCTCAGGAAACGGGATGGGCGAGGCTCTGCCGAGCACATCCCGTTTCCGTGCCGAGCCAGATATTTTCCCCATTCACGGCACTAACCTAATATTCTATTTATCCCCAGTCAACACATACAAATAGCTTTGAAATGCAATGAAATAACCACGACCACCGCAAATATTCATACGCAGTGATTAGGTCGTATTGACAGGATATCAAAAATGTTTCACGACACTGAAGCAGGTAATAATGAGAAAAATATGTCAAAATGAGACCCATGAAGGCACGTAAAGAAGGAACTACTGTCCGTTTCTCAAAACTTGCCCACATTTTACGGCCATATAAACAATGCAAAAACAATATTTATTTCGATAATATTGAATTGTATCAAAATTTACCAATGAGCCTTCTTTTTATTTCGTGAAATTTAGTCAAATATTGATGTTATTACGAAAAATTAGTTCTCTGTGAGAATTTAACATGGTGAAAAAAAAAAACGAAATATTTTGGAAATTGATTCTGAAATCTAGATAGATAGCTTGGAAATGATCTAACTAAGAAAACGAAAGTTACATTTTGAAAATCGGTCCACTATTTCTGAAATTAGATAAATTTCCCCATGTTAAATCCCCATAGACATCTTCACTCTCACTCTGTGAAGATGTCTATGGGGATTTAACATGTGGAAATTGTCTTTTCGAAATAAGATCAATAGCGGACAAAATTTCACGAAATAAAAAGTAGGTTCATTCTTAAATTTTCCTTTAATTTAATATTATCGAAAACAATATTGTTTTTGCATTATTTATACAGCCGTAAAATTTGGGCAGGTTTCGTGAAACAGACTGTAACACAATACATGATAAAAACCACATGGCAGGCGCGCATGATACGATAATGTAGTGAACAATAATCTGACAGTAATAACACTGATAGTTTGTCTGTGCTTTCATTACATGAGCATATATTCATGTTCTACTTCAATTTGCCTTAAGATTGTCTCTTTATAGCATAGTACTTTCTATTGCACAGTTTCAAAGTAACCTTCAATTGTTCGAATACTGTAATTTCAATGTTGAATAGTGATCTCATTTGGGTAGACACGATATAATACAATGTGGGCTGTGCTATATAACTTGGCACTACTAATAAGGGTATCAAATAAATTATTCAGCAAATGAATGTAAATGCACATTTCTTTTTCAGTAAATTGTCTTTTGCAAATATCCCTCCTGCTTTAAGATCAAATAATACAAAGCCATTTGACCCGAAGTGTCTACTTTGACAGCACAATGCTATAGTCCGTTCTGGGACATACTTTTATCATTTTCAATCATGAACATGCATTATTATCTGAGATGTGTTACCAAGAAACCTCTCAAAATGAGAGCACGTATATTATATCAGTGTCCGGTTTAGAGAGGTTTCACTGTATAAGATAACAAAAATGTTGCATTAAGATTTTCATGAATTTACTTCTCATATTGTTGCAATATTTTTCAAAGCCATTTGACCCGAAGTGTCTACTTTGACAGCACAATGCTATAGTCCATATTATTATATGACTGACAATTTCAACCAATGACATAATCCACTTTCGGGTCACGTGATTGTGGACATATATGATATTCACCAGGATATCAGTATCGGACTCGTCTCGAATGACATTCGAAATGTGATATTCACCTGGGGAGCGTTTCACTAAACTTCGTAAGACTAAAATGTTGGTAAATGCAAACTTATGATAATCTGTGAATTTCACATTAACACTATTTTCTTGTAAACAATTGTTGGATTTACATGTACTGAGCGTAGGCTGCATATGCAGCCTATGGTCAATAAATGTAAATCCATCAATTGAAATTTCCAGACTGTCCTAAATTTGCACTTACGAACATTTTAGTCGTACGAAGTTTAGTGAAACAGCCCCCAGGTCGTGAATATAACATTTTGAATAACACTCTCAGACGACTCTTCTCGTGCAACGAGACGAGTCAGAGACTGATATTCAGGTATAGCAGCATACTCGTATCACTGATCACGCAACAAACGCATGAGACATATCGTGCGATGTTGTACCATATATGTTGTGTAATATGGGTCATATAATAAAATAAGTATTGTCTATCGAGTCGATTTACTCGATATTTACGCACCGTCGAAACGTCATATTCACATCGGCCTTCAGCCTCGGTGAATATGACTTTCCTCAGGTCCGTAAATCTCGTGTACACCTCCTCAAAATACAATAATTCTATAATGTTAAATAGAAACAATCGAATTAAAATTTATATTCCAGATGCGTGATATTCAATGCGTCAATTTGACGCGGTTCCTCGGTCTATGCTGTGAACAGCCGAACGTCTGTATGCTCACCGAGTACTGTACCCGAGGGAACCTGAGGGACATTCTCCACAATGACGCCATAAAACTGGACAACGACTTCAAACTCTCGCTTCTCAACGACATCATAAAGGTACATACACTGTTTCCTCATGGAGTACTGTATCAGGGGTAGCCTGAGGGACATTCTCCACAATGACGCCATAAAACTGGACAACGACTTCAAACTCTCCCTACTGAATGACATCATAAAGGAAGACAAACTAGAAGACTATAATTCCACCGACTCTGAAGACCCCAGCTTAATTTATTTATAGTTAGTTCATGGTATTTCTGGAAACAGCCTAATCTATTGCCCCTCGGTGCAGTGGATGACCCGAGGCACTATTGTCAGAGGCTGAAGGCCGAGGGCAATAGTGCCTCGGGTCGTCCACACCACCGAGGGGCAATATGTGATGACTGTTCCCCGAATGACCATGAAATAACTGTTTTATTACGCAACCTGTAATACACTGTATCATGTATGTGACACAATGACCGTGAATTTGTGCTAGGTAGCATAGACTGGCCGATATAAATAGCGTATAATAGTATGACATAATCTTCGACAAAACGTCATGAATTTTGGTGGTGAAAATAGTTTTGGCTATTCCACAGTCACGCGGAACTATTGCACAGACACGCGAAACTATTTCACAGACACGTCAAACTCCAGGGAAATATGTATAGCAAATGACGTTATTTTTCCGGTGTTAAGATGCGTTTTGTCACAGCAGCACAGTCCATGACACCGATGAGCAAGTGCAATGAAGCCACACTTACAATGTATACGATTGCGGGTAGTCATTTTCAGCGTTTATCATTGATCGTTTGACTATGTACTATGTTAAAAAAAAATCCAAGCCATACTTTATTAGACCAACGTACGGCTATGGTCGAAAGGATATTCTACAACGCTCGCATTTGCATACTATTCGTAGCAGTGTACGTAGCTCAAGGTGTATGATCACGTGGTACAAAATAACAACAACAAATACTGAAACTTCCAGAATCCATCCAATTCAAAGTACGTATTATTCTATATTGTCCGTTTTACCATGTTTACGTAACGGATTTTGATGAAATATGGCCCATCAAACGCGTCTTGTTAAGCTGCATTTGGTGGTCTCTGTACTTTGGCCCAAGCTTCTGTCGCTTTCGCGAAGAATCGATTTCCGTGTCGGTAGACACGGAAATTGATTCTTAGCAAAAACGACATAAGTCTGTGCCGAACTCCCTGGTCGACCAAATGCAGCTCATGAAGACGCGTTTGCTGCGCCATATGTCATCAAAATCCGTTTCATATTAAGGAAAATATCAGATAATACTTACTTTGGAGCGGGCAAGATTTCAACACTTTCAGCCACTGTTGTTGTTGTTATAACCACGTGAACATGCACCTTGTAACTGCACTGTTCGCCATTCCATCAATTAAACACCCATCGTGCTGTAAGTAAGTACAATAGATGATTATCAGGCTACAGGAGTGTCCATTTTGATCAGGAGTTACACTGGTCACACATTCCGAGTGTGGTGTTGTCATCTCCCGTTGTCACTGGGGTTGTAGGTGAAGTTAAGTAAAACACCTAATTTCATGTTATTACATTGAAACCGCTCTAAACCGGACACCCTGGGAGGTCCCCAGGGTGTCCGGCTTAGAGAGGTTTCACTGTATTGAATTTTATCATTCTGAGCCATAGTTGTTAGCCATGCGATCAAGAACATACATTATCACCTGAGATAAATGACCAACAAACTCATCAAACATAAGATCACGGGTATTTACATGGTGCCTGGTTTAGAGAGGTTCCACTGTATTTACAATTTTCGGTCTGCAGTTTTAAATTTCCATCATACTTCGCGTTGTCATCCCATACTTCACGATCTGCGTGGATGTCCAAATGAACCAGTCTTTTATACCATTGGCCACGCTCCTCCTACTGACGATCAGCGCCATCTGAATACGTCATCAGCAACCAATAATAGCTAAGGAACTAGGGAGTATCAAGCATAGCATCCAATCTGATTGAAGTAGAACAATGCAATCCTTTGATAATGTCGCCAATTCTAGTTCCGGGATCAATACGACGCAAGATAAACACGTGGACCAAATGGTTCTCATTGACCGTTATTTATTTGGCTTATGTTACAGTCACAGTGGTAAACTATTGTTACCTCCTGCCACCAAGCTGTCAATAATTCAGGTCCATTTCCAGTCCAAATACCAGATGTTAAATGTCATTCCACTTCAGCAACATTCAGCAGTCAAAACGCATATATTGTCATACAGCACTCAGGTGAGAATAGTATATTATCCCGTCAACACAGTGCGTATGTGCCGTGAAACACGGTGCCGTGAAACATTTTTGATATCATCTCAATACAATTTTTGTATTTTACAGCCATTTGAAGGTGTTGACGGGATAAATAGAATAGTAGGTTAGTACCGTGACTGGGAAAACATATCTGGCGCGGCACGGAAACGGGATGTGCTCGGCAGAGCCTCGCCCATCCCGTTTCCTAAGCCTTGCCAGATATTTTTTCCCATTCACGGCACTAACCTACTATTCTCTATCATCTCAAACTTAACACCTGCATATGAGCGAGATTAAAATGTTGCAGCATGTCTTCACTCACCGTCATATATGTACAGTAGACCCTCTCTAAACCGGACAGCCTGGTGACCCCATTTTGTTTAATTTAGATAGGTTTCACTGTAATGTATTACATTGTCGAGTATAAAACAATGCTGATATAGTGCTTAACTACAATGGAATCCCTCTAACCAGGACACCCTGGGAACCCCCAAGGGTGTCCGGTTTAGAGAGCTTCCGCTGTATTTGCTTGTGTTAATATAATACCTTATATGGAAATAGGGCGTGGCCTACATCCACGGGTCATCGTTGACGTGTCACGGACAGTTGAATACATGCAAGTGTCACATCGATAGTCGGTTTGTACTGAAGATAACGGACTACGGCCTTAATTTCATCCGCCTGCACGAACAGCCTGTCGAGGAGTTCAACCAACACGGTATGTATTATACAATTAGTTCATGGTCTTTCGGGGAACAGTCAAAACTATTGCCCCTCGGTGCTGTTGACGACCCGAGGCACTATTGCCCTGAGGCCGAAGGCCCATGGCAATAGTGCCTCGGGTCGTCCACAGCACCGAGGGGCAATATGTTTGAGAGTTCCCCGAATGACCAGGAAATAACTGTTTTATTACTCATCCAGTAAACAATGTATGTAACACAATGAACGTGGGGCGCGTCGACTGACCGATCTACGTTGAAGGTTATGACGTAATATTCGACACAAATAATGACGTGATTTCCAGGGGTGAATTATTTTTGACTATTGACCGGACACGCGGAACTATTGACCTGGTACGCGGAACTATTGTCAAAACCCTGGGAATTAGTCAAAACTATGGAGTATCAACTTATATAGGGAGTTGGGTAATAAAAGTTACTTTTTTCACCTATTGGATTTTTCAGGAATTAAATGCGAGGGAGCGTTAGCGAACTTGGAAAAGTCGCGGGAATACTGGACGAGGCCTTCCGGCCCTCGTCCAGTATTCCCGCGACTTTTCCAAGTTTATACCCAGATAAACTCCACAAAAAGGCCATTCATTCCTATAATATTCCATAGTTTTGACTGTACTTATAGTTAGCCAAGTTTATAATTCAGTCTCCCTCCCGAGTATTGATTCTTCATTTCCTTTCGAGCATGCAGTCTTTAAATCTAGTAATGTGTAACTTATTGAGGCTCAATATTGCAATATTTGGCATTAGTGGAGCGCGATACTAGCCAGCGATTTGCTTAGAAAGTAGGGAACTTAGAGAAAATGACCCTTGGAAGCTTCCTTCAACATCACCTATGTATGTTATGTTATTACCTATTTATGTAAATGTAGTAAAAAATTGTTTTCCAGTGTGGCCCAATAACAGCTTGATTGTCTGAACATTATATCGCAATATATCGCAAAAAACACTAACCTACTATTCTCTATATATCATTTTTATGCGCCTGCGCCTGAACATATGTAGAACAATATGTTCATCTCATCAAGCATGCTACATCATCTTCTTCATCCATTTTCAGTACTTCTATACGTGGCGCCAGAACATCTACGGACAAATCCCCTGGCCCAGTTCAGCAAGGAGGGCGACATCTACAGTTTCGCCATAATCCTCATGGAGTTGGATGCGTAGGTCGGAACCCATAACGAGGCGAAGGTGGGGTTTGTTCATCTAATAGTATTAGAAGGTTACTGATAGTCAACAATAGTATATAGATATGATAGTCAACACTTAGTATATCAGATATGATAGTCATCAATAGTTATATCAGATTACTGATAGTCAAACAATAGTATAGCAGGTATGATTAGTCAACTATAGTATATCAGAGGTATGATAGTCAACAATAGTTAGCAGTTACTGATAGTATGTGAAAACAATAGTATAGCAGTTTACTGATAGTTCAACATTAGTATAGCAGGTGACTGATAGTAACAATAGTAATCAGGTACTGATAGTCAACAATAGTCAGCAGGTTACTGATAGTAGACAATAGTATTTCATGGTACTGATAGTCAACATATATATCAGTTTACTGATGGTCAACAATAGTATATCAGGTACTGATTAGTCAATATAAGTATTAGGTACTGTTATGTCAACAATTGGTATTTCAGGTAATGATAGTCTGCAATAGTATATCAGGTACTGATGTCACACAATAGTATATCAGGTACTGATAGTCAACAATAGTATATCAGGTACTGATAGTCAACAATAGTATATCAGGTACTGATAGTCAACAATAGTATATCAGGTACTGATAGCAAACAGATAGTTATAGCGAGGTACAGATTAGTCAACAATAGTAGTAGCTGGTCTGATAGTCAACAATAGTATATTCATTTCCTGATAGTCAAACAATCGCATTCGAGGTACTGATAGTCTACAATAGTATAGCAGGTACTGATAGTCAACAATAGTATTAGCAGGTACTGATAGTCAACAATAGTATAGCAGGTACTGATAGTTGAACAATAGTATAGAAGGTACTGATAGTCAAACCAATAGTATATAGGTACTGATAGTCAACAATAGTATATCAGGTACTGATAGTCAACAATAGTATAGCAGGTACTGATAGTCAACAATAGTATATCAGGTACTGATAGTCAACAATAGTATAGCAGGTTATGATAGTCAACATTAGTATTCAGGTCTGATACGTCAACAATAGTATAGCAGGATGCCACCACCCGATAGTCAACAATAGTATAGCAGGTACTGATAGTCAACAATAGTATATCAGGTACTGATAGTCAACAATAGTATATCAGGTACTGATAGTCAACAATAGTATATCAGGTACTGATAGTCAACAATAGTATAGCAGTATGATAGGTCAACAAAAGTATAGAGGTACTGATAGTCAACAATTGTATAGCAGGTACTGATAGCCAACAAGAGTATTAGCAGGTACAGATAGTCAACAATAGTATAGCAGGTACTGATAGTCAACAATAGTATAGCAGGTACTGATAGTCAACAATAGTATAGCAGGTACTGATAGTCAACAATAGTATAGCAGGTACTGATAGTCAACAATAGTATAGCAGGTTATGATAGTCAACAATAGTATAAGCAGGTAAAGATAGTCAACAATAGTATAGCAGGTATGGATATCAACAATAGTACAGCAGGTATTGATAGTCAAATGTATATCAGGTACTGATAGTCAAACAATAGTATAGAGGTAAGATAGCCAACAATAGTTTTACAGGTACTGATAGTCAACAAAGTATATCAGGTACTGTAGTCAACAAATTAGTATAGCAGGTTACTGATAGTCAA
Source organism: Conchocele bisecta (assembly GCA_029237695.1). NCBI lineage: Eukaryota > Metazoa > Mollusca > Bivalvia > Lucinida > Thyasiridae > Conchocele > Conchocele bisecta. Next base: position 3,318,502 of record CM055275.1, on the reverse strand, counting down.
CAATAGTTTAGGCAGGTACCGATAGTAACAATAGTTTTTAGCAGGTACTGATAGCCAACAATAGTAAGCAGGTACTGATAGGCAACAATAGTATTCAAGTACTTGATAGTCAATCAATAGTAAGTAGGTAATGATAGTCAACAATAGTATATCAGGTATTGATTGTCAACAATAGTATATCAGGTTACTGATAGTCAACAATAGTATTATCAGGTAACTATAGTCAAAATTAGTATAGCGGTACTGAATAGTCAACAATAAGTATTGCAAGGTACAGATAGTCAACAATAGAGATTTCAGTATGATAGTCACATTAGTTATATCGGGTTAACTGATAGTCAACAATAGTATAGCAGGTATGATAGTCAAAATAGTATAGCAGGGTACTGATAGTCAACATTTGTATAGCAGTACTGTTATAGCCAACAATTGTATAGCAGGTACAGATAGTCAACAATAGTATATAAGGTACTGATAGTCAACAATAGTAAGCAGGTACTGATAGTACACACTAGTATTGCTGGTACTGATAGTCAACAATAGTATATCAGGTTACTGATAGTCAACGCAATAGTAATTAGAGGTACTGATTGTCAAAATTTTTTTAGTATTCAGCAGGTACTGATATTCAACAATAGTTATAGCAGGTACTGATAGTCAAAAATAGTATTAGCAGTATGATAGTCAAACAATAGTATGATGGTAGATAGTCAAACGAATAGTATTATCTGGTATGATAGTCAACAATAGTATTAGCATCGGTAATGATAGTCAACTATAGTATATAGGTACTGAATAGTCAACATTAGTATAGCAGGTACTGATAGTCAACACTAGATAGCAGGTCTGATAGTCATACAATAGTATATCAGGTATTGATAGTCAACATTAGTTTAGCAGGTATGATAGTTCAACAATTGTATTTCAGGTACTGATAGTCAACCATAGTATAGCAGGTACTGATAGTCAACAATAGTATATCAGGTACTGATAGTCAACAATAGTATAGCAGGTACTGATATTCAACACTAGTCTAGCAGGTACTGATTAGTCAACAATAGTATATCAGGTATGTTAGTCAAAATAGTATTGCATGTACTGATTGTCAACAATAGGTATAGCAGGTACTGATAGTCAACAATAGCTATAATCGGGTACTGATAGTCAACAATAGTATATCAGGTACTGATAGTCAACAATAGTATATCAGGTACTGATAGTCAACAATAGTATATCAGGTACTGATAGTCAACAATAGTATATCAGGTACTGATAGTCAACAATAGTATAGCAGGTACTGATAGTCAACAATAGTATAGCAGGTACTGATAGTCAACACTAGTATATAGGTAATGATAGTCAACAATAGTTAGAGGGTATGGTGTGCATTACTTGGGTTGGCTCTGCATTGCTGCACCGTTTTTCTCTTTATAGGCAATATGGTGATTTTATTCCGCTTTATACCCCTTCACCACTGTTGACAGGAGAGACAGTCAACGGTTATATAATTTGCGGAAAAAAACTTTTCATGTCGTGCACTAACATATATAAAGTTCAATCAACTACATTTGAAATATCAGGATTTATTTCCCCGAGACATCTGTATATCCGACAGAGAAACGAGTGCGGAGCACGAGGTTCCTTTGTCGGATCTACAGATGTCAAGGAAATAAATCTGGTATTTCAAAATTGTAGTGGAATAAATTGTATATTACAGCTCTTCCGGAAAAGGTTGAAATTTGCTCTTAGACCAGCTTTTATGTTTTTTTTTTTTTTCGTTGTTCAAAATTGACAATGTTGACGTTAGCGTAATATTTGTTTCTTTCGCCTCACAATAGTCATATCAGTTTACTAGTGTGCTTGTTGTGGGCAGATAACTCTGGGTAGCTGAAACACAACAATTCCTCAATCAATAAAACAGACACACACAACAACATCCGCTTGTGGACGCCTACGACGTACGCAACTAGTACAACCCCAACTAGCACAGCTGAAACAAAACCACTAGTACAACCCCAACTAGCACAGGTGAAACAAAACAACTAGCACAACCCCAACTAGCACAACTGAAACAAAACAACTAGCACAACCCCAACTAGCACAGCTGAAACAAAACAACTAGCACAACCCCAACTAGCGCAACTGAAACAAAACAACTAGTACAACCCCAGTTGATCAGGGCATACGCTGATCGCATGCAGTCAATCACAACATATTTATGGTATACACTTAATAAATACAACTGTGGAGTCACCTGATATGGACATGAACTATATTTGCCACAAGTATCCTACAATGAGGTTTTCTGGCACGCGATAGCATGTAAAACGGTTGAATTTGCAATTCACACGTACATAAACGGTTGTATATTTTCAAGCAATATAGTCGCCGTAAAGTGAATTACTTTATCGGGCGGATTATCGAATCAGTGCTTAAACTATTCATTTGTGGGCTGAGCCTTGAGAGATAGGGGCTTATATTGTTTTTGCAAATGTAGATCCTAGTAGCTTTTTCATCGACATTGCAAAGTAAACTTTATAGCAAAAGTAATACTTTGAGGAGTAATCATTTAATTTTTCCTGAAATGCATTATTTTCATATAGTACTAAACAAATGCTTATATTTCATGTTTAAATGTAGCAGAAATTAATATACTGAATTTATTACATTATCACAGCCAAATTGGCTGTGATAATGTAATAAATTCAGTATAATAAAAATTAATAAATTTATCATAAAATTGAAAATTTCTCTCTCAAAGTATACTTTGCTACTAAAGTATACTTTGCAATGTTGGTGAAATAGGCTACAGATCAGGATCTACACTGTTCGATATTCCATCAATGAAACACCCGTAATACGTATATCAATTAATATCGTTACATGTATCAGGCTACAGGAGTGTGCTATTTGATCAGGAGTTACACTGGTCACAAATCCCATAATTCCCATTTCTCCAGTCACGGACATATTTAACAAAGTACAGTAATGATTGTGCACATTTAATCACACGTATGAAATTTATAAACGTCTCGTACGCATCAGGTGGGCTGAAGTGAATGTATTGAAATGAATCGCGCCATTTGATACTAATTGGCCAGGAACTGGAGGAAATTGCTATTATATATCATTATCACATCTTTGACACATTTCCGGGTGTTGTTTCTATATTAACACGGTTCGTGTGCACTGCATCTACATCAGGATGTGATAAATAAGTTAGATCACGTTTGTCCGCATGTACGAGCGATAATTATCTCCACGTACATGCGAACGAACCGTGTAGGCGAATAGTATTAGACATAAAATCGCCAAAGATCAGACAAATAGAAGCCAGATGAATTGTTCAGTATAGGTCCGGAATATCATTAGGGAAAATATCAAACTCCCCATGAATCCCACTGAGCTTAATTCCAGATTCAAGATGCATCTTATTTCTAGCGTTTGTGGTGTTTGACAAACCGACGTCTTAAAGAGTCTCCTGTCAGTGGGAAACATGTTTACACTAACTGACAAGATGTGGGCGGTTGTGTGGGTGGGGGGCGGTCAAGGATATCACGATTTCTGGTAAGGATAACCCGCACGGTCATCATTACCAGAATCGTGATATCCTTGGTTTGGTCTCTCACATACAATTTGGCTTTCTTGTATGTGAAGGTTGAGCGGTGTTGTCCCAAGTGTACGGAGTAGTGGATTAGTGTACTCCGGTTAAGTTTAGGCGCTGGGACTAAGTGACTCCTATGCATTGAGGGGCTGAACAAGTACGTTTATTTTATGATTAGGCGGAATGATGAAATAGTAGAGGATTAGTATGTTAGTGCCGAGAATGGGGAAAAAAATATCTGGCAAGGCTCAGGAAACGGGAGTGTGCACGGCTCTGCCGAGACATCCGTTTTACGTGCCGCGCCAGGATTTTTTTTCCCATTCACAGCACTAAACCTACTATCTTTTTTTACCGTTCCAACACCTACAACTGGCTTGTAAAAATGCAAAAATTGTATTGACCTGGATATCAAAAATGTTTCACGGTCACCGTGTTTCACGGCACATTAACGCACTGTGTTGACGGGATAAATATATTTTCTTGATGTAAATATTCTTTTCTGATTTTGGGATTCCTCTTTACATATGAAATACGGGATTTATCCCAGTTAATCGGTGTCTAAAATGACCATAGCTATTGACAGCCCGTTAAACACAATTAATTATATATCTATCTAGCATTGTAGCGGTCCAACACACAAGTTTAATGTTACATAATGTTTACACTTACTTTTCTTTTCTCTTCGGTGTATCATACGTCATATTTATGCATACCAGAACGAGCTGAAATATGTCTCATCTGATACATGTATACGGCATAGTATATTGAAAAAAACCCAACCCTTTATGAATCAAATCAATTCAATCATCGCTCTAGGACAAGGGGGATACACAATAGAACTGTCCGGACCCCCCCAACCGCCCCCCCCCCACCCCCCCCCCCCCCCCCGCTCCCGGCAAAAAAAAGGACGAGAAATCTACAAATACTCGAATAGTTGGATGATTTTGTCGTGGCTTGGTGTCAGGAAATCGCCATCTGCGGCGAGCTGGGCATCTTAAACATTTATTTTAAAGTTACGTCATTTTTCAACATTTCTCGAATTGGCGGCATTTTTTGAATATCTTTTTACATAACTTTAAGGTATTTTCTATGAAAGATTCAGCTTTGGCTTTATTTTTTTCCGATCTCAACATTAATACTCTTCGCTAGTGATCTAACTTACAGTGGGCGTCAAGCGTGTAAGTGCAACACACAACGAACACGACAGGTTGGTTCGCTACCCGCCAAGTGTTATGTTGTTACCACTCTGTTGAACCGTCTCGCCGAGACGGTTCAACTGGGTGGTAACAACATTACACTTTTGTGCGAAATGAGAAAAAAATGCAGAAAAATTATGTACTTTTTTTTACATGAATTACGTGGGTGTCAGTGTTGTTAGTGCACTCACAACGAACACGGACAGGTTGGTATCCAACTTGTCGTGTTTCGTTCGTGTGTGCACTTACACACTGACCCACTGTACACTAGTTCACTGTAGCAAAAACGTAGCAAAACTACCTGCTAAGGTCAACTTTTTTCCAAACCATATTGTTCGAACTTAAGGGCCTATGGGTTGCAATTGTGTTTCATAGCACAGGTATAGCCCTTGGAAAACTAATCGACTGGTGAAAAACCGCATGCCAAATAGTCCATGTCTGTCAACAAGTATAGAGGTTTTAATTTTGCAAGATTTATGCAAATGAGCTGTGAATCACGTAAAGCATTTAAATAATGCAAATTACGTATTTGCTTTTTCCATTATTAATTCAATATTATGTGAATAATAATGTATTTCTTTCCTTTTTAATGTGTATTTCTGAATACATAGTATTATATGAAATTAATTCAGACAATAATTGTTAAATAAAATTAAAATAAAATAAAAATAATTATTTATGGGTCTTCCATGACGTCACTATTTGCATGCGTCTCGTAAGATTGCCAATGACTATAATGTGGATATAAAGCACATCTGCATCCAAAAGACCCTTGAAGCTATTCTCATTAAGTATGAATCGCTCGTGAAATCAATCTTAAAACTGTGTCGAATTCTGAATTTATCTACCGAAAATACTCAATGCGATGTATGAACTATTTCCGGTTGATTCTAATGATTACCTTCCGTGCACCAGACACTGCTTCTGGGCTGAACAGGCAGACTTATTACGAAATGATATTAATGTCGTGACTTGCGATCGTGGGAATTATGTCTAATCATGCAATCCTACTGAATTGGCGAGAAAACCATCTAACCGTAAATCCGCTGGATCTGCAACTAGAAGAAACCTATGATAGTTGTTCTTTTGATATCAAGTTTATCAGCAAGGCTAGGTATACGCGTAGGAATTCTCGGCTTGCCGAGAATTCTTACCGTTTCCGAGCCGAGCCTGATAAACTTGGATTTCAAAATACACTAGTCTGGTATTCTATTTAATCAGGTAAACGTTTTATGCTCGAAAATTACCACATATGACGTCGTTATCTATGGATGAGTACGAGGACTTGTTTACCGTTGCGTCCTTTACAATGACGTCATTCGGAACGTCAGTGACGTCAAAGCCGACCAATGGAACGTCAGGTTTTCAATTTGTTGTATCCCGAATGTTGATAATCAGGTCAATGCCTGATACAAAATATATTTTCAGTCGTAAGTATTCGGTCAATGCAGGGCAGGTTACCTGATTACTAATCGTGTTTACTGTGCATGTAACTATGCAGATATTTAGCCGTTGCTTGGATGGTAGTCGTCATTAACGTTGATGATTTAATGCGAAAGCGAAGCATCAGATCAGACTACGGCGCATGCGCAGGCTGAACTGGGGTGCGCTAATTCACAAGCGTCTCGTAACTCAGAGACGATTAAGTAGTGGCAATGTTGCAGCGTGATGAATAATATCATTGTTGTGCTGAGAGGCACGGAACGGATGCACTGTCTGGCCGACCGTAGGCGTCGTTAGATTAAGGTACATGCCCACTCAGTAGGCAAACAGTGTTCTTTATATAATTTCCGAGATCTTGATAATGCTTATTGGTAAATGCACACTATTTAAGATACACGTAAGTCACAACTGTCTATATTGGGCGTAATCGGAGTGCGTTGTAAATACATCTTTGCCTTGACTGCACAGTTGTACCGTCTGGTCTGAGCCGTCAACCGTTCATAGGAGCCCACCGTGACAGTATTTGCTTTTTCACGCGCTCAGCGAACACCAAAGACTTACAATCGCAAATATGTTTATCAGGAGCTACACTGGTAACAACACCCATAAGCTCCATGTCTCCAGTCACAGCCACGCACAAAGCGGTAAGTATCGTTTCAACTAATCGTATGGACACGTTTATGAAGGAATCAATTATATCACAGACGATGCACCTGTCTCCTTATATGCGGCTGTGCCTGGAGAAATGGGGCTTATGGTACTTGTGACCTGATCAAATAGCACGTTCCCGTAGCCTGATACGATATGTCTGTTTGTTAGAGAGCTTGACGTGTTGTTTATGTTTCTTTATTGGATGGCGAAACAGTGCAGATCCGGTCCAGGACTGTGCGGATGCACAGTCTGGTCAGGATCTACACTGGTCGCAAACACCCACCTAATTCCCCATTTATCAGTCCATCCAATGAACGATGTTCTATTGCTTTGTCACTAGTTAAGAGTCGTCATTCCTCAATCCATAGGTCAAAGTCTTCTGTTTTATGTTTCATGCAGACTATTAATTTGTTTCTTCGAACTAGACGGTTCAATATACCGCTCAAAATAGGTTGACTTGAAAAAATTGCAACAAATTGGTTTTCGGAGCGAGTGTTGCGTTCTATGGGATGTCCAAATACATGTTAAAACTCGCCCAAATCCTAAAGATGTGAAAGGTACATTGAATCGTCGAATGCAAGGATGGTCACCAATTGTAGTGAAGAAATGCATACAGTCAGAGTGGTTGGTGGTGTCGGGCGTACATGACGCGTACATTAACGGTAGGGGTATTGAACATTTATATAAGTATTTAACATTATTACTGATCCTAGTGCTTTTGGGAGGGGGCCAAGTGATTCGGGTGTGTCGAGACTGGCAATCAGATCAGGATTATTCTGATTTCAGGGTGAAATATTCTAGATTTTTTATTGTTAATTATTCAGTTCTGATTTTGGGACCCACTCCCATTTGTTCAGGTAATATACTTGGATGTAGTACTAAAACCCATGGACCCGGCTTTAAATGACATATAATGTGATTAGGCCGTGTTAACGCCAACAACAAACAAACAAACTTACAATCAGGTGTTCAGATTTATAACCTCAACCATGACAATTGTTACAGTCTGTACTATGCATTTATCTAGTTACAAGTTTTGTGGGTGCCGAATACGCTACTGACTTATAAACATATTGCTGTAGCATTCATGGACCTGATACGAAAAAACTGGGTTACATGAATCGAAAATCTGACGTTAATAGGTCGAACGGCAGCGTCACATGACGTTCGAATTGACAGACAATGTAATGGCACAAGTAAGATTCCGTTATTTTCAACCGAAAATGTATTTTGATTTCATGCATCGGCTAGCTTAAAACGTTACCTGATAAATAGAATTAATTCAAGTGTCAGCTTTTATATCAAAGTTATAAGACTGGCTTGGAACGGTAGGAATTCCACGGCGAGCCTCAGAATTCCTACGCGTTTCCTAGCCTTGCCTGATACACCTGATATAAAACGACACTAGACTGATATTCTCTATATATCGTGAGTATATTCACAGAGGTGCTGGGGATGGTCAAGAACAAGTTTCCGCCAGTCCGGCCGAGAATTAATGAGGAAAATTTGAACGTTCACCTTTCCCGACTGATGGAAGATTGCTGGGCGGAAACACCCGAGTCTCGGCCGACCATCAGCGCCGTAAAACAACGAGTGAAGGAGAAATTCCCGTAAGAATTGTAATTGTCAATGACGCACAATTCGTACTTTTCACGCATATGTACATTTGTTTCTTATTCCTAGCCACTGGGAGGTTGTGTTAGTGTGACGTGGTAACACGTAGGGTAGAATTTACTGGGATGTTATACCACCAATTGTTCATCTGCTTTAACGTTAAATGAGGGTTGTCGTAACAATTCGGCGGTAAGGTTGTTCAAGTTATCTAGTTTATTGCTGAATCTTACATGTATTGGCATCCTGTATTCGTTGTTTAAAATATTTCGACTGCACCTCGCAGTGTTGTGTACGTTGCTGTTTGATGAGAAATATGCTTCCTGCTATTTTTATCGGTACCCTTCATGATTGTATACGCGTTGCACCAATATAACGGGCTTGTCGTCGGTATTCCAATGCCACAAAGGGTGTATTAAAGACATCTGTCTTATATATTCTATATATGAAATTCCTAATTATGATTAGAAACCAGCAGACAGTCGGAGAAATACAACTGTGACCCGCCAAGGGTAAAGGGACCAGTTGGGTGGTTGTCGTTAACATGGTTATAGCAGCAAGCATAAACAAGTGTCAATTTGTGAAAAATACCATAATCTGACATTTCGAGTTTCGTTAAGTCCGATCTTAGTTGTGCATAATCAGAAAAGTTCAAGTCAATCTCTGGCTTAGTTATGCAACTATAAACCTGTTTGCAAGTCGGTATGACGTAATACATGTAGTATGCCGTCAACGTTAGTTTTAGACGTCATGTTCTCAAACCGAGGTGCCACTTCTCGGAGCACATGATATATCGCGCTGTAATTCGGACCACATTAGCCACTACCTCAAACACTGTGCCAAGTACGATTAAGTTCCATCACTATAACGCAATCCATTTCTAAAAGATCCCGATGAGACGGCTCGTTACGAGCCGGCTCATCTGGATCTACACTGTTTGCCAATACCACCTAACAGATCCGTTAGTGTTGAAGGGTTAACATCTTGTTATGTTCTGTCATCTACAGAAAGTCTTTCAGCAAGAAACATCTGGATCGCCTACTACAGAGAATGGGAAACAATACGCCAACAACCTCGTGGGACACTGGTATACACGAGAGGACACAGGCCTTCCTGGAGGATAAAGAAAGCCGATGAACTCTTGTTCGAAATATTACCCAGGTGTGTAGATGACACGAGGGTGCCCACATTGAATGCCTATTAGTCTTGTTAGACCAGGTGACCTTGGACCTGGGCCGATACACGTTTTCTTCCCACAATGTATGCATGTCAATGCACACGTGACGTATTGTCCACCTCGAGACATATATACTTGTCGAGTTATGGTGCGGACTAACTAATTTAATTATGTCATATTAAATCATCACTCATGTAAGATCCTCTATTTTATTTCACCTTCCTATCCACCATGCCAAATACCATGAAACCTATGAATGCAACACATCCTGTTATATGAGTGTGGCCATACACGGAAGTAAATCGCAGGCCATTGAATCGGATCCGGGATTAACAAAAAATGCCCCACCCACTCACTTCGATACATAAGTATCGAAATGAGTGGGTGGGGTACATTTTCGATATGCGCCTTTTTATTTTCTGATAACCTAATTAGGTTCTTTCACATAAGGAATAAACACATGCACGAGTGTTCACCGAATAATTTACAGGGAGCCGTGGCCAACAAGTGGGCAAAGAAAGGTGAGAGAGACGGTTAGGCCCCGAGCGTTATGCAGAGGTGACCGTCTATTTCAGTGACATCGAGTTCGGTTTTCACACACCATCTCGACGCCTGTACACCATTACAGGTGGTACAATTACGGAATGATGGCTCGCCCATCCCGTTTCCTGAGCCTTGCCAGATATTGTTTCCCTCATTCACGCACTAACCTAACTATTCTCTATCTATTTTCCTTATTTCTCAACCAAAGTATATGGTTGTGACCACTAATTGGAACCGTCTCGGGGCTGAGACGGTTCAAATGGTGGTCACTACATATACTTCTGATGAGAAATAAAGAAATTCCTGAGCCTTGCCGGATATTTTTTCATTCACGGCTCTAACCTACTTAATCTCTATCTATTTAACAAGGAACGATCTACAGACCTTCGTGGGCCATTGTACATAATGTTACGTTGATGTACGATGCATTTGTGTCAAATAACGGAAAAAAGGATGCAAGTTTTAGTGATGCAGCTGAAATTATAGAATGAATGCCTTTTTTTTCTGGAATGTATCGGTGGGTAATAAACTTGGAAAAGTCGCGGGAATATTCGTCAGTATTCCCGCGACTTTTCCAAGTTTATGTATCCCGATTAATTCCACAAAATGCCATTCATTCCTTATAATTCCGCATTTTGAAATAAATTTCATCTGAAGAACATGTGTTTATATTCCGTTTCTTAAGAATTATTTTAACTGTGCTGACGGTTACGTAAGTAGTTGGGCATGGAGTTTACTGGGATATAAATTGGGACAGGAGGTCTTGCTACGGACCAATCAATTGTTAGGGAATTGTGTAAATTTTGTTTGTGCTTCGAATTATGTAACTGTAAAATGTATGGAAACGCTCAGTCTCTAATATTTTGGAACAGGAACGCCAAAAATCTACATAAAACTCATATATTAATGTTAAGCTCTAAAAATACTTAATGTTAGCCCTATTTATTTAGAGCTAGCAAAAAATTAGTTGAGTTTATGTAGATTTGGGTTCTTACATGTATCATTGTGGCTGTGTAGTAACTAATGGCCACCCCCTCCCATACTGTACCCGGTTACCATGGGTACACTAGGCATAGAGGATGAACAGTAACGGGTTCATAGTCCCCTCCCCTAGTGTACCCTATTGAAAATAGCGCGTTTCCTTGGCAACTACAACATCGGCGACTACAAAAGTAAAATATATAACGCAGATAGATTATATTAATAATATATTCCGTGTTTAGTCGCCAGCTTTCGACGTCATCCTTAGAAGCAGTTGTACTTTACAGGAGCAAAGCCGTGGACTGATTCCGTAGGAAACTCGGAATAGCATCGTTTCTATTCATGCTTATGGAACCAATTAACTCGTTTAGTAAATATCATGTTAAATAATTGATCATGTAACATCCAGTAATTATTAAAACCGGGTTGACTGAATTCCATTAGAAACTCGGGCTTAGACTCGTTTCTTATTGAATGAAATCAGTATATCGTTTAGTAAATATGATATTAAATCACATTACCCTTTGAACCCGATAAGCCCGCTATATCGGTTATGCAAACAGTGCAGATCCAGATGAAGCGGCTCGTAACGCGCCGTTTACATCAGGATCTGCACTGTTTGAAAGTTATTTTCTATTTTTGAGAAAACAAAATACCCTTTTTTATATAATGGAATAGTCTGAAAAAATCTTTTGAGATGATTGGATTGGTTGCAAAAATAACATATCGCAGCCCATTCGTTACTTAGGGGTGAAAGGGTTATGTCCATATTTATGTCTTACAGGTTGATCGACGCTAACTCAACGGACTGGTATAGTGTTTTGACGCCCATCATTGACAAATTTCGATGAATATAGGATTAAAACTATGATCCTGCTACCATCTCGCCAGGCGTTTATTCATCTTTTCTGGAAGAATGCAGTCAATACTCAGGTGCTGTTTTAAGCAGGAGACGGACTTTTTAAGAATTATAATTAGTGGGAATATTTTATCGTGCTACCCAGTGATTTACTGTGATTTGGAGGGTTTTATTTCCTTAAGGATATTTTTCTTCTAAGACGTTCGCCCAGATGTAATGGACGTCCCTAGTGTTGAAGTCATTTCCGGCGCGAAGAAACGATTACATACTCTATTGTCTCAAAAATTATCCAATTTTGACAACGTTATAAGCTGCTCTATCAGCAAATTCTTCATTTTTATTTTTCGAAGAGAATATGCAATTTAATCCACTACCATTTTGAAATACCGAATTTATTTCCCCTGAGATCTGTAAATCTGACAAAGAAACAATTTATTCAACGACAATTTTGAAATGCAAGATTTAATTCCCTTGACATCTGTAAATCCGACTAAAGAAACTCGTGCTACGCACTCGTTTCTCTGTCGGATTTCCAGATGTCTCGGGGAAATAAATCGGGTATTTCAATTCTAATTCTGGTTATCTCAATTTTATGTTTTAAAAAACATTACCAGTCTACGGGGTACACCATACCTGGTGGAAAATACCGAAGAAAATAGGAGAAGAACGTACTACAATGTTCGCGAGTATCCGATGTATTGCTGCGTATATCAGGAACAGCAGCTTTATTTCAGGTGGAGACCATTGGGGACGCGTACATGGTCGTCTCGGGACTCCCAATCAGGAACGACCACGAGCACGTGCGCCAGATCGCCCTGATGTCACTGTCCATCCTGGACAACGTGAAGACGTTCGTGATCCGGCACATGCCGTGCACGCCGTTACGTGCCAGGATTGGTCTACATACAGGTACTAACGATAGATCTGTAGGGCCTCAATGGTTAATTGGACGGGGTACCTTTTTGGCATTTGTCTTCCAGTCACATGCACTACACGTCGTTACAGACAGGATCGGTCTACACACACGGTAGATCTGTAGAGCCAACTTATTAATTGGGGGGTGGGTACATGTTTGGCATTTACCTTTCCGCCACATGCCCTACACGCCGTCATGGACCAGTATCAGGCTACACACATGTATTAACGGTAGATCTATAGGATCCCAGTGATTAATTGGACGTGGTACCTTGTTGGCATTTACCTTCCCGCCACATGCCATACACGCCTTTACAGGGTACGATCGGGCTACACACAGGCATTTTGGGATTCAGCTTTATTACAATCATTGTATATAATTTCTACATTGATGTTATACAGTGGAACCTCTCTAAACCGGACACCAAGAAAACATCTGTGATCTTATTTTCTTGGCCATTTATCTCAGGGGACAATGCCTGCGCACGACTACGGCTCAGAATGATCAAATGCCTGATTTACAGCGAAACCTCTCTAAACCGGACACCCTGGGGACCTCCCAGGGTGTCCGGTTTAGAGAGGTTCCACTGTATCTTTATATGTACATACATTTATTGTTGAGTGTGTGTTTGTGTGTCTGGGGGTGGTGGGGTGGGGGGGGTCATATTTGCCTTTCCGTCAGTCCGATGGTCACACAAAGAGGTCAATAAATCGTGAACCGCTTGGAATATTTGCATGATATGTAGCTGCGACTGGAGAAATGGGGCTTTCATATATATAGAGAATAGTAGGTTAGTGCCGTGAATGGGAAAACAATATATGGCAAGGCTCAGGAAACGGGATGGGCGAGGCTCTGCCGAGCACATCCGTTTCCGTGCCGCTCCAGATATGTTTTCCCCTTTCACGGCACTAACCTACTATTTTATTTATCCCGTCAACACCTACAAATGGCTGTAAAATACAAAAATTGTTTAGACTGGATATCAAAAATGTTTCACGGCACCGTGTTTCACGGCACATACGCACTGTGTTGACGGGATAAATTACTAATAACGAGCTGTTGTGTTTACAGCCTGTGCTTGTATTATTTATTCACCCATGCCACCCTGATATCTAAGGTAAACTAGATGGCCGCGGCTCCCTTGTCGCGCCCGCCGAGGCTTTGATAATATACCGAAAAACTTTAACTATATATTTTAACCAAACAATTTAACCCGGGCAGACGTACGGACGTAGGTACGGACGGACGTACGTACGCCAAGGTACCGACTATATCGTACTGTCCTGCAAGCAGGCGCGACAACAAATAGTCTGGAATTTGCACACTGGGGCTATGCGATGAAATACCTCGGGTGGGCGTGATATGCTTACCGCGGCCATCTTGTTACATTGTAGTATTTTGGTGCGACTGACCAATGTTAGGTCTGGTGTGTGAGGGGATGGTGGGGCGGAAGATACCGCGATATTGTCAGTTCGGTGACACGGTGTTACAGGGACATGGCTACACTGTAGCTCAGGTGTGTGAGGGGGTGGTGGGGCGGAAGATACCGCGGTATTGTCAGTTCGGTGACACCGTGTTATAGGGACATGGCTACATTGTAGCTCCGGTGTGTGCGGGGGTGGTGGGATGGAAGATACCGCGGTATTGTCAGTTCGGTGACACCGTGTTATAGGGACATGGCTACAGTGTAGCTCCGGTGTGTGCGGGGGTGGTGGGGTGGAAGATGCCGCAATATTGTCTGTTCGGGTACACGGTGTTACAGTGACATGGCTACATTATAGGTCCGGTGTGTGCGGGGGTCGTGGGGCGGAAGATACTGCGATATTAGGTCTGTTCGTGGACACGGTGTTACAGCGACATGGCTACATTGTAGGTCCGGTGTGTGCTGGGGTGGTGGGGCGGAAGATGCCGCGGTATTGTCTGTTCGGGGACACCGTGAATACCGCCAGTCGCATGGAGTCCAACGGCGAAGGTGGGTATACAGTCAGCACGTACCAGTGGTCTATGGGCCTGGATGTATACACATTTACAGTAATTCAGTTTATTGCAAACGAGGAAAGTATACCAAGTTTCCTCTTTTGCAGACGTATTTACCTGTGCCGTTTTTATCGTTTTCATACACCCTTAGAAAAAGCTAAAACTCAAGATTTTGAATTTTAGCTTTTTCCAAGGGTGTCGGAAAACAAGAAAAGCGACATAAATAAATGCATATATGCATCTGGAAAAGTCGACTCCTCTTTTGCAATAAACTGAATTGTAAATACACATACACGTACGTATACAGTAAACACGTACTAGTGCTCTATGGGCCTGGGTGTATGCTCATGTACAAAGTAGAGCATAACATTAACATATCCGTCATTAAATGTTGAGTGTTGTAAATTCAGTTTATTGCAACAGATGAAAGAATACTACGTTTCCTCTTGCAGACGCATATTCGCATTTATCAGGTAACCTGCCCTGCATTGACCGAATACGTACTGACTGATAACTATTATTGTATCAGGCTTTGTCCTGATATAAATATCCGGGTTACAACGAAGTGAAAACTAACGTTCCATTGGTCGGATGACGTCACGTGACGTTACCGAATGACGTCAGTGTAATGACGCAACGTAAACAAGTCCGCGTTCTGTCCATAGAATACGACGTCATGTAATGTCATTTTCGAGCATAAAACGTTACCTGATAAATAGAATACCAGGCTAGTGTATTTTGTTATCAAGTTTATCAGGCTCGGCTCGGAAACGGTAGGAATTCCTCGGCAAGCCTCGGAATTCCTACGCGTTTCCTAGCCTTGCCTGATAAACCTGATACCAAAAGACACTAGCCTGGTATTCTCTATTTATTTATATTTTTGCTCGTTTCCGACACCCTTGGGGTAGATTTAAATGTTTTCAAGGCTGTTTGAAAACGTAAAAAGACGGCACAAGTAAATGCAAATATGCATCTGCAAAAGTGGAAACTTAATAGACTTTCATCTTTTGCAAAAAAAAACGGAATTTGCATTGCATGCTTGTGTTTCGGACATAACTACCGTTATTGTCGCCCCAAACTCGATATCTGGCCGTGACTGGAGAATCAAATAGCACTACACTTGTAGCCTAATAACGCTCTTTCTTATGCTTGTTGGAAGCATGACCGGCGTTTCATTGATGGAGTGGCGAATAGTTTAGATCATGATCAGTCTGTGCGGATGCACAGGCTGATTTGGATATATACTAGTCGCAAAACCCATAAGCCCCATTTCTCCAGTCACAGCCACATACTTGGAGAGAAAATAAAAAAGACTGTAATAATACACAAATATCCCTCAATATCCCCTCGCCGATCGGCACAAGGGGATACAGCGTTAGTCCATGTACGTGCGTACGTACGTGCGTTAGTAACACCTTTATTTTTTCAATAACTCTTGAACAGCTTCACCGATTCTGATAATATTTGGCCACAATATGGATGGTGTTTTGATTTGCATACGACCCACGTCCGAGGAGTTATGTTCACCTTGTTTGTAAGGCAAAATGCATTAATAAAAGTGTTTTTTATTTATTCAATAACTTGTGAACCACTTCACATATTTTGATAATATTTTGCCAGAATGTGTGTCTAGGGATGGTGCTTTATTTTGTGATTTGCATACGACCCACGTCCGACCACCCAATTGTAATGTCACTGAGGACTTATGTTCACCTTGTTTATAAGGCAAATGCATTAATTAAAGTAATTATTCTTTAGTAAATAACTTGTGAACCACTTCACATATTTTAATAATATTTCACCACAATATGTGTCTAGGGATGGTGTTTTGTTTTGAGGCGTTATGTTCACCTTGTTTGTAACGGAAATACATTAAAGGTTTTTTCTGTGTTCAATAAGTTGAGAAGCACCTATTCTGATAATTTATCCCGTCAACACAGTGCGTACGTGCCGTGAAACACGGTGCCGTGAAACATTTTTGATATCCAGTCAATACTATTTTTGCATTTTACAGCCATTTGTAAGTGTTGACGCGATAAATAAAATAGTAGGTTAGTGCCGTGAATGGGAAAAAATATCTGGCGTGGCACGGAAACGGGATGTGCTGGGCATAGCCTCGCCCATCCCGTTTTCTGAGCCTTGCCAGATATTTTTTCCCATTCACGGCACAAACCTACTATTCTCTATCTATTTTCCTTATTTCTGAACCAAAGTATATGTTGTGACCACTCATTTGAACCGTCTCGGCGAGACGGTTCAAATGAATGGTCACAACATATACTTCTGATGAGAAATAAAGAAATTCATGAGCCTTGCAGGATATATTTTCATGACAGAAAACAATAATATGTTGCCACAATGTGTGTCTAGATATGATGCT
Source organism: Conchocele bisecta (assembly GCA_029237695.1). NCBI lineage: Eukaryota > Metazoa > Mollusca > Bivalvia > Lucinida > Thyasiridae > Conchocele > Conchocele bisecta. The sequence continues at coordinate 3,301,164 of CM055275.1, read as the reverse complement.
TTGTGTTGTGTTTTGCGTATGACCCACGTCCGACCACCCAAGGTTAATGTCACTGAGGACTTACGTTCACCTTATGTGTAAGACAAACATGTTAAAGTGTATTTGCTTCTTCGATAACTTACGAACCGCTTCACCGATTATGATAATATTTGGCCACAATATGTGTCTGGGATAGTGCCTTGTTTTGCATTCGACGTCCGAATGCCCAATGTCACTTCACTGTGGACTTAAATGTTTTCCTTTTTTTTATTATCAAGGCTACCAGCGATACCTATTCTTGTTAATAGTTGAGTTGTGTATATAAATGATTGGCTTTCGTACACGACTACCAGTGTTGTCGGGCCATACCCTGATTTCTCCTAGCCACAATTTCACATCTTAGACACGCCATGTGATTTTGTACCTAAGAAGATGTGTGATTTTTAATGAAAATTATTTACAAAATGTACGATATTTCCGTTAATGACGTCAACCGTTAATGAAATGGTCAAAGCGAATGCGAATTCCGCAATTGCTATGAAAATGTGTCGACTTTCGACGTCATTTACAGAACCTATCACTATTTCTGTATGAAATCAGTAAATAAAACTCGTTGAATAATAATCATATTAAATCATCACTCAATGTTAGTTGCGAACGGTAACTCTTGCAATCTACTCTCGTACCATCCTACGGACGGTACGGAAGTAGATTGCAAGAGTTAGCTTCGCAACTACACTCGTGTAAGATGTTCTGTGTAATACACCATTCAGCCATGAAGATCCACATATTAAATCATCACTCAATGTTAGTTGCGAACGGTAACTCTTGCAATCTACTCCCGTACCAAATCCTACGGATGGGTACGGGAGTAGATTGCAAGAGTTACCGTTCGCAACTACACTCATGTAAGATGTTCTACTACAATACACCATTCAGCCATGAAGATCCACATATTAAATCATCACTCAATGTTAGTTGCGAACGGTAACTCTTGCAATCTACTCACGTACCATCCTACGGATGGTACGGGAGTAGATTGCAAGAGTTACCGTTCGCAACTACACTCATGTAAGATGTTCTATACAATACACCATTCAGCCATGAAGATCCACATCAGTGACTCCACCATGTATTTCCTGTCGGGGGTCGGCGACTTTATCATGGAGGCGCGAGGCGAAATCGACATCAAGGTAAATAGGAGCAATACCCCAAATATGAGACAAAATATTAATTGCGACCAGTAACTCTGCAAAACTCCCGTACCGTCCGTAGCACACATCAAGCTTCATACGATAAATGCACCAAATATGAGACAAAGTATTAATTGCGGCCAGTAACTCTGCAAAACTCCCGTACCGTCCGTAGCACACATCAAGCTTCATACGATAAATGCACCAAATATGAGACAAAGTATTAATTGCGGCCAGTAACTCTGCAAAACTCCCGTACCGTCCGTAGCACACATCAAGCTTCATACGATAAATGCACCAAATATGAGACAAAGTATTAATTGCGGCCAGTAACTCTGCAAAACTCCCGTACCGTCCGTAGCACACATCAAGCTTCATACGATAAAATGCACCAAATATGAGACAAAGTATTAATTGCGGCCAGTAACTCTGCAAAACTCCCGTACCGTCCGTAGCACACATCAAGTTCTTCATACAATAAATGCACCAAATATGAGACAAAAGTATTAATTGCGGCCAGTAACTCTGCAAAACTCCCGTACCGTCCGTAGCACATTCAAGCTTCATACGATAAATGCACCAAATATGAGACAATATATAAGTAGCGGCCAGTAACTCTAACTCTGCAAAACTGTCCATGTTACGGACGGTACTGGAGCATGTGGAGTGTTGCATGTGCGTCCGCACAGTCTAATCAGGATCTGCACTGTTCGCTATTCCATCAATGAAACACCCACCATGCTTCTACATGTAGCAATCATTATCACATCTTTGATACATAATCGAGTTTTGTTTCTGCATTCACACAGCACATGGACACTATATGGACATGATGGATGTGATAACACAGTTAGATCACGTTCGTCCGCATGTAAGATCGATAATCCACTCGCTAAAGCTCGCGGATTATCTCCTCGTACATGCGGACGAACCGTGATCTAACCGTGGTATAGAGATTGCAATACTATTGACCAGGAGATACACTGTAACCAATTCCACCAAACTTGCAAAGTACACTCTGAGGAAGAAATTTTCAATTTAAAGATAAATTTATTATTTATTTAATGAAATAAAGTATTTTCTGACCAAATTTATTGTACTGAATGTATTACAGTATCACTAGTTTGTCTGTGATAATGTAATACATCACTATAATAAGTCTGCATATGTTTAATCATCAACTATATGCAGTCGTTAGTTCTATATTAAATAATTAAGTTCGGGGAAAGTAAATGATTACTCCGTCAAATGATACTTAGCTAGATAAGTATGCTTAGCAATTTTGGTGAAATCGGCTACATCGTCGCAATTCGATAACCCCAATGTCTCCAGTCACTCGACCACAAACAATCCTTCACGATCGTTGATGTTTGTTCTTTCAGGGAAAAGGAAGAATGAGGACGTTCTGGCTGCTTGGGGAAGACTCCGACGGCTCTTGAAACCATGTGAATGTATGGAACGCCAAATCTACATAAACTCAAATAATTAATGCTAGCTCTGAATAATTGGAGCTAGCATTAAACATTTACAGTTAGAATTACATATTTATAGCTAGCATTAAATATTTGAGTTTGTGGTTAGATTTGGCGTTCCTGGAAACTCAAATATTTATTGCTACATGTAGCTCTAAATAATTAGAGCTAGTATTAAATATTTAGAGCTAGCATTAATTATTTAAGTTTATGTAGATTCGGCGTTCTTGGAACGCCGAATCTACATACACTCAAATATTTATTGCTAGCTCTAAATAACTAGAGCTAGTATTAAATATATAGAGCTACCATTAATTATTTAAGTTTATGTACATTCGGCGTTCCATATGGATGGGTAGCCGGTGGCGAATAGGGAAGTTTGTCCCGTGTAGGTCTTGACTAAAGTGTACTCATATACCCGGTTTTGCGAATACATAATATTCCGGTATACCACACCAACTTTAAAGCCGGTCTACCACTTCCGGTATATACTACATCAAGTTGATCTACCTTAGGAATTTTAATTTTACTTCCGGTATACCACTTCCGGTGTTTCAAGAATCGGGAACTCCACTTCCGGATATCCATTTCCGGAACACTGTTGTCGACTACCATGTGATGTGACTATATCCGGCTTTAGAGTTTGACATTCTATCAGCTTCTAATTCCGATCTGCGAACGTTGACATTCATACTTAGTGATTGTATTACAATACTATGAGTATACTTTGGTATTGTATATCGACACTTCTATCGTGGCTTATCATGGCTAAGTTATTGTAGGAAGATTGTTGACTAGACCGCGGGTGAGGCTGACCTCGGACCCTTACGACTCATTCGTACCATTATCTATTGAGATACACCAGCACTGGGGTAGCTCAAATGTTTGTCAGTTTTCCTTCATTCGTCGTTCTGTCAAGTATGCTGTTCACTTTGATTAGCGATCATCAAGGTACTTATACACCAATACTGTTGTCCACAATGGGACCACTGATATACCATACGTTAAGTTAATTTGTCTGTAAATCATAAGTTGCATTAGAGTATACAATTGGCTTGCGATCGTTATGTAGTTGAATAGCATCGGTGTATCGTACAGTGATATTCGCATATCAATGTATCATGTATTCATGTTTGTGCCCCATGTATTATATTGTAAATAATAAGTGATTAACATATCCTAGTCTACTCAATCCCATCCCTTTCATCCCAGCTACTTGTTACCCCTTTCCGTCGGTCGGGCCCAGTAGCCTATTTCATATTTCACCAACATTGCAAAGTATACTTATCTAGCAAAGTATACTTTGACGGAGAAATTTTCAATTTAATGATAAATTTATTAATTTTTATTATACTGCATTTACATTAGCACAGCCATTTTGGCTGTGATAATGTAATAAATTCAGTATAATAATTCTGCATACTTTTAATCATCAAATATATGCAGCTGTTATGATATAATACTTTTCGGGAAAAAACAAATGATTACTCCCTAAAAGTATACTTTGCAAGATAAGTTAAAGTATACTTTGCAATGTTGGTGAAATCGGCTACAGGTACATGTACATGTATACTTGCCACAACGCTATACCATTTGAATTAGATTTGACCCATGCATATTACAAACTCAAATACAATTTGTCTCGATCATTCACTGACCGTCGTAATGACCTTCACATGTCTTTATTATTTCTCCTATATATGAATGATATTGTGATATTGTCCAACATTCGCCTTTTCGTTGATGAAACCAGTTTATACCTTATTTTAGACACTCCAGAAATGGCATCTAGTTCCATTAATTCCGATCTTGAAACTATTAACAACTGGTCTAATAAAAGGCTTGTATCTTTTAATCCTAAACTATACTTTATAAGATATCGACAACAATCGTGTTTAAGTTGATATACATACATAATTAAAACTAATTAAACCGTCATCACGTGCACATACTCTGTTGAACACGGTATTGAACTATTAGTTAATGCTGTGTAAAAACGAACAAGTTTGATGTTAAAAACTTGTGGAACAGTTATATAATTAGGTACACATTTAATTTCCGCAACAATATATTTTACATATTTTGAGGACTCCAATCTTTAAAACATTTCCACTCAGTAAGTACAAACTGTGCTTTATAGGAATTAAATACGTGTATAATTGTGTCACTATTCCACCAGTTCTAACAATTACATGTGCAGATATAATATACTACTCCACTCAGTAAGTACAAACTGTGCTTTATAGGAATTAAATACGTGTATAATTGTGTCACTATTCCACCAGTTCTAACAATTACATGTGCAGATATAATATATACTCCACTCAGTAAGTACAAACTGTGCTCTATAGGAATTAAATACGTGTATAATTGTGTCACTATTCCACCAGTTCTAACAATTACATGTGCATATATAATATACTACTCCACTCAGTAAGTACAAACTGTGCTCTATAGGAATTATTAAATACGTGTATAATTGTGTCACTATTCCACCAGTTTCTAACAATTACATGTGCAGATATAATATACTACTCCACTCAGTAAGTACAAACTGTGCTCTATAGGAATTAAATACGTGTATAATTGTGTCACTATTCCACCAGTTCTAACAATTACATGTGCAGATATAATATACTACTCCACTCAGTAAGTACAAACTGTGCTCTATAGGAATTAAATACGTGTATAATTGTGTCACTATTCCACCAGTTCTAACAATTACATGTGCAGATATAATATACTACTCCACTCAGTAAGTACAAACTGTGCTCTATAGGAATTAAATACGTGTATAATTGTGTCACTATTCCACCAGTTCTAACAATTACATGTGCATATATAATTATACTACTCCACTCCCCCCCCCACTCAGTAAGTACATGTTCTATATAGGAATTAAATAGTGTATAATTGTGTCACTATTCCACCAGTTTAAACATTGCACACCTCAGTAGTACTGTTCTATATAGGTTAATTAAACAGTGTATAAGTGTCACTATTTACACCAGTTAAAAACATGCCCACTCATAAATCATGTTCTATATAGGAAATTAAATAAGTGTATAATTGTTGTCACTATTCCACCAGTTAAATTTCATTTGCCCATAGGCAGTAAAGGTACTGTTTTTTTCTATATAGGAATTAAAAGTGTAATTGTGTCACTATTCCCACCTGTTAAACATGCACCATCAGGTAAGTACATGTTCTATATAGGAATTAAACAAGTGTATAATTGTGTCACTATTCCACCAGTTAAACATGCCCACTCAGTAGGTACATGTTCTATATAGGAATTAAATACGTGTATAATTGTGTCACTATGCCACCAGTTAAACATGCCCACTCAGTAGGTACATGTTGTTTATAGGAATTAAACAAGTGTATAATTATGTCACTATTCCACCAGTTAAACATGCCCACTCAGTAAGTACAAACTGTGCTTTATAGGAATTAAATACGTGTATAATTGTGTCACTATTCCAACAGTTCTAACAATTAAATGTGCCCGCTATACAGATATAATCATTTAGTAATATTTATTTTACTGATATTGACTCGCGGTGGTATCAGGCTATTTGCATATGCAAATGAGGCAAGATATTTTTTATTTATTTATGCTAATTAAATGCGTCACCTGAAATGGTAATGGTGTATGAATGTTTATTTTGCCAGAAAATGTCATATCGACATAATATACAAAACTCTCTGTCTCCCTATAGTATAATCTGGCAGTTGGGACCCCGGCTTTAATTCGACGTTAGATTTTCCAGTTTGTCAAAATCGCAAAGGAATGTACAACGCCCCCTCATCCAACCCACGCGGGCCGGAACAACATGGTATGTGAACTCATTATGTGTTATGGGAACGGTCGTGGCGATACAAAACACAATTATTGAATTATAACTCATTTAAATATGCTTTACATTGATGGATATGAATGTCCAAAACCGTTAATACTTTTGAATAGACGGGTGTACCCTTCCGTTTGGAGAGGCGTATAGAATTACATGATATTATAATTTACGGTTTGTAATGTGTTTCAGGCCTATCTAGCAATATATATAGCCTTCAGTATACATTGAAACCTCTCTAAACCGGACACCCTGGGAGGTCCCCAGGGTGTCCGGCTTAGAGAGGTTTCATTGTAAATCAGACGTTTGATCATTCTGAACCATAGTTGTGTGCTATGCGATAAATAACCAAGAAACTCAACAAAAATAAGATCACAGGTGTTTTCTTGGTGTCCGGATTAGAGCGGTTAAACTGTATAAACTTTCCTGACTATGCCAGCAGGGAGTGTAGTTACGGACACGTAGCTGTAGTTACGGACACGTAACTCTACAATAATGGACGGTACGGACGTTTTGGCCGAGTTACGTCCCCGCGACTACGACGGGCTGAGTAATTTAGACTGAATAACACGCATGCGTTATCCGTGCAAAGTACAGCACACCTCGTGTCTGTAGTCGTTTCAATGCCATTTCGACATCAGATATAGTTTCTAAAAAAAGCTACATCGATGTTTTTTTCTGGAATAGCCCATATTACACTACAGTTATGAGAACTGCGTCATCAGGCGATGATAAATGGAGGATCTTACATGAGTGATGATTTAATATGATGATATTTATTAAACGAGTTTACGGATTTCATAAGAAATGAGGCTATCCCGAGCCTGTGTCGTTTTCGCTGTTTTTTTATTAGAAAATTATGTTTAAAGGGGGCATATCAGGATTTAAATAAAAAAATAGTATAAAAAAAAAATAGAAACTTGTTTTCACCATGGCCCTGTGTAAAGTAGTGTAATTGAAGATAAAAATATTTACAAAAATATTTACACAATTCCCTAACTTTTGATTTGCCCATAGCAAGTATCTGTCAACAATTTATATCCCAGTAAACTCCCATGCCGAACTACTTTCTACAGGTACGCTGTCAGTGCTGTCAATGTAAAAAAATGGCTGCCGTCTGTCAAAATAAACACATTTTCTTGATGAATTAATTTCAAATGCTGGAATTATAAGGAATGAATGGCCTTTTTGTGGAATTTATCGGGGATATAAACTTGGAAAAGTCGCGGAAATACTGGACGAGGCCTTCCGGCCTTCGTCCAGTATTCCCGCGACTTTCCCATGTTTATACCCCGATAAATTCCACAAAAAGGCCATTCATTTCTATAATATATGACGATACTACATGTACATGTCGCATCTCACGGTCCCTATGGTCGTGCACACACGTGACCGGTATCCATCCATTTTGTAGAAAGTCAAATCTCACCCAACATTATTATGACCAAACACAATTATTATTATAATGAGACGAATTAGGTAAGTACGGTATGTGGAGTTATCAGGTAACGAGCTTCGTATTGGCCGAATACGTACTGACTGATAACATTTTGCTGCATCAGGCATATACCTGATTACAACCGGGTTACAGTATATTGAAAACTGACAGTTTCGCGTGACGTTTCTGAATGACGTCACGGAAACAAGTCCACGTTCTATTCAACGGAAATAACGTCATACATGCTCAGTATGTAGCCTAAAACGTTACCTGATAAATATAATACCATGCTAGTGTCTCATGCTCGCCTCGGAAACGGTAGAATTCCTACGCATTTCCTAATACATTTGATATCAAAAGACACTAGCCTGGTATTCCCTATAAAGCGTTCCTACATAAACGTGATCACATCCTGCATATGGCTATACACACTGGCGAGATGAACATTGTGGCTGTCATATGGCTATACACACTGGCGAGATGAACATTGTGGCTGTCATATGGCTATACACACTGGCGAGATGAACATTTGTGGATGTCATATAGCTATACACACTGGCGAGATGAATATTGTGGCTATCATATGGCTATACACACTGGCGAGATGAACATTGTGGCTGTCATATGGCTATACACACTGGCGAGATGAGCATTTATGGCTGTCATATGACTATACACACTGGCGAGATGAACATTGTGGCTGTCATATGGCTATACACACTGGCGAGATGAACATTGTGGCGGTCATAATGCTATACACACTGGCGAGATAATATTGTGGCTGTCATATGGCTATGCACACTGGCGAGATGAGCATTTATGGCTGTCATATGACTATACACACTGGCGAGATGAACATTGTTGCTGTCATATGGCTATACACACTGACGAGATGAACATTGTGGCTGTCATATGGCTATACACACTGGCGAGATGAACATTTGTGGCTGTCATATGGCTATACACACTGGCGAGATGAAAATTTGTGACTGTCATATGGCTATATACACTGACGAGATGAACATTGTGGCTGCCATATGGCTATACTCACTGGCGAGATGAACATTGTGGCTGTCATATGGCTATATATACTCTGGCGAGAACGAACATTGTGGCTGTCATATGGTTATGCACACTGGCGAGATGAGAATTTATGGCTGTCATATGACTATACACACTGGCGAAATGAACATTGTTGCTGTCATATGGCTATACACATGGACGAGGACTGAACATTTGTGGTGTCATATGGCTATTTATACTGGCGTGGCGAACATTGTGGCTGTCTATGGATGCACATGGCGTGATGAGAATTTATGGCTGTCATATGACTATACACACTGGCGGAATATGAACAATTGTTGCGTCATATGGTTACACATGACGGATGAACATTTGTGGCTTTATATGGGCTATATACACTGGCGAGATGAACATTTGTGGCTGTCATATGGCTATACACACTGGCGAGATGAACATTTGTGGCTGTCATATAGCTATACACACTGCCGAGATGAACATTTGTGGCTGTCATAAGGCTATATACACTGGCGAGATGAACATTTGTGGCAGTCATATAGCTATACACACTAACGAGATGAACAATTGTGACTGTCATATGGCTATACACACTGGCGAGATGAACATTTGTGGCTGTCATATGGCTATATACACTGGCGAGATGAACATTTGTGGCTGTGACTGGAGAGGGCTTCTTTGATTTGTGACCAGTGTAGCTATTGGTCAAACACCACACTCCTAATGACGATCTAGATTGCTTGCTAGAAGCATGACGGATGTTCATTGATGGAATAACGAACACTGCAGATCCTGATCAGACTTGGCTGATGCCAATGTGATCTGGTAAATCCCATGTGTGGCTGTGACTGGATAAATGGGGCCTATGTGACCAGTTAGGCGCTGGGCGCGATATGGCTGTCGGTACCATTAGAGCGCACCAAAGATTTATTGTGCCAATGTGCTTAGAAATATATACTATTTATATTTCTTCATGATAGACCTTTCAAAGTAGAAGCTTAAGCCCACTAATTTTCCTGAAGAAAATGGCCGCCAGTGAAAAGTTCACCGGCTACAGTAGGGTATATATTATATATTGGAACCAATATTAGAAGAGAAAATGTGACGTACATTAATATATTTAATAGCTAATAGATCACTGAATATATAACAATCGACTCAAGCCGGAATAGAGCTTGTGAAAATTCAAGATGGCCGCAATTTTATAAAATATGTAAATCAATTGACAAACACGTACTACCAGTGTGGGTACCAACCACTAGTTATGACGTAAAATGGCCACAAGTCATTCAGATATATGTATATTAAACATTATATGTTCTAGAGTCACCATAGCAGGTGTGTACACTTGTCAAGTGCCACAAACAAGATGACGGTCATTGTTGAAAATAATTAAATATTATTGTATAGACTTTTTAACCGTACACGCATAAATGAATGGATTTTGCCAACCCACTTCAGACATTTCATACATATAATGCCGCCAACTGTTTGTTAGCCAATGTTGTGATGTCTACATGTTCAATAATCCAAGATGGCCTCCATTGTATACGAATAATAAATTATTCGTATACAATGCAGGCCATCTTGGATTATTGAAAATCACTTGGCACACAAATCCTGTCATGGTCAGTTTTCGTACCAAACAAAGGAGCCGGGCCTACAAGATGTTTACTGTCTGTTTCATGAAACCTGCCCAAATTGTACGGCTATATAAACAATGCAAAAACAATATTTTTTTAAGATTAAATTTTATCAAAATTTAAAAATGAACCTTCTTTTCGTGAAATTTGATCCAATATTTATTTTATTACGAAAATAACTATTTGTCTATGGGAATTCAACATGTGGGAAAAGGAGGTGGAGGAGCTGGGGAAGGAGCCAAAAAACGAAAACAAATGACTCCGAAATCTGGCTAGATAGTTTGGAAATGATCTAACTAAGGAAACAAAAGATAAATGTTGAAAATCGGTCCACTATTCCAAAAATTAGAAACATTTTCCCCATGTTAAAGAAATCCCCATAGACATCACTCTGTGAAGATGTAATAATAAAATCAATTTTGGACCAAATTTAACGAAATAAAATTTATATCAATCTGATTCTTAAATTTTGCTTTTAAATTAATTTAATATTATCAAAACACATATTGTTTTTGCATGGTTTATATAACCATAACATTTGAGCAGGTTTCGTGAAACAGACAGTAGACACAATCGTCCTAACAATGACATATGCCAGAAGAGAATTAACTTTTTTAAGTATACAAGAAAAAGGTTGCGGCCAGTTATGATATACTAACAGCAATGGCATGAACTTCCAATATAATTACATTATCAGTTTGTACCAGTCATACTTGAAGGGAAACGAAGCAATTTCTGATACATACCAGAGGGCCAATTACGAAATAACTACTTGTCATTTTGAAGAAGACATAATTTGTACAAAACAAAGATGGCCGCCATTTTATAGGCATCTTGTTAAGTATGTACATTTACATTATAGTATGCATACTGCTCCAGTCAGTTTTGTTTGTTTGTGTATTAGGGTTTAACGGCCTATCAACAGCTAATGTCATTTAAGGCCGGGACAATGGGTTTAGTACTACATCCCATAGATCACCTGTACATGTACATTTTCAAGTACAAATGGGGGTGGGGGAAATCCCAAAATCAGAACTCAATATTTACAATAACAAAACTATATATTCAGCCCTGAAATCAGAATAATCCTGATCTGATGCCAGGTCATCGCCACACCAGAATCACTTGGCCCCTCCCAACAGCAGTAGGATCAGTAATAATCTTACTACTTTTATAATGGGCAATAACCCAATTCAACTCCCAGGTAACTAAAGAGCCAAAGATAAAAACGTACCTGAGGGTCAAACCAAGCAAATCGTGATTCCTATAAGGAGGAACACATACCGTTAATTTATCAGGTAAGCTGCCCTGTATTGACCGAATACGTACCGACTGATAACATATTGCTGTATCAGGCATTGACCTTATACAAACATCCGGGTTACAACGAAGCGAAAACTGACGTTCCATTGGTCGGATGACGTCACGTGACGTTACCGAATTTCTTCAGTGTACTGACGCAACGTAAACAAGTCCGCGTTCTGTCCATATATAACGACGTCATATGTGGTCATTTTCGAGCATAAAACGTTACCTGATAAATAGAATACCAGGCTAGTGTATTTTGATATCAAGTTTATCAGGCTCGGCTCGGAAACGGTAGGAATTCCTCGGCAAGCCTCGGAATTCCTACGCGTTTCCTAGCCTTGCCTGATAAACTTAATATCAAAAGACACTATCATGGTATTCTCTATTTACGCCGTCTCATTCGCCCGACCACCACCCACTGCTCCAGTCAGAGACTAAACGTTCCAATGTTGGTTAGACTGTTATGTCATAATAAGTATACGCTGAAAGTAGTGGTTTATATATATTACATTGCTGTCCGCCCATCTTTAAAATAAATTTGTACGATTAATAAATGCAATTAATAAATAATGATAACCTGTGTACATCCAGAATGGTCAGATTATTCATACATAATTCGTTAACATTATTGATTTGTAGGACATATCTACTCTGTCTACCTATATATGTATGTATAAAACACGATTTCCACATGTACATGTACCTTACTACTGCTTTGTTTGATATTGAAATTGGGTGAATAAACGATGTGTTTTAAGCAGTATCTTAATACATTGTATGTACGTAAATATTTGTAGACTAATTGTATTTCTATGAAACCCGACACACAAATTCTGATATTAATATTTTACCGCAGATAATATTTGATACACATCTCATGGAATCAGTATCTGATATAAGTGCATGCAGAAGTTATACAGTTATTTAACTTATTAATACAATGTAGTTATTAAAATGAATATGATATTAGTCAGTCGAGGATCCAGGCGGGCGTGTCCGGCGCACTCCCCCTCTAAAATTGGTCGAGTTTAGATTTGAACCCATTTTTTACGTGGAAAGATCTGATTAATTTTTATCATA